>CM036562.1:5047500-6537500 GCA_020745775.1 Theristicus caerulescens
TACACTGAAAGCAACCCACCGCATTTATCACCCTCTGCCTCGACTCGAAACTTCGGAAGACGGTAACAGCAGTGCTCCTTATGTCCAAGCTACTGGCCAGGCAGGCGCAGATCAGCAGGCCACGCTGTGCAACCTGTTTCTCCGGCGGTACAGATTTGGAAACGGCAGATATAGCTCACGAGGGGCAGCCGCTCCATTCGCACCTATCAAAACAACAGGCAGGGCTGCCACACTTTCAGCTAGAGGAGCGGAGCGGGCGAGAGGCAGCACCGGCGCGGGTGTGAAGGGATGCCGTATCCCGATGGGGATGCGGGTCCCTGTTCTGGCACCCTTCCCCTGGGGATGGGGTGAAGGTGGTCCTGATGGAGACAGTGCTCGCAGCCAGGTGGCTTCTTCAGTCCGACCTGTTTTGCTCCTCTGTGCCTTAAGGAGGGACCCTTAAGCATCGTTTTTTTACTTGAAACTGTTTTTCCCTTTGAAAAGCTTTTTTTTTTTCCTTTTTGTTTTATTTTTCCCTTTTTGTTTTATTTTTCCCCTTTGGAAATTTGATCTCATGATACGGCTATTAGTGTCAGGTCTCTCACTAAAATGTCACATATTGCCATCCCCTTTTTGTGGCCTCCTAAGAGCATCCTTATGGTAGTTGTGGTGGGATTCAGTCACTTAGATGCTGGCAGCTAATCACATCAGAGAGTTACCCTGTTGTATCTACACTATCCTCCAACCGCGCCAAGATGTGAGGAGCTTCTGGAACACTTCGTGCAGTGTCTCAGGTGCTCTAAGGCATGTTAAATGGCACTAGATGGATCGTATTTTAGTAAATATACTTACTTGATGTAGCTGAGCATTTATTTATTTAGTTATTTATTTAGAGACTGACTGTATCTGCAGGTTTGTAATCTAGCTCACTAGCTTTTGCTTTCAGAGGTGGGTTGTGCTCCATTGCTGACGTTGTCTTCCACTACCAAAGGGTTGGGAAAGGGGCATGAAGAATTTGAGTGCACATAGGGAATGTTGTCCCAGAACACCTTGACAAAAATCTCTTGTTATGGAAATATTTTGATCTATAACTACAGATCTTTTGATCTATAGGGTACAGCTGCTCCCATGGCTGGTGGCTCATGTTGGATATGACCCAGCAGCATGCTGAAAAGACCAGGTAAATCATCATTTTGTGTTTACTTAGCTTTGTCCCACTGATTTTACTGCACAATTTTCAAGGCAAGATTCCCTTTGCAAAACTAAATAGTTCCTACCTTGTGTTAAGCCCCGGTAAGAATTTGTTAAAAGATTTGATCATTGGCTACCTGTTAATACACAGAATACTAAAGAGCCCTTCACAATCACAGGGGGCAGTACAGAATTATTATTATTTTTTATTTGTTACAAGCATACTATTTGTAATAATTTATGGACATTCTTGAATTTATAAATATCAAGGCTTTGCCAAATATTTTAACTATCCCTCTATGGCAAATTGTCTTTAAATACTGGCAGTTTTTTCTTTTTAACATTTACTTGTGGACCAGAAACACTTGCAGTCTATTGCCCCTGGCCTTCTGTGAGAATGTTAGTTAGCAATGCTCATAAAAACTCAATTCATCAATGTGAACATAATTTGCTATGAACAGAAAGCTCACAAAAGGGTGAATTTGTCAGATAGACAGGTGGCCTGAGATCTCTCCCTGATACTGAACGATATGAATAATAGATTCTGGTAAATGTATGCCAAGACTTGAGCTGTAAACACAGCTGCCTCCATTCCCTTCCAGAATAACAGCTTCGAGAACGAAAGCACAGGAACCACAGTTCCACCTGAGGACTAAGCCCGTGCACGTACACACACACACACAAACACACACACAAATGCAATGTACTTGCAGGCTCACAAAGAAAACAAGCCCCGGCAAAAGGACATAACCGTTTCCAGCTTCTTTTGCAGACCCTTGCTATGAACGAATTTTAACATGTGTGGAGAGCAGAAGGAGAGAATAATAGAAAACATTTAAAATATATTTTAAAATATCTGCAGTCACAGAAATAAATCTTTCTGTGATCCAAAGAAAAAAAGAACCACCAAACCTTCAGCTGGCTTTTGTAGGTAAAGGATCCAGACGTAAGACAAAAAAAAAGCATCATAATGTCACAGTTGAACATCTATAAAATAAAATTATAGAGATTTTTTCTTTGATACTACTTCCAAAAATTAGTTAACTGTAATGATCCTAGCTAGACCTGCACAATGTTGGGGTTTTTTTTTGTTGCAGGCTATTGGTATTTATTTATACTGCATTCAGTTTTAGCTGGGTTTTTTAGGCTTAAATCATTAATTACTGTCCATACACTAGGTTAGAAAGATATTATATGTGCAAAAATGACCTTTAGGCTTTTCTAATGAACAGCTTTCTGCTGGATGGTTGCCCAACATAACTTTAGAGCAGGCTGAAGTCTGTTCCAGGCAATCCCAATGACCGACAGTACAAAAGGGTTGCTGTAATGTTTGGAGACCAGTGGGAAGGACTTAATCCCGGGTCAGGACTCTCTGGCAGCACCATATAGGTGGGAGGAAAAGAACCATGGGACAGTGACTTTATGTTGGTGAAAAAAACCAAACAAGTCTTAAAATGGACTCAGTTGGGGCCAGCCACGTTCATTCTGAGAGCACATTGACAGTGCGGTACAAATGCTCTGATGCAGTTGACTTTAAAGGGCAGACGTGTAATGTATTGCAGAAGAGAAGGGCTGGCTGAAGTGCTTGTTTTGGGCTTTTATTTTTGCAGCTCTAGCTGAGGACTCTCAGCTCTATTCTTTGCATGGTCAGGGTTTAATATATTTTCCCCCTTATAGGTATAAAACAAAAGACTTTTCCCACACTAGCATGCCTTATTTTAGGGATAAGGCAGGCTCCTTATTTGATCCTTCCCTGGCAGTGATATAGCCCAGGAAATAACTGGGAATTGTATCATCTGAAGTTCATACATGTTTGTTAATATTTGTTATTTAGGGAGGATGCTTCTCTGTAATGAGTTGGCTAAGGTGAGAGACATGTAGCACTGAACGCAGAACCAACACATCCTAAAGCTCCCAAAATGTGACCGCATATGAGATATTAAAGGCAAAATGGAAGTTCTGAACAAATGAAATCACTGTCAGAATAATAAAAGAGAAATGAGCTATGATCTAATCTGTTTTCTAGCAGTGTCACAGAGGAGCTATAATAAAAGCTATTTGCAAAGTTCAGAATCATTTCCCGTGCAAAGCCATTCACACACTATACGACTCTGGACAAATGGAGGGGGTCTTGGCTTTGCCAAAAAATTGTATGTGGATAGTTTACTATTAGTTTTAAGTTTGTGCACCTAAATTTCCCAGTTGGCTGCAATTTAAGCTCCCTCCCTCTTTCAGATGGCACATGAACCTGTGCACCTGGCTTTCTCCCTCTATTTTTGGTGTATCATCTTCACCCCTTTCCAATTACAAACTGCAAGTGTAAAGGACAAACAGAAAAAGAATAAAGTCACATCACTGGATGCTTATCTAATCTGCTTTTGCACCATGCATGCTATAAATGAGAGCTTAGCAAAAGATGTATTGTGTCCTCATTGGAAATGCTCGTTCTGTGCTTCTCCTTGGAACAATGCATGAAGTGCAATCCCAGTTACGGTGTGCCTCTATTTCTGTGGCATCGTCTCTGTAAGCAGTGTGTGAGGAAGACACATACAAAAGGGACACAAGGGAGGATGAAGCAAGTATATAAATGCCTGTTTCCTCTCCGATCTTCACAACGAATATACGACAAGTGATAAAATAATGATGGAGGTATACCTAGAGTCATACACAGAGGTAGTGAAGCAGCTGCTCTGTATGCTCCTCCTATTAAAGCAAGTAAAAGCAACTTAAGGCTGTTCAAAATAGTGATAATTTCCCTATGTTATTTTTTACATTTTAAAGGGGATATAGGTTGGGCAGCTGGAAATGGGACTCAATCAAAGGGAAGAGAACATGGAGCAGAGCTGAGCTGTCCTTGCTCTAGGCTGTGGAATAAAGTATGAAAAGGTGGAAAAAAAAATCCTGTGCTGATTTCTGCACAAGTGGAATAACAGCAATTGAGCTCTGTATAGATCTTTCTCATTTCAGTTCAGTGCCTTTTACCATAAGTAGATTAAGGCACGGCAGAGGGGGAAAAAGAAAGAGAAAATATTATTTCTGGTAATATATGGTATCCACCAATTTCAAACTTGTGGACATCTGCAGTGAAGATTTAAGAGCAGCATGGACCCCATGTATATCTAAAAAGGCTCCCTGTCAGTCAATGGGACAGAGATCTCCTACTCACGTGGGAAGCAAGGAACTGATTAGCATCAATGGGAAGAGCAACAATGACAGCGAGCTGTGGGACCTCTCCAGCTTCCTAGAGCCCGATCGTATGGGTAGGAGGTTTCCCTCTAGATGTTTTGGTGTGTGCTTATAAGTTATCTCCTGTCCAGGATGGCATCTATTGGAAATGCAGTTTGATGGTCATTCATCATGATGGTCATTCATCATGAAGACCTGGTGATGAGCTGAAATAAATCACCTCCTGGACTTCATGGGGCTGGGCACCGTCCTCCACGAGAAGGACTCTTTCAGACCTGCCTGTGTTGTTTAGCAAAGAGCCCTGCAAAAATACACCTAGGATTCATGTATGCAACCATCGTGCAAGTCTCATAATCCAAAGTGGGCAAATCACTTATTTGCACCTAAATCTCTTGGCTGTCTTTGCATAAATCTCTCCCTAATCCTCCCAATTCCCATTTCATCCACCTCCCTTGTTTCACATTCCTCTTTGCTTGCCAGTCTTTCTCCTTCCCTCAAATATGTCTCATGCTTCAAAATGAAAAAAAAAAATAATTAAAAAACCTATTTGCAGAGTGAAAGCTTTATTCAGTAGCAGTAAATCTATTATTTGGCATGCGGGCAAGGTGAAGAATTTTACTCCTTTTGCATTTTACTGGACATGGGAATTACTACACAAAATGATAAAATAATTCTCCTGCTGCCTGGAAAAGCACCATCATGCAGTCAGCGTGAGTCACCAGCAAAAACCAAAGAAGTCAAATAAATATATGATGCATTGCCTCTACGTGGGGAGGCCTTATGTGTGGAGAAGACAAATATTGAGGTATCTGTCTGGTGGAAGATAGTATTGCTGTATCGATAGAGATGACTGAGTAACTGGTTATTGTGGACTGAAATGCAGGAGCTCACCCAGTCATGCCATTGCATGGTGCACCTCACAGGGTAATTTTGGCACTTTCTGACATAATGAACATGAAAGCTAAATGGACAGCTTAAAAATAGGAAGTGTAATCCAACCCCGCTACGCACCCTATTATAATGCTGGTGTTATTTGTTCATACAGATAAAAAAATAAAATCACAGAATACATGTAACTTCCATGGCATTTTTTTCAAGTGTTTCAGTTTCTATTTGACTTATGATAGAGCTTAAGATCAGTCTGTCGTAGAAAATATGAGACTATCTATGCACTTAAGCAGGTCTGTTCTGAAAAAGAAAGTTGATTTCTGTTATCTAACTTTGATATTATTGAAATCTACCCCTGCCTATACTTCCAGAACTCCAGTCCCAACAGTACTTGAATACAAAATATTATTTGTATTTCTATTGATAAATTATTCTTTGTAACTGTTCTAGTTGTTCTTTCTGATAAAGCCTCTCATTTCTCCCTCCACACTGCTACATGATTCCCTAGTTATGTCTAATTATTGCACCACCATCAGCAATAACAAAAAAAGATTTAGTCGGGTAAGCTTGCCATGGTTTTTTTTGCATGTGATACAGCTAACCCTGCTGTTTCCATCACCAATACAGTAAATGTGTTTACGAAGGAAAGAGTCGTATATAATGAACAGCATTTTATAAGCAAGCAGATGCATGATTATGACAAAGAACATACTACATAGCTCACAGTCCACAAACTGATCAAGAAACAGGACGCATACATAGATTTTCTGATCTTTTGCCTGTTCCCAGAAGTCACAGTAAAACTACATGGCTCTACAAGTAAGAAATGACCTTAAAGCCACAGGAGAATCCCCATGCGTAGAGGAGTCCTTTGGTGACTTAAAGCTGCCACACTGATTCTTCTGAAGTTATGACTTGGAGCTGGCTCAGCTAGACCTCAGCTTTTTGTCCATAAACTCAGAAGATAGACATGCCACAATATCCAAGGTCTAATTATGCACAAACATCCAGTAGAGTGTTAATAAAAGCCACAAAAAGCGCACAAATATACTGCTCTTTTTTTTTTTATTGGGAAAAGGGAATTCCAGGAAATTAAAAATTGCACAGTATAGTGGGCTTCTATGGCCAAACAATGCAAAAAAAAAAAAAAATCTGGTATGGTGAATGAATTAAAGAATAAAAAAGGCCAACATTCCTCCCAAGGATATGTAACCAACCTCCTGGAAAACACACTCTGATTGCATTTGTAGAAGAGGCAGGCTGGTGCACCAGGGGAACGCGGTGAGGCAGCCTCACACCGGACAGGCTGCACAGTCTCCTAACACACGATATAGCTCTCAGTAAAGCCTCTAAGCTTCTGGACAAAGCATTCCTACATTATTTCTCCAGCATGTTGTCTTCAAGTGAACACCTCCTTTACCTCCTGATGTAGGAAAATATATTACAGGCACACAGCTGGGGTAAGGCAGTCTGCGGTCACAAACTAGAAAAGAGCTGCCTCTCCCAGGTCACAGTCCCTAAAATTACTCCTACGTTGGTTTGAGATGGCCTTAGCTGAAGGTTTTTTGGTTTTTTTTTAATGGAAAATTTATAAGTGTTATGTATACACATACACACGCACACATATATATTATAATAGCTGACAAGTATAAAAGAGTACAAAGGGAAACTTATTTCTTCACTAAATATGCAACTTAATTCCTCATATTAAAAAAAACAAACCTAAACTAAAATGCCGCCCCTCTTTCCCCCACCAAGACCCAGCGATTTGGCACTTTTGAAGAAAAGTTCCTAAGTACCCCAAGCTGCTTTCTATGTTTAGTGTAGAAGCTTGAGTGCACCAATAAGTCTATAACTCCACTTGAACTATTGCACTAAACATAGAGATGGCCCTTTCTTCCCTAAAACATTCTGGGCCACAAGCTGGATGTGTCAGCAATATAGCAGATGGGGAAAATGTATACAAGTATATTAATTTTGTGGCCCAGATTTATGCAGAACACATATTTGCACAGATTTCATATAGGATTTTAAATCTTGTTTTAACCCTTACTAGATAGATGTGAAGCTTAGAAAGAGCAGGAAAGTATAGCAAAAATGTTTGGCGAGTGGGGGAATGGAAACGAGAGGGCTGCTGCTGTCACTGCGTGCTTTGGTACCTGATTTACACAAGTTAATCTGCATGCCTCAGTTTACTCGCTGTGAAATATTTATACTAATGCTAGCGATTTCACAATGACTTTGCAAAGCTTAGTTAATTAGCTCATAATTAATTAGGTTCTTAAAGCTTCCTGGATGAAAGCAGAGTTGGGTGAATAAAGCCAAAACCGAAAGAATATTGTGATATTTTTTCTTTTCTTTTTTTTAAGGAAGATCTGCTGATATGCCTGCATGTTCACAAATATTCAGGTGAGCATTTTTATTCACTTGAAATCTCCCAAAAACAAAAGGGCTGTGCATGCCAGCGTGGAGAAGTATTTCTGAGAACATTCATACCAGATGTGTGCTCATGACCATCCTGAAAAACTCTTTTCATTGTTTGCACAATGATTTGTCAACGAGTTATAACCGTTCATGAATTATTTGCCAAAGGAAAAAATATATTCCCTAATGGCTTTACAGTCTGGTCTATACGCACTTTTCAAACTGCTTTAACTATAGCTGCTTAGAAAAGAATTCAGCCACTTTGGTGCGACACCCTGCTGCGGTCAGAGATGTACCCGTATCTAGGATGGAGCGACTCAATTAATTTTTACTGTGGTCTACTGAGAAACTCTAATGAGGGCCACAATTTTTTTTTATCCTGAGGTTTACTGGGTAAACTTCGAGGCGTCGTCTGCGCTGGCAGCGGCGCGGCAGCCCCAGCTGGGCTGGCCGGCGCAGGCATCGCAGGCTGCGGGCACAGCTGGGCTCTGCCGCGGCACGGCGGGGCCGGCGGGAGGTAACACGGCTCCTGCAGGACCGGGGAACGGCACTGACGGGCAGCCGTGGGAAAACCCACTTGCAGCGTGGCTCTGTGGCAGGGTTTGCTGTTTGAGGAAGCCTGGGGTAGGGGTGAGCCTCTGAAGGATTTCTTTTTTTTTTTGGTTGAATGGACCAAGCTTTTAAAAAAACGAAAAACGCCCAGGTTTTACGCTATTTACTACATGATGGGTGTTATAGCACTTAATTTTTGTGTTCGCGGCAACCATGATGGCACCCTCGACCCTCAGTGAGATGCTGAGAGACCCTGGGCAATTCATTGAGAGAGATTCAGCAGCTTCAGCATGAGTGCAGCCAGCAGCCTGAACTGACCCAAGACAGTAAATACACACACGGCCACCAACAGCAGGGAAGCCACAAAGAAATTCCTCTCCCAGATTCTGCTGGAGACGTAAACATCTCTGGGCTTCCTTCCTGGCCTCTGCCTCTCTCCTAGGCTTAGGTGGTCGTGTCCTTTTCTGCAGGACATGGTAGCACCAATACCTCAACCCACCCATTGCTTTCCAGCAAGGAAAGCACTCATTCACTCTGGCGCTAATGTATAAACTAATCCATAAAGAGACTTGAGTTATAAGTATCACTTTAATACTATTATAAAGTAAATACTTACAACACTGATTATTGTATGTAAATACTAAGTATTACAAGGCTTCCTGATATGCTCTACAACCGACTTCAGGCACCTTTATGTTAAATTGAGGCAACTTTAGGATTAGCACCTGGTTTATCTTTACCTATTTCTGAAGTTTATCCAGATAACTTTATATTGAGGCATGCTGGGGACAGGTAAGACTTATCGAAACAAATAATTTTGTGAGGCTGGTCCTAACTTTATTTTGTGTGCAAATTTATCTTTATGTCACGGTACATGCCTACATTATGTGTCTGTACCTTTTGGTTCAAACCAACATAGCCAGACAAGGATAAAGACAGTAAATCATTGCTTAAATTTAACTCAGTCCCAGAACATCGTGGGACTTAATGACTGATACACAGTGGAAGTGACAGACAGGAAAACCCTGTTAACCCTCAGGTCCAGAAGATAAGCTAAAACATTTTCAAAGAATTCATCGTGCCTGGCATCACAAAAGTGGCTCAGTTCATTAGGTGAATAATTTCCAGTGAATTTTTAACGCAACTTCCATGTAAGTAATGCACAAAAGGAGACCAGTCTAAACCATCCGTTAAAATATTCTCTGCAGTAAATTTGACAAGCTTAAGCAAAAAAATATTTATATCAACTGAAAAGCCTGCATTTATGTAGTACCTTATTCAATAACTGAGGAGAACATACAGTATGCTATCTGCAGGATAACATTTTTTTTTTCCTCCAGATGTCTCTTTTTCCTTCCAGAAGTTGCAGAGCATTGGACAAGCAGTAACAGATGATGAACACATGCATAACTACAAATGGGCAAGCTGATTGTTTTCAGAATTGGTATAAACACTTGCTCTTGGATTGAGATTTAGCCCATAGCAAATCTTTACATTCTCGTTATAAACCTCTGACAAAAAGAGCTTCTAATGAAAATGCTGACAGTGTGAAAACGTGGTTATGGTCAGGAAAACAAATGGATAAAAAGTGGCATTTTGTAGTTCCATATGTATACTTCATCAGGGAAGTCTTTGCTAAGTTTACATTTCAAAGCAAAAGCTTGATGATAACTGCTTCTCCTACCCTTTCTATTTAGGGCCCCCAAACCTACTACTATTACTGCTATATCTCCAACACTAGCATTAAGAAAAAAAAAAACCAAACCAGAGGCTAGAACATGAACTTCTCTGAGAGCTCAGTGAGAGAGCCAGCAGCTGGATTTTTAGCATCTCTTTTATTTTTGATTATATAGATAATAGTAGAGCTCAACAGCCTGAATCAGGACATGGCCTCACTGTGGTGGGGTGTTAAAGACTGAAAAAAGGCGGGGGAAAAGCACATATGGAAAGGAGAACTGCATTGTATGTGTTTGCATGGGGGGGCACGGCAGGAGGCAGAGGAGGAGGAGGAGGAAGGGCCCATCAGGACAGGAGAGGTGAGACAGGCACCCTGGGAAGGCTTTCCCAAAGGCCACTGCTGCTTCTTTGGAGGTGTAAAAAGAGGTCCTTGTCCCTCTTCTGCCTGAAACGGGGGTGTCTGGAGGCCTGTGGCATTTCTTCTAAACTTAGACTTGATGTCGTTATGGGCTACTTTGATGGAACTGCCAATATGGGAAACAAGGAGGATTACAGTGTTGGGGAGTGTTTGAGCCCTGCCTTGCGAGAAAAAAAAAGCAAGAGGAAAAGATGGTTTAGGGCATCTAAGATGTGTGGGACTGATGGTTATAATGGAGGCTAAGGGAAGACTTGTATTCTTTTGTACCCACAGCAGTGGGGAGAAGCTTGAGTGGCTAAAAGAGCCCCAGACACACCGTGCCTGCAGCCTTGGTGGTCATTTCATGGTCCTCAGGGCAGCACGTGAGAAGAGGCAGATGCATATAAAATCTATTGAATATTCTTTATCAAAGCACAAGCAAAGTGCATATGGGTGATAATGGAACAGAAACGTGGGCTTACAGGCACAGACCATCTACATGTTTTTTGGGACAAGCCATTGAATTAGGTGGTGACAGAGCACTTATGTCTTGCTTGAACAACATCAGGGCTTACTAGACTTGCTTTAAACTAGCAAGTATGGAATAAAAGAAAAAGATAAGAAAACATAAGATAGAAAAAGAAAAAAAAAATTAAAATCCCTAACCCAAGTTCTTAAGAACCAGGAATGTCAAACAAACATGGGACTGATAACGGGGAGGAAATCAGACAAAGCGATGGTGCAATAGGGCGTGCAGGGCAGTAAAATCTGGCATGATATTTACAGTGGCATCCCTCCTTATGGTGGGGTGGGAAGCAGGGTCACCTCTCCTTGACCGATGGGTCCTGTCCAGTTCTGGAGCCCATTATTATGAGAGACACTGAAAATGGTCAGGATACTCGCACAACCCAAAACCCTAAAACCAAGTAAAATAAAAAAAACCCCAACCTTGAATACTCTGTTAGGAGCAATGATGTATACGGTGAGATGAAAAAGAGCTTGGTTAAATCATGACTGAAGATGCCAGAGAAATGGCAATGAGCTACTAACATCTGAAGGAAGCAAACATGAAGGATAAGATGGTGTCTCCTCTGGAGCCAGCAAAGAGTTTTGTTAGTGACTCCAGTGTGACCCAAATTCTACTGCAAGGAGACAGCATAAAGAAGAGGATATTGGAAGTAATGCTTTTGCATAAAGCAAATTAAAATGTAGCTGAATTTCAGAAAGACCTCCTGACAGCAAGATTGCCTGTGGAACTAGAAAATCCTCACGCTGCCACAGACAGTAAACAAATACACTGCTCAGAAAGACTTCGCTGGCTTGTGGTATAATGAACACAGAATTATATCATTGCAACAATATACACCCGCTGAATTTGACTCCACTTGAAGAGATGAGAGCTCTTAAGTTGCTACATTGAAAACAATTTAATTGAACCTGGCTAATTAGAATATAACAAGTAGTTAAAAATTATGCAATGCTTTAAAAATCTTTTAATTAATTTGAAATTCTGATGGCAAATTAGTAAATGTACATCAGTAACTTCCCGTGCTTGACTCAATACATCATAGAAAAAAAAAAAGATATATTTTGTCAATAGGGACACTCTGAGAAAACATACACAAGTAGAAAATAATAATGTAGAGTAAGGAATAATTAATTAATTCAAGCTTCAAGATAAGATCACTGTGTC
This sequence comes from Theristicus caerulescens, assembly GCA_020745775.1. NCBI lineage: Eukaryota > Metazoa > Chordata > Aves > Pelecaniformes > Threskiornithidae > Theristicus > Theristicus caerulescens. Next base: position 5,059,488 of record CM036562.1, read on the forward strand.
CTGCTGACCCTACATGTTAATCAGTTGATTGATTAATTGCTACAATCATAATAATTATAGGGTGTAAATCTAAATACATTTAATGATAGTTTACACTTAGAATAAAAATGTCTTTTATGTCTGCTTATCTTCATCATTTCTTGAAGCCTAGTCATATTTTTTATTTGCCATAAATAAACCTGAAACATTTTTAGATGTTATCTTTGTGATGAGGTAGGTTTATACTTCATTCATCTGATCAGCAATAGTTTTTTTTTGTGGCCTCCACCTCCTGTCTAATGAAAAATATGTTCCTAGATGAGAAACAATTGATTATGTGTAGTAACCAATATAGCTTCATCAAAAGCTCATCCTTAAATGAAAGACAAGGGGACATACCAATAAGGCTATTGTATAGTTATAGACTGTCTTTCACCAGAAGAGTTTTACATATTGAATGCTTCTTCCACCACGTAAACTCAGTCTGAGGTGAAATGGTAAAGCAGATCAGCAGCACAGAAAAATATTGACGAAAACAATCCAAAGAAAATTAAGAATTCTTCTGCTGAATTCTGATTTATATGCAGTGCAGAAGATCTTGACAGCTACATCATCTTTGAATTTGTGCTGTTTCTCGTTAAACCTAATCATGCTTTATGACTGCACTAAAAGAAAGGTATGGGTCCTTGTACCTCAACTGGCACAGCTAAAATCCTGTTTTCTACTAAAAAGTACATGAAAAGAAGAAACAAGGGTTACTTAGTTAAATGTATTGAACATTGTTAAGATGCACCATTAAAGATTAGGTCTTAAGTTACTAAGGACTCACTAAGTGACTAATAGGGTGTTTAAGCAGGTGTGACAGGTAGAAGTTATAGTTGGTTGTACTCTCCATGTCCCACGGATAAAAACTCCTGTTTCTATCATGGCCATTTCATTCTTGCCATTGTAAGATATTAGGAAGTCTTAAATAAGCATGTGCCTTAATTTTTTTAAAAGAAGAGTATGAGCTTCACTTAAAATACAGACCTTAACACCAGATTTCATGACCATTTTCAGTTGTGCAGTTCTAAAAATTTTGGATTCTTCATTTATAGAGTTGGTATCCATATACTGCTTTGCAACTCTCATTTCGCAGTGATATTTGTTAAATAAATAATGCTAGGTTAGGAATTATAGTATAAATATTTTAAGGAGCCACTAAAGCATTTTCAAAAAAAACCTAACCAAGCAAATTCCAAGTGAATGAACTTTTACAGCCTTCAAAGGGTTACCTGACCTTCTACTTTTGCAGCTTGCTTGACTCAAAGTTACAGCAATGGAGGAGATAACAGTGAAACTGTACTATAAAAATAAATTACTATCATGAATATTAAGCAACAAGGATATAATAAACATGACTGCTTACATGATTCTGATTTATTGATACTGATTTGCTAGTAAATTATCACACAAAGTACTCGTTTTAGTTGTTCAAGAACATGTGCAAAATAAAGCTTGGTGGACACTTCCCAAAGACCTTGACATCTGTCACTGAATTCATACTTTGGGACTCTTGGTACCCATTTTTCTGGTATGTGATACAGTGGTGTGTTTACTTTGCCTTTCCACAGATTTTTTTTTTTTTTTTAATTTTGGCTGCCTGGCTTGCTTAAACTCTGGTTTTTAGCCATGCACAGTTTTTAAAACTACTACCATGGAGGTTCAGCTCTGACACAGTGGAACAAATCCAGCTGCAAAATCTCCTAAAGGCTGTTCATGCTTGTTCTGTTAAATAGTGCTCACTTTGAGTCAAGAGGTTTCATTACTATATTTATGAACCTCTTGGCACCAGGAGTTGGGATTTCCCAGTGCTAAGCATTAATGCATTTTGCATCACTCTTTAGCATCGGGAACTCTAGATCACTGGTGCTGAGGGGTTAAAGACAGTAGAAAAACAGATCTTTTTTTCCAGATAGAAATCTTTAGTGCATGTGGGCACGCTTGATCTATGTGAGCGTGTGTGGATAGTCTGAGCAACTATCAGATAGCAGAGGTAGAAAGCAGGCTACCACAGTCACTAACTACCAGGAACTGCAGGTTTTAAGGGATCTCAGCATTAGCAGCCTACTGCCTATATTCTGCATCAGATATTTGTTATCCAAATTGATGGAACATATCGTATCTGAAAATAGGATTATTCTTCTTTAAATTTAAAGCCTGCTTTGTGCTTATGTGGCTTATATCACTTCATGACATGGTGTGTTATGTCAAACCTAAGATTATTTTTGGAGATTTCTGAGACAGAATCTACTTCATTTTGCCTGTCATCAGCCTAAAGCATGTGCCAAAAGACCCCTTTTTTGAGGCAGTGATTCACAAATACCATCTGAACTAAAGGACAGCTACCGCTTCAAAGCAAAAACACATATCTTGGATCAAATTCTACTAACATCTCCTAAAGTGGTTACTCTCATCACAGTTTTCATACTTCTCTGCGGAGGATTTATATCCACACGGTGGGCTAATTTTTTTCAAAATGCTAATACACTTAACCTTGCAAGCAGAAATGTAGCCTCATCAAGTGCCGTGATCTGTGGTGTAAAGAAAAACAAGCAATGACCTCAGCTGCAGAGCGTAGGTTAGTTCTGGCTGCATGTGAACATACAGATGCAAATAAAACCTGAGCCAAGGAAAAGGCTGTTCTAGAAGTGGCACTTGATAGCCCAGGGCTGGAGCTGCAGAAGCGTATATAAACCTGCCTGCCAGGCAACCCTTCCCAGTTCTCCTGGTTTGTTTTTTTTGTTTTGGTTTGGGTTTTCTGTTGTTGTTGTTGTTGTTGGAAAAGGAAAAAAAAGAAAAGAAAAGGAAAAAGAAAAGGAAAAAGAAAAGGAAAAAGAAAAGGAAAAAGAAAAGGAAAAAGAAAAGGAAAAAGAAAAGGAAAAAGAAAAGGAAAAAGAAAAGGAAAAAGAAAAGGAAAAAGAAAAGGAAAAAGAAAAGGAAAAAAGGAAAAAAGGAAAAAAGGAAAGGAAAAGAAAGAAGAAAGAAGTTGTTGCAATTGTGCTCACTTTATTTGCCCTCCTTATGGGTAGACACCCCGTGTAGGTACCGGGGCAGTTTCCTCCCTGTCCCTCTTTACTTCAGTGTCACCTGTAGGAGTGTGCGGAGAAGATATACAGTGCAATTCAGGTTGGGTTTTAGTCCCGGTCACTGCTCACCTCATGCTTTCTGTATATGTGCAGCTATTACCCTTTATGTGACACTGTAGCAGTGCCACCTTGGAAAATATCTCCCTTGTTTGCCAGAGCTCTCCTGATAATGAGTTACAAACACCAGGTATTTCATACGATCTTCAGTTCTCAGTTACGCTTTAGGTTTCTAAAACCTTCGAAAGTCCCACCTTTCTGGTTGCTTCAGATTTTACTTTTTGCATGAGTGATTAATACATAGTTTGATTTTCTAACCATCTAAGCAAACCTAGGTGAAGAGGTTTTGTGCCTGGCTTGCAATTTTTTTCCCCCAGTGCAACACTATCACTCAAAAGTGTTTAACAGTGAATGAGTCAGACCATGAGCTGTCGGTGAATTAGATTGTGCTCCTGATCTTAGTGAGATTATCTGTGTGATATACTACCTTCCCAAGCAATTAAAGCATTAGTGCATTGGCCAAAATGTAACAATAGTCAAACGGGTTAACAGGCTAATGAATTTTATATAGAAGGAAGTCAAAGGGAGCAGTTTGACTCTTTGGGAAGCAAGACAAATTGCATTTTATTTTAAAATTGTGGGCATTTCAAATTCAATACGTGTACTACTAGCACAAGGCAGCAGATTGCAGAAATATTTCTGCACCCAAGGAAGCATCCTTAAAAGTAAAAGTTTTGTTCAATGAGTTTCTTGTGCAATAGGTTGCCTGGGGGCTGCTCACTCCCTGACACCCGTTTAAGAGGAGGATGTGCAGCACTACTCATTTCTTCCATTCCCACACTATTTCTTACTTTACTTGATTTCTCTTTTTAGCTGTAATCTGGTACAGCTGGTGTAGTACAGCTGCTAAAGATGCTTTTCCATAGCCACATTACCCAGTTTTCCAGCACTACTTTTTCACAATTTGTGTCCCTCAAGAGACATTATAAATCCTATTAACTTTGAACTCTGGCCCAGCCTTGGTAAGAACACAAGCCTACCCTCACATTTAGACATCATTACTTCTCTGAAGTATTTCAGTTTGCAATCGCACTTCCCATGGCAGACCCAGATCTGCTCAAAACCTTGATGTTTGTTGGAAGCCAGGCCTGTGTCAAGCGATGCCACAAGGCGAGGCTTTCAGGGAAGGAGACCTTCGACTTCCACCATGGCAAATCTGTGCCGGATTTCAACCTGTGACTTAACTTTTCTCTGAAATTCTATGAAATTCATTGAGTATTCTGTGGATAGTGGTATTGTTATTCTAGTCATATTATTGTGTTTTGTCATGTCTTTCAGCAACATGGAGTTTTTCTTTTCCAACCCCGTGTGTGTGCTATTACGATAAACCGTGAGGATATTTTTTTGACCATTCATGACTTGATTCTGTGCTTGCCTACTTTGTGGAATTTTTAGAACATTTAATTTCTTATTTCCTTCTCCATGCTGTTTTCAGACCATTTCTAGAACATTTCCAGAAAAAACTGAGCTGTTGTAACTCCTTTCTGACCGATTACTGCTCTCAGGTGATAAAGGTACAGTTAAAGCAGGGTCTGTATCACTTAATTTTACTTCTACCAGACTCTCACCCAAAGGTTTGTCATGATCCTAAGTGTAAAGGCTAAAGTCATGCGCTTTCTTCTAGCTCATTTAATGCATTATTGTCAGGAGTCTTGTCTGAAGTTACAAAGAGCCTTCCCTGACGCTATGGTGCTATGTACACTTTTCATCATTATAAAAGAATATTTTATAAAACTGCAAGGTAATGGTCCATATTAAGGCACATTTTATGGCTGGTTTTACCTGCCAGAACTTGAGGACCCACAACATTGCACTATCTGGTGGAGAAATTTCCGAATGAAGAGTCTGATGTCAGGAGCACTCAGGCAGTGTGGTCAAAACACGCTGGTGCTGGATGGCCCTGAGGGAGGTAGTAGTCCCTTGAAGGACCAGTATAAGTGAATGCAGCTTAAATTTACCAGGAGTCAAAGCTGCTTGAAGTATTTAGGATGCATAAAAGCAACCGATAAAGTTAGCGCCTACTCTGAATACTACAGCTGTAGTAGTCCAGGTCTTGCAACACGTACGTAGTAAGGACCAGAGAACAACTCAATTGTCATCTTTTGCCACCAAGACGTTTTCACGCCTGTTCTTTGCTAGTTCAGATCCAACGTGCCACCACACAGAGATGTGTGGTATCACTAATTTGGGGAAGGTAGCAACTTGTAGAAAGTAAGCTGTATGGGCAGAGGAAGATAGCACAGCAGTGGAGCGATGACTTCCAGCATCCCCCTCTCTTGTTCTTGAAGGTTCTCTTTTTCCCTCCTTTCCTGGTCTTCTCTTCCCCCGCCCCCCCCCCTTCCATTTTTGCACCTCTGAAATTGTGTAACTGGGGCATTATAGGCTGCTTCTCCTCCTGTTATTACTTTCTCCAAGTGGAAGCTTCACTCACAAGCCTGATGAAACATTTTTCCCCTCAAACCTAGAGTGCCAATTCTCACTTTGTCAAGAGCTCCGGATAACCTTCATGAGAAGTTCCTCTCCCCCTGCCTCCTGCAAACACCCAGGTTACAGAGATCTTGTCACAGTCACTAAATAGCTCCTACTCTCTCTTTTTCTTCCTTCTTTTCTGCCCAGTGTTGTTGCTTGGATTTCTCAGTTTCTCTTTGTCTTCTCTTTCACTATTCTCTCCTGCTCAATTTTCTCTATGAGTTTCTCTCATGCTAACCCACATATGAACTCTCAAGTTAGCTTGCTTCTTGCTTCTGCCCTTTCTTTCCCCTATGAAAGATTCTCTTAACCACAGATTAAATTTAAATTACACAGATACACTATTTTCCATGCCCAGAAAGTAAGTAGAAGAGGAGCAAACTGAAACCCATGTCTTCTTCCATTTGCAAGTTTTTGATTCCACACTCCGTCAACCGGCAGTCGGTGTAAAGCTAACAGAGAGTTACTGGAGCCTGAGCAATTAATCTGGCTATCAGTTACAAATATAAACAACTTTTTCGCAAATTGAAGTGAGGCACGCTGCTTCCCAGATGACATTTCCACTGAGCATCCGAGGACTCCTCCAGTTCCGCATAAGCATTAACGCTCTGAGCACCTGTGTCCCATGGCAGGTGAGAGCCCAGAAAAAAACTTTTAGCCTTGTTAGTGCTCATGCAATTGAGGACAAGCCACAGTTTTGACATAATCCTGTCTAGTAAGCGCTATTCGCAAGTCCTGGTTTCAAAGCACTATGCTGGACCTACCACGTATAGCAAAGTTCTTGAAAAAGGTTCTCGCTGAGCAGATTATTGCAGCTTTGGATGCAATAATTTATTGTGTAAGCATTAAACCATTCATATCACAAACACCTGTGCAAGCCAGTTGGCCTAGTCAATTGTTGTTTAACATTTAATTATGAATATAATTAGCATGAGTTAAGAGACAGGCCAGGCATCCGCAATAAAATTTCCACTGTGCTAAAAAAAATTATAACTATAATAACAAAAAAGACTAAGCTGGGAGAGAATATGTCCCTCCTGCGCAAACTTTTGCATGACAGCAAAATCCAAGTACAAATTCTTTTAAAACTTTTTCATTTCCTTTGATGATAATTGTAAAGCCTCCACCATATTTATAAAACCAAATTATACAGTTTTTCTGTTCCTTTAATATTAAGGCGATTTTCATTGCTGTGTCAGATTCTCCTCTTTTCCTCTTCTAACTGATTTGATGGTGTCACTGGAACACTGTGTTAGGGAAAGTTCATGGGGGGAAAAAAATAGCTAAAATATTATTTCAGTGCACATCTAAGAGTTTTATGAAGTGCTCTTTGTAGCCCAACAGAATTGCATTCTAACAGAAGAAAAGGATTAATAAATATAACAACTTATCTCATTTTAAAGGCAGATGCTCATGTTTAGGAGGAAAAAAAGAAAAAGCAGTCAATCTAGAATCAGGTTCCCTATGGACAGGTGTGACCTGGGCTTCCTTCACAGAGCAAAACCCTACAGAGGAGATAAACCTTCATGTGTAGATTTTCTTTTCATTTCCCTTCCAACAACTTAGTTAAAACTTTCTAAGCAAAAAAAAAAAAGAAATGTTTTACCCACTAATTTTCTTTTCAATGCCTTTTATGTCTGAACATGTTGGGCTATTCTCTACCTCAAAAGAAAAAAATCTATTCATAGACATGCCCTCCAATTTTTTTTTTTTTTTTTTTTTTCATAAAACAGTTGCTTCCAGACCTGGGAAGATCTATTTAAAAATGCTGTTGAGCAGAAACAGTTTGCAACTGTGAAGGAAAGGTCACTGAAAGAGAACTAGGAGGTTACTGGGGCATATTGTTCCTTGACACCTCCTGGGAACAAAAAGCCTGGAATGAACCTCTTTAGTTACCGGTTTGCTGCTATTACAAATATGATAGCCTCCATTTACATCTTCAGTGGAGGTATGCTTTCGTACTGCCTCGAATTTGAGTGGAGAGTGTGCTAGAATAATGTAGCTATAACGGCTGGGAATGTTACAGTTTAAATATATTTGTAGTTTATACATCTCTTTCGTGGAATACAGTTCTTTAGTTTAAACTGCACTTTCTCATCTATTTTTTTTTACTTATTGGTTTCACTCAGGATGATCACACACACTTTTTGTCTGTATTTTGTTACCACCCATAGATTAGATGCCTTCTCTTCTAGTGTCCCTGTGTCCTATATCATCTTAGCACCTCTTCTAAAATGTGAGGGGTTTTTTTCTATTCCAATAACAGTTAATCATTCTTGAATCAGAATTTCACACAACTTTCCAGATAAGATTTCAAAAAGCTTTCTAAAATGGATTTAATAGTTCTCAATCTCTACTGAAAATACCTAGTACCACTTTCTGAATAAGCTGTTATTATTATTGTTAGTATTATTGTGCTTGGGAGAATACATACGGCTACAGATATACCACACACATATTTATGTATTTATATGGATGCATATCCCTGAGATTACACTACTAACAAAATCATTCCTTTTTTTAAGAAATCCTTTAAAGAGTTGCACCTCAACTTTTCAATACTTCTTGTTTCTACACATTTTTTGTTCTGTTCATGTTTAGTTTATGGATTTCTACTGCTTTCTGATATTTAGATTTGGCCAAAAAGGTATTGATTATGATTTATTATGTGAGATATATTGTAATGACCTTGGATTTGTTTATAAATCACCGTGTTCACATGAATTTGAGGCTTTCTGATGCCATGCCAAGCCCCAAAACTTCCTTGGACAAGTAAATGGAGGATAGGAAAGCGATTTCAATAGGAGGCTCGCCAACTGTGAATCTGAAGGCAGTTTGATTAGGACTTGAAGCCCACAGATTGAGATTATGACAGAAATTTGCATAATGCCAGAGACTGATAAGATTTGGTTTCTCAGGAACCTATTACGTGATGATGTTAAGAGACTGTCATGGATTTCTTACAGTGCAATATGCTGACTTGTCTTTCCAAGACGAGTTGGCCTTGAGCCTTGTTCTTTGTAAGCCTCGAGTGAGGTTTCTTTAGATGTCTTTTGAAAATCTCTTTAGACATCTTTTGTAACTTTCCACCAAGATGATACAAGGATGTTATGACTGTCAGAATAAATGAATGTATTTACTTCCTTTCTGTTTCCCAGCTACTATTTTCATAACACTGCATAGTAGTTCAGAGCAGGTCCTTGCTACACTATGTTTTCAACCAATGTAGCTCTGTTCTTCGATCATGATTATGTATTGATGACTAGACTTGTTTATTGCCTCCTGAGACAGTTTTTTGCTGGATTTTGGTGCAGACAGCTTCTGTGCAAACTCCTCAAAAGTTGCATTATTCAGTGCAAACTTTGCTATGGCCTGCTGAAGACCGAAGCGTGATCATTGCCCAGATAGGTGTTTCTGCAACACGTTGTATCAAACTGTGCAGGCGGTAGGTTCTTGAGGGGCCTTTCTGAAGCAAGACTAGAGCCCAAGCTCAAAGAAAACCTTTTTACTCATGCCAGCCATCCTGGAGATGAAGAGAACTGACAACTACAAGTAGCACTGTTAGCTTTTGTGGGTTTTAAAAAAGTCTATCATTCTCATAAGAGTTTATTGCTTTGTTATGTTATCATCATAGAATTTGTCAGACAAAACCAGTAAAGACCAGTCTCTCATACCAGCAAAACTGTAATAAATTTTATATCTAACATCTTTCAATAACCAAAAAAGTTATAAAACTCTATCATGTGTAAGATGCTAAATAACCATCTTCAGTTTCCATATAGTAGGCTAACACATAACATTATGGGATTGATAGGAATGACATTGTGAATTCTGCTTAGCATGCACCAGGAGACCTTAATTGATATATCGAAAAGATATGTGTGAAATCAGTTGAAAAATGTGTTAATGGTCTATCAGAGCAATCAAAAAAAAAAAAGAAATCCAGATCTTGAAAAAACAAAAATTATATGAGTATCTAATGTGGACCTTGGGCAGTGGCTAGGCACTGAAATTCACCGTTATAATTCTGAAAAACCTTATTCAGCTGCTATCTATCCCTGAAGGTGTATAAGCTAATTAGGTGTCATGATTGTGGCCTTCGAAGAACTTTAGGTGCCTATGGCTCTCCTTCTCCCCATGCAGGGAAATGCTTCCTTTTCTGCTAGGGCTGAAAAGCTTGAGCTCCAGAGGTGGGGGATTACTTTGCCTAAGTGTCTGGAGAGGCTTAATCCCATGGAGGATTGCCAGGACCTAAGCCATGTATGCTAACTAGATCCGGTGCCCTACAAATGCTGTCCATTCTCCAGGGACTTGGTGGCTGACGTGGATCCCATGTTTTCTGTTCCTCATCCTGAGGCCTGAGATATCTCATATTAGGTTGTGGATTGCACTTGAAAACCTGTGAGTCAGATTTTGCAATGCCATATTTTTATTAATCTCATTCCTGTGTTCATCTGCCTCAAGTGGGAAGCCCACAGCAGTAACAGATACCTTCATTCAGAAAACTGTCTGAATCATAATTCTGGCAAAAGGATTTCTATTTAGACTATATATACCCACATCTGTCTCTGTGTGTGCGTTTTAAACAATAAATCACCTATTTATCTACAGTACTTACATGACACCTATTAAATTCATATTAGAGATAAGGAACTGAAATGAAGGCATAATCACTATACCTCATTGAAAAAATCTTTCCAATGTAGTAATCTTTCCAACCTGTTGCAGAGAAAATCAAAGACCTGAACTCAAGCCTTCCAAACCAGAGACAGATGTTACAGCTTTGGGAACTGGGTGGAATTTTCCTTTGTGGAATATCAGTGGGGTTTTTTTGTAACTGCAGTTGGACAGATGCACTGTCTATACAGATGCACAGTCTATACAGCTCTCCCCAGCTGAAAAGATCTGGAAGGACTACTTGGTATTTGAATATTTCCTATAATGTGGATATCAGTCACCATTGCACAGAAAACTGTAGCAGACAAATTTCTTTTTTTCCGTGCCTTCTCCTGTGACCTTTGAAGAAAACTAGTTCAATTAAAATAAAGATTTATAATCAACTAACACATTTACCTGCTAATATTTCTTAACAGATTTTGGGGGTAGGTTTTTTTTGTTTCAGTGGCTGAAGTCCTGGCATAAGTTTGTATGGCCATGCGGGTTGAATTCTGTAAATAAGGTGATTAAGTGTTTCAGTTATTGGCACTTCTACCACCTTACTCACATGAAGCACAATTTTACTTGCAGACAATCTGTTGAACCACGTCTGTTGATCTTCCAGAAAATCAATAGAACTATTTGCGGTGCTAAGTAATTTAAGTGTGGCTGAACCTGACTTCATAGCAGCATTTGGGCACACTTTAGAAGTGCATATTTCATCCAAAATACCACAAAATGACTTGCCAGTAATATACTAGACAAAGTCCTTGAAAAAAACTGCTTTCCAAATCCTAAGAAACAAAATTAGTATTAGGTCAGAGGTCTTGTGGCCTTCCATTTATCATTTATAAATTCTCCGATATAAGCTATATGGACAGTAATTATCCAGCTTCAGCCTGGCAAGCAGAATTCTGAGATTCTATAATGCCCTGAATTATCTTCTAATATTCTGGTCATATCTAAATTGTTCTAATATTATGGCCATATCTAAAGTTATTTATAGGGGAAATTGAAGGTGGAGAGCAAGACTTTGCCTAATACACAGTACTCTAAAATTTTGTTCCCATGCACATAATAAAGATGTTAATTAAAATGGCATCATCCAGGAAAAGTAATACTAAGCTTGCTATGGATTTTTTCACATCATCTTTAAAATAACATCAGCTTAAGGAGTCCATGGCACCTCTTGGGTACTCATTCCTCCTGAACCTTCTAGCTAAATGACTAAATCCCCAAGAAATATTATTAGTAACTTTTTACTACCTACTACGGATAGGTTTTTAGACCACTTCGTCTGGCTTACCAAATGTATGGCTCTGACTAAGGGGTGCTCAGTGCTGGACCAAGGATATAATCATCATGGCAGTGTGGGAATGTGTCTTAATTACCTTTCTCCTAACCGTCATCAGGTTGGTTTATTTCTGGCATTATTAAGCGCTCCTTCTAACTGTACTGCACACCCATGCCCTGCATGCTAATAATTCCCATTTTTGAAGAACAGACAGGAAAGACAGAGATACAAGAGCCTCTTTTTCACAACAACCTGAAGAAGAAGGGACATTTTCTAGCAGCTCAGTACTGACCAAGCAGAGTAATTAGCACAAAGTAGCCAAAGAATAAGCTGCAATGGAAATGATATTGAAGAAAAGAGATTTTTTACTTTGCCTCAGGACTATTAACATACAGAAGAGCTCCAAAACCACTGAAAACACCTAATTGTTGTTTATAGACGTTTTTTAAGTAGAGTTGGTAAGAATATGGATTTGTAGATACTATGGCAGTAAAGGACAAATAAAGAGACGATTGATTGGAAATCGTAGATTACTTTAGACAGTTGGATTAGGTAGAAATCACCCTGATGTGCAGTAAAGCAAGCAACAAGAATTAGGGTTTTGAAATAGTGCGAAGCATGGCTTAGAGTGCTAGCATTTTCTTCCTAAGAATAAACTGTCTTAAAATCCCTCTATAAATGACTGTTCATTAGCCTATCAATGTGTATAATGGCTCTCAAAATCATAATAAGAATTAATAATAGTTCAAATAGCAGAAAGGGACATTAATTTCTCACTCATGAATATTAATGCTATAGTAGACAGTCTCTTCCCGACATGCTTTCAAACTCTTAATTCGCAAGTCTATTACTGGTTACCTGTTATTTTTACTATCAAAAACCTCCCCACTGGGCCACCAAAGATTTCAAATCACCCTGACTTGGACACTAGCAGAGAGGATGAGAGCAGAAGACAGCACGAGGGATGAGATCATGGTGTCCTGATAATGTTCTTCAGAATACAATAGTGTTTGCTCAGCCAAAAGGTACACCAAAGGGCAATGAAAAGTAGCCATAAGGGGGAGGAAGACTATATTTAGCCCCAGAAGACCGGTATGATGGTGGATTATCAGGAAGAGAAAGTGATAATGGCAGAGGATAGGTATTAAACACTCGACGGCAGAATAAGGTGCATAAGAAGAGACGCGAAAGGCATGTCAGGCTGTGCCCTGTGAACTGACTGCATCTGCTTAAGGCACCGCATCTCCTCCTTTCCAAGAGGGCATTGCAGGTGGATGGAGAACCACCTGAAGGGCATGTTCCAGTGCTGGTGCTTCCACGAGCATCTTATCCCAATGCATCACAGAAACTGAAGCTGAACAGTAAGAAATTCTTTATTGTTTTTCCCTCTTATCACTGCAGAGACTGTGCAACAGGAACTTAAACTCGAGCGATGATGTTCTCCATCTAGTTTCCATGTGCTTTGAAAGGAGAAGAAAGGGAGCTGCCAAGAGTAAACTTTCAGGTAATGCATTTCTTTACATTGTGTGTTTAACTGCACTGCATCTCTAAATAACCGAGAAGGGAAGGATCTTGTGAGATGTATTTAACCTCATTATATCTGATGCTGGGTCTTGAAAAGCTTTAGTTGAACTAAAGACTCTTATGAATATAAAATCAAAGTGAGCCGTACATTAAGGGTTTCATATTCTCTGACAGCTGCGCATGTGCACACACAGCTCTCATTAACAGTAATGGCAAATATGCATGCCCATCATTCAGAAAACAGATCTCCAAGTACTTTATTGGGTTTGGTTTTTTCCTAGAGATTTTTCTCTATTGGACCTTTAATTAATCTCCTACTAGGCTTTTTCCCTTTAAGCTATCCCTCTTCCCCCACCCTTTCCAATGGGAGTAAACCCCCAAATCACTCTGTTTTTCAGTCAAGTTTTTCCAAGCTGATACAGTTTTACAAAATGCACCTGCATATATTAAATACAGAGAGGGTTTGCAGCACACAAACCAGAGAGACATGTAACAGAATAAATGCTTTGGACTTTGAAAAATACTTTTGATGCTTGCCAACTTAAAAAAAAAAAAAACACCAACCAAACAAAAAAACCCAAAATAATAAACCAGAGGTAGATATGAAAATGAGAACACAAATGTTTTTGCATTCTTTTTGTGATCACTGCAAGGCAAGAGTCTGCAACCTTGTGGAACAAAACACATGCATTTCATTCTGATTAACATAAAGACAGCCCCTTCTAACATGATTCACAATTATTAGTCTCTCTCTTGTGTTTGGGGATATATGGATTATCAGCCTAGCATATTTTGAATACATACACATTGTAATTCCTTTCCTAAACCATTTTAGGCACTACAGTTAAATTGCATATACAAAATTTATAGATCAATGATTTGATATTTTTTCTCCAGTTAAATAACTAAATGCTGTAGGAGATAAAAGGCAGTCAAAAACAATAAAAAGACAGGATCACGGTTAATGGAAGGTAAGTCAGATTTGAGATGCCTCTGTTCTTCTATTTTTAAGTTTATTATTATTTTTATATAACAGGCTATTTCACTAGCTTCTACTGTATCTGATGTACTTACTTATCGCCTCCACAAACTGTTCAAAGAAGCAGTATGGGAACAGCGGCTCAGGCAGCTCTCTGAAAAACATCTTGAGTGCTCCGGTGACAACGTGGATGTCCTCCCACTGGCTGTCGTCCAAATTCAGCTTCTCTTCTGGGAAAACACGAGGAGAAATGGAACAACTGGTTTTAATGAAACAATTACAAGACACTAATTATTATGTTAATGTTTGCCTACTATCATCAGCAACCGTTAACAGCCTTCTGCACCTAGAGGTTTGGTGCTGTGCATGTTTTTTTTTTTTTCTTTTTTTTTTTTTTGTAGGAAGAGAACATTTTCAATGGAATACCATCTGTAGGAATGCAGCTAACAAAAAACAAGAGACACAAAGAAACAGTACCATTGACACAGTATGTCAGATACATTTATTCCCATAATGCATCAGTATGAAAATTAGCATCACAGCTCAACATGATTCAAAGCTATTTGGTTTTGAGGCCGAGGGGCTAAGAGTTGCCAACGATGGCCGGCTCAAGGGACCGGCCTAAAGGCCTTGCTGAGCCAACAGGAGACATATGCTAAACATGGCAATAGAAAATGAGTTATTGCTTTACATGTGTTAGCCTTGCTATGTACAAGGGAATAATGGGTAACGCTTTTCTCCTTTTTTTGCCTGAATGTAATGTCAGCAAGGAATAGAGTACTGTGAGAGAAAGGATATTAATTCCTTCTTACTGCTTCAAAAATATTTTGTTTGGTTTTCATCTCTGGGAGGAAGATTTGCCCAGCAACAATATTAGACAGACCCCTGTTGGCCTACCTAGGCTATGCAAAGCTGTCAAAAATGATAACACACTAAAGACAAACCACAAGTGCTTACAAAACTGTTTTGCAAACAAAAAAAAACATTTTCTTTTGAAGCTTGACTGAGCTAAGGAATTTAAATATAAAAGAAACTAAATGCTAAAATAGAGTTTCTAATAAAAATAAAACAAGATTGGATGATTATTCTATTTTTCTTTGGTTTTGTTTTTTCTTTTTAATTCTAGTAGTGTGATACTGTTAGAAAACAATAAACAGTGAGATCATAATCCATACAAAACTCTAGGAAAGTGCAAATCCTTATTAGTCCAAATTAAAATGACACACACTTTCTCCAACTTCTGTTACTCCAAAAACAGAGTTCACTTTTTTTCACATGTGCTATGATTCTCTTTTTCAAAAAATTTCAGTCTGAATGCAAATCAGGGGCCAACCATGAAAACTACTGAGCAAATTTAATTTGAAGCAACATTATCCTGAAATGTTTTACTAAATGTCACTGAAATTTCATGTTTAGCAATTCAGTTGGCTTCAAGAGCAGCCTCTTTATTGAACTGTTGTTAAACAAAATGGTAAAATTATTGGAGACACATGGACACCCACAACTCCAGATCCCCGGTACTTTAATGCAATAGTTTTCTCACTATAGAGAGTTTACTTGTGGACAGACAACCTTATTCAAAATGGAATTGTCTTTCAACTTTTATTTAATAAATGTTATTAAATGCTGTTTAAATTTCTGGATTCAGGAAATGTATACAAATAAAGGAATGGACCCAATTCCTTAACTTGGAGTAATGTGAGACAAAGCTGGAACAAAGGCAGACTTGTGCATTTCATTTAGTTGTCTTGCTTGCTTCTTTGGTTTCAAGCCTTTTTTTTTTTCCCATTGAATTACCTCAATCATAAAAGTAATGATTTGATCTCAAATGAGTTACCAGAGGGGATCTTCTTTAGACTCTGAGATCATATTTGATTGATCGTATTTCAACAATTAGCCTTTTATTTTGCCACACACTATTGAACTAGATCGACAGCATCTTAGCAGGCCAGCTTTAAACAGTCAACTGTTAACAATAGCATCAAAAAGAGAGACCTGATGGGGTTTACTGTCACTTTAAAGAACAGGGTGGGTTTTCACATTGTTGAAATCTGTCAGATATTTTGAAATGTCCCTCTCACTATGGTGCCACACCCCCTGCGTGCCCTTATAATAAAATTGGTTTTACTCCTGATTAAATCATTTTCTCCCTACCCACTACCATACTTCTCATAATGGACCTGTGTGCTCTACAGCTGGTGTTCTTCCCATGGTACCAATTCTTACTTTATCTTTTAAGCACTTTGCTGCTAAGATCTCATGCAGAGTGCTTATGTTTTGTTAAGAGCTTCATTCTTAGAGAAATAGCTTAACACATGTTCTAAAAATGTTGTACAACTTATTGCTTAAAACACATTTAGAAAATGTATAAGTACTGTAGCTTTGGCACAGAACTTTAAGTAGAAACCTTAAAAAAAACACAACTTGTTTTTGCCATGCATTTGTCTTAAATGTCTAAAGTGGAATGCTTGACTTCTAAGGCTTTATAGAGACTTATCTTACCAGATTTTTGCACCATTTCCAGCTCTTCAAGGAAACGTGTTAGGAATGTATCATCGTGAAAGCAAAGGGTGTCAATTTTCCCTCTAGCAATAAGAGAGTTTTTAAAAATGTTTGCTAGAAGGAACAAATGCCAAGTCAAAAAAAAATTAAAAAGAAAATAGAAGTCCATTTAGTGTAAGACTCTCGTTTGGTTCCCACTGGTTGGAATCGCTCACATACCATGGCGATGGGGACATAAACAAACACACATGCATTTCAGGCTAGGTTTAAGGGGAGGACCTGACTTTTTGGCTTTACTCAGACATGTTTTTTATTGGGGTGTTTTGCTTACATAAAGATTAAGTCCCAAATCTGGTATTTAAACTTGACAGTCAAGGACTGCTTTCAGTCAGGAGATACTGTATCTGGGAAGATGCTCAAAATCTCACAGTCCTAAAAATTTGCTTTAACTTGTCAGTAGTATTTGATTAGTTCAACCATCACTGCCAGTTGATATCATATATCTTAGATACAGACACAAATATGCCCAGAAAATCCCATAAAATTTATGCTAATACTTGGGCTGAAAATATAAAGACCACACTAAGGAAAAAAAAAAATAGTGCAGGCACCTGTCAAGGTTATTAGTTTAAAAAAATCGATGTACAATACATTTGTGAAGGGAATGTGTGTTTTACTATGTTATTATTCTTAGTAAATCAGCCTTTTCAGCAATACACATTTTTAATAGCACTCGCAATGTCTGCAGTAGAACCAAACAGGAGTTCATCTTTGGTTTAAGCATACCATCATAAGGTTATCCTTGTCCGAAAAGGAAGAAAGTAATCTATGGAAAGATCAGCTAAAGACAAAAAAAAAAAAAAAAAGTGAAAATCAACCAAGGCAATAGAGAGCACTCAGTTTTGAAAGAAAATAGATGTGGTTCTTCTAACCACATGTCCTGCCTGGTATGTAGACTAGTCTCTGGGAGCAAAATGCAGTTATCTGAGAGCACTGCTTGTTCGTTTTTCTTTTAAGATAATTTATACAAGTATTTTCCCAGCTATACACTGTCTTTTGCCCATGCTGCCATTAAATCCCAGAGCACCACGTTCGGAAGTCCTACTTCACTTAGAGTATTACATCTCCTGCAAGTGGTCTCATGGATGACCTCAAATGACGTGGAAAGCAATTTCCTACAAACACAGCTAGCAGCGCCTGGTCTGCTGTGGAGGTTGTGCCTCAAAAAACTTTCTAAAGACTTTGGTGAGACGTGTGTGATTTGGTCTCATACTGAATCTGTTTGCCAACATCGCTGCCTTTTTCATCGTTTCCCTGCTGCTGGCTGCAAACGGCAGCATTGAGATGGCAATGCCCTGCATGGCAGGCACTCGGACACGACAGCTGCCACCTCTGTACTCCCCTATAAATCTTTGGCGTTCAGGGTCCGACCAACCCTCAGCTCCAGTGTGTGAAACCTCAAAGTACTGGAGTCTCCATCCCAGGGGCCGGCGCATATGCCAAGGGAGATCTCCCCTGGAGAAAGTCCTGCACAGCACTGTTAACTAATGAATACAATTTCCTTCACATCAAAGTCTTTGCAGAAGAGCTAGGTGTTCACAATGCATTCCCAGTTGACTCAGGAAACTCGCTGGATTCACTCTTCCCAATAGGCAGTTTACTAGTGAGAGCTGTAAAACGGAGTCTTGTGGTTGAAGGAGGAAAAGAAAATTCCTCTTGCACATATTAGGAAAAGACAAACTGTCCAGACTCATTCCTCCTCTTTCTCAAACTTGAAGACACCTCTTTCTTGTTTTTTTTTTATGGTTATATTCTTCAAAAAGTAATTTGCTGGTCAGTCATGGTCTTTGATAGGGAAAAAAAGTAAGGACAGACTCAAGCAGCAGTTCTTCACTTGCATAAGTCCTCAGCACACTCCTTCATCGCTAAATCCCTTTCTGAGGGCTTCTCTCATGACTGACAGCAGAAATATTAATTTATACACTGAAAGGTATGTGTGTTCGATAGCTGTACTTGCATTTTGCAAACCGCAGCTTCTCTGATCACTAGTGCAGAGACACAGCAGCCTTCTTACCCCCCAGGGAATGAGAGGAGCTCAAAATTATTGCAAAGTATTGCTATATTGGGACAAACAGCTTCTTTCAAAGTGATCGCACCCAATTTAGAGCAGTAATAGAGTACAGAGATGTCAGAGACAACACAGCAATGGGATGCTGTGAGGTGGTGAAGGCTCTTGCTCATCATATGACAAGGAACTCGTCCCTTGGCGATGCGGCACATGATGCTTGGCTTCCTCCCCCTCAGTAAATCCCGTCCTGGCATTGCATTTTATATACACTCCAAAGTGCATACAATCCCTTGAACTTTGATTAAATAGTACAGCAGAAGTCTCAACTCATGCAAAACAATACTTTCCTCATTCAACCAGATTTTTGTGAATTCTCTCCCAGCTACATAATTCTTCTTCCCCTCTCCCTTGCTAGGTTTGGGAGGTCCACTGTCCTGCCTGCACTCAGCACATGGTACTTCACTTCCAAGAGTGTTTAAAGAAATCAAAGAAAATTTCAGCTAAGCAAATGATTAAATTTTGTATACAATGTATTTCTAGGCAGCTTCTGCTGAATCCATCCAATGTTACCATTGATGAGTTATCAAGGACATAGTCAACAAAATAAAGCTTGCATGCATTACTCCTTCTCTACTAGAGGAACATGGTATGCCCTTTTAACAGAAAATTTAAGCCATGATGTTATAATGCCTGAGCCTTTGTTTATTATTGGAAAGCCCATTTCCATGGAGCCCAGGCACAAATTACTGAGCAACTTGAGCTAAAAGCAGAACATCTCTATGTGCGTCCAGAGTGCTGTTTATTCCAGTTCTCTCAAATGACAGTTCACTGACCTGGGGGCATTCTGGAACAACCAAGTACTGCTAACTTAAATCTCAATCTGTGCCAGAAAAAGAAAAGATTTCTGTACTTGGGCACACTGGGTCATATTCATCCTCGCATAATTCCACAGAAGTCCACAGAGTAAGAGAGGGATGAACTATCCCATTGTTTCTGTGAAAAAGATCCAGTACATTCGAGAAGTTCAGAAATGGTACATCATGAAAGTATGTAGAGTAGTTCAAAGGTTTAGAAAAGTGGTCAGCTAGCGACGCCATTGCGTTGGGGAAATTTCTATGCTATTGGTTGCTGTTTGAAACTGGAAGCATAAAAATATACAGTGGTACTGAAAGGAGAATCCTTTTGGTGGTCAAAACCAGGTATCACCACTAAGATACTCTTATACATCATTCACTGCCAATACCTGCTACAGGGTTAGATGACAGAAATATTAGTTTTGACTTAACATGTTCTATCATTGTCATTGGAAGCAATAATTACTTTAATAGGATTATAGTTACAAGTACTTTTAAAATTCATTAAATTTAGCTGAATCAACTATTCCATATGGGAGGAGTGATTTTAAATATAGAATATTTCCCCTCAAAATACACCTGAAAGCTCCCTAACAATAAATAGACAACCTGTCTACAGATCAACATACTTCCAGGAGACTCCCTCGGAGGTGACTTGTTAACAAAGAGTAGGAGCAGGCATACCTAGCTGGAGCAACTCAAACCTGCAGGGCCAAATTATTACTTCCTTCCTTCAGGGTCAAAGAAATACTCAGATACCCCCAAGGGTTTAAAGAAAGGGACAAGGAAAAAGTGTGGAGGAATTCCCACCAAGCTCATACCCTCCCATGGTGTGGAGGTTTCTCAGCTTTGGAGCACCAAGGTTGCCCAAGCACAAGGATGGGGCTTGGCAGACTTTCTGCGACTCATAGAAATTAAATTGCTATGCTGAGTGAAAATTACATTTGTCTTACAGTGATAAGATTCTTTCCTCTATCTAATTGTCTCTCGTTTGTTGTTGAGCAGTAACTTCAGCTTCTTCCTAGTGGTTAAAGTACACTCTATTTTGTTTTTCTTTCTGTTTATTCATCCCTCTTTATTCTGAACCAGATTAATGACTTTCTCGTTTCTCTGTGCCAGTTAATGGATTTATTCTGTTTTCTAGGTGGATGCTAGTATTTCTCTTTCATATACCCTAGACTGCAGAACACAAACATCAAATCCTTGCCTAGATCAGGAACTTACTTTTCATGATACATTTTACTATTCAAAGGCAAAAGTCCATTCTGAATTCTGCTTTCAACTTGATCTTCCTCGCTTAGTCTTATGTTGTGTATACATATACTGGACAAGGTAAATATCTCCCTTCCGACTTAGAAATCTGTTATTAACATTTTTTATTGTGCAATTGCTCTCCAGTGAGCTTCTCTGCAATCTAGTATGAGAGGTTTCTTTCTTTTTTTTTCCATTTACAGTCAGGTCTTTCATCAGAATTGTGTGTATCGGCGTCCACAAATCTACATTTTAAATAAATTGAAGGCTCTCAAGATCTAATAGAGAAAGGAATTGGACAATGACTCTCTGTCCCATTTTCATACTTCAAAAATATGTTCATATTCCTATCTTTTTAATTGTACTACTAACTCAGAGTGCTTTACGATTCTGTCATATAGCTCTTCTGTTCTTCCCCTTCTTGCTGTTTCTAACACTGCTTCTATTTCCATTCTTGTCAAAAGCCTTTTCATAGTCCAAAAATCTGTACACAATGTTTTGTAATATTTGGCAGACTTATCTGAAACCTAATTCACTGCCTTCTTGTGATTCATGGGTCATAAATTATTTCATATGTAATGTACCCCAAAGGGTAAAAAATTCTTTGTATTAAATTTCAACCAGACAGTTTAAGGGGAAAAAAAAAAAAAAGGAAAAAAAGTATTTTTGAGACACTCTGAAAAGATCTGACCTCAATATATGGTCTAGTGTGTTGTCTCCCACAAATGATATCTCAGTATCCTTTAGTAAATATGAGATTTCAACATGCTACAAGTGAAAACTCCTGCCATAACAAGCCCACGTTATGGACAACTTTAAAGGAAAGTACAAAATGTGTAGTACTGGATCAGACTACTGATGCATTAAATCAGTTCTGTCTTCAGTGATTGTTAAACTGAAAGGGTTTGTACGAAAACAATTCAAAAAACAAGAATATCACTGAATCTTTACTTATTGCACATGGCCAAATATATTATTGGGACTGACCCCAATAACAATAAGCTTGTGCCTCAGTGAGTGAGTTTCAATAATCAAAGGAAATAATTAACAAAACAATAAAGATCATTATGACTTCCTTTATGTAAATGACTTCCAAATGTAAATAGATCAAAGCTTGAGCAAAAATTAAGCAATTCCCCTAGTCCACTTGCAATACTGAAAAGGAGCATACATATATGGTTTGTTTACAGTTATAAGGATTATCAATGAAACACTAGTGTATTTTTTAATTAGAAAAAACAGAAATTCAAACAATTCTCAAAATGTAATACCTATATTCCTTACATCTGTAATCACATTTATTTTAATGGGACTATTTACAAGAATAAAGATTACTTGTACATGTAAATCTCCATTCTCACACACCAGTTTGTAGGATGTCCAGAGAACAAATTCTGGATTTTTTTTTTTTTTTTTTTAATGAAAAGGCTCTTTGAAACAAGCCAGCTGAACGAAGTATTCTTACATGAAATCAGGTATATACAAGCTCTGTAAATGTCAAGGACAAAACATTTTATTTTGTATAGAATTTATCTTTTGGTTCACTAAAGTCAAAACACTTCTGTTCATCAGAACTTTTATAAAGGACTGTTTCATAATATGAATCCATTTGGATTATCTGACCAAAGATAAGACTTCAATGGACTTACTATATCATTCACCACTGTACCAGTGCCACAAAAGGGAATTACAATTAATTGGATTATGTTGGTCTCCACCCGCTGATTGTAGAAGAGAAAGTCTGAAAGTGTAACTATTTCAAACGGACCGTATCTCCCATCAACCATGGGATTTGGGCTTTAATTTACCAATAAAGCTTAATTTCTTCTCTATATTCTCTTCTGGGTAGGAAGAGGTCATTTAGACACTTTATTCAAGTTATTCAAAACGAAAGGACAGTTTTGTTAAATACTTTCAGACTAGCACTTTAATACTTGCACCTTGCCTTTAGGAATTTCTTATTTTCTCTAGTAGCAATAGTGTGTTGTCTTGAAAAATGCAAGCCAGAGAACCCAGGCCTGCATTTGGGTCACAAGAATAATTCATGCTTCATATCCCCCAGCTCAGTTAATGAAATTTTGGCTGGAATTGTTATCTAATGTGACAATTTGTTATTGACTATATGATGTGGGACGCTATACAGGACAGAGAATATCACTTCATGTCGTGTAGGTTCCTGCACAGACATGAGGCAGTAAGAGTTTTCAGTAGCAAAGTCCCACATTAGATGTAGGGTTAACTGTATGGAAAAGTTACGCTAGGAAAGACAGAGGTATAAATATAAATTTGATACATGAAAATGACTCATTAGCTTGGAAACAGTTATATTCTACAATGCAGGTAAATTCATGTGTTTTAGTTAATGTGACTTACACGCTAAACAACAACTGTACTATTCTTATTCTAGATGTCCATAGACATATTTCTCTATATATGTCATATATATTATATTTATGCTGATGGCTCTGCCTAAAAGCTGTTAGGATTTTTATTCACTATCCTTACTGGAAGATTATTTCAGTGCCTAATTCCTTCTAGTTACCAGCCTAAAATATTCAACTTTATATATTTTTTAATAATTATTAATATCAGTAATGCTTGCTTTGATTTTTTTTTTGTCAAACTTTCGCATTCCATCTAAGAAATAAAAAAGTCCGCAGTCAACTTACTTCAAAACCATGTTGCTTAATTCACATTTGCATTACTTTTTGCTAATATCTGAAGCTCTAATTCCATTCCGTGGATATTAGCGGGACTAGCTATGCTGTTAAAGATAGGAATGCTTCTAAGTGCTTACTGAATCAGGGCATATGAGATGATAATTGTATGTGTTTAAAACAAAACTTTAAACAGGAGGGGATTATATAAGTTGCTAAAACAAATATATCTTCAAGTGCACTGAAGGACTTTCAAATGTTAACGAGATGTCCTTTGATAATAATAGTGCTAATAATAACATGAATTTTCAAATATTTTTATGCATTTTGAGAATCACATGTTACCCTGAATAGGGAATATTCTCGATAAGTGCACATTTTTCACACAAATTCACCAACTTCAGAGCTATGTCCGCTCTGAAGCCATGCCAGCTGAGAACCAGATACTAAAGTATGTCCTGATCCAGTCATGGGTTAGTCTGGGCATTTGAGCTTCTCTTGTACAGTGCCTGCTTACAAACATTGACATTTTTACAACAATGAAAGTAGCTTTTGTTTGAGGAATGTGGTGCTTTTAAAAATATGGAAGCCCTAAGTTTGTGATCAAACCTATGTTCATGAAATGCATGTAATTACATGACCGGTGGAATTAAGAGCTGTGTACATAGAAACATTTGAGACCTTTTCTTGGTCTTTTTATCCAAAAAGTTGACATTTCAAGGCCAGCGTGGGCTTAAAAACATAACTCCATCCACCTTGCCACGTGCAATTCCATGCACACAGCTATACCTTCTCTTAATGAACCTCAGAAGATGCATAAATACCCCTGGGCACATGTAAACATCCTTGGCAGCGTTTATGGCTCCTCCTTGGCAGAGAAGGGGTGTAATGAAATACGGGTGACTCAGTGGCATGATGTTTTCCGTTTCCCACACACGCCTCGCAGTCTCACATGGAAGGAGGAGACACGGCCTCTCGTGCATCCACCAAATCGGTTCTAACATCACACCTTTCCCTCCATCTCACGCACACATCCCCATTTTGCATTTTCACTTGCTCTGTGATAGGATGCAATGCAGATTTGCCACATTACCAGTATAGTTGTGCCTACCTTTCCCTTTTCCAGGGTTTATCTCGATGTGCATTCTAATTAAAATGTTTTCAATTCCTCTTATTCCACCTAAACTTACAGGCATATATTTCAGGAGAGAAAAGGTATGCTTCAAAACAATTTTTAAACTTTATAATGCATGCATTTTCCTGTTCTTCAAATTAGTCTTGTGAATGGACTCGTAATAACAGGAGGATTTCAACATAAAATAAGAGATTTTCATGTCTTTGGTTCCTTGAGATACATTCAGGTCTCCCACAAGAAATATATTAAAATATTGATTAGATTAGGGTAATATTTCAAATAAATGGAGATTTATACTTCCTTTTGGATACAGAATCTTATAAAAAGTTTCAAGGCAACACACAACAAAGCAGTTGACAAGAAAGATAGCATCTGCTTTCCTGGCTATTCAAGCTGAAGTTTTTCATTCTAAATGCAAGCAATGTTTCCGAAGTTAACATAATTAACTCACGACAATCCTGAAACATCATAATATAAGATACAGATGGAAATTCAAAGCTTTAAAAATGTCATATAACTGCAAGAGGATTATCATTTTTTTAACTGCACAAATCTGAATACTAATTAAAACAGGTGTTTTTATTTCAAACACTTTTGCACACTGTGACATTACCGGGAGGGTTATTTATGTATTAGTCTACTAGGAAGCATATACTGCTCAAAAAATGTGATGTGCGATAATAACGAATTTATGAGATAAAAGAATGACACTCCGTACTGCTTCCTGAAACAATAAAAGACCAGTAGTTCAATTAGTTAGTAATTTCCGTGTGACTATTTGACAGATTCTACTAATTGTTAAGCTCCCACTAACTATTGCTTTACATAATTAATTATATTCAAACGCGAACAACAAAGACATGTGGGCCAGTTGCCCTTTTGACAATGTTTTTCGCAAACTGATTTGCTTACCAAAAATATTTTTAGAACTAAAAGATACTAATCTTAAGTGGAAATACACATCAAAACGTTAAAGCAGCTCTGCATTTTACCATGGTTATGAGAAAAAAATTTGGATTGTTTAACATATCATTTAAGCTGCATGCATAATAGCTGAAGTCTTCTAGCAGAGATCTTTCATATTAATTTAGCATTGCATAAAATTCATAGTAACAGGTCCAAGGGTCAAGCATCATTCATCATTAGTTGAAGTGACATTTGCAACCCTTCATATAGCAGCTGCTTGAAAGGGGAAAAAAGGTATTCTTTGGAAGAATGGGGGGTAGCACACAATCCTCGCTCTATCTGCGGAAGGGAAAACAAGGTGCCACTATGTCAGCATGGTAATGTGCTTAAATTTGGTGATGTCATTCTTCCCTAACCCCCACGAGTCACAAGGCACAAGGCAGCTGCATTCCTGAACCTAGTAGTTCGGGTGGAGATAAGTAATAACTAGATGTAAATGAATTACATTACTGTGGTTGTGAACATAGCTCTGTGCATCTAAATTATGATTTATATCAGGATCCTATCTTGTTTTTGAGAGTTTTCTACTTGTTAACAAGGCAGCCCTTGTTCTCATGGCATCCTCCAGGCATAATAGTTTCTGGGAAGCCAAATAAGATCACTTTTGAAACTGCAAGACAGCATTCCAAGACTTTGGAGCAGAACACATTGGCCAAATTAGGACTTCTGAAGACTGTTAACTAACAAATAAAATCTTTTTTTTTTTTCTTTGTGGCATGTCTTGCCTACTATAAAACATTAAGATCAGAACGGGAAATGTGAGCAATTAAAATGAAAATGTAATCATCTGCAAGAAAAGATAAATTTGTATTAAATGGCTAATACTTCACAGTCCTTTTGATATTACAAGTACTTTTTAAGAAAATATATATTTTATGTCACAGTAATTTTTATTATGTGAAACATGTGATCTCTTAGGAATTATGCACATTTTTAAATCACAGTCATTAAAACAGCATGCAACACAAAGTAGTTAGATTTTGGAGCTTTGCTAATATTTGGTGATTTTCCTCAACTTTGCTCTTATACCTGAAATGTATTTAATTTATTGACGTCTCTAATTATCCACTAGTATTTAAAGCACTGTGATGATTATTAACTTAGACTACTACTTCTTCCTTAAAAAGTTTAATGACTTTTATGAGGAAAACCAATGCTTTTTAAAGAGTCACTTAGAAGCGCATGAAAAATGTTCAAGGACATTGCTTATTACACATTGCAATTCTATGAGCCGCTATAAATTAAGCTCCCAGTCAAAACACTTCTACCAGTGAGAAGTTAGTTTTCCATACTCTACGTTATGTATTACGGAGGAGAGGGTGCACTGGTCTGCCCTTGCATTCAGTCAAAATATGGTGCTGCAGGTATTTCACAGTGAGATCTCATTATAGCCAACGGCAGCACTGGGTCCTTGCATTGCACAGCAACTGTGAGCTTCAGACCGATTCCCAAAATGGTTTGCAGACCATGTCGGTCATATATTATGTTATCTAGAATATAAGGTGGCCATTCATCAGCGAGCAATCCATCCCCAAATCAAACAAAAAGCGTTTCTACAAAGGACCAGTGCTACTGGTCCATTACTCTTATTGCCTCTCACCTTCCCATGGATTTTAATAGCTGCGCAGCCATTAAACACGTATGTAAAGATGTTATAGATACCAGAAAGGCAGAATGGCTGTAAAAGGAATAGAACAGCAGAGGCAAGATGACTGGCAGATAGGGTTGCCACATCCCCCTTAAAGAGACTGCTCCTTTTCCACACCTTATGTCTCTTGTACCATAAAAATATGCATAGATGTATGTGGGAGCATCATAGCAGATTTCTTGGGATGCGTGCCATGCATCTGAGCTTCGAAGCTGGCTCAACGTTGTCACCATTAAGTCGCAGTGTACACAGCAACACTTCAATCTAATTTCAATTAGGGAAAAGTTACACAGAAACTTCTTGGAGAGTACACATGACCCTACACATAAATACCAATTAAATTCAGTATCATCAGTGTCTTTGCAGTGAACATTGATACCACCACTGAGAGGAAGGAATTTAAAATGAGGCAACGCTTGATGACATTACCTCCATCTACAAATTCTGCCTGTGTTAACTAGTACGTCAACAATTAGTAAAACAGTGGGATTCATCTGTGAAGAGATGGGGTGAAAAGAAGTAATTCCATAAAATTTTCATTACAGGCAGTTTTTATGTGACATAAGGTAGAATCTTGCATCGTTATGCAAAAAAATACTACCTGGTAAATGAATAAAAGCTTAATCTATTGAGAAGCTACAGATGCCAGGCGTGTTAAGCATTTGCAACTGAGATAATGGGAGACCTAACTAAAACTACATCTCATACCAAGGACTCATAATCTCCTCAAACTGGTTGGTTAACGTCCTTAACTATCCATCTGTCCTGAACCTATATGTAAAGAGAATTCCAGTATCATTAAGTGGGATTAGTGAGATCATACCCGTTTTCGTGTGGATACACAGGGTATGCAGGCACTTCACTTAGAGTTGTTCCATTTTCTTTTGTTTGCCGAGTCTTTTATTTAGAAACAATGGAATACAAAGTGTGGCAAGTTAGGGCTTTAATTCTTGACAACCACTTTTTTCACTCAAAACTTAGAAGATGCTTCTAACATGCAGATTACTTGAGGGAGATTTAAACATGCCCTTTAAGCATAGAATGAAACAACCCCCCCAAACCCAACACCCCCCAAACCTGCAAGAAGACCAGGAAGAAAAGTCATCCTAAAAGTGTTAAGACTCCTTGCACACCATCACTCATTGGTGACTGGGGAGTTTTTACAGTCTTTCAAATCTTCTTTCAATCACAAGATGCCTTAAAGGGACAGAAGGTCTTAAAATGTGCTCTCTATCTCCCCAGTTGAGAAAGATACATCGAAGGGGGAGGGAGGGGGGAGTCAAGCCACAACACAAAAAGCATTAATGCAAAGAACAGTGGGGTCTCTCCCTAATTTGACTTTCTCTACAGGTGGTCTGCAGCTGCATCCAAACAGGTTACACTACTGCCTTCCCATGGGCATTACAACAAAGTAGGATCTGTATTCACAAGAATACATTTACTAGCATGGGCTGATTCAGGTCTAAAAATAAGAAAAAAGGCATTTTTCAGAATAGCCTGAGGTAACTCTCCGCGCCAGCAGAAGACAGTAACACTCTTGTTTCACTGGCTGTGCGTGATGATAAAGGATATCAGAAACCTACTTCATATGACTCATTGAGGCCCACAGCCAGCTTCCAATTGATTCATTTTATTTCTATTAGTTTGTTCTCCATTGACTACACAACAGGCTAGACCAAATCAATAAGCAATATTCTGTTTTCTATTGACTCGGGGGTAATTCGCACTGGGCCCTGCAACTGCTATATCTGATTTTATAGTTCTGGATATCATCATGGAAACAACGGGGCTCAAAGACCGCTTAGTGCAGGAAGAAATGGGGAAAGATTGCAAAGGCAAGGCGAGGTATTGGCTTTTAAGCTGTTACACCTGCAGGAGGAGGTATGAGCGGTCTATGCTGCAGCTGGACAGCTGCAAAGGCTGCGTGCTGTGCTTATGGTACTCTTCCAAGGGATGAAGAAGGTATTTCATGTTGTGCCTAAGCAGTCATAAAGTGAAAAACACACACAAGCACACATTCATACAGGCCTTTGGTAATATGCAAAAATGAGATGAGCATGCAACTATTGTGTTTTACTTGCAGTGCCCACAAGAGCTCCTGCAGCCCCAGGACAAGGCTACAAGGTGGTGCTGGCAGTGCCCGTACCTGAGCAGGGTTTGCACAGCTGGAGCGGAAACCCATCAGCTCAGCGTTGCCAAAATCCCTGCTGCGGACACCATCACAAAGTGCTGTCCCTGTGTGTGTGTTAAAATGTCCTTTGTTGAGCTTCCTTAAGTAGACAGTTACAGCTACTTAAATGGATTCCAGCACAGTTAAGCTAAAACACGCTGCCCTGGAAGTTTGTAGCCATTTTTTCTGGTTTTGCCAGCTTGTCCACAGTATTCTGAGTGGTGAAATCTGCTAACTGGATGACTCCAAATACCTTATCTTTGACCTCCTCACATTTTTTTTTTTTAAATTTATTTTTTCATTTCTAAGAATTCCCCTTCTTGAATATAGTGGCTAAGTGGAAACAAAAATTTTTTACTCAAAACTGTCCCACACCACTTCTTCCACACGAGCTTGCTGACATACTCAGCATAAGAGCAACGCAGCTGTCATTGCCCCTGCACAGACGAAGACCGAGACACTGACTGTATAGTAATACGCTCTATCTCTGTTCCCATAAAACCTGTGAATCTGCCCCAGGTCTCAGATTTCTAGAGCTGCTGTACTGTGCCTTACCCAAAGTAGAGAGCTGGCTTTTTAGTGTCTCTGATAATATTGGCTTTTCTACACGAGATAGAAATAACACGCTGGATACTGGGGTGGATGTATGTAAGGGGTAGCAGAATACGGCCCAGTGTGTTCTTCCTATCAAATACACTTGACAAACTTTAATGAAAAGTCTTCTCTACTTCCTACTAACAGATGTTTCCAATTTTTTCTCTCTCAGCACTTTAAACCACCATCTTTAGTTTTCATGTCTAAGAGACATTATTATAGGATACATCATAATGATATACTGTACATTCATATACAGTATCCCATACAATGACTAGTTGATTTATAATTCAGATCCAATAAAGGGAAAAATTGATTTAACTGATGACTAGTGAAATACTAAATGCATTACAATGTTTGAAAAGAACATCCTTTTCTTGCAATGCTAGTGACATAATAAAATTAAATATGGATATAAGATAATGCCCATTATTATTAAGCAAGAGGAATCAAAGGGAGCAAGAAGAAAAGCAATCTTTATGGATCAAGGAATGCCTAAACTTCCTCTTCAAGTGTACAAAGACATGAACACAAATGGAAAAATTTCACAAATAAAGTAAATTCAATCAGTCTTGAATTACAGTATAAAGTTAGTTTTCCATTAACTGGTCTTGGTCTATCAGGACTTCCAGTAGCGTTGTCACATTTGGGTACCGTATTGGGGGTAACTGTGAATCTCAGTTTTATTTTTTAATTAAAAAACCTTATTTTTTAACCTCTGTGTTAAATATTTATTTCCTCACTATCTTTAAGCCCCTGTGACAGCATGAAGACACAATTTAACCCCATATCCAAGAAACTCATATCCCCTCAAATGCCCTACGTCTCATCCCTTCTCAATTCCGACTTCTTCCTTCACCCAACAAAGCCCCTATCGAGGTTCGTCCCCATAGCGCACCCCTTCCCAGGCAGCCTGCTCTCCCAGAATAGTCACGCTATATAATACCGAGGCGATACAGCCACTAATTTCCATGTCTCATTCAAGAAGCTTTACAACCTCTCCCCTTTCCTAGAAAACTGCTGTGCAGCTGTGTGGGCAATGAGCCTGCTGGGGTGGTGGTGGGCGAGGGCATCAGTAGGTAGGGAGCACAAAGCCAAGGTGCCAATGATCTTCCTCATCGTTTAAAAGAGCTCTTCAACACATTTCACATTTTCACATATGAAATCGAGGCTAGGCACCTCAGAAGTAGTTGGGTTTTTAACTTTCTTTAAGCATCTGCTAGAAGTCAGTCACTTCAACATTTGCAAATATCTTTGTTCTTCCAGATGGGTAAATTGCTTCTAATACAAAATAACTTCTATTCGGAAGCGGCTGTGATTACTCATACAAACTTAGATTGATGGTCAATTTTTTTATAATCCTGGTGCACTAGTTTTTCCTTTAGGAACATGTGCATTTTGCTTCTGAAGAAGCAGTAGCAGGCAGTAATCGCTCCGGAGCCAGAGCCAATAGAGTTTATTATATTGAAAGAATCGTATAGCTGTTAGAACCAAAATAACACCCAAATACTGGCACTAAGCTATACCTCATTTTACTGTTGCATCAGTAACATTTTAAATGACTTCGGTAATCTCAGATGTTTCACAGCAAAGTTATTATTGTCTCTAAAAATCTTTGGGGATTTTAACCTATATTATGGAATTCAAGGAAATATTATTAATCAGCTTGCATAAGGCACCAGCAGAATCTGGGGGTCAGATAATTTGTGTTTAAACACCTACATTTGCACATGCAAAACTGGATAATTATGCTCCTAGCTGCCCATTCATGTGTACAGATGGGTGCACCCACACATTTTTGTGGGATAATTTTTGGAAGCCTATAGAAAATCTGGTCTTTAAAGATTTTAATAAGGTTGGCAAAACATACTTTCTTTGCATAAAATTATGTAGTTCCCAAGTCTAAAATTACTTTGCTTTAAAAAATGAAAATTGGCAAGGGATTAATCCATAATATGGTCTAATTACTTTTTTTCTTAAAAATTAAATGGTCAAGATCTTAACTCAGAATAGTGGTTACTGTTCATGAACTGAAACTAAGAAATAGAACGGAATAAGGAATTTTATTAGGTGTCTAAATATGTATTTAGCTAATAGAATCCTCTTACCTTCGGCTGAATAACAGGTATAATAATTATGAAAGCATATTTAATTTATACATCTGAAGCATAAAGCTCTACTAATTATATTTTTATGAGATTGAAATGCAAACTGGCCAAAGCTTGCAAATAAAAAGTGGAACTGGCTTGCTGTCATTAACTTGCAAAAACACATACACACATAAACACACACGCTCAAACAAATAAAGAGGGAGAGAAATACAGACAGACAGACACAGAGGATGTTGAAAGCAGATAATTAACACATATTTTGGCCCTTAGAGATGGTATTGTCAGCTTTTATGTAACCTTTGCATTGTTCAAAATGCTGAAAGTTTAATTCTTATTTCTCAAAGTGGATTCAGCAATGTTCAAAGGGTTTTTGCCAGTCGGTAACGTATAAGGCTTGCTAAACATTGCTAAATAAACAGATCAGGTTTTCAGTGAGGATTGAATTTTCCCTGTCGTGTTCAGCAGGAAAAAACAATATTAAAGCAAGGATACTTTTTTTTTTTCCTCTCTGATATTTTATTATTTCTTTGTTTGCAGAGGTTACTTCTATCAGTAAGTAAATATCACTGTGAATTTCTCTTTGTCCTTCATCAATCAAAGCTGGTCAATGATAAGACTAGTGCAACTAGATCAAAACTCCAGGCTGTGTAGTCATATTACCACTCATATTATTACTAAAAGCGCATCTATATTCCAAACTGGGATACCATAACCCCTTTGTCATTTTCCAATAAAAAAGACCATACCAAATAGGCAGAGCACACCGTAATTAGCAGCTGGCAGAGAAAGCTGTAAATCTGTATGAGTTCTGAACGATTTGCTTACATTGTTGCTTTGTTGACAAATGATGCTGTACATGTTAATGTTCCTGAAATGTCCCCATTGCACCTGACGTGCCAATAAATGCCAGCCAGCTGTATGAATTATGGAAATAAGATTTTTGTTTATGAAGGTATCCCAGACATTTATTTTACTGCATGCCTCTTGACAGATTTAATGTCTGGAGTTACATTGAGAAGATATTTGCTACCTGACATAATGGATAATGGAAACTTTAAAGGCTTTTTTAATGATGAGACTAATATATTTTTTTAATTTTACCTTGTGGCTACACATTTACTCTCGATATAAAGCTTGCATATTTTAAATGAAATGATACTAAATTGTTCCTAATGTACAATGAGTTGGATTAAACCAGTGCTGCAGCATATGAGAAAACAGAGGAAAAGTATCTCCAAGAGCTACTAAAGCAACAATGCTACATGCAAGTTTACCTATTTTCTCTTAGTTTATTTTATCTCCTGTGTACATTTACTAGTATATCATTAGTGTATAAAGGTAGCTGTTAAGGCTTAGGCATTTCAAAGTATGCTAAAAATCTTTTAACAGATGTATTTATATCGGGCTCCATAAAACATTCATTTAATATGCTCAGGCAAGACACAGAGAACATAGAAACATGTACATCTACCAACTATATTTAACTATATTTAACTGGATTCAGAACCAAAAAATCTGTCACTGAACTTAGAATATTTAAAAACAAGGTGTATGTTCTTAAGTAAGACAGACAAAAAAAAAAATCCCCTTAAGTATTGGAGACATGAAAACTCTTATTCAGTCCCTGCTTTTAGCAAGCATCCTTATTCTGGCCAAGGAAAACTGTCTCAGGCAGCCCGTCTCTGAAACATAAACTCTGCTAAGGCTCTTCTAGAGACAGGTTTGCAGGTTACTCTCGGGTTTCCTCCAAAGCTCACGCCGTGCCTGCCGAGCTCTCTGCAGAAGGCTCCCCAAAGCTCTCCCAGCGGCGGGGCAGGCAGCAGGTGCTGGCTCCTGGGAATCCCAGCACCGCGTTTTCCCTGCCTTGCAAGCGGGGAACCTGATTCCCGCTCCAAAGTGGAAAAATTTAGCCTGGCAGAAGAGCCTGTACTACGCAAGCTCTTCAATTCTTCCTCTATTAGCACATGTTAGTGTATTGTCAAGAGGAACAATAGCAACCCCACAAACTATTTATTCCATCAAGAACAATTTATTGTCTTTTGTAAGTTCGTTTCCAGCTTCTGAAGCTCAAGAGAGAAAAATCTGCTGGTTCTTTAAAACTTCAGATGTTAGGGACTATTTGTAGTCATCATATAAATGGGGGTGGTAACCAAATTAACCAAATTCATTTTGTAACCACAAATCATTCCTATTAAAATACTCCCTTCTCACCCCACCTCAAAAGAAGAATAAGAATAATAAGAAAAAAGGAGTCCAGATGGTTAAAATTATTTTTAAGCAAATATTTAGTGGTTACAGTTGAATTCTTCTGGCACACATTCTCCACTAAAAAAATGACACCCCACATTCACTGTGTTAACCATTTTCCAATGTGCCAGCCAAATGAATGCCTCAGAGAACACACACACACACACGTTATGGAAGCATTATCAGAAATGCTATAGTTAAGGGTCCTTTGCAATTCGGGAATAAAGAAGGGCTATTTTACACTGTGTGGTAGAATTTTGTCTCCAGGTATAACATGCAACTCCTCAACGGACAACTGAATTTTCTGAAGCATTCCCTTTCTTGATGCAGAACTATTTTTCAGCATATTTCTTTATTGCTAATGTCACTGGAAACACTATTTGGGCAGTGGGGTGGAAGGGGGGAAAGGCTTGTATCTGTACATTCACAATAACTGCCATCTTCATATTTTGCAGAGTTTAGAAATGTTCCACTAAAACACAAAAAGTGCATCCCTTTATTTCCCATAACCTAATTTAGCCTGTACAAGAAGTCATCCAAGGAACTCCCTTTGTTGTTCTGACAGTTGCTTTAATTCTCCCGTGTTTTTTCTCGGGCTCGTTCACACATTGACCCACACTACTTGGAGTACACCGATATTATATCCTTGCATTTTCAATATATTTAACAACCACTACTACTGCATGTTTGCCCCTCTGTGAAGCCAGTTCACGTCGCAGAGCGGACTGGTAGGAGGCTGATGGGTAGAAGCAAGAGTACTGGCACCAACATGGGGGTAGCTGTGGTGATGGACGGACGGGGAAGGTGTCCCCCCGTACAGCTCCTGCAAACTGGTTGCTCCAGTCTGGCATCCCAGGAGGCTTGCCAGACGGAGAAACCTTCTCTGCAGCAGAAATGCAAGCTGTGCTTCTCGGGAAACTCGAGGCTGTAACCCTTTCCCTCTTCCTCCACATACCCTGTTGCTTCTTGATTTCTTTCTGTGCCTATGTATAAAACAACTGAGAAAAAAATCTTATTTCTGAGAGACGCACAACCTTAACTTGCTTCTAATCCTTTTTCCAGCAAATTAACCCCAGATAACTTAACACTGTATATATAGCTTTGGGAATAGAAGTTAATTCATTCTAGGTCAGAGCTAAAACCGTACATGTGATTTGCACGAAATGGATGCGTGTATTGTGGTTGCTCACATTTTTTAAGCAGAAGAGAAGTTGGTTGTGAAGTTGCAGTGCTTGGATATCATGATGTTTGCATGGTCAGACATGAGTTGATTTTTGTGCAGACATTAAGGTTGGTTATCTGATGATCATCTTTATCTACAGTTGATGAGACACTGCTAGTAAAAACCCAGATAGTAAGAGCAATTTAAAGTTAACAAAGGTTTGTTTTGGTAGAGGTTAAGGTCTGAATTATACATGACTGTTAAATGAAAGGAAATACACGTCTCTCTATATATATGCATGTGCATATGCACACCTGTTTTACATTGGTGTAACTTCTCTGATCTCAGCGTTTTACATCAGGATACCGAAAGGTAAATCTGACCCATGCCGTAGAGTCTCCAAAGGGCTAACTCTCATTATTCTTGTTACAAATGCCTATATTTTGCTCAGTGGAAGATTAAAGCTAATGTATAGCAGAAGAGCAATGTAAGGAATCCCATGGTAAGTCTCCATCCTCCTTTCGGTACCTACGCAGTGGGTAGTACAGGAACTCAGGCTCCACTATCCATTTTCTCTTTCACGTGCATGGAATTCATTGAAAGTAATGGGAAGGAAATTACAGTAGTCTCACAGGTCTCTAACAAGAGATCACTGTGTGGAAAAATGTGACTTGTCAAGAGCTACTTTCTTTGTATTGTTTCATGAGAAAATATACCATAAAGAATAGTTGAAACCTAAAAGCTTTGCATTCCTTTTCCAGTATTAAATCAAACCAGATATTGGTAAAAGGTGCAATTTTACTGGAGACATACCAAAAGGTGATAATATTCCTATTGATTGAGGCCAACGGTTGGCATAAAACATATACTCTGTTTCCAGTAAATTATTCCATAAATATTTGCATTTTCCCTCTGCAGTTCACCATTTAAGTAGTCTGTTTACAACCAAGAAAATAAACACACAAATATCAAACAAACAAAGGAAAGACATCAAATTAAAGGCTAAATTTACTGACTTTGGGGGAGCAATTACTCTCAAATATTCCTGCTCTTTTCTCATATAGGTAGAAGTTCACTACCAAGGAAGAAGAATACCCCAATCAAGCCTAGGTAATTTGTATTCATGCATGAACAAAACAATATAGGCATTCTGCAAACTTTCACACATGTGTACGTCCCTGCAGAACGGAGGGTTTTTGAGGAGCAAAACAAACTGCTCCAGACCTCGCTGTGGTGAAAGTAAAGCAAAGCAAAACCACGCCACAGCAGAGGACTGCCGCTATTAAACACCCCGTTAAATGGCAATGGGGAATGGAAGGAGCACTAGCCACCAGGGCCAGGGTTTGGCTGTGTTGCACTTTATGATTGAAAAGAGAACCCCAGGAAGATGCCTGCCTCTGTGCAAGGTGGGTTTGCAGGCAGCCTCCAGCGCGGGCACCGCTCTGCCATTATCTTGTTACAGAAAACATTACCTGCCTCGCTCCCTATTACTTATGTTCTGCGCTGAAGAGTGGCACATTGATTAATTACTACTCTAAAGTGCTTATAAAGCATCAGTCCAAGGCAGGTTTACTAGGTTGGGGCCTCCCATGATTTATTGACTACGGAGAAAAGCAAAGGCCATTTATGAAGGAGCATTTTCTTCTGGGGAAAAAAAAAAAAGTAATTTAAATTACTCATCCTCTGCTCCCCCAAATTAAAATGTCTGACCCTGAAGAGTAAAGCCAAAGACTTTCTTTCTCTGAAACTTATGCAAAAAAATAAACAGCAACAGAATTTTACTCCACTTCTCTTTAAAGGACACCTGGCAAATGTTAACAAAAGAAACAACCTGAATCAACTGGTAAGAAAGGTCTGAAACGTTTTCTTTTGTCAATATAGGGAGCTGATCAGAGAACTTTAAAATAATTAAAGCATTTCTGCTTTAATACTTTTTGCTTTTTCAACACTGTTGTTAGAAAAGCAGAAGAAAAAGCAAAGCACAAACACACTGATAAACACACACACGAGGCGTATCCACAGGAAGGATTCATTTGGTTTTGGTTTGTCCCTGTTGCTATTTTGCCTTTTTTTTTTTCCCCTCACCAATAGTAAACTGGCACTTTGGGTTTACTGCGCTTCACTTACTAAAGCCTTTTAATAGTATATAGTGCAGGAATGTGAGAGGAAAAGATTCCCATATGACAGAGACCCTTTGATATTGTTACTTCAACCAAAACTTTGAAATATAGTAGCTGGGTTTGTGTGTAGCATATAACAATTTTTCCCCAAGTCTTATAAACTGTGATTTACTTAACTGCTGCCATTGATGTGATTCACAGAGAAAGCAAGCATGAAGAGATTGAGAGAGAAATAGCTAATGCGTTAGTCTATTAGATGGCACAGGATTATATGGTACAATAATTAGTGCAGTCTGTATAAGAAGTCTACAAAAAATATTGGTATCAAAGAAAGAGAAGAAGATAATGTCAAATACTTCCAATAATTTTATCACAGTTTCAATATAATATTATGCAGGTTTTATAATAAAATTTATTTCTTTGTAGTAGCTAAATTTACACTAAGCATGAGAGAAAAAGGAGATATTACTCTGTTCTTGCAGATAGCAATGTGACAGCTTCCACTGGATTCAGTGGGACCTTGCACCTGAGGAGCTCACACTCATTACCATATCTTCTGCAATAACCTAACCCACTACCACACTAGCATTACTTTACAACATCATGCTGAATGGTAGCACTACAACTTCACAAAGCGTTGTGATTGAGGGTGGCTACCTTTCTTCTCGAAAAATGTCGTACAAGGTTGATAACCTTTAAAAAAATAATCTCTTGAAGT
This sequence comes from Theristicus caerulescens, assembly GCA_020745775.1. Taxonomy (NCBI): domain Eukaryota; kingdom Metazoa; phylum Chordata; class Aves; order Pelecaniformes; family Threskiornithidae; genus Theristicus; species Theristicus caerulescens. The sequence goes on from CM036562.1 coordinate 5,097,777, forward strand.
GTACACACTCTTTTTCTACTGCTTGTACCTGTCAAGTAAACATACAACCTACATCACAGGAGAGCTTTAAAGTGTGAGAGCCTCAAAGATGCCCTTAGAAATTGCAAGTGCGATTGTTAATTCTGTTAGGAGAAATGAAGTTTTCTCCTGGCGAGAGCAAAGGTGATTTGGGGATTTCCTCCCCGCTCCACTGCTGACAGTCTGTGCAGTCCCAACTGCTCTTTTGTGATCATCTCCAAAGCAGATTGAGGCGAGCTCTGAAAGCAGCCTGGAGAAGGATACCAAACACATACAGGTGGGATCCGAATCCCCTGCCTGCGACTGCATTGTCCTGTCCCAGACATGACCACGTACAGCGACCATGCACCCAAAATTTGAAGGTGAATATAACATTTGCAGGTCTACTATGTGCAGAAGGAGGCATTGGTGCCACAAAGCTGAAGAAAGGGAGGATTTCCTCCAGAACCCACTGAGATACCTTGTCCTTAGCTTGTGTGCTCTACTCAGGCATTGCCTGTTACCTTTCTGTGGTGTAGTTTACCTATATGTAAAAAGAAGACAGTGCTCGCCCTCAAGGGGTGTAGAGAAGCTTAATTAAACAAGAGATTCTTAGCCTTAATCAGACTTCTCTCACTTGCTAAGTACATGGGAAATCCTTCAGTTCAGGAACAAACTTGACACCACGACAAATAAATCAGATTCCTTACCATTTTGCCTTTGGGAATTATTTTCCTTGGGAATAGATATTTACGAAGTTATTAAAAAGAACAACCACCCAACCCCAAAATCCCGAAATCTATCACTGCTGATGTTTCTCCTTCATATTAAGTGCTTCCTGTGATTTTATTTTATCGGGCATCCTACCTGTGGGAATTGGTTCTATATTTTGTCTAAACCCACAGAATATGGCAGATTGCAAAGCAGTCACTTAATCCTAGTACAGGGGTAAAGACATGTATGACAGAAGATGCGATAGGTATGTGAGAGCTGTGAGATGCATATGGGGCAGTCCTTCCTCACCCCATCTCATCTCCCGACCCCAACCCCTTCCCTCTGTGGATAAGGCGGTCTGGGAGAGGAGGGACCCCATCCCCATCACTGTGAGTTTAATCTCTTGAGACAAAGAACTAAGCACTGGTCTCGCCAGATGCTGGACACCTGTGGTGATGTCCAGTGCCTTCTGTATGTACAAGGACTTTAACATGATTTGAGAAGCTCAGAAGTATTAAGGTGGCATTCAGAAGCACATAGGATGATCATATCTGTTTTAAAACGAGTGGGTTATTTTTAAATGGGAGTTGGGAAAGACAGGGAAGAGAGTTTCAAAAAAGTAAAATCTCAATGATTTCACTGAAATATTATCTATTTGTGGAATAAATAGATGCGGAGCCAAATAATTCTGAAGTATCTAAATTCCACCTTCCCTCTCCCACTCACAGAATCTGCTTTAAAGCAAAAATGCCAAATTAATACAAGAATGATAGTTCTCATGGTATCTCCTGCCAGGCTAAGAAGGTATAGAGAATATCCTGAGAAACTCTGTTCTTAGGAAATATTAAGTCCAGTTTTGAAAGTTATTAAGTGTTCACAAAATTGAGAAATATCCAATGTTTTGGTATCTGACTTGAATAAAATTTGAACTCTGGCCCTCTGAGAGTAAATCAGCATTATGCATGTGAAACATGTTTTTTACTTCCTAAGCAAAGCGTACCAGTGGATCAAGCAGAGGCAGAAGAAGTTTCAAATATAGCACACTCTTTTTTAGTGATGGGTACTCTTGGATGCAGCTTCTTCTGCTCTAGGACCCGCCTGTTGGGAGGAGATCTGCAGCTGGTGCTTGAAGTCAAATGAATTTGGGCCAAGATTATTAGTTTGCCAAATTGTGATCTCTGCAATGCCCTCCCGTGCCCATTCCTCCTGTCCCACTGTTTGTCTTGGATTTTGGGTTGTGCTGCCCCAGAGGTTCTTCCCCAGCCCTGCCTCTCCCAGAGTGCTCCCGGACACGAGCCCTGGCTCTGTGATGGTTTCCCCAGTGAGACTGGGTCGACAGGACTGAAATACAAGCTCAGCACAGGAATTTCCTAACTGTTTTACTCTTCAGAAGCAGCAGAGCTGGGGTTATTTGCAAAAACTCCTAGGTGCACCCGTGCCCTGCTCAAATTCGTTTCCTCCCTGGCTTCACAGTGTACCTGACCGGGCAGCGCTCTCCTGCTTTCTCGCTCCCCAAAATTATTTTCCTGCATCTAGTGATGCCAAGTCCCTTCAGAGACACCCTTTCCAGCCCCAGCCAGAATTATTTTCTGCCTCTGCTCCACCACCATGTTTGCTGGTTGCCCTCCCGGTTCCCCTGTAGGCTCTATTGTTCCTCAGGAAGGGGATGGTTAATCAGGAGACAATTACATTTAACAGTCTCGGGCAGTTGTTTGGATGGTTTCAGCACAGCGTTTGACAAGATGTTGCCTTCGGTGCTCAATGCCTGTTAAAAACGCTCTTGCCCAGCCCTACCCGCTCATTTTGACTTGCCAGGCTGCACTTCATTGTCCCCTGAATTGCACCTACACAACCAAGGCTGTGTTATAAACTGGGTCACTGAACTGATCTAGGTTAAAAATATCCCAGATATTCTTTAATGAAGTGTCAACAACTATTCTCAGGCTGAAGAGCAACTGGAATACCTCCTAATAATCTTGCTTACATATGCAAAAAGTATGCCCTAATCTAAAATGTATTTATAATATAAAATGGAGTTCAACATTTGACCTAAGCATATCCCACTCTGTCACACAGACAAAGGAAATAAAAATGTGTTGCTGTAATTTCCTTGACAGCAAAAAAACCAAAACAAACAAGAAACCTCACACATATATGTCTAGGCCAATATATATGATAATGTGAAACAATGAGTTAGATTTTTCATGACCATGTTGAAACTCATCTTGTTAGTTCTAAAGCTGCAGCACATAAATGTGATTTTTTTATATCAAAGTCTAAATAAATAAATACATCTTTAAAACTTCATTGAGTAAAACTTTTACTGACTTTCTATAGAGTTTGGAATAAGAAGGCTTCACAGCCAGGGCTGCGAACACTCTTCTTTGGAAAAATAGCATAATGATGATTATTATTGTTTTTATTGGTGGTGGTAGTTTAATACATTTTAATTATTATTATTATTATTAATAGTGGTAGCATCACCATCTGGATTATTATAACCACAGTGGCAACAAGATGCCCTAATAAGATCCATGCCCCATTGTGTCAAGCATTATAAAAGCACAGAGTGAGAGTGAGAAAAAAGTTTATAATCTAAGCAATTAATGCAGACAAAAGGTGCAGTGAGAAACAGAGGCACAAAGAGATGAACTGACACAAGAGCCCACAGAGAGTCAACGTTAAGCCTTAGATATTTGGAGTTAGCATCTATTTAAACACAGACTTGTTTGTCTATACAAATATATATGTGTTAATGCATATCACATTATCCAGCTTGAAGAGTGTGCACCAGGATTAAAAGGACAAAGGAAAACTGATTTGATGTTTTGTTTTGCTGTTTGGTCTTTTTTTTCCTTTAGGTAAAAGATGTCTTAATCAAAACTGGACAGACTAAAAGCAGTACAGCACAGAGTAAACACGAGACTTAGCTTTGCTGGTGACTAACTTCAGTCAAAGCAATGTTCAAACCACAACCCATTAAAAAAAAATTCAGAGAATAACTGTTTGTAGGATCCGATCATGATTCCAACAAGCAATGGCAATGTGCTTCCTATTGGGATACGGACAGCAAATAAGAAACTTAGTGGTATTCCAGCTGATGAAGACTTTGGTTAAAAGAAGGCAGACAATGTGCATTTTCTAGCACAGAGAAATTTCTTTCAGCTCTTACAACCAATCGTTACGTATCCGAGTTCAGAAAGCCTCTCTTGTATTTTGCATATTTGATAACAATGAGTTAACTATGAAACAAAAAGGAATATTAACATTTTTTTTTATTTTTCTTATACTATGATTTTGATTTATGTTATAATTTAAATACTTCTTATACTTGGCATTATGTCCTTCCCCTTACATTTACTTTTTAGGTGCCTTACAAAGACTTATTGGTGGGGCTGCTATAATTAATTTCTTTAAATGAAAATATTTTTAGATTTGTTCGTGTTTAAATAGGCCAGATATTTCAGCCTCATTTACAGATGTGAACACGCCCAAAATATTTCAGCAGCTTAAGCTTTTTTTCCGTGTTGCATTTAAACAGTCAATTTTTGAGAGCTGCTTTTTGTCTCAAAGTTATTTGAAGTCTCATCTTGTCGTTAAGTTACACGACAAGAAATCTAGAGTTCAGGTTCACACATGACAGTTAATAATTTTAAATTCTAGAACAGAAGAATTCAAAACTAAGCCTTATGTTACCTAGGAAAAAAAGTATTTTTTAATTTATGGAAAAAAAACTTAGTCCAAAGAGGAACTGTGAGTTTTTTAGTAAATAAGTTTTGCTATAGCGTTCGGCTCAAATTCATAAAAACAAATACACAAAATGACATTCAGTTGCAAGATCACATTTCTGTAAAGATAAACTGTAAGCTCTGCACAGCCATTGCTACCAAACGCTCTTTATCCGAGCTTTAAATTCTACTCCCAAATTTGAATAGACTGCAGAGCTAGCAGTGTTGCTGAGGAGCAATATCAAAATATGTGCCTCCTGGGTCTAAAAACCACAAGTTATTTTAGCTTCTGCTAAGAATTGAGGGATTTTTTAAAAAGTTGAGTACAGCAAGTAAATAAATAAATACATTATCTACCTTCATGACCTTTCTTTTCCTGAAAGCAAACAGCGTCCATCATTTGTAACTTGACTTTCCATAAAAGTAACAGTTCATAAAAATCTGTGAAACTACTACCGGGAACAAACAAATTAAACAATGACAATGTAATAAAATAAAACTGCTGTTATACTCCTATAGTAGAAGAATTGCTTCTTCACTGGGATTAATACATCTTGCAGAAAACAATTTTAAATAATGTGTAACATATGGATTCGGCTTTTATTATTCTTCTAAAAGAAGACAATTATATTTATGTGATAAACTGTTCAGTGTTAGTAGCATAATGTTTATATTACTGGCCACTTAAATAGTCTTTGGCATAGTTTTATAAGGAACAGCAGCCTCCAGATCTTTTGAAATCCATCTTACAAAGTAAGTCCTGTCTGTTACTGGAATGCAATGGTTTTACATAGTTTTCTTGCCGAAAAAATGTACTGCAGGTAATGTCGTTGTTAAACTGCATGCATGAAAAACTTTCTGATGTTTTAGCTACAATTCATGTGGCATTTTAAGGCTTTCTAATGAAAAGTATTAAAGGCTTGTAGCTGTCGGGAAATAGGAGAAAAAAAAGCAGCTTTCAATTTTAACTTTTTGGAAATGAACGATCATGATATGCTGTTTTCTATAGCAAACCTTTTCAAGGTGTTTTTCTTAATCTCCTCACTTTTATAAACAGCTAGTTCCTACACTCTCTTATTTTGCTGGGAGATTACATTTAAGAAAAGAGTGAGTTTCGGGTAGTTTTCAAGGAGCTGCTTTTGTCCCCATTATATTCCAGATAATTTTCAAAGGGATTACATAGAAACCATAGAAGTATTTATCTCGATATCTTCCGGTGCTTCTGAATCGAAACTGCATGCATTTCAAAAGGGAATAGGAATGTGTTACCAAATAAATATTTTCTGTTGCTGCTGTGTACATAGATTTTATTGTAAGTGTTGCCGGCAACAGCCTTTCTGCATTGCTGGGATTCTGCTATCCTGTGTGTCATTCAGATAACAAGATCATTTGGAAAAATTATGCAGGGTGAGCAAATGTATTTATTTAGGTTTATCAAAAAAGAAAGCGGGGAAAAAGAAATGATAATATCAGTTTGGGGAACGTTACTCTCCTCATTTTCCACTCCTGAAGTACAAGTTAAGTATTTTCAATTCTCTACTTCTCGATTGCTTTAAAAGTTGGGGTTGTTAACAAAAGATAAAGTGAAGGGTATGTCAATTTAAAGAGTGTAACCCAATGGAAGTGAAATCTGCATATTCAGTTAATTTGGGATTTATTATCCCAGTAACTAGACTTGCAACTGTTCTAAAATCGTGTTGACTGAAGACTTGAGAACAGTACGAGTGGATGGCTACCCCCACCCCCATTCTTAAAAGAAAACCTGTGCCTGCTGCTTCCAATTTAGTGCAATCATGCCTCTTACTGGCCAATACAAGATGCAGCATTAGCTGTCACATGCAAATGAGTATTCATGGAGACTTTGAAATGTGCAATAAAGAATAAAGACATGCATTCTGTGAATAATTGTTTTCTTTTATAAAACTGGATCCAAAAGGGAGTGCCATTTCACCCAGAGTCTATAGCCTTTCTATGGTTACAATCTGCTGTTGAAGCCAGATATTAGAAATGAAGTGTGGATAAATGGATAGAAATGAAGTGTGGATAAATGGAGGACTCCAGTTTCCCGTGCTGTCAATCTTTCACAGTACTACATTTGCTTAACAAGAAATAATCCAACACATGTTTGTGTTTCTTGCTATCTTGCTTTCTTTTCCAACTGGGACTTTTAAATGCATAGGGATGTTTAATAAAGTTGTCCACCTTATATTAGGTTTTTTTATACTAAGCCCGACCTAAATTCTTAGTTTTCAGCAGCACAGATACACAAAATTACATAACAGTGTAAGCTTCACTGCAAACCTAAAGTCTTCCAAAGCTCTCTGATATCATTTACCAGGATGAGAGAGAAAGAATAGCTCAGATTTTTAGGGCCTATTTAGATGCAGTGTAGGAAAAAAACTCAGCAAGCTGTATGCAGATACATGCACACATTTGTGGAGCTGTGAATAGCCAAGCTGAGTTCAGACACACACACCTATTCACCGAGACTGCAGCCAGAAAGTCTGTTAGAGAACAAACAGCCATTAACTTGTATTTATATTAAATCATGGCATTACGTGGCCCTATCTTCTGCTGGCAGAACCCCAAATGCTTAGTCCGGTAGTGGGAAGACAGTAAGCAGATGCCTGAATTGCAGCACCTTTGCAGTGAACTGGAGTAGATGAACTGCAGGAAGCAGTTCAGTAAGTTCAGACTTGGCAGAGAGGGGACCAGAGGTGGATAAAACCGGTTGGCCAGCGGGAAGAACAAATGCTAAGGATAAATGGTGCCTGTACCATGAGGAGGTCTGACCAGTGCAAGCATGTATGGAGGCTCAGCAGAGAGGAAATACCCCCTTGTAGGTAACTCAGTGCCTTGGATTATGTTTAATCTGAAAACTGGAGGACTCCAGCTGAATCAGAGCATCTCAGCAGGCAGAACGTGGCCCTGCAGGAATCCCAGAAAGGCAGTCAGAGGGCTGGGAGGCATTGCATTTTTCCCTTAGTCTAAAAGAAATAATTCTGTTGCCCTCTTCACTACATACCTTTGTTCTTCAAGGGCAATCTCTTGAAACACCAACATTACCATTACAACTGATAACAATTACTGTAAACAGAGGCATAAAACTGCCAGGGGGAATCTGAAGGTGTTTCACTCCTGTAGGGAAGGATGCCCACCTACAAGGGCTGAGACAGTGACCAAAACCATTCCTTGGCTGTCTGCTTGTCCCCATTAACCACAGTGGCAGGAAGACAGCTGGTTCTTTGTAGCTTTTGGTCTGTATTGTGCCTCCTAAGGGAGATGAAAAGAGAATGACCCTGGGGCTAGGGCAAAGGATTTGAAACAAGGAGATTTGGTTTGTATTCCTGAATCATCACAAACTTCCTTAGGCATGTTACTCAGCTCCTCATTTTCCTACTTACCAAATATAGCTAGTAATATTTTGGTATCTCACAGAGATGTTAGCACAAGCCCTTCAACATATATATCTGCTCATATATTATCTCGATGTAGTCATTTTCAAAAGCGACTAGAAAATACTCAGTGCAAACACATAGCTCCATGAGGCTTAGTCATGCAAAACACAATGCGTGGTGATGCATTCCCCACGACACAGGAATGAAAACCAGGACCTCATTCACATGTAAAACGTACTTGTGGCTCCTCAAGGACTAGGTCCCTTTACTCTGTAGCCCCAGCACAGAGGAATTTAAAGCAGCTTATTCATGGATCTTTGCACCACCATCCATTGCACAGGTGGCCCTGCACTTGGAGATGCATCACAGGGGAGACCCGCATTTGAAGATCTAATTTGGCTTTGCATTATTCTGAGCCCAAAATCCACATTTCAGAGGGTGACTGCAGCCTTATCTGCAGTCTGTACACAGTAGGGACTTGGCAAATGGAGTTTGGTGAAATGGCATGGCACACTACATAGAAGACTGACTATAAATCAACAGATTTTGGCTCTGCTCCTGGCTCTGTCACCGATTTACCATGGAAACTTGGGCAAATCTTTTACTCTCCCTATCCTTCATTTTCCGTACCCATAATGTAAAGATAATGATGCTGCTTTGCAAGCTCTTTTGAGATCTCGAGATGTTAAGTGCTAAGTGCATTTTGTTAACATTAATAGCACCCAACCGAGAGGATGCTGTATAGCACTAGCCTGGCTGTCCCCAGAAAACAGATTGGTGTGGGGAAAGTGTGCATTTGTTAAGCAGCTTAGACATTGCTCATTCCCATAATACTTCCACAATACATGGGAACAAGATCTGACCTACTAAAACAAAAGAAAAAAATGCCATAAGGAGAAAATTTCTAATGCGACCTGTCATCTTATTTCTAGCCCAGGAAAACTTGGGGATTTGCTAGAGATTATCAGTGTTTCTGTGTGTGGTTATTATACTCAGCCACAACCACAGTGCTCACAACTTGTGGTGGAGACCACTTCCATTAGTAGGCATTAATCACCATTTTATACACTCCAGCTCAGCTATCACTGAAAAGACACTTAGTAGATGCACTTAGTTATATCCTATCACAATTTATATGTGACTCAATTTTAAAATAAGTTAATTGTACTGAATTATATTCTAGCTCTTGGATTTACAGGACCATAGTATATTACAATGTATATTTTTCAAATGACATCTAACATGCTTTGTTATTTTACGCTTCAATTTTCAATGTTTCTGCTCAAATATGTATCACAACATACACAGTAGAAAGAGTTATGAAAAATTTATTATTAATGCATGTTTTTTCCTCTGCTGGAGATAGAACTTTGTTGTGCATGTTATAAAATGTTAAATATTAGAATTATTTAAAGTTAATAGGATGCCAAAGAAAATGACTAATAATACATTATACAATTAGATGCCTTTCATATTAGTGAATCCATTAACAAAATAAAATACATTCAAACAGAAGAGTTCTGATTTTCAATTTTTAGCAAGGATTGCCCATGTGTAAAGCTAAATTATTTATTCATTTTTTTAAAAAAAAACTGCTGGATACATCAGTTTGCAATTATTTGCATTATGTTTGAATGCTTTATCATGTGGCTCTGATTCAAAAATACGTATCTCTAAGTTGCTTTAGCATCTTCATTTGTGCGAAGCATTAAACATGGAAAAAACAAAAGTAAGTTTCTTCCCCCAGATTCAGCAAGACATTCCACAAGCCCTCAATATTGCTCTTTCAGCTGTTTTGCGCGCCTTTTTGTTATCACGCTTTAGCCCAGATGTCCTCACGCAGAGTTTGACATCCCTAGTTTGCCCTCCCAGTTGTACCCTTTTTTCTAGACAGGATCAATTCTCTCCTGTCCCACCCATACAGATCTCAAGTCGGGCATCATGCAGTTTTGCCTAAAGTTATTCTGATGTTATAGGGTACTGTTTTTCTGAGCACTGCATACTACTTATTTTGAAACTAGTTATCCTGTCTCCTCAGCTGATGTCCACATTATCCTTGAACAAAACACTGAGCAAGCAGCTAACTTCTCTTACAGTAAGAAACAGCTTTCAGCACCAAAGTGATATAATCTCCTAGCCATTTTTCTCCTGTATTTTCCTTTTCTTTTTGCATTGATGCTCCGCCTCTAGAAAGGCATCCGACACCAGCTAAAGAAAGTTCTACAAAGAGCAAGTAATCTCCTCCTCCTCACATCCATCTTCTCTTCACTGCTGCTATCTACTTAATTAAGTCGTTCTCAATCTTCTGTATCATAAGCACATAATGTTGGCTGATGGAAATGTGTTTTGAAATCCCTGTTTGTTTGTTTTTTAATTATCTGATTACACTGGGAAAAAAAATATCTCTCTTACAATAAGTAAAACTCCAGCAATAGCACTCTATCTTTTTCTCTTTCAAGAGACTTTTTTCACCTTCTAACAGTCTACGCAGTCCAGTCTTTACAGTTCATGGGATTTATCAGTGTGATGAACCCAACTGCAGCCAAAGTTTGGTAACATCATTTGAAAACTGGTTTCAGGTTAAAGATGCCTCTTATGATGATCTTTACTCAGCTTCTGAGAGGTGAGGAATGCCATGCTTAGAGTCTGCTGAGGTTTATAGCAGGAATTTGGCACAGCCTAACTCCAGGCTACTGTCACCCCACAATATCTCCCGCCCGTATATGTCCCAATGTCAACCCAGGGTGCAACTCATGGATGAGCCAAGTCTCCCACATTATGTCAGCTGGTAATAGGGGAAAAAAGAGTGTGCAACAGGGGCACAGGAAAGGATTATAAACTAGCAGATTTGGCTGCATCTTGGACACTGCTTGTGAAGTAGAAGGGCAAAACTATTATAAAATATTTGTTCCATTATATTCAGTTCTTCACATCCTGATTATTTCAAAATTTTACCATAGTTATGTTGTAGAAATAATAATAGTAATTATATGAAGAAGACACAATGTGTTGAAATTAGAACCACGGATTCATAGGTTGATTTCAAAAGGCATCATTCTCACAGCTCACCCTGAGGTGTTTGTCCACACGGAGGGTTTTGATTAGGCTCAGATTATTACAGTAGAGTTGGGAAACAGGACCTTTGATCTCAAGAGATCTGAACAATCCCTGTTACTTTTACTGACAACAGGCACGCTACAGACTGAATAGTGTTAACATTCAGCTGAGAGCTGAAAACTCAAGTGAGAGCTATGCTACGTTCTCACTTTTAAGGCTCTGGTACCATGCATAACTTTCAAATTAAAATACAGTGTGACTACCTCTCTAAGTGTTTAAATTAATATGCTTAATAATCCCTACAATAATGTCTAAAGTGCAAATTAAGACTTGCAAGAGAAGGAGAAAGGGACATCTCTTTCTTTATATTTATGCATGTAGCATGTATTTGTTCAGGATAGCGTGATACAATGCTTTTCTATATCAGGATTTATTAAAGCTCCTTTCTTTATAAATCTTGGTTTTCCCACTAAATATAGATGCAATATTTTTTATACACGTACATATATATATGATGGGATTTTTTTTAAAGCAAAAAAGCCAATGGTGTAGTCAAGAAAAATTATTCATTTGCCTATATATAGCCATCTAATGCTTCTTAAATGCTCTAAGTCATCTCACCTGGCTTCTAGCACCCAGTTTTCAAGGGTACAACTCTCCTGTATATCCTCTGCTAGATCTGACGGCCTTGTGCGTGTCATTCTGATACTCAGCATCCTCTCAAGTGGCACTAAAAACCAATGATTAGGTAACTGAATCAAGGCCAAAATGTCCAAAGACTGTATTAAGGGAAGACGCTTTCCAAGACCATGATAATTTGCTCATGCAAAAAATTCCACTGAATTACACAATATTACTGAGAGAGAGAGAGGAATATTCAATTTTAAATCCATAAAAAATGGTAGTATGAGTGACTTGAAAATTTCTTCAGAAAACTAATCTATTTTCAGCAGGAATATATTTCTAAGAAAGACTGTATCCAGAAATGAGACAGTCAGTAAAACAATGCAGGTTTCTTCATAAAAGCAAAAATTTCCAATGATCATAGAAGATATAGTTTACATTTTTTTCCTTTTTTTTTCCCCCCCCCCCTATATTTTTTCTTTCAAAAGTTTTCCAGTTTGGCCCCCAGTGATGTCCCAGTTTGGTCCCCAGCACTTTTACCTCCCACTCAAATAACCAATGGAGTTCAACAGTTAAATGCATTACCAAAGTCTCACCCAACCAAAATCATTCACTACTCACAATAGTTGTATCTACCAGAGTATTTGTGGTTTTCCCAGTTCTCAGCATACAAGCGACCACAAATACCATGATAAAGCCTAATTCCGCAGTGTGGTGACTTCTCATCCCATGCCACCCTGCATAACATTATGTAATGTACATCCACATATAACATCACCCTTTTTGTTGCAGACCCCATTTCATGTTCATATTTGTCAGCTAGTATTTCATACAAGCCACAGAATTACAGATGTTGACCACAGGGGAGAAAACCACCCCAAATATTAGGCCACACCATGATCTCATAAGACATTGAGCATGACCAACTTTAAGTAGGAACTATGTAGCTTAGTTCTCCAGGCTATCCATCTACTTGCAGCACAAGATCATCCCATGCAAAATACCTTTGACACTTGTTTGGTTTATCTATAAATATGCCTGGCAACCCCCAGCTTCTGGAGATTATTCCATCATCCTAAAATCATAGTTAGAAAGTTTTCCTGTTAATACTTTTAACAAATGACTCGTAAATTATTTCCTTTCCTTGTTATTTTGGAGCTCTGTGGAATGGTATTTCCTGTAGCATTACTATCAGAACAACAAACCCAAACAAAGAGTCACCCATGACAACGAAGAACATCCCAAAAAAGAGGCAATCCCTTGCTACAGCGTGCAAAACTACAGTCCTTCTCAGTGCCTAAATAACACTCCTTGAGGGGTTATCAAGAAGCTCTTCAACTTCTTGAAGTGTTACTAAGCAAAAAGCTATTGTAACGCAAATAGTGCAGTGGTTAGAAAAGAAATAAAAGGCATGTCTTAAATGCTTGATCATACAATACATGCCATAAAATCCATGGTATGTTTGTGGCTGACCACACTAACCTAGTTTACTGCCTCTTCTGCCCCATTCTACCAACTTATTCATCACACCGTTGAAAAGAAAAACATGACAATACCATTGGTAAGAGAAATTGTACAGTGTCTAGAGCTACAGAATGGGCAACTAAGACTTATAATTCTGATTATCTTTCTCTCTTTTTTTTTCCCCTTCACACTGAAAACAAAGTAAATTATATTAGAAAAACATTACTATGCTAGTTCTATCATGTCTTTTTTGTATACAATGCACATTATTTACAAAATAATTCAAAGCATTGGTTGCAAAAATTAGTATTTCCATCAAGTTTCACCATCTGACTTATATTTACGAATCACTGTTTGCGGTACTATACTTGCCCCCCTTCCCCTCTGGAAACAGAAGGGTAAGATGTGGAAACCACACCTTCTTTTGAATAATAATAATAATAAAAAAATTGTTCTATATCTTAAAATAGGCTTTCAGACACAGAGAGAAAAGGGAAGAACCCACATCAGTAACATGCACATATTTATTGATTCACCAACTACTGTGTGCTCAATTGAAGTATTCTGTTGTCAGAGTTTTAAAGCTTGGGAAAAAAAAAATTAAAAAATGAAATTCTTGGCTACAGCTTGGCATATGCAGGTCTTAACCCAGAAACAAGCTGTTTTATAATTATTTCTGAAAATTGCTTCAGTCCATTTTCTTTTCTGTGCTTGCCTGGGAAGTGTGAAAAGAAAGAAAAAACTATTTTTGACTCAAGGCTTTCAAGACATTTTGGTTCTCAGCTAGCAAGTAACCCAGTTTGAGCCTGATATTTCCAATGTGAACTTTGAACCACTCTTACTGGTTTCTCAGTGAGACTGGTTACATGAATAGCTGCTGGCAGAAGCAAGGAAGGCTCTGCTGTCTGGGCCATACTTGATCCCATGGAGAACATCACCAAGGCTGGAGGGTGGCTCTAAGATTAGACCCCAGCCAAGAGGTGTTCATGTGTTTCTAAGCAGACTCACATATGCTTGAAAAATACAATCAATAACCTCCTAAAATGTCTCAAAATGTATGAGATGGCAGGGTACAATGGGAAACGTCACTAACGCATATGCACAAGAAATTAAGGACCCACAAACAAACAGGAAAGTGACTGCAGAAGAGAACTAATCCCTCTTTTTTTCCTCCTCTTTTTCCAGCGATCCTTGCTGCAATTTTAAAATAAAGCCTGTGATGATCCTGTTGGACCTTCCTGTTTGTAGCTGCTCCCTGGAAGTTGGCAGCTGACAGAAGACCTGCTCTCCTCTGCCCACAGAGCCTTTGTTAACCAGAGCTGCTGGCTGCCTTTGAAATGGATATATTGGGTCAATGGAAGACTCAAGTATTTTTGAATGGGGAGTTTTGTTTGGTTATTTTTTTTTCCTTTTTACTTATTTTAAAGAAATAAAGTTGTGAAAAGGTGCTGCTTCTTTCTTTCTTTTTTTTTTTTTTTTCTTTTTTCCCCCCAGTTCCCTCCTCCTTTTTTTTCTCCCCCCTCTTTTTTCCTTTCTAAATGCTTGCTTCAAAACCACCCAGCCCATTTGTGCTGACCTGGCGGCTCCATTTCAAAGGCAGCTTCAGTCTTGTGTCAGCTCCACGGGCTCTGCCTGCTGAGCCAGCCGGGAAACCACTCTGGTTCCTGATAGGCAAGGCTCAGACATATGGTCCCAGCAAGCTCATATAATCAGTAATATTAAAAAAAAAAATCCCAAGATTTGTTCCTCTTTTCTCATAGTTCATTGATAAAGTACATGTCAGTACGGTTGAAGAATCCCGCTGGTTAAAGGTATCATCCTTAGCTGCTCATATGGTCTGGGCTCTTACTTGTCAATTTGATTAATCCAAGCCATTTTAGAACAATAAATATAAGTACAGATGGAATATAAACATATTGAAGATTACTGGTTTTGATAGCTGTTGTTTATTAAATCAAAAATAATGTTGCAATGAGGATTTTGTTGATATTTCAAATGAAAAGAAAAAGCAAATAGGAATTAAATATTCCTTAGGAAAGACAAAACTAAAAACAAAACCCAAAAAACTAACAAACTGCCACACCACAACCTCCAAAACAGTCCATGGGTAATAAAAAGGCAATGATTTTACTTACAATGCCACCTATGAGCTACCTTTAGAGAGGGGATATGGCACCTATAAACTCAAAACACTAGGTATGTCGAAATCCATAAAATTTCCAATTACTGCTTCAGAATTTATTGTGCACATATGGAAAATAATACTTGTAAAAGAGAAAGGGGTTTGTGCCTGGTGCTGTCAATACTGTGAAGGATGGGGTGATTATAAAGCAAATTAACAATACTTTTAAATGTGCATTCACTTATCTTTCCAATTAAATCCTTGTTAAACAACTGCACAGACAGTAATGGTGCTTCTGGAAAGCACTGATCAAGACAGTTTTATTGTAATTTTTACTCTGTAACAATTAATCAAGTAGGCATTTTCTTTATTATTAAATTATTTAGTTAATAAATATTCGCAATCAGTTCACGTATTTGTGGTTTAAATTTTACTTTTAATTTTTCTTAAACTGAATTATATTCCAGTATGTTCTTATAGAAGGAACAACAGAAATATTTTAATTCTTTTTGCCAAAATGTTTTTTGTTAACTCGAGGTAATGTCAGGGTAAGATTAAATTCACCTTTTTCCCCAGTGTAGTTACCAATTTGGATATCTTTGGCTGTCCTTTTCATGTTCTATAAGAAATGTACCTCTCTGCAATAACGTAATATTTAGCCTCTGCAAAAATTCATATTTTCCCCCCTTTGCTACATAAGTATAGCAACCAAGCCGTAAAAACACAGTAATTGACCTTTGGATGGTACGTGGTGTTTCGCAGTTAACGCACAAGGTATTGCAAATGAAATAACGGAATGCAAAGGTCATCTGTACAGCAAATACCAAGCATTTTGCAAACAAAGCATTGGATATAAAGACAATTAGGAACTCTCTTGTATTATGTATGAACCAACACTTACTGAATGAACCAATAAGTATTGAAATTTGTATTTCTATGGTTAGTTTCCCTGAACATATATGCATTAGGATAGAATCCTAGTGTTTCAGCGATGTGTTATGAACCTTTTATAGCTTCATTTTTTTCAGTTAATTTAGTACTCATGAAAATTGCTTGTTTGACAGTTGTAGAAATTGAACGCCTTTCCAGCTACCCAGCAGATTAGCACAGGAGGCATAAAGAAGTAAGATTCTGCCTCCTCACCCAGGTATCTCTGATCTTCAAGCACAGAGGGCAATTGAGGATTGCTGGGACAGGCACGTGCAAGCAGGACAGGGTTTATCCCAGAGAAGGTCTTACTCCTTTATATCACAGTGGGCATCAACACAATGGGTTTGACCAGAGCAGGGAGCGCACCACGAATTCACAGTCTTACTTACATTACTAACATCCTTATGGATGAAGAGTCCTCCCTTTTTCTGTTTTCTCTTCCTCAGGCACTTTTTACCTCACTGTTGACATTTTTGATGAGGTCAGAACCTTGCTTTTGAAAAGCATCTCCTACCTGTCCCCACTTTCATATAGTGGTGCCTTAATGGCCCTGAGCAGCCCCACCTGGGGCTCCCCCACCCCTCCCCATGGGCTCGGGCCCGTGTCAGCCCCACCCTGGGGCTTTAGGATAAAACAATTGACTTTTTTAGTAGCATCCTCATATTCTGACACTGTCAGCACACTTTACATGGCTTAACAGACCGATTTATAGAACCTTTTCCCACAGGTATGAATTAAAAGAATATCCTTATACATATCTGTAAAGGCTTTAACTTACTGGACCTTGCTTAAAATCAACAAAAGTCCTCCAGGTTTTTCATAAAGTCCCTAAACAATTGCCAAGTACCAAAAATTATTTTTCTTTAGATTACAACTATTAGACTTAACCAATAATACAGAAAGCATAAGAGGAATGGCCATCTCTGTCTAATGTCTCTGGCTGTTATAGAAACCTTTGCCATAGGTTAACAGCCAGAAATATTGAATGACTGGTAGCTTAGTTTCTAAAATCAAAATTCTTTTAGTGCTTGTAGAACAAGAAAAGTACGAATGTCCTGATGTCAGTATTGGTCCAAACAGCTTCTACTGCCTTGATTCAGTGATTTGAAAAATGATGACTTAGAGTTTCAAAAGTGCTGAGAGATGTTATAGTCTGGTCCTCTTATGATCAACTGATCTTTTCAGCTCTTAATGGGAAAATAAATCATAGATAAAAGATAATCCTGTTGCACAGAAGCAAAAAAGGTGTGATATCAATAGATTTTTACAGAAAAAGAAAACTCTGTGAAAGGGATAAAGTAAATAAGGTAGTTTGTTCTGCTGATGCTCATGTTGGCAAGGTCAAAGCCTTCTTCAGGAGTTGCCTACCTCAAGAAATGAGAAGGAAACACAAAGTATATTCAGAGAATTTAAAAAGATACAAGGCATGATTTTTTATTGTAAACCCATCCTCACCCTCAAAACCCTAGAATTTCAAGAGTCTTTTTAGATTTTTACTGTTCTTATTTCTTCTTTAATGATGAAGCTGTCAACTTTTAGTTTGTTTTTCTTTCATATTCACCAGTTCTCTCTTATTTAATTTTTGATGGTGCAGATGACATTAACAGTATAGGAAAAGGAGCCAAATAAAGCTTTGCTATATTCTAATTAATGATTATTCTAATAAAAAAATACTTTGATATGGCAGCCAGCCTAGAGTCTCTTCTATGATCTTTAATTTTCAATGTGATAGATATTATTTATATCCTATAAATGTAGGTGTAACACAATGGCAAAACGAGCAGGAAGAAAGAGCCGATTAAGTATTTGGCCTGTATAAGAACTGATTGCACAGTCAATCTCTGCAATGTAAATAGGCTTTTCCAGAACATTTGTTTGCATTTATAATTAAATTAAACTTTAACTATATTAAAAAAAAATCTCTATGGGAAAATCATATATATAAATACTGCTTTCCCACTGTTAACTACAGAAAAATGAAGGTACAGGGATTGATCCTAGGAGGTCTCAATAATTACCGAGTGAAAAAATGATGCGTGGCGAGTGCGTTATTAAACATCATCCCACTGCAGAGCTTTAGAGGACTGGTAAATAAGCAGGTTGGGAGCACATACTGGTTTTCCAAGTAACTTTTGTGACTTCATGAAACAGTCTGAAACTGCTGCCATCTTCAGCATCTAATCGACAGGGAACAACAGGCCCTTGGGGACATTGGTTGGAGACCGCTATTGCCTTCCCAAGCACATGTTAAATAAATCCTGTTCACCCCACAGTGTGTTTTGCAGGTATGTTGTGCCTCAATGGGCTGTTTCTTGCTTGCAGCTTCCATTGGTCACTCAACTGGCAGATTTCTTGCATGTGTCCTAAGTAGCCAGTGTCAGAGTGGCTTTAATGTACCATTAACTTCACCTTTATATTTTCATTTTTCACAGTGGTATAAACCAGAAGAAAAAGATGCCTGGTACTTCTGTGCTGCAAAAAGCCATCTTAGACTTCTGTCTAGCTTTACAGTATCAGCCCATCTGTTTTAGGTGAAAACTTGAGCAGTAATGTTAACCTCAAGTACGTTAACCTTTGGATGCCACGAGACATGATAGACAGGACCGTTACTTTTATGGCACATTTTTTCCTGAGGAAAGGTCCTAGGCAGTGAAGAAAGATAGAAAATCCCAGTTTTGCCTCTCTGTCTCCAAACAAAATACAGTGTATGGTCATTTGAAAGCCAAGGCAGACTACATTATCGACGCACAAATACCCAACAACTATAAATCCAAGGGAACCCAAGTAATGAGTCAAAACCATGAGGCTGATGATTTATTCAGTCTGACTGAATTTACTGGCATAAATACTGATTCCTCATAAACCAGAGTTCACCCTCCAGTTTCAGCTGAAGGCAAGACTGATCTGGAGCATCTGAGGAGGTGGCAAACATCTACTGATTCCCTGAAACCTTTCTTAGAGATGTAAATGGAGGCTTGAAGGTGGGAATATTTTTACATCTCTCATACCTCTCAATTTCATGAGAATTTTGGAGTCAAAAGTCTTAGTTTATGTATAGTACAAAACTAATTGAGGAAGTAGGACTCCAACAGCTATCATCTCCAAGAAATCACATACAATACACAATGTTTAGCAGTTCTGCTAATAGTCTTCAGGTAACTTTAAAAGAGTTAATAAAAAGTAGGAGAAAATGTTGCAGAAGCTTCACATTTATACTTGATTAAATCAAAAGTGTTTAAAGTCTTTAATGCAATTTAGGATTGGGGATTTCTCCTAATTTCTGAGAAGCTTAGTTTTATTTTCTCGTTAAGTAGTATCAGGAGGTTCACTATCATCGATGATACTTGCTAAGATATTAAATGTGGGGCTATTTAGTCTTTGCCAAGAGTAGCAAACTGCTCGGAGAGGTGAACGTATTTGTCATTTATCCTAATTAGCTACCAGTATCAGCTTCCACACCTCTAACAGTATCTATTGATCAGTGTTAGATTCGTTTAGGCCACATGCGTGAAAAATGTTCTTTTTATTTAAGGAAACATGTTCATTATATGTGGAATCTGTGGAAATAAGTCCAGTAAATATGTACAGCTTGGTTCTAATTCTGGTTCTCAGGTCCTTAAAATATTCATCTTTCCTATTCTCATTTCCTGGGGTCAAATCTTTGCCTTTTCAAAAAGCAGTGGTAAATCTTCTACTGACTTTGACAGAGCCAGTACTCTACTCTTAGTATTTCCTTTACAGTTCTTTTCAGCACCTTTTTCTCTTTCACTGGTTTCCTTTGGATCCTTGTTCTGCTTTTGGTTTTGTTTAACTTTCAACATCCAAACAATCTGCTATTTTTCCTTTTAATCTTTTTTTTTCCCCCTCACTTTGATTCTTTGGTTTCTACATATGCTTTGTTTTTTGCCACCTTATTTCATGTATCCATTTCCTCCTTTTTTCTTTTTTTTTTTGTTTGTTTCTCATCTCCTGTTTAACTACTATTTTCCTCTGCTTACTCTGCTGTTTTTCCTCTCTCCTAACCGACATTTCCCTCTGTGCAATATCTTTCTACCTTCCCTTTCCTCACTTTTCCAAAACATGGCTCATCATTCTATGCCACTAATGTATAGCAGATTCTGAAATACTGTCATCTGAGACAGTTAAGTACTAAACAAAACATTACCAGGGTGGAGGAATCACTTACCCTGATTGACAACAAATCGTAACTTCTGTATTGTTGCCAGATTGCCGCTAACTCTGTATATTCCATCAACATCTAGACCTGAAAGAGAAACACATATTTCATTTTAGATCATATAAGTATTTTTCTTTGTACGTCTGTCAGGAAGCCAGAAGCGCCCTAACAAGTATGAAGAAGAGCAGTGCAGCGAACGACTGAAAAATAATCCACCTGACAACGACTGAAGTGCCTCCTGCCTGATTAAAACAACAATGAAAAATAAAAGAGGTAGATTAACTTAAGTGAATACAAAACACCTAACTATAATTATCTTGTAATTCTGTCAGAAGAATACGGTTCTGCAAGGGTATTTGAGTGTGACGGGAAAGGAAGAGTGAATTAGCTCTCGTGCTCGTAGAGAAGGGCTGTTTGGGATACTCACGATGCTATGCAAGCCCTGCTTAAATGTGGGGGGTTTATATTAATAGTGCTGGGGAAACTTCTCAGTCTGGGGCCTGGATTTTTCAGATGTGAATTTCTGAGGCTGTGACCTTTCTGAAAATAAAGCAGTGAGACACCCACTCTGAAATCATGACGTGTGTGAGACTACACACAACTACGGTTTTTCTACTATATTCTTCATAGCAGATCAGACAAGTTTGAAGATGAAATTAAATATCCCAAATAGCATATGCCCTGCAGTACATTTCTTCATTAATATAGGCCATTCTTTTCAAGGACAACCTGACAGTCTTGTTTCTCCCTGCATATCTACTCAAGGTTTATCTTCTAGGTGAAACTAGATGTCATACTCCCTTTTGTGACATATTATCTCCTACAGCAAGCTCTGCTGATATGACTGTTTAAAATAGCACTTCCAGCCCTGGTTGCATAGCTGTAGCATTTCAAAGCACATGGGAACTGCTCTCCTTTCCTGGGAGAATTAGCTATTGTGCAACAACAACCGAATCTGCATGCTTAAAAATGGAAAACGCGAAACTGTACATTGTCATTTCACGTTTAAAACCTGCAAGTACATAAGAAGCTAAGAGAAGCTACACAAACCAGGTTTTTTAAGGCTACTCATCACTTGGTACACAAGTTTTAATTAGCTTTTGGCAAGCAATTTCAGAGAAAGCCTTTCTCTTGGAAAACGCTAATTTGTCAAAACCAAAAATTTTCAAGAAATATTTCCAGACAATGTATCTAAGGGGAATTTTTTTTCCAACTTGGGGTGGGGAAAAAGGAAAAACCAAATCTATAGGAAAGGGTGAAAACAAGTCCAAAAGCCCAGAACACCAGTTGTAATAACACTTAAATAGGAAGGAGCTGAGGTTCAAGTCCTTATTTCAAAAATTCTTGCATCATGCCTCGGCAGATGAGTGCTGTAGCCAGTGGACTTAACTGCTTGGAGGTATTCCTCACTGCTCTTGAAGCATTTTAAAGATTTCATTTTCCTTTTGATGCAGACTGAAAACAAAGTGTCTTTTGTTTGTTTGTGTGTTTGCTTTCTCTCTCTACAAAATACAGTTCATATTTTATGTCTATCCTGCTAGGAACATTCTGATTTGGTTTGCATTAAAGAAGTCTGTTTTAAAAATGAATAATAATTCCATATTATACACTTTTATTAGTCAATTTTCTACCCTGCACCTGTGGGTGTCCTGCAACATAATACTGAGAGTGATGATTCATTTCAGGAAGATCCCCTTTGGTTACAGAGGGATAAAGAAAAAGTTTATTTAAGAGAAATCAAAAAGGATTTGGTAATCAAGAACACTTGGAAGTTATCCATCTACTGGATATATAACATATGAGCAAATGGAAATTACTAAAATGTTTAAGTAATGCAATTCTATCCTAACTCTGAAGAGTCTCATTCTGGTTTAGTAAGGGGAGAGTGAGAGAGCAAGAATAATTCCCAGCACAGGAATGTGGCACTCTTGTGGTAAGGGATTAAGAACTGCATCATGTAAATTAAAGTCTAAACTAGAAGGTAAAGAGGAAAAATAAAACAAACAAACAAAAAAACAAGCCCCAAAACAGAATGTTAACTTTTGTTTGGATCTAACTCAATTCAGTTGTTACTCTTTTTGGATATATGGAAGTGAAAGCCATACATGTCACTTTGGGTGAAATAGCTATGTCTCATTAATAGCGTCAATTTGGAACCTGCATAAATTATCCAGATCAAGTGAAAACGACAAACTATGTTGTAAATTGGTGGATATTACATCTTGCAAAATGATCTTGAGTACACAAGTGCATTATTATTTCTATAAATTTACTTTGGTCCAGAAGTGAGGTCTGATTAACATTTCATTTGGACACTATACAATATGGCAGAGAGGGGGAAAAATAAAAAATCCAAGAATATCAAGCCAATTATAGTGTTCACGTGCCATCAACTTTCTGCTCCAAGAACTTTGAAAGTTAAGCCAAACCAAACCAATGTAAATTGGTGGATTTGGACATCCTTTTCATGACCACATTGTCTTAGCTGGATTGTTAACAACTTATTTTGGAAATCCAATTAGACGCAAAAGAGAAAGAGAGAGAAAGACAGAGAGAAATATGTCTTTATAGTTCTAATATCCTGATTCTATGAACAATTTTCAAAGCAAATTCACTTTTAAGGACACCTCTATCAAGAATAAAAACATCACTGCACTGCTGTCAGTGTTTCTTCACGGCAGGCTATAAATACTTAGGGAACAAGATGAAACAAAAGCCTAGCAGAGTTTCCTATCTGGTGCTGGCATTTAAGTATAGTGGTAAAGAAAGTTTCAGAAAAAATATTCATTGTAATAAAGTCCAACTGTTGTTCACTATAGGGTGACCTTCTTGTGTTTTGGAGTGGGGTTTATCAGGGAAGAATCACTGGATTTTGCCCTAGAGGAGAACAAGTGTTTTATTTGCTTTATATCCCAATCTCCAACTCTATTTCTGTTTGTTTTAATGAGGAACCTGAGAACAGGATGGACCCGCAATTACAAATGATAGCCAAAAGTATGATAATGACTTTGGTATTTCCACCCTAAATTTTGTAATGGTATAAGAAATGTAGGAAGAGGACTTACTCAAGAATACATCAGTTTAGCTGTCAAACTGTAGATAAATTTTAACTATTTTGATTTCAAAATTATACAGGTACTCCTGATAAGAAAGTTAAAAGGCAACTAAACTCAGACTTGGTTGAGATTCATGAACAATAATGGATGTTGTATTCACTCTGCATAACGGTACAGAAGATGTTAGAAGAACATTTGTTTAAGAACATTTCTTGCACTCCTGCTTCTAGCCAAAATGGAAATAACCATGAATGCAGGTCAGTGTCAGCTCCAGTAGCAACTTGAGCTGGAACCAGGTGTTGCAGAGAAACATTAAAAACACAAGAAAAGATTAGAGCTTGGTGATATATTTATCCAAATACATGTTTTAAAATATTAGACTTTGATATTGGTTGAGGTAGTCCTGATCATTTATGAACTGCCTTGAATGAAACGTTCTCATTAATTCTTTTCTATTGCATAGAACAAATCCCTCTCCCAACTGACATTGCATTCTGCCTAAGCTTAATCTATATTTGACAATATCTTCAAACTGAATATAAAAGGAAATTCTCTATGTGTGGAGGGGAGCGGGGGGTGGTATACAGAAATTTCTCTCTCTGTTTTGTAACAAGATTTAGAATTTGAAACATACCATTTTAAATGGTACTAGGTAACTTCCTGCATAGAAAGCCATGAAACTTTCACAATTAATGTATCCTGAAATAGGTGTGGTCCCCAGGCCTGGTAGGAGTTTTGTAAAAGAAACCATCGTGCTGGATTCAACAACAAAGTGAAGTACAAACTTGAAGAAAGGCATTCTTTAGTTAGTCCTTTCATTTAAAATCAGTTATGTTCAGGGCAAAAATATTGTATTTCAAAGGAGCCTATTATGCCTTCCCATAAACAGAAAGATCATACGTTTTAAAACTAAAGTATCATTATGTAATCAAGCTGTTGTATTATAAACTATTTTGTGGGCTCAGATGCCCAGGGCTATCTTTACAAATATTTAAGAGGTCATTATCAGGGTATGTTCTCCCTAAAACTATAATTCTTTCCTCGTGTTTTCATATGCATTTTACCATAAATATCTGATTTATAAACAATTTTTTAAAAGTTTACTAAGGGCACAAATGTGAGGCACGATGTCATTTAAAGAAGCAGAAATGCGTGAATGCAGGAAATACACCAATGTCAAGATAATGTGTCTGATGAGAAAAACACCACAAAACAATGTGAAACAAAAATAAAGTTTCACAAAAGGATCAATATTTCTATACCAGTAGAAGGAAGATCATGAAAAGTAACAAAGACTAAATCTGACACATTAAAATTCAACATTAAAAGTACTGTATCTGGATAGGGTTACAAAAGGTACCCAGAGTTTCAGGTGAATGTGGGAGCAAAGAAAAAGTTTTTATCTGATGCCATGGAAATCAGAGGTGAAAATGATGAGAACAATGAAACAAATTTGAGTTACACCACAGAGAGAAAATGAATATGGGTGCATTAACAGCTAACAAGGGACATATGGATGTAAAACCTGCAGTGCAGAGGTGGTGTGAGCTGAAGCTACTTGAACCAGCAAACTTGGTACGCAGCTTCATCAGCTCGGGTTGAAACAAGCACCAACTCCTTTTGAACATAAGACTGTCTGCACTCAGCGTGGTTTTCAGTGTTGATGACATCTCTGTCCTGCTTTTTGGTGTGGTGTTGGGTGGGGTTAGGCATGCCCTAAAGCTCCCAGAGCGGGGCTGAAGGCTGACACTGGGATTTGCTCTGCTCTGCTTGAACAAAACTGCTGCTTTGATCGTCAGAACTACACATTTCTTGTACTCCTCCCATCAAAGGGTCACATTTGTGAGGCTCAAAACAACATCCCAGGTAACATCTGATATGAAAACAGGTCCCATCCCCGGTCCAGAGAAGGTACTCAGTTACCATGGAAGTGGGTGCCATACAAATGTCATGTTAGATAATTCTACCAAGCAGACAAGGATAAACAAACCTAGGAGACCAAACAGTGGATGATATTGGAAGTCAATCTGAAGGACAAAGAGATAATCACTGTTGTAAAAAATCAGTTTTCACTTATTGGTGCTTATGATACACGTCTCTTATTTACAAATAAAATATAGAGAAATCCTTGGAAATGACTAAGGCTGGAAACAGTGGCAGAAGAGTTATTCTGATATCGTAAAGGCAGTAAGAGGGATGCGCTTGGAGACTGGCTAGACTGACCTCAGTCCCAGACGGTCTACTTAAATAATTAATTCAGGACTCTATGAACAAATAATTCATGGTGAAATATAATTAATCCCAACCAGCATGGTTTCATGGAAATCAGGGCCTTGTCTAGCAAACTTGTTGCATTTTTTGATAGGATTGGATTTTTGACAGGTCCAGTTGATAAAGGCAATGGTGTTGAAATAGTATGTTTGGCTTTCCATGAGGCTTTTGACTTAGTACCACATGACATTTTGATTAAAGCACTTGCATTTTATGGAATTAACAGGGCATATATTATACGGATTAAAAACTGCCTCAATGACAGACCTCAAAATGTGGTAGTTAATGGGAGATATCAGTTAACAAGGTCATAACTGGCAGAGCTCTCAAGAATAGAGCTCTCAGTCCAGTGCCATCTAATACCTTTATCAGAGATGTGGACAATAAGAAAAAAAAATCTCTGTTGGCAAAGTAAGCAGATGACACAAAGATCAGGGAGATATTAAATGACGATAAGGACAGGTAAAGTTACAGAAGGTCTGAACTGCTACCTTAAATGGTCACAGTCTGGTAAAATAAGTTTTTGTATGGAGAAACACGGGGTACATCTAACACTCTGGATGCAGATTACAAAGGACTTGAGGTTTATTTTAAATAATTAGCTGAACATGATCTCTCAGCTCAGTGCTATAGAAAAGAGGACTAATGTGATCCCTTGAATTATAGAAAGAGGAGTATCAAATAGAAGCAGGGAAGAGACTGCACCTCTTCCTGTGCTACAAATAGGATCTCCAGTAGAGCACTGTACTTGATATTAAAGCAAATAAAATGAAACATAAAATATATGCTTCGTTACTTCGTATTAAAGAGAGGATGCAGAGATGTCCTCTCCATCGGTACTTTTCACATGACTTGCAGGTACTGGACTCATGACCAGCACTGCCCAGCTGCAGGACCTGTGACAGACAAGCCCAAATCCAAGGTAACATGAACAAGATTTTCTTTTTTCTATTATGAGTAGAAATCCAACACTGTATCAGAATTTAGTAAAGGCAGAGATAGTGGGGGAAAGAAAGGAGAGGAGAAATTGTACTAGTTCTTAACAAGCTAAGAAATTACCCTATAGGGGGTGTCTGATATCAGGTTTGGTGAATCTCTTTAGGAAATTAGCTAACAAGAAATAATTCTATGTTTGACTGCAATAATATCAAGAAGATGAGGGGCATTCCTACATAAAAAGAGAATCTCATTTTTTCTTGCAGTAATAACTTCAAGATGCAATGAAAGGAGAAAAGCTTGACTAAGATCTTATTGTTTTCAAGACCCTGTAGAAACTGTTTAATGGAAGCAATTACAACACTGAATATGAGCATTACATACTGAGAATAAGTAACAAGTGAATATGATGGATGATATACTTTATTCTGTTTCATATCACTTGATGGTAGAATTTCCACTTAGATATTTATATACAAATAAATAAGGATAGCGACAGTACAAAGCAAGTGCAATTTAAACTAGCACACAGTTCACTGCTATGCGGGGCTGCTATTTAATGCCTAAATCAAGCTTGCTATGCCTTCGTCTTCTTCTCTATTGTGTTGCACTGGCTTTGACATTCAAGAAGTTTATGGTTTAAAAGCCCCAGGAACAAGACTTACTCAGAAGGCTCCCTGTAACAAGAAACAAAACTAAGCTTTGAAGCTGGTTTTTTTGAATGAAACCATCGAACAAGCAGTGTGTTCACTGTAATTTTGCCGTTACCTCCAATATATACTTTTGCCATTCTGATAGTCCCACTTCTTGCAGCTAAACAAAGTGACCTCATTGCTTTCCACTGTATTTTCTTTTAAACATTGGCTGGGATGATTGAGATTCAGGAATGTGGGAAAATGGATTCCCAAGCCACGTCCATCCCCTTTAATTCTGAGCTGTAATTTTTGGCTTGGCTTGAATCACAGTCATCACATTTCAGTCTGAATCTCTCTGTAAAGTGATCTTTCTTAAACATTTCTTTCACTCATCATGGGATCAGAAACAAAGCCATTCTAGTCTTTCAGCAAAACACTTACAAACGTCTTTTTACAGCGACTCACAAGAGCTGAATTTCCTTTAAAAATGTTTGAAAAAGAGGAGGTTTTCATTGCCTGATTGTCCTCTTTGTGAATCTTGTCATCTGTATGCCATGAGCTACAGCTATTTTAATCTGTTTTTGTTTGCAATCCATTTGGTGTCCGCCCAAGAAAATGCAGGTGATTCTAATTAACTTACTGCTGAAGATGTGGAAAAATCTCAATTGTGCTACAGAGAATTATACACTTAAAGCCTTCCCTCTATTATTTATAACGGCTTATTAATGAAAATGATTACATGAATACATTTACCACCTGATTCATCTTTGTTCACTTTTTAAATCAACAAGGTTTATGCTAAAGGGGAAAAATCCCTACCAAATACAGACCTCAAGTACACATATCAGCTCACTGGTTTAAATGGAATGGTAGTTTAAAAGGAAATAACATTGTCTTACTTTATACAACACGGTATAATGTCTGAAATTACCAAATGTTTGGAAATAGCCATTCTCTCTCTCTGTAACACATTAGTATTTAATTTTGTGAATGTTTATTTTTTTGTTTGCTTGTTTGTTTTTCCTTTTAATACCTCCTGCACCACTCTTATTTGCTCTCATTTGCTGAAGTTGCTGCTTCTCACATATGGGTTAGTAGGTCCATTCTGACCAATGCTTTATTTATCTGAAATAAAATAGGACTTCTATGGTTCTCCTCTACTTTATCAAGTATACTTTTTTTCCTGCTTGACCAAAGGTCTTTCAGGAGTATTAGGAATCTTCAAAAGCTGAATGATCTTTCACCAGCAACTGGTGTTTTGGCCATAAGACACTATGGTGACTGACAGAAGGGAATTTCAAGTAAAGAGATTTGAGTCATTTGTAGGAAAATCTATAGCTGTTACATACTGGCACTGGGTATTTTCTGCTAGGTACAGATACCAACAGGCAGTTTACCACCTTTCATCAGTTACCATTTCTATTATTCTGTGCCACGCAATATACGCTGTGATAGTCTAATTTGAATGTGATGACAATGTGGATAATGCAGTTTATTTTTGGGAGGATGAAAGCCTGAATAAAGGTTATCATTTTAGGAGAAGCTGACGATGGAAAAACTCATCCACTGTGTGACATGATCAGAACAGCTGGGGATGTAATGTGGAGGGTGGGGGAGAAGAGAGCCAAGGTATTTTGTATGTTCAAGAAATATATACAACATTGCCATTTCTTATATCCCAGCTGTGCCTGTTAACTTCTGGAAACATGTAGAGCTCAGCAATAAAGCATACTTGACTGATATTTACTGCAATGTGCATTATAAGACATTTTCTGTCACACATCACGTTCTGAAAGAGTTAAGTAACATGAAAAATACAGGCTCAAGATTATATCTGTCATGGATGAAAATACTACATTTATGCCTCATTGTAATCCATTCATTGGTTTATGGACCCCGAGCCCTCCAGGGAGTGTCACAACTCCACATGATACTGCTGAGAGCTGTATTTTGCTTTTGGATTTCTGATTTAGCTGAAAGAAGTTTAAAAACACATGTAGCCTGACAACTCCCTATTGGCTATACAACTGAGGAGGGTCAAGAGCATAAACTATTCCAGCAAAAGCCAGCTGTAACTTATGCTCACTAAACTGGCTGAAGATCTGCCTGTTACAGACAGTAGCATACGAGAAATTTATGCATTTTGCTAAATCATCCCTCTTCGGTTAAACTGTGCTTCATTTGGGGATCCATCATCACCAACATCATGCCTGTGTTTTTTGAGCAACATCAGAACACTAAGGGAAATTGCACTTTGGGGGGTCTAACTCTCCTTTTAGGACTGTATAGGACTTTCCGTCAGGTCCACTGACATCAGTAGGAGCTGTGGTTAAAAGCTAAGAGACAGATACAATTCTCCAAACATCCCTTACTCCCAATGCTGATTTTAAAGAGAATTTAGTGCACAGTAGGGACGAATCTTTTCCTGTCTTTCACAACAGTGAGAGATTAAATTAGACCTCAGTAATGTCACCTCTGCATCCTGACTAGTACTGCTGCTTGTTGGACTTTTAATGATTGGAAGCAGAAGAACTGTACATTTGGGCACACATAATCTTCAGCCAAAATGGGTAAGGAGTTTGCATTTTCTGGACTGTGGTGCCTTTGGCAAAGAGATTTTTTTTTTTTTAATGATAGTGACTGTGATAGGAAATTTAGGATGGAATAAGGATATTTAGGATGAAAATTGAAAGTCACAGGACTGCTTCTTCCATCATTCCTTGGCTTTTGAGAGATAGTTGAGGAGTCCAGATAGGCCCAATACTCTTCTCTATAACAGATCCATTTTTTACTTGACAGCCTGAAGCTATGCTCTGTTCAAGCTTAGATGTCTCAAGGTTATCTATATTGTCTTCAGGAACGGGTCCTACCTAACCGTCTGTGGGCCCTTCCTACAGCTGTTGTGCATGGCTGGGGAGTGCATGCGAACGCAGAGTTTAACTGTAACGGTTAAAGAAATATCAGTGAGGTATTTGATAGTATTTGTTTTGTTGCATAACACAGAAGGCTGAGTCTGTTTCTTACAGTTAGAAATTAGACCAGCTCGGTTCTGGATTTCTAACAGAAGCAATGTGCAGAACCCTGCTCTAAAAATGGAGTTTGGGCTCTCATGTACAGTTGATAATGGTCTTTACTTATTCATAATCATATTGTAGGCACCTATCTTTGTATTGGCTTTTTATCTTTAAGTGGGAGAAAACATTTAAAAATTAGATTCTTTAGTCTAAGGCACACTATCAGACACCTTTGGGTGTTACAGTCCATGCCTGTGTGGAAAACTCAGAGGCTCTCTTGTCAGATAAGTATACATATAGCTATCTAACACCAACTTACTGAATTCTTAGCATTACATATCTGTCTAACATATAAATGTGATATAAATGTGTGTGTATATGTATATACGTAGATAACTTTTATAATATCTTTCCCAGTGTACATTGCACATGTTTAAAGACACAATAATGATTAAAATCATGGGATTCCACTGAATGCTCTTACACCATCTTTTGTATGATAAACCTCTAGTCTAATAAGTGAGCAAAATTTTCTTGTTTTTGCAAAAGTCATATTTAGTGCTGTGAAACAGTGACATTAAGCAGTACTACGTGAAAAAATAGAAACATTATTTTTAATATGACACAAACCTATTGTGCTTAGATATTTTTCCACTTCTTTTTGCCATCTTAGCTGCAGGACTCTGCAGTTATATATATTATTTTTCCTGTCATTCCCACTACATTTACTGTCCCCAAACAGTTTCAGGTAACTTAAAAGCTTCTCTTCTGCCTCCATTTAATTTGGGCAAAATCTGAACCATCACCAAAGCAACATTCAGCAAAAAATGTAGTCAAGATATCTACAGAAACCATAAAAATCCTGAACTAGATTACAAAGAGTGATAAGTACCAAAACTTAAGAGACTAGCGCATACTTCATTGCTTTGACAGAAGAAACTCCATAGTTTTCATTTTATGGTTTGACATGCACACCATGCTATACTACATGAGAACAGCAAGAAACTTTTGTATTAATTGCTCAGGAACTCCTGAAAAGAGGTTGTTTAAGTGTAGTCTGAAATAGAAAAAATTGCTTTCTACTTTGAAATATTAAAAAAAAAAATCACAATGAAATACAAATAATATAACTAAAGCATAACTGAGCCATGCAAGAAATACAGAAAAATATTGACTTCTGATAAGAAAAAACCTAGTTGCTGGCAGTAAAATGCACTGGATATGTTAGCTGAATTTTGCGTGAAGTAAATGTATAAATATCAATATAATTTGATATTTTCATGCAAGATAATTATTTTAAAATTTGAAGCTACGGGAAGAATTTTGATTTGAATCGTTGTCTTTGTATCTTAACGCTGACTGTGACATGGAATGATGTAAGGAAGGTAGAAATCCAATCTCATCCCTTTTACTAGGGTTCACACAGACTCTCTGGTATTTCTGAAGGCTTGGAAAAGTGAAGTTGGCATACAGTGTTTTCCATATCTAATTTCCTTCTTTGGTGAAAATTCCTGTAATTATTAATGACATATACTATAGAGACATCCAAGACAGTTGCAAAGTTTCTAACACAAACTGTTACTGTAAGCTGTGCTCTTTGTGTTTTTAATGTGTGACATATCAGAATACAAAAATGCAACTGAAATAGAGATAATAAAAGAAACCATTGTGAACAATTTCTGGTGTGCAAATTCAGGTACTTTTCAAACATCAATATATCATGACTGTTTGCAAAGTATCTAAAAAGATTGTGTCTTTGTTCAGTGATGGTAGAAGTGCTCCTGTGCAAAGAGCTCTGTCACTGGATCAGTGCTATTTATGATCAGAGAGTAGCCACTGCTGCGAGCATAGTCCCGCAGGTTATAGATCAGGGCATTAAATAAAGCCGTTTGTGAGCTCCTCTGTTTTAGTGGTAAAGTAGGAAAACCTGACTGCTGAAAGAGCACCCTTCCAGCATCTTCCACCTTCCCGTTTAGATTCAAGTCTGGCTTACAGTTTAGCTGGGCTGGAGAATTTGAATGATTTTGTTTTCAGTGGTTAGACTAGATGCGCAGCTTGTTCAAAGTTAACTTTATAGGCTAAGTGAAAGCAGGTTTCATTAGAAGAGGATATATCTTATCTTTCTACTAAGGTTTATTAAAAATATGTAACACCTGATAATTTAACACCAAATGAGTGGCTGCTAAATTTCCCTCTCTCTCTGTCTCACGCACACACACATCTACACACAAACAGAGGAATGCTTCTCGACTGCCAAACTATGTGCCAAGATTTTGTTCACTTTAATCTCAATCATATGAGTTAGAGAACCATGAAACTAAGTTTCTACCAAGTATGCTGACAGATTTTTAGTTCTAGCGGCTCCACAGGGCATCACTACAAGTACACTAAGAAACTTTTCTTATTAAAGATTTCTGAGCTGATCCGTTTTCCTTTTAAGTCAACATGAGCAGTATCACCATAAAGAACTCAACACTTGCTAACTGATACCATACACTCATCAAAATTATTTCATTTCTAAGTAAACAAAAAGTTGTGGTACCTCCAACACCATTGTGTGGTTACTGCTGGGACAGGAAAGCCATTTGGTGGCAGCTACTTTGGTGTGTTATGTCACATAACACCATGTCAGTCCAGGACTGACAAATCTAAACATATGGTTTAAAATATTGGGGGAAAATTTTCCGGGGAAGATGGGGGGAAGAAGCATGGAATAGCCTCTTTCTGTCTTTTGAGGACTTTCTTGTTTTCTGAGTGAAGACATCTCAGAGAAGACTCATCACCTTACCCTTGGTATGCAGGGGTCCACGGTGATTTAAAGAGCCTCGGTATGATCTGTACATGGCCCATAATCTGAGCAACTGAAAAAGTTCTTGTTTTTAAATCCTGAGAGAAAATCTGGATATTTACATTTCTGATTCAAATATATGAAGTTTAAGGCCCTGATCCAACAAAACACTGAAGCATTTCCTTAACTATAAGGAACAACAATTGACCACAAAATAGATCTATTCAGGTCCTTAAAGAGAAGTCTCCATCTGTTTTAGTAGACAGAAGCTGGTATCAGGAAAGCAGAAATGATAGAAAGAAATAACCTATATCCATTACAAAGTAGAATAAACATCAGAAAGCAGTTTCTAATAGCAATATCTGTTTCCCGAGAATTTCAGTTACTTGAAATGCATCATCTCTGACACCAGAAAAAAAGGTGCATGAAGGAATCATGAAGAGAGAGCTGCATCAGGCTGGCTGGAGCTGCTCGGGATCCAAGTGATACGGTTCTGTTGTGTTATGAAACAAAATGGTCACATTTTGGTCTCATTTACATATATGTCATTCCTCCCAAACCAGGCAGCATTGTTTGTCTGCATGAAGACAAAAAGAAGTTGGTTTGCTATATAATTATATCCATGATCTGTGAGGATCTCGATTATAATAAAACAATCTGCCAAGCGAATACACAACTGGAGATCTTTAAAAGACTTGTCAATTCCATGGGGGTTTATCATGCAGTAGTCAATTTAGGGACAATTCAGTTACTAGATTGCTAACAATATCGGTTTCATAAGTTCAGGGGAGCAAAATGAGCTAAAAAATCTTCTCTTATAGAACTGAAAACCTTAACATAAAACCTCCTTTTTAAGCTGCCCTCTTAATTTGCTCTCTACCTTGCTCCTGAAGCTTTCTGTTGGTACTATTTCTCTCACTTAGGTATCAATCCCATTAGACTGCTATATTATATGGTTAAAACATTGATGTAACACAAGCTGCTACAGCAAATAATTGAAGTAATAAAATACAACTGCAGTTATTTGCTCTGTTGAATTGCAGGCAGAAAAAGGGAGACGGGGTTTTTTAAACTGACCCCATAGTGTTGCATACAGACAGCAAAACTTTTTTTTTATGTGTTTTCTTTTATTGCTGTAAAACTTCTTTTGAAAAAAAAAAAATAGTGCAGTTGTAGTAATTTACGTTTTCCACAGGAAAAGCAATTAGTCTACATTGCGGAATTATGCCTTCATAATTTTATTTAAAAACCATAACTTTATTTTTAAGCAACAGGGATGCTGAAAGAATCTGAAACTACAACTACCTCTTTTTTTCCCCCCCTAAAGGAACTTAATGGACTTCACTTTTTTTTTTTGTGTGTGTGTGTGAACATCTCCTCTAGGCCAAGACTCATTTTGTCAAGTGTTAGCCCAGAGTGTTCTATTAATGGCTGAACTGTAAAGTCTGACTAAATGGGGTTTACAGTGGAAATACTGCCAGCTCCTTGTCTGTGATGGCATGTGTACTGTACTAGGGCATAATGCCTCACATCCTCGGTTTAGTCAGGAGGAAAAGAGAGGGTTTTTTGTGTCTATCTTTTTATCTTTTTCATGGCTAGGAGGTGGATACCCTCATGTGTGAGCTTCCCTGAATCTGACTCTGACCAGGGGGTATGTCAGGACCTTCTTTTTCTCTTTGGCACAGAATAAGCACCAGAGACAGTCAGCTGGCTTTAAATTTCTCTAGACTTTTTGTTTCAGCATGTACAAATGTCAACTACTTGATTTACAAAGTATATTAGCATTATTTTAATATCGAGAAAATGTTGTTTGATTCTTTTTTATTTCACAGGTTAAGTGGTTTATTTTATTTATTAAGCCTATTGAAAAAGATTTTATGGAAAATTCTGAAGACAAAATGCCCGGTTTCCTTCTACATGTTCACTAATAGATATATTATACAATGCTAGAAAAAGGCAAAAGGCCAAACTCATCTCTGGTGTAATTCCAGTAAAAGCAATAAAATTACACAAGGCATGAATTTGGCCCAGGCATTGTAAATGTTACTCTGGTGCACACTGAGTGTCTGCTTGTTGTTACTGGCAAGGCTTAAAATACAAATCCCCCTTTTTTTTCATAGAAATGGATACACTTCTCTGGAACAGATTAATCAATGAAACAGGTATCAGGTAATTATGACAAAGACGGCAACTGGTTCAAATGCCTGCCTTTTTTATGGCTTTTTCTTCTTCTAACTAGCTTACCATCTCTGCTTTCAATTTTTTAAAATATATATTTATTCTCTCTTTTGTGCATTGTCATTGCATGGCTTTCTTGCCTTTTTTTTTTCCCCTGCTGTTGTCTCCTTTTCTCTAATTTGTCTTGTATGCCCTTCCGTGATGTTTCCTGTTGACACTTCTTGATATTTTTTTTCTAACTCAGAATGTGGCTTTCTAGCAGACACAGAGGCCCCAGAGTGAATACCCTTCAGAGCCAATTCTGACTTGGACCTTGCACAACGCTATTAACTGGCTCTTACTCTAAGAAAGGTGGCTATAGCGGGATTGCATGAGCCTGAAGACAGAAATGGTTGAGGAAAGCTTGCCAGTATGTTTGCGCTGAATTCAACCACTCTTAATTTCTACTCAAAAGAAGGAAAAACAAAAAAAAAAGAAATCCCAAAACATTTTAAATCACAAACTTGCAAGGGCTTTTCTCAGAACTTTCCTGTTTTATATTGCATTCATCTGTACGTTTAAGTTCATGCTTGTTGGCTACTTTAAAGTAAACATAGTTCAATGCCCTCAGAAACTGTTTTCTTCAGCCCACTAGAATTCCCTGGAAAAAGGCTTTATCTGCTGAGCTGCTGGATATTTTTGTGTGTGTGTAATTTTTTTTCCTATCAGTTTGGTTTGTTTCCTTTTTTTTTTTAAATTCAGTGCATATAAAAGTTGAGAGCAGAAGCCTCCTTGGAACGAGGTAGAATCATAAAAGACTTCAGGAATCTCATCACAAGCTAAACAGTACAAATTGCACATTCTTCATGGAAGTATTAGCTTTTAGTGCGTGCCTGGATCCAAGCATAATAGATTATCCCAAAGTGGGAAAGAATGAACAGTACAAAATTAGCAGAACTGGGAGCTCAGATCATTTGGTGGAGCAATATGATCTCTGTACTTTCAGGGTACTGAATTCTAAAGCCACTGGAAACAGTATGTAAAATTATATCAGAGTAAGCAAGGAAGCATGTGTAGGCCTGGGAGAAGGAAAAAAAGTTTGGAAAATACCTTTCCAGAGGAGAATAAGTACTGAAAATCAGTGAATGAGCTTGTATGAAACAAACTGCTATTCATGAATAGTTTCTTGCTCTGAGGATAGAAATATTCTAAAAGATACGATAGAGAGAAAACACAAATAAAATACATTTCAGTGGTTATTCAGGGGCCAAGTGCTGTTGGAGAATAATCTTGCACTCAGACAGAAATATAAAACTGCCCTGTGCACAGGATAGGTCGGTCTCCTGAGGTTTCCCTTCTTCTCAAGAAAACCTTGCCAGAACAAATCATTTATGCCACCGGCTGATGGGTTTGGTCTAATCGTGCTGGGAAGTAGCCCAGGAACACTGTACATTTAATGGAAGCTCAAATATGGTGGTGAGCATACTCTGGCAAAACTACCCTGTACTTTCCAACTGCCTTCTTCAGGTCCTCAGGAATGGGACTGAAGCATTTTTGAGAACCAAGTACATAAAAAATATTGCTTAAGCTAAATACACCCTGGAGGACCAAGTTGCTGAACACAAGTCTAATAATACGGAGGATTACAATACATATAGGGATATAAGCTGCTAGAGGTTGTATATAGTGGCTATTAATCCACATCTTGGCTGCACAGGCCTCATGTCTTCTGCCATCTTTGCTGTGCTCCTATAATCTCCTAACTACACCATACCAAAGTTAGTGATTCCAGCATGGGAATCATCAGTTTTAGGAGGTGTTTGGGATTTTTTTTTCAATTCTTCTGCAGTGTTTTCTTCCATTAGAAAATGAGATAGCGTTAAACAGTTTTAAAAACTCATTTTTTCCTAGCTATATACATTCACAATACTTCATATTTTTAAAACTCATTTCCTCTTTCCTTAACTCCTTAAGATAAGTGAACTCTCCTCTATGTAAACTTCCTACCAGAATACTGACTACCTTTTAAGCGGTATATGATTTAGAAGGTAATGAAATATCACTTTCTTTTTCTTTTTTTTTGTTTTATAAATAGGTTTTAAAGTGCTTTTAGCTGCACTTTAGCTTTTAGATTAAGAGATAAAACTGATGAAAGGGACACAACCTTCTGTCACAGGGCAGCATGGCATTTGGGAGGTGAGGTAGTTTAAAATACCATTTTTATCTTCATTTCTCTTCATTGGGATGACTGTATTTCTTTACTACATCCCATAAGGTACTTTATCTTTGCCCATAAAGACATTTTCTTCCTTAAACACTGAATATTTTGAAGTATGAGACTTTGTGTGTGTGCATTTCTGCAATGATATTATGCAGAATCAAATCACAGCTATGGACATTAAAGTCAAACTGAGTCGTGATTTTAGGTGCTTAGGGGTGTCAAACTTTGGACACCTTTAAGAAATCTGATTTTCAGAGAGCAAGCACTTAAAATTTCTCTTAAAACTGTGTCTTCTTAAAATTGCACGCCCAACCTAATGGTCACTTCTGAAATCTCCCTAGCATACATGGTGCTACCCCAGCAGATCAGCCCCCCAGACCAAGAGCCCTATGCTCAGGGACTTTTTGTCGCTGCTCTTATTTAACATGATTTGTTCACTGGGGCTCAGAGCAACGAAACCCAGTAAATAATACACTGAACAAACAGAGAAGATAACAAAAGGAAATAGTTAAGGTACTATAATAATTTTAGTCATTCTTTTTTCAGGTCACTATAATCTGCCCAAAGATAACTAATTGTTCAAAGTAAACATTCCACTCCAACCACAAAAGGAATCCATTACACAAACATATAATTCACAGTCATTTTTAGTGGGTTGTAAACAGTTTGGAATGAGCATAAAATGGGACAAAAATCAAAGTGAGCATTTAGAAATGAAAAAGTGTTTGCTACAAAAGGTCAGTCCCTTTACTTGGCAAACTATGTAGAAAAGCCTGGGAAAATGTTGAACACACAAGCAGTAAGGGAATTTTAAAGCCAACAACCTCCCTGTTTCTTTAAACAGACATCGGAACCTATAACTGGATCCTGTCAAACAAACGACAGCAAAAAAACATAACAGCTGCTAAGAAGTAAAGTTGAAAGATAAAGTTTTCTAAGCTAAGAACCTTCTCAGAAGTGGACTAAAGGTCTTTCTTAAATCTTTAAGCAAGGTTATGGATCCCAGGGTGGCTTTTAGGCATTGAATCAAATATGTAATTTTGTGTATCATTCCTGTCAGAGCATCCTGTGCTCCAAGAAAAGCAACAGAAAACAATGTCTGCAATGTCCAGTTTAGAATGGCAATGGTACCTGTAATCATCAGCTTTGCTGCCTGCAGTGTCATTTTTCAAATCATTTAGGCTGATTTGAGAGCACTAACTTGGATTTGGGAATGGAAGGAGAAAACGAAGGACATTTCAAAAGAGACATGAAAGTTAAATTATATTTCCCAGGAGCATTAGTACTGTATTTCTTTACAAAACTTAAACTACACTGGATACCCTCGATAGGTTTAGGATACTGACTGCTTGCGGTGTTCATTTACTCTGTCATTAGACACACAGACAAATGATCATCCCTGGAAAAGAGTTTAGTATCAGACTGTTTTCACACGATAAAACTTTACTATGAGAAGTACTAGATGGCATTTTGTTTAGGTACAATGCAGGCTGATATTTTTATTTTTTTATGCGTTCTACTCATGCCTTTCACATATTTAAAAAAAGATGCAAAAAAACAGCCAGCACTTTTAAAGGGTCGTGGATAACAAAATAAATAGGCGACTCAAGATATGACTGGAAATAATATCTGGCCTAGAAACACCAAAAATCTCGCAATGGGCCCCACCCTTGGCAGGAGTGCACAGCATGTGAGTTATAGTACACTGGGAGGATTGTCCCAGGCTTTCCTTGCTCCACTGCTCAGCTCAGGGTCGGGGCTACCTATCAGACACTTTCTGGGGAGAAGAAAAAGTGTGGAATACAGATTGATAAAGGCAAGTCAACAGATAGCCCCAGAAAAGCCCGAGGTACATCCAAGGTAGATGATGCAAAGTAAAAGACTACACAGAAAAAGCAAGGAATACACTGTTCCATGAAAAACTTTCCCTCCAAGTCCCTGAAAAGGTGGAAAGCTAAGAAATGTTAGAAATCTTTAAGTAGCCACTGTATTTCTTCAATCTTATCATTGCATGGTTCAGAATTATTCTCTTATCTTCACCAGGTCACATCATATACATGGGAGTTTTTTCTATGTAGGATATTGCATTAGATACCGAGGGTGCAATGCTCTTTGCCTAGATACTATTGACTTCAGTGGCACAGGTCTGTATAGCTAAATTCTCGGGACAAGAAGTCCATCAAAAATTATGAATTAATAAATAATACAGGAAGAATGAAAAAAAAACTGAGCTTGCTTAAAAAAAAAAAAAGAATTAATGTGACAATTGCCTTTATAAGTTTACAAGAATGGGCACATTTTTATTGACTCTCTTTATTAAACTCCATTACCATCTCTGCAAGACGGCTGAGTAAATGTAGAAAGACCTTCTGCCTCCCAGTCCTATTTCAATAAGTACAAATAGCAAAAGAGGCTGGAAAAATGGAATTCACTCTTGAACAAGTGAATCCTTGTCAGATAGATAAATATGCATTATGGTGTGAGACTTTTTAGACTAAACCTTATAAAGCACCTCTGTCCTGAAATAGCGAACAAGCAAACAGTAGCCTAGGGGATAAATAACCAAAATCTGATCTAAGTTGCAGCAAAATAATTTCAGAATAATTCCTTTGATTTCAATGTAGATATTAATTTAAAAATAGTGTAACTAAATAGGAAATCTTGCCAACAGTTAATGACACCCTCTACATTTTTAATCTGTGGGAGAATATTACTACAGTTAGCTACTGTATGTAACCTCATCTACACAGGAAAATGTACTAATTAATATGGTTTATTCAGACCACTGCTAGACTTTCTTTCTGTGCACAGAAATAATGGTGTTTTTTTTTAAAAAAAAGAATAGAAATTCAATAGCTAAATAATAATTAAATCCATGAACTGATAAATAAGAACACAACTGTTCAGCAAAGTATGAATGTTTTGTAAGTAACATTTAGGGTTAGTCTCCTAAGGTCTTTTTTCCTAATAATCCTTTATCTTAAATGAAGCACGCAAGTAACATTTTTTGGTACAGTTACAGTATGTAGATGATATATTTTCTAAATAGGAAAAAAAGCTTTTCTACAACAGCCAATATGCCAGCTGTACTGAGTATCTAGGCCATCTTACTAAGACTATGAAAGTAAACATACAGTTTTCATTAAATGTGCCTTTCCCATAATTGGTACATAAGTATTTCCCATGACTCTGCAGTTGAGTATCTTGGCTGGAGGCATATCTGGCCATTAAGAGGAGGGCTTCAGATCTGTTGAGTCTCAGCCATGCCGGGAGACTTGGCACCTCCACATACTGCTTCCTAATACCAACCCCGGTATAAAATGTCATCAGAAGCTTGCATAAACATTGGACTTAGCTTCACATAAATTACTGCTGTCCTGAGATAGTTTATGCCAGAACTTAGTAAAAACAACACTTTGAGTAAATAGAATGTGAGTAAATGCAAGCATCTTAATCCAAGAAAATGATAATAGAAAAAACTGTATATCAAATATAAACTCATAAATACAGTGATAAAATGAAATTTTTATCTCATGCCATATGATTAGCTTTTATTTACATATTAGACTAACTAAAAGGGGTAGACTTCTCTAAGTCACAGCAAGTTTGAAGGAAACACAAGAACAATAACGCAATACTCTGAAGGATGAACTCCTTTGAAGAAACAGTGATATTTTCATTTTCTTCCGTGAACAGTTGTATGATAAACACACAGACAATAAACATCTAATTAGGTTTCTTGGACTTTTCTATTACAGTTCAGCAGTGCAGAGATGTGTGGCCTCGCTTCTCCTGGAGGAGTGGTGAGATACCACAAAACATCTATGAAATATCTAGTGCATCTTTTGGAGAACCTGTGCTGAGATTGTAACCGAACAGTCAATTAGACATGTTCTGCATGGCGTGGCATTTTTATAATCTAATCTCTGCTTTTCCTTTTCATGTTCTGAATTTCTCCTCACAATTCCTCCTCTATTAATAGTCACTTCACACATTTCTGCCCTTTCTTTGTCTCTTTCTTTATCCAGTCTCCAGCCTTCCTCCAAAAAACCAATGCTACTATCTCCCCCTACCGAACGATCTCCAGTTTGTTAGTCTCTGACTTCCTGCCAATCATTCTGGGAATAATAATATCCCAGTGCTCTCTTTGCTGTATAATTAAAGCATGAATTTCCCAGAGTTTGAAACTCCAGGGTAGTTTTATTGCACCTTTCACTATAAAACCAGGTAACAATGATGGAATTAAAATAGCTTTTTCCTTTGTGGTTAACGGTCTAAGTATCTTTTTATTTTTCATTGGTTCTCTTATTCTGAGACTCCAGTATATGGCAGTGACAATGGGTTCACCCAGCCTTATTCTGAAAATAAATTTTCTATCTTTTGCCAGATATATGTTTCCCCAGATCCCTGGAACAAGTTGTAAACTTGTAACAGATGGTGATGAAGCCTCACATTTTTATACAATACATTTTAAGATTCTGCATCTACCGCATGTACCTTCCAAAGAAAATGACCTTCAATGAGAGAAGATACACTCTGAAGAAAGGAAGGCAGGCAACGGTGTTAAGCACATCTTTTTATACCATGAAAATTCTTCTTATTAAATTAATCAAAACTTTTAATGAGGATGAATACTCCTTCCAATATTCTTACAATATTATGGCTTTTTAAGGTAACTGTAAAAATTAGACACCTGCATGCATTTAAAAATATGGTCACACTAGAATAACATTTAATTTGGTTGAATACAATTCAGGAATTAGGAAAAAGTATTGACATTACGTTCACCAGAGACTTCAGAATGAAAGTTACTGACATTTTATTGATGTTTAACATTTGCTTACCCAGAGAAAGAGTAAAACAACAACATGTCAAACAAAATATAAGGAATAATCAGCATGAATGGGTTCTATTAGTGTCTTATCATATAAAGAAAATGAAGATACAGAACGTGATATAGTTCAGTTCATAACTATATTATAAATTGAACTGCTGGCCTACCCTGGCAATTCGAGCAGAGTTACAAGGTTAAAGTTTTGATCACTAATAGAGAAAAACAATAGTGTTAAATATTAAGGTACTCACCTCTTTTTTCAACAGCTTTTATACACAGTCTTACAAACTGGGGGACTGTAGTTTTCTCATGCTCACAAACCAAGTGCAAATGGGAGCCAAAAATTTGATCTACATTTGGAAACAAGAGGAAAATACATTAAGGCATATTATTAGTAGTGGCATTTTTCTCTCTTCTGAGTTTGCGTGTTAATTAAAAACTCATCTATAGAAGACAGACAGACAAAGTTGGAAACAAATACTTTTTGAGTCCTAGTGGTCATTAGCTTCTGCCACAAAACCAAATCTCTTAATATCTGCTGCCCATAGCACTTGGATACTTCCCTCTGGGTTCAAGTTTCAATTGCCAATTACACCGTGACCTTGACCTTTCTAAGGCCTGGAGGTCTCTGGAGTTTGCTTGGACCTGCAGTAAAAAAGTGAAGGCAATTCTAGAGAGACAGGTCCATATCTTGTTGAATCCAAAATCCTGCGTGATATAAACTGATGGTCCAACCTTGAAACTCATAGTCAGGTAGCCTGTCTCTTCCATGCATACTGAGTTTCACTCTTGTCATAAAGCACCATAAGGGTGCAAGGGCTTCATTACTTTGCATCATTAGGACTTAGTACAACTTTACCTCATCTTTACAGGAGTTTTTTTGTCATCAGATTACCTGTTTAAAAAATAAAAGGTGCTAGATGACTTGATGAGGGTTGCATATCTTACACCGATTTTAATTTGTGATTTGTATTGTTTCCTTGATGAATAAGGATTTAACTAGATAATGCTACTTTTTGGGTTTTACAATTTCAAAGTTTTGATCAACTTTGAATGTTGATCTTAAAACATGTTTGTATGAGCGCGTTAAATTCCTCAGATTACTAATTAGCTTCCTCCACCTCATTCCCACTCTATATGTTTGAGAAATTATGAAAAGAGCAATCAGTAATGGGGATGTTGTCAGCTAGAATCAAAATGAATCAAATAGATGAGAGAAACTACTCAATAGGAGCCAGTTAAATGCTCAAACAATAGGAGTGTACTATTATCATTTATCCAAAGAGACAGTCTCCATATAGCATTTCAACAGAGTACTACATTTTGGAAATTGCGTAGAGGCTTTGAAAATTTTTGTATAGATAGCTGATGGGTGCTAACACAAGCCTGGGCTCTGCACAGCAAACCCAACAAGCATGCTCATTCACAGAACAGCAGGAGCTCCTGCTGGCCTTTACAGCTCCCATGGCACGGGACATTTCCTCCATAATCAGTCCCACCATCTTGCACCATAATCAATTTGAGTGCTTCTTCCTCCAAGCGGCGCATCTTTTTCTCGCTAACAGGCCAAGAGCCATTTGTTTATTTTCTGCTTTGCAAGGAGCTTCACTTTCCTATAATTAATCACTACTATTACTAAGCTTAGATTTCAAGAGCAACTCGATTGCCTTTTCTTTCCCAATACCCCAGAGTAGGGAACAATCAGGGAAACAAGGTGGGGTGCATGGGATGGCTTGGACTTCTTGATATGTATCAGGGAAGTTTATTCCAGCACCTCTCAATGCATGTGATCTGCATTCTGGTAGAGTACATCAAACCCTGAATTTAAGTTAGTCGGAGTTTCGGCTGCAGAAGGGATGGAGGACTGGGTTCACAGAACTCCACTGAAGAAGGTTGTGTGCATGTGTGGCGTTAAGCATTAGCGAACAGTCTGTTACATGTTTTGGGGTTATGTTTCTGACAAAGCACAGTCTGGTTACATTTTCTTCATAAAACATTTATAGCTGCCTTCAGTGGTAATTATATATACAGAGATTTATGATTAAAATGTACTAGCACTTCCTCTTTTGACATCTTAATTGTTTTTTAAAATTTTAGCAAAGACCTGTCAAATTCTTTGCATAATATGGAATGGTCTCCAATGTAAATTATGTTAAGAAGAAGTAAAAACATATCTTATTTGGTGGACAAAGACACTTGTAAACAATTTCAGAAGCAAAACAGGCAAAGAACTACACTGTGTTTAGATGGCAATACACGAAGAATGGAAACAAAATTAATGCATGGGTGTTCAGCAGCTTCTCTTCTCTATTATAACCAACTTCCAGGATTATTTTGCAGTTACACTTTCAATCCCCAGTACAAATGCAGAATAGTTGGTATTCCTGGGAGGAAATTTTGAAAAAAACCGGAAACTGTTTTGCAATTCTCACCTAGTCCATTACTTCTTTTCTGGGGTCAGATTCTGTATCTTCAGCAAAATGTTTAACCTCATTTTCTATACCTTTCAGTATATGGATATAGTCACATTCTGCATCCTGCAGTTAAGCTTTAAAACACCTCTTTAGAAAATAGACACTCAGGATTTTTTTCTTGAATGGAAGGGGCAGCAAATCAGCATTAACAGTTGCTGGGCATCAAAAGAGACTATGGTAAAACAATGACACAAAACTGCTTTGGATTTTTTGTCCC
This sequence comes from Theristicus caerulescens, assembly GCA_020745775.1. NCBI lineage: Eukaryota > Metazoa > Chordata > Aves > Pelecaniformes > Threskiornithidae > Theristicus > Theristicus caerulescens. Next base: position 5,142,591 of record CM036562.1, read on the forward strand.
CTTCTAGAAATTCATGAGTATTTATAAGTACATGAATCTCACGAGTCATCCAAATACACTGAATTCTGGGTACTCCTGAACCACAAACTCTGTGATTCTCTCTAGTCAATCGATTTTTTTCTGGATCTGTTTCTGTACATAAACATGGGAATGGCAGTAGTTACAATGCCATATTTACACTCTTAGAGGTCACAGGGATAGTTGAGGAAAACTCAGTTAAGATTTGTCTGTGCAGTATTTTGAAAACAAGGAATGATAGGAATGGCAAAGTACTAACTTTTGTAAACTAGATTTATGTGTAACTAAGATTAAAATATTATTTTCTTATTCTTTTATAGGTGTGTATATGTATTTTAGAACTAGTTTAAGGGGAAATTATCCAGGAGATATTTAAAAAAAAAAAAAGAACTGTTCCCAAAGGGATAAAAGACGCAAAAAAGCCTTTGTTTGATTTATTTGTGATAAGGCCCTTCAAAACTTTATTTTTTATGACTTGAAAAAAAAAAAGATGTACACAACACTGCTAACCTCCTCTTATGACAGTTTATGTTTCCTATCCAGCTTATTTAACTCAAATGCCTGGGAAATAGACACAATTACCACCTTATGGAATGCTACTTAACTTTAAATGCTCCCCTCTGAATAGAAATCCACTTTGTCTTCTCAGAGTTATTCCAGTTTCTCAGGAATTATTTCCTCTATAGGCTCCTGAAATGCTCTTGTTTCATCATTTAAAAATTTAAACTAACAATTGTTCAGAAATATCTTTTATTAGAACAAAGGCAATTCCCATACAGTGGATTCTGTTCACAAGAGCTTGTACAAAGGAGCTGCATACTATGCCCATATACAGCTTTAATCATTCACTCTTTCAGCTGTTATCAATTTAAAACCAATGAAACTCCCACACTGAGTCCATTTGAGCAGTCAATTTTAATATCTTGGGGCATCTGTAGTTATTCTGAATTGGCTGCAAAAGCAGAACTAACAAGTTAAGCTCTAACCATAAGTCTACATCAGGCTGGTAAACCATACATCAAACACAGACAGTTAGTCAATACTGTAGTATGAAAAACCAACAAGCATTTTTAAGAAGAGCAATATATTCATAATATGTTTGGTGGTATGGTTTACATTACACATCCCTGATATCTGCGCATTAAACTTTCTATTTAAGATGGTGGGGTGTGTGACAGCTTTGCACATGGATATAAAATGAGACACCAGAAGAGGAGGGAATGGACATTCGCAAGTTGTATAAAATAAAATGATGATTACAGCTGCAATGAATTGCTCGTTCTGGTGAGCTTCAAGTTTTCCCTGAGCCTGACAGAGCTACTTTTTTTTGAGTAGCTCTCGCAGGCTGCAGCAAAGCCACTAAATCTGAGCTGCAGAAATCTAGTCTATGGGAGACAATACTTCTGGAAAAGAAACAATTAAAACAAAATCACTAAAGCCACATCCTCACTGAGAATGTCATTGTTTAACTGTTTTTGGTGTGCATGGGTGAGATGTGGCCACACTTGGAAGGAACTCATACTTCAGTGTTTTTTATTAAAAAAACAGGGAAGAGCATGGCTAATATTCCCATTTCTCGGGGAGAAGCTCAAATTCTGACACGAGAGGAAAAGGTGTAATGGTGTAATGCCCAGGTTTTTAGAAATGTGAATTGTATCTATGTAGTTCAGTGCCTTTCAGGAGCAGAGTTAACTCTGCTACATCTGGATTTGAACTGCTGGACTACCAGAGCTTTGTATCAACATCTAAGTTGTTTGTTTTCTTTGTATCTGTTTGAATGTTGGGAGGGAAAAGGGGTAAAGAGAACCAAAAGGCAAAATAAAAGAGGAATATACAAGGAGAGGGACAGAACAGTAGGCACCACAGCAGTGAATTTTTTGGAGGGGGAGGGATGAAGTCGGAAAGGGACATGTTCTGAAAGGTGACTTCTTCTAGCTGCTCACTCAGTAGAGTCAGACATATTAACTCAGACATTAAAATGATGCCGATCCCAGACTGGGCTCCAAATAATGCCACAACGCTTTTACAATAAGTGGGCCAGGTCCTCAGCTGACTGAAGTCAGCGAGGTTGTCAATGGAGCTCCCCTGATTTATGCTAGCTGGGAATCTTGCCAGTCCTTTTAACTTGGAGATTTACTATATATCGTTGATCTGTGGTGGTCATCAATTTAAAAAAAAATTACATTTGTGAACAGTTACTATTAAGTGGCATATGAGCTACCAGATTTGTTTCATATTCTCAGAAAAGAGGAAAATAGACAGTACTGCAGACATGGGTCTCTTTTAAGAAATGATGGTGTTTTACTGGGGACAAGAACTCATTTGAATTTAAAGAGAGTGAGTCTGCTATACTCCTCAAAACAGGTCTCCAAACATGAGATATGTTAAAATTATCTGGATTATTTCTGACCATCATGTGAAAGGAAAAAAAACACTTTATCCAGTGTTTGGCCATCCACAGGGTTTGGGAAATGTACTTCCAAATGTCCATGTAGTGGTCAAAGAAAGAAAGAAATACCCTTGTGACCCACTGTCCCTGCAAGTCAAAGGAAACATTTCTTAACTTTCTTTAAGTTCTTATGGGCACCAGATCACTTGCTAAATTCCTGCATAACCCAGAAGAATTACAGAACACACCAAAGGTAGGTGTTAATCTACTCTTTTGGACTTCTCATGAGTAGTACACTCGTTACATTGAACTACTCCAAGGTCCATTGAGACATATGAGACAATAAAGCCGTTTTCCCTTGTCTGGAAAAAAAATGGTTGGTGATCTCTGTGCTGCTATCTGCACAACCACCAGCATATGCTGAGCCCTCTTCTACAGGCTATCAAGCCAAATCACAGCTAGTTCCTTTCACTAGCAATTGAGGGGCTTTTATTTTCGTCTTGAAACAGTTGTAATCATTCCAATTTTTATGCTGTTTTGGTTTTTGCTTTAACTTAACTTGCAAAATAAATTCAATGAAGTTCCTTCGGTGTCTAGCTTTTGGGAAAAAAATCCATCCCCAAAAAACCTACATTAATTTCTTGCCAGCTGCATAGCTGCGTTTTCCTCATTTCCCACAGTGTCATTTATGTTAAGTTGTTACTCATGCTTTTTTACCATTTACTGAAAGTGTATTATTTTGTGATAGTCTATTACCAACACAACCACCATAGTTTTAAAATCACTGTTTTGCAGAAGCTTTTTTTTTTTTTTTGTGGACTAGAAAGGCTCAGAAATCAGGAAGTTAGCAGGCCAGTATCAAGTTGAAGGTTGGCAATTCATTTTGGGTAATATTAAATCATGACAAAGCTCAAACATAAAGATCAAAGTTCAATTATAGACTATAAAGTAGTTTTAAAAGAGAAGATTTATATATTATTTTTCTAGCATATTAGTGCAGATTCTGTAAATTCTGAGAATATTTCAATCCTGAGGAACTGAGGACCCCTGCCCTAGCATATAAATTTGAGCAAAGTTATTTTTGAAATAACACTGTTAAAATGGCAGACATGGAACATGCCTCTTATTTACTGTTTCTAGGTTTGCCTGCATGTGTGGATATATGTGAACGTAAGTGTGCATATAGACACATACACATTATGCAAAAATTCTGTATTACACATCATCTCAAAAACGGTTCAAAATGTTTCTAGACCAAAGATATTTTGTGTAAGCATGAGTGGGATGGAAGGAGAAGGACTGACGATCTTCATTAGAGCTCTCACTGGAACATGAAAAGGCCCAGTCACCATCCCATCGCAATGCATGGAGCCAATGTGCTGTTCCCATTCGGGCTTCTTTTACACAGAGGACAAATGGGACAGTGATGGGACAGTGATGACAAAAATAACTTTTTGTCACCTAAAGCATTGGTGCGTCTTCATTTTCAGATCAACATGTGACTAACTTTTACATGTTGGCCTGCTACATTCCCATGTCTGATCATTATCCTCCTCCTTATTATTCTCATTTGTTAACTACCTACTTTATTTACTACATGGATATTTGCTACATTCTACGTAAACAAAGTTTTGTTAAGAGTTAAATGACAATCACATAATTTCTAGATTTTCTGATAACATTGTTGGCAGAACAAAGTACCCCAGGAGATCAAACTGCTATTTCATTTTGAAGCCTGTATTCCCAAATTTGGTTAATGTGGAGAAATGTGTCGAGTCTTCTGGCCAAGTCTGTACACATCAGTGACTAACAGAGCACAGAACTGTGTTTAAGTGAACTTACCACCTTAAAATGTATTTACTCATGACTATAATTTACGTGTTGAATTTATTGGAGTTTTGGTTCCAATGTGACATACAATGTAAAAAATCAATATAGATTTGAGAGCTTTATAGTGCCCCTGGCAAATATGAATAGCACTTGATGAAAAGTGAAGGTTTTCACAGCACCTACAGTGCCACTGCATTGGAGTAATTAACACCACACGCTTCACAGATATTTATATCAATTCTTCACTAGCAGACAGAACAGCTCTTTGTCAGAAATTCGGTACCAAGATGTCCTGCAAGGCTTTAGGCACACTTTTATTACAAGCCCCTATTTTAAGGGATTTACAATTCTGACAGAAGTATTTCCCTATGGGATAAAAGTTAGTATGCATGTTCTCAGAGCTGGAGGAATTTTTTCTTGTAAAAATTGGTTAACATTTTTTCCCTTAAGAAACGAGTAAATAAATAGTTTTGAGAGGTTTCTGCAACCATTTAAGTCACCTTAGAAAAATAAATAGATGCATGTTATAATACAAAATTTGGCAAGCTTTTCATTTTTAATCTGGATGGTTGCATTTTGTGATTTAAAAATATTCTAATGTGAGCCTAAAAATTAACATTTAAAAGTGGTCTCTGTATAAGCACTGCAACTGCATTTTCATAACATTTTAACAGATTAAGGGATAAACTCTGGTGAAGACAATGAAGGAACCTTATCAAATGAGCATTTCACATAGACTTACTGTAGATTGGAATTAAGCTGTGCTAACGAATCCTGCCTCATTTGCATGGCCAAAACCTAATCCTAATGAAACTTCATGGTAGATAACTAACATGTTTTCTTCACGGTAACATTAGTTTGGTAATAAAACTGTGCCGAGTACCGATTCTGAATTACTGTGTCACAAATCATGCAACTTTGTTATCCATGGAAGAGTATCCCAGGTAGAACCAAGCCATACTTATGAATCAAGATCTTAATGCAACTGTAGACAAAACCAAATGCATCTGGCTTTCCTAGAGAGATATATTAGAGGATGGATTTGAGTTATGCTAATGAATCTGGATTTGTTAGCAGGGATCACATCTGATCCCTATGTAACACCACAGGAGATTCATCAGCCACACTTTATTAAACTAAAAAGAAAAAAAAAACCCAAACCAAAACTTAAATCCAGAAATTAAAAGACTATAAATTACTCCTCTATTACTGTAATAACTGAAACAAACTAATATGATGCATTCAAATCCCACCCTCAACTCACAGAGTACTTCAAAGAGGCAAAACCCTCCAATGTATTGAAATCAGATACTATGAATGTGTAAGGACAGATCCTGAAAGTTTGGTGTGTGTGTGTGCACACCTCACACATATATTTATGTACAAATGGCATTTTTTTTAAGTTTCTATGGCAGTTAGAAGCAGAAGCCCATCACTAAGGCACATAATGATTTCATATAATGAAGACTTCCTTACAGTAAGCAACATTGCACTGAGCATTTCTGCATCTATCTAAAACATAAGAACTTAATTCATAAAATCTTCTCCTTCTCTTCAGACATGGGCCCAGCTGGTGTTTAACTCTTGTGGCTGCTTTAGCTTTTGCTGGCTGGGGTCAATCTCTTGGCTCAGGACAGACAAGTTTAATACACACTAGCAACACCCCTTGCCATTTTTGACACACCACTGGAAAACTCACACTCCAGAGACTGACAGGGGCTGCTGGCAAAATGCCTCTTTCTAGTCAATTTGCGTGTGCAGTTGTGGGTTTCACACATAATAATTTGGGAGTGCGTAAATTTTTAAAGCATTATTCCAGACAATATTTGAAAACATGGCTTTGCTTGATTATTAGTGGTCAGAATGCTACTGCCTTCAAGTTAACTTCCAGCTTCTTAGCAAAACGCTTACTCCTTGGATAAACTAACAAACACGTTTTGTCAAAGAAACAATTTTTTAAGGATATGTGAAAATGGTGGCTGACCAATTTAGCAAGAAATTGGAGTAGGAAAAAATCACAGATTTAAAGCGTTTATTATTCACTGGCACGTACTTTAAATTGTTAAAAATGTATTTTGTTGGCAAGTTAGAAAAATAATGAGAGAACACAGCAGAAAGTATTCCAGCCTACCCTAGAAAACAAATTAGTCAGCACAGCATCTGAAGCTCCTATTTCGGATTCCAAAATATAAACTCTATCAACACTCTTTTCTTAAAAAGAAATGGAGTTGTGCAGCATGTTGATTTGCAATGTGCATGGTGAGTGCCTGTGTTAAATGGAGGGGCTCTACCACATGCGCACCAAAGCAGAAAAACTGAAGCAGTAGTCAGATAGCCCAGAGACAGACGTAACCATACGTTGATTTTTTCTTTACAGTTCAGCAGTGTAAGTTTATGAGATACAGCAACAAAACCATAACTAAAAAGTATTTGTCCAATGCACTTATTCATTTAACTGAGCATGAAAAATTCATTTGTGAATTTTTACTTTTTGTCCAAAAAAGTATATAAGACCAAACACACCTTTAATAAGTCCCTTTTCTTGCAATGTTTTCAAGGAGGGTCTTCGTGAGATGAACTTCTTTAATCTGCTTTTAACTCGGTTTCTGTCATTTGTGTCAGAGGCACTGTAGTTCAGTCTGAAAACTAAAGGAAATCAAAAGAAAAAGCTTCAGTGAAATGATATTTTTAAACTAATAGTAGTTTGTCAAATATCCTTAGAAAATAATGGCTATAGCCGCCCTAGTAAAATCATGCGGTAGGTCAGCAGCGTAGCTGGTTGGATAGTACAAAACATCTGATTAATACTTTTGTGAATAAACATGATGAGTTCACTCTGCTGGTTATTCACAGAGTTGTATTATTTATTGCTCGTAAGTATTTGGATGGTGACCAGTTTACTCATGAAATGTTCACGAATCCCACAAGTTTCACATAGATGATTTTTCAACTACAACTCTGGACTCAAAGTGGGCTATGCGCTGTTAGCTATATACTACTTGTTATGAGAAAGGATGGATGGTTACACCACTAGTGAAAGACTGACTTCTCTTGCCAAGATGGATTAAGCGTTATATATATATTTAATGCAGTTATAGAAAACATGGCTATATGCCATGAAATGTGTGCAAGATGCATTAATTTATGGAAAGAAAAGTATTCCCATCCTAATGATTATATTTTATTATATTTAGGCATTTACCAAACTGAGAAACATTTTGAGCTCAATTTATTCCTGCTCTGTGTCAAAAAGACATAGAACCCAGCTGCAGAAAATCCCCTGGAGGAAGTTTCAAAGGCATAAATTTAACTTTTTCTCTGCTGAGGTGCTTACAGGGCACCATCACAACTATCAAAATAGGCCGTATTAGTAAGAAGGAGAAACTCAGCACTGAAGGCTGAATGCTACAGAAGCAGCAGCAATGCCATGGGAAGACCTTCTCCAAAGGTTTCCCTGAACACACAGATTTTTGAAGTTTTCTAACAAATCACCTGAGCCTCGCCACCCTTGAATAACCCTTATCCTGTGTCCTGGGCTCTCTCACCCACACGCTGAGCAGGCAAATGGCACAGCCGGAGCTGTACAGCCTTCCCTGGCAAGGACCTCCAGCTGACAGAGGAGTGGCTTCTGCTTTTTGAGGAAAGAATAACTTTCCATCTTCTCTTGAAAATCAATTAATCAATCAATCCACCAAAACACAATATTCTCCACAAGTTGAACTTGCAGGAGTTGGTCCGTTGTCCCTCCGACAGAATTTCTAAATAGTACCCTGGGCAATTTAGCTGCAGTTACAGAGATGCTCCATAATCTCCCCATCCAGATTGAATCTCCCCTGTAGTGCAGTGATCTTCATATAGGGAAACCAAGGGAAGAGAGGGAGAGCAAAAAGAAAATTATCATCAATATTATTGGGCTATTTTGTAGCAAGAAGTTTTGCATAAGTTATAAACAGCACCAGAATATTTAAAGGTGCAAAATTATAAAACAATAGCAAGCTAAAATAACTGGTTAAGCAACAGTAACAACCCTGGAATATTGTGGTTTACATTACAAATCTGATTTTAACAGCCAAACTTATAAAATGGTTTACGCTTTGCTGTTGTCAAGGGAGAAAAACTTGCCAAATTGTTCATTTTAAGTAAATAGAACATAGCCAATTAAGGAAAGCAATATTTAAACACATGCCTATGATGATCAGAGCATAGTTTGCTTCTGATTTCACTACTGATTTTAACAGAAGAGTGCTCCATTTTCCCACAGCACTAAAATGACCCCACACATACTTCCACAAACTAGTAATCACACAGGACAAATAAAAGGACACTTTACTGGAAAATACACAGCTTGGTACAATAATCCATCACTTATGAAAAATAGAATTCACATTTTTTAATGGTAGCATTCTTGGAGTGATGTATCATAGAATATAAAGATTAGCATTCAATTGATGGTTGGTGCTTTTTTAACATTATAGTGGAGGACTTTTTGTTCGAAATTGAGCAATCCTTGGCAGGGACAAGCTAAAATTCCAAGTCACTTGGCTGTGCTATAAAAAGAACAACAAATGGATGTTTCTAATTCTGCATCTTAATGGTACTTTGAAACAGTGAAGTGAATTGTATTTAGTTTGGGGACTCTCTTTTTGCTTAGGGTCATTCTGCCTATAGCGATTCATATTTAGGTTTGCTTTTTCCTGACTTACAGTGAAGCTTCCCCAGTGCAAATGGTGCAGGAGTGAAAACATCTCTTAAGTCGCTTAAGATGCCTGCCACATTTCCCATTCTGTGGGACTCTGAAGCTTTTTATGCCCACTTGAACTACATGCTTAGCTCTAAGTATACACCAGATTTGTTAAGATATTTTAACTGAAGTGAATGTGGTCATACTGTGAATGGTAGGGTAGGGGATCTATGACTTAACAGCAGGGTAAAGATCCCTCTGTTTAGAAAGATGCATTAACCCAGCTGGAAGTTTTATACCTGAAACAGCAATTATGGTATGAAAACTACATCTAGAGGTAAGAATAATTATTGTCATGGATGCTTTTGTATGTTCTATGTTGAATTGTATAGCACATAGTTAAAAACAGCAGCAAAGCTAATTTAGATGAATTTCTTATTTTATTCTATTAAACATGTGTGAGTCACCAGAGGGAAACTCCAAGCCTCCCAGAAATTCAAGGGTTTAGATAGCATGTTCCAAAGCCAAGCTTAGCCAGAAATATTCTTGTTGGGATCTCATTTAGAAATATTCCTTCTCTTGCCAAACCATTCTTCTCGCGATATCCCCACATTAAAATGACTTTGCTATTATATTTGGAAATACAAAGAGGACCAAATGTTACTTCCAAGAGAAAAAAAAAAAAAGTAGTTATAAAACTCATAAACCACAATAAATATTTTTTGGAGTACCTTCCTTTTTAAATTTCAGGTTCTGGATTTGGCCAGAAGAATTCTCCATGAAAGAGAGCTGGCAAATGTCAAACAACATAAAAAAGTGGAAAGCAGTTCCACACGGAAGTGAAGTAGGACACTTAAGGATCTAAGTGTAAAATAATAGGAAATAAAATCTATTGCTTGTTCTACTGTATGTTCCCTGGCATAAACTGCACAGGTGTACCATTCGATTCATTGTACTGAACAAACTCATATCTTCAGTTTCTGAAGATACTCACATTGACATATCTACATAAATGCTTCAAAACTAACACAGAGCAGAAGGATAATTCCCCTCCCTTTGCACAGACTCTTCAACTAAATATTTCTTATATTGCACTAAGAGCTTCTGAGACAAAAAGGAAACACATGCTTGCTTTTGTTGGGCCAGGGCCTTTCACAGTACATGGAGAGGGGAATGCAACAGAGGTCAATATTACGTTGAATTTCTTCTGCTGGTGCAAGTGGCTGCAAGGACACTTCAATCCAGCAGCAAAAAACAACCTAAATACTGGCTGACTTTCACATTTGGCTGGAAATAAAGCTGGACCCTCAGATCCAGAAAAGCATTTCTGATGACTTTGGTCACTTTGTTAGGTCTCTATTTTTTCCACAGGTGGAAGAAGTATTAATGGACACATGAAAAAAATGTCAAGACCTTTTCCTCAGATAATTTGCTCTAGAATTAAGCTATATTAAATCACAACAGCTTATCACATTAAGGAAGCGTAATACAGATTGGGTACAAAAAGAAAATAGTATAAACACATCATGAGGCATAAAAGAAAGAACACATCTTTGGCCCTTAATGTTGGATAGCACTGTAATAACATCAGCTGAATTAGAAAGGATAACTATAGACTAAATTCTCTGAAAAAAATGCACCAAGAAAAAACTGACCTGTCTGGTTTTTTGGGCCTATATAAATTCTCTGAATACTCTACTCAATGCCACAACTCTAGCCTTAATATTACTAATAACATATAAAATAATAGAAGTATCATGTAAAACCACAAAATAAAGTCTGTACCGGAGCTTTTACACAAGAAGACAGGTGGAAGGAAAGAATTAATGCATTACCTCCAAATCACACAGTTCTGCAGAAACAGTACCATCAGAGTCAATGGAACTTTTGAGACGTACAGACGAAGAATTGCTTACTATAATTTAGTGCACTAAATTGTATACATGGTGCAATAAGAGTAAACATGTTATAATTTAAGCAGGATTAAGCAGTGGCTAACATATTTGCAAGATGAAGTTACAAAAACCTTTCTCCAGGGTTTTTGCATGGCCACAACTAAAAGAACCAGGCAAGGCTCTAACCTTTTCAGGGCAAGGGTCAACACTTTTATGTGATTACTTTCTGTGAATTTAGTTATGTACCTAGACAATATATTTCTAGCAGACTTTTTTTCCTGGGTGTGATGTTCTGGGCAGAGCCTGAATGATTCAGCAAGTAAAATGTTTTAATATGTTCTAAACAGCTCCATATTTTAATGGCAAGATTTTATAACTCCCTATAACATGATCTCACATTCCTTCCAATGACTTTTATTTCACTCTTAATTTACAAAACATTTATACATAATCCCAAGGGTTTACCTATGATTAATTTCTGCCAGGTACAGTATATCTGAACACTTTTAACATGTTGAAAGCATTGGTTTTTGAAGAACTATCCATTAATGACTTTCTGAACTGTGACAATAGATATTGACAGTGCTTGTCAGACTAAAGCACTATTGATTGTCTCACATCATGTGTATAGCAAAACCAATTTCTTCCAAGTACCTCTTCCTAACTGAAATACATTATTATGGTGCCTATCTGTTTACTATAACACCCAAAATTATCGTATGTAATTCATTTGGATGGAAAGGGCTCATACAGAATGAAGAACAGCAGTGGGAGTGGATAAGGAATTAAGAGATTCAAACAGCTTTACATTAGTACCTTCTCTTCCATTAGCCTTGTTCTGCAGGAAGAAAACCACAACTAGTCTGCACTGTGCAAATTTTTTTTAATACCCTTAAGACTTCAAAATTTTGGGACGTTCTTAGAATCATAGAATCATAGAATTTTTTAGGTTGGAAAAGACCCTTAAGATCATCAAGTCCAACTGTTAACCCAGCACTGCCAAGTCCGTCACTAAACCATGTCCCTAAGCACCACATCTACAAATGAGAAAATCTACAAATTACATCTACAAATTAGAAATGGACATGACTTGTAGTATAACGATAACGCCCATAAACTGAGATTTAATGATTCTTTTCCCAAGGAATACTAAGAGTGACAAGCTTGACCATTCAAAATACAGAATACACTAATCAAAATCCTAGCTGCAACTTTCTTAAAATACATATGAACAGATCCATGGACTTAACTGTGAGCTCTGATGTCTTAAACTAATAACTTTCTGAAGTGTTTTACAGACTCATATCCAGAGTCCTCAGCAGCATCTTGCAGGACTGAATCAAAGCTGAGATGGCAAAAGGGGAGGTAGAAGTATGTCTCTATGACTTTGAATAATGAAAGTGCCAGTCTAACAGCAGAACTATCACATATGTGTGAAAATATTAATTTAAAGGAATTAGTTAATTAATTAATTTCAAGTAATGGGAAAGCTTAATTACTGAGCATCTCATCCTCCTGAAGAAATATATCTTAACATGCAGAGGTGTATGACTATGCCTACATTCCAGGAGACACTGCAATTTAAGAATATATAATGACTCATAACTTTAAGTTTTATTGGATTTCATTGGAACTCAGAATTTAACATTTTTTCAGATTTTATTGGCACGCAGCAGATGTGAAGCTACTGCTAGTCCTTTAAGGAAGGAGCAGCATGCATTATCACCTGTACAAATGGTCAGGTTTTCAACCAACACCAAAGTTTTGAGAGTGACAAAGTCAAGTCCCTGCCTCCTTCCTTTCCTTTGTGACGCTCTGAGATGGAGTCAATAAAGTCTGCTCACTAAGGACAAAGAATTCACTTCACCTACTTTATTGAGCTAAAGACTTTTGTCAGTCATCCTATTTTATCCCTTAGTGAAATTCCTGGGCAGGTCTCATGAGTTATCCCCACACTATAATTACTATATCTTTTTTACAAAAGAGTAAAATGAGAGACAGAAACATGGTCTGCTTAAAGGCATTACACAAACGATTGGTGGGGAAAATGCAGGAACTGGGCATTACCCCTAATCCCTATGTTTATGATAAGCTTTAAAATTACAGGTTTTATGACTACGGAGCATAGAGCCAAGAATTGCAGCATCAGGTAACAAAATGGGTATCACTGGCCGGGAGATGTTACGAAGATTTTGTTTGCATGGGCACCAAAGGACCTGAAGTCATTCATGTTAATGGTCTTAAAACAGATATTTGACACAGCAAGTATATCTGCATTTAGAAATGTTTATGAAGCAAGCTTAGAAATAAACAATAGGAAAAAGAAAACAGTGATTATATAGCACAAATAATTTTTCTGTAATATGACAGGCTAACAACTTAAGTGCTCAGTAGTGTCATTACACTTTGTGAAATTTGTGTGCATTAGCAGTAAAGATTCAATAAAATGACTATATAATTCATATTTTGCATCATGCTCTGATGCATATAAACTTTTTAAAAATTTTGTCCCCCACTAATAATAAATGGAAATAAATGAATAGTGTGTTAAATATCACTACACGCTTACATTGTGAAACAAACTGGCACTCCCCACACAGCTTTTCTTAGTGGTGTTTGTACCATAAATATTTAGAAAAGTAAAGTAATATTTCTGAGTATGTATTGGTTTTATAAAGGAAGATCATACCAAACTAACCTGATAGGTTTCTTTAATAAAATAAATGGGGTTTTTTTTAGAAAAGGAAAATGCAATAGACCAAATCTAGTTGCACTTCAGTTGTGTATTTGATATGATGCCAAATGGGAAATTATTAGTTAAAGCAGAGAAGATGGAGAGAATTAAAACAATAACTGTGAATTGACTAAATAAGGTATTAAAATGAGCTTTGTTGAAAGGAGAACTACTGTATTGAAGGAAAGCTACCAGTGCAAGTCCTTAAATATTCTTGGAACTGATCTTTGTGTTTTCATTAATGACTTCAACAGAAAAAGTAGGAGCATTCAAAAAATACTTGTGACTCAAGACTGGGAAGCATCATCAGTTCAGACAAGAATCCGGATATCAGAGAAAAACTTAGTGACTTTGAGACTGGAAGCTGGAGAAACCAGATTAGACCTAATACTACCCAATGCATAGTCAGAGAAGGATTAATACAAAATATTTCTCTTTTGATTGTGCAACCTTGGACACTCGTGTGTGTGAGATGATGGGAATTCATGCCCAGAAAGGTGCAGGCAGTGGCCGTGAGAAGTACCAGGAGAACAGGGTGCTGAGCTTTCAAAAGCAGAAGGGGAGCTTGGCATGTTTTGCCAGCTAGAAAATGGCTGAGAAAGGCTGTGATTGTTCTCTACGAATTTGCTGGTGGGGGTGGGAAAAGGAGCAGGAGACGAGAAGAGGACAGCAGGGAGGGAGAAGAGCTGTTTAAACCAAAGAACAATGTTGGCACAAGAATAAATGAGTATAAACTGGCCATAATATGAAGTTCTAAAACACCCTTTCAAAGAAGTCGTGGTGGCAAATAAAACTAAAAGAATTTAAGATGCAGCTTAATAAATTTATGAAAGCGGACACAGAACACGGTACCTTGTGACAGGAGGGACTGGACTAGATCACCCAGGACACGCCAAGCTTTTCTTTCCACAATTTTTTTGGTATTGTCACAATATTAGAAACACTATTATACACACTTAACTTGAATATAAAAACCACAATGCTGGAAATCAATGAGTTCGTTTTATTCATACAGTATGACCAGTTTAGGTTCATCTAATGTAAAACATGTGGGACTTGGATAAAATCTGCTGCAATACACAAAGTCAGACTATTCAGGCTCTAGGAAGAGAGAGTACAGCGTGCTTGGGAAGGGGAAACTGGGCTCTCCGAGTCCACATCAGGGAATAAGACTCTTGACATAGTTTCTCTGCAAAAAGCTGCAGTGTTTTATCTCCCTTGCACTGAGGAGGGCAGTTCTGTATGAGCACAGATCACTGAGGACTCATCTGATCTTGAGTCTCCTTCGGTAGCCTCTTCCCGTAAACCTGCAGGTAAAGAGTGACCTAACTACATATGAATATGGGCAAAAGTCAGGAGCATGATGGGGATGCTTTTTGCCTTTGATGTACTTCTCTCCTTTAGAGAGGGTTGTTAAAATTCTCAGGAAAGTACTCAGTAACTTGGATGGTCTAACACATAGGAGTGGAAGAGTGGCCCTGCTCTTCACTACTTGGGTGACTCAGTGCTGCCTTGTTCCAGTGTTTTCAGCCATAAAGTCTCATCCCACTCATATAAAATACGATAGTTATAGAGGAAAAATAAGGCAATATTTGAATTAGTGATTTTTGAAGCTGACATATATAATATAGAAAGAAAACAAACATGCAATTAAAGGTTGAGGAAGACAGAGCAAGGAACTGAAGACTATTTCCAGAACAAGTAATTTACAACAAGTAATGCACTCAGGGTTTTTTAGAATATGGAATTCTGTTCGTTTTCTCCTGTTGTGGAATATATGTCAATAACTTTCAAGTCTTTAAGCTTACCTTCTGACTGAGTTAGTCTAAAAAAACCATTTTCAACCTTTTGCAAATAATATGAATAGTCATCATTTAGAATAAATTGCTCAGACAAAAAGACAAGAAAATTACACAGTTCCTTTTTCTACCAGGAGCACCAGATAGACTGTTATGTCAAAAGAAAACCCTTCTGAGTGGCTAGGTACTGCTGGCCATGTGTGCACTTTTAACTTCAAAACCTACATATAATTCTGCCTTATGCTTTGGAAAACAAAGTAATTATCTGTAAAGAACAAGGGAGACTTGGCATTGCTGTATTTATCTCACCCTTGTTAAGAGTCATACAAATGATTCATATATTCAAAATTAGACACGCACTTGGATACCTTGTTGAATCTTTTATTCAGATCCAATCTTATGGGACCTTTCCAGAAAGAATATCATACCAAAGAATTTTCTTTTTATTCAGACTCTTATGAATTATATTTTGTACTTCTAAGTTTAAAAAGTAAATTATTGTAAAATTTAATTATATTTCCATTGCACTCAGCCTCCAATTATATTCATAACCTTATAGTTTTTGACCCATGGTGAACTTCTAATGTTTCTCATACAATAAAGGACAGAATTAATTTGTAGTACATAAGTTATGAAAACCAACATGTTAAAATTGTTTATTTCCGATGAGAAACGGTAGTGACATTCATCTGTATACTTATTGTTTCAAACCACAAGTACCAGTATATTCTTCTCTTTTAATACAGTAAGTTTAGTACTTTCCCGTGAATGTAGATGTTTTATGAAGGAGAAAGGCTTACCCATTATCTTTAAAGCAATCAAAAAATATCAGCCAGAGATCTGAAAGCCATTTGCTGTACTCTGTTTATATGTCGACTCTACTTTATCAAATTATCTCTACCTCAATTAAATCATCAGAGTAAGTATAACTGAACAAAAGATCACTCATGAGCTCATTTTTAAAAAAGAATAAGTTGACAGATTTAAGAATCCTTTTTACTTCTTACCTTAAGTGAAAGTTCTGGTAACAATCTCCAATATCTATATTCACATAAATGTAAACTTTAGACAAAGTGACCTTTACTGTCATCAACTTCATTGTATGTTTCTATATAAGTGATTTCTATTTGTTAAAACACAATTGATTTTCAAACTTTTCAGCAGTTACAGCTCTTTGCTTACAAGGTTGTGTCAGAGTTGCACTGCGAGGACACAGGAAAGACTTCCACTAAAGCTGCTTTAGGATCTGCATAAAATAAACACCAAAAAATGAAGCAGATCGAATGGAGGCTATAGCTTTTGTGTGAGCTTACCCTATGGAGGCTGTTAGTGGGAGAAGGTGCCTTGTGAGATATGCCATGGGTCAGCCTCTTTCTTGGGCTGAGACAGTGTAATTTCAGGAGGAAAAGGAAAGCCCAGAATGAAGCTGCAGGTATATTTAGCCACGTATTATGTTACAATAGTTTATAATAGTTTATGTTGTAAATTTGACTGCTTACCTGAAAGCTCTGATTCTAGTGTGTTTCTTAAGTAAGGTGTGGGCTTTTTTAGCATTAACTTTATCAGAACTTGGTCTTCTAATAAAGATCAGGTCATACAGTTCTGTTGGGTAACAGCAGATAGAAACTATACATTGCCCTCTCTCTCCCTGATGCTACCAAGCAGAGCTTTAGCCAAGGTGCAGGGTGGTCTGGGAACATCTCTTCTGGCTTTCTGCAGCACCCACTCACTCTCCTACAATCTGATGGTGGCTCCTTCTCATCACAGAGGCAGCACGAGGGCAAGATCTGTGTTGGTACAGTTAAGACATGAGACCAAAGAGGACAGACAGATGTGGTCAGCTGAAAGCATGAGTAACTGGGACCCCAGAAATGAGCATGTCCTACACTGCTAGTGCAACGAGTTTACTACAGCAGGTAGCTGGGACCCCAAGTCTGCCTGGCCCTTGCGTAGGGGCTCAGAGGGGGAGACCTCCACACACACTGCAGGGCATGTGGTGACATTTAGTACTTCATCCAGTCTCCAGAACAGCTGCACTGGAACAAGCTGCCTGAGTGGGCAAATAATTACTATATATCATGATCTTTTCCTGAAATAAAAGTCAGTCATCACAACAACTTTGAGACACTTCAATCAGCTACATATGGGGTTTGCATGGGTGCACTGACCCTATGTCTGATCAGCCATGGTTAAAACTCAGACAAAATGTTAAAAAGATACAATAGAAGACTGTTTTAGCTTTAAAATTAATGTTCCAGCTGACAAACTGCACAGGGACTTAACCTACTTTAGAACATATTTAATAGCATAATTTAGTCTCTAAAAAGAAAAGCAAAATAACTAATGATGGACAAATTTAGAGGTCGAATCTAGTTCAGATAAACATTCAAAAGTTCAGATGTTTAACCAAACCTTATCTTGTCCATGAAAAGCCTCAATTGAAGAGCTCTACCAAATATAAGCAAAGCACAGAAGATTGTGGAAACTTTTCCTTACAGAAGGAAAACTACTATCAGGAACCAGCACCTTATTGCAGCACTCACGTGTTAAGCAGTTAAGCATCAAAGCAAAAGCAAAACATTTTAGAAAACTGCTTCGTGGAAGTAGTAATATTTGGATGAAATCCAATACAGAGAAAAGAAAATAATATTAAGGGGAAAGATAATACAAATGCAATTAGACTATCAACCAATAAAACTTAATCTATGCTTGATAGTTGAAACCTTCCAAGCTTAGAGAGAATAAGGAAACTGGAGATCAGAGGACTCTGTCTTTTGAAGTCTTGCTGTCCAGATCCTGGGGACCATTATCTAGCTGAGTATTTTAAAGACATTATGAATATTTTGTGACAGAATTAGAAAGCTTTATTATTATGAACGACCTGTAACTTGAGCAGGGCCAGCTACAGATGAATTCCCAGTAAACAACTGTTTGGGAAAGGTGAATTCTACTAACTTAGTTTTCTGGGCTAAAACCCACAAAATAAAAGTTGTGTTTTCAAAGAACATTTTCCTTGTGGGCTATTAATAACAGAAAGTATAACTTTAATGGATCCTCTCCATCCTCGCATTCACCAATTACAAATGATTTTTAAAAAAATGTACCAGATGAAATGAGACTACTGCTATGTCTTGCCTGGCACTGTTTCTCATGCAGCAGAAAATACCTGCTACAGTATCCCAGAAGAAAGCAAAATTCAGACAAACGATGCAGCAAACCAATGGTGCCTCAGGATCCTTTCAATTTCTTTCCCTTTCCCCATGTCACCACCTTGACTCCTCTCTTCGTAAGCCTGTCCCTCACCTTTTTTTCTATCTCCATCCCTCAAGCCACTCGGGCAATTAACAGAAAAAATTACTTTTCTCATAATTGAACCCCAAATTCAAATTATCAGATACCTCAAATCTGAAACCTAGCAAAAGATTTTTTAAGCAAGACTTAAACTTTCAGTTCAGAAATGACTAATGTGTAACGTACATGAAGAGCAAAGTTGCAACACTAAATTAAGTATTCCATAGTTTGTAATTGTGCCTTAATATCAGTACTGCCCTTGACCCATCATACTCAATGATCTTCAGATAACATTGTATAACAATTCAGGTATTATAGTATTTTCATTATTTTTCCATTAATTTTTAGTGCTATCTTTTGATTTTCATTCAGACACATCAACTGAAATACCTTCATGTGAAGAAAGGAAGGTAGGAGCATTACAGCACCCTAAAATAATCATCTTTAATTTTACATAGACAAGAAAGATACTATACATATGTTTTCACATAAAAATATACACAAAGCTTATTTTTGCAGGAACAGAACTTCTTAAATTCTTGGAAACCATAGCAATGAGACAAAGATTTTGATTTAAGTGAATGTATCTACAGCTTGGATAGAAGGCAATCAAAGAGTGGTCTTGAGATCATCACCTGCACTACTTAATTTTTAGTCAACTTTCTGGTTCTTCCAGCTATCTTTACCCAAGAGCAAAACTGGGTGCTGCTCCGTAGCCAGTTTACTCCAGAGACTTCTCCCAAAAGATATTACGGCCAAGACAGCACCAAGTTTCTTTGCCTCTGCTTTACTCTGCCCTTCAATTCTTACCCCAGAAGGCGCTTTACCTTCAAGCATATTACATGTCTACATATCAGACACGTTCACCACAATGTTTTAAAAGCAACATAATCATCAGTTTATATCAGATACACAACACCAGGCATCACAAAGAAGATCTGAGGAAAAGCTTTATCTGATTAGGATACAGCCAGTCTGTCCTAGAAAGAGTGAGCACGGAGCAATGTGGACACAAGCCACATGTTCCTGCACCTTGAATGAAGTATTTTATTATAGATACTCACCAAGCTAAAGGTTAACTTGCTCTGATTTATATTTTTGTACCTCAAAGACTGCTAAATGGCAAATGATCCAATCTGCATCTGGTTGCTCTCCTCTTCTGACCTGCCTACATCTGGCCACCTTCCCTTAGGCTCTGGGTCCTTGGACTGGAGTATAACCTTCTTTAGCAAAAGTGATTATAAAAGGTACTATCACTATGTGATTGCAACAAATATAAATCATAAAGCTTCACACGTAGGGGCATACTCTCTGTAGCAGGGCTTCATACCTGCATGCTTTTTAAACTATATCTGTGTTCTGGACAAGGTGTCTTCATGAATTTCAGGATAACAAGCCTTTTTCTCTCCAAGGTTTTTTTTTTTAAGTGTATTAGCACTGGAGTATTTAAAATTGTTTTAATTTATTTCAAATGTACTGTTTGAGAAGAGTTGCTCAGTTTGATAAGAATGTTACTTTTCCGTATAAATTGAATACCTTTAAAAATAATTGCAAAAACTGTTATCACATGTAGGAACACATTTTATATTCTATAAAAAGGCTTAAGGCAGGCTTACTCTGTTTTTCATGGAGAGTACATTGGTTGCAAAAGATTAAAGGACAGCAGGATCTACATGTTCTGGTTGTTTACTTTTTATCTCTAAAAAAGTGGCCATGAAACAGGTAAATACAATCCCTAGGCTGTATCTGGAGAGCCATTTCCATATGGAAGAGTGAACTCCACTTCCCACAGCTGTGGGAAGACCTTGCCTTGAAGATCCATGTGCAAGAAATACAGATTGAAATTTGGGGCAGATTCAGAAAAGAGCTATTTGAAATGATCAGGAAAAAGAGCAGCAGCCTATCATAGGAAAGACAACTAAAAATCTAGACTGGCTTAGTCTACCAAGCCAAGCAGGAGAAGGAATACAACTGCTATCTGTAACTCTATTTGGGCTGGTACACCTGAGACAGAAAGGGACTGCTGAAAATAAAGAGCCAGCTAAATGCTGACACAAGAACACATTCATACCATTAGTCCATTTAGGCTGAAAATTAGAATGTTTTCAGCTTGAAAACTGAAGTTTTGGAACATTCTTCCAGCATGAGCTGAGGGGCAAAAGCATTACTACTGAATTTCATTAATTATGAAAGGAATCAAATGAGGTAGTTGTTTTCAAGAACTGGGGAATTGATTCAATGCTACAAAAAGTCTGTCTGAGGCAGATAATGCTATGTTATACTTTTCAATAACAGTAACGCAAGTGATTTCCTCTTGGGTGAATCCTGGGCGCAGTTAAGACAATGGCCAATGGAATTAATTAAAAGGAGCCAAATATCCTTGATGGTAAGGAGAGCTGCTCATATGTCATAGCGTTCTCTTCAGCATCAATATTTAAAGCCAGCTAGTTGGAACCTTTTACTTAATTGAGAAACAATACAGCATTTAACCCTTCTCTGGTATTCCACCCTTTGGCTTTCAGAAGCACGATCTGTTTATCTGGCACATCAGCAGGCAGCTGGTGGAACACATAGGAGATACTACAAAGCACATTCCCTTTTAAAGCATTAATACGCCCTGTCCAGAAGACACTATCATGTTTTCATCCATTAAATTGCTCTTTAAATATTTGGGATTGTAGGTCATAATTTAAATTAAATACATCCTCTAACCTGGAAGGTACAAATATTTAAATGATGGGGAAAAAGGTGACTCTGGGCAGCAGGTATTCCTATCTAGAGCCTGATGTACAGTCTCCCTAACTGAGCTTAATTTAGACTTTTATAACCTAAAAACCTCCTTATTTCTGTCACATTCCTCCCAAAGTAGCAGGAGGATTGCATCTGGATTAGTTATAAATAGTAATGAAACCTCAGAATACAGTGTAGTGTGAGAATCATTTTTTCTGGCTACAAACTTGCAATCGGGATAGTCATTTCAATAATTACCATGAGAGGCTTCAAAATTAGGCTTACAGGAGTGACAGAAAGCTGGGTTGGCTCTTCCTTCCCAAAGAACAAAGCTCAGCAAGTCCTTCTCACTTGCTCTAATTCTGACCTTTCTCCAAAGGCAGTAGTCTAAAATATTTCCCGTTGCAGTGAAAATGCCTGCATCTATTTAGGCGTTATCAGTTGTCAGCCTATATTCTTTCCCTGTGGAGACAAAATATGGAGGTGTACAAAAATGGAGATATACTGACGACACAGGGGATGGAGGGTCAAGCAGATGTAACTGTCTGCATTGTCTATTGCTTTAAACTATAAAAATCATGACATTTTGCACAATATACATCAAACTTTAGTTTTACTTCCTAATGTGAACAAAGATCTCCTTAGTAAGGAATTAAGAGGCCGCACCAAACCACTGCAAGATGTGTTGGATAGTTGGGCTTAAAAGTGATAGAGTCAGAGTAAATATCTTTTCCTCGTCTTTCCACAAGAGCTGACCTCACTTTTAGTACATGGAAGAGGCACAACTGCTTGACTCCAATAATACCTAAAATGCTTATGATGTCTTTGTGATTGCTTTTTCTGAAGCAAGCGTGTGTTTGAAACAACTGCTACACATATTTCCAAAACATCGTTTTCTTAAACACTGTGTCAGTATATGTAGTTGAGTAGGAAAAAACTTAAAGTAATCACAACTGTCCAGTCTCTGCTTGCCTCTATATCAAATTTATCACGAGTGCGCATGTAGGAGTTTATTTTGTTAAGAAAAATATATGGTGTCTCTCTCTTCTTTGGAACAAAGAAGAATACGGATTTGTAACCTTTTTTTTTTTTACTTTAAACTTAAGTCCTTCAATAGTGTTTTGAACAAACCTAAAGAGATTTTAAGACAGACATTTTGTATTATAACATTCCCATGGGTCGTATGTATGATCGTCTTTACTAAAGCTCCTTTCAGTCCCAGTTGAATAAATATGCATTTTATTTCACTAATCTTGAAACAACAGGAATAAAGTTTACCCAGGTCTTTTATACCTCAGAGAACAAAACAAATACGACAAATCTTTAGAGAGAAAGGATATACAAAAGGGCTTGAGGTGAATGTTTCAAAGCAAATACTCTTTAAACGATGTGCAAATTATTTCAGCACTTGAACATGATTTATGAAAGGGGATTAGTCCACTGAAACAAGAACCCAGTTTAAACTGTTGGGTTTCAAAGTCAAAGATGAGAAGCGTTTGCTGGAAAAGGCAGAAGAAACCGGATAGTAATCTATAGTGAGGATTTCTGATTGATTTCTTTAACTAACTCAATCTTACATTAGCTATCACTGTCATTCATACTTAACTGTGGTGGGCAGTATAAAATACCTTCTTTTATGATATAATTCTCCATAAAAATGAAGTATGCAATAGTGATAATTAAGTAATAATGAGGTAATTAATAACTCAGTGACTAGCTCTCTATTTACTAGTATGCCCCATAAATGAGCACAAAGAATATGAAACAATTAAAGATTATCCAAGCTCAAACAGATAACTTTTCCAGAGAGTTGTGTGTCAGTGAGCATACCAATGAGTCACAGGTCACATCTATAATAATACATTATATTATATTGTAATATTCCCACATACTCTTCATGTAATGGGTAAGAGCTACTCTTAAGTACTATAAAAATGATCACTTTTATGTAATTGTAAAGATTAATAAGTGAGCTAACTTCTCATGGTTCTATAATGACCCTGCTGTTCTAGTAGGTAAAGGAAAATTTAATGATCCTGCTCAGATATGATTAATATCTAACTTTTTCCTGACTAAAAATCTGGACTTGGTTCAATAAAAATGAATTAAGTGAACATGCACTGATTTCCCTGCCAAACGTTTATATGGAAGTTGGTTATGCCCAATTTAAAAATATGCTTTTTCAACCCAAATAGTAAACTCTGGAAGGATTTTGGAAAGTGAAGTAGAAATAAAACAAAGAAGTAAGGAAACATTATATTATAATTGATGGAAACAGGATATTCAAATCCAGGAAAGATCCATTTTTTTATGAGAACTAGTCACAGCCAGTTGTGATTTTGGGTGCAACATCATCCTCTATTATCAGTGACACAATTTGTTTCTGAATTTGGCATGTTTTGTTTCCAAAATGCCAATATTATTACTTCTTTGTTGCTGAATCAGTATTTTTCTAAGCTTTAAGAGAAGAGCATACTTATAGTAAATGTTGCAGAGAAACATAAGAGTAAAAACATGTCAAAAAAAATAAGGTTAGTCCCTACAGCCCAAATGAATGCTCCTGCCTGCCATAAGCAGCATGTTGCATTTTCTTTTTGTGAGCTTTTTTCAGTATCTGAAGCTAACTGCATTCCTGTTGATGCAATAAAAATAAATGCCACAAACATACAAGCTGTAGAGTGACAAAATTAACATTGCAGTAGGAAGCTGCATATTTGCATACAGTTTTCATTTTGCTTTCTGTTTTAATTGTTGTCATTGGTAATACCGCACTAATATACATTACTGCTTTATATTTCTTCGTTTTATTAAAAGTAATAAAACTGACCTATACATAAAGTTAACACTGTAATGTAATAATACTCCCTAAATAGCATCCATTTGGCTTTGAACTTCACATCTAACTAAAATAAAGGAGCTGGGAAGGGGAAAGAATTCAGACCTCATCAGAGCTAACAAAGAAATGGAGTGATTTCCCGCTTCTGCTGCTATAATTAGCCCGTTATCACAGAGGTAACCCTACGTGGGTGCAGGATTCCATTAGCTACCGCAGAATCCGTCCCTTGACAAGTTTGGCTGAGCCAGTAAAACCTCTCACTACATCCCAAGATGTGGTCTCCCAACCTACCGGCCTCTTCACGTGTTAGAAAGGAAGAGAAAAATCACACCAGCTCCTCTCTCAGCACTGCCTGTAATTAGGTGGCCTTTTTCTAGGAACTCTAAATGACGCTTTCAACAAAATAAGTTTCTGGCTTTTTTTCCTCCTGCTATTATGCAGCTGAAGCCATGAAAATACGTGTGTTTGTGCCCTGGTAACCATCCCTTCCCTCTGCAGAGAAACAATAGCCTCAGCAAGGCAGTTTTTGCCACAGAAATATCCAGTCGTGTACGGGGACAAATTTTAAACCCTTGAGCAAGCCCTCAGAAGAAACTTTAGCCAGGGAAGGAGCAAACACCATGCAGAGCCAGAAAGGGTTAAAGCTCCACTGACTTCTCCAGTTCTTCCATCATGTCCACTGAGAGACCAAAGTGGGTTTTTGCTGTTGTTTCCCCACACACACACATTGTACAGCCTTAATTATCTAAGAAAATGCATTCAGAAATTATTCTGGATATTTTAGTAATACTTAGAAATATTTACATGCCATGCTTCGAGTTTCAAAATTCAGCCTTCTAAAGTAAAGAAAAGTGAATGAAACGAGAAAAGCAACTTTGGGTAATTTTAAAGCACACACAGAGTCCTTGGTTAAATACTAGGGATGGGGTGGCCTGACTTTAATTGTGTCTTTTAACAAACCAAAGCACATTTCAGAGCCCTGATGATTTTGTAGCAAATACCTCTGAAGGCAAATCAAAATTATGTTCCAGAGGTTATTATTTTTTTCTTGATTAAAAACATGCTAGGAGACATAATCCCGGCCGCTGCCCTGCGGCCGTTCCCCAGGGAAGCGTTCAAGGGCTGTGGCATCCCAGAGCAATGCATCGCCCTTTGGGACTAAAAAGACCCATTGCTCCCTGTTGAAAGTGCAAGAGGAATTTAGGTAAGGAAAATATCATTATTTGGGTTGGCCGGTGGCCAGGGCACTGGGGCTAAGACCCCGATCCTAACGAAGAGTGGAAAGGAATCCCAAGCCTGCTGTTTAATATGCATGACATGTCGGCTTTGCTGTCAACTTTTCCTTCCACCCCCTGCTTTTGTCCGCTTTTTCCACCTGTTGCAACTTGTCCTTATTCAGGCTGAGAGCTGGAATTGTCTTTGGTGTCGTATTGTGTCTGGCACAATGACGCCCAGATCCCCGACTACTCTTATTGAGATACTAAAGTGATCATGAATAGCAATAATACTGCACAGCCCATGAAGACTTTTCTTTTCACATACATATATATATATATTTAAATTTTGATGTTCTAGTTGTGGCTCCCCAAGCTAGAATTCAAATATGGAGGAGATTTTCCAGGATCCGTCATCACAGGGCTGCATGACTAACCACGGGGTTTTAAGTAAAGTGTTCTTGAAGATAAGAAAAATATGCAAGTAGAAACAATAAAAATAATGCAATTCAATCTTATCAATTCAGGCAGTTCCAGCTTTTATGTGGCAAACAAGGAGATCAAATTGCATTTATCTAATATCACAGATTTTTTAAATGTCTAAAATATTTAATTATTTTGCTTTGGCAACCTAAAGCTGAGGAACAGATTACTGTTCCCACTACATAAGGAAATAACTGACAACAATTAGTATTTATTCTTGTTGCTTTTGTAATAAAAATAGAATTCCATCACTTTCAAGGAAACCTAAAATATTAATAAGAATGTGATGAACTGAGTAAATGTGACGCCATAAGGAAATGATGGAGAACAGGTTGGAAATATAGTGCTTTGGGAATGGATTGCATTATCAAGCTTGTGATTGTGCATTTTGACAAGAGCAGCCCTCAGATTGATACAGTAGCCAAAGGGCACTCTTCCTACTGCGAAGCCGTTTGTTTCCATCCGGAAAAGGGGGAGTAGAAGGGGAATTGATCCCCTCTGACAATCGATAGTAACTCCAGCCCAGGCTCTTCCACAAGAGGTCACTCCTGAGTGACAAAATTCCCTGATGATGGCCAAAATATAAACCACAAAGCGACCATGAAGAGAAAAAGAAACGCTGAGCTTAGCGGAGAGTGTGCAGTTGGTTTCATTGCCCACAACATGATTGTCCTGACAGCTCCTGTAGTCCATACACACAGTAAGGTCTCTTGGTTTTTGGAGAGCTGAACGATTTCTGGGAACCTTGCAATGCACAGATCCTTTCCCTACCTCCCATGTACCATGACAGCATCTCTACTTTTAGTCTAACCCAGGTGCCTGGTTTCGTGTGGTATAAAATTAACGTGGCAGACCACCTACCAGCAGACCCAATTATAATTGGTATTAATTAGGAGGTTTTTTGGCAACCTTAGGAGAAAAAAACAAAAAAACCTACAGTCTGAATGATAACAAAATTACTTGGAAATTATGAAGTCTGCCACTAATTTTTAAAATTATCGGTTTAGAACAACACTTATTTGCATAAAAAGGAGCGGTGCTGCAAGGCAGTTTCCTTGCACCAAATGTATACATCTTCTAATGGGGAGGTTGCTGAGGTGAAAAGACATGTTCTTTCTGACCCAGCATTAGTTGCATAAATTAAATCAGTGAAATAGTTGGCATCATAAAATAAAGAGAAATCTCTTTCCATGTATTTGAGAGCAGGACTGTGGTTTTACATATTTTGGTAATGTTCCCCAAGGCCATCCTTGGTTTCTTCTTAGCTCAAGAAAACTTCAATTAGAACATGAGTTGAATCCAAACTGGATGAGAAGCCACTGAAAAGCTGCGTGACCAAGAAGACGGACACTTTGTGAACTTTGGAAATTGAGCCTGGCAGTTTGAGCCCAATTTTCAATGAATCAGTGTCTACAGCTCAAAAAGCATAACAGAGAATTACCATTTGTCCTTGTAGTGTAAGCAGAGGCAATTAGGATTAAACATAAAAACCAAATTCCTGCTACTAAGTCTCTAGGGGCAGTCTCCCCAGTTTTAAATTAAAGAGTAAATTACTGGAATACTTTGGTTACAATATACCTGTCCTTTATATGCTTGTGCTGCTAAAAAAACCCAATGACACAGCAGTACCAAGTCTAAAACTGGACATTTTTTGCAGCCCTTAAAATATAGAGAAGGTAAATATGAATGAGTCCGAACTGTCTGAATATTTCATTAAAGATTATCGGAGGATGGTGGCCTGCAGACACGTCAGTTGCTCATCTTGCGTGTTAAACTGGAGGAGTTTTAACTCACCTTTAAAAAATCTCCTTTGTTTGGATTTGGCATTGGCAGTAGTCAATAATATAAGAGCACTATAAAATTATAAAATCGTTAAACTTTGTAAGAACTTTATAAACACAGTTGCAGATATTGCACATATCTTCTCTGTGCTCTGCAGTCAAACTGGACAATGAAACGACCACCTGTTAACTGCTAACAATGTGTCATTACCAGTTCTCATGCCTTTTTAAAGCAATTTTGGCTCTAGCTGCCGATAATTCTGGCTACGATACTTGTGTGAACATTAAGGGCACAGAAAGCCAAAGGCAGAAAACTGACAATACAGTTTGTGCTTAGACTACTAATAAGTAAGTGAATAATATGATTTTTCTAATTCCACATAATTGCTTGATCTCAAGGGGCCAAAAAAAAGTTCTGAATACATATTTTAGAAGCAATCCAATCTACAGCATTTAAATGCAAGCTTCGATTCAGTGAGATTTCACCGCAGATATTTTCACATTTTTTAATAGTTTAAATAGCCTTTAACAAAATGAGGGTTATTCAGGATTCTCTAAGGTTTGAAAAGAAATGTAGACTAAGTCTCTGTCACTGCTCATATTCACTTTTTCTGTTTTGTCTGACAAATTATCATTTAAAGATATGTGAGAAGTCTAAATAAATAAATAAAAATTCCCCGAGTGCTGAGACAGTTTATGGGCATTTTCCTATTAGCCACAGTAAGAGCAGAATCAGGCCCTCAAAGCTTACCATGCTCTCAGTCTTATTTTTCTTCCTCTGAGAAATGCAACATAATACACAGTACAAAGATATTGGGACAATTTTTCACAAGCTACATTCAGGCTACTTTATATTTTATAACGGAAGGAAAAACCTTAAAAAAACCAAATCTCCGAGATAATAGGAAAACAACAACAACAAAAAGCTTTGGTCTGCAAAAAGAGACTATTTAATGAATCTCTGTATTTGTGTGTGTACGCACGCACGCATGTGTGCATATATTTATGATTGTGTGGATAATTATCATTAAAAATAGCTATGTTAGGTCTTTTTAATGCAACTCTTTTCTTAACATCTAAGGCTTTGATCCTGCACTGAAATGTGTGCAGGCAAATTCCTACACAGCGCTTCTGTACCTATAGGTATCTCGTACCAGCATGCGAGTCTAAAGCTGTCACGGCGCTTACATTAGAAGCAGTATGTGAATCTCCTGCCAAAACAAAGGAGAAAAACAAAAATTCAAGAGCGAGGGTGAAATTAAAAAAACGCTGAGTGAGTGATTCATGGTCAGCCCCAGCTCCTGCGTCTACTGCCCACAATATCATGAGCATCTCAGCACAAACTGGGAAAGGAAAGTCGCAGTGGAATAAAGCACATCCCTGCTAGTGTTCGATCACTTTCTTTTCTAATCACACTGACAAGAATCAACCTCGATCCCTGGAATTTACCTTCTATAAAATTATAGATATATCACTGATTGTCAGCTACAGAGGATATGTCAGGTCTTTCAGCAATTCAGTGTATAAATATACAACAGACAAAATTACTCTGGCAATTTGAGGTATTTTACTAAAATGGAAACAAAGCAACTGCAACAGACCATTAGCATAGGACTCATGTTGCTTATTTTTAAAAATAAATGGCTTGAATAAATGTCTTTGCCGCTAAACAAATTTATTTTGCTTAGGAGAGAATGTCACCCTTTAAAAGTGTGGAGCTAGTAACTGTCTTTACTTAAATGCAAGTTATGTATATCAGCACAGAACACATTCAGCTTTAAAATTCTCAGTGATCTTCCTTACATTCTGTATGTAATAAAAATTATCTTACCCTGTAATGGCATAGTTATTTAAAAAGGAAAGAAAAAAAAAGGAAAAAAAAAAAACAGAAAAGAAAAAAGCCTTACTTAAAGATTTTCTGTGTTCAGGCTTTGGTTCTTTGGATTCAGTGTCTAAGCTATTCAGTAATTCGATGCTGGAGGATCTTCTGAGTTTCAACTCCAAGTTTCTCGATGCACAACTCCGTTCTTTTGGCTGGGAAAAGAATATATATATATGTGTATGCTTTT
Source organism: Theristicus caerulescens (assembly GCA_020745775.1). Classification (NCBI taxonomy): domain Eukaryota; kingdom Metazoa; phylum Chordata; class Aves; order Pelecaniformes; family Threskiornithidae; genus Theristicus; species Theristicus caerulescens. The sequence goes on from CM036562.1 coordinate 5,172,341, forward strand.
AATAAAATTATTATTTGTAAGAATGAAGCAAGAGATTACAGAATGCCAGTACAGGATCAGAAGCTAACAGACACACACGGCAAGTGATGCAGTGAGTATATAATTTAAGGAAAGTGTAATGCAAAATTTGTCATATGGCAGAGCTTTTATGGCCCTGACAGACTGATCTTAATTTCTGAGATAAATTCCCATTTAAGTGAGGAAAACAAAAGGCCTACTTCTTTAGGCTTTAGAGACCAAAATTATTTCCACATTGCAGGCTACTTCCAAATGATTGCAAAGAGGAAGGTTGTTTAAATTGCCTTTCTGCTTTCGATAGTTACAGTATTCTCGCAAACACAATTGTGTCAAACATCCTTACAAATCTGGGATTGAATTCTGCTGGTCTAAGGTTAGGAAAGAGGAGGGGGACTTTTCTATTGCTCTAATTCACTGGCATATAAAGTGACAATTAGGGACCGTTAACGGAGAAAATAAGAAAAAAATAAAAGAAAAAAGGAGATGATATTTTAGCAAATCACACATCTCTGCCCATGGCATTTGGTCAGGTGAGATTTAGCCACCCCAACAGCCTGGAAAGCCGCAAGGCTTTACACACCCACTCAAAGTTGTAAAACTGAAATAAATGACATGTATGAAATGGCCACTGCGTGCTTCGTGGTGGCACCCTGTCCCGCGCACACAGTGAAGGCAAACCTTCGCCGGGACAAGCCCTGCCCTCTGGTACCAGAACCATTTACAAGTCGTGCCCCACCAGCCACTGCTGCTGTGGTTCTCTGCATGCTCAGAGCTGCTCGAGCCACAATATTACCTTAGTTACACTAAAAAAAAAAAAATCCAGTCTATGAGATGTTTAGCTGAATAACATAAAAAAAAAGTGTTCTGAGTCTCCATGGAAAACTCCACCCCAAAATCTTCGGTAGGATATCAATATCCTCACACACCCAATGAAATGCACAATAGGAAGACATACATCATCAGATCAAACTTTCCTTGGCTGATTATAGCCTCAGGGTAATATAATGTTTGTAGCTCTTTAAGGAAACAGTAGCCGTGTTCAGATTAACCCTTTCAAAGAGGCTGCCTCTGCCTGCTCTGCCAATTCCATTGCAGCAAAACCTCTGAAAAAAATGCAAGAAATGGGGATATTTTTCTCTCACCAGATTCTGCAGTGAACAAGGAAAGTCAGTGCCCTCTAAAAAAATACGTTCTTGGATGAGGCAGGGGTAGGAGGAAGATATTTGGAATTTGTATTGAGAGTGGCAAAAAAGAAAGAAAAAGCTACAGCTGAATCTGGTTTGGTAATTAAAAACTGTTTTAATAAAACACAGCCCTGCTTACTTCTAGTAGAAAACCCCCAGCCTTCCTGGGAGAATAACAGCAATCAGTTACAAAGGAATATTATTTGCTAGTGTTATTCTTGTGAATAAGTAATACAAAAATTCATAAAAGGCTCAAATGTATTAATAGTTCTATTGAAGATTATATACTGTAGGCTGCATAAACAGAAAATGCAAAAATTCATTAGTTATTAAGTGCTTGTGTGCTTTTACAACCCTCAGCAAACCAATGTCCTTGTTATTTCAGAGAAATAAATGTAGCGTTCCGTTTCAAGGCAGGAATCAAATGACATTTTTGTTCAACAACCTTGTTTATCTGACATTTTTTAGTAGATTTGCATACATATTTTTATATCCTTCAGAGAAAGGAATGTCTAGCTAGCTGCTGACTGCCTAAAACCTGTAGAGATGCCTAAGCAAATGAAGTTGAAATTGCTACATCTTAATTAATAAAGGTAACAGCCAAAACAAATACATACCAATCTGTCAATTGCATTTTTGATAGCGTGGAACCAATCCAATATGAGAAAGTCGATATCCGACTGGAGGAGGAACTCATTTCCTGACACTGTCGTGATCTGGGGAGGGCATGGGCACAGACAGGTAAGTAAAGCACACACCGGACAGATGATTTTCTTCTATTTTCTCTCCTAGGCACCCAAATGCTTTTTCTCTGTACCAAGAATTATCTCCTGGAGTGCTGAGTTACTGAGGAGTTTTGAACCTCTGTCTGAAAACTGTTTTGAATATGTCACAACAAATGAGATATTGTCTCAGCAATGCAACCACCGAACACAAATAGTGCAAAAATAACAGGAATGTGACAAAAGTTAAGAAAAGCCAGGAAACTCGGTGTTACAAGACACAGTTCAAATGTAAATCAAAGCACCCTGGAAAGAAATGGATGCAATATGAGAATTAATTCTTGTTATTTTCAGTTTCCATTTCTATTTTAGTATTATTATTATTTTTATATCTGGTATCTCCATTCTCGAATTTATACATTTATTATATACCTGTGATTCCAGAGTCCACTTCCAAGCATTTTGGTAAAATTAATAATGTCACTCGTTTTCACATTAAAAAAAAAAAAAATTACCATCAAAGATGGCTGTAGCAGAGTAATTAGGAGCCCATTTATCATGAAAAAAAATCCCCAGTTTGTCTGAATAGAAGTCAATTTACATTTTTGACCCACTCACTGGGAATATTTATCAAAAGAATATTCATTCCCCAGATAATGCTGTTTCACTGCCTAACAATATTTGGTGGAAATATGTATGCATATTCTCTTGGTCTGAACTTCTGTGAACCACCGTGATAATAATGATACATCACTTTTTCATATATATGTGTGTGTGTGTGTATATATATATATATATCTTTTCACCAGAGCAGATCTCCAGGTATTTTACACGGCAGGTCGAAACGACCATTTTACAGATGGCAAAACTGAGGCCCAGAGCTGTGCAGCGCTTTGCCCCAGGATTATTCAGCAGAGCCCTGGTGCACGTGGCCATGGAGCATGATCCAGGGCACAGCAGTTCTCTGTGTTTGCAGGCAAGTGAATGGAGGGTTACATCTCCACCACGTTTTGCAAGGAGCAGGAGCTCATCCTGCCCATGCTCCAAACTAGCTCAGCTCCCGTCAACTCTGAAACCAAAACTTTTTTCTCTTTGTTTGTTGCTAAGAGTTGCTTGTGCAAAATTTGGTAGCATCCGCACGTGGGCATTGCACACTCAGGTTTCACTGTTTTGGGGCTGCAGGTTTACTCTGCACATTGGGCTGCTCTCTGGGGCATGGTATTACTGAGGACCAAAACCTTTTCAGGTCTTTCCCAGGGAACAGATGAACACAGCGGACAACAGAGATTTCTCTCAGAACAAAGCGTGAGGAAAAGCAGAGCAAAGCCGTTAAGACCTGGCACAGCCTATCTATGTAAATCCATCAACCTGAAGTGCTACTGTTTCACTGCATCTGCCCCATGTCAAGAGTTTTTACTAAAGCATGAAAGAAACAACAGATCCTCACCAGCCCGGGTACTCCCCACATCTTTCTTAAAGCTTAAATACTACCAAGGGAAAAAAAAGGGGAAAAAAAAAAAGGAAAACAGCTTAATGTTTCATTAATTGTTCTATAACCCTCCCGTTATTGAGGAAATGCCTGTAAGGAAGGTTTCCAAAGTCATCAGCATTAAGGAAAATCCCGTCAGCGCAGCTCCAGCGGAGACATCCTGTGAGAGCACTGCGGAGAATGTGGGAATGGTCCCCCGGCGTGGGCTCGGGAGGCTCCCCGGCTGCAGATGTTCATCCCATCCCGTCCGCACCCGTCAGGAGCGGACCTCCAACCACCCCATTATTCCCCGTGCGCATGGGAGAGTTATTTATTGGGGAAATTTTAATTCCATTATTAGTCCACAGCCATAATGTTAATCACTACTCACACACTCACCTTTCCCTTTATCAGAAGAAAAAGAAAAAGGCAAAATTCAACTTAAGGTGAGCAGTTGAAAGAGCTGACCTCCAGTTCTGTGCCCGGCTCACACGGCAAGGTTTGGGTTCGAAATGTATTATATTATATCACAATTTATTAATGTATACATGCAGATATGAATTAGACTAAACACAGGCAACAATTCAATCTAATGCCTCTCTCCCAGTATAAACAAATCATTATTAAAATTATAAAATGGAATAACATTTTCAAAGTAAGAGCAACATATATAATTAGATTTACTGTATTTTGAAGGCTTAAAAAGGACACAACATAGTTCAGTCTTCCGTTCAGTAAATTCAGGCTTTATTAAAATACAAGTCTTCAGCACTGCATAAACATTTGCACTGTATGATATGCAAAAGAGATACTCCATTGCTAACAAGACCACAGCAAAATACATGTTGAAAGTTTCTTTGTCTGAATGTGTTATTTCGATAATCATATATTATCAGTGTTTTATGAGCAAATCTGTAAAAACAGATCATAGAATGGAGGGAAGAGAATTCATTTAAAATATACTTTCTGTAAGATATAGTTCAAGTCCTTTTCTTTCTTTCCTCAGACTAATCTTCAGAGTAACTAGACAGTTTCAAGAAGACTGCTACTGCTCTCTACAGTTTAAATGCATCCACTCCTTAATTACAGTCAGTAATTGACTTTGTTCTGCTCCATTCCAGTCATTCACAGGAAAGCAGTTCCAAAGGCTTTGGCTGGTAAATCCCATTTAATGTGCAGGTTTCCTATCCCACTTTTATATATTACCTCCTTAGGATTTCTGATAAATGGTTCTTGGAAGCGATTGCTAAACCATATTTGCACTTTGAACAATCGAATTTTCAACACCCTTGGGAAAAGACATCAGTAAAGAATGCTAGCTTTGACTAAACCTTGTGATTGAACAATTTATGATCACAGCCCTAAATGATGTATAACTAACAACAAGCATAAATTGTTCAATATTAAGGCGTGCTAACACACTGTCCTTGTATCAGGCACTGCTGCAATAAACAGAGGGACCAGAGAAACAAACGAAAGACAAATTGGAAAAAAAAAAAAAGAACAGAAAATGAAGTGTTCTAGATAGAGCTGCCAGTCTCCATTGTGCCAGGTACTTAATTTATTTAAATATTTCCTGAAATCCCTCTCTCTCTGCCATCATTTTTGCAAAGGCTACAGTCTGGAATTAGCATTACCTTACCAGGCAAAATTACAATACTGCTGTCAGCAATAAACACCCACAAGGAACGACAACTGACATTAACCCTCTTATTTGCAAAGGGTGTGCCCTTCAGGTTGCTTATAGAGGAGCCAGGACGCCTGGATTCTCTCTTTCTTGCCATAGTACCTTGGAAAAATCACTTCAAAGGCTGAATCCACTCACATGGTAGTTTTACAATGAACTGTAGAACAGTCCTGCTGTTAAGCATTGATCCTCTGAAAATATTGGCTCACCGCAGGTAAATGTGTGTTAAATTCAATACACTGCTGGGCTGCCAACAAAGTGTGGGAAGGGGGGGCAGGTGTGAAACACTTTTTATGATATTCTACTTGTGGCTTATTAAGGATGTCTCTTGTCACCTTATAAAGCTGCAAATGGAGGGGTGAGCTTCTTTTGCATGTCACCAAAATGATGTACCGAGGTTGTGTTCAACAAGATCCTATGTTATTAAACAAAAAGATACCCATATAGCTCCAGGAAATACAGGACACTGTATCTAATTAATACCGTTGCCATTTTATAATACATAAATATACCTTGGATCCTACCCAGGATCAGCAGCTCTTAAAAGTCCTACAAATCATATATTTTTCCTGTGCTAGGTTGTGCTCTGGGACATGCTATTGTGCCATGCATGGCTGTGTTGCTCCAAGACTTCCAAAGCCTTTACAGATCACCTGGATCACATTTTAGAACGTCTCAGAAATTATTCCCTTTCACAGTATACCTACACTAATGGAAATCAGGAGATAAAAGCCAGAAAAGTGCCATGGGCTACCCCCAGGAGCTTCTGTCCAGTCTTCCTACAAAATAGGGTCTGGGGACTACTGCATTGCTGTGAAAAAAAAAAAAATCTCCTTCATCGTATCCCTCTAGTTCTTTACCAATATACATTTCTATAGATACATTTATTTCTTACATTTATTTTAGCTGCAGAACAGGGATGGAGGCAATTTTAGCAATCCTACTGATAGGCACTCTATGGAGATATGGAAAAGGACGATAAATTCACACAGCAAAACAAAAATACAAAACCGTATTATTGATTCACTCACTTCAAAGTGTACTTATGCATCTCTGGTGGCTATAACTATTATTTGCAGTGATGAACTATTTTCAGACAATGCCAAGAACAAACTTTAACACAGGAAGTGAAGAATCCTATGGGGAAGGAGAAATGCAGCAAAAAAACCTTCACAGTCTCTACCCTGCAGCAAAAGGGAATGGAGTGAGCAGCTCGGGAAGCGTATGGCTCACGTATAGCTCACGTATGGTCACCAAGAAACCACCACACAGTTCTTATTTCAGCCAAAGACTGAAACAAGCCATTGTTCAACTCCCTCTGAATGTGGGACATCCGGAAAAAATGTTGGACTATTGGGGTAAGGCTTCATATAACCTACCGCAATGGTTCAGCGTTGGATTATTGGACACTTCTTGATTGTGGAAACCCCACCAGACACTAATCCAGTGCAGAATCCAGTGCAGAAAACCTAAAATTTGATGTCACCTGGGACTCCCACAGCTTGTGGTGAACACTAAGTGATTTAAATTTGGATTGACAGATACCTCTGCGTGCAGAAATTCAATAAAATGTGTTCCTCTTGTTGCACTGTGCATTGGGATTGCTGCCCTTGATATGTGTAGGAAAAAAGGAAATGTGAGTTGCTGGAGTATTTCTAGCTCAAAAGCTAACACTGTTCCCCCTTCCCACTGCTCCCTTCATCTCACCTTGCTCTCTCACAAGGGTAGTTTTTTTCTAATCATGTTGATCATCCTGATTACCCACAATGAAAAGGAATCTAGGTTTTTCCCTATATTTTCCTGAGATATTTTTGCAGGTTGAGATCGAGCCACCCAGCCCACGTAGCACAGGACACACCACTCTCCATCTGCATGGCAGCCACCAGGGCTGGGAAAGGAAAGTCAGGAAGAGAGTCAAAAACAAAGGAAAAAAAAACAAGAAAGAAAGAAAGAAGACTATAAATTTTCTCTCTCTTTCTAAATATTCTTAAAAAACCAAAAAAGAATATAATTAAAATATAATATAGCTTGAGAATAAATACATAAAACATAGATACTCATGTGTCCACACCCACAGTAGAAATAGAATTAATTAAAGTTGGGAGACACTATGCTCCTTAGTGGTTTAATTAACTGGATTTGAATTAAACAGGGACAGAGACATGTAAGTTTTTAAAAACATGTCAAAAGCCTAACTGCATTTCTGGAAGTTGATCTTAAATTCTTTCTCACAGATAATCCAGTCTCTTGGCCATGTTTATGCTGAATGAGTGAGCAGCAGAAAGGATAAATAAAATATCTCTCTGTGCTGTACTGCAGTGAGCTGAGAGTCTAATATTCAAGAAATGCAAATAAAAGAAAACAAAAGGATCAGTATTGAGCTGCATTATATCCATACTGCATCACATATCCATTATATGATTCAGCTTATCAAACAGAGGTAGTCATGGTTATGCTGATAGTTAAATTACTTAAAGGACTCTAAGATGGGTATGACTACCAAAGAAATTTCATTATCAAGCAGATTGTCTGTCTCATATTACAGTCTGGCTTTACCAATCTAGCAGTCCTTTGGATGTCGAGCAAAGTTAACATTGAAGTGATGGGGAAATATCAGCTTGAAAGAAAAGGTCTTCAACCAATCTTTCAAAAAAAATGATATTTGTTAAAAAATTTTGTGAGAAACTATCTGCCTTGTGTTCCCAATGTTGCTAGATGTTAAGTAAATATATGCTGATTGCAAAAAAGTTGCTTTGGCAACTCTCTTATTAAAATGCATTTGTAACCCCCATCTGTCATGAAAGTTTTGAAAAGTTTGTTTACTTTGGATAGCCGCCTTATCCAGGGTTACCCCAGCATACAATGATAGCAGTCTTCAGAAGTTGTGTGAGGAACAAGCCACTGGGGATCCATTTTTGTTTTAATTGGCACACACAAACACTTTTCTGGTCTGTCAAAAAGATCAAGCTAATATGCATGGCGGGTGTTATATTCTCAGCTTTTGGGAGTAGTAAAGCTCCCTTTATTTAAGTAATTTAAATGATAGACTGCAAAAACTTTGCAAGTCAGAAAAATGTTTTATACTTTCTTTGGGAATATTTGTTTTAAGCAACAGAAAATGTTCTACATATCTAAAGATGTTGAACCTTATGTTATAATTACCCTGTTTCTTCTGACTCTAAAAATTACTGTGAAACCAAGCATTGCAAAGAGGCAACAAACAGATCCTGTGTTTTCACAACTTCTGCAATATTAGCAATTGTAAGACCAATTGCTGCCAGATGTTTATAAGATATGTCTTCAATTGTATTGCCTTGTGGTACGACTGATTTGCACATCCGTTCTCTGGGAACCTTCACGGGGTCATTGTATCAAAGCAACCTGCTCATATACATAAGTCACTTTTTAATGAAATTAGGCTAATGTTTGGGCTATACAGAACAATGTCTCTGAGGTGGATTCAACAGTCTGAAGTCTGGGGTCAAACTTCCAAGAAAGAACAAATTTTTAAATGAAACTGTATTGTACCAGTGATGAACTAATAATTTTTTCCTGGTAAATTCCTAGAACCGGGTCCTTCAACATAATGTAGTAATAAAATAATGAACTTTGGGACTGTTAAGAGGAAAAAAATCTTTGAGCCTAATGCTTCCCTTCTGCTGTGCAATGAACTCATAGTATATACCAGTTTCTATTGAATTACATTAATACTAACAGGAAGAGAATCAGGTCTTCTCTTGCATTATAAGGCAAATCTCCTTTCTTTTCTGGCTGTGAAGAATCTCAGTTGCAGAACTGATTTATATCACTTCTGAGGAAGATATTGAACAAATAGGAGGTCACGATTAAAGCTGATTAGGCCCTGAGAGAACAAAAATCCTCCTTGGGTTTGTAGAGGAGCTCAGGCTGGAGAGTCCGCAGATAACTCCCTGGAGGGGAAAAGGCCCGGTACTCTGCCAGGGGTACTGGGATGTTTTCACTGATTTCGAGGAACAGATTGTCATTCTCCCTGTTTCACCCACCAGTCCAGGTCTTATTTTTTCCTCCCCTTGGAGATGTGTGAAAAGAAAGCACACGCTGTTTGATCGAAGGGGAAGGTAAGGAAGAGCAAGTACTTTCTGCTAAACAGCCAGGGAACATACTGGGAGGAAGTATTTCCTGCTGATCCGCTACACTGGTATTATGCTCTATGCAAGACACAGTTGGACTACTTGGTTTGGCCTCTGAAAACCAGTTTTTTCCTTCAAAGGGCAAAGAACAAAAAAGAAAAATATGAGACAAGCAGAAGACAACCATCCTGGATATCAGACACCTGTGTGCAGCCTCCCTATGTAATCCCCACCCGTACTAGCCTCTGCTCCAGCTCCATGGCTGCACTGCCCTCGCCGTGGGAGCAGGATGGCCAGTCATTAACCAAAGTCAGGGGAACTGGAAGTCACTAGACTTGGGAAACGAGAAGGAAGTCCCCCCAAAACTGATTCAAAGCAGGGAAACAAGAGATAATAATTAAGACACAGCTCAGGCACGTCTGTGCATAGAGGGAAGTAGGGGAATAGACAATTGCACATTTTGTCCACAGATGAAGACTAAAGGCAATGTATGAATACCTACTGCAAGCTACTTTTCTCCTTGGGGTAATATTTTACTGTTATTGCCTTTGCAATCTGAAGCCATATATTACACAGCCACACACAGAGATATTGGCAATGGTTTCTCAGAGAAGTCCCGTCTTTCTTAGTTTTACCAGCTGGACAGTACCTAGTGATGAATGGTCCTCCTGTCCAATTTTATATGCATGTTATAACACTTTATGATAGATGTGAGTGAGACTCAACATGATAAGTCCTTGTAACAAACAAAAAATCAAAGGGAGAATGAATGCTCTACTTTCAGTACAAGCAAAGATATATATTTAAAATATATATGTGCTATGTGTAAAGATTGCATTTCCTTGACTCTTATTTTAGCCAGAAATTTATTCATCAGTAGCAGAGCATTTTACAGCTACATTATTTGCAGGCAGAAGCCAGTACTGGCTTTTAGTATTTCATTTACTGACACATGTCTCCTATTAATAAGTGCTGAGATTGCACAATAAGAAAAAAAAGATGTTTCTATAAGTATCTTTATACTTATAGTAACGTATTTGGCCATGGTTATAAGTGTTTATAAAACATTCAAGAATCGTTCCTTGTCTACTTACACTAATGAGAACACCTGTTAACTTTAGAGCTGCACAGACTTATTTGCATTGAATTCAGGTTTTTGCATACTGTACATCACTTTTTGAAACAATTAGATGTTTACAGAGAAATATAGCTAAAAGAAGAACAGCAGCTTGAATGCCCTCCAGCCCAAGTCAATGCTAATCCTGGTTTGAGTGAAAAGCAGAAATCTGCTGAATTATAATACTGACACAAATTCAGTTAGCAGTGAACAAAGGTGTACCTGCAAATCCTCTGATAGCAGATGTTACTTGTGGGGATTGATACCCGCTGTTGAATAAAGCATCTCTTAGAGATGAAACAGCACTACTGAATGGGATTTTTCATTGTTATATTTACCATTTTCTTTTCATTCGGGTATATTCTTTTTCTTTTTTTTTGGCGACTCAGAACTTCTCTGTGTAGCAAGCATGTAGAACATGCGGTCATTTTCCAAAATAGCTGTTTACATGATTTTATTAACTTGCCAAAAGCCAATACAACAACACAAGAATCCTCCTACTGCTAGAGATCCAAAACACCATCTCTGCAAGTAGAGGGTTTTGTGGCCTGGGGCAAGGAGGCAGGAGGTCCCTTTCTATAAAAACAGGTCTACTGGACGGTAAGTGTAATATCCTGCTGCTACATGACCATGACAGCTATTGTTTAATAACAATGTAAAACATCAAAGTTGGTCCATGATCTGAACATATACTCCACCAGCTGTGTCAAGTTTCTAAGTGTTGCAGGCAGGAAAAATATAATGGTTATCATCTTTCCTTCCATGCAGGGAGCAAACAATGCATAACATCTTTGGTTTGCCTCTTTCCATCTTTATTTGTAGGTAAATATTAAAAAAACCTAAAGAGGACTAAAAATGTTTTGAATAAGACTACTATATCCATTTAAGAAAACAAACATTTCCAACTACTGCAACTGAAAAGATTTCCATTTTAAAAAGTATTTAGTATTTTGATAAAAATGATGCTGTTGAGATTTAGGACAAAGGTGAATACATTTTGTCACCTAGTTGAACTCTCGTTTCTAAGGAGTCACAACTTTGTTAGAAAACTTTCACAGGTGATACCATACATACAGTTCTTAACCGAGTACAAAAGAATATGGATATTTCAAATACAGTTCCTAAAAGGCTAATAGACTATGAACCTTTCTTACACAGGTGGTTTTTTTTTTTCATTTGGGAATGAAGTTATTTTATATAATAAGCAGCATCACAGTATAGATAGTATGGAGACAGTGTTTCATTCAAAGAATAATATCTTCTAATTTTTTTAAATTAGAAACTCTTTTACTCTGAAAAAATTAGAACTTTGTATGTCTCCAAATTCTCGTGATAGTTTCAAACCAGTTTTCAAGTGTTGGAGGATCCTGGGATTTTTCTTTAGACGTTCTAGAACTGCACTGACAGCACTGGAGATGCACTGGCCTTTAAATTTATCAGCTACTCTATGCAGTAGCGTAGTAATGACAGAAGGTTACTCAAAATGTTATTTAAAAATAACACATAACCAAAATATCAAATTATCTTTTCACAATAGGTGTCTAAGGGGAGCTCTTCTAGAAAAGGAGAATATAGCTCAGAACTCAGTGGATTTCTTACACTAACTGAATTTAGTCAGCTAGCGGTAATTGGGTGAAAAACTACTGAAACATTTGACCATGTAGCTCACAAACAAGACAACCTACTTTGATCAATTCTGTAAAGTATTAGTTTTTAAGAAATACAGTGAAACTAGAAAAAAATGTAAGAAACACATACCTCCTTTCTAGATCTTTGAGTTTCTGGTCTGCACTGGGTTATACCAAAACCCAAGCATTAAAAGCAAATATGTTATTTTAAAAACATGTATAGTTTTTACAAGTATCTGAATTTTTTTAATAATGTAGGCTTTTCTCATGTATTAGAACATGATGTACACTTTGACATCTGTCAGTCAAGCTTCTGGCTATCACACTGGACAATCTGGAGGGATGCGTCACAATGTGATGTGGCATGCAGAAAAATTGAAAAACTCCATTTTTCCAAAATAAAAATCACATCTTCTAGTTTTAAATAGAGAGAATGATTGCAAAATATTTGGCCATCAAGACTGTAAAGATTGAGGTTGGATAATCAATAACGTTTGTGGTTGAATTACCCACTGATAACAAGTAATTTCCTGCTATTCGTGAGGGGAATTGGGAAGTGGTTTTTGGGAATTTGGCAGACTCTCTCACTCTTTTCTAAATATGCTGTATCTGAAAGCTTGATATCCTTTTCTGTTGCAAGCTTTGGGATGATGCAGTACAGCTGAGTGCAGGTTTGGGGTGACAGCTCTTATAGGAACTTAGGGATCTAAATATAAGAGAAGCTAAAAATATGCAAAATTATCAGGCACAGAAATGGCTGGGTATTTGGGTTTTGAGTCCTCCATACCATAATCATAAGACCATATTTATTTGGAGCCCTGCAACACTGTGATTGTTGTTCCACTTCTTGTCATTAATAAATGTACAGTACACATGACAGGGAAATAAATAGTGTTTTAAAACGCATTATGGCCTCCTTGTCCAAAGATGTCATCATTGCATATTAATTCAAGCACTGTGGATGTGCCAGGAGACTCGCGCTTATCCAGCAACACAAACTGCAGATACACAAGGGCTGTTACCAGAGCATCTCCCCACAGACACCTGACCCTCAGGTTCCCTGCCCTTCCCACCATGTTGTTAGAGATATGGGGATAACTCAACGGCACATGACAACTCAAAAGCGACATCCAATTGGTAACATACACTTTAAACTGTGAGGTAAAATGGAAAGTCTTAAGGAAACTGGAATTTCAGACTTTAGTTTCTGAAAGTGTTATGTTACCCCATATTACAATCATCTCACCCATGACCTAATCCTTGCACCGTTCTCCTGCCACTAAAATAATTTAGAATATTATCAGATTTTTTGAGTCTGACAAAGGAAACTGAGAAGTTACTTCCCAGCGATTTGGGGCACTTAATCATTAGACCAGAGCTGGAAGAGCTGACTGACTCTCTCTTACTCACATCTATGAGCAGAGACGTGTAAGTGGGTTTGAACTATAAACAGAACCAATTACATTAACATTTCCCAACACTTTCAAGAATAAGACTAGAAGCTTTTGTTTGTTTTGCAAAACCATGATCCGCTATGCTAATAAGTCTAAAATTTGATTAAAAGAAAAACATTCAAAGCAGAACCTGGCAGTACAGCTTCTTATGTGCTTTTCTTTCATCTGCTGGAACATGGTAGCCCTGATTCAGCAAGGTACTTCATTAAGCAATATGCAACTTTCAGAATATGAGTACTTGCGCTGTTTTCAGTCACAAGACTGAAATGAGCAAATCAGTCAGAGCAAAAATAGCAGAAAAGTTATATTTATTCACAGAGTGAGTATTTCAGGGAACAAAAGATATGTTAGTGACAGTCAGTAAGAGCTGCATGTAAATTAACAGCAGAACCACAAGCAACAAAGTTAGCTAACACTTATAAGCCTAACAGCAAAAGAAAGCTGTACCTTCTAGCCCAACTGAGAGAAGAGGGTAGCTTATTAGGGAATTGAAGGGGGAAAAACCCCAAAAGAACAACAAAAAAGACAACCACCTATTGATTCCTTCACTGTTGGAAGCAAACCTAAAGTGGTAACCTTAACTACCTAGTTGAAGAACACAGTATCAGAAAAGAAATATGAATTTTTTTTTTTATTTTTTTTTTTTAGCCTTTGGCTATACTAGTCAAAACACAGCCAGATCACCTTAAAAAAAAAAAAACAGAGAAAAATAATAACTATGTAAGAAATTATACTCAGTTTTCAGCTAAGCTCTGGCTCTTCAGTAACCAACAATCCCCATAACTCACTCCTTCTGAGAACAGATGAACTGATTCTCTATCACAGCCAAGCTCATAATGTCTAAGATTAACCGGGAGTCACTCACTTAGAAGATGACCTTACAAAGAATTAAGCCATAAATTAGATACTGACAGAACTTGAGAATTAAAAGAAAAAAAAATTGCTGAGAGTTTTAGGTGTTTAGAAATTCAATTATACCATTTCATCTCTTATTGAAATGCAAACACACATAGGCTGAAACATCGTGGCGTAAAACACAGAAATACACCACATCTAAATAAACTAGTGAGAAATGTTAAAAAAGGTGAATATTTATCAAAACTCTCACTTAACAAAGAAAGAGCACTGATAGCCATATTATTCGGGAAAGCTGCTTTTATCAGAGGAGAGAACAGGATCTCAGTTTCACGCTTAAATCTGAATGATAACTCATTCCCATTTTTCACTGCTTTTGCTTGATGACAGGTCATTCACCTCACTACTGTCATGCGTTACAAAAATTAGCAACCAAGAAAATGAATCTAGATCAGTTCCTATGTTTGAACTTGCTCATTTGCCTATATGCTCTCTTTCCTACTAGAAACCCGTTCACTGCATCACAGGACCAACTTCACGGCCGACACGGAGCAAGAGAGATGGAGAACCTTGCGAATTTTCCCAATGTATCAGACTTACAGAAACACCTGTGCTAAATAACTTTGTGCTGAGCTACTGTGAAAAGCTGCAGTGTTAAATAGCAATCACAGTTTCTGATTTTTCACTGAGCTGGTTACTCTTCTGCTAGAGTCCTCCGAGCTGTCGTACGGAGCGTGAATGGTACCCATTTTAATCTTATTGCCTTTCTCTTTATTGACATTGTTATAGTAATGAATTTCTTTATTTATCTTGAAGTATCATTATATCAATACAATGGGAGTTGAGCAGTGCCTGATAAAGTTGAAAAAATATCTGTTTATAAATGCTTTTCATTTCTGAATTGATACCGTTCATTCACTGACTAGTATAAGAACATGAGAGGAGTTGAGGAAAATCTTCTAAGGCATTTGATTTGATACAGGTTTAAAAGTGTTTCTCTTCTTTAAAAGATACCAAATACGGTATATAAGGACAAAAGTACTGTAAAATTAAATAAACATAGAAAGTTGCTGCCAGTCCATCCCTTATTAAGGACTGTAGTGTTTATGTGAGAAAAAGCTCTGAATTCCATTTTACAAGGAAACAATGCCCTTAAATCTACACAAGCACTTAAAAAAGATGCATTTGCATGTATACAGAGCTCATTATAGGCTTTAAGTGTGTTAATGATTAGATGGAAAACTTGTTCAAACAAATTATTGACTCTGTTAGTGAAGATCAGAGAGACCGTAAAGCTACTGCAAGCAGGTAGGGAAAGTTACAATTAGGTTTGTCCGAGGATTATCTCACTTTGCCCTTCCCAGAGTGGTAAATAGCAGCAGCCCCAGGTCTGGGAGCAAACATCAAATACCTGCCCATACCTTTACACCTCGGGGAGAGAAGCAGGTAAAGCAAATGTCGCCACTCATGGCAACATCATGACTATCAAAAATGATTCACCTTTTATATCTTTAACCCTTTACATGTGTTTCCTACCTACATAAACCACTCCAGTTCTTTAGCAGTGGTGTCACAGGCAAAGTCCAGGAAAGCGGGAATAGAGCTGCTGCTAATAAAGGTTCATCTCCAGTGATGTCTGCATCAGTAAGAGTGAAGACTGGAGATAGGTTTAGATGCTACGTTCAAGTTAGAGTGAACCTAAAACAGCATATGCTTAGCCAAACCTTTTGAAACTGAGGGGAAAAAAAAGAAAGTTGTTGAAAATCTACTACTCTCTGTTTTAATCAAAATTTTAAGTAATTCCTGATTTTCACCAGACTCCAGGCGGGAGAGCACAGCTCATGGTATTTAAATGAAGCTCCCACAACATTTTGTGGCAACACTATATTTTATGGCAACGAGTGCAAAACACAGCAGCAGCACCACTGTAAACTTTGAAACGTTTCGAAGAATATCAAGCACCAACTGCGCTGCCAATATAGTTTTAAGTACAACGTAGCGAGCTAAAATTATGCAAGCAACCGTTTCTCACACAAGTAGTCCCAATGATTTCAGACAAGGGCGATATCTGCGATGAAGACTTGCAGAAGAGGATGCTCGAAAAGTATAAAAAAAAAAGTACTTTCCAGTGCAAAGAAGGTAGCAACACCCGGACTCGCGTTTAGGTAGGTTTTTCTGCGTTCTCGTGATTCTCATTTCCTACCTACGTGAAGTGCGTTTCAAATCTATAATTCATATAAAGTGAGAATTTCAGTGTTTTTCTTTCACTAAAAAGCCTATTGTGAATGGCCCCAGGACAACTCCCCCAGCCAGGTAATTTAAACAGCAGAAAAGATAGGCAGATACGTTATTTTCAACAAGGTCCCAAGGTGGCTTTCAATTAAGAAAAACAATTGACTGATGTTTCTCTGTTTGCTGCCAGGAAGCTCTATGTAGTATTTCTAGAGCTTTTTCTCCACTCTACCCAACATGTGGGCTCAGTGTCAAGCTGTGAGTTTGTAAATCTTTTTCAGCACTTATCAGAGCTCAACATGAATTATGGTATTGCCAAATCTGCTTTATGCAGCTTTTTTTACACTAGAAGAAAATGTACGATTTTATGGTCAAAAAGAAATGTCTACATAGTTGCAATGGGAAAATGCAGCCAGTTGTGATTGAACCCCAGGAAAAATATTTCCCCCGAATCCTACGTCGTTACCGTCTTCAAACTTTGGAAACTTCTGAGCTGTTGAGCTTTATGTGGTGCGCATGGTTTCTCTCTGTACCTTTATAACTTTATTAGTTAAGATTTTATTAACTAAGACTTTATTAACTAAGATTTTATTAACTTAATGCATGTTTGAATAATCACTGCTACTTTTTTAGATGATTTGCCTTAAAACGTGTGTCAGTTTTTAGTAAAATACCTTCCTTTTTGTTGAGGAATAGTTAGCACGGAACGTAAATCAGCCCTTTTGTTGAAGGCTAATAAACATTGTGCGTGTGCATGTGTGTGTGTCTGTGTGACTTAATACCATTATAATAATATTATATGGCAGGCAAAAATATAATGAAAATGATAATTTGCCAAAAAGATTTAAAAAACACTGAGGTGTTACCTATCAAAAGTTCTCCTTCTGTCTATGATACAGCACAGATTGCAATCGTGACAGTAAATCTGGTGCTATTGTTAATGCCATGGCACTTTGGTTTTTGGCTTGCTTCAGTCCAATCTGTGACATGCTTGTGAATATCTTTCTTCTGTTCTGTCTGTATGGCATATGGATTTCTGGGATACAACGTCAGACCTATCCACATAACAAGTGTTCAGAGCACCTTATCATTTTAAAAAGCCAATTACTCAAAAAGACAAATGTGAAATGTTTCACATTTAATGATGAGCAAATCTGCAAAACAAATGCAATTTTGCTTCATTTGAAAAAGTTTAGTTTAACTGTAAATATTGCAATGGAGTCCCTAGCAATACACACCATGGGTAGGGACAGGCTCATTTTATGCATATTGTACATCATCACTGTCACTTAAATCTGCAAGATTTTCCATGCTAAGTTGTTTTAAATAAATAGAAAGAAATGAGATACAAAAGACTGAAATATATGCTTCTGAATAGACTGTAAAAATGTCACTGCTAACACTGAGCATTGGACACTTAAAAAAAAAATATTTTGAAAGTCTCACCCAAAAAAACGAAAACTGCATATGTCTACAGAGGTAAAGGTCAGTAATGAAACAATTAACAGCAAAAATACCAATCCATTTTTTAGAAATATTTGTCAATATATAAAGAATGTTTTGTACTGCACATAAGTGCTCAATTAATCCTGGATTAGTGGCCGTATGTCATATTCCCAGACTGAAATGATGTCAGCAGAAGAACTTAAATGCACACAGGTTCAAAGCAAGATTTTGTAAGGACTTCAGGACTGCAGAAATTGTTACTTTCTGGTGCAGTACTAATAGAGCTCATGATTCAAGAGGATTCTTAAGAATATGCATAATATATGTGCTGAGCTACTGAGGTCAAAATACAGTACAGTAGAATCTTCTTTTTAAAAGATAGGTTATAGGTATATATTTATGCCTACATGTCTGCAAAATATATAGGCACACGTATACCAGCCACTGCTATAGACAATTTAATGATTGTCAGTTATCTAAATTGTAGGTGCTGAGTACCAGGGAAGAAATTAAATTGGTTATTGTTAATGTAGGAGCATATTGGGCTAAAAGGCTAGGAGAACAGTGATATTAGTGGGAGTACTTGACTGAGCAAGGCAAATGGATTTATGTACAATATTTAAAATATATGGGAAACATATAAACAGATTTTAATATTGAGGATTTTTGTAACTAATTTGATTTTTAAAACCCTCTCACTAAACTGAGAACATTAGTAACAAAATACTATAGAACATGGGAAACTGAATGCAGCTGGCACTGGTAATTTTAGAAGAAACTAATCTTGATATTTATAACATCATGTAGCAAGCAGAACAGTTTTACCAGGCTGGGAATGTTGGAATACAAAAAAGTTCACCTTTCAGCTATTGTGCTTTAGCTCTACTGCACTAGAAAAAAATCAGAAATCGGCTGTTGCAAGGCAAATATTAAGAAAGTTTGTTATGATATATAGCCATTGAGATACTTTTTTTAAACTGCCTGTACATGCATTGTATTTTATATTATATTTCTGTAATCCAGCTCGGGGACTTAATATATACAGCCGAAAAATCAGTTCATAAATTATATTTAGAAATACAGAAAATATGCTGAGCTATAACATTAGATAAGGACCTTGTTTTAAATACATTCCTTTTATTATTTTTATTTTTTAATTTCCAAGCACTTTCAATTTAGGTTTTTATGTTTTTACCTGTAGAATGCCAGTTATAACGAACTAATAACTAATGCATAAAAAAGAGGGTATTTTACCCTTAATCCTGGAAACAGCTGTAATAATAATTCCCCAAATATTTTTTGCTATTGCTGCACAATAATAAGCGTAAGCGTAAGTATGAACCTGTAAGAGAATGCAATTTAACTCACAATTTCATTATGGTATTTAATTCCTACAGTTTCGGGTTGTAAGGGTAAAATAAACATTCATAAAACAGAATAGACCAAATAATTTCATAAATTAAGCCATATAATATATTTAACTCCAAGTGATTTACATCAGAGGTTAATTTTCACCAGTATCTTTAATGTTCAGGAGTAATGAAGATAGAGGAATATATGATTTTAAAACGTAGAACTTTAATAAATGTGGAGATTTTAATTTGCAGGGGACTGTGCAAACGTTTAGCCTGCTTTTATAGTACGTGTTTTTGTTTTTTTGCCTCTCCCTTGCACACCCACTCACCAACTTTAGCGCTGCGTTGCAGATTTGAATGAAGTGAAAAGCTCAATGGGTAATTGTCAAAATACTTTCCTTTCTCTCACTTTCACACAAGAACCAAATAAAGCCAGGAGAGTCTCCTGCTTTTCACAAACACCCAGAAATCAGCAGCATCCACCTGGAGCTACCGAAGAGCACAGCTGAATCTCCCAGATCACATCTCCTTTTTTAATTCCAGAAATACACCTTGGAAGCAAGCACATTTCTCTCGAGTTTCGGGGTCTGATGTCAAAATTGCCCACCACCTAGCTCATGCAAAAATCTGTTTACGCACGTTCTCTCTCTCTTAGTATTACAAAAAAGAAATGTCAGTAATAATCAAGCGAGGGTGCTGAATTAAAATCTGAAATCGCTAACAAACCGATCTGTACAAAAGTGTCAGTGTTAAGATTTCCAGACTGGGGGCTGTGCGACAGAACGAGGAGCTCAGACAGAAGAAAACAGCTCTCCACTCCAGTACTTTCACCCCGTTAATCTCACATGTGCTTTGCCACGGATTTCTTGCTATTTTATTTTTAACCTCTGCTACCTTGTGGGAAGCGGGCTATTCCGAGGGTGCTCGCAAGCAAAGCTCTGATTTTACAGATGGATGTAAAGCACTGTTAAATGAGAGCTTTAAGAAGGACTTTTTCAATTTACTTTGAGCTTAATCTGAAGTGGTTTAATCACAGCTTGTACACATCTTCTTAAAAATTGTTCTAAGGGGGGGGAGAAGTAATAATCATGTAGGAAATCATCACGACAGATGCTGGTTCCCATGATCCCATTTACACTTTTAACATCACTAATGAAAACCTATCTGGGCAATACCTGTGTCAGTGAGGTGTCAGGTGGTCATTTGGCAAGACAGAATAGGAAGGAATCAGATCAGCATTTTGAAAATGGCTCACTTTTCTTTTTCCTTTTTTTTTGTGTGTAGAGGGGTTTTTTTTTTTTTGGTGTGGGGTTTTTTTTTTTTTTTGCACCTGTTATTCTAAAATTTCTTTCAGTTACATTTCAAAACACTACAGTTGGGATCTCCTTGCCAACCTGAGATGGCATAAGCCTGGGTAACAGAACAAAATGTGAGAAGGTCCTTCTGTCTTTAACGCCTGTTCACCAATGAATCAGCCTCCAATTAATCTGTTTCTTCAGTAGGAGTTTAATAAAAGTCAAGCACACACATGTTCAGTCTTGTTTAGTATTAAAGCTGTGTTAACATTATCTGCCTAGCCAGGTCAAAAATCTTATATAATTAAATGCCAGAAACCATTTCAGAATTTTAAGGGCTTTACGATTTTCTGTAATTCATTGATTATGCAAGGCAGGGTAGTTTAAATTTAAAACAGGATAGTGATGAGTGTGATGTCACTTTTCATTACATATTTCAGAAAAGTTTGTTTCATGGCCAAACTACACATAAAACTTATTAGATTTGCTATTTTGCATTTTTATGAACCAGAAAAAAAAAAGCAGCAACCCAGATTTCCTTTTCACATCACGAAATATAAACTGAATAGGTTGTGCACATCCCAAACTTCCACACTGTCAGTCAGGCTATCCGCTATAATCGCAGAGTAGGTTTTGCCCAAGCCTCAAACTTGGCTTGGAAAAGCAAAGTATTATTATAATACCAGGATTATACTACGTTACTCCCTGGGGGAAGTGAGGTGGAAATGGAACCCATCGGGCCATACAAAGAGTTAAATAACCTCAGTCTTGAGTCAAAACGATACCTACAGCTCAGGGTAGGCAACCAGCAGGTTTTGCTTGGAAATATGTGAGAAAAGTCTGATCTCCAAATAAATACAAGCTCTCTGTATTGATTAGAGTTCAGCTTTTCACCATTGAAACGTGGCTATGATTTCTGATTGACAAAAAAAAAGGTTGAGACAAACAAAAACAGGAAAAAAAAAACCATATTAATCACAAAGACGTTTTTATGAAAGGGTGGATCACATCTAAAACTCTGTCCATAAAATCTACTCTTCCTATTCCAGTTAATAGCACTGAAGACACTGTTTCCAAAGAAAGTTAAGAACAATTTAATTCCTGCTGCCACCAAATGTTCAGAGAAGATGTGGTTTCAGGCACCGGGCTGTGTCCTCAGTCCCCTCCCAGGAACTCTCTGTTCTCGAGAGAAGAGAGGTGGTCTTAGCTTTTCTCCTTCTCCATCTGCCTTTGAAAGCCTCCCTTTTTCTCCTTTCCCTTCCCATGGCTGAAAACCAGATGTACTGCAGACCTCTCCATACACAACTCCTCTCCATCGTCCCCAAGATGAATTAAGCAGTGGCATATTCTATTGACATCACGTAATGCATAACATACACGACAATGTATAACAACATGGAGCCCCAGCATCCAGGTTTCTCAGCCTGTCCCAATAATGACATCCAAAGGTGGAATTAGAGAAGGCTTAGGAATAAAAATTCAAAGAAGGTCTTAGATCAAGATGCCGTCATTTCCAGGTACAAGGACAAAGAGAAAAAAGAAAAGTTGAGCATGTACGTTTAAACACAAGATTAGCTCGTAACACTAAAGTTAAGCATCTTCATGAGTTTTAAAGCATAGTAAAAGTACAGAAAAAAAAGAGTAAAAAAAGGATCTGAGGGACATGAGAGAAATGCAAAGCAAAAAAAGCCATTAAAAATAGAGCTACAGAAAACTAGGGATGCTTATAGCAACAGAGGACAGCCAGCTTTAGACAAGCAAAGATGACTTTGGAAGTGGCACAGTAAAAATAGGTCAGTAATACATTTAAGTAGAAATTAATATGATGGAAATGATTTAACAAGCCAATATACTGTACTCCATACAGTGTCATGATCATTAAGCTGGTGAATGGGTGCTAATGTGGTAGAGGCAAAGCAATGTATAAAAAGTCAAATCAATACGGCAAGAACAGACCAGCATGTGAACAGAAATAAAGACAATCGAAAACAACAGTGCTTTTAGTATAGTTACCCTATAAAATAAAGCTGATCAATATACAGGTAAAGGAACAAGCCGTGTAGTCACAGCAGACTGAAATACAGGCAGGTATCAGTTTAATGAAAATACATAACTCAGTTCATTCTGCCAATAGGGTTGGACTGGCTGAGTAACACACAGGATGGAAAAACAGAGCACTGCACCAATAAAGCAAACAATAACATAAAAACGTCAGACAAGTATAAAAATAAAGGGAAGCAGCCCTGCAATCTCTTTTAGCCTGGCAAGCTTATGCTCAGCAACTTTAAAATATACAAGTTTCTGTTACTTTTTATTAAAAACATGATTAGACTAATAATTTTCAGTTCCCATGACATGGACATCTGGTAGCTGTGGCTAATAGAAAAAAGGCAGATGTCAAAGAACTTTAATTATGACCTCAAATGACTCTTAATATTCTGTTATTTGGTTTGTACAAACAGAAAATGAAGTACAGCAGTTTTGAGATGTGAGCAAATGAGACCATTGGACATACTGCTTTTATACTGGGCTTTATTCATGCATACACCTAAAACCAGTTCTTCTGTACTTATACTGGACACTGGTAAAGCCTTTTCTTTGAAATTTCCAGATTAAAAGCATATTGTAATTTTTTCTATTCCTACAGTTTTCTGTACTCATTTAGTTGCAGCATGCAATAAACCATTTTCCAGTTTGCTTTTAAACTAATTAAATTTAAAATGAAAAGTTTGTAAATAAACCACTTGTTTTTCAAGAGAGATCATTAAAATACAAAATAACCATTATTTAAAAAAATACATTAATTGGATGTTGTGTCTGCTGTCTGCTTGACACAAGGACATCTGGAGATCTGGGCAGCGCATTTGCTGTGGTGGTATGTGAACTTTACTTTAGGATTAGAACAAAAATGGCAGCCTCATAAATGTCTACACCATCCTTCAGAGAATAGCAGGCAACCTCCTGAACTACAGTAATGAAAAGTTGCATTTACAAAACACATTTTGAGGAAAGGGAAAGAAACTCTGTCTCTTTTGGACTGTAACTCTGAATTTCAGGCTGAAAGCATTTTTTTTCTTATTCAAGGCTGTGTTAAAAATCTAGTTAATCATTTACAATTCTATACAAACATAAGTATTACCTGCTTATATGGGGGAAATGAAGGCAGAGGTGTAAGGCTGTGGTGTGATGCCATGCGGTGGCATGGCCAAGTCACCAGAGAAAGCCAGGGATGTCACCACCCCCTGGGGAGCTGCATGTCTCACCCCTTCAATGCTTCACTTCTCTGATGAAATTCAACCAAATTCCTATCAGGAATGCTATCAGCGTGATGTAATTCCTTAATTCGAGGGACCCCAGATGCTAGAGGGGTGAGTAGTTCCTCCGTGGAGCAGCGATGCTCAGTGCTGTCCCCATCAGCACGCAGAGACAGAGGGGTTAGCTCTGAATTAAATGAGTTGACCCAACCGCAGTCAGCAGCGGGGTAAGATATAAATAAAGCACGTGGTGCCTTGCAGGCCTGAGCTCTGACGGTGGATCTTTGCACCGAATCTTCCAGGGTCTCAGTTAGCAGCCACCACTGCCTAAATTATCTCCTGACAAGTCCCCTTCTCCAGCGTTAAAAAGATATATATGTTAAGGATTGCACCTCCGCTGCAGGAAGCTGTGGGATGGCATAATGGCATAAACGTTTCTCCGCAGCCGTACCACAAGTATCACATGGGTACGAATCAACAAGGGTAACATATTTCACTACAGTTAATTATCCCGATTTATCCCAAGAAACTAGGTTTTAGGCTGTAATCTGTGAGGAAATCTGCTGTTCTAGTCCTAAATCCTCCCCTCAGCCTGGTGATTATCAACTACATTTTTGTACAGGAGGGAATTAATGCCACATACTGCCTAAGCAGCTTTGAAGTCAAAAAGGCCCAGACCTGTAATAACTTTTGTGCCGCGTTATTGATTGAGGGGGGAAGCGAGGTGCCTGCGGTCGCCGGCATTTCCAGAGGGTTTCCGTGCCCTCCTTCCCTCTTGCCCCTCCACAGCCGGTCCAGCCCCACCACGAACCTCGCCATTACCTCTCGGCAGGGTACCCCAGGTACCTGCCGATGCAGGCTGCGCCTTGGACCAGAGGTAACAAGCTGGAATTACAATGCAACCTGATTTTCCCATCTAGCAACAATCAATACAGCTTTAGAATTTGATAATAAGGAGCCTTTTCAGAAAATAATCGTGTTTGTGGTGAAAGGCCGCGCACAAAACAGAGGTAATTTTTTTCCTGAGAGTGAATGAGTGACGATTCCAGCAACATTTATATTTAATTTGATTATTAAACACTGTAATTCAAGTTTTACATACATGCATGTGCGCGTGCACTCACGCGTGTTTTGCACAATGCCTGTCGGAAAACCCAGACAAGGTTTTTGTTGGAAGCAAACTGGGAGGAGGAAGGGGGGAAAAAAAGAAAGGAAAAATAAAAGAGGGGGGAAAAAACAGGAAAGAAAAAAAGGAAAGAAAAAAGGGGGGGGGGGGAAGGAAAGGAAAAGAAAAAGGAAAGGGAAAAAAGGAAAGGGAAAAAAGGAAAGGGGGAAAAAAAAATCCTATCCGGAGCCATGCATTTATTCAAAAGCATTTCAATCTGTGTGCACATCTTCATCACTTCAGTGATAATTAAATCTGGGAATCACAGGTGATGTCCTCGCACAGTCTCTTTGCCGGGCTCCCACCGGGCCAATGAAGCGGGGCTCCCTGTGAGGCCTGTTAGCACAGATCAGGTGGTAATGTGGAGGGACAGATGAGCTTTAGCTGACAGATGGCAGGATGACCTGGAAAACCTGCCCCCTTTTCTGGGATCAGGCAGCAGCTGACAGGTATTATTTCATAAAATAACGTCTAAAAGGAATCGCCAGGGTCTTCGCATTAATCTGAGGCTGCAACCAGCCATGTAACGTTTATGTCAGAACAAATCTGTCTCTATGCAGGAGAAGGAAAGTGGTTTTTGATGAAGTTGTTCATAAATTTTAATATAATATGCCTGATGGTGTCAGATATAGTCTCATATCTCTTTTATATTTAAAAGCTCTAGTGAAACATAGAAATATTCAATCTCCAACAAGCTACTTTTAAATAACTAAAAAGTTAACCAAGGATACCTTACTGCTTTTCCCCATTTTCAGCAAAGAATTTGCATACGTAATCTCCATGTTTTTAAATGAAAACATCTCAATTGCATGAAATCTTTTTTGTAATTGGTGCTAAACAAAGGCACCACTAAAGCTTCTGCGAAGTTGTTTTATAAAAACAAATGAATAACTGATGCAGGGAAATAAAAAAGCAGCCTTACATGAAGCTGCTTATCAGCAACAACTTAATTAAAAACACCTTAAAAATCAATGTGGTTTTTTTCTCCTTAAAAACTTGAGCTATGTCTGCTTTGAGGAGTGAAGCATTACATTAAAATGCCCTCTCCAGACACATGACATTTGAAAGTTTAGGCACAGATGAATATTTGGGGAATTCAAACACCTGGATCGGGTCTGGGCTTGCCAGCCCTCCGAGTCTTTTTGCAAACTAGAGAGAAAGCAAGGTCGTGCTTCCCACCTCACTCCTTCCTCGATACGGCACCAGCTAGTTCAGCTACACCCTGATAAATTCAAGACTCGGTAATCAGCATTAATATGCAAGCAAGTATCAATCCAAAACCTGCTAATGAAAATGATTACACTGTTATATTCATCTGAATCTTATATGAGCTAGAGGGGCATATACCAGCAATATGCATGTCTCACTGTCTTTGCAGTGCCACCTTAAAGACCCCTTGTTCACTTTTTTCTCTTTTATCGTCTTTTAGTTGTAGAGAATCACCTGCTTAAATATCTCTAAGGGTACTAGTAAAAAAGAAAAACAACATACATAACAGATGCGCGAGTGAACCTTGGGATGAATGTATTATGGATACAGAACCATCATCACACACCTCATAATCACTTTTTCACCTGCCCATCTGGTGCAGACCTGTGGCTTGTTAGTAATGCGCTCAGATACAGTAAAATGTGCTTATCTAAAAAGAACAATTAAGCAGAAGCTTGAACGGTGCAGTTAGTATGGTTTGCGAAGAAAAATGCGATGGAGGAAAACAGACGCGGCATCTTGCTTTTTGGAAAGGTACGTGCCACACTTCCACGTTTGAAAAAGTAAGAGAAAGACAGCAAGTCTTTTACTGAAGTTTAACAAAACCACAATGCCTTTTTTTAAAAAGCCTTGGAATGTGAACCTTTCAGCATAATATCTTCCATTTATTCGCCAAGCAAACATAAAAAAGACAAAGGCAATACAAGCTTCACCTCCAGTGCACTATGAATAGGTCTAAATTCTGACTGAGAGAAATCAACTTTAGGCTTAAGAGGTTGATTCATCACCTTAGACTCTCCGTTAAGGTTGCAGTAATGATTTCACAATATTGACACTTCTCCAATGGAAACCAGGTTATTTCATTGTAATCAAAAGATGAAGACTTTTAATCACCAGTACAACAGACTTAAAATCAGAGAAAGAAAGGTAGAAAAATTATCACAGCATTGCCACTTTATGAAATTTGCTTTCCCTTTGGTTTCTCTTGGTAGTTTTCCAATGTGAATCCCCTTCCGGCAGCTATATCTACTGAATTTCTTGGATTCTTGGTTACTATGGATGTTGGAGCAAGCAAAATCTCATTTACCTTTCAGGCACTGGACATATGACAATACCCGGGCTATCAGACACCTGCTTTCCTTGAGATACACAGTGAATTAAAGCCATAATTTCCATTGATATTCATGGCAGTTACTTAGCTGGGTCTACTACAGCTAAGGAAGAGGTTTCCCAACACTATTTATCTTGGTGTACCTGACCTAAAACCAGAAAACCAAATAGATAATCACAGATTCTGTGGTAGCTCTTGTGTAATAGTCCTTGAGCTTATTTAACTGCAGCAGGCACAAACATTGCTCTTGTGTATGAAAAAATTCAAAAGATTGTGCTTCTTTTCACTCTATTTCATCCTATCAGTTGCATAGGGAAAAGTAACTGGACAGCTGTTTATTACTGATTTTTTTCTAAGTGTCATCTCATATAATTTTCTCAGGCTTGAATTAATATGGAATTTTACAGAAAAAAAATCACCTGCATTAATTTACAATCTTTCATATAAAAAAAAAAATTGAATGCAGTGAATTCCACCTTACTTAGCTTTAAAAATACCTCACATGTCAACGCACAGATGTTGCACCACCTACGTACTGGGAGCTCACTGGTTCCACAGACATTTTTCAAGATTGAGCATTTTTAAAAGCTCAGGCGCAACTCATCTCCTCACCGATAATGGGAATTAGAACATGTGTGTTTTAAGGAAACCATTTATTTTTATGCTAAGGCATAAACTGGCCTATGAACAAGATTCTAGTTTAACAGCAACATCAAAGGGTCCCAACGAAAAAGTAGAGACAAAGTGTACATTTACACAGTTCAAGGCACTATGACTGTGTTAGGCTGTCAAGATAGAGGCAGGGTCTCCAAATTCCACTAATTAATTTTTTTCTCACAGAAATTTTGTTATTAATATAGTCAGTGAAAATCTCTGCATGTATGTAAGATATAGATATGGATATGTAAATCAATATTTGCATAAGGACCTTTATACTCCCCAAGCCAAAACTGGTTTGTTTGATTAGTTGAGTAAGCCTGCTGTATTAATTGGCTCTGGTTGTCGTAATTAAAAGAAGAATAGGGTGTTTCTCAGGTCTGCCACTGATGTTTGAGCACACCATAGTTTTGAAGTGATCATATAAACACACAGTTAATTTTATCTCAAAATAAAAATAATACTGGAGTTCAGACTCATGATTTCCACAGGGGAAAACTCAATGGAAATCCATTCTCCAGTGGCATAAGAAGCACTGACACAAATCCGACATACATATGGATAATTTGTAGTAATCAGACATTCCAAGCCCTTGCTTGAAGAATATGTTGTAGAAAGTATGTATACCCTCATTCAAAACTCCAAAGACATATTTTGATTACTGATAAGTTCATTAACAAACTTGATTGCCTTTATATAAGAAAATTCACTAAACTCTTTGATGCTTAAATTCATAATCTAAATCCCAGTCTGTAATCTGCTCTTGCTCTTTCCAGTGTATACCT
The DNA here is from genome assembly GCA_020745775.1 of Theristicus caerulescens. NCBI lineage: Eukaryota > Metazoa > Chordata > Aves > Pelecaniformes > Threskiornithidae > Theristicus > Theristicus caerulescens. The sequence continues at coordinate 5,201,092 of CM036562.1, forward strand.
AGATCATACAAAGAATTCATACCCCTTGTATTCAGTGGTGCATATTGCCCCATCTGCACATTTTATTCAGCTAAGAGATGCTTTGACTTGATACACCAGCCTTTTATGGAGTACAGAGAACAACCACCCCAGCCATCAATGTCTTTTGTTACTTTTCTTAATCCCTTCACCAGATTTTCCTCAATAAAGATGCAATTTATGTTCGAAATAAAAAAAAAAAATCGAGATGTGATCCTTTCCAGTGACAACTATATTTCTTAAGGAATTTCAAGCAAGACTTCATTTTGCCTAAAATCATAAATACAAAGTCTGTTAAATTATTAACAAGTATTAAAAGATGACTGATGGCTTGCAAAAGTTAAACCAGCTAAAATTAAACCAGTTAGCAGTGGCCAACACAGAGTTAATCTGAAAAATTATAAGTTTGTTTTCTTTGCAGAGTACCGATTGCCAAAATCTAATCCTAATGGTTCAAACAATCATTTATTTGTATAAATTAATAACTGATCTCTTTTATCCCCCTCCCCCACAATATTTTAGGACAAAAAGTGAAGAAACTCCCAATCAAATGCCATTGTAAGGACATGTAAGGTACCTGACAACTATAAAGTGCATTAACCAGAGACATATTTTCCTTGTATATCAGAAAAACACCTATCTCAAACCTTCCAGAAATTACCAGAAAACCACAGAAATTTTATTCAGGCGGGAACACTGGAAGTGGTCTTGTCCAATTTCTCACGTAAACCAGTATTGCCAGTTCTAGGTCATGTCACCTGTGGTTTTGTCTAGGCAAGTCATGAAAACTGCCAAGGGTGGAGACTCTGCAACCACTTGAGATCCCTGTTCTGGTGCTGTACTATACTCTTTTTCAAAAAATATTTTTTCAAAATATTTTTCTTACTGTCTAAACTGAGCCTCTCAAGATGTAATTTGTGGCAACTGCCCAATCTGCTGCTACTGAAAAAGGCATTGGTCTGTCTTCTTTGCCAATGCCCTTAGTCTTCTCCTCATCAGACTGTTTGAGCCCATTGCCCTCCACCTCTTCTTTTGGGGCTTGTGCCCTAGGCACTGTTACCTCTTCTGAACCTTCTCCCATTTCTTCATGTTTCACTTGACCTGGGAGCCCAGCCTGAGCAACACACACCTGGGGTGGCCTCACCGTCCTGTGCAGGGGGGGATGATAACCTCCCATCCTCCTCCTCATCTAGCTCACTATGTGGTATGCTGATTCCTCACCATGAGCACACCATGAACTCCTATTTAACCTACATCAACTGGGACTCCTAGGTCATTTTCAATAAATGTGTTCCTCCCCCAGTTAAATAATTACTAATTGTTTCCTACAGCTGTATCCTTAGGGTCTTCCATTGCTGCAGCAGGGTACTGAGCCATATTAGATCAGAAGAGTGCTACCATGTCCATTCATGGTCACAGGGTTTCTAGACCTGTAGTGATACAGGGTTACAGTATAATGGCCAATGAATCTTAAATGATTTCTTATATTGAAGAAGCAGGTTAGGAGTTCTTCTTCTGTTTCTTAGACAGACAAAAGATATTTCTGGCAGAACTAGGTTTGTTTCCTTAAATTTTGCTTTCCATATGCTCTGGATAGTTATTTAGTTTGTCTCTGGTACTGAGGTGGCCAACAATGCAGTGCTATTTCATCTAATGAAAAAAGAGAAGTACAAGGTATGAAAACCTTATTCTAAAAATGAACGAAGCAGATGGGATATGCAATTCTAACTTAGTCCATTTGCATGTGTTTGTTGGTTGCTTTTTTTTTTCCCCTTTTCCTTTTTTTTTTTTTTTTTAAGTTCTAGTAGATTTATCTACTTGAAAAGGTCTGCTAGCAGCAGAAAGGAAAACCAATTCTTCCAGCTTTAGGGCAGGAAAGTGCATAGCTGCTAAGGAAGAGGAGAGATTATGCACATAACATCCTCACCTCCTACATTTGGCAGCTCCCTCTGCTTGGAAGCTGTCACCCAAGGCATCCAGCCCAGGGTGTTCTAGTCCTCGATATCCTCCTTGCACAGTCTCCCACTTCCTGGAGATGAACCAACACTTTGTGTTTGACTTCCCCCACCAGCTTCAGTGTATTATACTATTGCTTTCCTCATATCCCTAGCTGGCAGTATCAGAGACAGCTTATTTCAAGTTGCAACCTCCTGAGACCTGTATTATCACTATATTTAAAGGGTAAAGTGAGTAGTAAGAAGAGAAAGGACAGCGTACAAGGACTCAAATAGCCCATGCACAGGTTAAAAAGACCTCTCCTGACTGCAGTCTCTGTACGTGAGAAAGAAAAGGAATGGTTTTCTCAGCATCCCTTAATGGATGCGTGATGGCCTGCAGGAAGAAACAACAGGCGATGCCATATTCTGGATAATTGTATACAAGCACACAGGAAAAACTGCAAAAACTGAAGAGGCAAGTCAATAGGGCTTCTCAAATCTCCACATAATTTTTTTCTTTTTTAAATATTTACCTTCCAATTTAACTTTGCGGTCATAGGATGATAAATTCTGTATGTAGAAAATTAAGATAATGTGTAACAGGAAGGGCTTTGCAATGCCTTTTGGTCATTGACCCATATTTTAGGTAGTAAAGAAACTCTTCATCCCAATCAAAGCTTCAGAAAAATTCTCTGAAGTTTCTTCTATAGGCTTTCAGTGCACACCTCGCCCTGGCCAGTTACTCTATGGTCAGTGTACAGGATGGTTTGAGATGCATACGATTTGGTCTTTAACCTTTAACTGGTTTTACCTTTACCTATTTACAAATCCTGGTGACAGTAGATACCTTAATGGAAAAATGCAGAGAAAGGAAAAAGTTTGTTGCACCTATCTCACATTGCATTTTCTCTGCTTTTATGTGAAATACGAAAAAAACTATCCATGCTTATCCATTATTGTTTGAGCTTTCCCACATGAGTACTCAATATTTTGCAAGTGCCAATAGCCTTTCCTATCTCTGCAGCTCCCTCCAAGCATTAGACTGAATCACAAAAAATATTTTTCAATGATTGATGGTAGTAAAAGAGCTGTTGAAGAGCATGTGAGAGAAGAGCATCACACTATCCTCTCAAGGCCCTTGGATGGTGCCTTGAGCTCCATAAGTTAAAAGAAGAGGAAAAATAACCCTGAGTGACTGCGTTACTACAGTCATTTCTTCCAAGCAGTGCTTGATATCTATATCTTCATTTCTTTCCTTCTCATTTTAGAATTTCAAACTTTTTTTTTAAGATTATTATCAGTTAATGGGTTTATTGTTGGGGAGATTATTTTAAAGAACAAGAGGGAGGTATGACTACTTTATTTTGGTTAAATCTGTGTCTCTTGATTTACTTTTGCAACCACAGAACAAATTGACAAAGCAGAAAAGTAAATGCAAACAAAGAAGACAGCAGCCAGTGCCACTCTGGGTCCTGTGGGATTTTCCAAATTGCTAAAAGCTGTCACCATAGCCTGAAGTATCAAGTGTGAGGCACATGCTGTTGTTACTTGTTAAATTTAGTGCCACTAAGGGCTACTCCTAAAAAAAAACCCAAACAAAAACAACCTACCAGTGTCTAAAGCAGTCAGAATCTAAAGCATATATTAGTGAGTGATTTCCCTCTGAAGAAAAAGTAAAGTACTAAGATATTTTCTATCCCAAGTATCATGAGACAAAGGAGTTGTCATGAAAATCAAAATATCTCAAAGATTCACAAACTAGTCTCTACATTTCAGCAGAAACTGTGGCGCATTTGTGATGGGCAGCCAAGTGCTAGTTCATCACATAATACTTGCTCCTCCTGCCCCTTGTTTCATCTGATAATGTGCATTGAAAGTTGGCTGTAACATACTGCATGTTTTCTGAATGTTAATTTTGTATTCAGCCATATCTATCGTGACTGAGGATGTGGTTTGGGTTGCCAGTGTCAAAAGAGATGGTTCACACCACTACAGATGAGAGAGCAAATAATCCACACAATATTATCTATATTATTATGAGATAAAGGAGGTTGGAAGTTGCATCTCTGGATCCTCAGCATACACATTGAAAATGCTAAATACGCTCATTCCTGTGTGCCCAAGGTGCCTGACGTCTGGGGAAACATTCTCAACAAAGAGAGAGACATGTTGAGAGTTTCACTGAAATTGAAACCCCTCTCAAGGTGCTGGCATGAGAGGCAGAAGAAGGAATGGCAAAAGCAATAAACCTGATACGGTGGGACGGGGCGAGGACTGTGCGTGAGAAGGGTGAGAACAATCCGCATCCGGAGTCAGAAGTGTCCGTAAATCAAAGTGTAAGTATACAACACATATGTCCCCCACCGCCAGGACCCAGCCAAGCAGTGCCAGCTGCGCGATGGAGACACTCAGGAAGTCTAGGATTCCTCAAACATCTGCTGGTACCATTAAGAATGAGAAGTAAATCCACACTGGCATTACTTGAGATTTATTTTTCCACATTAACCCCAGCAACAACTGCCAAGTTTTTTGCTCGTTTGCCACACAAGTAACCACTGAGTGGCATAAGAATGGGAGCCAGATGAAAAACTAACTACACGTGGAAAAATTGGGATTAGGGCAAATTAATAGAAACCAGTAAGTGGCCAATGAAATAAAGACAAAGAAATACAGGGAGGAGGAAGGCTGGAGAAAAAGCATTCAGACTTCTCTTAAACTACTTCTATAAAGAGAGTGCATGTTATTTCTACAATATCTCTCTAAGTTCCGGGCCCACTCAGAGCAGGAGAAGACAGCTGCCTATCTTATTATTTGAAAACTACATTAGAGTTAGTTAACCACTACCATTCAGAGAGAGAACAAACTCCCTTCACGTAGTGCCAGGTAAGTAAAGCATAAGGGTTATGCAGAACATTGCAGCTACACCTCTTTCTCTGTGTTGTCCTGATTTCTTCCTAAGCTCCTTTTGTCCATGAGATCCTCAGAAGGGCATGCAGTGAGTGACACCTTTATTTCCTTGATTACAGGAATTTGATTACAAATACCTCTACATGAAATGATAAAGAGATCAAAGAGGGACTTAAGTCACTTGGTTTTCATAGAATCATAGAATCATGGAATTGTTAAGGTTGGAAATGACCCTTAAGATCATCGAGTCCAACCGTTAACCTATCACTGCCAAGTCCACCACTTTTGCTACAATATGGTCCATAATGCTGAGCTAAAAGCTACATTAAAAAAAAAAAAGTTAATTCTTTAAACATAAAGGTCATTTATTTTAGTACTAATAGCCCTTCTGCCATATGATCAAGCTATGTTCAAAGCACAGAAAGGCTCCTGTCTGTCTTGTGCTCCTCTACACATGCTACATATGGATCTCCCAGCCGTATTGTGTCTTACAGTTTAAGCAACACCTAAGTGTCATATCTCTGTGATGCTTATTTCTAGGTCATGCTGGTTTCTTTATGCATCATGAGTTAGGGTTTCATAATAATTTTTTCAGCTCAAGTCTGCAAACAAAATCTGTCTTTTATGTTACTGGTCTTCACTCCTCCTTTCCCCTTGGCATGCCACTATCTGTTCTTTTGTTTTTCGTAACTAGGAATGAAAGGACCTTGAAACTTTTTAACATATTTAAGAGCTTACCCCCCTTTGTTTCATATTACAAGAGAAATGCTTGTCTGGGAATACTGATACAGACACCTAATTTGTTTTCTTTTTTTTTAAAAACTCCATTTCAGGTTGCCTGAAGGATGCAAGCAGTATTAGGTAGGAAACATTAATGACATAACTGACTATAATAATCATAAAATATTTTTTGGTAAAACACAATATTCACTGAACAGATACCAAACTGCATTTTTAAATCACAGAAGAAAATTCCCTTGATTAAAATCAATACAACATTTTATTTGTGAATGCTTATTTATGGTGCATTTATAGCTTGTTCTTTATAAAATCTGAGTAAATTGATTAGTTCTGTAAGGAATCCATCAAATTATTCAAAGCTTCTTCCCACCTTTTCAGCCTGTGTAAGACAAAACCTCTGTATGTACTGTATTTTCAAAGCTATGCGTAAGTATGGACATTAATGTTTGCGATACTCATTTTCTTCCTCCGTAGCAGAGTAAGGCAAAAAGAAGGCTACAAAATCGTAGTAATGTCACAGTAAAAACTGGTTCCTTCCACTTTGCTTTTAGGTTTTTTTCCTCCTAGTCTGGAGGACAATGGTTAGAGCTGCTCACCTACAAGCATCATAAAGTTTTAAAGAAACCCGCAGACAAGAGCACAGCCAATGAAGCTGCTGCTCAAACTTTTCTTGATCTGTTATTGCCTAACTTAATCTAGGTCACCTGGGCAAAGATCAAGCATCAAATATCAAATACACCCTTTGCCATGATATGAACATGACAGAAATGGTGTTGTACTGTATCTTGCCATACACCGAAGCAGGACCTGTGACATAGCCAGACCACAGCTACTGCACTCTTGGCAGTAGAAATCATGAAGAAAGCACTAGTCACAGCTTTCTGCCTTTCAACATTATTTGAAACTAATGATTTTGGCCCCTGGATACATACTATTTTCGAGCCAACCTTGCCAAATCTTAACTATCCCCTATTTCCATTCATAAGGTACTACATAACTCCTGTAGGTTTCAGCACCATGTCACTGTAGCAATTGGGATATACAATAAAGAACATACAATAAAAATACAGTATTTTCACCTTATTTTAAGGCTTTTCCCAGAACATCTAGGAGCAGAAATTAGAACCACCACTCAGGTTCAATAACAACAAGTTGATGTTGGTGAATTAAGTAAAGTAGTCTGATGATGCTAGTGATTATATTAATCCACTTGACTGCAAGTGGATTCAGCATTCATTTCTCGAATGAGATGAAGATATGACTGGATACTCATCTATTGCTGGTTTAGCAAGTAAGAGTGACTGCAGAGAAGAACCAGCCCTTGGAAAGCTCTGTTTAAGACTGACCTTTATTAATTGGTTCAGACATTTGTCTTGCATCAGATTTCTAACAAGAGTTGCGTCATTGTCACATTCCAGTTGTACCCTTATCAAACAGGATGTATGTTTTTAGCCAAGAAGCTAAAAGTTATAGGAACTTAGATGGAATCTCTTGTTTCATTTCTGCATATGAAATTCTTGTTTGGATAAGCTACAGGATTTCAATCCAAATCTCTGAGATCTAGAGAAAAGTACTTTAAATGTATACACAAATATACAAATCAAAATCAATAGCCTACATGAAAATCTTGACTCAAGGGACAGACATTTCCACAAAGCTGCTAAAGGAGTAGCTATCAAGAAGATGGATCAAACAAATTAAAAAGACATGTTGCTGTAATTCAGTATTACCAGGAAACATTCCAGAATGAACTTCACTTGGAAATAAATTGTTTAAATGACAATAATTGTACCGTCAATTATGGTTATATTAGTATTGTTTCCTAATAACCTTATTCATCGACAAATCTCACACAGATGAAGAGTTTGTTCAACGTTAATAGCGAGACTTCGCATGTTTACCTCCTTGTTGCCACAAAGCTCCAAGTATTCACAACTTCCTTCTAGCCTAATGAAACAGGATTGTCTAAGTTAATTAAAAGACTCAGAGAAGGAAATTAAAAAGAGGACATTTTAAGGGCCTATCTTATAAGTCCAATGTTGTAATTGAGAAAGGAATGGAAAGGATCTTATCTGGGTAGGAAAGAGCCTAGTTCTTCATGTATATTCTCTCCCTCGGGACTCTGATTAAAGCCAAGGTCTACTAACCTTGCTATAAACTCCATATTTATTTTGATTGTCAAAAAAAAAGATGATAAAAAAGCAAGTTTTTTGAATCAATTACAGGCTATAGATCCTAAAGGATCTAACAAAGATTTAATCAATCATAAACATAATTTTAGTCAATGGTAATACCACTTAAATTAACAGGACTCCTAACAAGTCTTCTATTGAATCTGTGAGTAGCTGCTGGACTGGGATCATGGGGAACCAAAGTGACCCAAATGGAGGATGGAATTTGTTTCTACACTCTTAAAACAAAAACATCAGGGCAGCTCCTGTAAGGAACAGGTACATGGCAAATATGAACCTCCATCTTCAGAATATACAGCTACCCAACCAACAACGGACTTGTGATCACATATATAGAAATTATTTTAACTGTATAAGTTTTGTAATTTAATAATTTAATCTGGTTACACTCAGAAGCCATGCAAGAAATTTAAAAAATATTTTAAATTCTTAGTTTCGGTGAAGATGAAAACCTTGTAAAAATAGTCAACGTAACTGTGCTAATATACATGTTTCCTTCTTTTAGCTTTTGGCTCACCTCACTGATTTAACTGAAATATGTAATTTTATATCACACTGTGATAATCAGAATCTAAAGAAATAAGATGCGATCATCGCTATTACTCACATCCCTTAATTAATTATTTTTTCGTTGGTATCCCCTTCTATACGTAACCCTGGTTTTGACTTAAAACTTTTAAAGAATGCTACCTCTCAGTGGATGAGCAAAAATTAGTTTTCAGTGACAAAATCAGTTAAAAATGCCTTTCTAACTTAAAATCTCAAAAGACTTTTTCCCTTGCATTGTAATGCAGAAGAGTGTCCACAATAAAGAACATTTAAAATATATAATGCATATTGACTTGCAGAGCTATTTTTCCTATTTTTTTTCTTAGCATCCAGGAAGCAGAATGATGAAACAATGGTGTGTTCTTTTCCCAAATTGCAAGCATACTGTTGTAAGCATTACTTAAATTAGGACTACACTGAATTTAAGTAATCCTGACCTAATATATACAAAAAATCACATCAAGTTTGGTGTCCCTGAATCCCCAGATGCCAGATACTGAGCAGGTTACCCACTAGAGGACACAATAATTTAGAGATGACCTTGAATCCCACTGGATGGTGTAAGCTACAAGGGGTGTCACTGTAACAAAACAGATGTGTTATTTGCGTGGAGGGTGGGATTATGCAGGACAACGTGCTGAACTGCTCCAACCTATAACCAGTAACACATCAGTCATTTCAGCAGGGAAATCAATGAAATAACAGGAACACCTGTACATTATCACAACCCTGAGTTTTACATTCTGTTATTCTGATTTTCCAAAAGGAACCACACATGCACCAAGACACATCCTTACTATCTTTGGGGTTTATTCATCTGTAGGTCTTCCCTGAGCTCTGCTTGGCTGTGGATGAACCACACAAATGATTTTACTAATAAACGCCTACAGTATCTTCTGCCTAGCTTGGTTATACTAATAATTTTGCTTAAAAAAATAAATAAAGAGGTTAGGAATGGAGGCATCTAAGGAAAGATGGTCAAATGTTGAGAAGAGATTCATAATATGTTGTACTATTTCCCTATCTGTGTATGCCTTATTGGTTTGTGTAATCCATACTCTGTGATAAACCTTTGAATGGTTTAATTTTAAGTTATTCCATATGTAGGTTAAAGGGTATGTATCACATCATTTACTCCTTTTGTATGCATGCTGAACTGTAAAACATTTAATAATATATATGGGAAGTAAGCCAACTCTGACTGGCATAGAAACCCTGGAGAATGGTGAATAATATATAAAACCATTTCTTCTGTGTTAGTAGCATGTGTCCTGGCTTATTGAGTCCTGTGCTGATATATCACTTTTAGGAATTCACTTTGTCAATCAGACTTAAAAATCCTTCCTAAACTTTCCCCTAGCCTTTTACAAAAAAACAATAAGATAAAAAACTTCCAAGTCTGAAATGAGACCTCTTCTTACATCTCCTTGGGGGGAATCAAAGGCTGACAGTCTGAATGTGCAGCATGCAAGAATCACAATATGAAAATCATGCCAAAATGTTTAAAAACATAAAAATAACAGATAAATAAGTAAATGGAATCTGCTGTCTAATGCAATAACTTGGCACCAAGTCAATTTTAACCTTTCAACTTTTTTAATTTATGCAACAAGGGATTCTGAAAGTATCACAGAGAAATTATTTTTATCCATGGAGAGAAGAAATGAAATAATTTAGGATTCAGGTAGATACTTTCTACTAATCCCTGGTTACTAGGAACACTGTGAGATCAGAAACCTTTTAATGACTATTGGTGAATACAAGAAAGATTGGAATTAAAAAGAAATGGACAACCTAATTCTGTTTTGAAGCTAAAGTAAAAATACTGCCAAATAGAGGTACTGAAAACTTTCGTAGTAATTCCCGGTTTCCTGAACACAAAATAGTAACAGGGAAGTAAACGTCACTAAGCCCACACTCCCAAAAAGATGGAGAAGACAACAAATATATTAACCTTCCCTGCTTCCTTTTTTTCCTGGAAACTCTTGAAATAATCACAGTATTTTTCCTCTAAACCAAGAAAAAAGAAAGGAGAGACATGAGAGCAGTGGCCAAACCCAAGCTCAGGTAGCCGCCAGAATGCTCTGCTACCACCCCTTTATGGCAACGTTGTGCAGGACACAGCAACAATGGGAACCTGCAAAGCATCACAGCAACACAACAGGAACCTGGGGGCCCCAAAGGGCCGGTTACAGGAGCACAGGCAATTTTTAATAATTCGGATTTTTCACTAGAAAAATCTCGAGCAGAGATACTACCATATTAACATAACATAAGAAGCCAAACACGTCTCTGTTGGGCCATTTTTCATCTCAAAGTTTACTTTTCCTAATTTAGTCATGCTCTTTTTTTCAGATCACTGCAATCTCCTAAGGAACCCCGGGGCCCCTGTCATGCAGAAAGCCTCTCGTAGCAGGGCCGTGCTGCGGAGAAGAGATCTAACAGGAGCAATAACAGCCTTGGTACAGAGGTTGGGGATGCTGAACATCCCCAGCATCCCCAGCACTGTCCATTGCCAAGTGACAGGGAATATCTGCAAAAAAAGGGGTTTCAAAAAAGAAACATGGTCCCTGTGGTTTCTGTGTCAAAGAGAACAACTGGCACAATTTTCCTTTTGCCATCTTACAAGTGAAGGAGGAATTAGCCTTTGAATTTTATTTCTGAGTAAGAAAACAGGGCATAATAAGAAAGATATGAAATCTGAAAACACTAGATAGAGCACCCTTATTTGTCTAGAATTAGCAAAATTAGTGACATAAAATAAATTCACTCCTGCCATTGGAAATATTAAAAGAAAAAGGCTGAGCCAAAGAAAATGAAAGAAAAGGAAGCGGATGGCGAATTCAAAATCTTCCAAACATAAATCAACATCTCAACAAGAGCGTGTGTGCTGTCCATCCAGCAGCAAATATAACAGCAGTTAAAAAGGCCAATTAGTCTGAACAAGGGCGTGCAGAATGATCAAGGGAGGTGTGCGAGGTATGTAATATCAGATACAGAGGGGAATGGAAAGATTACAGGATGAAGTTGAGAGTGTAAAAAAATGATAAGAAAAGCAAAGGTGGAGAATGAAAGGAAGATTGCACAAGATGATAAAGATAAATAAAAAGACATTTTTCAAGAACATATAGTCCAAGAGGTCAGCGAGGAAGACAGAAGGTCCTCTAAGAGATGGCATGGGTAATTTATTGACAGCAGAGGTAGACGCTGATAAAAAAAAAAATGAATTCTTTGCCTCACTGTTCACAAAGCAAGCTGGGGGCAACACAGCAGAAATAGACATACTGCACATTTCCCAGGGGATGAAAAAGACACACTGAAGGAAATTAAATCACTGTAGAATAGGTGATTGCCTATAGTTTGACAATGCTCTGGACAGACAGGGCTCTGAAGACTGCCGTGTGTAAAGAGAAAATCTTTATTACAATATACCTAAAAGCCTGCTTTGAAAGCAACAATCACATCAAAACACAGGGCCAAATTTTGGCCCCGCGTTTATGAGTGGTTCCCTGCGGATGAAGGGGAACTACCTGAATGCACAAAGGCAGAGATAAATTGATGATAGGAAGTCATTTAAATGAACTAATCCACTGTCTTTGAAATCAAATCAGGTACTAGCGAAATTAGCTATGATAGATATCGGAAAAGTCTTAACAACAGACAAGCAAATTTATCATCAACAACCTGACTGAACCTGAAGCCCAAATCACACCCCTCTTACTCTTGCAAATAATCCTATTAATTTAAATTTAATTATTCACACCAATAAGGCAAGGAAGGAAGAAAATTTTCTTTTTGTTCGTCACATTTAATAACCTAATTTCATTCTTTTCTCATGTATTAAAAGAAAAAAAAATAAATCTTAAGAGGGACACAGGCACATAAGGCTTGGTTGTGGCCCCCCAGCTCCGCAGCCCCTTTCCAGCGCAGAGACCTGCCAGCTCTGGCCCTGGAAAAAGGACAACTTGCAAAATTCCAAAGCCCAAAGTACTTCATTTCATAAATCAGTTAAGGAGCTAAGTGAAAATAATGCCATTGTTTATCGCATCACTAACAACCTAAGTGCTTAAAGGCAAGGAAATTAATATTAAGGACATTCATAAATCTCATGGAAAACATATATTATACCAATTTACAACAGCTGAGAATCTGACCCTTTACTCTTATTCAATATAAAATATATACGTGTTGTCTTATTCAACAGAGTAGTCTTAATTCTAACCTAAAAATAAACCTTATTCTGTATCAGTGCAATTTCATATGCACAAATCTTTCAGAAGGAATTTCAATTAAGTTAACATTATGTATGCACCCATTACTGGCATACAGTGATTGGTCTCTGACAGAAGGGAATGGACATATACACTTCTAATATACTGCAAATGAGCAATGCTATATATTTCTCTATTATTCTTTACAAATAAAGAATGTTTTCAAATGTAAGTGATTTTAACTGTCACTTGGTTAATCCATTAACTGGTGTTTCCAAATAGCAATATCCTTTAGAATAATACAGGTTTTTGGACAAAGAAACAAATATATTGAAAATCCCAAGAGGCCAATGGTCAGAGTTAAGGGTATGGTGTTTACATAAATTAAGCATGTTTTTATGCTTGATCAGAACAGAACTTTAACTGTGTTGCGACTAAAATGGATTATGTAATTAACTATTCCTTTTTAAAATTACTTTACATCTTTAAATGGTATGATAGATAAGTTTCATAGAACCCATAAATGATTTATGAGATATATTTTATTTTATTAATAAAATGCTTAGTGAGAGCTTAATCTCTCAAAATTTAATACAATGATGTATGTGCTTTAAATTAAGTCCATGGTTAAATACTTTGTTGCATCTTGGTGCAAAGGTTCACCTTGTAGGACCGAGTCCACAGTTATGTTTTGGGCAAATATAAATTAAATGTTATACATCGCATACACAAACAAACAAACACACACACACTCACACAGAGTAAGGTTTGTGTATACTCACTATATTTCTGTAGTCTTTTGTATATGACATTCCCGTTTCCCAGATATTTACATTAAACAGATGGCATAGCCTTTACTGCAGTTGACCACAATTTGGCTGTTTACTAAATATTTTTTGAAATTATAGATTTTTGAGGATCACTGTCTTGATTTAGAATAGATTAAATATTTAGAAAGGTAAGGCATGCTGTGATTATTATAAGCAACTGTTATTTTTTCTGTGCATGGACATCATGCTTATCATTACATATTAGATATCTTTTAATATATAATAATAATATGGCTAATATTCACTCTGTATGAAGTTAATTAAATAATTAATTAAATTAATCATCATCACACGGTTAGCTAAAATTCCATACAGTTGTATATTTTAAAAAATCCAGTTTCATTCAGTAGCTTGCTCAGAAAAAATATTTTTCTCTCCCAGTCCTGAATATAAGCATCCTTTAAAAAAAATTCAACAGCATCGTGCAATAAAAAGAAAAGCAAGTTCAGTTTAAATAAGTCTCTTTTTACTAACTAGTATATTAAATGTGGCTTTTAATTATTGGTTTTGATTATTTTTGAAGATTTTTGTATTTAAATGGCACACACATTTTCAATCATGTCTTAATTACTTTTAAAAATGCTGCACTGGCTTAGGGACAAGACAGATAACTTGTTAAGCATTTGAAATTTCTGAGCTGTTTTCTCAGTTCTGGCAGTCAATACCCAAGTCCAGATTGTAACCTCCTTTCTGCCTCCAAAGCCTGCCTTGGCTGCGTGTCCAGTGAGGGATTATGGATTTAGCAAGGAAGGTAAGTGTGACTACAAGCATTGGCTCACCATCTGCTCCCCAGCAGAGTTTGGGCCAACCTGCATAGCCTGCAGCAAGACCAGGGCACTGTTCTCAAGCCAGCCCTTTCCAACCTGGCTCAAGAAACACATCACATTCAGTCAGATGATTAGGTCTAAGTAGTCCATATGTAACAGAATATTTTTCCTAAATACCAAAATGAAAACAAAATGAATGCCATTTTTTTTATTCTCCTTACTCGATACATCAAGTTTTACACAAATAAATACTCTCTTAAGGTTTATGCAAATTATAGAAAAATAAAACTATGCATTATTTAGCAGTTCTCCTATTTCAAGATCTAACAGACTTTATTCACAGCATGTTTTTCCCTAGTTTATGTTGGCCTTCTTTTCTGATTCTACTTTTTAATTCATCTTTTTAAATTATTCCTTTTTAAATCATTATCTTATGTGACTTCATAGATTTTCATGTATTAATCTATTATTAATTTTTTTTACTATAGTCAACTTAATCTTAAATTGTTTAAATCTCTTTTAAGTGTAAACACTTGAACATGGACAGTTTTTAAAAATATGATGCTCTTTAACATTTTGGAGCATTTCTATTTGTAGCTTGTAACCTTATTCAAAAAGTTCTTGCTAAATACGTTCTCTTCTATTATAGGTACTTTTGACAGAATTATCAAGTACCACATGTGACAGGCAATAGTACTGGTTAAGGGAAGGGGAAAAAAAAACCCCACACATATTGAGAGGGGGATACATTTTGTGTTACTGAAAAATATGTTTGTATTTTACATTAAAACCTGACATCTGCTTGGTGAATATAAATCTAGATTAATACGCCCCCCCCTCCTTTTACTCATTCAGTTTTCTTTATGCTGATTCAGGTTAAGATTTTTTATTTTCGTGAACAGCTACAAAGAATGCTGTTAAAACTAGCATTTCACTTTCTCCAGCACAGCATTGAACATGAAAATAAGCTGAACAAACATCTTGCCCTTTTTACTTAAACTGTTGTCTGCCCGACTGCTGAATGCACACACAGAAAACAATCTAAAATTGTATAACCCATAATAGAGTATATTAAATTACAACATTGGTCAGTAATGGAAACTTATTCCCAGATATGAATTATTTACAGCCCATTTAAGTAATCCATATTCAGGTGTGGCAATGAAAAAAAAAGTGCAACATAAATCTTTAATGTTGACCGGTTGAGAGAGCAGAGCTGAGGATTACAGACATTTTAAAGGAAAAAAAAAAAAAAAACCTAAACGAATTGATATAGCCTGTTCAGTGGCTTACTGCACCAGCGTGCTAATAAATTGACGGATGGCATGTCAGGGGTATGAGTCGAAATCCCAGCATTTCTAACTAGGGTGGGATCTAATATCAGTGTACCAAAATAAAGAGTTTCTGGACCTTGATGTCACAGGACATAGTCTGTGCCTCATTTACTATATCCTGTAGGTGCCTGACATATGTTATTGCTACAGAAAAATCAACACTTTTCACTTTAACCCCATAACTGCATTAGTAATTTTTCAAAGCCACTCACAATGTATATTCATTTTCCTCCAAGCTGTCATTTTACTTTCTTATAGTTTATATTTACACTGTTGTATTGTTCAGCCATCACAGTCTAACGTAAAGCTATCAGACAGCCCACTGTCCCGGTTTCCCTGCGAGAGATACCAGGCATTCCTCACCAAAGCAGGAATTAAAACCACAAATTCTGGGAAATGTTGCCAGGTACAGTTTTGTTGTTGCTAGTGTTGTTTCCTAAAAAATCAGACAGCTCGGGCGCTCCTTCAAAACGATGTAGCAAAAGATCATGGTGGGGAAAAGCTCTCACAACTGCAATTTCTTTTGTTTCCTGGAGCAGTACCTATATTAATTCATCTTACAAAGATCATTGCTCAAGAACTAAATTTTGCATACATTAGAGAGCAGAATTAGCATCGTGCTGTGTACAACGTTCCAGGCTAACTTCTCTCCAAGCAACCATTAAAGGTCATGTTTTGACGACTGAATGGCATGTCGGCACCTTGGTTCCCCAGAGAGGCATTCCCCAGGTACATGCAAAAGGTTATTAAATTACCTTCCAAGCAACACTATCTCCTCGGATGAAAATAATTACAGGCTTTTAGAGGCATCAGAATGCTTTCTATTTTTTTAAATAAGATGAAGATGCAGTACCTAATGACCATTTTTGTGTGTGAGTCATAGAGCCTGTCAGTGGTGACAGGACAAATGAGCATAATGGCATAGCTTAAAGGGGAAAGGTTCATTTTAAATAGTGACAAATAATATTTAAATGGCATTGTTGGAGACCCATCATGCTTGTAAAATGTAGTTTGTATCTCTTCTTCATCCTTTAATTTCATCACTGTCAAATGGTATTAGCTGTTAACATGCAACATCAGGTGCAGATATAATTTTTAACTATTAAATGTGCCTATAACTAAACAATGCATCTTGATTGTTCATATATTTTGTGGTAGAATAAATAACATATTTTATAATTCACAATTTGCTCTGCCAAATTGTTTTGCTGTACAGTGGGGATCTATACTGAAGGAGGACGGGGGGAGTAAGAATGGTTTAAAATATGATACCCTCGAACAAATTTCTTCTTGCCAACATGCTGAAATGGAAATGACTTTCTTTTTAGACTAATGTAATTCACAGGTTTGAAGAGCCACAGGCAAGATCGTGAGATACAGTAAATTGGTCAAAACAGACCTGGGCAAACCAATACAGGCACATATATACTGTATATACTTCAATAAAAGCAGCCGACAAACTTAGTCGCCCTTACAATTTGGCCCTAATAGAAAATGTTTTGAGTCTGCATCCTCCCAGCGCTTGTCAAGTGGCTTAAGGCACAAACAGAAAATGTTTATTTTAAAATATTGAACAACAATCATTAAGCAATATACTGCAGACATGAATTCTCCGGCACAAATGCAAAACATGACTTGGAAAAGTTATTCGAAAGTCAATCCTGTACTTGCTGAAATGACTCAAGTGAATATAAAGTCACAACACGGCAGGTAATAAAATGACAATAGAATACACTTGGCTGTGAAACCGCAACTTCTGGAAGTCAAACTTTCAGAAAAAATGTTCTAATTTTTTAAGTATTTTTTCACAGCTTCATCATGTTTATTGCTATATTATTTTCAGATCACTTATGCCAAAAATGTAGACAGTTTAGGTACCTTTGAGTTGTTAAAAGTTATAGCCAATTTTCTGAAAAATTATACCAGCTAAAAACACAACATTAAATATTTACCCTGTTGGATGTTAAAAAACGCTTACAATGAAAAATGTTCACATATTGACTATTCAAAATGGCCTTCACTTTGAAATTGT
This sequence comes from Theristicus caerulescens, assembly GCA_020745775.1. NCBI lineage: Eukaryota > Metazoa > Chordata > Aves > Pelecaniformes > Threskiornithidae > Theristicus > Theristicus caerulescens. The sequence continues at coordinate 5,218,610 of CM036562.1, forward strand.
GAAATGGAAGGGATTGCAGATGTACAAGAATAAATATAAAAACAAATGAGTTGACTTGAAGTGTTGCCGGCTTTCATAAACATGCTACTGCAATAACATGTGACATTAATATTTAATTACAAAAGCACTGCTGCAAAATCTTTGAAATTAATGTTTTGCAAAATTAACATTCAGTGCACAGAAGCAAAGTCGTTCCAGGCGCGACTGTGATTAACAATGCCATTCACTTTACATATTATATTAATATATTATTCAAGCTAAGAATTAACACCTCCTAATTTAAATAAGGTGCTACATATCATGATGAGCTAAAATGCTTTTTCTTAAAATGGCCCATCTGATTTTAAGCAATCTGTGTTTATCATTTAATATTTTGTTATTGAATACTCTTCTCTGTAAAAAAACTCCTTGTACTTTAATTTCAAGATGAAGAGATCTCATTAAACTAGTGCCGTAAGATTCAAGGATTACTGAGCCAGTGGAGCCGTGTTTTCTTCGCTGGTCTACCTGGTATTACTCCTTTATTCCTGAGCATCAAGTTTCTCATTCCCCACCTGGAGTGCCTCCTTAGTTTCCCCGATGTCTACAAAAAATCTGAGCATTTTTGTTCCTAAAACGTTGGGTGGATCTTCAACTGCTATAAAGGATTATAAATTCTTTTACAGCTACGTTGATTTACATCAGCTGATGATATAGCTCATATTGCCAACATTATCACGTTGCTAGTACATTTTGGGGACGGCGATTTCTTGCTGCTCTGCATTCTGTGCTGTTTCTCGTGTGTTGTAGGAGGGTAAAGACGAACGAAGGGCTCAGGGGAGGTGGCGAGTCTAACGCTCTGCCTATCTCGCACAGAGCTTTCTCGCCCTCCAGCTCTACCTTTTAGCGTACAGGAATTCAGACTTGTATTGAATTCTCTGTGTTTTGAACTACAGAGAAGTATAACTTCTGGTGGGACGCGGCTAAGCAATCAGGCCTGGAGGACTTTAAAGGGGTTGACATATTCTCCAGCAGGTCAGACAAACCAGTTATTTTTATTTGAGGGAAATACTGACGAGACAGATGGATACATCACTTCGTTTTAACCACACAGAACTTCATTTGCCATCTTTAATCTACTGTAATTGTTTGGTTTTCTTATTTCTAAAACAGTGAAGAAATATATTTCAATGTTATTACTCACATAACCATCTTTTAAAAACCAGCAGACTTGTAGTAAGCAAAAGCCCACTATCTATTGCCTTATACCAATAGTTACTAATTCATTGTCTATAATTTCACTTTCATTAATTATAGAGATTAGTTGCAACACACAAGGATCGAGAACTACTTGCTGAAAAGTATGTCTGTACAACATAAGCATATGCATTTAGCTATCAAACCTCCCTTATTGTTAGATGAAACTCATGATCCTACATATCTCCTCTTCAAAATTATTCTAAAAACACCCCAAACACCCCCTCTCCCCCCCAAAAAAACAAACCAAAACAAAACAAAAACAGTGAAGGAGATCTGCTCTGATTATATTCTTAGTGGTGAATGATCCTAACGTTGATAAAAGTAGAATTATTGGGAGTTTTTGAAAATATCATCTGTAAAAGATTCAAGTATAAGAGATGGGGGATTCAGATCTAGATGAATAAAGAAAATGTTTATGGAGATGTTAAAATTATATGGGACAGTTATAAGCTAAGACCTTCTTCAGTCCTTAGCTTGCCAACGTCTTCAATAATTTGGACTGCATCTTTGCAGTGAGCTAAGGAGAGGCCAGAGAGGAGTGAAATTGCTGTCTGACTCCACATGGGCCTTCTGCTCTGCAAGCTCTTTCTACCCGGACCCAAACAAATTGCCTTCCCTGGAAGAGAAAGGCAGAAAAATTGGCCCACTGATTTTGTATGTAGATCCTGGTGCTCAACTGATCCCCCCCTGTTTGATGATAGTGACATGAAAGCTATATCCTGCATTTTTTTTTTTACAGAAAATTAGACAGTATGAAATAATGACAAGATATTGTCTCAATGACTGTTTAATTAAAAAATAGAAATTCCAGATTTTTCTTATTCCTTGTATTATCTAAAATTGAGACGGTCCTGGGGACATTTAAATATGAAAACACCATACGTCATCTACTTTAGTCTACCTTGCTAAAGATCACTTTCTTGCTAAGTACCCCATTATCAGACATGACCAGCTGTGCGCTACAAAGATCTGAGTAAATGCTACATGATGGGCCTACGTTTTAATATTTTAGCTAAAAAATCCACTGTGTTCACAACATAAAATAATGATTCATCTAGTGTTTTCAAACATTTTTCTGAAGTCATCATATTTAAAAGCCTGCTTTAATATTGGACCATAAAATCTGAACAAAAAAGAAACAGAAGTAAGGTTTCAACTTATGAACAGGTAGGAGAATTTATTAGTGTCTACCTCTCTCCCCGCCACACCTCAAAAAAATTTATTATAATAAAATACCATATAAATCAATTAGAAGCAGAGAGCCTTTTAGAAACTGTACATATGGCATCCAAGTTTACGGTAGAATCTCCTTCTAGTTGAATAAAACATGGCATTTCAAAATAAATTAAGAGAAAACAAAGAAAATGAAAGTGAGAATAACTTATGACCTTCTTGAAAAATGTTATTATTTCTTCTGTGCAGTGAATATTTTCAGTGCCTTGACATCAAAATATGGATATTTAATATTCAGTTACCTTCTAATACAGTGCACAGGTACATATTCACGCAAGCACACAAAGTCCTTGGAAATTTTACATTTTAGTTGGAAAAGCTGGGGAACAGTCATTAAATCATTAGAATGACCTTTCCATGGCCAGTCTTCACAGCCTTGGGAAGCACTGGAATAAATGCAAGAGCTGAGAAGAAACGTGAAGACAACTCAGGAATCAAGTATCCCACACCAGTCTCGCTTACTGAACTCCAAAAGTCTGACTTATCATTGGTTTCCTAGAAACTCAGAGCTAATTAGGCTTTTTTTTTTTGTATTTTTCTTGAAGACTTCATTGGTCTGTTCACCTTTATTCTGGTTTTATCTTCATGAGCAACCCAGAAACACTCAGATAGTGGATTATAACGTTGGTCTGCACAACAATCAACACATTGAGAAGAGGGTATGCTACTGAGCATTAGCTGGTTTAGTCAAAATCAAGTCCTCCTACTTAACTGTAAAGGTTCCAGAAGGAAAGTGCACTGAAATATTGCAGAATGAGACCTGCAGGTCCTGAAGCACATGGATCTTTAAACACAGACAGTCCATCACAGGGCTGTGTCTTCCAAGAGCTATGCAGAGCAGTGAGGAGATGCCCATGATTTCCAGCAGATGCAATGCTATGAAAAGACATTTTTTATTTCAGGCCCTGCACAAGCCTATTACACCCCATTTTCGTTGTAATTCTTCCCGTAGCCCTGCCACAGCCAGGCAGCAGTTTGCTTGCTCAGTGCTCAAACACCCACCCCACCTTACAGGTGATTGCCACCACGTCACTACAGGAGCACAGAGAGGCTATGCAAAACAAAGTCCTGATGACCTTATAGAAAAATATATACTTTATCTAACTGTTCTCAAGTTTTTATCCACCCTCAATTTTTTTTACTGCCTCTAGCTTAGCTGCATTGAGCTCAATTTCCCTGCACCAGCCATGATGAAGAAAAATGTTTGCACAACTAGTACACTCCTTTCCTGGAAAGCTGCAAGTAGAGAGTAAGGCAAAAAAGTCATAGGAAACAGTATTTCTTATCCTCTAGCTTTTTTTCATGAGTTCTCCCTCACAGTGGGTCCTTGAACTAAAGAGGCTACAACCTCCTCTGGCCGGTTACCAGATTTTCTGTCTTCACTGACTGTAATTTGAACTGCATGGAGACCCAGGCACTTTTAATTTCTGAGCAGATTTCATCTCAGAATTAACTTTATTTCTGCTTATGGAGTTAAATCCTTACCTGCTGAAGTAAGGAACTTATTTGCATTCTTATGTATAACATGATTTCATTTATAAAATGAGACTCTTGCAATTCATGGCTTGTTGAGTGGAGGGAGGAGATTGAAATTGGGCTCATTCAATGGGAGTCACCATTGTTCTTTCTGTCTTTAGCTTAGCACAGGCTTCTCAAGATACCACTTTTTGCAGCAAACCACTGTTGCTACAGGTACGTCAGTGGAAGTTTTACTAACTAAATTCTTGCTAATATACAACAAAACCATTGGAGCCCAATGACAAAGCCCACATTGTTTTTAAAGAACGAAGGGTTACCCCATTAATTATCTGATGACCCAGGCTGTCTTTCACTCGCTATACCGGAGGATTTCATTGATGGATTGGCTTAAGCAGACCTGTTCTGCTTTTTTTGATCAGTGTAAAATCATAGAATTTGGCCCAAGGTACTGAAGATTTTTCTAACCTATAGGCTTTATTTTAGACGCATAAAGTTACTGAATGCCAATACTGCAGCAAACAAAAATAAAACAAACATTTATTGAGAAACAGAAGTTATGTCACCTTTTGTAGAAACCAGCAATGATATATGATAAATGATATATGAAAATCCCATACTGTCCGTAGATATTATAAACAGTGCAATGCAATAACCAGTATATTACGAAGAAAGAACCAAACAAAAAATAAAGCCAGAAATATCCTTATACCTGGGGTGGGGGGGAAGTGTCTGAAGGCTACAAAAGTAAAATTCAAAGGAGTGTATATTATTGATAACTAAAATGATGACCTCTCTGGTCTTGCATGTTTTGTGATGTAACCTGTGATTTCTGCCAAGCACTTATAACAGTTCTCATCACAACATGAACTGATAGTGTGATATGTTAACATCACCACTAATGTACGCCAGCATTACACTTTTCTTTCTTCGGTTAGACAGCTTTCCTTCAGGCCATCAGACACTGGAGGTCTGTATAAAAATGTACCTCTTCAAAGCATGCAAATCCTCATGAATTTTAGCACAATTAAACCAAGTCTACATAAAATGGTTTACTGATTCTTATTTTTTATTTGCAATTGGGCCGATGTGACAAAGTTCAGATTAAATTCCAGATTTTTAAATTGTTTAAAGCCCAATGACGTCTACATTTGCTGTCTCTTTCAGACCTGTCTATAAATAACATTCAGGAAAAGAAAGGAGATAAAAACTAAGAATTTTAATATCCTGTTTTGCCATTTTTCTTTATTCTTTTCTAATATCAGATAACCTAATAATACAACATATAATAAATATTTAAGGGGAAATAGCAATGAATTTGCATTGTGCTTTCTAAAGTCTCTTCTTGAAAGGCTGATTACTCACAAATTGTAATGGGTCTATTATACAAAATTTATCTTTCTTTCATGATGTGATTCTTTAGCCTTAATACTCACTTGATTCCCACTGATTACAATAGAATATGTACAAGAACAACAGTAGATGGGACCAGATGGAGCTATAGAAATATTCTCTCCTTTTAGATACATGCACACACTTCAGGCCCCAAAAGCAAAAACATGTCTTAAGACATGCTCCACGGTCCTCATTACCCGCCTAACAAAAATAAACTTAATGAATGCATAGATTACCAAAGCTTTATGCATTGGGCCAAAGAAGCTTTCACCTAAAAAACCCCAAAAAACCAGCCCAGCACTGCTTTTGCCATCTCACAACCTCTCCCTTGCTCCTTACAATGGTATCTCAATTCCTTCAAGTGCAGCTGAGCCACAACACGCACAACAAACAAGTTTCTAACATTTCTCTGCCTACTTCTCTGGAGAACAAAACCCAAAACTCTGAAATCATAAACCTTCGCTCACTCAAATTCCCCTTGTACTAAGGCTTTGAAATGCTTAAGTTACCAGGGTTTTCTTTCCCCCTGAGAGGGAAACATGGATAGTTAAATGCCACCAGAGGCATTTGGGTTCCTACTTGGCATATTACCTGAGAAAAGCTATGGGTTTCTTCTTCAAGAACAGTTCTTAAATCTGTACGTTATTTCTTATATTCCTCCTCAAACATCCTCTTTGCCTTGCCAAGCAGCCAATTCCCTTAATAGGGTGCCTTTAAATTCCCTTCCAAGGGTCTAGTTGGCCCTTTCATTGTCCTCTTGTATAGTCAAACACTGGGACTTCCTATCTCATTTCTTCATGTAAGAGACACCAAACATTTATTTGCCCCCTAAATGCATGTTTCAGTGTAATATGGAGCAGGCTACTCATCTGAGGATACATCCAAACACAGGAGAGCACTACAAATTATAGGGGTAAGTGAACAAAACCACATAGGATTTCACAGGGGGAAAAAAAAAAAAAGAATAATATCTCTCCTTATGCTACAGGCATGCTCTGACATTGATATCTGTAACATTTTCATCCACACGGAGGACTATAAAAGCATTAATACACACAATGAAGATAACAGTTCACTGTAGTTCCAAAGCATGGTCATAGCAACACATCAGTTAATAATACTTTATACATGTAAAAGCAGAAATACCGTCATCATCTGCTATTGAAACAAACAAGAAAACCCCATTTGCAACATGCACCTCTACTCCCAAATCATATTCAGAAAGAGTTAAAATATGAAATAAAATTGTAAAGGCACCAATGATATTTTTATAACAGAGCTACCGCTAGTAAGCTGTATTTTAGAGAAACACTGCACATTTTGATGACTGTCAAAATTTACATAACTTACTCTACATGAATTAACTATGAGGTATAAAATGCAACTTTGGCTAAATAAACCCTCAGCAATTGTAAAGCAGTATTTCAAGCACCGCTAGAACAACACCAGACTGAAACATTAAACAAAAAAGATGAATATTGAGTGAAGTCGTCTCCCCAATATTTAGTTATTGTCATGAAATAAATTAAACAGAGAAGATAATCTTTAGAAATACAGATCATAATTCTAGTTGCTATAGTACTTTTTATTTTTATTTTTAATGAGTGTTTGTCAATTTAGTGTCTACAATCAAAACTCTGACATATTAGGGTAATGAACTAGGTCTGGGAATTACCAGAAAACACATAAATACTAGAATTTCTTGAAAACATGAAGTGTTAAGAGAAACAAATTCCAGTCTTTAACATCTGTCCTACAGATTCTTACCATTTATCTGCTGATCAAAATTTCGAATGGTGCCAAAAAAAATCATGAAGTCAAAAGGACTTGGTGGGGGGATCTTTGTTTCTCTCTAAAAGCCTAAAAGTTATACTCAACTGCAGCACAAAGAGTAAAGAGGTTGTTATTCATATTAACTACATTTACATTCCTATCGCAACATCCAGAGAGCTAATAGTGGGGTTATTAACATAACAAACGTAAATGTTCTATATAAATAATACTGTTTCAGGCCAGCAACCGCTCATCTGACAGCATTTAGGCACAGGCTCAACATCTGTTTATGAACACTTTGCCTAATGATATCATCAGATATCATTAAGTGCGGCAGAATACAGCACAGAGGCAGGTGCAGCTGCCTTCAGTACCCATCACAGAGGAAGAAAAGAGCTGCATTCCCGATCCGAAAACCCATCATTAGGACAATTTTCTTCGACAAACCAGCCCTGTGATTTCAATCTGTATATCACCTGTAATTGTAGTTTTTAGCAAGAAGCTGATTCTATACATTTAGCGACGAATCACGTTGATGGCCTGAATACTGGAAACACATTTGTGCTACCAGCTGCGGCAGCTTTTTTTAGAGCCTGTGTTAACAAAATACTGCTAACAAGGCAATGCTTGGAGTGCAGCTTTGTTTCTCTTTCTTGTTCATAGTGTTTAGATGTGCATAATTATGGAGATTAGCAATTGATTGCTTCTCAATAATAATTGATTATTGGTCACTGAACCTTCCCCAAAGCACTTCACTGAAGGTGAGGACAGGTGATAAGTTCATTCTTAGCAGATCTAGGAAACAGAAAGGAAAGGTCTAAAAGAACCTTCGATTTGTACATCAGTTTCCATGATAAACAGACCAAAGGGATAATAGAATATCCCAAAGCCTCGTTTGCCCGGAGGCAAATTGTAGAGATCATAGCAAGCCTGCAGAATTCTCCCTGTGGACTATGTAAGAAACATACATCATTTTTATATATGTCAGTTGTTCTTTGATTTGAAAATATTTCTACCCATTTAATTTATCTTTTTCAGTCAGTTTTCTTAAATTGTACAATTTAAGGGTTATATCAAAGAATGAATATCATTTCTGAATACCCCTAAAATGAAACAAACTGACAAAATAATGCAAGTCTCTTTAGTAGAAATGTACAAATATTGAAGCATCTATTGTCACTGACTTCAAAATCACTATACCCTTTTGATCTGCTTTATATCCATCAAAATTTTGGTCTGTAGTGACTGCCTTGATGCAACGTAACATAATGTTGGGAATATAACATGATGCCACAGCTAAAATTTAAAGGTGAATGCTCTTATTTTTGGCTTAATCATCCACTGTCAATTTGGACAGCAAATATCCAATTTAAATTTATTGGAGTGCATGGAAGCCACTCAGACAATAAAGTATCCGTAGCGTTTGTAAAATGGTAAACATCATTTCTTGTTGGCTATTCAAAAGTATTTTGAACAGTTGAGACCAGTTTTTCTAACCCTTTTATGTTTACAGAAAAATGTAATTGTAAGCCTGATATATCATACCATCCATCTTTAGATAATGTTTCATGTTTTTTTTTTAATGCAGAATTTTACAAGGACATGCCTTCTCTATGGCAGTGAACTTTACAACCTGATTCATGAAAAATGCAGCTTGTTTAAAGTTAGCCTGCTCCATTTCTAGATTTTTATGCTAAAATAGGAAACAGATTGCACAATTATGATTCAAAAGGAAAATGCCCAAGATAGAGGTTTAAGCAAGAGGAAACGCTGGGACCAGAGTCGGTGCTCGCTTTCTGCGCAAAGAAGTGTCTCACATAATGAATGCGCTCACTTTTAGGAGGGTCTCATTCAGCCTTTGTGTTGCTTTCCTCAAAAGCAGCACAATGGTAGCAAATACTCAAATTACACATCACATGCATGATCCTATCCAGCACCGAGATACGAAGGGCTATTCAGTGCTTACACCCAACCACTTTTTACCAGCTCCTACATGTGGACCTGAAAGAATAGAGGTGGTGTTCAGACCAAAGTATTTTAAATGGCAGCAGGTATTTTATGACTCTAGGAATTACTCTGTCAAAGACAAAAATCTTCGAATCATGGATGTAATGTATCTGCACACTCACTTTACAGAAGGGGCTTTCTTTTTAAAGCAGCTTTAATTCAACCTCTGTTTGTGCACACAATTAGATGAGGAGATAATTTCCAAGCACAATGACTTGCAGGTGCAAATAGTGATATAGATAACAAACTATCTGATCTGTGGGCACAGATAGATAGTTAGACATCTAGAATCCTTATGTGCAGCCATAAATAATTGCATCCTCAATTATTTATACAAATAAAGAGAGAAGGCCAGCCTGGGGGGGGGAGGATGGGGGGGGAGGAAGAAATAAAGAAGCAGCAAAGCAAAACAGTACTTGATGTAGAACAGGTTATTTTTGGTACAAAGCCCCAAAATTTTCAAAATACACAGGCAACATTAGGATTTCACATGACTGCCCCTCTTATGCCAAATATGGATCTCGTATATTATTTTAAATGCAAGGCCTTTTTAAATTTAAGGTTGCTGTAGGATTTGCACCACGACAGATGAACTGATATAGTTGCTCTTGTGTAAAATGAAAGTATGAACCAGTAATGTAAACAGTGAATTGCTTCAGTGCATTTGATGGCGGTTGGAAAATAGTTCCTGCTACATTTTGCATTAGTTTTTAATGTGTCTGTTAAACAAGTGCATGGATGCAACTATAGAGATGTCTGACACTTTCCTCCTCCAAAAACCATCCTCAAAACAAGCCATTTAGAATAGACAAAGGCTAAACAGATTTTTATAAAAATGGGAAGAATCCTCACAATGGACTACTCAGGCATAGGTGTGTAAGTAATATTAAATATTACATAAATAATACTATCATACACGTTATAGACATATATGCAAACTATTATAAACATTGTGAAGTTTGGAAAGCAAATTATTTTAAAGTTTGCATAATGACTATGATCATTATCCATTCCCCACATGCATATATAGATATATATATTCCAGTAATCTTTCATCATGAACACATAGAGATGTTTTCCATAGGCTCCTGCCTCATTCAGAGCACAAATGATTGGTTTGATGCAAAACTATCCAGTGTTTCATTTTGTCTCTACTACTCTTTCCTTAACTATACCGCAGTATTTAGGTCCTACTCGGAATTATAAAGGTATTTGCATGGTTTTCTGCAGCATTCACAGAACAGAACTTGAGTGTTTACGTCCTTAATTCATTTTACAAGACCCATCGGAAATAAGAGCGTGTCATTCTCTCAGTTGAAATCTCCACAATGGGAAATTTCAGGAACAAAGAGATTAAGATCAAAAGTATCTACTAATTTGGTGTATCTACTACAAGAAATTTAGAAGCTGTTTTCTTTTTTTTTCAGAATAGGGTTAGATGGTACTTTATTGGGTCAGACATAGACCCTCACTGATTTCAGTTAGAGGGTTGAAAAGCCAGAATTTGTGCTGTGGCTTCCTGGGCTCTCAGGTCAGACCTCCAGCAAATGAAGAGCACATCAGTAGTGATAAACCATAAAGACAAAAGCAGGAATTGGGGATGGAAGGGTTGATTTGAGTGCTGTGAGAGAGGCCTGACTCGGCTCTCCTTTCCATACCTCAACTTCTGTCATGCAGTTCCCTTACTAATTCCTTGTATACTTTCAGGATATAGAAGAAACAGTCAAGTCCCTGATTTACCCCAAAGACTATTTGCTGTTTAATGAAGGACATAGGAGTTCTCTGAAAAAAAAACAGTGTGATCACTTCACTGAAGGCTCTATCATGATACATGTATGCGCGTGCAGTGCTCATTGAAATTCCTGTAGTTCTAATGTTTCCTAACTTCTGAGTGCCTTATTCAAGTCACAATGACATTTCAAAATACTGGGTTTGTGTCTTATTTACTACTGCTTTTATTAGAGTAAAAACCCCAAACCCAGAGATGCTATATTGACACACCATACAGATTTCTCCTGCTTGCACGGTCTCACTCTCCATCCAGAAGAGTCAGGACCAGTTCTTCCCTCATCCTTCCCAAGTTCTCCAGTCACATATGCAGGCAGCCATTCCCAGCTCTTCCCTTTTAACTTGCCTCTACATACATGTCAACTCTTACTCCTAGCAGGATTAATTAGGTTAGGAGAAGAAAAAAAAAGAAAAAAATCTTCAATATTTGCACACTAGAAACAATGTCTTACTGGTGAGGAATAAGAGTATATACCTGTGTGTATGAAGCTCTTCCATGGGTTACTGTATGGTGTAGGCTGAGAGGCTGTATGAAAGCACTCTTCTTGCTCCCTCTTCTTTCCTTTTCAGCCATGCCTCCCTTAATCCTTTCTCTTCTCCCTTGTCTTCTACATCCCTTTTCTTTCTGTTAATAAGCTTCCCTGTGTCCTTTCCCTAAACTTTCATTTATTGCCAGAATAAAGGATTTAAAAAACAAAACAGCAAAAGTACACAGCTAAGAAGACTGATGTCTTTAATTGTACAAGTTTCTCCTTTGTCTTCCTTTACATATATAGCTCTCTTCAGATGGCAATTACTCAGGGCAAAGAAAGTCCCTGGGCTCTAGATGTGTATCTTGGAAGTGCCTGGCATATTTTATCTCTTACTATTGGATAAAAACCACATAGTAATAACAGTCATTTTGTTTGGTTTTATTTCCCATGTTATGCATGCAACTATTACTGGTGTAATGCGTTGTTATGACAAAAGGCTTTCCCCTATGCAACAAAATTTGGTTTTGATAGCTATTGCAATGGTTGGAGAGGACCATCAATTGATCAGGTTAACTTTTTTAATTGATAGCTTATTGCACATCATTCTAAGGCAGTCCACTTAAAAACATTACTTACCATTTACAACGTTTGCCAGGTGTCCTCGTGCTTTACAATATTGATGGATCATAGCAAAGAATGCGTGCTATGGACATCTTCAAGGTTATTGGTGAATTTTAGTCTTATATTTTGTTTTAAGAGTGGTTTGGAAAAATATAGCCCAATTGCTAGACATTCCTTTGTTTAACCTGTTTCTACACAAAATCAGAAGGTTTATTTCTTTGTCTTCTTGGAGAAGGCTGGCCTCAGAGGTAAAATATAGTGTAATATGTCGAAAACGCTCAAGCACAATATCTGATTTGTATGTAGTTCTTGAATGTTATATTGTTTAAAAGAAAAAAAGTTACTTGAAAACCTATTACAGCCTAACACAATAGTACAGCCTTGAGGAGGGTCTGATAATAACGATTGTAAACAGTGAATCTTCACTCAAGATAGCATCCATGGCTCAAATTCAGAGGAACTGCAACCTAGAACTATATTTTTGGATTTTGTTTTGCAATGGAGAGGATAAACTGCTTTTATTTTTCAAGACAAGCATTTGTGCTTGTGGTAAGAGTTTAGAAAACATGAAACTAACATCAACCCATAGAGCAATGTCTGCCCAAATGCAGAAAGCTAAGAAAGCAGTCTTAAAAGATGCCACTAATTTACCCCTTCCAGTGCTCAATGGTAAGCAATTTAGACACCTATTAAGAATAATTTAATTGCAACATTATTATCCTTTCACTGCTATCAGAACAATTTGAAAAGGAGATGAAGAATCTCAGACCTGCAGATTTCCTAGGTCTGATACACCATTCTTAGCAGACCAGGGATGATCTCTGGAAGAAATCAGCTCCTTCTTCTGTTATAACCTAATGTAGCCCTGCACTCTACCAAAGGGTCCACTCTCTCTCTCTCTCTCTCTTTTTGCATCCCACACAGAGCACTAAAATCACGCCTGCTCTGGCCGTGCCACAAGACTGCTCTCTCTGGCTCTAGTGATGGCTCTTTTTTCTCTTCCGAGGCTACCTATTAACGGAGGCAGCGTGATGTCAGTCACAGGTCATTAGATCTGTCTACATTTCCAAGCTTTGCTCCTGCCCACAAATACTGAAATTTCCTTTTCTCAAAGGACAAGATTCTGTCATTACAATGTAAACCTGCTGCTGTTATAGCTTCTGGACATGCCAGCGGTGGCTCAGCTGAGCTCCAGGAACTGGAGCAGAGCCTGGGGTGTCTGTCAGGGACCACTCACCCACCAAAACTGCATTCGCAACCCACTGCACATAAAATCTTATTTTGGTTCTCCAAATACCAAGCCTTGCTTTCTGGAAAGCAAGTAAAATTTTTTCCTCGATTCATCTTAATTTTAGTCCTTGTTAGAGAAACTTGAAATAGGACTAGAAAACAAAATCAAGATCTTAACCTTAAATATCTCAAACTTCAAGTGGTTTTAAAGCTGTAGTTGAGTCAAATTTGGATTTCCATAGGAGCTGTTAATTATTTATAGTCATATACACAATATGGGGGTGTTGTCACGCTTAGGAGTCCCACAGTAGCAGATCTGACAAGATACACCATGGTTCTCCAGAACAGGAATCCATTTGCAGGGTTTTATAGGAATTCTAGCTTTTAAATCACTGAAATTTCTAGACTTTATGCTTCCTTACATGCACATGGAGAAAACAGAACTACTACAGTTGGATTAATATGGTGGAAGGTGGTGTTAATTAGAATTTGAACATTAACATCATATTTTTCTCATTACTTTTTCAAGTAATATTTCCTACAAGAAGCAATACATTGTCAATACAAATTCTCAATAGGAATGTGGCTTAATACCATGCAATTGGCTTTTTCTCAAATTCCGCTGGAGCAACTTCTCTGCCATCTGAGCAGGTTTTTTGCTAAATGCCACTGAAGTGGCGTCACTTCAAAACAACACTAGAGAAGGTTTTGTTTGGTTTTGTGCTTTGTTTTTTAGCACACAAGTGACTTCAGCAGAAAGCACCGCTGCCTCCAAATAATAATAATAATAATGAGAGATGGTACCTAGGAATTACCATGGTCAGATAGTGAGATGTTCACAACGTATACTTTTTTTTTTTTTTTGATATAAAAATGTCGTGTACTTGAGACCGACATCCATGTAATATTGTGAAGCACTCAATAACAACAAACTACCATATGTCATGCAACCCTGCCTACACTGTTTGGAAACCAGTTAATACTTTTTCATTTACCGCTTTATAGATGAAGGGAGGAGGAGAAGGCTGTAACTATCAAGTTCTTTTTCCTATTCTTTGAGAAACTTTAGGTTGCTGTGGTAATCAAACACAGTAATATTTATTCATGAGTACATTTGAAAATAACCTACAGATTTTAACTGCTATATCAGGTGGTTAAACATGAAGTGCCCTCAAATACCGTTACATCCCTGATTTCCTTTGTGTACACCGATGCACAGTTAGTTTGAGACAACCATACTGCATCATATACAAATTAAATTTCCTATCATTTAGCCATAACATTTAAAATACTTGACAAATCCATAAAGCTAAAAGACATTATGATACCTATGCTACTCAAAATTATCCACTTGGGAGGAACCTGCTCTGTGAAGAACAGATTAAAGATGGCATTTTCATCTTTTATTGAAAATTTCTCACACTTTATCAATTCAACACTAATTTTTAGCAGCATAGTAAATATGCTATGTTTGTTTTATATAGTAGTAAAGTTGGGTCTACAGAAGACAATATAAAACCTCAAAACCAATAGAAAATATTTTCAAAATGAAGGCTCAGAATAATTTATTGCCCAAAAGAAAGAAATAGTAATACATGTGATTTTGATTTATACTGATCATGTTCCGTAATAACCTTAATTTAATAGAAAAATCATATCAATGATTTTGTAAATTTATAAACAGATACTAAAGCTTTTGCAAAATTTGATGGGAAGATATGTTATCTATTGTTTCCACTTCTAATATACATGTGTAAAGCATTTACTAGTGTACTGCTTTATAAACAGCACAAGATGGAAGTATCTGAACACTTAGGTTGTCACCTTAAAACAAACTGTCACACATTTTTCTTCACACATTTGAAACCCAACTTATCAACCTTAACAAGTGTTGTTATCAAAAGAATTTTGGTGCCTTTGTTCTTTCCCTTTTGCAAGTAAATTACACTTTTAGGATTTATTAAGACAAGAAACAATTTTTGAATAGCAGGTCAAAACTCTCTATGGAAAAATTCTCATTACTTTCTAGCCTGAAGCAGTATTTACCACTCCAACTTATCCATCTTTTTCCTGTTTTTTATATATCTATATTTCCAGAATCTTGTTTCTGTGCCTAATGCTATAACATTGCAGCAGTTTGTTCAAAGCAACACTCTTATTTTTGCTCTTAGCCGGTGCTATACAAACCCTGATCAATTATTGAAGTGTAAGCCCTGAAGTAACACAGCCATTACTGCAGCAGGCAGATAAAAATGGAACACTTTTAGCTACAGTATATTTACTTTAGAGTTTCAGCAAACAAACCAACAAGTTAAACTACCTTGTCTTTCACTTTGTTTGATGTACTAATATTTCCTGCATGTTCAAAAGTCTTTCTTTTAAAACAAAGTTACTGAAATGTTATGGCTGCTTGTTTGTGAGAATACCTAAGCTTAAATATTTGCATGAAACAGCCTTGAGATATAGAAAAGGCAGCATTAAAGTACTACAAATCTAATACAGAAGCTGCTATCTGTAGTGCCATAAGAGCCACAGTTTTTTATGAGCTCTTTGGTATTTTAAGTTCGCCAAACTGCAGAGCCTGCATATTGTAATGACATTAAAAATGATGCTGGGAGGTATCTTAAACAACAAACAACATCACTGAGAAAAGTATTCATTAAAGAAAAGAAAAGAAATCAAATTAGAGGTGTTGGAAATTTCTCATGAAAATCAACTGCTAATCACTTGTGGACTTTTCTCCTTCTGCAGCTCACTCCTTTACTCACAAAGGAGTGCCCAAGATGTAATTTTTTGTTAAAATGCTTTCTTATTTAATTATACAGAGTCTATTTGATAGCGACGCCAGTTCAAGACTACAACTATTCATCTTCTGATGGTGCTGCATGTGCATCTGCACACAAGATATAATGTTTTTCAGTTTAAATGTCTGTTCTGGGTTTTAAGGACTAAATGATAGTGAAGATGACTGGAAACATTCCAGATTTTCCTATATAAACTGCTTAGCAAAACCAAAAATTAGTACTTATGCTACAGAACTAATAATGTTTGACATTTGCATTTTATCACTTACGATATGAAGAGCGGGCAGAACTTGTCCCAGGAAGTTTGGGGGAAACTATAAAAACTCAGTTTTAGAAACGGATGTTTAAAAAAAGATTGTATAGTTTTGCTCAGTTCTCAGCTGTTCTTTTTTCTAGTTCCCAGAGGAAAGCAGGCTGCGTGGCTTGCAAACACCATACGTGAACAGCTTATGAAAAATGATCTCATGAATACATAAGTATGTCATCATATCCCACTTGAAGGCATTTGATAACTGGATATAGTAGCCATGAGTAAAAAAAACCTATATGTACTTAGGTGTTTTCATAGATTTGGACAAAACCCAAAAATAGTATTACGAAGAGGTGTTCATGGGGATTTTTTTATATTCTTTACATGCAAGAGTGTATAACATTTGCATCCCTGACAATATTCACAAATATTTTCACTGACCTTGGCGGTACTACTTGTTCACACAAGTAGTATGTATAGGGTCACAGAGATCACATCATTTCCTCAAATATCTGAACTTCCCAAAACTTATTCTAGCTTTGAAAACATGACAAAGTAGGAACCATTTCTTGTCAGACACAAAGAAAAAAAAGCAGCTAGTGCTATCTGCAAATCGTAGAAACCTGGTGCCTCTCTGATCCTATTAGAGGCACTCCAGCTGATAGGAAGCAGCCAGATAGGAACTCTGTCCTTGCCCAGGTATGCACAGATGAGCCCTGCTCTTTCCACACCACTTTTTGCTCATTTCTGGAGATGGGATGAACCCGAATCCTTCAAATGTGAGACAGACAACACAAGCACATGTACACATGGGCATGCATCCATACAGATGATGTAGAAAGTACAACTTCAAGATAAAAACAACCACAGACTTTGTTTTAAGCTGCATCTATGGGCAATTACTAACCATGTCAAACTGTCTCTCTTCACCCTTCATTTCAATATATCTTATTTTAAAAAATGGAAAACACAATGAATGTAAACAACTTCTTTATCTTCCATTTTATTTTTATTTTTATAACCAGTACATCTGAGCCTAGTAACATATTCAAGGTATGCCTCAAATACTTGGAAGCAAAAACCTTTTCATTTGAACATTCGATTCACTGAAAGTGAGGTAGCCAATTTGTTGTTGCAAGCGTCTGTGCTATTATTTTTAGAGCTTTCTGGCAGACAGCTTATGAAAGGTGGTTTGTATAAAGCAGCAACATAATTTGAAAAAGTGCAAAAAGGGAATCTATAGTGATGCATGTCTTTGTGAAACTGCTCTTTATTTAAATATTGCACTGGATAGTAGAAACTGGCTGACTGGATTTATGAGGTGTGAAGCTATGTCTCATGATGATTAACATTAGAATCACAATGTAGACCTGAGGTCAGACTCCAGATACTACATTAACCTTCTTATTTTTTAGAAAATCTGGAGCTCTCATTATTATTATAGTCTTTATTAAAACAAAGATGTTGTTGAGTTCACTGCTTGTTTCAAATGAGTCAGGAAAGTAGGATCTTTGAAGCTTTACTTCTCTTCGTTACTATGCTCATCCATGCTTACCTTTTGTCAGAGGAGCCCTGTATGCTTATGTAGGGACATACGAAAATGCCTACTTTTCACAAAACTTATATAAAATAATCCAAAACATGGATAGCTTCTCTTGTGGTCACCAATTTCAGATAGATTTGTAATGAAATAGCTGCTGTGTGAGTTAAATCAGATAAACAGTCCTCTAAATCCTGAATATTCATTTATTCTGGGTAATCATCCTCAACACAACAAAATTCGTGCTTATATCCTGTCTTTTATAACTGTGTTCCCTAGGAGCACTGGGCAAGAGCCACTACAAGGAGGGCTGCCTTGGGGAGAGGGTCATAATGTCACACCTGAAGAACAAAAGCTCCTCAAGCACAGGGTTCAGCTGGCTGGAGAGGGCTTGGGGAGGGAGTGGAAATCAATGGATGCTCTGTTTCAACACTTATCCCACAGTTCACATGCCATCAGCAAGAATTTCTGGTTGGTTGGTGACTCCTAGAAGCCCTTCTCCTGCAGGCAATTTGAGGATCTCAGAGTCACAAGAAAGCTTTGAGTCTAACATGGCTACGTAGACTGGTTATTCTGAGCAGGCAACAAAGCCTTTTTGCATTTCCCAGGAACACAAGGTCTATTGCACACGTGTACTATAATCCTTCTGCACACACGTGGTAAATCTGGCGTTCCCTGGAGCTACCAGACTTGCTCACTCAGGGCAAGTGTGACCCACACTGACCTGCAGGACACCAGCTATTTCACACCCTCAGAAAACACCACTGTGCTGCTCCTCTGTGTGCCCAGAAAGACTTTTCCAACTTAGCTGCGAATGGAAACTTCCCTCCCAGCCCCTCCAGGGTACAACAAAGATAAAAGGAAAATTAAAACGGAGAATGTGAGGCCAACGCCATCAGTACATGGAAAACAATTATTAAAACAACCCCACGTCCTCCCTCAAAAAACAACAAAAATATGGTAGCAAGCTATAACTACAATCCTGCCATTTCCTCTGTTCCACCTCCATTTGTTACTTTGATTCATATTTCTTTCCCCTACAGAAAAAGAGACTGAATCAAATAATTTAGATCCATCTTTCCATTTAGTTTCAATTCACATAGTTTTACTTATGACTTAGGATATGAAGGTATTTGTTTGAAGACTAAAAGTAGCTGAACGGGCGAATCATAACCCAGATCCACATTTCCACAGGTTAGTCTAAGCAAATCACAGGCAAATGGTTGAATCAGGAATCTATGACTACATAAAATATTTGTCAGATACTGAAATCACTGCAGGGCAATACTACAAACTCATCTCCTAGATCTCTTTTAAAGAAGAAGCAGCTATAGAGATGTTAGCAAATCATCCTAAATTTTGAATGGCAAAAACTTATAAACAGCAATCCTAATGATGTCTCATGTAGCATCATCACTTAATGAAAGGATGCATGTCTTCAGGTGGTAGCACTGAATGTTTTATTGATGATTGGACTGCGCGCCACAAAGATAGGGGACAGAAAAGCTGTAATATTGTAAGAAGTAAGTTCAAAGGAAGTTTTCAGGAAAAAAAGGGTGAATGCCTATTACTACCTATGAATGCAAATAATCTGTAAAGACAATTAAAATATGTCCATTTTAACCAGTTACCCATTCAAATGAAAATTGACACTTAATTTGCATTTCTCACCAACAGAAGTTCCAAAGCATATACCATGCAAAAAATTCAGTTCAGAAATATTTATAAAACCCCTAGATTGCATACGAAGTATTCTCTTGATCTTATGACACTTGACCTACTGTGGGTACAGTGGAGAATAACTCTAATTTTGAATATTCATTATATCTTTTAAAAAAAAAAAAACAACACAACATTTTAATGTCACACAGCAACAAAAGCTATTCACGGGCCAAAGCCCAGTCACTTAGGTTTACCCTAGACTGATGATTATACATCAAAATGTCAGAAGATATGTATTTACCAAGTTTGATGAAGAAAATCTGACAAATACTATTTAAGATAAGTGGCATTTTCTCCTAATTGTTTTCAGATGAATGAATGAGAACCTAATGCCCTGCTACTTTGGTGGAGCACTAAATGGCTTCAAAAACTCATGTTTATACAATGTATTGATACAGACTCTAAAATGAGAATTGAAACAGGCATGCCCATTTATAAATGTATCTTAGGTATACGTAGTCAGAATTACAAAAGAAAATGCGAAAAAATACCCCAGATTAACCAATCATTATTTACGTTTGTTTGTTGTCTTTTCTCAGTTTGATATGTCATCTCAATCACCCTCATTTTCTTGGCACTGTTGTGGTTTTGAAAACTGTAAATGTTTCAGCTAGCATCAAATTTACTTAAATGAATCATTTACTATAGGTGGATTACATAGCAAAGACAAAATCTTTTCACAGTCTCCCAGGGTACAGTGATATATGCAGATATTCTACAAAAAAAGCAACCAATAGCTGAAGTTGCTGTGTGTAAGGGAACTTGCCCACACATATTTAATCTCAAGTCCCTGTGTGCTTTCATTGACCTTAAAGGTTTGTGGTATGAAGCAGCAGAGCTTGCCATTAGTGCAAAGATGCATGAAAAGAGATCGCTATAGGAAGAGGTCTTATGCCGAAATGTTGGGTTCTCCATAGGCTCTGAAAGAGGGAGCCCTCTGAAAGAGGGACTTCTGTTATTGTGCCCAAGCATACCATCCACTTTGTGACCCTAGTTATATACATCTACGTATACACACATATCTATAGCAATATCTGGGCAAGCTTGGATACTTGAGGAGATTCAGTCATAGCAGAAAGGAATTACTGTTGCCTCCAGAAAGTCAGCTGAAGCATTTAAAACTAGTTCAATATCTCCACATTATTATGTAGTTCCCTGATTAGTCTTGGGAGAAAATAACCTGCATTGACCACATAACACGCTCAGTTTGCTTTCCCTATGAAACAGCCTAGCTGCATGGTTCATAGCATCGTGGTGATAAGGCATCCACCTGCACACTCCATACTGCAACTGTTGATTATAACTCAAGTTTCAAACATTTTGATTCATAGGTTTAAAGCTGAAAAATATGGATTCAACAAAAAGCTTAACTAAATCCGGAACAGATATTTTAATAGGTCTGAGAATTTTCAATTAGCTTTGAACAAATCAGTCATTCGATTTTGTACGGCTCTGGATAATTCTTCCTGGAACAGTCAGACTAAGAAGCAGAAAAAGAAACTTATTACAAGATGGACTTTTATGCAGTAGCCTGACTTGAGAAGAAGGTACCAGAGGTCATAACAGGCATTTTCTTATGAGATGTCCAGCTGAATTTTTCATGCTAAAGAAGATTAGGTGAATCTTGGTATTTTATTCCTCTGAGTCAGGGGCCTACTCCAGAGATCTGCACTTGGTACTTTCAGATTTTGGCCCTAGGACAGAACTCATTTGTTCAATGAACTGGAAGATAAAATAGCATAGAATTGCATGAAGTACAATGGGATGCTGAAAGATGAGAACTAAATAGTATCAGCAAAGATATATAAGGATGCTTGCCTTCCACTGAACCTGTTAATTGCAAATATTCTCAGTCCATTATAATAATTAAGGAGTATTAAAGTTCTCTCTCCTAGAGAACTGGAAAGTTTTACTATGTAGGTCACCATGAAAATTGCTGTTCACGACAACATCTGCCCCAGAGCAAGGGAGAATGAGGGCAGAGAGGAGCATATTGCTACATAACACAAAGTAACGTCAATGGGTGAATGAGTATCAATGCTGTGACAAACTGTCATTTACAAATAGAAGTGGACAACAGTGGGAAATTAGAGATGGTCCATCCATTACTATGAAAAAGAATAAAGAGCAAGAAATTGTCCCTGGTTTTCTATCATCAATTCATTCTCCATCTTCTACCTACAAAGGTCCACCAGGAGCCCAAAGGACAGTCTCGCTGCAATGCATTACAAGCGACGATGGCACTCAGGCTAGTGGCACTGCAGACAATGAGGCCAGAACTAAAGCCTACCAAACGCAATAGAAAAGTCCCATTCATTTAAATGAGACTTGGATCAGTCTCTTGGCAACTGGTGTGTCAGACACTCAGCTGAAAATCCACTGGCAAAGTCAAGCAGGATGGCTGTGGTTCACAGCCACACTTCTCTCAGGTAGCCCTGAAGGACATCAGCTTCTGACCACACCAGTGCTCATGGCACTGGAGGTGACAGTACACACCTGAGTATCAAACATAAATGTTCGCTACCTTGAAGGTTGTAAAGTAAAATCCATCACAGTTGCAACATTGCAACTTTGCTTTTGAGATAGAGTAGGTATATCCATGTATAGGGGATGACCTTTCTATTTCTTTCCTTTGTTCACTGTTAGGAGATGGTATACAACCATCTTTCTTTGACATGGAAGGTCAAATGTGTACCTCTGGTTTGCTCCCAGTAACGAAGGATCTGCTCTGTTGAAAGTAGTAATGCAAAATCACTTAATTAATAGCTGGACCGAGTATAATCTGTGGAAAGTATTTCTGACAGATGGTTTTCATTCTCTTTGCAAAGCCCAATGCTTTCAGCTGTCTTTTACAGTTCATACCTTACTAGGCACAAAATCATTGAGATTTTGTCCAATTAGTCCTTGTTGGCTCTTTTAAAATATTTGGTATGACTCTATGACCATATATATGTATCACCCACACATGCAAATAATTCATAGGCTTTGACAAAAATGTCTTCTATAAACGTAAGCATTTGTGTTCTATCACTATATTTTGTTTCTACATAATGAAAGGAAAATTTAAAATATAGCAGAGAATGCCATTAGAATGTACTCAGTTGTGTGATCATTTGGCAAAATGGACAAATGTCTCCTAAAGAGTATGTTGAGGTTCCCCAAACAAATTTTACTGGTAACATAAGGCAGGTTGGAGTAAATTCCAGCCATGAAACTCTAGTTCATTAATTTTCTACACCAACTGTCTCTTGCTAATTCCACTCACATAATAAACAGCCTAATAAAAATATACTTTCCTTCTCGGTCTACATCTGAGAATATTTATAGATGCTGCGTAATATTGACAGGGATTCAGTCATTTTTTGTGTTCTAACAGAAATTTGAAAGAAGGGTTATACTTGTATCAAAATACAGGAGTGATACTGTGCTTTGTGATTCTAAGGTGATGTAATTTGTCTACTGCTCTTTCTGCCGACTGGTGACCAGACACTAGAGCTGACTTAACCAGTAAGCAGAGTCTACCATCTGGTGGCTGGAGTTGCTGAATGTACGTCCTACACATTCCTGCATCTAGATTCAAATGGGACCTTTGTCGCTGGTAGACATTTTTCTCCAATGACTGGAGCAAGGAGGCACCTTCAGTTTGATAATCGTCTCTTCCTTGAAGATTTTTTTTTAAATGTAATTTACACCTACCTCCGCAGCAGCTTTTCCAAAAACCTGAATGAGCTTCTTGATCCTTATTTGGCCACTCTTTTCCATGGACTCTGATTTTGTGCATAAAAATAGTCCTGTTGTAGTATTCGATGTTAATGGATTAACAAATTAAGTTTTATGAAATCTGAATATCAGCCTAATCTGACAACTTTCAGGCTCTCTTCCTTGCTGTTCACTGTCTCTGCTATACAAAGACTCATGCCCAGAATCTAATACATCATGATAGAAATTGCCACTGAAATCAGTGAATAATTTTGAATGAATCACCATTCATGTTGTACAGTAAATACAGCAATATTGTATTTTAAACACACACATAGCCAAATGACCAGAGGTATTTATGTATATCATTGATGTACTGAGGGATAATCAAAGTAAGAACCAATAAAACAAACTTGTTCTTAGTGATTAATCAATGTGTACTTGTATTTCACATTTATCGAATCATACAGTGATTGGCAGGGATTGTATGATATGAGTCAGCGTAAGAACTAAGATTTCATTTATCTTTTCAGATATGCTTTTATAGAAGAACAACAGAAAGCTGAAACTATCTTCACATTAAGGTAGAGGACTGAAATGTCTGCAAATAATTTAAACCATATTAGTGTATGATAATGTTGACAGTAACAAGATAGGAATGACTGAAACAATCTAAACACTGAAGCAGTAAAGTGGCTTTTAAGTATCTAAACAAAAGATCACTGCCAACCAAAAGACATCCAAAAAGCAGAAAAATGTGTGATGTTCAAAAAAGATATAAAGGATGACTTCATCACAAGTTTCTATTGTGCCTCTCAATGTATGGGCTAGCATTTCGCATATTCTCTTTTCTCTGCAGTGACTGTACCCGATTAGTCTCTTCAACACACATTCTAACAATAGGAAATGCTATCCACAAAATGGGTTATTTCACACAATAAAAGAAAATCTTACTGAACTATCTTCTGAAAATGATGTACAAAAGGCTATTAAACAACATGCATCTGGCAAGTCAAATGGTTCAGATGGCATACAAATAAATCCACATATTATTGCTGATTTCCAACTATTAAGACATCTGCTGAAAATCCTCCAGTTAATAGGAGCACAAAATAGCTTCTTCCAGACTTGACTATTTCCCTTATCTATCATGTAACCATCGAAGGACAGGGGATCAATCACTATGTATAACAACCAACTTGGTAGCTCTTTCCCAGCCACAGTGGGCAAAGGCATCGCTTATGTGGTGCTTTTCATTGGTACTTATTTTTCCCTGGTTCGCGTCCTGTCGCTTTCCAGGGGCAGATAAGCAAGAACAGAAAAAATGCACTGATTGCGATTCTCGAGAAATCCATTGTAAACCGAAGAGGCAAATTCTCTTACACGGCTTTAACTAGATGGAGTTCTGCTTCGGTCAGGCATAAATAACCAAAAGAAAAAGACAGTAACATGTGAGTACACAAGTGGAAGAGCAGAAATCCCTCGGCATCAATGCCAGATCCTACTGCCTTAAGATTCATATCATCATTCCATGGTTAATGCCTTACTATGATATTTTGACAAGGAGAGGATCTAGACACCGAGGTGTAATGAAACTGATTAAAGCAATAACAAAGTCTTACAAAGCAGCATGCAGAAACTACAACTGAAAACTACTGTCATACACTATGTAAGAGTCATTTAAGGACACAGACTTTAGCAATAAAATACTATTCATGCAAATACAGTCAAAAAGCAAAAAGCTCCTCCAGTGCAGGTGCCAGCCCTAACTCTACCCATCTTCTGCAGACCCTAAGTATAGTTTGGGTGGTAGGAAGGACTATCTTACTCTTCAGTTAAAAATTAGTGGGGTATCTTAGTTCATAGAGGGATACAGTATGTAAAATAATTTTTGTCCTACAGAAAGCAGAAAGGAAATTGCATTATAGATATTCTACCTCCTCGATCTGACAAGCTGTGGAAGATTACTACAAATGGATAATTTGACATTTTTTTTTTTTTAAAGCCATACAAAGTGTACATAGCACTGCGTCTGAGACTTTACAGTTTCCATACTTGTAAGAGTTATTACACTTCTACAGCTATCACTAAAGGGACTTTTAGACACTATATGGCATTTGTACGGAGAGTTATACCTGTAAAACTATTTAAATATAAAATTACTATCTCTCATTAGAGGAGTTATATGATTACAGAATCTGTGTTTACACCAGGTACCAGGCAGCTCCATTTTAATCTATATTCTGAAGAACAAGAACTAAGGCAGTAAGAGTAAATGAACTTAATTTGACTCAGCAGACGGAGCCATCATGGACCACTTGCATTCCCTTTACCATAAGCACTTGCCTAATCTCATTGGAATAACTGGTAACTCTGTACAATGTTTCTCCAGGATTGTTTAACATTCCCTGACTTACCAACCACCACATATATTCATATTCCTGGTGAAAGCTATAAAGCAGCCGTGGGCACAATTACAAAAAATTTTGGGATGGATTCTACTTACTCTCCTCAGGCAACAGGAAAAGTAAAGACAACCCCGGTCAGCTTGGGCTGGCAGCGAAATACAGTGCCACTCCAGAGTATCCAGTATCAGGAATGGCAATGGGTAGCCCATATATTTGAGTCCACCAAGTTCACTAGAAACTCTTGCTGCCTCAGATCCCTGAAGGAAGCACACTTAAGCAAAGGTGGTTAATGATGATCAATTTTGAATTTTTCCCCATGAACTGAATTATTTTTATCAGGCTTATCATAACGATATTATTTTTAAAGCTGTGTGGTTTGTATCACAGCTTGTGATAGATTATCTGACAAGATAGTTGAACATTATAAAAAGAGAAGGAGGAGTAGATGTAAAGGTGGGGAAAAGACATAAGAAAAGAAAGGAAGAATCTAAAGCAGAGAGAACAAAGGAAAGAGATTCACTGAGTCATTTATATCTTACAGTTGAGCAATAAAACATCATTACCATCAATAAGCTCCTGATGATAAAACAATTGGAGATGAATTACAGAAGGTTCAAAGCAAAATGAGCAAAGGACTTAAGATTATTTTTGTGTTTTAAGAATTAAGGGTGATGAGAAAGACAGAGCATAAAGAGTTCCTGGTAGTACCAGTGCTGCTTTGTAAACCGTTGTAGTTTGTGGTAAGAGACACTTGTGGCCAGCCTCTCTCTACCCTTTCTCTCACATATTGAACATTTTTTCTCGTCCTATTGCACTGAGTAACCTTGCTTATCCCCTCATTCCCACGCCAGATTTGTTTTGTCCACCATTATCATAAAGTTGTTACTGCTACAGACTCTACTTGGCCTCCACACTGGTGCACAGCTGGGACAGAGGATGAGGGCTGTATCATCTCTTTTATGTCAAGAGTGAAAGAGCAGAGGAGAAGAGCAGTGAGATGGAATAGCTTCTCTTCTCCTCCCTTCCCCCCTTTCCCATATGAACATGATGACTCATTATGACAGAAGTGTAATAAACTTCTAAAAAGACAACCACAAAACATGTATTTCTTTCTTACAGGCACAGCTACATTAAAAAAAAAAAAGCTCACACATTCAATGATATAGGATTAAATTATGCACTGCCAGTTTTTGGGGCAATATTTAAACATTACATCCTACAATGAAGCTCAGTTCTAAACTGCTATATCTCATTTATGGAGGTAAACAGCAAAAACGCAAAGTGTAACAGCACTGTAACGTCTTTATGTTGCAGCAGGGCTATCTTTTCAAAAAAAGACTCTTCTTTTCCTTACTCTGACTCTAAACTACACCAGCCCCAGTGAGCTGGAAACTACTCCAAGCTCTCTCCTTAGAAGAAACTTCTTGCCCTCTTCTCTTGGTTTTTGGTGAGCAGCACTGTGCTCCTCACAGTCTGGTATCACCGGCTGAGCTACGAGGACTTACATCGAGAACTTTACGGCTCTGGTGGGTAATGGACGGAGGCACCAGCTCGCCGGTGTGCCGGGGGAGAGGCTGCCCCCCATGCAATCCCACTGCTTCTAGTTCTTCAGGCAAGGTTAAGTACATGTAAATTAAAACTGCAAGCTATTTTTGTATAAAGTTGGTATTACTAATTTGTTAACTATGACAATTTCACACAGAAACCCTTTTGTTGGAAACTGAGTTTCTCATGTAATAATTAGCTGTGGAATATTACCCCAAACAGGTGTCTGTAGCCTGTCAAAGTCAGAACAGGTGATTTAGAATTAGCGTATTAAAAGAACTGTGAATTAGCGAAGCAAAAACGTGTTAATTTCTTGTTCCATCTGTTAATATGAATTCACTGCCAAATATTTTACTTTGTAGAACTGTGCTGGGATTGGCAAGAACATACACTATAAAAAAAAAAGTTTAAAGGCCTGAATGTTTAAAAATCATGACATACGTTACTGCAAAAATAACTTCTACATTTGAGCAAGGTTTTTTCTTTTGTATCTTTTAAAACTTCATAGTGAAGAATACCATATAATCCATAAAAGTAAGCTAAAAGCTCTTGCAAATAAACTTTAGGGCTTTCAAAACCAAGTCTGAACACAGTGTCACAAGAAAATGCAAGAGAATCTTATGAATTGGCTTAAATAATACCTACAATCAATGTTTTTATTCTGCTTTTAAATTTGAGACACAAAGTATTCAAATACTCAAGATATCCGAGATGTGAATTTTTAAACATAATACTGGTATCTACCTGAAAAGCTCTGTCCTGTCTGTACAGTAGCACAGTTCCTATGAACATGCCTTTCCTGAAAGTCTTTTGTGATAATGGGCATATTATGAGCTTTTTCTGTAAGCAGTGGCAAAACCCCCAGAAACTACCTATTTTGCACGTCTGATCCTTCACAATAGTATTTACAGCAGTATGAATGACATGTCTTTTTATAATAATCCCCACCTTCATGTTCCTTCATCTTCTAACTAGAAGCTGGCATACTCTTGAGCTAATGGAGAGTCTGGAATATGGCAGGATGGTCAGTATTACAAAATTGGAGTGGAAGTGGAATTAAAGACTGATTTTAAAGGGTGTATGGTTTACGTTTGCTATTAGCAAAAACAATGTTTTCGTGGCATTACTGTCTTTCAAAAAAAAAAAGATAGTATTTTAAAGCATTTTAAATATAATTATCCAACAATGTATTATATATATATCCATCAACTATTAATGAACATCAGGTATAAATGTCTAACTCCTAATATATGTGACTAATGACTGCAATATATTTTCTAGTGTGTGTCTTTCTCTACTTTTCTGAGCTTTGCACGGAAATGCCCAATTATGTGTTTGCTTCCTGCTGTGCCTTACTGCTTCTCTTACCCTGTACCCTGAGCCCTTTGGAGCCTGGCCATCGCACAGCAGAGCCTGCTCCCTGCCAAGGACCGCTTCAACTCAAGACAGACAGAGAACTAAGTACATGCACAACCACTAAGACTGCAAAGAGATTAGAGCATCATCAAAACACAAACTGCATCAGTGGTTTCAACAGCTAATTTCGATCGGTCACCAGTTGCCCTATCCTGGAGAACATCATGGCCAAGTTTGCTCACAGGTATGAACAGCAAGGTTACAGCTCCAACCCATATTTATATGATATCCAACTGTTTGAATTCAATAATTTGTCCTTAGCCCTTTTTTTCCTGGAAGGTGAAAAGGTGCAGAAGCTCAGAGGAAGATCACGCATGTGAAGCAGATGAAGGAGAAAGCCAAAGATGTGGAAATGTATAGAAACCTGTCAATGACCTAAATTTCAGTGCATTTCTCACCAAAAATACAGAGTTAAAAAGCTAATCCTGACAGCATTTGAGTCTCTGTTATGCCAAGTTTTTCCAATGTAAGAGGCAGCCAGCATTTTCAGGCCTGGCCTTCAGAGACATAAATCAATTTACACTAAAATTTTCTTAGGAGACAAATATTTAAGCATTTGCTTGCCCAGTCTATCCCCTCGTCACACAACCCTGATAAAACAAATAAAGAGATTTGTAGATGTTTCACTCAAGCTTGTATGCTACCACGATGCAGCAGGACACCATCCTGGCCCCAGGCATGTTGTTACTTTAGCATATTTCCACAAATTTTATTTTCTAGCATGAGGAAATCACAGAGAAGCCCATATTGCCACTTGGATTGCAGGAGAGTGAAAAGATGCACACCCAATTACTGCAAGCATTTCAAGCAAAGCTTAGAGATATGCAGCAGGTTCTTAACTGCAAATGATATGATAGGTAGTTTCTCCTCCCTAGTTTTCTGCCACATCCAAGAGATTAATACTTACATGAATCATCTGTAATGACTAGCATAATTTAGGGAAGTGAATGAGATTTTCTGCATTATTTATATTATGAACTCACAAGAATATGAATGGTGGCTTATGTAAATGCAAACCATGTTTACAGTAGCAAAGTGCAGAGAAAGGCTGGCAAGGGTTAAGCTGATATTTCCAGAGTTGGAGCTCTTTGTATCAACACTCTATTGCTTATTGCTTTAGTGCTGAGTGATGTGAGTTACAGCCTATGAACTACATATGGGAAACTTTTATTGTTTTCCACATTTGAATGGAAAAATAATTATGTTGCTCACATCTTTCACATACTTAAAGTAAATGCATCAAATTCTTTCTCAGGGTGTGGGCCTGCATGCTTATATTTAAAAAATGAAGGCTGCCAAAGTTTTAACCTTCGAGTAATAAAGATTTTTTTTTCCTTTCTTTTTTTTTTTTTTTTAATGCTTGATAATTCAACCTAAATGTCAGCTTAGGCTTTAAAATAGAACACATCTATTTGCTCATAATATTTAAGAAATACAATGTCATTATGCTGTTATCAGTGGTAAAACATGTCTAATCTTGATATAGCATCACCTTTAACAAATGCTTGTGGGAAAAAACTAGCGAATGCATAAAACATTTTATGTAGTTTTAAAATATACAATACATTAAAGTTTTAGTTGACTTATCTGAAAAGACATATTTTTGGCACATAAATAAAAAAAGGCAAGGGAAGAACTTGTCAGAAGGCAAATAAAGTATGTAAATTAAATCAAAGGTAAGGCAGCTACACTTTTTGTATAAATAACTGTGTTAACAGATTTTTATGCATATTACAATATATTCAGATGTATTACTTCTGCAAAAACAAATTCATTGCTTCTCTCCAAAAAATGGATTAAAACAATTTATTTTATAAAATTTGGATGGATAGGATAAGAAATGTAATAGCTATCTATGGAAAATAAATATAAAAATTATTCAAGCTCCATCTACTTTATGCTAGTAATGAGATGCACTTCATTCAAATTCCTTTCAATTGAAACAGTGCTGAGAAAGCAAGAACATGATTCTGTAGGAAATGATTTCTAATCTTCATGATAACATACCAATATAATACAATTATTTACAATTGACTAAGAGTTAATTCCAATAGTATAACATCTTTCTTGCAAAAATGTCAGCTTTTATTGATGAAACAAACTAAGAATAAAACATTTTTACTTGTAGTCTAACTGTGCTGTTTTTCATTCTGTTAACCAAAACAACACAGCAATACTGTAAACAAAAAAATAGCATCAAACTGGCTGTGTTTGCATGATTTTATCAAGAATCATAAGCAGTAGAGTGAAGTGCTTTGGGATTTTTAAAACATTAAAAATAGTTTGAGAAAAACAATGATTTTTTTCTTTTTGTTTATTTTGGGGGTGATTTTTTTTAAGATAATGAACATGAATTCAGTCAGAAGATATCATCAATGTCAATAAGCAGAGATCAGGTATCCTTATAAAAATAACTGCAATCATGCTGCAACTTTCATATTTTTAAATGCCTGATTGTCAAGATTTTTTTTGTTTTGGTAAACCAAATGGAAACAACACTTAAACAAATAGTTAACATTTAATTTTCTTTCTGTGTACTGAATTTGTGTTGTACATGACAGGACTGTCTTCACTGGAGTCTGAATATTATTTTACTCTCAGCAATTCTGTTGCCTTAGAACACTTAACCAGTAATGTATCTCAATATTCCTAGAAAGAAGGAATTTTAATTGCTTCTCTGTATCATAATATGGGGGTATTACTCAACATTTCCAAGCATGCTTTATCAAAAATAAAATAATTTCTATTTGCAGATACACAGGTATTTGTGCGGCATTTTAAACTCTTTTCTCATCACCTTCTGCTGTGCATCCTCCGAGGTTCATTAAAGCAGAATCACAACCACCAACATACTGACCCAAACCCATCCCTCTCCACTGAGTACTTGCTTTGCTCTTACGATACACCTTAAATGAGGATTCACCGAGGCAGTCTGAGAGGAAAAATATATCAAATCAGAAGAGAAAGACTCAGACTGTTTTGGTGTAAAGGACCACACAAGGCATGAACATCGACAAGACATGGTCGTGGTTTGAAGTCCATTGATGAACACTACTCTACTGCAGTCTGGAATCTTTTTTCCTCTCCAGATCTGCAGCTGTCTGAGAAGATAAAATTAGTTTGACTCTTTTCTTATGGCAAGGCAAATAAAAGAAGACATAGCGGTGTGCCAAGACACAAAACCACAAGTAACTGAAGTTCATAATAAAAGCAGCTGTATCGTCCAATTCACATGGGGTTATTCTGCTGAAGTCCTTCCACTAATATTTAAAAGCATGAACGACTATGCCCTTATAAACACAATACAGCAACTCTGCCTTATCTCTTCACATGGGCTGGCCCAACAAACTCAAATGCTAACACAATAAAAGGAAACAGGTGGCTGAGAGAAATATCTTATATCCTCTAAAGCAGCTGCCCTACAAGAAATTCAATCTAGGTATCCCGAACAAACTGCCTTTTCATCAAAGAACACTTACACGAGAGATGCACAGTATACCTATTTAGAACATATCTTGTATTGTACTTTCTACCACCAACTGGTTCCCTTTGATTGGCATAATTTTGGCAGATAATAATATTTGTATTTTTAAAAACAGTATTTAATTTGTTTACAACAGGTGCTTACTTTCCATTTGCACAGAAGAGCCGTTGTTCCCAAAGGCCCGGGGATACGACTGTAAGTCTCACGTTACTGGTTTTCTCCTAAGAGCACAGCAGCCATTAACATGCCCAAAGGAAACAGCAGGAATGAATGAACTGACCTCCCAAGTTTCAGCAATCTGAACTATTTGAAGTGCGGGATGCAGAAATACTGTAGCAGGTTGGACTGTGTGAGAAAGGATATATACAGGTGATGAGTGACGGGGTGTACCATTTGCACAAGGAGAAAAAGGTTTTACCATGAAATTACATATTGCCACTTTGCTGTGCTGTTATAATGTCTGAATCCTTTAGGGCAGAATGGGAACCGTTAAACAGGCAGTGAGTATTTCCAGCTATTACATTTAGAAGCTGAAATCTTCATTATGAAAAAAAACAACCATTTTGCTTAAACGCCACTGAAAATCCATAAGGTTGTGATCTCACTCAAATAGTTACTTATGATATTTACCATGAAACAACATGGGTTTCAAAACAACCACTCTGCAACGCTCCCAGCCTAGTGCTTAAAATATTAAATATTTCTAGTCTTTTACTTTGGTCCTGAAACATGCATGCTAATCTAAATCTGCCCTGGAAAGCATGGAGAATTATGTTTTTGATATGGATAGATATGTTTCAGACATGCATCTTTGCATAAAGAACTCTCAACTTTCTTTTTGGTATTATACATAAAATATTTTCATTTTCTATTAAATAGAAGAATATACGTGAAACATAAACATAAATCTAAATATGTTTCTTTACAAATCTGCAGAGATCTCAATGTTTAATATATGAAAGAAAACCTGTTTAAAGAGCTTCAAATCCTAAACTCATTGAACCCATTAGGATTTAAGAAAAGTTGTGATACGTAACGGTAGGAGACGAGTGCTTGTGGTGGAAGTGCTCTCTCAAAGCGGTACAGCAGCACACGGAAAGGCAGATGGGGAGGTGCTGTATAGGTGACTAAGGATGGAAGGTGAACAAGGGTGGATGGGTATCAGAGACGGAGCTCAGAGTATTCTGTCTTCTAAGTCATTAAAGTCACTGTACTTGTCATTGGTATGATCTCCATCCTACCCTCACTACAGCTGCTGTGACTGATGAAAAGTGTTTTATTATCTGTCCTCTGGGAAAGAGGAAGGTGGACAATAGACTAAATAGAGATTCTTGACAACATACAAGTTATCGACTGACAGTCCTAAAATCTAGCAATATATCTGTTCAGTCAAGGCTTTATACACATCAGGAAAAATATTACAAATGGAGCCGGAATGGTGAAGATTTTGTGGAACAACTTATATAGCCACGCATTTTACATTTTGCTGTGTTGGTTTTCGCTGTGCCTTGAAAACCCAGGTTTCTTCATTGCACTATATGCATATCTAAAGAGAAAATATAATTATTATAATAGCAAAATATCTGAATTTTTGAAAATAACTACTGATCATAGACATGCAGCTCTTAGCTGCAGCTGTTTCCATCATGACACTAATTCCCCATTCATTTGAATGGGCCTTAATGGTGCTGTCATAATAATCTTATTGTGACACCAATGGAAGTTCATGGAGACAATGCAACAATGTTAAGATTAAATAAATTGATGTCCCTACTGTGATATGTTTAGCATCATATTCTGAAATTTCTATATTTGGGGAGCTTAATTATATAGAATTTATTAGTCTGACATATTAACCTCATTTTTATGGCTTCCTCGAAAGCTTCCAGATTTAATTAAATAATTCTCTATAGCTGCACAAGCTATTGACTTCCCTTGAATGTATTCATGAGTCTTCTCTGTTCTACAGAAAACGTAGTGTCAGGTTGTAGTGGCGAAGTATTTTTGGCATGTCGTTGCCCTATTAGAAATCCAGAAGTCCAGCTGGTTGTAGTTTTTGTGTATATTACATTTGCAAAACCCTACACTGTACAGATGATTAATGAACCACTCCATCAATGGCTGTACAAATACAAAATCTGGGTTTGTGCAGAAAGACCTAAGTATATAGCAATAGGTAGAAGAGAACTTCCTGAAATTTGAGAAACCATGTCAAATAGAAACGAAACATGTAGACAGATTTTTGGAACTGACCACAGTACATGTTATAAAAAGATACAGATCAACCCCTCAAAACTTTAGACTACAGAATTAATGAGTATTGTTTCCACTGTCAAAAATTTAATCCTATTCTGATTTTATTTCACATCTTTGTGTAAGCCTTGCATTGAAAAGAATATTGGATGTTAGCTCAATCTGTGGAAATATCAGTTTCATACTCAGAATCTCAATATGGGTGAACTGTGCACTTAATTTCTAAAATTAATAACTTTCAAAAAATGTAAAGGGAACAACAAAGTGTTCCTGAGCCCTGATCCTTGTCTGTAACCACAGGTGCCCGCTCTCCCCAAGGCAGAGGTATCTCACAACATTTGACGAGCGCTGTAATATTCCCTGTCAATTTTACATTCTGCTTGGCAGCAGCGGAAACCTGACAGGCATCAGCAGAGTGATTGGCAGTACCATGCCTGATAATGCGAGTCAAAGCAATTGGCAACAGCACCACTATCCCCCTCGCAGCGTCCAGAATTTACTCATAATCTCACAGGTGACCTTTGATGATACAAGCTGGAAGGTCATGGAAAGGAGAAGACTTTTTATGTCCCTTAAAAATTATTGCTGGTTTTGGGTTTTTTTTTTTACCTTATTAGACATTGAACTAAAGCAGCCCCTGAACTGGGATACTTCAGCTGCAGACACAACTCCCATTACCTTGCAGGGCCTGCATGGCCTTGGATCAAGAAACAGTAACTTTTTTGGGTGTTTAATAACGTATGTGATTCCTGTTTTTGTATTTACATCTTTGATTTCCCCAACTGTAAATGAATGTAGTGAAGCCTTTCTACATCTGGAAATTGCTGTGAAGATTAATCAGTTAACGTTCATAGTGAGATCTGAAAAATAAAAGTCTTACATGCATTCATCAGCATTTGATGTCTGTCCAGGCTCAGCCTTGCACCTACCGTTAAGTTTCCATATGATCACAAGATTTTTGGGTCTGAGAGCTCAATCATGAGCCTCTGTGTCCCAAAATCCCCAAAGAATTCAAAATTTGATATCAGAAACTCAAGTTCTCAGACCTCACAGTAAACATTTCAATATTAAAGCAGAGAGGAAAGGGAACCTTTCAAGAAGAGCAAGGAAATGTCAATGAATTTGTTTTGATTTGAACAAAAACAAATTCAAAGAAAAGCTTGGGCTGTTCTCTTCTTCACTCTCACCCTCTACTCCTACCAGTCCAGCTGTCCCTCCCTAATGACAACAACTTTTCAGCTGCATTTGACGTACATATGAAACATACATCCAAAACCATCCCCGTTAAAGCACAGATATTATATTTTGTTTAGATTTCATAACCTATCACTTCATGTCTTAGGGTTTTGTGCTCATGAGCACTTTATAAGTGTGTTCGAGAAAATGCTGCTGCGGTGGAGGGATAGATTTCGATCACCGGAAGGCAGAATTAAATTGGGAGAGAGAACAGGATGCAGTAAAACACGCCTTGTGTTGCTGGCCTGCTATGCCAGCTCTCTCTGTTAAGGTACCTAGAAACCAGAGTTTTTGAGATGAATGTCATCTAATGCTATTTTTCAAGCCCCTGAAGCCTCCTGGCCTCACATTGCTTGTCACCAAGTGAGACCCTTGTTTGACATGACCGTAAGTTTAAATAAAGGCATTTATTATTCCGAAATATTCTGATCCCTTTTGCCTATCCTTTCTTCATAAATATTTCCTTGGGTTTTCATATTACACTGAAATTAAAACAAGATGAAGTCTCCCTGCATTTAATGTCATCAGGGTTAGTTGGTTCCAAGAGGAATTTTTCAAGATTTTTCCCCAACTGCTCTTACTTAGCTCTCTATAAATTGGATTAGGTATGTATTGCAACACTTATGAAAATCAGAAAAAGTGAAGAATGGCTTAGTTTAAAGCCTGACCACTGCACATCCTTTACGCTTTTCTTCAGCCAATGTTTATACCCCCTAAACTGCTGTGGTGCATGTTGCAATCCACAAAGATTTAAAATTCATCAAACAGACAAAGTGTACATTTAATACTCACATGAGGGAATACAGAATGCCTTTCAATACATCAAACTCCTAAACCTTTTACATCTTTCATTTTTAAGCTACATGGATTTTGATTTGTACAATTTTAAAAATATTCTGAAGCCTAGTCAATCTAACACTAAAAAGCACTGTTGCACAGTAAGAAATCAAGAAATACAATTCAGCAAACCTGGTATAGTTGGTCCCCAGGGAAGTTTTTTTCCAATTCTGTTTGTCATAGCCCAGATCCATCATGTCATGCTAGCCTAACTTACTACTTCTGTCTTTTTTTCCCTTTTTTTTTTCTTTTCTTTCTTTTTTACCCTTTTTTGGCACACTCCAACTATTTTCTGTTAAACTAGTGCTGTCACAAGAAAACATATAAAAATGCTCTTTTGCAAACATACTGTTTGGTCTCTACTGAACTCTCCAGAGCCACGGATTTCTCTCACTGTCTTTATCAGGGGTGAATGTTGACAGATCACTGAACCTTACTGTCAGCAGTGACAGGCTTAAAGCTGTTTTGTGCAAGGTGGAGAAAAAACAAAAAAGGTTTCTGTGCCTTGCATCTAGAAGGTCCCTGATTTAACAACAAAGGCTTATGTTCAAAGATGATTAGCTTAAAGGCATTTCAGAGAGTTTTGATTGTAGCAGCAGTTGGGTGTCTTGCTACTGGGTGAAATATGTATTCCCCTGAGAACAAAGGCGGCAGCAATCCTAT
Organism: Theristicus caerulescens; assembly: GCA_020745775.1. NCBI lineage: Eukaryota > Metazoa > Chordata > Aves > Pelecaniformes > Threskiornithidae > Theristicus > Theristicus caerulescens. The sequence continues at coordinate 5,255,702 of CM036562.1, forward strand.
TCTGCTGAGATGGCAACTTTAATAATTCCATGTATTTATCAGTATTGTGTCAAGATCTTAAGGATTTTGCCCTTCAGGTGAAGTTGGAGGTAGATGGAATGGATACGGTGCTGAACAATCCCACTAAGAAATACATGGAAAATGTCCCGTAATGTCCTGGGGGAGAGATAGAAAAGATTCCTAAGGGTCTGAATACACATAACATAGATAAATGTCTTGGAGGTTTACAGAAAGAAGGCTGAGGTTTTTACATTGGGCTTTAGCCTATGCATAAAGTGGTAAGACCAGGTGCTTTTCCCCCATACAGAGAAACATTTAAAGAAGTATTAATAGTGTAAATTATCCAGGAGTATTTTCACCCAGAAGTTAAACCAGAAAAAAATTAGGAATGCAGATTAAACACTGAATACATTGAAAATAATAACATGTCATATTTACTGTTGGATCTCCTATAAAAGATGCAACTTGAAACACAAATAATGGGATTTGCTGGAAAAAAAAAAAATTGGCGAGATTATTGCAGCTGGTAGCGGTATGGGTAGGGCTTGACTGAGCACAGATATTACATATAAGCTCATACAGAAACAAAACCCCTCTTTGCCTTTGGATACACAAACATTTTCTGTTACTTTATGTGCCCATGTTCGGCGACACCAGGACAGATTTCACTGTCCCACAATGATAATGACCAACAGGGAGAAACTATTCATTTGGTGAGGATATATCTATCTCTTCATGCGCCATCAGAGAGATATAGGGGACTTTCAGAAGGAAATGCCTCCTAATTAATGATAGTTCAGAGCCTTATGAAGTGTGAAAGACTGTCTGGAGGAATGTGTAGCGTAAGCATCATTCTGAAGGACCCAGTAGTACAGCGCTAGAAAGCAATAAAAATGTAGGACTAACATGCAGGACAGGAGGGGCAGGTAGCTGGAGGAAATCTAAGATCAGATTTTAAAATATTTCGATGCCCTAAAGATACCGCTTTGAACAATTATAAGGTTACAGTAGGCCTTTATCTTTCAATGCCTTGAAAACTTCATATTTTAAGAGAAAAAACACATTTTTCTTGACATGTTTACTCCATTAAAGTTGGTGAGTTCTTGGCCATGCTTCATTAATTAATATCTCATGATGCTTCAGGAATTGCCATGTAGTCACTGGTTATATATGCCTTGACACTGCAGTAGTTGTATCAACCTATTAGTAGGCAGGTTGTATTAGAAATAATTTCCACTAGTATTTGTGAGATGCAAACTTTCGTATTTTTAAGGATTTTTCATAGAATTGGATAGCTATAAAAGAGAATATCTTAATTCCTCTAAAATCACAAACCAGGAAAATGGCTGAAATACCAGAGAGAAACTTTCTTAATGCGGAAAGCTGCTCACAGATCAATTTTCAAACATATCAATTCTCTTCCAACGTGTTTGTCTTATGCTGTGTCAAGTGGCAGAGCTGTGCCACTGGCCACCGCTGCTGAGCTAACATTAATGTGTCCCTTGACTTTGCCTGGCAGCAGCTGTGCCCGCAGCCTCCCCGGTTCCCGGTACCGACCACTGGTGCCAGGAGCACGGCTAAGCTCTGCGGTGGGAGAGGATGCACACACTGGCAGTGTCTCAGTAGGCTGAGCATTTACACAGACTCTGTGGGCCAAAACCCCTGATCTCTAGGATCAGGTCTAAAAAGGCCTCTGCTTTCATTTTATGGAAGGTTTGGTGATGGTTAACCCGAAATACAGTGGTAAGATCCAAAGCAATCATTTGCAAGCCAAACTCTTTTTTTTTTCTTTCTTTCTTTCTTTCTTTCACAACATGGGGTTCTGGCAAATATGGGTGCCCTGTGTTTGCCAGAATTTAACTACACATTTTCAAATTACTGGCCCTTTGTAGTTCAAAAGATATCTGTTTTCTGCAGGCCTATTTTCCCTCCTAAATTGATTCATTATTGGAGTCAAAGTTTTACACTGAGCCTCCACTGCGATTACACAGGTGTGGGATTCCTAGGCCAGCTGCAGCCTGCCCAGGAGCCCTGCTCCACGGAGCACCCACCCACTCCAGTGCTGTACTGGGATGGCAATTGTGTCAATGTACAGTCCTCTCCTCCTTCCTCCCCAGTCACAGTGCAGCTGCACCAGCCCCTGGATTACAAATCTGTAATTTTCATTTTTTATTTCAGAGCTACCATAAGGTGACTGGAGCTGGCAGGGACTCCCATGGTCTGGCCAGCGACAAGCAGGCAGTGGTGAGCAGAAGTTAGCTCAAAACACGCAGAGGAAAATTCATTTATGGGGGTGGAAAGACCTAAAACATCATTCCTCCAGACAGTCCATCAGACAGAGACCCCCAAACTATCTAGCAGTCTGGGTTTCAAAGCTATTCCCTAGCAGCTGAGGACCACCACCAGCTGGAAGCTAATTAAGAGCAGCTCAGCCTGTTCAGTCTTAATATTTTAAGACCAAGGTGTACTACTGTCACAGAAAACCTGTACCTGGAGAGGGCGATTTGTGTTCAAACCTGAGCCAGGCTTTTCCCTCTCACTCTGTTCCCGATCCTCTTGCAGTGGTGGCACAGATGGGGAATCTCTTGTGGGACAGGAATCACTGGTGCTCTGCCATCCTGCAATGCAACTGCTCTGCTTCTATCCAAAGACCAGCAATCTTGTTTTCCTAAAAGCCTTTTCAAATGATATGTGCACATGGCATCTGTTTGCAATGTATATTTGCCATTAGTGTTTTTAAGTAGGAATGGTGGGGTCCGTATGGACATAAGGCACAGAACATAAGGATTGCCATGGTAATTAGTCATTATTTGGACTAGCAGAGTAACCGCTATCAAAGACTCTTAACTCACTCATATCCTAATGTACCCGACATGTATTTTCTTTGTTTCTGCCCTTTATCTAAAGTATTTTTGCTCTGAAAATACTGTTGATAATTATAATTTGCCTGACACATTAATCTATATAGGAAAATTAAGTATAACATTTTTAAGAAAGTTTGCTTTTAAATTTTTTAAGTATTGTATGTTTTTCATTACAAAACAACATCTATATAGCATCTCTAAGTCACCATGAATTAAAGGAAAGCAACCAAAATAAGAAAGTATAACACCTCCATAACAAAGCATATATGTATCTCCAGCTGATCTACAGCAAACACAAAAAAAGATTATTTACCTGCAGCTTTTGTTCTCTGAGACATGTTTACTATGCATATATTCACAGTCTGGGTCTTATTTCTGAAAGGCAGATTTTTTTTTTTAATTCTCAAGCAACCAGCAGGTATGCCCAAGCATGCCCACGGCTGCACGGCTTTCATGCCGCCCGGGAAAGAGTATTCCTAGCTCAAGCTCAAAAATACCGTGCTGAGGAGGGCTGCGATATGAGTAAATACACTTCGAAGAGGAATGGTCATAGGTATGAAACTGTTCTTTTTCCTCCGACCACCTGTATATATCTAGGAGTGCTCCCTAGTTCCTGTGAAGCTGGGAAGGGCAATGCCATTGCACTCGGTGAAAATACAATGGAAGCGCCAAGTGAGAGCAGCTCCATGCAACAAACTGGAGATAGATGAGCCTGACTGTCCCAGGCTGTTCCCTAACAAATCTCACAAACTCAGGGCTGAAGACTACAAAAGCCCTCTCCCAAGCTGGAAGGACAGAGATCTTAGTATCTTCTTCCAACAGAAGGAAAGGCTTAGCATCTTCATTCACAGTAAGCCACCCAGATAAGAAAGTGGGGCAAGTACATAAAGTGGGATAGACACCAGATAAAACTCTCTGGTCCTCTTAGCTATGAAGAGGTCCTTTTTGTTTCACTAAAGAAAACATAACAGGAAAAAAATTCCCCTGAGCTTCATACTGTGCTATGTGCACATGGGGAGAGCTGTTTGGTCTTGGAGCTCCCCCTCTCCCTCCTGCACTGTGTGGGAAGCGGGGCAGACATACAGGGTTACAGGAGAAGGTTTGCAAGAAACCCCCAAGTCCTACAGCACCAATGATGAACACTTCAGGCTCTTCGAGGAGCACAAGGACTGTCCTTTGAGGCTTTGAAGTCTGGAGAACAGCAAAACAGTGTTTGATGCTTAGTAATTATGCTAAGTGGGCAGGTGGGAGCCAGATGCTAAACAACAGCTTCAGATGTGAAGGCACTGGTGCCCCAGTGCTTTGCCTAGACCCGTCTGTAGACATCAAAAATATTTAAACATTAAAAAAAATTAAGATCTGATCCTGAAAGCGTGCTAGTAAGCAGCGGAGTATGTTATACTGGTTGCCATATTGGCTTGTCTAGAGCATTTGGATAAAATTTGTACATTTGTATATTTTATGTTGGATTATCATTTCTTACAGTTTCCACATGTTCTTTCATCAGGAAAATAATGCATGATCAAATGGTAAGTCCTATTTTTAAACTGCCTTTATGCAATTGAACTGAAAATATTAGTTTATCTTGTGCTATTCTGTCAAGCAATATTATACTGATTAAGTTTTTAAAATATTATTGATGCAGATGGAGTATACATAACCTGTGTTTATACTCCATTTCATGTGCTTACATCTTGAATCTTGACAAACTTCGAATTTTTGACCATACCCTTGTGAAGGATCAGAATGTCATAACCCCTTTAGTCAATATTTTGAAAGGCTAATTTGAGTGAGTAATTGCATTCCAGTTCAGGAGAATATTAAAATAACTAGTTTATGTGAATACATCCATCCTAATGGAAATATACATTCCAGAAGAGTTGGAAGAATTAGCTGAATATCACTGCTGTATAAAATTCAATGACTTGAGCTTTCAAGGCAGGGCTGCACAGGCAGACAGAAAACATTTTGGCTCGCTTGGGTTTGCATCCACTGTATCTGCTTCCAATCTCAAATTCCAATAAACGAACAACAAAGAAATCAAAAGGAAACTGCGTGGCTCGCCAGCTTGAACCTTGTTTGCAGAGAAACCAGACAAAACCACACAGTGTGAGGAAACAAACATAAAAACACAGTGTAATATGTTTTCTATTGTTTCTGCCAAAAACATCAATTGGTCCAGATCCATACAAAATCTGCCTTCTTCTGCTTAAATTTACCCCACGCTCGCTGAAGGACTGGTGAGATTTAGTGAACTTTTAAGCAAATGAGGTCAAGTTCTGGTGTAACCTTCATTTTGTTTCATTGTAAAAATACCACATACAGCCATCTTGCAGAATTAAAGAGACAAACTCCTAAACAATTAAAACAAACCCTTATGCTCATGTTCAGCTTATTTTTTCTCTATATAATGCCTGCTACTTCCATGCATAGTTGAGAAATTAGAAGATACTATCCAAACTAATAGCTTGAGCAGTATTGACAATAGTAGAGCAGCACAAGCATACACGAAACAATTAAATCCTCAAGGGATGACATTTTAAGACTGCTTCCAAACTGGCAGCCTCAGTGGTGCAAGACAGTGATAAAAATGTATGGACTGTTGACTGCAACGGGCTGTATCACTGGTGTTGACCACATACTCCACTCTGAACCAGAAGAATATTTCTCTACAAAAGTGCTGTGGAAAAATTACATTTCTTTAAAACATATTGGTTCAATGAATTACCAGGTTTAGTCAACAGGACTTCCATCTAGAAAATTCTCTCTATATACCTGTATAGATACTGCCTCTGCCACCTGAGCTAGCTACTACAGTGAGCAAACCACCAAGAAATAACAAAAAGCCACCTCTGCCTGGTCGATTCTCTCCTGGCATCAGTGCCTGCAGCCTGGAGACATCAGTCAGAAAGAAGAGTGTACTTTCACGCACACACGTGTACAGCCATATACATCCAGATATGTTTGCTTCTTATTGTTGGCTCGATCTTGAGTTGAGGAGAGCTAGTGACTAACCCGAACATACCATGTGGCAGAATGTATTTTTTTTTTAAGCTTCTCATGTTCACTTATTGTTAATCTAAAAGTCTCAAGCCTTCATACAGACTGGAGAAAAGAGAAATTCTTAGTAAGGATCACTGTCCTGTTCAAAGTTAAATATTGTTACAGATGGGAACAGAATGACTTATTGCTGCAGGACAGTGATCTTACAATGCACATCTGGAGCATGTCGCCTACACCCAGACTGGCAGTGGAGACTGCACGCATCAGATGCCATTAGTCAGAAAATGTGTTAGCACAAAGAAATTATGATAAGTGCACAACATGGTCAGATGTAAGGAAAAGCACCATTTGCAGATTTGTTAGTCAATTAGGCTTTATTTCAAATGATTCCCCCAAGGCTTCTTGAGGTAGGAACATTTGTTTTCCTTCATTTCACCTAGGTTTGCTACAATTCAGTGACTGTAGACTTCTATACAGTCTCAGTATTTTTATTTTCAGAACTGTCACTCAAAGCATCGCCTATGCTTTGACCTCTCTCCTGATCCTTACTAAACAACCACATATCATCCAAACACAGATACAACAAAAAAGCAGAAAAACAGTACTGCACAAAACTATCGACCTTTCTACTGTGACTGTTCTCAACCTCTCATTAATCTTATGAATTAAATCAAGAATACAGGGTCACCTTTTTGGTTAACAAATAACACTGGTCAAGACAGATTGTTTACACCACCTTGTGAGTTCCACCTTTAGGAGGTATGTGATCTTTTAAATTTCCTACTCTAAAATTGACTTTTGGGGTTTTCAATACTTGAAAAAACACTCTTCAGCAAACAAGTCTTGGTATACAAAAACAGAATCGTAGAATCATTTAGGTTGGAAAAGACCTTTAAGATCATCGAGTCCAACCGTTAACCTAACACTGCCAAGTCTACCACTAAATCATGTCCCTAAGCGCCACATCTACCCGGCTTTTAAATACCTCCAGGTGTTCGTGCAAACCCCAATCATTTCTAGTCTATATCTACCATTAAAAATACCTTGTTCTCCAATCAGAGGGTATGTTGAATGCAACAATGCCACACTGTGACTACCAAATAAATTAGGTGACTAGCAGAGTAGTTCATAGGCTGAAATTGGTTGGCATCACCTGATTAAACTGTTATAAAATAGGAAATAAACTCATAGAAATCTAAGGCAATTTGCTAAGTGAAAGAAGACCGAGGAATTTGACTAGTTCGCTTGTAATGAATAATCTGAGTAACTATGCTCTGCAATTTCAGTAAAAATACTGCAGATATTTCAAAGTTACATATTTACTAGAAAGATCTTAAAAAATCTTTTTAAAAAGTAAAATGTGCACTGAACTTTTCTGACATTTACAAAAGTAATTAATTAATATGATTAAGCAAATTAGACTGAGCCAAAGTCTGACTGATTGTAAAGCATGCTGCAAGAGCCACCTGTTTGCTAGAAAGATTAGATACTATGGTGCTGGCAGCTAGAAAAAAACAGAGAATTATGAAAGATAAGATAGAGAAACATCTATATATACTGATCTTTCAGATCTGTCTTGTCTAACATGCATCACCAGATTATCTCAGCTTTACCTGATTAAAGAATTGTCCATAAGACATTTTTACTTGGAAAAAAGCCCTACAGATTAAGCTGAAACAAAATCACTGCTAGCTAGGTCCATAAGGGTATTTATGAATCTGATTCCTAATTAGATACCTCAGCTCTTCTGTGGATCTAGCTAGCCAGTTCCCAGGGTCCAGGAAAATCCTCAAAGGTGCCATCTTCTCTCTAGATTTTCTTTCCTTCACTTTGAGGGCAGCAGGGTATGTTCCTGCTGCATAGATACAATATCTTTGCCCGAGATAGCATTTAGCATTTAAGAATCAAACTTCTGGTTAGCAGTAATTGCTATGAGATGCTGTAAAATGTGCAATTATAGGATATTCATCCCTGGCCACCTTTTACAACTTTAAACAAAACTTGAAAACAGAGCAGAGAGAGATGCTTTCTTGTTATTTTATTGTTTTTATAATTTGTATTAACATGAAGTCCCAATCATGTACCTTATAGTGTCAGGCACTATGTACACATGGAACAAATCTGTCACCTCTGTCCCTAGGAGCCTACAGTGAAAGCATAAGGGGAGAGACAACACACCCAGCTTTAAAGGACTTTTAGAAAAAAATAGCCCTGCCAGTACAGCACACAGCACAGATCAGCTGTAAAGTGCTAATTCAGGACAGTACTTGACTGACTAATACTTGTTAGTTCTTGATTTTGAGATCCATACTGCCCCCCTTTACTGTGCTGGTTACAGTGCTATCTGTATGGAAATCAGGTAAAGTGAGCTTTACTACAAGACCATCAGCACATATCCAGATTTGGGGGCAGAGCTCTTCTCCAGGCTCTATAGTAGGTATGTTGGGCTTGTCTTCATGGTGAAGTATGAGAAGACCTCAGACAACCCACTCAGTCTTCAAGTCAGGAAGGGGATGAGGACTGGAGCAGGAGTGCAGACTTTTGTGTTTACAGTGCAGACACAGTTGTTCAACTGTGCTGGTAAATGAGATTGTCCTGTACCACCACAGGATCAAAGGTCTTGGAGTCTGGAGAAGGAGGCAGGAGATGGAAAAGAATCATTTTCCAAAAGACAAGCCAAAGGAGTAGATATGGAAGAAGAGCAGAATCCCAAGAGCAGAATCCCTGAGGAACAAGATTTTGAGAATGGTTTATGGTTTGGGAGCTAGTTACCAGGCGAGAAGAGAAGGGTCAGCAGTTCTAAGTTACGTGCAGTTGTATCAATCCCATTAACTTGTTCATGAAAATGATACCTTAGTGCTCACTCTATGCCCCAGAGATTTAGCTGAGCTTAGCAAGGTGCATTGCATATTAGACTACCGTCACTAAAATAATACATTGGAACCTGGGGTAATAACAAAATTTGCAAATTACAGTTCCTGCAAAGAGAAAATGCTAACAAATGGACATCTTGGTGAAAAGAAAATGCTGGATATAGAAATTAGCAGAGCTGACTGCTAGGTATGCTCAATTAAGAGTGTGTATGTGGACTTTTCTAGAAATAGCTTTAGTCACGCTCAGCCCTGCTGCTTGTACTATACTTCTGCCATACAGATTAACGAAACACAATATTAAAAATGCAAAAAACTGTGATTTGAAAGTTCTGACATAAACAGTCCCTGAAAGAGAAGCAAAGAGAGCACACATTGTCTATGCCATTTGTGAGCCAGTGGATCTAATGGTTCACTTACTTTACAACCTGCTTTGAAATAATTTGGCACATCTCTAATTTTAACAAGCTTCAGTGGGATTAGATAAAATGCAGACTTTGTTTACATCAATTAACACTCAAAGAAGTACAAAAGAACTTGTTAACTGCATTTATGAACAAAAAGTAACAAAGTGAGAGTTTGTCCAAACGAAGTTACTGTACGACTTGCTCAGATTGGCACAGTTGTCTCTAAAAGACTAAAAACAAAAACCCAACAACTGAACTGCATTTTCAAAGAGGCAGATGTGTATTTTTAATTACATCAGCAGATATAATCTACATTTGCAATAACTGCATTATCAGTTTTGCATACATCAAATTCACAGAAATGACTGCTTTCCTCCACATGCCATGTACACATTCACTGAGTTAAGCGGAAAACCAAAACCATTGCAGCCTAGCTGACAAATACATTGGCCATTGCCATTATTATTCATATCCAATTATTTTACCTTGACTGATTATAAGCACATTTTTCTCTACATGCTACAGAGCTGGAAAGAAAATGTGGATGACTTCAAACCCAGCACTAACCATACTCAGAGATAATAAATGGACACATCACATACTCCCCATAAAAGGTTTGCAAATAGTAAGGGAATTAATAAAGATACAGAGAGAGGGAAGAAAAAAGCAGGTAGAAGTAAGACAGAGTTAAAGCGAGAGAAGGAGAAGAGTGTACTATGGAATATACTGTACTATATACTGTAGTATATAGTATCTATAAGCTATACCTCTAAAAGATTCAGTCTTTTTGGTGATAAAAAATTTGCCCCCTGTATCACATCATTTCCATAGATCTGCGTGTGTTCAAATCTCTAAGTAACATAAGAGATACCTCCAGAAGCTGCTGGGTTTGTAAATCCCTCAGGATCAGCCACTTCTAAGGAAGCTTTCTGTTCCCTGCTCAGGTGGGGAGCAACACACTCCAGTCTTTTGCCATTATTAGCTCAGGGATTCACAAAACAATGTTGACACCATATCAAAATGTTCTTAGTTACATTTTGTGTCTAGCCACGAGGCCTGGACACTATATAAACACATTTTTGTTACTCTAATAGCATGCCATTTTAATTAGAAGTGACGTCCCAAAACAACAGAATTGAGCTGCTCGCACACGTTGTCACCGGTGAGAGCACTGGCCGGTCAATACTGTGTTTCCCGGTCCTGCGATACTGCAACTTCTCCCTCCTAATATGACAAAATTAATTCTTACAACCTGATAACAAGGCTATTACTATACTAACAACGGTAAAAGGTGGCTCTGCTGGAACAGCCTGGCGTACTCGAGCATTTCGGATCAAAGGTCTATTGAACTGCAACAGCAGATAGAATCAATTTCTTCAACTGTTTCTGCATTTCTAAACTTGCAATGGCGCACTGCAGAGTGAATTAACAAAGCTCAGACAAGCAGTGCCGTGGGGCGGCCAGCCCTTATCCAGCCACGAGACCTAACAGAGAGCTCTCCCGACCTGGGAACCTGGCTGCTGGCTGGAGACAGCTTCACACTTTGGTGTTCAAGGACAGTCAGGATGGAGAGCACTCATTTAGCCACAGCTAAGACGAAGCGGCAGGAACAGAGGGAAACGTGCAGTTGACTGTACAGATTGACTAAGCCATACAAATCTCAGTGATCTCTCACCCCGAACTCTGGTTATGCCCTCTGCCTGCTTAACTCCACCGTGCTGCCATTTCAAAAGCTGCACTGATTAACTGCAACAGTTGTGCCAATGGAGAAGCAAGGAAACAGTCTTTAATCAATGGGGCCACACTAGCTCTATTGCAAACATCATTCCTTAAGGTAGGGATATTAAGTGAACAAAATTTTTTATTTATTATTTTAAAGGAAATAGAACAAAGGAGAATTCAAGAGCTAGAGGTATTATATAACAACAAACGTAGCTCAGACACAACTGTGGGGGCTTTTTTTTCTTCTTTTTTTTTTTTTTTTAATAAAGAGTAAAGAGTGAGAATTTAGGAAAGTAACAGGAAGGGAAATGTTCCTCAAAAGTGAAGGAAAAAAAGGCTATGATAAGAATCGAGTAAAAAAAAAAAATATACAGTTTTAAGCATAGTTATGGTATTACCGGTATCACATTTTAAAGGAAGTGTTGTGAATATCAAAGAGACCAACAAGCGCATTGGGACCTGGAGTCGTTTTCCTAGTAACTACCACCCAACACGCGGTGGTTACTGAAACCGTGACAGCCCAAGAAAACAGCCATGCACACACTTAATATTCAAGTACTTGACTTCATAGAGGCTATGAGATATAGCCCATAAGTATTAGCATAGATACCTAGATGTATCAGAGAAACCTGACTCCAAAATGCTCTCTAAACAAGACTGACTATAAATGCAGACTATCACAGCACATACAGATAAATTCCTGATCGGTATCCAAACCCTGGACAATCTAATAGCAGCTTATCATTGATTGCATGCTACACAACAATTTAGATTTTGTTTTCCATTAGCAAACACCTCAAATTACATGAAAAGGAGAAAAAGTTCCCTAGATACAAACATTAAATATTTAACAGCCTTATGTCTGCTCAGTCACCACTCCTCTAAAAAAGTCCATTAATTAAATACTTTAGAAACAATTAAAACACTCCTTTAGAACTTATTGGCACCTGTTAATTCACTGACCCTACGAAGCTATGGCAGTAAATGTCTTGTTTGATTGCTTCTGTTACCAATAAGTCAGCAGCTTAAAGACAAAGGAGACATGATGCAACTTCATGTACCACAACATTGCCTTAAAACACAAAAGCCAGTATCTAGAGGCAGAGAAACAGAACATTTATGTAGACAGGGCAGCACAAATAATCTATTTAACCTAATCTTTTAATTACAGGAAACATCTCGTAGCAAGACATACAAGAGCAATGAAATGACCCAGAGCTAGAAATCAAGATGATATATTTGTGCATGTGAAAGTAACACCAGCAGAATTCATAAAAGAAAACCTCCTTGGGCATTATTATCTTTCCATCAGGATATACTGTCATCACATTGAGTACAGGAGAAAAATGACTTAAAATATGTTATTAAAATGCAAAAATGTAAAATAGAGGGTAAAGGAAAAGAAAACAAAAGTAGAGAAAGGTAAAATTAGCAGGGAAAAAATGCAGGTGAAAAGAAATCTTCGTTTGAATAAAAAAGGAGCATCTTAGAAGCAGGGGGAGGGGGGGAGGAAAGAAATAAGGGACAGACCCTAATAGCTTGACATAGCACAGCACCTACTCTACAGAAGCTGCAATGATTTTGGTGTCATTATTTATTCAGTAATGCACTATTCAGCAGAGAGGGGTGTTCAAATCTGGCCCTGCTTGGGCAGTATGCAAATCTTCTCCCACTCCTCTGCAAGCTTTTAAGGATAGCTGGCAGAGAGTCCCCTGAAGAGTCCTGGCAATGCCACACTCTGCGGTGGGAAACGAGCATCTTGCAAAGAACCCCTGAGATCCTCCTACCCCCTCAAATCTGCGCAAGTGGAGAAGTGTTGCCTGGAAGGGGGAGAGAGACAGAACGTGTGTGCAGGAGAGGGAGTGAAAATAATACTAGTAATTACAAGAGAGTCCTGAAATACCAGGAGATGGAGATAATAATTGATCCTTTAAAAAAAAAAAAACAAAACAAACCCCAAAACATTGTACACTCCTCGCTATATATAATGTTTTCTTCTTTCCCATTTGTGATATTCTGACCCTTTGTTCAGATCCTTTACCTTACTACATCTAAGTTATTACCGAATATTTGAAAAAATTGGCTTCCCTTCCTTTGATCTTCTGCTATTGGATTACATTCTTCCTACTCCCGGTACACAGTTCTTCACTCCCACATTTATTTTCCCCATTTCTTTGTTTACATTCATTTTTACCATATTTCTTCACACTTTTCTACATGGGTAAAGTCTATGTTATGTTCCAACACACATTACTCTCTCTTATTCCTTACTTTGCACTTTTTAACTGTTCATGTAGAATATTTTTTTCCAGAATGACAATGAAAAAAAAAAAAAAAAGAAAAATGTATGCAATGGTGAAAACATGTTCCTTTTCACTCCAACTGCAGCCTTAGCTGAATCGCACTGCCATTGTTTTCCAACAGAACTTACATTTCCAAACTTGGGAATTCCCATCAGTCTGTCTGACAGAATTTTCCTGTTTTTTCTCAGAAGGTGTGCATTTTTCAAATGCCAGTAACATACCACTACAGAATTTCCCAGGAGTAACAGCTTGGTTTGAGGGACTCTTATTCAGAAGCCTTAGTTCCAAAAAAGCTATTTGAAACAGAAGAATCAAAACTGATTATTTACATTCTATAAATCAAAACAAAACTATAACCAATGCATTTCAAAATATTGCTATAATTATTTTCTACAGGCTGATAAATTGCTGGACATCCTTTCTTGAGCACTGGTTGGCAATTCTGTGAGCACTAAACAAAATGTTTATTTAATTTTAGATTGTGAATATAATTATTAAAAGTGTGATTCCAAATCCAAATCATAAAAAAAAATATACAGGGGAAAAACAAAAAAAGAGGGGGGCATATTTCAGCTCCATTACAATGTTTTTACATCCCTGTCTATGGAAGGGGTGAGAAGCACTTGCCCCAGGGTGTGACTGGCTGACTTTGCCAGTCCCAGGTGACAAAGCTCAAGCCCACAGCAATGTCCACTATGCCAGTTTGGGGCTAAGAAGCTACAAAGCTCAGGAAATCTCTCTCAAGAATCCTGAATCCATTCTCTATAATATATTAAAATGACGAAGATATAAAAATGTATTTCCCCCACTTTTCTCAGCATGTTTAGAAGAGAATCTGTGCCTTACTTGAAAAGATAGGGACTATTTTCTGAATAAAGTGTATTTTTTCTTTATAATCTGTGCACCATGGCCTTTCTTTCTGCTGCAATAAAAGCCAGTGGATGTTATAAGCTGTGAATAGCCATAATACAATATTCTAAGTATGAAGGAAGAGTTCTTGTCTCTGATTCCCACATTCACCTAAGAGTTTCCTTTTGTGGCCTCTCAAACACATGGCTTGGGCTATGCTAGCCAAGGACCACCTCGCATAGGTTCTGTCCTATCAGCTCATAAACACAGGAGAGAAACATAAGTGTGGTGCTATATATACCTGCACAAATGCGTAAGATGTACCCTTGGTGTAAATCAGGAGAGTTTAGGTGAAATCGGTGTATTAACATCAACGGAGGTAGGTCTTGTTACCCTCAGTCAAAATCAAACGAAGAACAGAACAAGGTCTATAGCCTTGTACCATGAGAAAATATGGATGGGCTGTGAATGGACTTTGCTACCATAACTAAAAAGAGAAGTAAAAACCCCAGTCAATCCATCATACATCGATTTAAGTACTGCAGGATAGGGTATTGAAATGGAGAGATATTTGTTATTTAGATCTCTTGCTCCATGACACTTGCTTTGTGTCTCCTTTTAACTTTGCCACACAGGAATGATGTTTCTGAATTAATTCAAGAGATCTCTGTACAGCCCATGATTAAGAAACAGTCAATTTTCATTGTTTTTCAGCAGTAGTAGTGGCTGAAGCACAAGTCTGCTTAGTCTGTCTGAGAGTTGGGCGTTTGGTAGTAACAGGTTACTTCAACAGTTCAGGTTAAAAAGTGTATCATTCACTTAACTGTGCAGTATCAATGCAATTCATCTCAGTCCACAACAGATGACATGTTCAATAGAATATGTAAAGTATGCCTCCACCTAGTGATGGCTATGTACAAATAATAGAAAATAATAATAATTCTATTACTTTAGAGAATCTTAGTAATTGGCTCCCATTTTCATAAATTAAAATGTGCTCTCACACAAATATTGACTTATACGAATGCACACTTTCCCTCCTGGAAAATTAGTCTAAAACCCAATCTGTAAAAGTTTACCTGCAAACTCTGACTTGGGGAGGGGGACTTAAACACATTCGAAGTTTCAAGTATGTTAGAATTTTAAATAATAATGTATTTGTAACAATCATGACTATTATCAGAGAAATAAAACAAAAGGAGGCAGACTGAAGTGCTGCTGATTTTAAGTGTTAAAATCATCTGATAAGTTAGATAGCCTATTTTTAAATGAAATGGTAAGAAAACCACATCTCCTCTTTGCAACTTTGTTTGCCAAATAAAATATTTGCTAAGCTTCTTGAATCACCCTGTTTTACAGATGCAATTGCAGATGTAATTACATGAAAGTCCTAGGGATTTATTCACCCCAAACCAGAGAAAAGGTAATGACAGGAAAAATGAAAAAAAAAAAAAAATTAAAATTAAAAATACCACACCAGAATTCAAGCAATCCAGCCTCTAAACTCAAATTCAAGTTTTTAACAACTCTTATAATCCATATAAAAATACCCTATAATTGGGATCAATTGGAGGTGCATCCTCAAAATCAATAAGCTTGAGGAGGTTTGAAAAGCCAGGGTCCCTTATGGAAAATGTTCTTCTGGGTTTTCCTTTCATTTGTACCATCTGGGAACTACCTTAAATGTCTTCTCAGGCTGACTAGGCTTGTATTACCATTTCAAAAAGTCTCCCCATCCCACTAGTGGTCCATGAATCACAGCCTAAGAATGACTGCTGTGCTGAAAACCGAGAGGTATATTATCTAAAAGAGAGGGCAGGTCACTATTTGTATCTCTCCCCTTGCATTCAAGTTGCCTGCTATTGTCCATTTAACACCTTGAAACATCCAAAATCATCCTCTTCCCAAAGAATGTCAGTGGTAGAAATCACTCCTACACAAAAAATGTGAATCCCTACCATATCGTCTGGCATCCCTTTGCACACAAATGCGAGGTGCTGCCTTTCAGAGAGAGGACAGCCAAGGCTCGCCGTGCCCAGCCAACTTTAAATATCTGCCTCGCTCATTAAAGAGAAACACAAAAATGGAGTAAAGTAACTTAGCCAAGATTTTAAAAAATGTAGTGGCTGAATACAGAAATACCAGCACCAAACATGTAAACAAGTCAGATTTGATTATCTCTGAGTGAGTTCATTTAGGATTCATTTTTCTCTTTGTTTTTTCAAGAGTTTGATAAATTAAGGGAACGTGTGCAATGTTTGGGCACATATCAAGACAATTTTTTTTTTAATATTAACTTACATTAGAAGGCTGCAAAAATCATAATGCTTTTAAATTAATTTAGCTGTTTTCACTCAGGAGAATCACAAAACCTTAAAGTACTAAAGAATCAGGAAAGCCAGGCTCCTTTCACATTTCTGTACTCCCTTTCAGCTGTTGATTGCCAGGTCTATGAAAATACCGTTTTCCCCATTTTATGAGTACACAAAACACAGCGCCAAAGGCCTCATATCAGAGGGCTTTATCAAGTTCACCAAACTGGATATCTTTAGCAATAATTCTCATTACATGCTTTATCTTGAACCAGCCCGTCCTTACCAAGCTATTTACCCTTTCCCTATCAGCCCCACCGATCAGAAGATAATCACCATTTTAAAACATAAAACTACTACTGCATGCATAATTTAAAGAATACAGGTTTACGGCAGCACTATTCCTTCCTAAAAGCAGACATTACCTCATTTAGCAACCAGCTAAAATAAGTGTTAATAGTATGAACTGTTTGGCCAGGCACCAATTTTTGCTGAAAGATGCTTAAAAACTGCTCCCTGTTGTGATGGTGGGTCCTAAGTGACCTGTACCACTGTCCTCTGCAGAGCTGGTCCTCCCCAGGGGAAGGCACAGCTTCAGTGGCACTGGCCAGCCCCAGCCTCGTTCGCTGCCCGCAACGCTGCCTGCAACGCTGCCTGCGCCGGCTTGTGCGCTGCCCACGAGATGGCAGCAATATGTTTATGAATAATGCAGCAAGAGGCTGCAGCCCACTGCCATTTCGCATGCGAGCCGCAAAACGCGACTTGCTTCTTCAGCTGTAAAAAGAAAAAAAAAAAACCAAAAAAACCCCAAAAAACCACAAAAAAAACCCCATAACAACCAACACAACCCTCCGTGAATTCAGCCGAAAACCGATGGAAAAATAAGCAGCTCCGCTGTCACGCTTTGCTCATGGGTAAGCTGCCTGGATTGCTTTTTCGTAAGGTTCAGCATTATCCAAGGCACAAGGTGCTTCTAGTGCACTCATATTTGTCCAGGCCCTTATGCTCAGCCATGCTTCTGTCCCAGATAAAATTATTTCACATGCACATTAAGCATTAACTGCTGTTATGTTTTATTTTTGCAATGCAGAAAATGCCTGTGGCTTGAAATAAATATTTTCTTTTCTGATGGACAAATAACATCTGCACTTCTGAAAGCTGCAGCGTAGCTGTCAAAAGCTAAGTGATTCATATAATTTCTTAAGAAGCACATGTGTATGAGCATACACAGGCACTCATACCTATCATAGTCACTCACATATCAGCGCTTACATCAGTCAAAAGATGGGCTCTTAAAAAAGTGCAGTAAGCTATTATAATAATCATGTTTAGCAGACAGACATCTATGTACACATAATGTCAGATCTGCAGAACATGGGTTGTGGGTTTTTTTAAATCAGCGTGACCTTCACAGAAAACTTAGGCTCACTTTTCAATTTGATTTTTGCGTTCTTTGGGTTTTAGTGACACCCCAGGCTCTGGTGTGTTATAGGAGCTGGTTGCCCTGATGTTTCATAGCCTGCCGTGAGTACCACAGCAGAGGTGATCTGCAGCGCTGCAGGCAGAATCACCACAGCACCATGCCCATAGCAGCTCTTTCTTCATCCACATTTTCCAGCCTTTTCAAGGCCTCCATGAGTTGTTGAAGTTACGCTTCTCAAGTGATTTTTTCCAACACTGAAGTTTTCATGAAATTTTTCATGGGACAATAATTGGGAAAAAAGGAACTGTCTAGCTAAGATGATATTGAGCAACAAATCAACCAAGGTTTTGTTGAGAATTTTGAATCTTCTTTCAAGTAGGCAAGTACAACAAAATGTTGTTTATCAGGAGTGGACTTCACTCTTTGTGAAAAGTAATAACTTTTTCACATTATCAGTAAAATGGTGACTAGGATTTTAATTTTTTTTTTTAATTAAAAAAACCCTGCTGTCCTGATTTTGTAGTCACAATATACACAAGGCCTTTGCTGCCACCACTGAGGGTTTTGTGTTACCCCAAAGCAGACACAGGAACCACAGAAAGTGAAAGAAATATATAACTTTGTGGCAGCTCTACCTTAACTGCTCAGCTTGTCAGTTTTATGAATAAAATTGCTGTTCCTTGAAACCCTTGAAACTCTGTTATGGAGGTTGAATATATGGAAAGGTTCCTTGAAATGCTATTATAGAGGTTGAAGATTATTCAGTTTCCCAAACCCTTTAAGTGCACACCGCTGTCCAAGTTGAGTGTCTTCCTGCTGATACCTTGTCTATTTGGTACATATTATAAAAAAGTTTTCTCATTTTCTTTAAAGTGCCACTGGTCTTATACATATGAAATCCAAGGCCTTACACCTAATGACAGGGACATACAAACTGTAAAGCTTTGCTGTCACTGCTTGTATCCCAGGAGTAATGAAATGTGTCCCTCTCTCCATCACAATTTTTTGGGGGAAACTGGCTTTATTACCTGGCGTTCCTTAAAACACAAATCACATCAAGCATTTTTGTGTCCATGTTTACAAAGCAACCTGAATTTCACTTCACTCTCAGTATACTCTCTTTGGACTAATGTGAGTAACATCAAATCTAAGAGTGAAACACTGGTGAGAGAAGACGAACGCGCTCATTCACCCAGGTGGTGAAAGCCTGACCATTGCTCACCTAGCACTTCTGAAACAAGGGTGAAACTGCATATCCCATAGCTTATACGAGTGCCCCAGTTACCAGACTCATGTTTATTCTGGATTAGATGAGGATCTTTTTCTTTCTCAGCTAGTGCTTCTACCTATTGTGCTCTTTAATAACCAGGAACTCTGGGTCTCAGGAGCAGCTACTGTCAACACAGGTAAAGTGATTATGATTAAATTTGCCCTTTTCATACACAAAAAAAATAAAATAACAAAAAAAAATTACCAAACATCTCTAAATGGCTCCCCTCTTTATCACCTTAAAATGTCATGTTAAAGTTTTTAGAAGGCAAAGTGATTTCTCGATTGTATAATGTTTAAAATGTACATTGTGTGCAATTTTCTATTTTCTGCAAAACTTTCCCCACAATCAAGGATATTTTTCTTCTTACACTATGTACTCTCTCTCTCTTACTTTTCTTTTTAAAATCAACAATAAAAATTTGGCATACAGACATGCAATGAAAACACAGCTCTACTGCCATTACTCGCATAAGATCCTGCTTGGTTTTGCCTGATAAGAGCACTACTATAACAGCAGATTCCAAAAGCAAAGGTTATGATCTGAACTGCTTGACACCTCAGAAAATTTGGGGACTCAAGAAAGGCAATGAACTAAAGAAAGCACAGTTTCATTTATAGCTTCTGGTTTAAAAAAAAAAAAAACAACATGAAAAGGTAATAGGGCAATTGATAAAGAGCCTATTTTTCAACAGATGTAGATCAGAAGTGATTCAAAAAATGTGCACAGGGGTACACTATTATAAAAGTAGAGTCAGGTCCCAGAATCCTGAAATAAGTATAAATGCTGTATACTGAAAGGGTCCACCATTCACAGTTCCGATTCTACATTTTGTATGTATTTCTGTCAAATACAGAAGTATTATGTGGCTTGCAAAATGAAAAAAATTAAGAATAAAGACAACTAAATTCAAGGAAAAAAAAATATGCCTTCACAGATCTTGTTGTATTTAAGTTACAAAAGAAAATAGCTGATATATGGAGACGTCAGAAGATTTTCTGTATCCATTGATTAGGTTTTCCTGAATATTTTGGTGGGGGCTTTGCTGGTAAGGTCTCTAAGAAGATGGTTAGAAGAGAGAAATAAAAACTCAATACAGAGACCATTGCACGTTGTTGTGTTCAAGATCTCCCACTTACACCAATAAAAACAGCGTACTTCTTACATAAAAATATACACTTGAACATCTCTAAGATGATGATTAAGATAATTTCTTGTGTTTTTTTTAAACTTATAAGTTTATTATTTAAAGAAAGTCTTGCTGACACCATCTAATAACTGTATGATGTGGCTAAGTCTTTTAATTAGGCAATAATATATTCAGGTCCCTGGGATAGAAATTAAACCACAATCACAGCAATAACCTCCAGAAGCGGACAAAATGCTGTACAGATGTTTTGAAATCACAACAGGTCCATTTAATGCATATCTAATTCAAAGCCAGCAAAGGTGACTGCACGCCTCGTAAGGAGCTGCAGGCAAGAGCACTCTCAGGCTCAGGAAACAGCACTTTCTCCGGGGCAGGTTCGGGATGGGGAACATGCTCCAAGTGCTGACAACTAGCACCAGAACCTTCACATCCACCTGAGTGCAAGGTGGCTTTTTTAGATTTGCCTCCTCTATACAGCACTTATATTAAAAAATACACAAAGAAGTCCAAAAACCAATCCCAACCCAAGCTCCTCCACACTGCACTCTCCGTGCTTCCTCTAGAGAGATCATGGAGAAGAAAATAATCCCTCCCATGGCAAAAAGTGGTGACTTAAACCATTCCTGGGAGGCATCCAGATACTATACTGATCCTACAGTATGTAGAAAAAAAATAGCTTATCATTCAGATTATGCTCTTGGACAAAGTTGGATAGCTTCAAGGACAAGGGAGTTACCCTAGATCAGTGCCATAAATGTTATTATATATGAAACAGCTGCAAGATAAATTCTTTCATATTACACATAGGTACAGTTGTACTTTCAGCTGTCTCACTGTTGAAATACTGTATATCTTACACAGGTTTCTCTATTTGTAAAGCACACTTACAATTAGTTGCATATGAATGAGTAACCCCTTGCAGCTGCAGTGTATTGAACCAAAAACGAGTATCACACGAGATCTGTGGCAAGAGCCAGGGCATCGAACTCCAGAAATTCTTCATATGAAACCTTCCTAAAAAATGAACTTGGTAAACAGGGAAAAAATGTTGCTAAAGAAACTAAAAAGTGTCTGTTAGTTAAATGAATAGTGCTATTAAGAGAACAAAGCAGCTTCACCGGTTCATAAGTATGCTGCTCGTGACCTTTTTTTGCACTCTTCACCTCTCTCCTATTTTTCCTTTTCTTTTTTTAATTGTCTGAGAGAAATCTTCCAAAACCTCTTCAAGAAAATAGTCTACAGCCACAAGACTTTGTGCTAATGAAGCTCCAGAATTATGAAGCCAGAGGTCAAGAGCACGTCTTCCACAAGGTCTGGGCTGAATTTGAAATTAAAAGGGCGGCTTGACTTAGAGTAGAGCATGAGTAAAGCAGGGGAAAGAATAAACTCCAGCTGAAAAGTTTACTAGAAGCAGAAAACTTTGAATATGGAGAAAATCTGTAAACTAACCTAGTTACTGGTGCCTCAGCAGCCATATTAGTACTGACTGAAAAGCAGCCCATCACCTTATTTTCTTTTTTGATAACCCGCATCAAAACACACCTACCCAATACCAAAATAAGACAAATAAAGGAAAGAGGAGAACGACAGAGTGACATAGGCACTGTTTCTGTTCCAGTTGCTGACTGACAACACTGCCATCCCTTAACATGGTTTTATTTAGTTATTACAACCATCTCTCTGTAAATGACACTTAGGATTATTTAAGATTATGTTGTAATCCTTTTAATCCTCAGTGCTTTAAATTTCAGGCTAAACACCAAAGAGCAAACTAGCACTTAGCAAAAATATTTAAAGCATGTGATTTGAACATAAATCTTCTTTTATTCACCACTCCTCTGATGAAGACCTAGTGCATCGCGTCATTCAGCCAACAAGAACAAACAGCACGGTATCTCACTGCAAACTGCTATGTTTCCGCATATCATGTGAAGCTGTTTCTAACCAGTTCTTTTCCTTGGTGCTACCTATATCATCAATAAAATAAATGAAGGAAAATCAGAACGTTATATTTTGTAAGATGTGCATATTTTCAGTTACTATTAAGGAAAACTTGAAAAAACCCCCACATAATATGTTCATCGAGAACAGAAATAAATTGCATGCACAAATTGGATAGTGTGAGAGACAGATCAGACTTATCCTGTTAAACAGGGAGTAGCTCAATTAAAATGAGTGGAGTAACACTGCTGAAAACCTCATGATCAAGACCAGAAACCCAAATCTTCCTGCCTGAATATCATTTACTTGCAGTTTCCTCTTTTTTTTCCCCTGCATCGATCATGTTTCCAATTAGTTTTCTTTATGATACTCCTATACTCCATCTTCTTGTTACCATCCATTAACTGTCAGATGCTCAGATTTTAAATTCAAGATTTCCTTCTTTTTCTTCAAACCAAAATCTCAATAGTAATTTTCTATTTCTAATCTATAATTCATGAACTCAAATTGAGCACCCAGGCTAAATCAAACTCAAAATTCTTCATCTAGTCCTAGTACAACACATTAGCAGAAAGCAACCATTGCTCTGTTTGAATCAGAAAAGAATGTGTTATTATTCAGAAAGTAATGAAACAAAACCCCACCAACTATGCTTTGTTGCCACGCTTTGAAGATATAGTCACACTTATTTCTGATCATTTCAGAGTTAGGCAGCTAATGCACTTAATCAAATAGCAATGCAATCCATCTATATTTAGGTCGCAAAAAAAATTAAAAAAAATCACCTGTGTTCTTTTCCTTTGAACAAATCTATGAATAAGTAGACCTATATTATCGATCTTATTCCCACCCACTAGGGATTAGTAGATCATCAGAAGCATTTCCTGAAATATTCAGTATCCAGGTACAAACTGACCTCTCCGCTTTCGAACTTGCCTTGGATCCCCTCCAGACTATCTCGTAAATCTTCGCTCTCTCTCTAGTCCCCTTCCCACTCTATCTGCTCATGTAGCACCAGTCTCGTTCAGTCCTTTCCTTTCCCAAAATGTCACCACTACTGATGCCAAAGCCTTCTCCTCTTTCGCTCTTACCATCTGGCATAATCTTCTTGTAGCTCTCTGTCTAAACAATGCTCCATCCCTTTTCAAAATGTGTCTTAACATATGTCCTTCCTCCCATGCTTTTACTTCTTAATGTCTCTCCCACTCACTTATTGGCTTGATGAAGACACGTTTTAATGGGTTCAAACAGTAGTGCATGAGTTTCCCTTCTCACATTATTCTGATTCAGTGGAGTTACACCTCACACTAACAGAAGTGAGAAGAAAATGCATTGCAAAGTCTTCGTACAACCAGTTTCGTAAATCAATAACAGAGCTTCGTTTGTCTTTACATTGGAAATATATTAGCTGCAATGAATCACCACTCCAATATGCATTTCCAAACAGAAATTTTGCTTACTGCAAAATGAGAAATAAGCCCTAGAAGCTCAGAAGACCTGTCAGTGTGCTCAGGGGGTTGCAGGAGCGAAGGCTAAGGTTATACTTAATCACATTCCAAGTGAAAAAGCTGAAGATTGACAGCAAAACCAAAATATTTATTCTAAAAATACCTAGGAAATGACAAAGCTCCAAGTGTTGTCTCAAGACAACCTGAAGGACGTGGGGGGTATAGAAGCATAAGTCTCACTGTCTTGAAGAAGAGAAATATTTCTAAATATTGCATCTGCTTTAGAAAGATGTCTAGAAAAATAAACCTTGAAAAGGTCTCTGTAACACCCAGTTGACCCAAAGAGGTTTCTTTTCAAGAAGCCATGTACAGTCCCCTTAGGGGTTTTTTGCATGTGGTGGGTTTTTTTCTTAATCCCCAGACCCAGGCACAGTTGGTTCCTCCAGCATGTTTCATTGGTGATGATGCCAAAGGACTATCTGGTAACTAACAGTATCTTGACCCTGACACGTTCCCTTCTACATCTCTTCTCCCTTTATTGTTTGGACTGTTAAAAGTTCCTAATGTTAGAACTCTGGGAAACAACTCAGTTCACAGAGAATAAAATTTTGATGTGGCTTGATGCAACTTCTAGTGAAACAAACAAAAAAACCTTTCTACTGATATTCATGGGAGCTGGATTACGTCCAAAACCTGAAGATGTTGCAATAAATATTTCAGCCCCTAGATCCTGGAATGTTAACCTTGCAGTAACACTTTTCTTGTCCTTTCATCTTCTTGGGCCTTGATCCTCCCTTTCAATTCAATGGGATTTAGATGAAGCATTTAAATAATATTATTTTCCATCAATGAAGAATAGTCCTATGAGTAATGCATGTCCTTCTATGCTGGCCCTGACAGAGGCAAGCTTTTAAAATCTCCCCTCCCCTTTCAGAAGTGAACCTGGGTCATCACCGTCTGAGGACCCTGAACAGCAATAAAAATAAACAGAGTAACCGCACTGTGTTGGAGCAATGCTTGTATAAGCAGTTTGAAGAAGTTGTGTTTATGGAAGTCCTCTAGGTCAAGATTCTAGGCCTGAACCCAAAGCAATTACCTACTAAGTTTTAAAAACAAATTGAATATAGAGCATTAATCAATAAATCAACAGGTTCTCAAGTGTTTAGGAGACTCAGTCATCAGAAATCCTTCTCTTAGAAAAATAGTAAACTGATGCTTGATAAAATGTTACACTCCTGTATCGGTAAGAAAAACGTTGTATTAAATCAGTCTCTAGTTATTAAAACCAAGGAAATAAAACCTACCTCTTAACAGAGTTTATACTCAAATGAGCAATGAAATGCATGTGCTGCCTCTTACCTGAAAGACATTCTTTCTGCTGGATTTCTCAGAGGTCCACTCAATGCGAGCACCACACAAATCCACACACTCAGGTTTATATCCCGGTTTCTGGAAAGAAAAAAAAAAAAAATCAACCATGAATATGGCTTGACTTTTCACAAATTGGGACTGTTATCAGATAAAACAAGAACAGATGAAGTTCAAGTGACAGATTATTGTAGCACAGCTGCTGGTATTACTGAAAAGAGTTCATTATTCCCTGGTATTATTAAATAACCACTCCTGAAGTGTCTTAACTCAGAAATAAGGTTCTTATACCAGATACATAATTTTAAAAATAATTAGATGGTTTAAAAAACAGTCTAATTAACATACAATAGATCAAAACACAAACGCATACACGTTGACCAGGTATTTTAAATGCTTACTTTGCAAAACCTCTTGAAAAGCCATTGCATTTAAAGGTAAAGTTTTGTGGGTTTTCCAAATGCAAATTTAAACTGATGCAGCTGGGAAGAACAGAAATTAGACAAGGACATACATCGTATCTGTAAGACAAGCTATGTCCTTTTTCTAAACAAATTATCATTCCTAGCTCCTAAAAAAAAAAAAAAAAAAAGATTTTGAGGGCATGTGTGACACCCAGAAAGAGCTCAACACTAGGATAGCTCCACACAGTTTGCTACTTCACAATGTCAGTCTGTGCATCCCGGAGTGACACAGCTTTGCCTCCCCAGCTTCTCCGTATGGATGCAAATAATTCAAAGAGCAGATTTGTTTGCTTGTATCATTTACATTGTTGGGAGTTGGTGTAAAGCACAGTAATCCTCATTTGCCATCTAAGCTCCTTCTTCAGGGACTCTGCCTGTGCAGCAGCTCTGGCAAAGCCCATGTATAGTTTAGAGTAGCCTTTGTAGATTAGGTTACTGCACATCCCAGACAACAAAAAAATACTACTGTTAACAGTATAAAGCACTAATAAGTCCCTTTTGGGTAAGATATGGAGTAATATCCACATAACGTAATTAATTAACCTGATGCATCTTTTTTCCTCTGTTGTTCTTAGGCCATTTTACCTTAAAAAATGGCATTGGTGATAAAGAAAACAGACTTAATAGAAGTTAACAGTGGCCAGTCCAGCATCCACCACATAAATGGCTTTCCAAAGATTGCTCACTGAATGTCTCTAATGTTGTTATTAAAGGCTAAAAAAATGTGTGTTCTCCAGGGTGCTTTTGAGATGGGTAAAAAAGGACCTATTTAGGTTAAAAGAAACAGAGTAAGATATCCTGGTCAAGTAATTTGCAGCCAGAGTCTCTGGCAGTTTTCAGTACTGGAGTTGTAATTATGTTCTCCATTTGCCAAACCATAAAACCACCATGGTTCAGCTCCTCTAAAACTGACAGTCCTGTGTGTCTTTGTTCCCTTTTTTTATTTTTTTAATTTTTTTTTTAATAGAAGAAATATGCTGTTCAAAACAGAAGGATGTTCTTGTGGCTAAACCACTGGAAGAGCAGGGTTTGGATTTTTTTCCCCAACTCTGCCTCAGACTTCCTGCCTGGCCTCTAACAAGAGCTTAATCTTTCTGAATTTTTAATAACAGATCAAAACTGCAGTATTGATACTTGATTTTACAAAGATGTGAAATTTAATCAGTTAATATTTGCATGGCAAAAGTGACAAAGTTGAAAAAAGACAAACACCAACCTATTAGTACAAACAAATATTCAAATAGGGGAAAAAAAAAGAATTTTCAGTATTCCAGTACTATATTTTTATAAATAGGGCTATGGTGCCTCCTTTGACTAGATCACACTCCTTGGCCAGGAGACACCCCAGGGAAGTTTCCTCCCCAGGACTCCATGCAATGACCAGATCTGCACTGCACAGAGCAAGCAGCTCTGTAACCCATCATGAACACATAACACAGCCTTGCTTTCTTTGAAAAAATTACCCAAAAGGATAGTTTGAGTCTGAAAATACTTCTACAAAGAAGGGCAGCTTTATTCCAACAACAGAAAGAGTCAAGAAATTTTGGAAACACATAATGAGATGAAAAGAAGAGATTAAAATGTAGACACAGAAACAGGAGATAGATTCTTGATAGTGAAGGATTTGGGGCTACAGATTTTCCTCAGGAAAACTTCCATGGCGTTTCACACTGAAGTGAGAAAAAGCAATGGAAAGCTCAAGGAAGTTTTGCAGGAAGATGGAATAGTAAACTCCATAGGATTATACCATCTTTAATTTTTATGATTGTACAAAAATGTATGCAGCAGCAGAACTTGGACCCTTTGTGCACTCAGTGCACACACAGTTTAGTTTTGTTGTTGTTGTAGTAATCTGGAGTTTGTTTACAGCTCTGATTTTGTAATAAGCAGAAGAAAAGTATAAGTATGTGCATCCCCCTTTCCAGAAAGGATGGGATGCAAGCTTATGGTGTTGGAAAGACAAACACCCTTCTGCTATGTATAATAATCAACTGGAAAACTTCTCTTTTGGAGAATTTAGCAATTCTGCCCACAACAGGATATGAGACATCTATGAACACCATACGAGACTCATGGGTATGGCATAGTATATGAAGCTTCTGATGAAAACTACATGCAAAACCATTCAGATCCATCAAGCCTGAAACTGTCCATCACGCACATCAGCCCTTCTGCTGCACCTGGGGAGCTCCACATGATGGGAAGCCCTGCTTAAATCCATAAGGACGCCAGCAAAATTGCCTTGACATTCATTCTGGCCTAAACATTGTCCTGTTACCTAGTTTGCTTTCCAGTTTATGCATTACCCAGGGACACTGCAAGAGAGTAAGTTAAGGTTACTGGAAAAGCCCGAGCACTCTGCGTCCTTGCTTTGTGTTTTGCAGTCAGAGCAATTATGTTATATCAATGTTGTTGGAGGGGGTTATGCTGTAAATTGATACAAGTGTCTGCTACAATGAAATCTTCCTAAACATGAATATGGATTTCAGCAGCATTTTCACTCGCTAAATTACTTTGCAGATGGGCTAATAACCTGAGGTTAAAATAACCTCTGTTGAATAAACTATCTCAGGGAATAAACAGACTACTTTTTCTTGGTCAGAAAGACCAACTGATAATTGAATTTAACGCTGGTAAGAAAGAATAGAGCTGTGATCCATTTAGATCACAATGTCCTTAATTTAAAATAAAAAGCAAGTTATATTCATATAAATGTTAAAAAAAAAAAAATATCAAAAGCATGACCACAAATGATCAAGGCAGCAGCAGCAAAAGATAATGATTTAGCTACATGGGATGCAAACTTGCATTTTCAGTAATATTTGTAAACAAGCTCATTTTCTGAATCTCTCCTCTGTGTGCTTTAATTGTTGTGCTCTATTACTACTAATAATACCAGATATTTTCACTAGCTGCACCCAAAAGCTATGGATCCCAGTCTTCTCCATGCAAATCAACAGGAAAGTTGTTATAGTGAGTCCTACATCTACAATCGTGCAAAGGAGCAACAAAACTTCATTTTAGCTATTACTAGTTCTTTGCATTAGAATATTATTAAAGATTTTGGTAAATATAATTTTAAGTCACCTCTAAATGTTACCCCATCATCAGAGAAAGAGGTATGCTTAGAACACGCTTTCATTTCCCTCTCTCCTGTTGCCTTTATTGTGAAATATTATTCCTCTTATAATGATGCTGTCTTATTCTAAATTTTCACTTCATGTACAGTATTTAATAATTAATAATTAATGAATTAATAGCTTTATAATACAAAGGAACATGAATCTTTTTCTTAAGTCACATCATTTTCCTGCTAACAATAGACATGCTTTGTTATAAGTCATACTATCGTGAATGAACATTGCCTCTATTACATTATTTAATTGATGGTTGAGCTCCCCTTTTTCCAAAGTAAACTACAGCTGGAAAAAAAACCCAAAATCAGTAAACAAATGATTCCTAATGAATCCATTTTTTATTATTTCCTTTCCACTATCAAAATTATATCTGGTTAAATGGTTTACAAAGGAAATAAGCATTGCATTTGCTTTATCAGATGAGATCAACATGCCGGTTTAGCTTTTTTTGATATGTGAAATTTGGGTTTAGGAAATTGGTTTATAAGGTTTTGAATACTGACAGCTCTTGTTGTTTTCAAGCTTTATCCAATTTGTTTATTTAACATTGCATATAAGTTATATGCAATAGACAGAAAATGTAACTTTAACAACATTTTCTTACCTAGTGAACGTTGAGTTCACAGCCCCAGTGTTCAGATCTAGCATGGAATAAAAAAAAAAAAAAAGCCACTTTTCTTTTTTTCCCCATAATGAGCAAAATATGAGATCAATATGTCTGTGTTCTTCCTAACACAGGAGGCAGTAAATGTTATCTCACCAATTGTGAGCACTGGGGGTGAAGTGAAACTTCAGGGGAAGGGACTAACTTCTCAGAAGATCCTTTTTCATAATACTCCTTAATTTTTTGGAGTTAAACAGATTGAGATCTTGGCCAGAGTCATATTCTCCAGGCAAGTCTACTTTTATATCTAAATCCTTAAACAGGCAATGGGAATTTTAACCATGTGGAGGAGTCTCAGAGCAAAATCAAGTCTCCTGCGTGTTGAATTTCCATTGGTCCATTTATCTTCTGGCATTTGGGTGAGCGCTTGCAGAGAGAGGAGAAGAGGTAGCAGGTAGAAGTGTAAGAAAGACAGCTAGTAAATTATAAGATTAGTCCTAATAAGTTCACCTGGGACTTTTTTTTTTAAATAACATCTAATTCAACTTTAAGGAAAACAGATGATTCTGAAAAAAAAATATTATCTCAAGCTATACTGTTTTCATGGCTTCAGAGAAGTAGTATTTTCCAGCTGTACTGGCACAAACACAAGCAGAAAGTACCAGATTTCATCCTTTACTTGCTTTTATTGTTTCATCTATTTTTATTTCTCTGTGACCCTCATCTTCTTCCCAAAAAAGCAAGGCATGAAAAGGTGCTCTTTAAAGCTGATTTTATGGCAGGTGGCATTGATAGATCAAGAATATATAGAAGAAAAGGTTTGTATCACCTGCCACAGAAAAAATAGCTTATTGTTTGTGACTCCTGCCAAAGAGAGCACCTTTGTGGCCACCCATCATGCCAATGAGATTTGGCAGGTTTGATCAGGCCTTGAGAGCCTTTCACAACAGGGCTTTGTCAAACTTGTCCCTTCGCTGCCCACTGTGTCACACAGTTACCGAATTCCCTTTTTGTTGCCCACATTCAGGTTCATAGGCTCAAACTCGGCAGTAACTAGCACTGCAGGGATACGTGCCGTTATTGCTTGCACAACATAGCTGTCACATCTCCGAAGACTAAGATCGGTGGTCTTTCCTTGGGGCACAATAAAAAGGTACTGCAAATTTCACTTTGTAGTAACTACAGGCTACAGAAATTGCATTAGCTGCATTAGATGGAGTCATAGAAATATTCAGGAAGGTTAGCGGGATATGGTAGATGTCACATTTATACTACGATAAAAAAATCACTTTGCTAACTTATAATGTTTTCTGCTTTGGTAACACCCTATATTAAGGTGCCATTTATAAATAATTTATTATTATTTATTAATGTATAAGCCACTTTATAGGATGGTAGATAACAACTTAAATTCATGTATTAAAGATGCACATACACGGTTTAATACAATTTACATCTCACAATATCCTTTGCAACAGATTCTCATCGCATCATCTGTTAAGCATTTATTACTAATGCATTTTATAACATACTTTATAATATATTATTTGAGGAAGTAGCTGCATTTAGTGATCATTTTCATGAATAAGAATAAAGCATTTATAAATGGCACCTTAATTTAAAGTGTTACCTTCACATTACCAGATAGTCACTCACCATTTGTCTCACTTTGCAATTATTCTCAAAATGCACCTCTTAATAAAGGACATGCTAAGGCCTATTTCTCCTCATACACTACATCTGATTAAAAGTTTATCAAGGCATTTTCCTTCAGCTGCTCTCAAACCTTTGAAGGTTGCCAGCTCAGTCTGAATTGGTCTTATGTAAACACCGAACTTTTCATACTGAAATAACAGTTGCAAGGAAGCCGAGGATATTGGATGGTTGACTGCCTACCAGGTTGGCCAGCGCCGGCTGCTTGGATTCTTTGTAGAATTCCATTTTCCGAGCTGTGAGAACAATCCAGGACGTGGACCAGTTTTTCCTTAAAAACAAAATAAAATTTAAAAAAAGAAAAATTAGCAAGGCATGCAAGCAGAAGGTAAAAGATGCTCCATTTGTAGACTTGTTTTTTAATTATTTCATTTCAGAAACAAAAATGGTCTAAAGTTAATATCAACAATGTACTTCCACCAATATTGATGTAGTTGCACCATCCTAATTATAATTGAATGTGGCCAACAACTCTTGAAGGCCTTCTTTTTCCTCATTCATGTCTTAAAGCCTATCTATGTTCCTTTTCCGCCAAGGTGCCTTAACCACAGGAAAACAGTGGGACTATTCACACATGCTTAAAGTTCACATATACTTAGAGGACACCAATAGCTGGCACCCTTCCGGTAATTAATATTTAAAACAGAACTGAGAAGGAAAAATGTAATTTTGATCTGATTATGCAGAGCTCAGCAAAGGGTCTATTTTGAAATGTCCCAAATACTTTCTCCTTTCCCTAAATTAAAAATTTACAGGAGAGCAAGGAAGATAAGAACAATATCTGAGAGAGGTTTAAGTAACCGTTAAACACCAGGAGTTCACAGTACAGCCCTAGAGAGCTGGCAAACTGCTGGGGCCAGGGAGAAGTCAAAATATACATGGATATGTGAAACAGTGTCCTCTGACACAGAAGAACATAATAATCAACTCAGAAGAAAATACTATTATATATATTACGATAATGTAATATTTCAAACCACCGCATAATCATAAACAAGTAGATCTGGTCTGATGGAAAATGTTTTTTAGCTGAAAGTCTCAAGTTTGGGCTGGCAATTTGAGGGACATAACACATAATATCTACAAAAATCCTCATAAACCCACTATTGTCTTTATGTGAATGCAAATCACAAATCTGAACATTTTAGAATAAACTTGAAAACGCATATGATAAACAGGTTGCTTCACGTGTATGTTGCAGTGTGTTAAAAAGGAGGGAGCTGCTTGTAAGGACACTGAGGGCCCAGGGAGGAGCTGTTAGAAACCTTTTTCCTCTCTCTTCTCTCTTCCCTAGTCCCTTTGAGTTTCCTCTGTCTAGGTATTCCTAAGCAACTCAAACACACTCATTTTTTATTCTAGCTAAACCTGGCTTTGTTGAGTTTTAAAGCCTGTCGGTCTTCTTTGCAATGCTCACTTCCAGATCCATCTCAAATCTCTGCTGCACTCAATATCCCATCAAACTGCACATCAGGCATAACAACAGGCAGTTTTTCTATTAATGCCTTTCCTATTCGATATGTTTCAGTCATCAGCTTAAAGAGCATAACCAATATTACAGATGGAGCCCTAACGTCACTGACATGCAGAGGAACTTTCACTCTACTTCATTGTGGACAGGATTTTGCTCAGCATGATCTAATGATCATCCCTAAAATATGGCCAACAAGAGGCAACAGTGAAAGAAAGTGTCTGTATGAGGAGATGAATATATCTGAAGAAAATCGAACTGCATTTTTTATGCCATGTTAATGAGGAAAAAATAAAGAGAGAGGCATTGAGAAAGAGAAGGAAACAGTAGGGTTTTAGAAGAGTACCTGACCATCACTGGCAAATATTTTCCCACAAAAGGACAGTGTTTGTAAGTCATACTGAAATTTTCAGCTAAGTTTATTACTACTGTAAAGCTGTATCCTTAGCTAATGTGAACTATGGTCATAGCAGTGGGTTGTGCATATTGGCATTAAGAACAGTTCAACCTCAGGTAGTTATTTTTTAACGTATCTTTAGGAAACAAGTACTGCAGCTGAGAATCACCATCAAGGTAGTGAATACAGTTGTCTATTGGCAAGTACAACTTCATTTCTTTTTAATTTTCTTTTTTTTTTTCCCCTGCTCATAAAATGTCTTGTAAGTGCACATGGGAGTTAAGTGGCCAAGCATGCTATGTGCCGGTTTAAACAGATTTCCTATGAGTTGGATACCCTGGATAAATATGGATTACCAAAGGATTAAAACCCTTGGGACACAGCTTAGAGTCACTACCCAACTTAGACCAAATGCTTGACATTAGCTATGGACAGCAACATTTCTGTGTCATGGCCACTTCTACCAGCCAGAGTGCTGCTTGCTCCAGCTATTTGTGGGGCAGGTTTTTGTACCTGAGAAATCTAAATCAGCAATTGCATTTTGAGGTTCCAGACTTGTGTGCAATCTTCTTAAAACATTCAAATTTCTGATCAAACTAACTGGGAAGTTTGCCAAGATTTGAAAACATTTCATTTCAACCTGGACATCATTAAAAAATAAATAAATAACTAAATAAATGCAGTTCTATTTATGGTTTTGAAATAAGTCAACAACAAAGAAATAAAAAGTCAATGATAAGTATTTCTTAAATTATATCAAGTGAGATGTTTTATCTAAGTTTCATTCTGAATTTTAAGGGGAGAATGCTTTAATTCCATCAGGAATAAGAAAATTTAGTGGGTTTACAGGAGACTATAGGAATTATAGAAGCTATGAGAATGCAACTCAATTTCACCATATTAACTGCAAGAAGATTTTTTTTCCCCTAAATTTAAATTCCCCAGTTCTTTTATTCTACACTTGTTTCATTTAGAAAGTGACATTTTAAAATCAAAACTTCATTACTTTTGTGATCTAAAGATAAAAAGTATATAAACTAGTCATACTTTTAATGAGATTTTCCATAAAGTCATCAGTCAGATTAAAAAAAAAAAGAAAAAGCTCTAAGGTATATTAGTCTGTACAGACGGGCACACATTGTATTTCATGGGATACACGCAGTGACCTAAGGTTTTCAAGCTGTTTGGAAAAGTCAGTTCACAATATTCTAATTTTTGCCATGCAGTACCAACATTATTCAAGAAATCACTTCCAGCCACTGAACAGCAAGTTCAGGTAAGTGAAAGGAGTCAGACAAAGTGTATGCAGTGTAGATGAATCCCTGCTACCCATCTTCTCTCTGTATAAAGAGCCATAAATATCAGAGTATGCAGAGGAGACCCAGCTAGACTTAGCAAGCATATTGTGTGAATTTGTCTATAGCTACAAGGTTCGAGTCATGGTGGAAAGCTGCTGCCGGAGAGCCCCTGCGAGGTGCGACCCAACTTGGGGGGCTGCACAAGGAGCCCCGAGCGCTGCGGCTGCATTTGCATTCTGTCAAACGAACACCTGATGGCAGCACGTTATAGCTTCAGTAGCGCTCACAATCTCTGAGGCTATTTAAAAATACGAGACTGTTCAGGGCTATTTAAAAATACAAGTGGCCGAGCTACGCTGCCTCCTCCCTGTGCCCACGCTGAGCCGGCGCACAACGCCAAGCCATGGGGATGCTCTGTGCTAAGGGCACCAGATGCACAGGGGAGGAAAAACTCCCTCCTTATCTGGGCTGGTTCACAGGTGATGTCCAGCCTATGCACATGCTGCAGAAGCTTCTGCCAGTGTCCAAAGTGGGGAACGGAGTATTACTGGCTTCAATGCCTTTTCCCAAAGTGCAAATTACACCAGGCTCTGATGGCATCCAGCTGCAGCAGGCTTGGCCAAATGTTGACAATGTTCTTTCTTCAAGTGAGAGGTTGGACTAGGTGACCTCCAGACTCCCTTTTCAATGAGCATTTCTAGGATCCTTGTGGTTTAGCACTATACAGGTATGAGAACTTATTACTTGGCTCCATTCTGCAGGCAGAAAATGCAATATGTCACATTTCTCTCTCATTGGTAACATACAGTGCTGGTCACGTCACTGTTACTCCTTTATAGGCATCTAAATACAGCAGACCATAGCAAATCCTTCCATAAAAGGCAGCATTAATATTCACATTACTTTCAACACAAACAGTGCTAAGCAAGTAAGTGCCAACCACTTTTGATAATCTTGCCTTGGCATCCCCGTGGCATCACCACATGGTGGGTTCCTACATCCCATCCTTGACCCCTCAAGCACACACTCAGCACCCAAAGGTTTTCCCACTGGAAAATACATTATTGGTTTGCCTAGTGCCTTAAGGTTGTCCTCAATATGTGTATAATATATATAATATAAAGGCTAATATTGACACATCCTCATTGCATGCAATGAGCCCGTGAGCTACTGTCACTTGGTTTCTGGGACTGTAATCATACATTGGCTTAACACTGAAATAATGGCAATCTGGCTATTAGCAGCAAGAGTAGCTATATATACTTAAACATGCGTCAACTCTGACTTTTGCAACTGATAAATTCTGTAACATTCACATATAATACCTTAATTTCTTGCCACCGTCTGCTATTTTAGCTTTTAGAAGATATCCTTCTTTCTCCACTACCTACAAGAAAAAAAAAAAAAAACAACCATATCATAACCATATCATTTATTCAGATGACTGAATCCACTTAGTACACGCATAAGAGTCTGCATCTATCTAATCTAGTGTGGGGGCCTTTTATCACTAATTCTCAGTTTAGTCATCTATTTTTTCTGTTATAGTCAGTTCTTTTGAAAATCTGCAAACAATGTTTGAAGTTAATTAGGTCATAGAATTAACCTCAAAAAAACCCCAACAATATTCCATTCATTGATTTAGAAGAAATTTTTTCTAATGTAAGCAAAGTTTCTAGCTATAAGTAAAAATGAGTTGAAAATATATTGCAAGTAAACTATGTCAAGGTATCATTTCATATACTGAGTTCCAGGAGTCCACGTTTCATTAACAGCTATGAGGGATACACCATACTTCTGTAAAAGACTCTTGCTTCTTATGCTCTAAAGAGAGTCAGGTTTAGGGGTAACCAATGTCAGAGAAACATTAAATATCTGTACAACAGGAAAAGCTACATTAACTTCATAGGTGCCACATTTTGCTTTGAGTCAGCACTAAATCAAGGCTCACGCAAGATGAGCTACGGTATTGAGGCGCTCACCCCTCACAGCCCTTAAGAGGTCACACTTCACTGGAGTGTGTGCATCCATGTGCAGGGAGAACTTGTCTTCAAGTTTCCAGCTGAACTAAATTATCTCATGGTATGGTGCAGAAAACCAAATTGAGCGGTTCTGTCAATTTTTGACGTATAATCTGAAACTAGAAGTATGAACAAGGGAAAGCACAGCTGTGTTGTGCATTTTCCAAAATACACCCAAAAAGGCAAAGCCCTTAGCCATTACCTATAAAAAGCAGTATGTGATATTAGCAACCTGTTATCACCTTTGTAGATCCCATACTCTGCTATTGCTATTACTGAAACCTGGTCCTTTTTCTGTGGTGTCAGAACAAGTTAAGGACTCTGCCGGTGTACATGAGGCTGCAACCCTGGCTGCAGGGTATCAAGGTTGCACTTGAGTTTTGGGATATTAGAAGCAAGTCCTAGGCTTAGTCTTTTGGTTTCATTTCTCCCTCTTAATTTGTGCTCCTCTGCATCTCTGCACACACTTTCCTTAAGCCAGAGGCCCTTGCAGATGTTTGGTTCTCTATGATCTGCTGAAACATCCCTTGCTTAGCTGTGATATTGTGCTGGTTTTGGCTGGGATAGAGTTAATCACTGTTAATATAATATCATTATATTAACAGTGTAAAATATGTTTAACTATTTCCTTAGATTTTGTCTGTTGCTGGTATACAGCATAGAATGAAATACATACACTTTACATATCTGTTTGTACCTATGAAAACGTCTGTAGGTCTGTGGACAATGATTTAGGTGACATTCTCAAATGAGTACACGAGGATTAGTGTGTGCATTTTCTATAATTTGTACATATCTCATGCAAATTCCTGTCATGCATATCATTGCCATAGAAAACCCAGAGAGAAAGTATGTAGGGATTATTGTGCAGTCATGTCACTATTTATCTAGTGATGGATGGATGAATTATTAGAGCTAAAATAAGATTTAATCCCTGTCTCCACCTACTTTTTTTTTTTTTTTAATCAAACTTACTTTACATCTTTCAATATTTTTCTTCCCCTTCTAACCCTTCATTTTTGTAGCATAAAATCTCTGGTGCTTGGCCAGGGCCAAAGATGCCAAATAACATATGAGAAAGGTTATGCTTTTTAATATTTCTATCCATCTGGAAACAGAAATTGGGAGGAGCATTGGCTAACCATTCAAGCTGTTGATTGCTTCTCTGAAGCAGACCCAAAATCTCATGCTTTCAAAGTTTACCAACCACCCTTCTCAAACTGTTATTTTAGCAGTCCAAAACTAAAGGCAAATATGATTTTCAACATCAGATCTGAATCACCTCTATTCTCACATTTTGGGCAGTTAAAAATTGGATGTGCTTCCAGATGAAAATGTTGCTGCTCAGTCATATTTTCCTTATAATTGTCTTGAGCTAGAATATCAAATCCACTAACAAATGTTAGGCATATAAAATATCCTGATTTAAATTACATAGCTCAAATCTGCCATTTGTTTTAAATTAAACAGCTCAAAAATACAAGGTCTTCAGCTAATATGAGACTTCTCAGTGCTAAGCAAAGTAACTTTCATATATATTGCTTTAATTTAATTAGTAAAGACGCTGTCTTCAAAAAAATTAGCATGGTCTTCATTAATTGATAATGTGTAGAGTTTTCTCTGTAATTATTATAAAGGGCATTTATGGAATTACAAAACAACTTTACCACAAAGAGAAATAAAAAGATCTCTAGGATAATCGCAATATTTTTATAACCTCCGTTTGGGGTGCTATATTGCCCTTGTTTAACATCTGTTAATATTCCCTTTTCTGTTCTACATGTTTTCAAGAAAATAATTCCAAGACAGCTCAAGATCAACTTACAATATTTCTGCAAATGGATGATATTAGATTAAAAAGAATACCAAATATATCCTAATGATATGCTCTGTTGTTTCTGTCTCAATAAATATCATCATTTGTTGTTAAGCTGCTGCCCTTCCTGCACCTTTTCAACATATGGAAGGTTGAGAAAATGACCCAAAATGCCCTGAAGAATTAGCATAGAAATAAGAAAATGGAATTATTGTGTGGGGTGTTTTGTTTGGGGTTTTTTATTATTATTTTTTTTTAGAAGAATATTAAAGATGAGAGCATGTATGTGTAAATATTTGAGTTTCTAAATAATATTAAAAAAAGACTCATGAGCTAACAGTATTAGAAACTATAAGGAAAAATAATTATCACTGTCTCATGTATAGGTTCCATAATTTTCTTATTTAGAATTCAAAGCTTCTGAACCTAGCTAATCCTGAAAAGTTTGTGTAGGTAAAAGTACCGCTGATATCAACATTTCTTTGATGAATCTATATTTGCATATTAATTTTCCTTTAATAGGACAACCTCTATGCTTCACATTCCCCCTAGATTCTTTTAATGTCAAGGAAAATTTTGTTAAATTTTGTGATCGCTTTTACTTATAAAAATTGATATTAATGTTAAAAACACCTTAATATGGGCAAAGACAGGACGAAGACATGGTCACATTCCTTTATACCAAGTATTAATACTGATGAAACATCTGTCTAGTACAACCGAATTAACAGCTAAGCCAAGCTATATAAATTGCTTTGTACCTTCTAAAATTATTCTTTTTATTGATTAATCAAAGTCCCTCAAATCCCTTAACATCTTGAGGCATCCAAAGCCTCATGTATTTACTCTTTAGTAAAGTGTCTGCAACATTTACATTATAAACATTTAAAATAACAAGAGTGATTTATCAGTTCTATAGAGCAATTGCTTACCGTGTGGTCCTGTGTACTAATGATGTCTGCAAGTGTTAAGTTATGTTGGGAATGATTTCTTCTATGACGATTAACCTAAAGAAAAAAAAAAAAAAAAGCAAGGATTTAAATTCAGAGAGGATTCAAATACATGCAGGTAAAGATGGACGAACAAATTTAATTACTGGGCATGCACAGCATGCATTGGATGGAGTTTTGGAAACCTGTTTTCTTTCAGTACTGCATTTCTGTGAAAACTGGTGTTCCTCTGAGCCCTGTGTATTTCAAATGTACGGCTACTAAACTCTAAACATCTCTGGTATAGATGTGTTTCTTTGTGACATTACATTGGCAATTTTACCTAAATTTAACCAAGTGATAATAACCATTTTAAATTATGACTTTTCCATCAGGAATCTCAAAAATTGCTTAACTGGTTAGGTGCTCTTAAACCCATTTTACAGAAATGGGAAAGATGATAATTATACCCTCAAGGCCAAAAAGCAAGTCAGTGAAGAATCTAGAAAATAGTTGGGAACAAACACATAATATATCCGCTGTGTTTAAACTACTTTAAAGGCTATTTCTAAAATTTCTGTGACTGGAAGGCTACAGCAATACTGGACTCTGATTCTACAATTGTTCCCAAGTACCGAGTCATTGATTTCCTCCAGTTCCCTCTTTTCTAGGAGGAAGCCATCTTTGATTTAACTCTGGAACATTATTGCATTATACTAGAAATTATTAAGACTAAATAAAAGTTTCATCACAAATCAAGCATTTAGCAGAGCTCAACAGCATTTTACTTCCTTACAAGTCTGCAACAAATAACAGGTCACCCAAAAGCGTGTGCATGTGTGTGTATATACATATATATATATATTAAAAACTTTTACTGTTTAAATTCAATGTCAATCAATAATAATATAATTTGGAGTTGGGATCCTATACAATTCAGTGATTATCTCCTCTTTTAACTGAAGCCAAAAAGCAAACAACAAAATACAGTCTCAACTAGTTTCCACTGTATTCATCATAATGCACTCTGTTTTTCCCTATTACAACAGTTAACCAAAAGTCATAATGTATTCTGTTTATATTCAAGTGTCTGAATATAGAAAATGTTCTTAATTAATCCAGAGGGCCACGCTCAAAAAACAGTTAAACATATTACGATCCCATATTTTTCCTCAACACATTGCTTTCATGTTTATTTGTAAGCACTAACATTTTTAAGCCTTGAAATCTATATCCTAGATATTGCTCTACTCTCCTAGTCAGAGCTAATGAGCTTAATGAATTACCAGTTCTAAATTTAATACAAACATTTCAAAGAAAGAGATAAAACATTCTTCACAATTCAAAAGTTTCTCTGACCTATTTATGAAGAATATCACTTAACAATTTCATTAAGGGTGAGTAACAGCTGGTGACATGGCTGTGTCCTAAAGTGTTTTTCTCTCTTAATATTCTGCATCTTAAGCAATCGAGCTTTCATAAGAAATACTTTAGTTAGTGGCAGTCCCTCCTTTGGGGAGAAAAAAAATGTCAGACCACATTTTCTGTATTTTGCAATCTTGTTTTCAGGAGTGTCATGTTCCTGTTTTATTAGCATGTAGGGTAAACAAGAATGATTTGCTGATGCTATTGAGAGAACTTCTAAGATTACAGTCTTTCTATTTAGATTTTGGATGGAACTTAATATTAATGCAGGCAGAGGCATGTATATAAATTCAAAATAAATTAATTCAATTTATCTTTTTCTTTATCTTTACTGTTCAACAGTTCTGAAGGTTCTATAGTGCTCAAGACATATAACTAAACTATTCAGGTCTAGATCATAGAAAGTCTTCCTTACCCAGATCCCCCATCCTAATTATTCCTTGACATACAACAGAGCATATTGCCCAGCGATGCTTTCTAAAATATATTCTTCACTCATCCAAATTAAATAACAAGACACACTACCACTCCACAGTATCTATTTTAACATTCAGCTGCTCTCTCCAGGAATTGTACGTGTCTGTTGGGGGCCCTATATGCAACTTTGTGAAGTGTACAGCACCGAACAGAGCTTTCGGTCTGGTCTTTGGTTCAGCGATCAGAGCATTAGCAAAAGAAATGCTCACATTTGATACATGCTAAGAAGAATATATCAAAAGCACTAAATCAATCCACGACCAAACAAAGAACGGAGATAGTAAAAAGTACTATTTTAATAGTACTAGCAAATTATTAGTGGTAGCATAATAAAAAGACAATAGTAAGATTTCCAGGAAGTATGAAAGGAGGAAAAAAAAAAGATATTAAATTCCAGTTATGGATGATATTATGTGTTTTAAAAACCTCTTCACTGTATGCAAAGAAGAAATATTAAGGAAAACTGCATGTGTATAAGGAGAAAGAATAGACCTACCTGATGATTTAATGTGATATTTTTTGCTAAAAAGGTGTTTCTATTATAGGGCAAAAATAAAAGAAGTTACTTTACTTCATAGCCCAGCAATGCACAATCTCACACAAGAAAGTCCTGAAGGTCTGAAGTCTGAATCTAGTTACAGAAATACAACCAAAATCCACAGCTATGTAAGCCAAGATCAAGCTCTTCTGGAAAAACACCCAAAATATTTGGCTTACAAATGGAAGTAAAGGAAACTTCAACAAAGTTCTTACTCATTTGTACCAGCCTTTTGGTTTAGAAATAGAACTTTTAAAAAAATGAATCAAAACAGCTTGAAAAAATTCAGCAATAACAGAGGCAATATATTCTTTAAGACTGATTTTATAAAACTCCAGCAGGCCTTATACAAATTTGGTCTTAAATATAGTTTGCAAATACTGCTGAATGAGTTAGTCATATCACTTTCTTTACCATATATTCAGTTCAGTGTTAAAATGTTCGTAGCAGAACCTGGG
Source organism: Theristicus caerulescens (assembly GCA_020745775.1). Lineage (NCBI taxonomy): Eukaryota > Metazoa > Chordata > Aves > Pelecaniformes > Threskiornithidae > Theristicus > Theristicus caerulescens. The sequence goes on from CM036562.1 coordinate 5,297,377, forward strand.
TGACAGTAGTCAATATACTCATGTTTCAATATACTCACAATTTTCAGTGGTGTACCAAAATATTCAAAGGGAAGTGTAGGCTCAATTATTTTCATTCTTTCATTCAGTTTTTAATAGATAGACCATAAAGGAGAGGTTTTGAGGATTTTTTTCTCTATAGCTCCATTCGATTACCCTAATAAACTGAAGAAAAACCTAAATAATATCTGTCACAAGTCCTCTACCTCACCTCCCAGGATATGATGAAAGGCAGAGATTTACAGGAGAAGTTCGTGAGATCCCTTTTTGGGAAAGGCAGCTTATCAGCAGTTTTCTGATTTGATGAACGTTCTTCAGTCAGCAACAATGTCACCTGCAGCATTAAAAATCCACTCTGCGAGCGCTTGCAAGTCTGTGGGCAAGTCTGGTTTTGTTAAATTCAGCCTCAGCAGCCCCCCCGCCTTCCCATAGCTAAAGGGTATCCATCTCCTACCAGAGTTATTCCAGCATCTAAGCACTAATCCATCATCATCCTTTCTACAAAGGCAAAGCCTCCATTACATATGCCTGGTATCCCAGCGTGAAGGGACAACCATCTGACAACTGCTGTTTTAACACTGATGAAGTAAAATACAATAACCTGATGTTTAATTTCATTTCTTTCTGTGTTCCCATTTGCTCTTTAAATTCTCACTCTTTTTGTGGGAATTCATCATGACTAACTCATTGCTTGTCTCTTCAAATAGCATGGCGTTGATTTAAAGAGAGACTTGGAGGACTGATTTGGATTTTATTTCCCATTACAAGCATATTTCTGACCTAATTCATCTAGTCAACGAGAAGCAGCATACTTCTTGATTTCAACCAAACCTAACAAAACCAACCAGCATTTCTTAGAAGGCCCAGACAGTCTGCTCTAGTGCAAAGTACAGGCAATTAATTATTTCCTGAAACATCATTCTGAATTCACTTGTATCCCTAAATAATTAAGATAATTGTACAATATTTCTAAGTGGTTTCCAAGATTATCAAGTAAGTTATTCACCCCAGGTTATTTACCCACAAACGCCACCTACAAGTAGCTTGGGAAAACCATTGTTTTTTCAAACAAGCAGCACATAGTGCAGCAGAGCTCTGCTTTGGATGAGAAACCCTGGGATGACATCTACCTGCTGTTTTCTCCTTCAGTCACTGTACCGCTCCATCAAGGAGAAGGTTCTCATGGAGGTTTTGTTAGGTTTCTACCAAAAAAATTGTCATGCTGTTTATGCTTTGACCTTTCTTTTTAGGGGGCTAACTATTGTTTTGTTTCATCCTACCCACACTGCCATCATGTATGTGGAGATTCCTTTATAAACACCCAAAAAAAGAGAGAAAGCCCCTACTGTTGAACCCCTACTACTGCATGTTGCTCCGCTCTGGACCTGATCCAACAAAGCACTCTACAATGGGCTTAAGTGTTTTTCTGGATCAGGGCCAGAACACTCCATTCTTTATAGGATCGAACTTACTGGTGGCAGCTTGAAAGTTTGCAATAAAAGTACAAACTAGTCACATAAACTTTTGTGAAAACCATTCCCTTAACGGAGAAGGAGGGGTGATACCTGATTTAGTGATGTCTGTGGCCATTTTAATCCCAGTCACTCCCATACTGCAGTGACAGCTCATAATTGCTTAGATAGGGAATCTTAACAAAAATGTATTGTAGCATTTGTTAATGGCCCCATCCCTTGAAAGACACCTAGGCAATGGCAAAAGAAAGGAAAATCCTGTAACATTTCACTCACTGCCATGCTCAAAGTGATTTGTTTTGTTTTAAAGATCGAGTCTTGGGCAGTATGGCAAGTCCATCATTATCTATAGAAATTATTTGGAAACAGCTCTGCTACGATATGGTTTCTCTCCTGTTGTGAAAGGCACTGAGAAAATCCCACAGGGCTCCCCACTCAGAGATGCTCCTTTGTCATCTCAGCAGATGAGGGTATTTGGTCTATCCTCAAGAAATGGAGGCTGTCAAGAAACAGCAGGAGCAATCCCCTTCCCCTTCAACTTGCTGCTGAGGATGCTCTCAGTGCATTAGAGCTGCGCAATAGCTCAGCAGAAGACCTCGTTCAGCCCTGGGGAAAGCTCCTGTGTCCCAGCGGGCTCCTTGCCCACAGTTGTGGCCACTGGTGCTCCTGGCTTGCTGTGGAGCCCTCCTAACACCATCCTCCAGAGGGTTACGTTAGAACCATGTGGGGTTTTTTTCCTCCTTGCTTGTCCCAAATAGATTTCTTCAGAAGAAAAGGTAACAGAGACTACAAGACAGTATAAAGTGACATTAGCGCGCTCTGCTTTTTTTTCTAAGGCTTGCTAGGGGAGAGAGAGAGGCACAAAGTGCAGTTTCAGTCCTGCCCTCACCAGCCCTCATTTGCTCCTCACCCTCCCTCCCATCCCCAGGCCCCTGAAAACTCGTTATTACACCGGTGACCAAACGCTTTGCTCGGGAAGAGGAACTTGCATGGATAGAGCTTTTGTGCGCTGGCTGCAGACCAGATAATCTCTCTATGCATCATTTAATAAGAAAACCACTTCACAGTCCTTACAGGCTTGAGTTTGTTACATATGACATACTCTCAGCAGAATCTGCAGACTGAAGTCAGTGGGGGAAAAAAAAGAAAGCAGGATTGTGTTGCATTCCCCCTGCATGTCTCCCTTTGAGCACACTGCCCTCTATATTCAGTTCAGATCTCCAGAGCCTGTGAAAATAATGATAATAGTTTTACTTCCCTTGACCTCTTGCTCCCTTATAAATCAGAATCCTATAGACCTTTCCCACAGTGCGAGGGTCCTCCTTCATAGTCGAGCCTGTGAAGGTAGGTATTTTATATCAAGGCAATTTAATCACGTGGGCGTACTCCCTGGCTTCAGAACTTGCTGTAGACAAGCAGCGCGGTGCTTTTACTGCAGGAGTACCTCGATTTATTCAGCTGCTTCATTCATGAAATAAAAGCAAAATAATTGTTCAGATTCTAGTTTAAATTTCAGCCAATGTTAAGATGAACTAATTCTCTGCAATCAGAGAAAAGTAATCATGAGCTTGATTACAAAGCATGGGCTGTTTGAAACTACATCACCTTCTTTCCCAAAATTGTTGGAGGCATGCTCCAAATTTGGGGTATCCAGTTTGGGCTAATATTTTAACTCCAAGGATAAGCCCACATCAGGCACTAGGTATTTTTCTCCATTAATGACTTGCTGCTTCCCAGAAGCAGATTTTCCCTAGAGTGGGAACACTTTTGTTCCTCTCGAGCTACTCACATGGACTTTGAAATTTGTCCAATTGATCCTTGCTTTGAGGGGGTCCCAGCAGATGTAGTTGGCTTCATTTTTAGCCTTTTCAGGAGTAGGAGATCTGCCAAAACCATATGTGGAAGAGAAGACAACCACAAAAGGTTCTTACCACACATAGAAGTTCGAGCAATCCTAAGGTTGCTCTAAATTTGACTACAGGTCACTCAGATTCATGTACCTGAGGATCAAGCAATCACAAACGGACCAACAGCTGCGTTGCCTCTAAGCCTCAGGATTTCCAACTGGAAATCAAACTGGAACCTGGTCTCAAAGCTTCAATATGCTTTAATTGTATTAAATACAATACTCATTGATTCAAGAAAAGAACATTTAAAGTGAGGCTTTTTATATATTTGTACTAGCCTTTTCTGTTACAGCCTGTAATATGTAACAAAATACAGCAACGCGCACACTGTGACAGTATTCATCTAGCCATACATAAAAATATATATTATGAAATAAAATATTTTTATAAGTTTCCTATTCAGATTTTTCTATTCATAATGCAGTTGTTACTTTTGGTTCACCACAATATTAGAATATATTAATCTTAACTACTGCAGGTGCTTTGGTAAAATTACAGATGAGTAGTGCACCAATGATGGAGGAAATAAGGAGTAAAACCAGCAGGAACAAAAATGCAGTAGACATCAGTATTTCAGTGTTCTTTGCCTCTGACGTCTATGTCTGTAAAAATGCGTTCTTTGATGTTATGTCTATAAAAGGTAAAAATCAAATTTAATACAGACAAAGAGTAATGATAGATTATCTTTTCACGTCCCCTTTGGATCTTTGAAAAATATAGACAATAAATGTGAGAACTCAGCTATGACAGCAAACTCTGTCAGCAGCTCTCACCTGAAATTGCATCCCAGAATAGTATTCTCAGGGCGAGGGGAAAGCAAAAAAATAATCAAAACTTAGTAAGTAAATGTGCAAAATAATCCAAAAGAATTGCCTTTACACAATCCCATCCAGCACATACACTACAGTCAAAATGCACTCAAAAGCTCGGTCTCTTCTGAAAGGACCGTCTTAACAGAAAGAGCATAATTAACATTGATGTCACACTCCTGCAAGTCATCAGTTACTGTATAGCATATAAATACCCTTGTATAAAATATTGTTAATATTCCTAGACAAATGTTCAGTCCTCTCTAGTGGACTGTACGTTAGTGCATCTCTTTATCCTGCCTACCTAATTCTTTCTCTCGGATTTAAACGAGCCAAAAACTCACCTTATGCTACTGCAGAAGCAATTTTTATTTTTGAAGGTTAATCCAACTCAGCAGGATTTAGGGATGGCACTTTTGCTTGGTTGTAGGCATGTTGGCTCAGGCCAGACAGCTGTTTGGACATTCTCCACTGGGAATCTTGCCCTCAACACCCACAGTTGATGCACATACATGGTCTACTGGCTGCCTACTTCCATGCCCATCTGTTCAGATGGCATGGTGCCCACTCACAAGTTCGCTGGATCCTTGCCCTTAGTGTGTAGATGCCAGGCAATGATGGGCTTAGATGGGCAGCCTGCAAAATACTGAAAGTGATCATTTTTTTCCTGTAGGAAGTCCTTCCTCTGCAATAGCACTGAAGCATGGACACCACATGCTACCCTACACTTAATAACACCTGTGGACATACATGTGCCAGAAGTACAAAGCAGAAGGGGGAATATACTGAGAAAAAAAAATACAAAATGGAATGATACAAGGAATTTGTAAAGATTCTTGTGTCAGAATATGCTCTACATTGTCAATAGCAGTGGAGGGATACCCGAACTAACTTGAAACAAACTGGCTCAAGCATCAGAGCAGCATAGCCATGGCCACATGAACCAGAGCACAGCCTAGTTTATACTGCTTACCAGCCTAGCCTGCTTCTGAGACCTGACTTAGCTTAAAACTACCTTGGGCACCGCACTTTGCACAGTGGCCCTAGCGTATAAAAATCGAAGGTAGATCATACTGAAAGCAGTGTGAATCAAATCCAGACCTGTCTAAAATTGGTTACTCTCAATGCACATTCCATATATACTGTACTGCATAAAATATTCCATGGCAAACAATGGCACCAGTGAAGGTATATAGTAAAAAAGTCATTTTAATAAAGATTCATTTTAATTTGTGTCATTGCCCTTTAAAATAACAACTGAGAAAACCTGCTTAGTAACAAGGGACTCTTTTTATAAAAATCAGTAGAGAAGGAAAGCTTCTGTCTCTGTTTTTTTGAGTCTAAAAGCCAACTTTATTGCAGATATTTTAAGACAAAGCAGTAATGTTAAAATTAAAATATCATTTTCTTCCCAAATATAGTTTGATTAACAGCAAATTGACACATAATAATAATTTTATTACTTTAAATAATAAGCTACATTTTAATTTAAATTATTTGAACAACCTCATATGTGCATATAAATCTCATGGTATTTTTACAGGCCATTCATAGTTCTTTAGCTGTCCTTCATACACAGTATCAGAGTCAGTAGACAAATTAAATACTATAGTTTCTGCTCTTTGATTAGATGACTCAAACTTTTAAAAGGAGGAGGGAGAGGAAAATCAAAGAGATCTCTGCAGCAAAGAATATTTCCAATGGAGTCTTCCAGGACTCCTCCTTTCTGCCAACACTCTGGCGAACAAACTATCACACTTAGAAACACAAATGGAAAATTAATAAAATAAGTTGCAAATACCCATGAAACATATTCACAGACTTATTCTAACAAGTGTTTTTCTCTTTTTTCTTCCCCTTCTCCTTGGTGAGTGCACCCCAATACTGCTCTAATAATTATGGATGCTTGCTAGCAGGCTGAAAAGAGATATAAAAGCTACGGCATGGCTGGATCTGCAGCCTGGCTTGGGGCTCTCATCTAGTCAGCAGTGGAAGCCTGTGCTCGAAGGCACATTTAAGCTGAGTCTAACTTAGTGTTTACTCTGGGGTGACTGGATTTGAGCGCGCTGTCCCTACCCTAGAGAATTGTTTGCTGCACGGAGACATCAGTCTTGTCTTTGAGCATGCTCCGCCGAATCAGTCATGTGTGACTACTTGATCTGTTTTGGTCTGGACATATTGTCAAATCGTTCTGTCCAAGTTTCACAGGAGCAGTGCCGAAAAAGTCCTGGCTCCAGAATGAAATTAGATTTATAAGGAACACAAGCCAAAAAAGTCACTGTGAACACCCAGTGACAAAAGTCAAAGAACCTGAATAAAAACTATTTTGCTCTGACTTCCAAGCTTAGTTCAGCTACTTTAACCTGAGGGGTAAAACCACTAGGACTCCCTCCTTTCTAACTTTTAGGTTGCTGATTCCAGGCAACGCAGAGGTAAAACATTGGCTTTTACAATGGAAAGTCCTTTGTTTTTGTCAGTAAAGGAATTCTCACAAAGTACATTTTTAATGTGATTGGAAGGCACATCTAACACAGGTCATGGCTGAAAACCCCATAGCTAAATCTTATTAAAAACTATTCAGAGATCAAAATTAGAGACTGTAATACAGAAACACTTGGATACCTGTCAGATTGATAATATCTAGATGGCCATTTAACTTGCCACCTGCTCCCCCTTCCCTTTGCCCTAATAACCTGAGTATGCTTGTGAATGCTTTTTTTCCCAGCCCTGTTGGCTCATATTAGTCTCTCATATTATCACAACCTGTAATCTCTTAAAAAAAAATCGGTATTGCTTATTAGCATTTTTCAGAGGACTAAAGTGTATACACAGCAGAAGAAAGAATGAAGCAAAGTTTTCAAAGAGATTTTCCCAGGTGCCATTATAAACACTAACATGAAAGAAATAGAGTAATCAAAATAATAACTAATCTACTTCAAGTAGCTTTTTAAACAAATGGGTGATTTTGCAAAGGTCAATTAGCAGGATGACTCCTTCTTATTCACGATATTCTGCTAGGGAAAGAATGAAAATATTTAAAAGCTTAACTTTCTTTACTCTTCCTTTGAGATTTCTCAGTTTTATATTTAATCAGAACCTTGCAGCAAACCAGGTAGGACAGCAGTGATTGTTAATACTGTTACCCAGCTCTGGGATTCTCCACTTGCAATTTACCTTCATCTCACACAAAATTATTATCCTAGCACTTTTGCCAAAATCTGCTGACACAGTAAAAGTACTCTAATGCAAAGGTCAGGTTGTTGGGTTTTTTTAAATACCAAAATTAATTCTTCAAATTTGTATAGGGCTTCAGGGTTCTTGATTTGATTCTTTGTCACAGAGGGTAGAAAGAAAAAGAAAAAAAAGGAAAAGTGTCATCCATTTGTGTCTTGGCAAAGTAAGAACTGCAACTGCAAAATGCTATTGTCCATATTGTGTAAGTACTATTTCATTATTTGCCCTTCATAGACAAAGAAACACTTCAAATAATACGACATTCTCTTTTGTGCTCACTCCACAAATTCATCCATGTACTGAAGAGAATGTGTAGCAGTGGGAAGTGCGTATTTTTGATCCAAGCACACTGAATCTCCTGGTTTTACTCTTGTGGCATTACACTGACAGCAAACCACATAACGCTAATACAGCAGATAAAGAAAAGAAGAAATGGAATTATCCTGTTTGAAACTTCTGAAGCGTCTAGACAGACTGGAAATTGCCCCTGATTTGATTTTTGTCATTGTGTTCCGATAGAGAAGTCACCTACCTTACATATAACAGAAAACCCTCAACAAAACACAACAAGAATCATTCACTGCCATCCAAGCTGCGGGCAGTGTATAAATGCAGTACTTACTCTGGGTGCACTGCCAGAGAAGTCATCAACCTTATTTAAAAAAAAAAATAAATAAATTAAACAGTAAAAATTAAAACAGAAAAGAGATTTAAAAAAAGGCACCTCAAGAAAAAGAATGAGCCAAATGTTATTAGAAGCTTTGGTGGTACATGAAAACAGAACTTGGAGTATATATTTCAATGCATATATACCATGCTGTACATGCATATATACCACACTGTCAACAATGTCACAAACCCTCATCACGTAATGGAGGGAAAAAGGCTTTGATTTATCACTTATGTGCTGGGTTTCTTCCTCTTTCAACCCCAGTCCAACGAAGCCTTTCAAACAGCGCCTGCCACTGGATCTTTTTGCTTCTCCGCCCCTTGACATGGATGAGGGATCAAGATGGCACTGTTTATAGAAATGTTTATATAAATATTTTATCCAAACTGCACTGGACTTAGCCTAGGAAATTTCTGTTTGATATCTCCCCTGGAAGGGATCCATTTCTTATTTGAGGGCATGAAAAAAACAATGAATTTACCAATTCTTGTGATAGTTTCCCACTAGTCTTTGCAAAATGTACTGTAACTCTCATTTTATTTGGGGGTGGGGGGGTGGGTGTCCAACTTCCAGACATTTCATCTTGTATTGCCTTTTTCTGCTACATTAAAGAACCATTTGGTGCCCAATGTTGTCCCTTAATGTAGGTAAGTAGGAAATCAATTGCCTTTCAATTTCTTTCGGATAATTTAAACATGCTGAGGTCTGTAGGTCCTTCATTAGCAAGACAATTTTCCTAAACTCCAATATTTTTTTTTTTTTGCCTCTTCCTTGCATAATCTTCATTATTGTAGTATCACTACTCTAGTTTCCTTTTCCTCAGTGCCACTGGCAGAAATGAACATTTGCCATGTCCCTTCTTCATTATTACTTACAAGGGCCAGCTCAAATTTTTTGACACTGAAACACCCATAGGAGCTATGTTTTGCAGCAAAATCTCAGAATACAGTTCCTAGTTCTGGGAACAGTATGGCCTGTGTTTCCCATATATACATATATTTGGATAAATTAAAATGCACTTTCAGCCATTAAGCAATCCAGATCACTCTCCACAAGCGCCTTTACCCAGACCTATTTGCCAGTCCATCAATTTTTGCTTTATTTTAAAATGTTATTAGAACTGTTCTATTTACTTCCATATCATGGATAAAAAGAGTGATTAGTGTCAAGCTTAGTACTAGACCCTGGAGAACAACTCTAAAAATTCACCCAGTTGATGATGATTCCCCAGGGACTACTTTCTGAACTGTGTAAATTAATCAGTTCTTAATCCATTTAACATGTGCTTCACTGATACAGCACATAGCTAATATTTAATCAGAATGTCATGTACTATTAAGTTGAGTGACTTACAAAGTTTCGCTATACTTCACAAACATGGCTGCCTTTTTCAACGAGACTTGCATCAAAAATAATGCTGTTTTGGTGGGGTTTTTAGAATTTGTTTTTAATTCAGTTATGATGATTGACATCAACGATATTCCTAACTTCCTTTTTTTTTAATTAAACCCTGCAACAATTTTTCCATTACTTGACCCAATACCCTGTTATGTTAAGCTGCCTATAAAATTTTTTGTCATGCCATTTTCCCTTTTTGAGTATTGGCACAATGATTGCCCTTTTTGAGCCTTTTGTAATTTCCATGCCAACCCAATATTTACTTAAGATTGAAATCAACAGGCAAGGACCACCACAGAAAACTCTAAGGCTCTAGCATGACATTTATCTACATTTCCTAAAATTTTGCCAAATTTTGTTAATTTTTCTAAAATTAGCATCACTGGTAGATGCCGTTCAACATGTTATTAGTCATTAATAGTTAGGAAAGTTCATAATCAGTTTCTTGTAAGCAAATTGCACCTGATTTTAAAACACACGAACAAACCAAACCCCACAAATATTTATTGACTGTTCCTGTCTTTTCTGCATCATTATTAACACCTGCATCACCTTAACAGCGTGCCTGTAAAAGTGCTGGCATTAAGCTCTTAAAATTAGAGATACAACAAGATTCTAGACATTATTGCTGTGCACAGAGTTCAGAACTTAAAGAATTTGCAAAACTCCAGAACAGAGTAAAAGCCTCAGTTTGGTCCAGCCCCGCAGTGCTCGCAGGATTCCCCTCAGTGATACAATAGCTGGGTAAAGTTTATTACAGGGAAGATGCAGTGCACTGCATTTTAAACAATCATCTATTTATCTGTAAGGAAAGTCGCCAATTCAAAAATGGGATAATTTCTCATTTATACAGGTGCACATACATTCAGAAAGGCAGAGGCAAGCTGGCATACTGCGTCATGCTGATTTTTAAAATATCTGCTTATATCTTCTTGCAGGTTTAAGCATGTGTGTGTGTGTTAAAGTGGAGCACAATGGAAGATAAATCCCCCTAAATCATAATTTTTTCAGTAATTTATGACACATTGCCATAGAAACTAATTTGCAAAGTATTTTCTATGTGGCTCTAGAAGTAACAAAATTTAAGCAATGCTCTGAATAAAAATCGTAAAATATTCTAATGTCAGCATACCAAGGACCGTTCCCTTCACATCTCAAATATCCAAAATGCTGTAAATGGAGACTGACCTAAAAAAACGTACTCCAGATTTGAAGATCGTCAGATCTATTACACAAACCCATTCAGGCACAGACATAGCGGCTGTTGTAAATGTTCAGAAAAATTAGCATAAAGGCGCATGTAACTCTAATAGGTGCTTAAGTATAATCAGTGGGAAGTGGAAATGGTTGTTTGTGTATATACTACTGTGAGAATTCATCTGTTAATGGTGCAAATGCACACAGAAGCTTGTGATGCTAAATTTTTTCCCTAAATTTTATTCTTTTAATAATTACTGAAAGATTAAGAGGTAGTCAAATGGTATAGATGGGCTTTGCTTTTCTTAAAATTGCTTACATATGCTTTGTAAGTGATATTTTTCTGAGCCTAACACCCTCTGTTTTGTAGGTCATACGGATATCTACAGACTGTGTGGATACTGAAGGCGCTTGTCCTTTAGCCTTCTGCCTCACCACATGATTGAGCATCCATATACCTTACAACCATACACCCTGTCGAGTGTTATTCTCTTACATATCACAATTTACCTCGCTTTCTCCACTCAAACATGCAACCAAGCTGAGCAACAAGCTGCTTCAGCTGCCATGTCATTTCAGTTTTTACACATCTTCTCTTTTTATGTGTGCTCTACATCTCCGTGATGTCTCATCTCCCCATTCCACTGCCATAGGCTACAAGTCAGGAACAAAGCTCAGGCTCAATGTCAAACAGAGTGAAAATGGGAAAATATCATAGAAGAGAAAATTAATGGGCACAAACACAGCTCTAAAACTTCCATCCTTGCGGGCTTTGCAACTTTCCCTTGTTTCTTGGCAAAATCTGAAGCAGGAGAGATTAATAGTATTTGTATAGAAAATGCCTTAAAAAGGTATTTAGCTAAGGAAAATACAAGTTCAAAAAATTCAAGGTGGAAGAGTTATGCTTGCATATTAAGGAATAAATAATCCCATGAAGTGTGCAATTAGCCCCCTTTTATCTGAAACATTAACTTTTTTCCACTCCCCCCCATTCTCCTGCCTTCCCCTTTTCCTTGCCTGACCAGCATGGCTTGTGGAGGTTCACATTTCCAAAAATGCCTTAGCACTTGATAGCCCCGAGTCTAAGACACAGAAATGGACTCAAAGGCTGAAAGCATGGCTTCTTTACCTGAACCGAGGTCTTTCTCTCATTTCAAACAGGAAAATTTCAAGGTGAAACACACATGAAATCTCTCTTCTCAACAGGTTCACTAGTTAAGTCTTTAGAACAAAAATGTTACCTTTCATCTTTTCTTATTGGTTTTCTTCTGCAATAAACATTTTTGATTTCCTAAGGAAATTATGATGTTTGCAACCTATATTTGAAAAAAGATTTTAAACCCTCCAAAACCAAAAACGAATACTTTAAAACAGTTGATCCTACCCACTACCGACGTGGCTGGCAAATACAGAGGTTTCCATCATATGGAATCATGGTCTTATATGTCTTTAGTTATTTGGTTACTATGAAATCTAACTCATGGCCTAAGATTTTTTAAAAAATAAGGATTGTATATTTCTGTAAAAAAGTAGAGGTCCCAGAGCACACTAATGTACAAGGAAAAGGGATACTTTGTTTTTATTCACCCACTATAGGATTACCTTGTTCTAGAAAATATGATCTTGTTCAGAACCCTCTCTCATCCTCAAATGAGTTTATTTTTTAAAAAATAGCACTCCTCCTCTTTTTGTAGATCCCCAAAACCAAACACAAGAGTAAATACTAATACGACAAATATTAACATTGGTATTTTATTTGGATCCAGATACTTGATTTATTGGCTAAATTATTTATTCAGGAGGTAACATCATACTTTATGTGACCTTGTTTCTAATTTTGTGTAAACCTTACCTGAACATATTCTATATAAGCTTAATAAACCCTTTTACTTTTAAATTTCAGTTCATCTTTTCACTATATGAAGCATATAATTTATATTTTCGAACTAACATGCTATAACTGAGCTTAATGTAAATTATATATTTTTTTAACATCTTTCAGATGAGCAAACCAGAGTTGAAAAATAAAATGTCTCTTTTTTGGGGGTGCATGCATTCACGATGCATCTTCAGTCTGTTTATTAAGTAATCATATCTGGGTACAAGTGTCAACACAATTTACGTTTTGAATAATGTGAAGCAGATAACCTCAATTAACAAGTAATTAGAGTCATTTTCCTATTAAGCAGTTTCCCTAATTGTTTTTGAAACCTGGAACTAAAATTGTAATAAATAATAAGCGGCCAAAACATGTCCCTGCGTTAGCTTAATCCAGGCTCTTCTATTGGAGCCTGGGAAAAACGCAGCAGAAATAAGGGCTGAATACCCATGTAATACTGAGAGAAGAGGGAAATATTTTGTAGCTGCAGACCTCTGCATAGTTCACTCTTTTCTGTGGTTGTTTAGTGCGGGTTTTTTTGGTCAACACAATTCTCTCCTTTCCCTTCCCTCTCACTTTTCACCCCCATGATTTCTTATATGAACATTTAATGTATGAAGTATTTGACTTAATCATTACTGTGGATTGACTAGAGCTTATCAGGGAAAAGCCATCCCACTGTGAACACATAGGGTACCATCTCAGTTGAACTACAGTTTATAGTGGTGCAAATTAACTTGATACCTTATATTCTACCTTGTCAGCACACTATACCTCTGTTTATGGAAAATAATAAATATGACTTGGTTGTCCCAAATAGAACAATTTGTGGGTTTGCTGCTGGCCATCCAGAAAAAGTCCTTCCCTTTGATATCAGTCTTTAAATAGATAGATGTCACATATCAAGTACAATAAATGAGCTCAGAGAACATGAATATTTCACATGTATTTGCTTACACTATATGGTCTCATGGAAAACACCTATGTTGCACTCTGTCTGCCATTGCCAAAAATGGGAAGGAAAAAAAAAATTAGTTAAATACAAAAAGAAATCTTGCAGCTGCTCCTCACCCTAAGCCAAAACAAACAAGCAAACTAAAAACTAACAAAAAACCTACCCAAAAGTCCCAGGAAAAAAAAGCAAGTGCAATAATATTCTCTTCACCCATAAACTCCAGCCTAAGTCAAAGCCTCCTGCCTTGCAGACACATTTATCACAATTGCAGCTGGAGAGCTGTACTGGTAGGATATACCATTTTCCCCTGAAGCTAAGGAAAGAGAAAGATTTCTTATAGTCCATCAAGGAACCGAAGTACCTGTGACTGCTCAAAAAGGCTCTTAGTTAGTAACTAGACTGCCTCCCTGCCCCACAGATAAATACTTTGCTGTTGTCTCTAGGTCTACAGGAAATTTTGCCAGCCTTGGAAGAGTACAGGACTTATATTTTCCCTATTTTTAAAAAATTTTCAATAAGATAATAAATCAAAACCAGATCCATAAAAATAAAAAGTGAAGACCCTAGGAAGATGCCCTGAGAAATTCCAGGAAAAACTCTGGCAGCTATGGGAGGACATGAGCTGTTCGGAAGGAATACAAACATTTAAATAATATATCTTGCTGGAAATTAGGCTTTGTGAGAAATCCCATTGATTTCTTTTAAGTCATTTTATTAAAAGGTCTATTAATGCTTGGCTTGCACTTTGTGGCTCTGAGAGATGTTGGAATGAAGAGCTATCAAAGGTGGCTATCAAAGTTTTTTTCTTTTTTCCATTTAACTTTTTCTAACTATTAAGCTGCTCATTTTGTGGAGACAATCATTAGTGTCTTTAATGTGAAACAAAGCTTCTGGATAAGAGCTGCTAGCTGAAGATCAATATGAAAGATATCATTTCAGTTACAGCTTTAATAACTGTAACAATAGGGAGCCTGGCATCACCGGCTTTATGCATTAATGTAATTTAGAATCTACCAGGTACAAATCTTATCAACCATTAGCAGTGGCTGTGTTGGGATTTTCTAGGTAAGGAAACTGTGTGATAAACGGGAAGTATTTGAAAGGTAAACTTTCATGTAATCAGGCTCATCTGCCATAAAACCATGAAAGAATTTACATGAAGAAAAATAATAAAACCAAAAGAGATTCTTGGAAAACTATGGCAGTTTTTAAGGAATTGGTGGTGCATGGGCACATAATGTGCCCAGAGTATACTAGGGTGTCTCTCGTTTAGATCATCATAAAAATTACGTGACCCACAAGACTGGAGGATTAGGAGTTGCAGCCAAATTCAGTGCAATTAAAGATTTTCTACAAACCACCATACGTGGAAGTCCACACCTACCTGGACATGCATTGCATAGCTTTCAGCTAAGCCACAGAATAGATGAGGAGCTTTTTCCCAGGCTGCCAGCAAAGCACCAGCACTGCAGACCAGGAACATGACCCTTGCTCCAGCCAGGGCCCACAGCTCCACACAGCTGCAGCAAATTCACCTTTCCCACCCCATTTCTTCCAGCCCACCTGCCTCCAAATCCCTTAGCTCCCTACTTCCTCTGTGCTTTTCACAATCACCAGTCCATTGACCCAACCTTTCCCATGCTTTTGAGATATTCATGGTGGTATTATCATCCTTGTTCTTCTGCAACAGTTTATCTACAGTCATGTTATTTCTTTTCCCAGTTCTTCAATTTCTTGATTTAAAAAAAAAAAAAAATCACCCCCCAAAGAAGGAAAATCAGACCTGAAAATGTTAAAACACAAATTTCGGATCTTCCCTGCAAAGTTGTTCTTAAAACCTGATGCAACCAATTGGCAGTTTTTTAAACAATTTGTTTAACTTGTGTCCAAATGTCTTCAGGTTTTAGTGCTTACAGGTGGCCACTTTAGATTTACACTTTAATTTTGAGAAAGATCTAAACTGGGAACAGTGAATTTTCAGTTTATCATTTGCTGATAAAAAATGGAAAGCTCAAAGTTGAAGTAGCCAACTACTGAAAAGAGTTGGCACCTGGCACTTTAATTTTTAAACATTGTTTTTTGTGTAACGAGGTTATAAAGTAAGAGTCTGACTTCAGGACCGCAATCAAGAAGAATGAGCTCTTAAGGATGACAGAACCGCTGATGTGAAGCTCATTTGGTCCAAAACCCAGGTTTGGTCCAAATAAACACACAAAAGTTTGGATGCTCGTCTGGGTTTTCTACCTGCCTTGGGGCTAGAGATGTCATGAGAACAGATTCGCTCATCACAGCTGCAGCACTTCCAGTTCTGGCCATGGATGAAATATCCTGGAAAACAATCTTTCTTGCAGAGCTCTGGGGGGTGGAGGGAAGTAAGGGAAAATGGGATGGGGTATTTCACAGTCTTTCAAATTTGATTCCAAAACTGTGGAAGATTCAGAGACTAGAAAGGATAGCACATTTTTGCTTTATTTGGGTTTTGGCTGTACTCTTAAATGCAACTTTTTACTGTAACTGTCAGAATATGTGGCAGCTCAGACAGTCAATAATTATGAAAAGAAATGCATAACTATTTCTAAAGTTTAGGCATATTCAGTACTGTGCGAAAGTAACAAATATAAAACAGTAGTGTTGGTCTCTGAAATACATTTTTTTCCCCCTAGAGTTGGTATACTAAACAATTAGGCTCCTTCTTTCTCTCAAGGTGTAGGGTCTTGGGCCCGTTGAAGGGATAGGTTTGAATTCCAGTCTTGCCATGGCTGTGAAATAGCAGTGTATGTATGCATGCACACTCATAAGCACAGAATCACAGATGATCAAGACCTATTTCCATTAAGGCTATGAACTTCACTAAACAAGAAATCAAACAGAAAATAAAATATTACCATGTTAACATGACTGGATCGGATCCTGCACTTATTGCTCCTGAAAAAAAAAAAAAAGCTGACTTCAAAGGGAATTTGATCTGATTTAGGGCAGGAGAATGCTGCTGTCAACTATTTGTCTAAGAATAGGCATGTTGCCTAACAAGGACACTCTACTGTCTGTTTCAAAACCTCTTCTCGGTGCATTAAACAACATTTAGTAAGCATGTCCGTATATTGTGCAATAGCACATGTATTTAGGGCAGGCACAAAATAATTTGATCCCCTTTTCATTGCATCAGTAGTGCAATTATTTCACTGCAGTAATAAAACAAACAAAAAAATGCCTAGTTTTTTACCTCTCCTGTCACTTTGCATTGGGTCACTTTGTGTCACATGATGTGATATAATGTAACTCAATGCAAGGAGACACATGTCCCTTCTCATTGGAAATTTAAAGAAATGGAGCTTACTTTTCCCCTGTGGGAAACTATGCGGGTCAGGTGCCCAAGACTAGCTATGGGAAGTTTGATATCATCTCAGTTTCAGTACCTACATATTTCAAATCTTATGGCATTTTGAAAGGAAATGTGTTAGATGCCACAATTTAGCCGTAATACAGTACTTAATAAAGATAGCGTAAAAGGAATATAATTCCACAGCTTATGTTCCTTGTCACGGTGTGCACTGACACATATTGCCAAAGAGACTCTTTTAAGCAACACTTTTAAGCATACCTTTTGAAATATACACTATAAAACATGAAAGCCCCCAGAGAAACCTAATGCCGCTAAGAAGCACATGGATATAGAATCAAGGGAACAGAACTGATTAATGACGAAGCCAAAACAAGACTTTTTTGATGAAAAATAGTGAAACAGTTAAGCACAGAGAATATAGATAAGGAAAATGTACAGGACCGGGAGCCAAGTTCACCTCTCAGTTACACTAGCATAATTGTGGAATAATTCTATTGCAATTAATAGAGTTAATATGATGAGAATAGAATTATCTACGTAATGAGCATGATTGAAACATAACAGTCGACCCAGCTCTGAGGCAGACTCTGTAATGTGTGCAAGGGAGATAGGCATCATCCTCAGTCTCATTTTACAGGTAGAGAAACAGAAGAAAGGACTCAAAATCTCTTGACAGTCCAATGTCCAAGCTGGGACCAAGGGAAACATGGCAAATTGCAGTCCAGCTCCTTCTCCACTTCGTTGCAATAAATAAATACAACAGAAGGCTATCATGGAAGCCAACTGAACTATTACCTATATAAAATATTATCTCTCTAACATCATGGCATGTTGCTGTCTCACTCCTGAAGCAAAGAGATGTAGCTTTATACTGCGCTGGGCGGTTTAGCACTAGGGCAGTAACTTAGTGTCATTAAGAGTCTATATATTTGAGTGCCACTGTTTACAGGATAAAACAGCAGAAAAAATAGAAGCCCAAGAAGCACATTCAGAACAGATGCAGGAAATAAGTTTTTCCTACTAGCAAAAAACCCAAGGATGTGTGGAATGAACTATGAAATAATGAAAATGATACAAAAGAACTGGGATCATTTCAATTTGAATTTGTCTTTAAATTACAGAAGATAATACTATACAGGGGGTTCTGTTTAGTTAAAACCTCATGTCTAAGTTTTCTTAGTCTGCTTAATTTCCTTACCAGGACAGCTCAAAGGCTTCATTTTGCAGAGTTTTGGAACAAGCAAGTTTTGAGCTACAAGCACTTGATTCAACCCCATGTTTGCCCTTTTGTTTTGAACAAGCTAAGACAAAGCAGAGAAACATTTGGAGTTGTTACAGTTCACCTCTTTTAACATCAAATTCATCACTTTTTCACATTTTTGGTAGAAAGAATGAAAGGGAGATATCTTTTTTTGCTTCTAAATTCTTGATGGTGGCACAGCCCCAGTCACCAGTTGCCACTAAGAAATGGTAACCTCAGTCTGCACTTGTACCTTGCTCTTAAACAATACGTCACGTCTTGTGTGATGTGACTAAAAATTGATATTACCATAAGTTTCCACTGGTATTCCATAGATTACAGTAAAACCAATAATTTCAAAAGAAGAAACATGTATTTACCCCTTGCATTTCCCTGTGTTTACTGAAGAACTACTAACACTACTCTAGAAGATATTTTCTGAGTGTTCCTTTATCTGCTTTTCTATCAGTTTGGGAAGCCACAGTTTATTTCCCTAAGTGTCTTGAAGAAAAAAAGGTGGAAAAAAAATGCAATATTTTCCTTTTCCAAAGATACCTAACAATGCAAGTGAACAGCAAGTAGCATTAGATCGAAGGGAAGAGCAGTCAAATCGCCCTGCACTGCAAGAAGAGTATCTGATATTCCCTTGAGGGAAAGGATCATGTTTTAAGGGAACCACCAACTGGCTAGGCAGAAGAGCAAGGTCGGGGTTGGACTGCCCGTCATCGCCTTTCCAGCAGGCACACATGCCTTGGCATCGCCAAATGAAGGTGGGAAGTCTGGCCAGACATCTTACAGGGTGAGAACTGGGTTCCTGGTCCTGCCCCAAGTTCTTGCACCATGTGGTGACACCCCAAAGCACCAGATCTTGAGAAGAGCCAGCACTGGCATCTCATGTCTCCACAGCTACTGCCAGCATCAAAGACAAAAAGGGCTGTTAAGAGGCAAGCATAGATGAAAAGAAAATATGAAACAAAAGAAGTGGAGAATGGTTTTTAGATGGTAAATTAAATAATATTTTCACAATCAAATTTTCTTTTTTTTCCCCTCAAGATATATATTACAACAGAGAGAAAAGCCACATCTGAAGAAAAAAAAAAACCTCTTTAAATTTTTTACCCTTTTTTAGTTTGTCCTATCAGCTTAAAAATATTTTTAAAATATTTACAGCATGTTTTCTATGAAATTCAAAGGGATTTGCAGGCTTTGAGGAATGCATTGATCTTGTCAAACATCCCCCAAATTGTAGACAACTCTATTAATGATAATACAAATGTTTCATTCTTTCACTAGATGCTAGGAAAACAACGGGGAGATATTCGTAGAGAGGATGCAAAACTTCCTAGCAATGCATTCAGTTAGGAAGGTATTTCAATATTAAGCATCGCTTCAGATAATCATATTTTTAAGCGACGGATGACAGGAACATCAACATTTTGGAGTCAGCAGCTCTTCTGGCTAGCATCTCCCCAATTTTTAAAGGGGGGGGGGGGAAGAAAGGAAAAAAAAAACCAGGCAAGCCATTTGGCATAGACTTGTGCTTCTGTAGCATCAGCTGCTTCACCTGTAATCTCTAGTGCTGCTCTGCCCCCTTGTGCTGCTGCAACTGCAGAGCAGCCGCCCGCGCCTTTGTGCGGGGACCGCACGCTGAAAATCCCCCACTGTCACTTCTCACTTTTCTGGCAAGTTCAAGGTCAGTGCCTAGCTATTTTCAGCTCATCTCTTCTTGATCCATGCAGAGAAATGACAAGGTAACGTGATTTGGGGTCAGCTGTATTACAGGAACCGTTACATAAACGGAGAAAGTGGAAATCAATCCTAGCTGACAGTGTCTTCAGGATAATCAGCGCTCACTCCATGCCGCTGTCAGCTCTCCTGCATCAAACACCATGTTACTTCTGTCAGATCTCTTTAACAAAACCATATTCTCACTTTTGGCAAAGTAAATAAATATTTCACCCGGGTTTGCATTTAATTCATTGTTTAGAGAACTTTAACACTTTGGACTTGCAAAGAGTCCCCATTTATATGGGAAAAGACGTCTTAGCCTGTTATGTCCACTACTGCCTCAAAGGGCGTTGGCAAAGATACAGTCGAGTCTTATGAAATATCGCATTCTTCGTATCTTGTGCTTGATTTCTTCATGCAGACGATTGTCCTCCAATTCTCTGTTATCGAGCAGACCTCGGCTTCCAAAAGTGCTTACCTAACCCACGGTCATCCTCACCCCAACCATATCAGGGCTTTTCCTCTAACGTTTTAGGACACCTTCCTCAATTTGTTTGATTATTATTACTTTATCTGAACCATTTCCTCCCCTAACTAGACATCTTCCCTAACGCAGAATTATGAACATATCATTTCACAAGATGTGCCGCGTTAGACGCGTCTCGATGACAGCACATGGTATGTCAGTTTAGGGAAAGAACAGCGATTCTATCCCACCCACCTTGTGCTCCCATGAAACTGCCAAGCCCGTGGTACTCCGCTGAAGAACAATTTACCATAATATTAGTTGTCAGTAAATTCAAAGACGGAACTCCTAAAGCTATAAAATGGATTAGAAGCAATTTAAAAAAGAATTAACAAACTAGAGTAAGAGTATACTGTCAACAAACAAATGCTTCATCATAGCACTGTAATTTGGAATTTTAATTACCCCTCTGCTTCTGTAACAAAACAATGTCTGAACTGGCAGCCATTTGAATCTCTCACAGGTCATTGAGCATTCTAGTTAATTACTCTATGAATAGCCTGTTTTTCTCCCCTCTGGAAACACGTTTCTAATGGCAGTCAAGGTCTGACAAATGTGTCATCTACATAATTAGCTAGGAAGCAACACAAAACATTAAACATGCTTTGTGCCGACAACTATCAAAACATTTCATTTGTTGTCAATTATTCATTACTTTGTAGGTTCTGAAGGGGTTGTTATTATGGAAATAAGTCCAGATGCTAACAAGGTTAGAGTTTTTTATTCAAATTAGTAATCAGAGGACTAACTTTAAAAAATGTATCCCGTGTACGTTTATGGCAGCATTCAATCAGTACTAAATTATAAACGAATTTAGTTAAGTTCAAGTTAAAATAGCCATGGCAGAGCACATACACTAATTTGTAGAGTTGCATCTCTCTTTGAAGTTTTAGGATCTAAGCTGAAGTAGCAAACTTTCAGAACCTTTGGCAAGACTAATTTGTGCTTGGTAAATAGAGTAAAGATTTTCACAGCATGAGATAATGTAAGATTGCAAAAAAAAAAGAAAAAAAAAAAACCTGGAGGTTTTTGAACCTTTTTTCTACCCTTCTGTCACACTGAGTAAAAGTCAAAATCAGCAATTCCGACTCATATAATATCTCGTCTGAACTTCAGTTTGGTTTAACAAGGAAGCCAAACCAGTTACATTCACCACTCCCTTAATAGAGCTGAAATGAATTTATCCTTGCTTTTAAGAAGAAATAGGTGCTGGCTATTTCTTTTTTCTATGATCTCATTATGATGCTGCCTATCAAGCTACACAGCTGAAACGGTACAGTGAAAATATTTGGAGGAGAAATAAACAGGGAGTTTAACAATAAAATTAACTTCTTCCTTTTTAGTCAAGATTATTTCAGTTGAAGTGCTGTAATACAAATATACAATAAAGAATACCTTCTCACAGGGCATATATGAGAAAAAAAGAGAAAAAAAATATTCAGTAAAATAAAAGGCTCATTCTGAGCCTGAAAAAAATGCCTGCACACTAAATGCTGATCCTGAAAAAGGGTTGGGAGACAATTTGCATTGCTCCATTGAGAAACGTTGCTTGTTGAATGCAAACTGCACCCTAAAATATTCTAATACATTAATATTCAGCTTTCAGCCTCCACGTCAAAGGAGTTTATGGTATGTAGGACACACATGAGCATGTAGCGGTGCACCTGGGAGCGGTGCCCAGTGCAGGCTGAGGGCCACTGCCCCGGAGCTGGAGCAGCTCCTTAGGTGGGGAGCAAGGGGCACGCGTATGAAATGGCTGCAAACCCAGAGCGGAGGGCCGAACGAGTCAGTCTGCAAGCACCACACACACCAGAGAGAGGATCTAGGTTTTGAAAGCACAAACCCAGTTTGAAGACGGTAAGGGGACATATGACACACTTCATTTCTCATTTTCCTGCACTAGAAAGGAGAACAACTAATGTTACTCAACAGATTTTTTTTTTTTTTGGACAATACTCATGTTCAAGAAGTAAAACTGGACGGTGTTTATAGACTCACTGCTTTCATACCTACTCTGAAATATCTGGGGCGAGCAAGGTGTAAGCTTGCATTTATTAACAATTACCACACTTGTCATTGGAAGCTCATACATTTTTCAACATCTGTCCCAATACCGTTATATGGTTTGTGTAACACCTTGAAGGGAACACACCTATTTCCTCACAGTGATATCTATACAGTGCATCTATAATGGACTAGTGTATGATGATAAAATTTGCAGAGAATAAAGCCTGGGCAGTCACTATTAGAACACAATAAAGAGAATATTTTTCCCTTTCCGCCTCAAATGTACACAACTATGACAAGAGAAGGTTTTCTGCTTTTAGAAATATTTTGTCAAGATTTGTTTTTTCCTCCAGGAAAAAAAGTAAACTGAGAAAAAAAAAAAAATCGTCAAAAACTTTCCCTAAATAAACCATACTATAAAAGAAGCTCTGATGATCTCTGAGAGATTGAAATAATCCATTTTCAGTTAAAACTACCCATAGCAATGAAACTGAAAATACTCTAGAAGAGGGCTGGAGTCTGTCTTGTAATTAACATTAAACAGATAACATATTTATGAGGAAGTCAAAATATTTTGGAAGCCGATAATCCTGTAAGCCTTAACATGGTATAAAAACAACAAATAAATGCAAAGTGTTACTGTTACACATGCCTGCCTGATCAATGGTTTTCACATATTGATCTATAAATGGAGTTGACAGTCTGTGTTGGCTGCACATTTTCCAAGCAGCTCTATTTTTGTACAAAACCAATACGGGCAATTACCTTTGTTTGAGATGCCAAGTCTTATCAATTCAATGTGATTTAGTGTCATTTTAATTAAATATCAGGTTCTACTTCAGGACAATCTATACAAACAAAGCCTCAAACTTGACTATAAGCTTGATTTGAAGTAAACATGTACAAGCCCTGCAATTTCAAAATATGGCTCAAAAACTCTGCTAAACAGAAGGCTTATATTTTTAGCAATTTTATTTCTGTCTTTTTGGCTAGCCATAACTTTGGCAAGTGTTCTATGATCACAGGAGTAAGAAACAAAAGAAGATTGCTTCCCGTTTCCCTGATAATGTATTAGAGAGACAAATAAACCTACCAGTTTGTTTAACCTAATCAGAAAAAGCTCTAATACATTAACATTTTGGAATGTCTAAATAGGTTCTAATTCTTAATATAGAGACCAATAAAAAAAGACATTTCATTGTTTGAAGTTGTTCTGAATGAAGCAAAATGCACTTCCCTGGGGTTTAACAGATGAAAATAGCAAATATTCATTTACATTGCTAGTTCAGACACTAACATGAAGCACAGAAAGAGCCCTTGCTTACCACAGTCTGTGTCCAGCTTTGTGATTTGTGCTCTTTAATCTCTACATTAATATCAATTTCAATCTTTGCAAAAAGCTCAAGCATTTCCATTGAAATAAATAACGTAAACCCCTAAGAATCTACATTTAGCTTTTGCATCAGTTAGCTTATGCATTCCACATTTGCATCTTTACTACTATAAAATGCACAAATGCATATGGCCCTACTGACGTGTGATGCATATCCTCCTTTGTCATGCTATAGAAAATAATCTGTCCACCTTCAAAAGTATAGCCCCAGGTGTGCTTACAAGCATCACAGCAAATACTTGAGAATACAATAAATCCCTTAGAGAAAATTATGTATTTTCTTCTCTATAAATCACCAGTGATCTTTCTAGTTTTGTGCCTGGTTTTTACCCTTTATTGTCCAGAGCATTAATTTTTTTTTTCCATATATGTTTTAGAAATATATATTTGTATTGATTGTTCAAAATGTGCCAAATGCTGATTGCCTTAATCCAGTGAAGTCAGTAGGTTTTGCATAAGTTGGGTAAAGAGGATTTAACCCATTTAATAGAACATAGAGTATAGCGCACATGCTGAATATGGGAGTCGAAAGAGTAATATGGAGTCCCGTATTCAGCTATTTCTAGTTTTTAAAAAAGAAAAATCTCTCCAATGATAGGACAAAAATATTCAGTCAATGTAAAATAGAAAATAAGCATATCAGTGGATACCTTACAGATCATATCCATCATCTAAACAGAGGCAGACTGTTGAAAACAGAAAATTTCCAAATAAAAAATCAGGATAAATCCTTTTTATCTTCTATCACAAAATAATTAGCTTTGCTTAACATACTGTCAATATGTATCTTTTAGAAGGGATCAGTGTGCCTTTAAAGGCAAAAGTAAAGATTGTGTATATAAGCGCACTGGAAAAGAGGGTCACAAATTTTAAAACAAGATTATTAAATGTATATATATATATACACACATACATGTATGTGTGTGTATATCAGTTGGACCCTGTTTTTTCAAGACACTTGGACAGAGACCACTCTCCTCCATCACTTTTCCCCAAATCCTTCACAAGTCACATGCACAGATTCAGATATGTTAGCATGCAATTGATACACGCAATTGATATTTCACTGCTCTTTTAACTTGCATCTCAGTGCATTTAAAGCACGTATTTGAAAATGTTTGGATCCTTAGGAATTTTGCTTTTGGTTTGGGCGTTAGCAAACAACTTTAAGAGGCTTATTTAAGTAAATACACCAAAACACTTTCAGTCTGTCAATATCTAGTCAGAAAATTCTGCATGGCAAAAAGAGATGAAAAGAATTGAAATAGAAAGGAAATTAGTAGCATGGCAAGCTTTCAATCTATTATGTTGGAGCCAAGTTTGCTTGGTAAAATGACATATACTCAGTAAAATTCCGCTTTTATATAATTAGCTACTAAACAAATGTAATACAAAGCAACTTTTCAGCTCTCAGCCAATGAACATATATTGTACCTGCTATGGTTATTGGAATGCGGCAGTGAATATTTATGTCTAATTTAACTTTTTAGAGCCCTTGCTCTGTAACAGTCCAGCATACTATCCCCAAAACTAAAGTTATGTAACAAGGTAATATCAACAATGAGAAACTGCATGATAAAATCCTGCCCAAAAGTGAAAAATGCTAATTTTGTCTCATTTAGCAGCTGGATACAGAAATGCTCATTAGTTTTAAGAGGGTTAATCCTTTTAACTTTTGCATATTGATATGCCAATTATGCCTAATTGTACAAGAGGCATCAGTCAAGGTAATAGTGCATAAACACATGAAAGTTATTAAGTACATCCCAACATGTAATAAAGTAGGTGTTAATTGGTAGCTGAGTTCTGCAGGCTATTGAGGTGGATAATTCATTGAGAGATGGATCACTTGTAATTTCTCTACATAATTCCTTTTGCAGTCTCATGCTGTGATGTTTTCATGCTTGTCAAAAACAACTGCAGCCTAGTGCCTTTTGTTAAACACAGCCAATAAAATATGTTAGGCATCATTAAATATACTTAACTTTTAAACTTTTTCAAAGGTACAGTTCTTCCTGATAATACATTATAGTATTCCCAGTAAATTACTGTAAGCATTGTTTCAGGTTTGTAATGGACGAACATTTCACATCAGATAAAAAGAAAGAAACAGGTACAGTGTGTCTGAGATGAACAATATCGTTTAAATGGAAGGTAAATGAGTATCTTATCAGCTGCTAAGATCTAAACAGACTTTTCTCTCCGGAAATAGAAGGTGAAATGAGTTAAGCTATACCAGAGAAATTAATGATTAAAATAATGCATTTCTAAATAAGTTTGAATTTTGAGTTTGAACTTAAAGTAAAAAAGAGAAGAAAATACAGCTGTTATTGTAGGCTTCGTCCATTTAATAACTTTGTTAGAAAGCTGAATATTTCATGGGAATCCATTACATCAACAAAACAAAAAATTAATGGCTGGCATGGCTGTGAGAAGTGACTGAGACCTGGGACTCTGTCCCCAGCCAGCAGAGTTTTCCCCCTCATTTGCATTCTCTGAGAGCAAAATGGATCTGGAGTCCAAAAAGTGGCTAACATTGCATAAATAATTTTGTAACATCATATGGCCTCAGCTGCAAGTTGCCACCATTACGGAAGAAAATTAACCAGGGGAGACTCATACCAATCAGTTTGTTTAGTAGCTCAGAAGGAGTACAGGGGCAGGGACGCAACTGGCAATAGAGTTCATCACTAACTATTTAATTTAAAAAAAAAATGGTAATGGACAAAAAATGACTCAACTCTTTCAACTCTGTCAACTATTAAAGTAATAAGAGAAGTTCAGTGTCTGATTTTTCATACATTCTTACAGCAAGATCTATTTTTGTTACTGACAAAGTTGTCCTTTATTTACGGAGTTGTAATTTCCATTTCTTTACTTTTCTCTGGTTTTAACATTTACCTATTGAGAAATTGTGGCATATATCTGATACTGTAAGTACTATTCTCTACAGCAGCCATATTTAAGTACTTTAACACTTGGGAGCTGAAATGCCGAGTAGATGCTATGATCCCAGCCACCAAAGCCAAATTTTGTCTTTCAGTGAAGGAAAATTGTTATTCCAATGCCTAGCCATACTCCTAAAAATGTATTAGTGCCATTAAATCCCTCCTTGAAAGGATGATCATGAAACCAGTATCTTAACCACACTTGAGATAATTCTGTAGTTTTTTAAAAATTGGAAGACGAAGAAAATATTAGTAGTATTTTACTTACAGGCTCAGTGACTTTCATGTTGTCGGACAGAATCATAGATTTGCTTTGGCTCAGTCTATCGTGGTGACTGTTGGCATTTTTGATCCTCATTTGAACAGCCCCTGTACTGTGGTGGGAAGGATTAGGCTTTTCAGAGGCCATATCAGAAGTTGTAGACCTTTCCATGGTTACTGGGTTGACCTGAAGAACATAAAACAAGAGCATAAATCTAGGGACCCTTTATACAAAAATGTATCAATGCCAGTTATATGTCACTGTAGTCAGGAGAAGAAGCTGAGTTATCTTTCTGGCAAGATCTTCATCATCTTTGAACATCAGGATAACTATCAGCTGTCTCAGCCTGTAGTTTTATTATTGTCCTTATCACTCACCCATCCAAACTGCCTTGGAAGAGTTAGTTTATGTAAAAGATTATCCTTATCTCAAAAGCCATTCTCCTCTATGGTGTAATCTCCCTGCAAGCCTTTGTCACGTCCAGCTGGCAGCCACTACGCTTTGTCTTTGGCCCTGCTCACACTACACATTTTAAATCTTGCAAAGGAAAAAGACATGCTGTGAAGCCAATTAACATATTTTACCTCCACAGTTCAATACATGCATGTTACAAGTGCATTACAGGATCGTGCTGCAACCTTGCTAGTGTCCTAGATTCAAACGCAGATCTAATAAACTTTCACTTAATTTTTACAATTCTACCAACAGCATGGATGGGATTTTTGTTTCTCTGTTCATTTTTTAAATTTTGAAATGAAGAAATGGCAGAGCACATTAGCTCTCGAGCCCTTGTTGGGACCGGGAGGAACTTGTACAAAATGATCACCTTCTCTAGCAGTGCTGCTGTTCAACCTCCTGACTCAGCCATAATGCAACTCAACAAACTGTTCTAGCTATTCAAATTCCCAAAATATTTTCCTTCAGCAAGAGTTGCTTTATATTTCCTGTACGAAACATCAGGACAGTGCTGTACAACACTTACTCTGTTTTCCTCCCCACTAGCTCACCCTGGCACTACTATACGTAAATCGTGGGTGAAGTAACATGGTAAGAGTCACAAGAAAGCTTGCTATTTATATTGCTATGTAACCATATGAGAAAATGTGTAAGGAAGAGATACTATATAAGCTGGAATTGCTGGTTTCCCTACTATGGAGCCAGGGAAATAGAAATCCATTTAAGTGCAGTTATAATATAAACCATTGAAAATCAGAATTTTCCAAATGGGTTTGAAAAGCACAGCTTTTTCTAGCAACACCTCCCCAACTCTGAAGACTCTAAAAGATGAAATTCCCTGATTTCAAGAAAGTCCATTTCTATGAAGGCATCAGAGCAGAGGAAGATATGGTACCAGTGTGAAGGTGGGAGAGGGAGATGAGGAGCATTACTGCATGTGTCTGGGCAGGACCACAGCCACTGTGCTGGTAGATGGACACAGCTCTCATAGCTTCACCCTCTCCTGGCCCTGATAAATCAATTTCTTACAGGAATCTGCCTTAGACATAGAGGACAATAGTGAGAGGTCATGCAGTCACAGAACAGTTGAGGTTGGAAGAGATCTCTGGAGGTCATTTGGTCCAACTTCCCTGCTCAAGCAGGACCACCTATAGCTGGTTGCCCATGACCACGGCTTTTGAATATCTTCAGGGGGATTTAAACTCAAACAGCCAGAGATGTGGAAAAATGAGGAAACACAGCACTCTTGAAGAGAGAAATGAGAAGAAGAAAGTTCTTCAATATTAGCCATTGCTCACTCAACATTATGTGCCATGATAGAAACACTAACTTGAGTAAAAGGAACAGTAAAGCTTATGCTTGTTGACTGTTTCCTGCATTGAATTTGTTACTCAAGGATCCCTACAGAAGTTGAACCACAGAAAGAGAGGAGAAAACTCGGCTAAAGCTTTTTCCTGCTACTCAGGAGTATGCATGTCTATTTCTGCTGCAGAGCTAGTATATGACACGGGAAAACTCTTTACATGGACCTTCAGGAGACGGCACTGTGTGCTCTTCCTCTCTGAGACGCTTCTCACCACCCTTCAGAGTAGTCACCACTCAAAACCCATGTTGCAGGGACACTTTGCCATTTTGGCAGTAAGGTCTGCAGCAGCGCTAAGCAGGAAACAATTTTTTCCTCTTTCTAAACTTGGAGAGTCAAACCATTTTGTACTTCATGTTGGTATCAAACCAAAATTGCTTCTCAACAGATTTTCAGTAGGCTCCAGGCTGGAGAGCTGATCAGACTCGAGAGACGAGAGCAACACTGGCTCTGTCACTGATCCAATGTTTGGCTGGAGCACATCTCTCAGATTTTCTTCTCAAATCTCCCACCTATAAAACTCTGACATATCTCTTCTTGGGAGCATTATGAGTTTTAATTAGGTAGTCTCTGTCTGGTGGTGTCAGTACATGATGTACTATAAAAAAGTTTAATAGTATGACAAAGTCATGCCCTGGATCTCAAGTAGGAGCAAAGTCAGTAAATGACAAATCTGCAAAGACTTCTGAAAATTTTTATTCTAATCTCATTGAACCTTAGTTAATTTTCCCCAAAAATGGAACTAATTCACACACATCAGAATATTACAAGGAGACTTTCCGAGGCACTACAATTACAGGAACTACCATAAAAGAAAAGAGAAAAAAACCAAACCTCAACATTTCCTCCATCGGATTTTATTTGTCTTAGAGCAGAGCAAGGTGAGATCCTGCTGAATATGAAGGAGATCTCACAGAATATGAAGGAAAGGTACAAGTTACAAAAGTTGCTCCCTTAGGATTTCAGGTAGAAATCC
This sequence comes from Theristicus caerulescens, assembly GCA_020745775.1. NCBI lineage: Eukaryota > Metazoa > Chordata > Aves > Pelecaniformes > Threskiornithidae > Theristicus > Theristicus caerulescens. The sequence goes on from CM036562.1 coordinate 5,327,158, forward strand.
TTTGCTGCCCAAACTTCATTAAGGCTCCTGACAGCGTTATCGGCCCTGCATGCCAGTAGATGGCACCCTGAATATGAGCTCCACAAACGCAACAGCGTTGCATTCACATTTGCAAGAAGAATTTGGTAGTACTTACATTCTGCTTTATTTTTTTTAAAAAAACTTTTAAACAATAACAGAGGGGAAGACAGTCAGGAAACAGATCAAATATTAACAGAAAATAGAAAAAGGATCCTATCTGATGCTTTTATGATTTGGTGCTTCCAAACTGTTATTAGCAGGCTCAGGGCCAAATTTGGGCCGGTTTTGCAGGGGAATTCATTTCACTTACTTTGGAAGGCAGAGCTGCCAAGCCCTGTGCAACTGCTTGTGAGGCACTCCATGTTCATTATATAATTAGCTAATTTGCCTTTTGGCAAATAGTTAGCATCTGGATATAAATTTTAGTTTTGAAACCTCCTACAGTTGATTTGCTGGAGAAAGGCATTAAACCAAGACAGACTTTCCCCCCCTTCCCTCCCTGTTTCTTATAGGGTTCCTGGAGGAAAAGGGCAGCATAACTTTAAGGCTATAACCTAAGAGTTACTAATATAACTTAGTAACTTAACTAACATAATTTAGGCATAACCTAAGAGAAGAGGGACAAGGGAACATACTGAAAAATCCTCTTGGAAGTACCATTTTCAGGACACTGTGGAACAGAAGCAGCAGGTTAGATAAGGGTGGAAAAATGTCAGGGAACAGTACAGGTACAAGAAAAATGCTTGACATGAGGCTGGCTGGATGATACAGGAAGGGAAAACTGATTCATAGAGTGGGGAAAAAGGATTACCCTGGATGTGAGAAAGGGGAACTTTAATTTCTGGAGAGTGGGTAGATCAGCTTACTTATGGGGCAAGAAACACCACTGAGCTGAAGGGACAAAATCACCTTTCTGGCTGGGACAGCAAAACCAGTTCAGTCCTACACAGAGAGCCACTTTTGGAGATAACCTCAGGAGCCAAAAAACCCTCACTGAGGGAAGAAGAGGTTCATACTTTTAATTAAATTATCAGTCTCAGTGGGTCAACACTTGCAGTTGCTTTTCCCATTAATTGGTCCATGTGTTTGGGATGCTCGGAGAGGAGAAAAGACTGCTCCAGCAAGTAGCACAGCATCCTTGCAGTGAATCAAGTTGAACTAAAGCCAGAGTTCAGACACCAACTACAGGTGTGAGGTGGCTGCTAAATAGTCAAGTGACATTTGACATCTGGTGCATCAATGGTTAAGATCCTAAACCTCTGATTTCTAAATGTACAGTTGACTTTCAAACACGTGGTGTGGAAGTAATGAGTATTACAGAGGTGAGAAATGGAAAGATTGTTGCAGATCCAAATCCGTACACACAGTAAAATCCATCCCATTTCTGAGAATTAGGCCCAGGTTAAAAGAATAACACAGCAAATTGCAGAGATCGGATCTCAGGCTTCCTCACAAAATGCTGGGTCTTGGCAAAACTATTTTCAAGAACATTTTTTGTAACATTTCTTTTAAAAACAGTAGTTTCACAAAATCTTGATGTTTGATAACAGCAAAAATATTTAAATTAATTCTAATTTTCCTTTGATGGGAAAACCACTTTTCTGCCTTTTCTCTTCAAAAAGAGAAAGAGGTTGATAAAGGAAACAAAGTAACATTGTTAACATCCCAATACAAAATAAAACAAAAACCCCCTTCATTTCACTACTTATATTTTCCATGAAAAAAAGGGAAAATATACTTTTTAGCTTTTTGCAAAAATTAAGAAAGTGAATTGTTCATCTCAATGCCGTTCTTATGTCTTTGGTAGCTTAATTATGGTTTCTGTCTCACAATGACAACCAGTAAGTATTCCCCTCCTACAGCAGCTCATGGAGCTAGAGAAAGTTTCATATTGCACTTATCAGGTTTTTAATCCATTTTGACACGTTGCTTTGTCCAGAAATTGATCATATAGTGAGTAGGCTGACTAGTATTACCCAAAAACTTTATTTCATGAGTTTTGGTACAGTATCGCTAAAGTTAGTATATAGGTTTTCTACAAAGCAAAGCGTTAGTTCTTCAAGAACCAAGAGGATAGCACTATTTCTAAATTTTGGCTTGAGCTATGCCTATGTTTCCTATAGCTATGTGCAGTAAAAGACAGAATGCGAATGTTAATTCCTTAGCAACTTGTACCAAGCAGCAGTTGTAGCAAGTAATTTTATACAAGAAAGGAAAAAATCTATCCATGATTAATACAAATTGTTGCATTTGTTTTTCAAGATTATGAAATTAAAAATGTTGTATAGAATTTTCAGTATTTATCAAGATAAGCTTTTGATTTCCAACTTCACCCCTTATGACATACCTACCACTATCAAGTCAGAAGCATAACAAACATGAAAGTGCTCAACATAGTAATGTGAAAACACTGCAAAACTAAAGTGCATCTTGTTACATTCACTAATTCCATTCTTCTGCTGAAGAGCATACTGTACATGACAAGCATCCATTGAAACCTTGTGCAACAATATTACAAAAGAATAAAAATCAACAATAGGTTCACCATTACAATAGACCTGTGAGCCTGAAAAAACATAAAAATGGAAGAGGAAGTAAGAGTTAAGAAATGAAAAACCAAGCTAATGCCACACATGTGGTGAGTCAGAGCATTCTTGTAAAGGAGAAAACATATTGCTATGTCTGTGAAAGAAGTGTTTAAAATCAGCACACCTACATAATTATTTCTGCTATTGGGTTTTGCTCTTAGCCTTTGCTATGCTGTTATCTCTGCTGAAGTACAGCTCAGGGGCAGTAAGGGCTTAAAGACCCAACTGATGGAAATAATAGGAGAGGGGGGCAGATGAAAAAACTATAGGTAAAGAGTAAACTGCCACATAGCTTTTTTCAATTATTCTTATCTGCATTCTACTCTGTCTTTATTTTTTTTCAACCATCCCAACCACACTGCTCTCACAGCTAACACGTCACACATCTGTGCCCAGGGCACAGACACAAACAGCAAAGGCTGCTGAGGGATATGGTGTCCTGGGCTGGTGCCCAGAAGAGTCCTGAAGCCAGTTTATCTGAGTACTAGAAAAACAGCAAAATTCATTGTAATGAAAATACAAAGCAGATGTAACATTCCTATGCCTTTTCCCTTGCAGAAAGATGTCATCCAGCCTGGAATAATTTGTACTTAGGAAGTAGCATTAATTTCAACCATCAGTCATATCTCTAGTCAAAGTAGGAGATCAGAAATGATACTACATCACCATTGCCTGGGTCTTTACTTCAGTTTTGTCCTTTTCATAGAATCACAGAATCGTTTAGGTTGGAAAAGACCTTTAAAGACCATCAGTTCCAACCGTTAACCTAGCACTGCTAAGGCCACCACTAAACCATGTCCCTGAGCACCACATCTACCCGTCTTTTAAATACCTCCAGGGATGGGGACTCAACCACTTCCCTGGGCAGCCTGCTCCAGTGCCTGCCTACACTTTCAGTGAAGAAGTTTTTCCTAATATCCAACCTAAACCTTTTATATCAGATAGACAATAAAACAGAATTTCATGCTGAGTTCAGTCTGCTGTAAAATGTTAAATGTACTAAACTCAACAGCACAGTTTTCCTTATGAAACAAATTCACAATCTCATAGCAAACATCAGTGAGTTAGTTGATACATCCCAAATCCTAGAAAAGCCATGCTCATCAGCGTTGATTATCATACCCTCTTTTAATTTTTTTACCTGTTGCAGCCATATTAGGCTTTCGGTGGTATGTCTCAGAACAGACAACACACTGAGCAAGGATCATGGAGGTCACCTTACCTCATGTGTCTAAAGACTGGCTTTGTAGTCACTCTTTTCTGGTCTGGTATTTGAGGACTTTCTGCAAATAAAAGCAGAAATGGCCCACAGAGTTCTTCAGGCAACTGTAATTTACATGTACAGTTACCCATGCCTCTCCTGTGGTCAGAGAGAAGAGTAAAATATCTTTTCTGATTTTTTGGTAGCAATATCTTACTGCCCAGCATTACTCTGTTACCACGTGTGGAATACGCTGTTCAGTACCTTATTCACAATTTTATTTATGCTCTGAGGTATATAATCCAGTCTCTATGAAGGATGCACCTAAAGGCAAATTTCTTGACACAACTTGGCCTGAACCACAGCAGACTTCCTAGGCAGTAGTGCAATAAAAGAAGTAAAACATTTTCAAGCATCATTGTTAAACAGCTCTTAGGATACAGAATCTTTTAGCCTTGTGATTTTAACTTGATCCTTGATATGATGACCATTTCAACCTTTTTGGTTTATTCTCTTATATCAAGATAGGGTTATATTTTACAATAACTCTTGGTTAATAACTACATAATTCTCATGACTGACGTCTCACAGCTTAATATCCAGTAAGAATAAAGTGTGTTATCATTTAAAATAATTTCTTCCTAGTTTGTGCCATACAGGACATGCGGTTCCAGACAGCTCTTAAAGGCCTGATGATCCTGATCTCAGATTCACGGTGAACTCACTGAAGTTAATGGAGTTACAGCAATGCAAAAGTAACATTAGGCACACTCAAGGAGGATAAGCCAAAGCATTTATTGCTTTACAGAGGCAGGTATGGAAATATACTTTATAACAAATTGCAAAAGGGAAGGACGCAGACTTGAACCATTGTACAGCGGTAACTGTTGTTTGATTTTGGGTCTAAGAACATACTCTAAGCTTGTTTTGATGACTGAGTTCCTAAGAATTAAAGTGTTAAAATGCAGTACTTCATTTCTCATTCCCAACAGTTACCACATATATTAGGAATATGTGATTCTCCACTTGCAGTACATCACAGACCTGCATGAGTGCGGAGTCTACACCGCCGCACAATAACTTACAGAATGTTACAGTTTGATGCCTCAGTGATTTCCTGCCCATTGACCGCAGCACTAAAAATATGAGTGGCTTACTGCTATGAAGATTGACTGTAGGTTTTTTCTATTTTTTCAACTAGTAATAGCACCTTATACAAGAAAAAATTAAAAGGATAAAATAATAGAAGGCTGATATTGAGTCCTACTTTCTAGCAGATGGCAGCAAAATATCTTAATCAAATACACAATTTCAGTGGAAATATTATTAATCTTTACAAATTGTTGCTTGATTTGTCTCAAGGGTTGGATGAAAAGAGACATGAAGACAGAAAATTTGAATGGCTGTGCTAGACTGGCAATGGCTATCAATGAGGATTTAAGCAGGGAGCTAAGGTCCTCCTTTGTGTCATTCTGAAATTTTGTAGATGATGATAGCTGAAAGCCCCAGGGTCTGTTCCCTGCTATACGTAGACCCTTAAAAACAGCAGGATCAGATGTCAAAGAAAAAGAGGGATCTGGAAAAGCTGCTTGTACCCTATAGGGCAGAGATGTGTTATCTCTGGAAATGCCTCCCTATCTGGATAGAAATGGTTTGAGAATTAGAAAGAGAAGAGAATGGGAGACAGTTATTCCAAAGTTGTGCAGATAGATACAACGATGAAGTCTTCACATCTATTTTTAATGACTACAGATTCATTTCTAATTCTGTAATACTTCATGACCTGCTATCTACAGGACTTCCCTGCACAAATAAAAGCTTGCTAAGAAATATCACTAGGATATTATTGGAAACATCAAAAACACATGCAATAGGGTAAAAGAGCTTCTTCAAGTCAGCAAGTGACTGCATATGGTCATGTCTCTTCTTGCATCACTTAGTTTCTTAATTATATTACATGTGAAGGTCTCAGGAAATGTAATAGTTGTTTCATCTGTCCCAATATATCATATGGGATAGCATAATGGAGTCTATTTTCACCACTCCTATGTCAATTTAATATCTCAGTTTCAAGTGGAACTTTGTGTACAGTTTGGCCTGCATATGTTCTGGGAACAGTCGTCCACAGTAGAAATTCCGTTGAATATGTAAAAGAACATGCCTGGGAAAAATTGCTACTTCTAGGTCTTCCTGCTGGCAGCGCATTTCGTATCTTTCTGGAGTGCATCTGATCCGCGACACCTGCCTCCATTTTCCATGCTGTGCAAGCTAGACTACAATCCTTAAATGATGAATATTGGTCATATATACACAGTATTAAAAAACCAAACTATTAATGTAATCCAATGTATAACACTTGTGATGCATCCTACAACGCTGAATAGCAGAATGAGTATGGTTTAGTCATTAGGCCAATCACAGCAAGTAGTTCCCAGCATCATAAAAGTCCATAACAACTTAATTGATTTAACACCAAATAAGACCTGAGAAGTGCTAGAGAGGCCCAGAGGAGTACTGCTTGGTTACTCCTGACCTGCCCTTACCTATCAAATGAGAAAAAGATAGTTTCCTTCCACCTCCTTCCTTTCTGCTACACATTTAGGTACTGCAGATAAGTACAGCTTGGATTCATGGCTTTCCAACAACCACAGGTAAGACTGACCACCTCTAAACTCATTTTACACCTGCATATGATGCTCGTTGCATGGTAACTTTTTAGTTTAAAGCTGTCTAATTCTGAATAAAAAGAATCCAATGTTTTCTCTAGGAAGATCACATAAGAATCACAAATTTTCTCCGGTGCTTGAAAGAAATCTGTTCCTATAGCCTAAATGTTCAGAAAAGTGTTGTTACTTTTAATGTTGCCAGATCTGAAGTGATGAGATACTATGGGAAAGGTTATTCTTGCAGTATTTACAGATACAAGCAGAAGCAGAAGTGACAGAAATTTCAAAGTAAGACTGCTTGAAATACTTCCAGCTCAATTTTGCAGAACTTCTCCTCACAGAGATTCAGATATTCATCCAAACTTTCCATGCTTACCTGAACTAGACATGTGGTGATGGTAATTTTGGAACAACCCAAACTCTCTGGAGAAGTGGAAGAGTTAGTACTGCAAGACAAACTGATGTATTAGAAAAATATTTTTTAAACGCCTGAAAGCTTGCTGCAAATAGCCAAAGAAACAAACTTCCTATAAGTTTTAAATTTCACAGCTTTGTCAACAGAAATTTCAGTTTCAATTTCACAACAGCTATATAAACAAGCTATCACAAGGCCAGCTCTGGAAGGATGTTACAGCACATTGGTGACCTGCACCACATTGTAGTACATGTGTACATGCATATGCTCCACTGGTTGATCCACGGTGGAGGAAGAACCTCATGTTCATCACTGAGTAAGACTATATTCAAGTTTTATCCCACTCTACCTCTAAATCAACTGTGTACTACTGAACACGTGGAGCAGTTGTAAATCATGCCTCAGTTTGCCTCCTGGTCCTTAGTTCCTGCAGCAGCAACATCCCCTTCACTAGGCAAAATGCCTTCTTGAGCTCTGTTAAGTCTTTGGTGAAGCAATGGCAGGTGTTTTAGCCTCTTAGAGTAGTTAGAGTCCCTCAGCTTAGTAGTTTAAATGCACATTTGCCATGTCTTAATCCATTTTGCAGTTCCGTATACCCATCATCCTACAGAAGACATGTCTGTCAAAGTGAGATACCGCGATTATTGAATAGGAAAGGCTTTAAAGCTTCTCAGACTTTAAAAACAAATTAAAAAAATAAACTTATAATAAAACTATTTCTTTCTGATACTACCTGCCTCAATAGTGTCTACAACAAGAGGCTTATCCCTTATTCGGACAGCAAGACCCCCCTCCCTCCCACTCCCCAGGATAATGTTTGATTCCCCATGCTGTGCACATGAAATAGTCCCTCCTACCCTCTCTCAATCTTCCTCCATACATATCTGCAGCAGTTTTTGTGCTGTGATCCTGCAGCTGCTCCCTTACTTCTTCTCACTGCTCCCACTCCCCATCTGAAGGGGGAAAAAAAAAAGCTCCAGACACTTTTAATCTGTTCCCACACTCCATCTCCACTTTCCTTTGCAGAGCTCTCAGTGCCGCTCTTGTAAGAGACGCTGCTGTGAAATGCAGCAAAGCCAGCACCTACAATTTTAGGAGAAAACTTTTAAGCTACAGCAGGAACTAGCAGGGGAAATTCTTTGTGGCTTGCATAGAGCAAGCCCCTCTTCTGCATTTCGTGGGGCCCTCGGTTTGCTTTCTTCACCAGCTGCCTCTGCCGTGGCCCAGAGCGGAGCAGAAGGCAGGTGTGCCTGCCCCACCACGCTGCTCTTCAGAACCGCATTGCAAAGCAGGGAGAATACCAAAGCATTTGTTCTATATGATAGTATCTGATATCATGTTGTGTAGCTAAGATGCCTGCTTTCAGCGAAGGGGAAATACCAAGGGTATTGTGGTGTCAAAAACATAATTTCTTTGATTATGCAAGAAGTTTGAGCATAGGCTCTGCTAATTTTGTCTAAAATTTTTACTGTAAATGTACATTGTTTTGTGAGGGACCAATGGAAACTTTATTTCACTAAGGTGGTTCAGGATGACTCCAGAAACCTTGTATGCATGTTTTCTGCAGGCCGGGGGACCAGAGCCCACCTGCATCACCAGTCCCACCACAGTCGTGCTGCACTTGGTAGGAGCAGTTGGGGTCAGCAGCAATGACAGCAGGACTGCGATGATGCCAGATTCCCATGCGAACACCAACAGTCATGGTGTGAAGAGTGGCAGGCATTCACCTGCCCCCAACATTCTTAAGAGCAAAAATACTTAATGAGTGTTACATCTGCTGTCTGCTGTGGGTTTATTAGGTAGCATGGTAACATATAGAGCTGACGAACTCCTCAAATCTCTTGACTGAAGTTGCTGCACTCAACTCAAGTGAGCCCTTGCAGTCCTATACACCTGAGTTAAAATGTCCTTACAGTGCATCAACATTATTCCCTAAACAGATGTACCTTTATTCATGATACAAGTCTGGTAAGAAATTTCTTCCTTTAACTTTTTTCATTCTTTGATTTTATACAGTTTTTGCTCCACATCTTAATAGATTCCCTCTCTTCACTCACTTGCACTTTAGGAAAGATTTTATAAAAAGCCTCAAATTATAGATGAAAATTAAAACTAGAAAAGAAATTTTCCAATTAAAATCTCTGTGCAGCAATTCTGATCTATAGAACTACATACTACTGAATCCAGAGCCAGTGCTAGACTGTACAAAGGAAATTCAAGAATGGTTTGAAGAGACCAGTTTCTCTAAGCTTCTGCTAAGACTGGGGGCATGCCTTGCCTTTACCAGGGCCTAGGTATTAATGAACGACAAGGAACTGAGATGCTTTTGCTTGGGCTGTTTCTGCTTCCTTTGCCACTCCAAGAAGTGTGGATGGATTAGTGCCACCTCCTAGTCAAGGATTTGTTTACTCATTACTACTGGTTACTATATTTTGCTTTTTTTGTTAATAAAGTAACGAAGCATGCAATGTACTGCTGATACTAGAAACATTAATCTTTCTAGATCAAGCTTCAGCACTACTCAGTCCAAAGTACAAAAGGTAGCACATGTCAGAGCAGCTCAGCCAGTTGGAAAGTCTGATGTAACACCTTCCTACTGGAAAATGTTGATTCATTTGTAGCAAAACCATTAGCTAGAAATCCATTTTGTCTGAGAAAGCCCAGGGAGGCTTCTGTTGGTGTTTGCTGTGGACACCCACGGTGTTACCATCAGGCTCTCCTGCAACGTGTGTGTGGGTTTGGCTCTGGCCAGCATCACAGTGTGGGCTGAGGATCCCTCAACCAGTGGGACACGCTGCCAGCATTGGGTCCATTCCCCCACCGTTGACTGCTCAGTTCCTCCAACTCCACTAGCCCAAGCAGACATCTGGCTGGCCCAGCAGCAGGTGTCTCCTGAACCACAGCTGCAGCAGAAACACCAGAAATGCTGAGAGCATCCTGACACCCAGCAGGCTGGTGACGAGCCCACCAGCCATGGAGGTGACTCTCTTGGAGACAGAACTCCAGAGCTTCAATTGTCTTCACAAAATATCTATGTCATTTCCCTCCTCACCCACAAAGTTTAGTAACATCCTGAGCAGCAGACAAACAAGTACAGGTACTAAGCCCTATGCCTTGCCTAGGAGGAGCTCCGGTATCTGGTTCAGATAGGCGCTTAGGTATCTGATTCAGCGCCAAATACAGTGGTGGCTTTCCTCAGGGTGTGGCAGGAAAAGAAATAAGAAATGAAGAGAAGCACATAAAGCACATCTCTTCAGCTCTAAGTCACATTCACTTCTGTTTTTTCCTTTCTCCTTTTCTCCCTCTCCCCTCTTATCATGTTGCAGTTGTGCTGAAAACTGATGCATGTGTTGGAGAAGGAATCAGAAGTCACTTTAAGTTCATTTGTTTGAGGACTGTGCCTGTTTAGCACATCAGGCACAGGCTTTGAAAGAAATGTTTATGAAAACCACAGCACAAACCCACAATACCTGGCTTAACTACAAGTGAATGATTTAATACCTGTCAATCTCAAATGGCAGGAAGCGTTATATTGTGTCTTAAACAACCTTAAACCACTAACCATATCAATATCCATCTTGCTTAGTTAATTTATCGAAGAAATGCTTCAGTAGGTATCTGTGCACTGTCTGTTAGTATTTTACTATGTAACTTGCACATACCCCCAGAAGTTTAGTAGCTAATTTGGAGAATACCAATATCTGTTAAATAACCCTCTGATATCTTTCTTACTTAATTTCCAAAAGAGTTCTTTCTCATGCTAAGTAAGGTTAATGAAAATACAGAGAAATGAAGAGAAAAAGGCCAAAATTTTCAAGCATGTATGAATTTTGGGTTCTTACTTTCTGGCAAACAGGACTCACTTTTACACATGCCAGACCTCAACACTTCCAGGTGACTTCAGCATGAGCCAATAATGCGCTGAAAATCTGCTCCAGCATGACCTGGCTGCGTCCACAGACTGAGCTCTAGCATGCGTTAGATTTGCCCCATGGTCAGTTTGCAACATCTAAATAGCCACGTCCAGAAAACTGATGCCTGCTTTTCTCATTCAAACAGCCTTCTTAAAAAAATCCAGCAACGTTTCTTTTGCTCCTATTTCAGCCAGCCTGGAAGTTTGCACCCCAAGGTGCTTCAAGTTGTAATAAAGATGATGGGAGTCCACAGACTCTGTGATAAGAGGTCTCACCCTTAAAACGAAAATAGATCTGCATTGAGGAAGTCCCTGTGCAAATGAGGAGCTAGCAGTGTGTGTTTTGTAGTGAGTCTCCAAAACAACCTTTTTATAGTATTTCTCGAAGCAGGGAAGACTGACAGAGGCATGCCGAGTGCGCGAAGGCACAATCTTAACACACAGCACAGCAAAAGAACAACCACGTCTGTCCTTCAGATGTCAACAAGATAGTTGTCAGTGAAATTAAGATTCATTGAGACTGCTGGTTGAAGCAGACCAATCATGAGAAGGTTTCAGAAGCAGATAAAGCCAATGGCTCCTGACCTAGACCAAGCTCACAGGTTCCCAGATGAACACCCAAGTGTGTTGCTGTGAGCAAGCTGAAGGCAGCAGGGTCTTCAGCCTACTCTGAGGCTAAGAGGACATTACAGCAATTAGTTTGATGGTGACAAAAGCTGTTGGAAGCCACCACAGGGTGGAAAAAGGGACAGTTTGTTTCAGCTTGTGTACCCAGGTAAAGAAATTTGCTGTTGTGCTCTGAATGGCACTTGAATTATCATGGAAGATACACTGTCAAAAGCTGGGCCAGAATTTTATCCCATCTGTTTTCTTCAGGACTAATGCTATCAACAAATGAAACCAGGAAAATGATCAAAGCATCTTCATATAGATGGTATCCACCAGTACCAGCTTCTGTCTTTGTAGCACTGAGAAATAGGTTTGATGCATCCGTATGGAAGTCTTACTTAGGACAAAAGTGAAATGTAGAGATTTTAGCTAGAGCCCAAGTGATGCTTTCTTTTGTCTTTAAAAGAGATCAGCCCAAACAACATCTACATATACAGGTTTAGGATACATTCTGTACAACTGCCATGTTTCAGGTTTCTAATTAAGAACACACCTAAGCACTAACAGACTTCTCCAACGCCACGAGACAGTTTTTAGCAACATGCAGGCTTTAACAACTCATTAAATGGTTAACAGCTCACACTGATTGAGCTGACACAGCACAGAGACATCTAAAAAAGAAAAGTCAAGAAAAATAGGCAAGTATCAGAATTACACATTGTGAGCCTCAAAAAATTCAGAAGACGCTGCCTATAACCCACTAAGGCCCATGTGACTCAGTAGAAACAGGCCATAATACAGCAGTTTCCACTGCTAAAAGTCTGTGGGACCGCTTAGCAGAGAACCAAGCTGAAGCCTCTGAGCAGCACAGCAAAAGCCATCCTCACTACAGCACTAGAGATCACGATGGGTGCTCCATCCCACTTGCATGGGATACTGCTTTTTAGAGCCTGGCCTGAAGCTCGTCACTGCAAAGAAGTAATAACTTTTGGGACCAGAAATAGATAGAGAAATCCAAACCATAGCTGTGTACAGCTGTTTCAATTAAGCTAGCACCACACTGGAGGTTGTGGTGGTGTGCCACCCAAACATCAGGAGAAGAATTGAAATGTGTGTCTGTCACCATTTTATCTGCCTCACTCCAGGTGGGGAGGAACGTGCCCGAGACCATGGCCTGATACAGACCTCTCCTTTGCTGCCCTGGCAATCCCAGCCGTGGTCAGAGGGACTGCCGAGGGGGCCACACACTCATGCTTGATTGGAAGAACATGGAGTACCTCTTCCAAGGTAGGGTATCTCTTGTATCAAAGCAAAAGGAAGGTTCTACAACAAATGCTGCCAAAAAGGCAAAGTTTTTTTGTAATTCAATAATAGTGTACAGCAGGAACTTTAAAATACAGAGAGTGCTTCAGCTGTTCACTCTATTTGGAAATGAAAATGAACAAATGTACGTTACAGATGTAATTGGATTGAGAGGTAAAGTGAACAAGAGATGCTGCTTTTAAATGAATTTCCTTTGGACACAAAGAGGTAAATTGTAGGGAAGGGAGAAAATAAAGAAAAATAACTCTGAGAATTCAAACTACTTTACCAAATCTCACAGCTCTGTGGAAAATGCATTTCAAATGATTCTAAAACATTGCAGCAGTAACATAAAAACCACTACAAACACAGCCCAGGAAGAGAACATGTTCTTTTTATACAGTTTTCCTGTCTGTGCCGATTTGTGTATGCAGGCAGGACAGCTTTTTTTCTCCAAAAAGTACAGAAAATTTGAAATGTAATCTTACAACAGTACGCTAAAATCTGTCTCCAATTAGTATGCACAATTTCAAAATGAGCTTCAAGCCACGTGTGATATCTTTCAACTCTGACCCATATTTCCAAAAGAAAAACAAGTTGCTTCTTACGATAAGGCTATCAGTTACAACCATGAGTGCACGTCACAGAGTTTACAGCAAACTACAGGTTACCAGGAAAACAAATCTTCACTGTAGAACAAATCTTGCTAATTCTGACTCTCCTTTACATGGCCCATCATCAAAGTATTATATTATATATGTCTTTCTAAATTACTATTGCCTCATAAGGCTCTGAAGGCCAGAAAGCAGTGTTTGCCTACTGATGGCAATGCAAAGTGATCTTTTGTGATAGAAAGCTTCAAGCGAGATGGAGACTCAGGACACACAACCTTTTTCTGGCCAACTGCAAAGCAGAGGAGGAATTAGTCTGGATCTAAACAGCCTCATGCAGGAAACATGCTACCATGACATCTCCATTGAACAGCTCCACGAGGAACAGCATTGAGAGTGCCCATAGACAAACCAAGGATATTTTTTGTACAATGTCCCTTATGCCTCCCCGTGTCCTGTTCCTATTAACACCACTGATGAATAATCGTAGTACCAAACTTTTTGATACCAAGCAGGGCAAGAGATCCCTCTATCGATCTCTTCAGTCTCTAGTGACACCGAGTATCAACTAGATACCTACCCTTACCACTCACTAACTCTTAGAGCAGCCACTGCTACTAATCACCTCCCTCGTGGTCACCAGCAGGGAAGCTAGTTAATCAAACAGGGCTAAATTGCACCTGGCAAAGGCAAATGCAGGGAAACGTTATCTAATCTCATTTCCCAGCCAGTGCCACCAGCCTTTTCTGCCTTTTGGGGACAACTAGTTAGCACCAGCAGGGATAAGAGAAGTGATTAATGGTTTGGGATACCAGAAAGGGTCAGATATGGTTGCCTCTCCAATAGGATGCAGCAGATTTACTAGATTCTGAACACTAATTTTGCCTTTAAAACATAGTTTTACATCAGTACTCTCTATATTGTTGCTCATTGTTTTCAAATTCACAAATGCCAACAGAAATAAAATAATTGTGTAATTAACATAATCCATATTGAACGCATACAAAATACATGCATTTATGATTATTTTAAAAATCTTTAGCAACAGGTTTCCTAAATTGCATTAAGATGAATTTAAGGCTCCTTACCTACAGCCTCACAGATGTTGTCGTCTCATCTCAAACTGCCATCAACCAGCAACAGTTTTAACTATTTCAAAAAACGGAAAACATCTAGGTCACATGTCTATAAAGAGCATTTGGGTTAATCTCTCACAGCTCATAAAGATAGAAAGAAAGCAGGAAAAAAAAGTAAAATAAAACCACTTCCTGCAACAGCAGAAGCTAACCATCTCACCAGTGAGCAACTTACACCCAAGTTTAGTGCAAAACTCTTCCGGATTGGATAAAAAGCAAAATTTCAAAGTATGAAAGCAGCTCCTCTGTTAAAATTGCAACAAACAGGGAGGGTTAGTTTTTGCAGAAGGTAAACATGAGGTTTAAAAGGAAATGCTGAAAGGAATTACGATTCTAAGCCCCAAGATAACTTCCCTTTTCTTACCTTCAATGAAACCCTTTGAGTACTGAAATAAATAGCTTGCAACAAATCTGCTTTGCTATTTTGAAATGTAACTTTAGTAAATGTGACACTTACCATACTGCTACTTTACATTTATAAAATAGCAAATTGTAGCCAATCAGAGTTTGCTACTAAAAAAAAATGACTTGTAGTATTGTCTGGTGAAGGTCGCCCAGATAAATACTTCTGTTTCTTTAATTTTCTGGTTTAACACTTCTCCATGCAGCAGCCCCTGGAGAAGCACAGGCACATACAGCTGCTGCCCTGCTTCACTTCCCGCAGCATCTCGCACCGTAATGGTCCCTCTCAGGCAGGGGGAACCCGAAGAGTCAACAGATTCAGACGCAGCTCTGCACCTTTGGGGCTCTAGAAAAGCCCTTTCCTTGCATATGCCTTCACCAGAGTCTTCCCCCGTGACCTTTTTTTCAGCAAGGAATGACAGTATCTTTCTGGTATTTCTAGCTCAACTTACAAAATGAGGGCTCATCTACCCGGTGCAGCGGGGATTCCCTTGCAGGGCAGGGTGGGTGGTTGTTCTGTGTGCACGAGGACCGTCACGGTGCTGGTCAGGCTACAGAGCCCTCTGTTGATGCTTTGACAGAATAGGGGGACCTTTTTTTGGTTGTCTCCCACAATAAAACAAAGAGCTGCCATACAACCTGAGAAAATGAAGGCCGTCTTGAAGTTTAAGGATTCGTCCCAACAGTGAAATAAAATGAACCTTATTGACAGGGGGTACCAATGGAGTTTCTCAAGAAGATGTGCTCCATACGTGCAGATGTCCATCAAGAAATTCACTGGGTGCCCTAAAGGAGGATCCTGCAGAACATCCCATGGAGAAAGGGCAGAGATAGTAAACAAGGGCTGGGGCTGAGGCTGGAGTGGAGCTTAGGAAGGCCTAGAAAGGGATTGTGACAAATTTTGCAAGGCTGCAACGAAAAGTCTGATTTGCAGGCAGATCATTTCCTATTGCAGCAAAAAAAAGATGCAAGAAAGTTCCTGTGGAGAACAGCTTTAGTACATCATGCACTTACTGAAGCACATGGGAAGCAAAACCTTCAGGGACTCAAGAACACCAGAAAAAAAAAGGGGGAACATAGCACTGCTACTAAGTGACCCTTACATTATAATTGTTGATTTTGTAGTAACTTCTATAACCTCCATTTCATGGCCAAAGATCCAATTATGCTAAAGGCCATACAAAGCCAGAACCAAGACTGTCCTTGTTCCCAAATGCTTACTATGTATGCCAAGAGGTAACACACACGTGCAGACAGGAGAGGGAGTTGAACAGCATGACAGCTGGTCTTCACCCTTCTAAACTAAAATATCATTTCTTTGTAGGCACTGCATTTTAGGGATGTATTTTAAAGATGCACTTTTGGAACAAAAAAGTGGATGTTGCGTATGAATGATGATGAGTTGTTTCAAGGTGAGGAAGCAATACTGTGCTTTTCTGTAAACTAACAACTGCTAGTGCTTAAAGAACCTGCAGCTGCACTAATTAATTGCTAGCTCTTTTAAAAACAGTATCTGTTTCAACTAATTTTGTCATATGGAATAAATTTTAATTGAAAAATCTGTTGTAGCCATGTAGATCTTAAGAATTTCCTCAAATAAAACCATCAAAAAGCATTTTTACAATTACAAAATATTTGTGAACAGTGTGGACAACAGAACTTCATTGCTACAATGTGAAGAAACCATCAGCAAACCTGGAAAATATTGCAGCAGAACTTGCCTGTGTTACCGTGTCCAAAACCTAGATTACTGGGGACATGACATTTTTCATGAAAATGTCTTTCACTGTACACCTAACATTTCACGTCAAGTTGCACACTCCGTCTGATTTCCTTCACATCCATTTGACAGTATGTCAGTAGTGACAAAATTCTATAAAAGAATGGCAGCTTTGCATACTGCTTAAACTTATGCAGCACAAGCTTCCTGTGTGATCTCTGGAAGGCTGAAAATACTTTAGATGTGCAAAAAAAACAGTTTAGCAAAATCTAAGAGCTCATCTAATCTAAGTAAAACTAAACAGGAAACAGAAACTGCACAGACATTACCTGGAGCAGATTGCTGCTCAATAGGTTGGTCTTTGCGTGTTTGCTGTGCAAGTTAAAGATGGAGCATCATTTCCGAAGCTCAGATTTCTTGTCTCTATTTCAGTGACTCATGGCGTCATTGCTTATGAGACATGCCATCAAGTTGGTGAACATCCAGATTTCCACATCTCATAACTGAGAACACAGAGCATTAAGGCTAAAACAGCAGTTTTAAAAATCACTGTTGACTGAGGATGCTGAATGCCCAGCAGCTGTTACCAACTCGGTTCTAATCAATTCAAGAAGTATCATAAGTTTCATCAGGTGCTTGAACAGTGATTCCAAGACTTGTTCTGGACCAGCAGTCTCCTGAGGGGGAAAGAAAACTTGATTTTTTTTTTCTTTTTGCTTCGTTCAGCCTTTACTCTCTGTTGGAATGACTGACAGGCAGCCCATAGTCTGGCTTGTATAGCAGGTAGCCAGTGACAAATCTGATTCAGTGGGTAAATCAAGCCATAATAGACAATACAAACCTGGATAGCATGCAGGAACAAGCCTGGAAGAATGACTGTGCATGCAATGGCTGGTTTCAGAAGAAAATAATTTTTTACTAATGAAAATGGATAAAGTTCCAAAACTTTGCAATTCACTAGAAAAAAAACCTAGGAAACTAGTAGATTATGTGATAATGCAGAAATAACGTACTATTTCCCACATTCTTCACCAGAGAAATTATATTTTTCATATTAGTAGTAGGTTTTAAAATATTTCAATTAAAAAGGAGAACAAAGAATTATGTCTGTAAGGACAGTAATTCATATTCTTGTTCACAACAGTGGTTTGCTCCGAGAGCTGATGTCCATTCAGTAGCTGTTATTTTTTTCCTATAAGGACTTTGAATATTTAATCCCAGTAAAAACATTTCTAGGAGCACATTCTTATGCATCAAGAAGGCCATGCACATGGCCATGTAACAGCTCCGGTAGTTTATAGTCCAAGTTAACAGCAGTCTCTAATATTACCTGCTTGGGCAATAAATGCTTATTATGTAGGAGCTTGTATGTAAATGTCAATGTAAATATATAGTAATGGTTAAATTCACACAGCCCTCTCAACCATAACATGCATTATAAACATTCTGGAATCGTCTTCCAAAACCTTTTACTCTGAGCTGATTTTCCCCTAAACAATCCATTTTACTTACCACAGTCTTAAAAGCGCAAATGATATTTTTAAAAAAAATTGTCACAGGTGGTAGAAAATAGATCTTTAGAGATTCTCCAGCAGTTTAATGTTGGCTATATGGAAGGAACATATGTGCCATGACTTGAGGTCTAAAACCCACAACATTCAAATTTTAGGAGACAAATGATCCTGCATTAAAACATCTCTTAATAACTGAGTTGCTAAAGTTTTGGTAACAGATATACTTTATAAAGCAGCAGAGAAGTTTAGGACAGCATTCTCTAGACATTTACTTCCTAATAAAGATCATTTTGCCTTATAATAAGGTTTGGATTTAGAAATATTCATAGCTAAGGAAATAAGATATTTCTTTATTTTTACACTCATTATTTTTCAAGCCTACATAAGGTAATTTTTCACTGTTTAAAAAAAAAAAAATTAGGACACTGAAGTTAATGAAAACTACTAGGTAAGAAAGTTCTACATAAATCCAAACTGTTCCTTTTCTCTCTCTTTCCCAGGTGTTTTAGGGATCTTGACACTTATTTTAAAGGCCAGCCTTGCCTAGGGCTATTTTTAATAACTTAGAAAAGCCACTCCAACCCATTGTATAGCTATACTGTACTAAAAAAGAGACAAAAACCCAGCATATGTTGATGCATTATGTAAAGACTTTCCTTGACAGGATTTAGTTACATGCAAGCTTTAAATGCAGTGTAAATGCATTTTCTGGAGTGTTAGGCCTCTGAGTGCTAAAAGTGTTACAATACCAAACTGCCAAAAAGGTGGTTTTACATCACACAATAACGGACCTTAAAAAGACAAATGAGTCATGCACTTTGGGTGACAATATCTTAATCTATGTACCCATGATCAAGTCAGAGTTACAAAGTGGTGCTAGCAAAATCCTCTTCAAAGCCCTTCTTGTCTCCCTGATGTTCACCACTGGCTTCAAGTGTGACCCAAACTCTCCACACCAATAGCTTGTTGACTGGAGATGTTCCAAAAACTGTTAATGTTTTCACAGTAAAGGAAGTATGAAGTGGCTGTCCTTGATATAAAACTGATACTCCACCCAGTGTTGTTTCTACCTCTATTAAAAAAGCTTCAGCTACATGGTGATTAACAGTGGGGAAAGTATCAAGCCCTGTAAAATCCCATGCTGAGGATGAATGCGAAAGGAAGCTGAGCTGTTCTGGGATATTCTCTTCTTTTGCTTCAGCCTTTGAGAAAGAAGAGGCTCATTTCCATTATCCAGTTACACATTCACAAAAAGATAAACATAGTGGAAATAAGAATTGCTGAAGTCATTGCTTGTCTCTTCCTAATACAGCTTTTATCCGTGCAGTAGGCTCTGCTCTTGCTCTGCTCCCTCCCATGCTGCCATCGCAGAGTGAGTCAGAACTGCCCAGGCAGTTGTGCCAGAAGAAAGAAGTCAATAAAAACAAGAGAAAGTCAGATGCAGGAAGTAAAACTCCTCTGCAGACAGATCATTGCCCTCTCTCGTGTCCAGAAGCTTTTAAGGGAGACTATGCTGCCTGAAATGGACTGGGAAACAAAAAAATGAATCAGTTTATCAAAGATTTGAAGCAGTTAGTTGAACTAAACAATGCAGTATGTCTGTTCCAATCACTTCCTATGATTTTATTTGCCCATGTAATACAAGGATACTTCTAGTTTTTGTGCATGGCTGTACTCTGTTCCCCTTTTCCACAGCTCCCTCCTTCTGACAGGCAATTGCTATTGTACCTTCTCATATGATCTGGGATATGTCAGGAAGTCTTACCGGTTAGTGGTGGATGGGGTATCCATATTTTGGGGGGAAAGAAAAAAAAAAAAGAAATATACCACCAGTGCAACTAATAGCACCAGGCTGAGTATTAGATATGTTGGCTGTTTGCACTTCTTGGAAGACTTCTTCACAGCAGCCACCTACAGAATATAAGAAGGTCTTTACTCAGACCACTCCAACATGTCTGTACAAATACATTTAATTTCAGCTTGCTTCAAGCAGGCAAAAATAGAAAACTGTTAGCCCTCATTCTATAGCTTTTGAGATTGTTCCAGTTTTTCAGTTCCTTCTAATCTCTACAGTCTGTGTCTCTGAAGTCATATACTTCCTTTTCCCTTGTTTCTCAAGACCACTCTGTCCTCCTCTTTCTTCTGGTTCACGCTTGTAAACTTGCTTCTGTGAGCCCCTTTTTATTCTATATCTGCCAAACTTAATAGGGACTCTCCTAAAGCAGGTACACAGCACTGTCGTATTCTGATGCTGTAGTTACCTATGTGGGTTATCATAGAAGAATCACCTTAACACTATGACAGCAGGTGTCCAGTGCCATGTTTTACAACATCTCCACTTTTGCATGATGTGGGGCGGTGTTTAGCAAAAATATTACAATTCTAATTTCTTATCAGCTAGAATTTTACCTTCTGACCTGTGAAAAGCATTAATTCAGAACCGTTATTTCTATTAGTCCAGACAAGCTCTCTAATAGGACAAAGTGTATCATTAGCAGTTCAAAAGGCAAGTGCTATTTAGGGTTAGGGAATGTTTTTAGGAGTATTTTGGATTTAGGAAGGAGGGAGAGAGGGAGTTTAAGGTGTTAGGTGTGGCACTGCAGGTAGCAGCCCCTACTGCTTGGTCATGCACATGGACAGGAGTGTCAGCAGAATCACATCTCTGCTGCAGCCTCTGTGTGTTTATAAAGACTCAATTAATTATAGTCCCTTTAGTCCATGCCCCTTGTTATCAGTTCACCTTTATTTCAAGCTTCAGTTATCGTGACCCTTCTAGTTCTTCTGAGCAAAAAAGCATTGAGCGTCAGGCCTGTTGGGAAAAATATTCTCCACGAGACTTTTTAATCCTAGTTTATTCTTCCCTTGGAACAGGGTCTGCAAAACCAACTTGCACTCATTACTCATTTCTTCACAGAGCCAAGAGGTTTTCTTGATAACCTTTAACAGCAACAGTGCGATGGAGGCACCAGCCTTTCTCCCTCGTGCACAAACTTGCAAATCTAAAATAGGACCTTAATGAAAAAAAATTTAAACATTATAACTCTGCATGATGATATACTGAATGCAAAGCAGCTGTTCCTAACAGATTTGGCATATAACAGGGGTAACGTAATTTTACACAAATCATTATGTTCATTATATTAAAGTAATAGATTAAAATTAGTCAGTGATGTTTTTTAAGACCATCTTACCCATAGGTCCTTTTATCCTCATATTCTAAAGGTGTTGGGTTTTTTTTCTCCTCAATATTCTGTGCAGAGAGAACATAAATGCGCAGATCACTGGGAGCATAAGCCCCTAAATTCATGGCTGTTGAGCCTCTTCCAATGTAAGCATCTGAAGGAAAGGTACTTAAGGGAAATAGAAAATGACATCATTTTTTCCTGATCTTTTGAAGAGTGAATTATTTTTTTCCCATCCTACAGGAACAGATTCTGGACTAATTTTTCCTACTAAAGGCTTTAAAGTCTAAAATTCATCAAACATCTTGTCCTCAGAGACAATGTCATACAAGTTCAAAGGATCTATAGCCCTGCAAAACTGATGTCTTATTTCAGAGCTAACGTCTTTGTTTTCATTGAATGTTTGATTTCATCAAATTAAACTACTTCTTACACGTTCTGTAAATGTAAAAAAAATAGAAGACAGAACCAAACCTCTTTATTCTCTGAAGAAGAGTACACATACATACACATATAGATGTACATATATATCATATACTTTAAATTGGTATGTATTTCTGTCTAAGATTTTTCTAGGATAGATTTATTGTAGATTATGGGTTTTTTTCAGATGTTTTTTGAAGAGCCTTTGAATTGAAAATAGTAGTCTTTCAAGGCATTTGTTTTAATGAACATCATTATAATTAAGACCATGCTTTTCATAACAAAATATAAAAAGGATTTTTTTTGAAGTAAAGTCTGGGTCTGATTACTGATGGAGGAACTTCAAGATCTTTTTTTTTGCTAAGCATTTCAATATTCATTCAGAAAAATGTCAAGATAACAGACTTTAGCATGTAATTTTGGTGATTCATACTTTTTCTGGTATGAAACTGGTTTTAATATCCAGTTAAAGCAAGAAAGTTTGAATAAAATAAGAATGCTAATGAAAATGAAGCAGTCATATGCTACGTCCACACTCCCACAGAATTTAGGATCTTCCAAAAATTGACCCATAGCATTACCCTTCATCCATATCTGATACAGAGCAATAGTCTTTGATTTATTAGTTAAATTTGAGAAGTTGAGAGTAATTTCTTTCCAGAATTCGGTGTACTTGGCACTCCTGCTTTGGTCCAGAAGGAGTTTACCTTCTTTAACGCAAGTTCATTCAACAACAGATGAAACTTAGATGCTATAAAAAGGTTTATAAATTTGTTAAATTAATCTGCCAGAGAACTATGTTCAAACTAGAAGTCATAAACAATGATAATGAATGGATTTTTGCATCAATTTAAAAGTTCCACT
The DNA here is from genome assembly GCA_020745775.1 of Theristicus caerulescens. Lineage (NCBI taxonomy): Eukaryota > Metazoa > Chordata > Aves > Pelecaniformes > Threskiornithidae > Theristicus > Theristicus caerulescens. The sequence goes on from CM036562.1 coordinate 5,349,725, forward strand.
ATTTTTTAGTATGTCACTATACATGTTGTATGCCGTTATCTTAATAAGCCATTTTTGCACAACTGTATTTTAAACAGGATATGATCTAGGAAAGCAGTAAGCATAATCAACCATTAGAGTCTAGAAACTAAGTGTGAGGTCTCTAAATGCACTTTAGCACGGCTTCATAATCAGTAAAACTGAAATACCTGCCACCAGGATGGCGAACCATAGAAATCAAGTTGTGTCCTGAGGTTCCCTACTGGGTGGAGAGGAGGTCAAGCACCCCAAAGGCAGGCTGCACCACCAGCGAAGGGAACTAGGCTGGACCAGGGCTTTCCACTACCCCTGCACTGAGCAGAGTTACCCTAAATTCAGAAGTGAAAAACGTCTCTAAACTTTTTATCGGTTCCTGCTGGGCTCAATGGCTCTGGCACGCTTGGCAGCACACCTCTCCAGGCTGAAGCTCACATGTTACCTGCCCGTCCTCTCCCGCCATAGCTCTACACAATTGCAGCTGTTGGTTAGCATCTATTCATAAAAATGGAAAAAGCATGGAATTTTCTTAGGCTGACAATGGTGCAATATCAGAGGCCCTCCTTCCAGGGTTGTGCTCCCACCAGTGAGCTCTTCTTACTAAGGCTGATGGCTTCACCACACATTTCTCTACCAGAATAACTATCATTGCTCTGCTTGCTGCTGGGCTTTAATCCAGTTGGGGTGTGCTAGGGAGGTTTTCTCAATACTTGCTTTGACTGGGCTGCTCGGGAGACCAAAGCCCTGTTTTGGGCCTGGATCATGAAGGGTGAACCCTTCAATCCCCCATTCTAGTGGGTGAAACCCTTGCCAAGCTGATGTGTTGAAGAACCTTTAAGATAGCCTATTGTAATGAAATGTATGTTATTAATCATTATATTGACCCCTCACTCATAGATTCTACATTTTATAGCTGTCGGATCAAAAACATTTTTTCAGTCTCAGTGATACAGAAACTCAACTGTGGAATTAGGAACTATAACCCTTTCAGAGGCAATTAAGAGAACTCGGAGGCAGGTGAATCTGGACTTTCACTCACAGACAATTTCTCTAAGGAGACCTTCACCATGTTTTTCTCTGTAGGAAGCAGCAGTACAGGAAAGTCTAGGAGTGTCCTTAAACAGAAACATCCACACATTTGCAAGTTACCCAGTTGCAAGGTATTGTTCTGTCTAAGAAGAAAAGAACTGGCAGAATGTGTCACCTCTTGACCACACTGGTTTAAATTTGGTATTGCACACAAGAGCATCTGAGCACTTTGCATAAAGTTTCAGCTAAGACATTAAAACTGTTTCTATGTCTTATCTGAAGGGTGAATATTTCTGAAAATTTCCCTTCATCTCCCAAGTGGAACTTAAAATAAAACATTTGTTAAAAAGAAACTCAGTGTCAATATATGTGAGGTATGTCAGACATATCTCACTGTTAAAATAGAAAATATATTACAGGCCTGTTTCTGTTGAGATTCATTAATGACATTTTAATAGCTCCAAGTTCTTAATGTCTTGTGCTCAAGTATCAGCATGAACTTTGCAGACATCCTGCAGACAGCCCTGCAACAACCACCTTACCTAATGCTCTTTCCCAGACAGTAAACCGAGGCACCAGGAAAATTTGCAAAGTAGCAAAGTTGCAAGTTGGACCCATGAGGCTCAATTTGTACTCTATTACCACAAACCTATGGTAACACCTGTCCTACTAAAGACAGTCTCTCCAGTAGCAAGAAACTTGCTCTGTGTTGCAGTAGGTGAGACCATGACCGTCAATGTGGGTATGTACACAGTCTATACTCCACCAGGCGGGTGGCATCCCAGAAGGCATAATTCCTTTCAAGCTGCATCTCTAGTGCTCAGATGCTTTCTTTCATTCAGAATGTGCTTTGTTATGAAGAAAGAATTGGAAAAGTTTTTATATATGTCTTCATGTTTATACCTGGCACTGTGATGATAAGACTGCCATTTGCTTTTATTTCAAATGAAGGGTTTTCAGTGCTGCTGTCCCCATGTTTATTTCAGAAGCCTGTATAAATCTTGCCCCACATGGGAGTCATTTTGAACGTATTAAATAATGATTTTTCTATGTCTCTCCCACTTTGATGTAGCCTCCTAGGAGAAGAAAGAACTATCCTGGATATATGAGTTGGTCATGTTTTAACAATTTGATGATCTCTTCAAAATCCTTCAATAAAATATAAGTTTAAAAAAAAAAGAACTTCTACACTTAGTTCAGTGGATAAGATGCCCTGTTCCCCACAAATTATAATGTAGCAACTTTTTGAACATATACTTTAAATTCACAATTCGTTTCTTATTTTTAAAGCTATTTTTTATCATTTGATTAATTGCTTAAAACTATACACAAAAATAAAGGGAGCTTTGAAATTCATACCTTGGAGTATTAACATGTACTCAGGACTAAATGTAAATGTCAGAGAGAAAAAAGATCTAATGAACTCTTTATTGGTGAAATACTGTACTGCAGCTGCCTAGAATTTTAAATGGTTTGTAGCTTGCTCCAAAGCAAAATAACTACAGAAGTTTACTTACAGCATGGACTCTCATTCACCATTTCTAATGTCTTCTACCAGGGTAGATGGAAGCCATTTGTTTTGCTAGAAGTTGCAGCTACTTCATTTTGTTGAAGTTTAGTGGATCTTCTTAACATTAGCAAAATGTCCAGGAAAAAAAAGAAAAAAAAAAAAGAAAAAAGTGCAACCGCAGAAGTATTTTTCTGTCTAGAAAATTACACGACCATAAGTTTTCCTTTTCCCTGATGTCTTCTCTGCCATAATAATGGCTTCAGGATTTAAATCCTTTGCTGCTATTGTGACTTCAAAGCCTTAAAACTGCAATTGAATGAAGTAGTTCATCTGTCATTATTCAAATATGAAGCAATTATGATGAAATAAAGATAGAATTCCATTGAGAAATACCCCAATCAATTCTTACTTATATTTAACTAGAAACATAAAATGACGCTTAGAAGAGTAAGTTTAGGTAATAAAAACTTGGAATATAAAAAGTATAAATTACTGTTCTATAACTTATTCATTTCTGAATAAGCTTTCTAAATATATTTCACAAATATTGACAAAAGTTTAAGCTTACAATGCAAAACTGTCTCTCAGCTGGTTGTAAAGAGTGACTAGCTTTTCAGAAACACATTTTCATCAGTTTGGGTGCCCAGAGGTTCAGATGGGAACGTGCTGTGATTTTTAAGGGTCTCTGAGCAGGTCAGCTCCCTCTGAAACACGTTAGATCATGACATGGTAATTGCATCTGGAAGTAGTGAGTTTTACAGTGAGCATATGAAATAACACACCTACCTCGGCCATGTCTTCATTATATTGCTGTCACTGCTTTGATGTTTACACATCCTGTAAAACCCCTCTGCAGATTTAGCCCTAGATGCTTATTTTCACCTTTCTGAACACAACCAAGGCTCATCCCTACCTCTGGGGCTAGAATTTCATGGGGAATTCCCACCTCTACCCAGTTGTATTTGGGAACATGATGCTAACATAACATAACATATGTTAAAAAGTTAATTATTTTGTTTTATTATCTTCCATCCTTTCTTTCTCCTTTCATCTTTCTTGCTTAATCTACCCATGTATAATACCCTGCTGATAAAATGAAAGCAAGGTGGATTCTGCAGTAGTCAGGCCAAGAGCTGCCTACATTTTGCATCTTAAGCTCTTCAAATGGGTCATGTCCTTTTCATTCTTAATCATGCAACAAGCTCAGAGGAGAAAATAACTATATGTCATACGTTTTTCTTCACTCATAATGTACTAGTTTTTTGGAAAACAAAAACATCCTTTTCTGCTTATGAAAGAGGACTTTGCTTTCTCTTTAGTCTTCCCATGGCAAAAGAGGGTAAAAATATGCACAAATGGATCCTATAGTATTTTTCCCTCATGTTTTCAACAGCTGCAGTGAGTTTGAGAGATGTATACAGTATTAAATTGTGTTGTGTTGAGAAAGATCACATACAACCAGGAATCTACATATTCACGTTTATCTTCCTTCATTTTATAGGCATTTTATCACTCTACCTGGGTATCAACTTTCTGTCATCGACAGACACTCATGTCTTGCAGTTTAATTTGGAAATATAATTTCTTCAGACAATCCAAGAACTAAATGTTATCACAATTGGAAAGCAGTAGTACTTAATATTGAATTTGAAATCAGAGATGTAACTAGCAAGAAGCATTTGGAGTATATACAATTAATTATTTCACACATAATTATTCCTGGTATTACTCTAACTGTGATAACTTAGAGCATTTGAAAAAGCAGACTGTAATATTGGTTTGTTGTTTCATTGTTTTTTTTTTTTTTCCCCCACAGAAGTTCTTTCACTTGATATTCTCTTGCTAAATAATATGTAAAATACTGACACCTAATGTTAACTTTCAGTATTATTCATTTTACAAAACTTTTACTGCAAGTAGGGAAAGAGCATGTGAAACTGGTGCTTAAGCTGCAATTTTGTTTCAGTAAAATGTAATATAGCCTTCCCTCACTTTTGGAAATAATTTTGTGAATTTATATATATGCCTATAAAAGCAAGGAGCTTTCATGTTTATCTTCACAGCTTATAGGCAAAAAAGAGAGAGTAATTCAGAAAAGTTGAAATAAGTGAGTTGTAACACACTGAATTTAATCAAATCCATCAAATGGAACACAAATGCTTATTTATAACTCAATATTTGTGCCTGTAGCCTGAAGTGTTACTAAAAGACAAAATACTATTAAACATTTATTAATAATCTGTTATCTTTCGGAACCTGGCCTGTATAGATTCAGTAAGTACTTTACCTACCCTACTTGGTTCACTTTCCTCAGGAACACAAGGAATGGTTTTCACAGTTCATGAATTTAATGCAGATGCCAAACTGTGACCTCAGGATTCACCATTTATCTTCCCGTAACTTCCAAGACAGATAGTCCAAACCTGATGTCTAGGTGCTATTTAGAAAGAGATTTTGAGGTTCTTACTCTTTCTAGGTTTGTCGCACAACCAAGGTCCAGCTGATATGAGAATAAGGTATGTTATACTATGACCCAGTGTCATATCTGGATTTATAATAAGCTTGCCTAACTTTACATGGAAGACATAAGTGACTGTTAGCCAGAGCTGTACAGCAGCACAAGTGCTCCAAAGGCACTGGCAGTGAATTAAACCCCCTTTCAACACTGGACCGTCACAGTTTTATATTCAGTGCTTTTTTCATCAACAGTCACTTTATGGAAAATGGTCCTTTTCTAAGATCATGACACTTGATGGATGAAAGTAGCTGTGCTGCAGATGCAAGTATAAAAATAAAACCACAGCCACTGAAATACAGATACCTGATCTGCAATACAATGATAAAGTCTCAGCTGAATTAAAGAGCGATGACGTCAACATAATCAAAATCTCTTGAGTGAGCCAGAGCTTTCCAGCTGATTAAGACTCCTGTGCTATTCTTTATAACAATATTCTAGTTTAAGAAGCTGTTCTCACTCTTCACAGGTGCTAAAAATACCAACAAATGCTTTATTTGCAGTTCTTTCAGCTTTCCCCTACACATTACAACCAATGAAATAGGTATTACTGCAGCAGAGATTTTAAAAGCACCCATTCTGGGGGAATTTTAGAGCACAGGTAGACACTGTGAGGTCCCATGAGTTTCCCTGTGCAGCAGGAGATGCTCAAACAGTGTGATAATTTCAAACAGCAAAAATGCCATTGAGCCAAAATGGAGTCCTTACTTCTTCCCCCAAATCCTGTCTCACCCTTGAAGTGGAATAAAAGGGACAACCAAAAACAATTTTCTAAGAAGTTTCTCATACCAAACATCAGACACATTGAGTATCATCACAGAGAAAGTTTTAGCTGGTTCTTGAAAAAAGTTTATGTGCTGAATAGCTACAGACTTAGGAGTTTAGTGGCTATTTATGCCAAGGTGTAATTTATGTCTCAAACCAACTCCATGTAAAGTGTTGGTTAAATGTAAGCAGTTTTTCTTCATTGCTTTTAGCTGTCTAGTGCAAATCTCTGCAAAAATTTGGGCCACACTGTGAGTTAACAATGAGATATTTTGCTGCTGCTTAAACAGTTCAGAGTTCATTCTGCCTAATCCAAATAAACCTTGTTAAAACTGCAGCAAGTGCTCATACGGTCCTTCACACTGGCTTACACAAATTTAAAATTGTTCTCAGCTTTCTCAAGCATATCATCTCCAAGATGACTACCCAGAAAGATAAAGAGTAAGTGTTGTGTTTTAGCCAACTGTATCACACCAAAGAAGGTAACTGCAATGTAAATTCATTCTTCAATTAAATCACTAATTAAACTAGATTTTCAAAATATTGGGCACTTTGAAAAATCCAGTATGCAGCAGTTAACAGTTTTTAAACAACTAATTGTTCAACTTTTACTTTTCAAGTATACCATGTACTTTAAATAGAATTGATAAATTAAAAATGTAAATTGGACTGTACCTTTTAACTGTTGGTGATTTGTCTATTTTCCACTTTTTATTATGCATCATTTTTATAATAAAGAAGGGATTTTTTTTCATTCCTATTCTAGTTGATAGCAATTCTTCCATGCTTCTCAAAGCTAATGTAATAAAACTACATAAAATGTTTAAGAAAAGCCCCATTAAAACATACAAAGCATACTAATTCATGAAGTCAAAGTCAAAGCAGAGTGGAAATATGAGCTTTAATAAAACTATGTCTGTTGTAAATAACTATTCAAGCACAGTCATTTTTTTGCAAATTGCATGGGATATAGCTCAGTCTACTCGAAGCAAGGAATCGCTCAGCAGGATAAATGCATCTTAGTCAGAAATAGATTAAAAGATACAGCTGAGCCATCAATAAGAACCAGATAACGCAGTATTGTTTGCTGTTTGTTTTGCAGATGTAATTGCAGAACCCAGGATTTCAAGAAATCTGTGCACATCATGGAAAGAATTGTAGAGAGGAACTGGGGCAACTCGAAGAGCATTTGGTTCTCGCATGTCACACTGCAAAACAGAAAGGGAACGCTTAGTAAATTCAGGTCATTTCATATTTATCTGTCAGACTCTATTTCTAAATGTCATCCTTGTCTTCAAGGAAGAATGACTGCACTGACAAGGAGACACACATAAAAACTTTGGGACCCCCAAGAAATTACTGTGAGGAGTGTTATTGTAAAGAGCATAGCAAGAAGGGTGGTGTGTTGCCTAAAAACAGGTGCAAGGATCAGGATGGACAGGACTCTAGCAGTGCCACTGAGGGGCTCCAAGCCAGTTATGTAGCCCCATAATTCACCTTAGCACCTATAGCAACCCACAGTTGAAGAGGCACACAGGTGACAAAAAAGCCACCACAAAACAGAAACATGCCAGTATGATAGAGCATCTTGTACTACAGGTACAAGTAATGTCACAAGGCTTGCAGTATTTTTCTTCCCTCCCTCCAGGAATGTGAACATTTTGCTGAATAGAATAATCTCTCATATTTGAAGCATATTACTGCATTGCGAAGACAAGCCAACAGTGTAAGGCCCCGTGCCCTCTTAAAAGCAACAGTTCCTGGAATTCCCTGGCAGCACCAAAACAGCAGCATATTTAGCCTAGAAGAGTTGCCCTTTGGGGACACAAGTCACCAGCAGAAATAAAACTCATATATCATTTATATGGCATTATGCTATCAGCTTCACCTCCCAACACTTCTAAATCACAAAATGTATAGCCTTAAATTTAGTTTTTATTCCTTTAGAGCAGTGTTCACCGGTAACTGTGCCACTACATGGCACTGCTGTTCAGTGGCCTCTTTTTCTCTAAGAGAATGATACTTTTCAATGTCTCCACCGCAATGCCTCACAAAGAGCAAGGGTTTGGCCATTTGCAGATCAGGAAAGGGCCTGGTGGAGGTTCAGAGCTCCTTGTCATCGTCGGGCTGTAGGTGTGCGAGTTGTGGCGTTGAGGATGGTGAGCACCCCTTGAGCTCTGCCGACTGCCAGCACCCCAGACCTCCTCTTTGCAGTCTCTGGCCTCATGCTTGTACCCACAGCAGGGGACCTGGACAAGCACAGGAGAGGCCTGTGCAGGCAGTACATTGCACTGGACAGCTCTGACATATTTGTGTTTTTCCAGTGATTTGGGTTTTTTCTTTTTTTTTTTTTCTCCTATCTTTCCTGTTCAGACAAACAGCTTCAGATCCATAATACCTCCTCCATCATAATGCACCCATAAAGCAGCTCTAACCTCAGGAGTGACTCCTGGGTGCTACTCACAGAACTACTGGAAGTAAGTCAATAGGAGAAAGGACAATATACAGACTAACAAATAATTTATAAAATAACTCTATTTATTTGATTATTTGCACAACTAAAGATTGAAGACGCTATGTAAGCAATTTTCATCATTCCCAATCTTTTTTGGCCTTATACAAGACTATAGTTGAATAAAAGCAAAATTATTACTTTGGTATGGTATAGGTTCACAAAATAATGCATAAGATGATGAATTTTGATTTACTCACAGCTACTCCTCTCTTCTCCAGTTCTTTAAACACAGATTTGATTGGAAGGGAAAAAGATAGCGTGAGTTGGCATCCTCTTTCCTCAATCTGAGATGGTGTGATTATTTTTACAAAGGGCTTCTCTGGATTTGTTTTATCCTCATTGTAGTAATGCTTTATCAGGTATTCCAAGTAACCAGTGAGTAGAATAGATTTCCTTCTCAATGCTTTCATGGTAGTTTGACCAAAAACCTATAAAGATTTTAAATCATTAGAATGATAATGTGCTGCTTTAGAAAATAAAAAGGAAGTAAAGAAGACTAGGGCTATTTCTGAGCTTTTTAATAACTTAAATCATTTTGGTAATACAGCGACCAAACTTTGTCATTCTTACTTTGCTAGGTAACAGATTTGTCTATACATGTTATCATTACAATCAAGTGGTAATATCAGATAGACATTACAGATAATGTCTTTAGATAATGAAAGACTTTTCTGTCTACTGTTAAAGTTTTACACACATCCGTATCTGTGTAAATGAATTTGCACACAAAAACAGTTTGCTAAGAGAGCATTCTTTTGCATATCTGAAAAGGATCCATAAATTCTCTACAAATTCAACAGGACAGCATGACACTCAAAATCACATACAAGTTTTTCCTTGTATGTACCTCAAGTAACAAAAGCCAAAGGTCAAGACTGAAACATCACGACTGATCTACAAACTCTTGTCTTTGAAAACACAAAATTCGTACCAACGTATTGGCTTTAACATTTTAAGTCCTGTACAGTCTCTGTCTCTGCTAGTCCTCAAGAAGAAAATATATTTGCTTGATTCTGGTTTAATAGCTCTATGCTCTTACACAGCTACAAGGGCTGGTGAGCTGCAGAAACTCAAATCATGAGACGTGGAAAAGTGATCACTTAAAAATGGCTGTACTGTGCCACACAAACAAGAACAAACAATGTGGCAGGAGAGTTTGGGAACAGGAGAAGGTGCGACAGCTTCTGCTTGTGCTCTGGAAAGGCTCAGTTACAGGGAATAATAGAAAGCGTGACCCTGAAAACAATTCACCCCTGCCTTTCCCAAAACCCCCCTTTTCTTCTTCCCATGCAAGTAGCTTCAGTGAAAGATGTCAAGATACAGATATGCAAGTACCCGACAGTCAGATTCTGGCACATAAATGCTGTATAGCTGTTCATGGACAATTATGCCTCCACTGACTGCAGGTGTAAAATCAGAGGGAAGGTGGAGATCCTGTATGAAAATCCATGATCTTCACTCTCAAGAAATCACTGCTCCACATTGAAGGAGTGGAGTTCCATGATTTTAAGATTTCTTACATCATAACCTGAAACAGTGTCTAAAGAGGTAACTGAGAAATCCTGTTCAAAATACAAGATCTGGTTTCCAGCAGCATCTGGAAATCACTCTTTTGTAGGCTATCCCAAGTATTACTCCACGATGCTATCACAACCACTAGATGCTGCACAAAATCAAAAGCCCCTACATGTGTTTTCTGTGAAACACAATATGGCTGCTGTTAAGACAGACTTTTCATGGAGACAGTGCAGTCATGGAAATGAATATGACAGGGACCAGAGCCGTCAGCAGCCAGTACTTGCACAGGTCAACAAAAATCTAGAGGTGCTTCCCTCACCACACAGGCGAGCAGAGCATACACATTCAGCAGATTACTGGAGGTAAAATGGAGACCTGCCTCCTATTCCTCTGGGCTTTGCAGCAGTATGAGGGATGGATCTCCTTAGGCTGCATGCAAAAATCTGTTTTCTCAGGCTTTGTGCAAGGAATATTTGGCCTCTTGGGTGAAATTTTTTGAAAAAGATCTTTTAAATGTGGCTGTAGAGCGCTCCCCTTTTTTCCATAAAAGCGAGCAGCTACTGCCATAACAGTCACTTTAAGCATTATTGAGGAATAACATCCATTAACACTTGCAGTTTTCATTGTTTCCATTGGAAACACTGCCTTCTGCTTAATGTGTCCCAGTGAAGGTGGCATGCAATTTCACTAGCCATCTCTTGCCAGACATGAAAACTATTTTGTTTCCCACTGTATTAGAGCAATTAGCACTGGGAAATCCTGGCTGTGCCAAAAGGTAATGCAGGCACGGAAAAGGGAGGCGATGGAAACTGCTCAGCCCTCATTGTTTGAGGCTCCCTGCAGTGGGCTAAATGACATCAACCCACACAAACTGGAGCACTGACAATCTGGGTCATAGCAGAATAGCTTTCAGCTTATCTCGAAGGTCACATAAAGTTTAAAAAAATATATTGGATGTTTAAGGACTAACAAAATAAATTGTCAGGCAGAACAAGAAGCATTGCTGTGCCCTTTGCAGTCCTTCAGCATTGCATGTAATCTGGAGAGAGCACAATTGGCAATTTTCTGACTTTGTTTGCTTAAGATACTGTTTTTTCAGTAAATAAAGAAGAGGGACATACGGTGTATGGACATTGCTCTTTGTTCCAGCATCAGCTTCGCCATGACACTAGCATTAATGGAATGCTAGCAGAAATAAATTTCTCCCATTTATGCTGATTGCAAAACCTTGCTAACCCAGGCAGGCTTGAAAAGTAGCTTAGGGAAAATTTTAATATAGTAGCATATGTAGCATATAGTAGGAAAATCTGTGTAAAACCATCCTTTTCAGCCACGAAGACCTAGAGTCCTGCATTTCAGGGGTGAACATTCCAAAAGAGAGATGCTGCTATGTCTTGATATGAAACGCAGTGTGATACAAGGTGTTTGGAGGACAGCTGTGTGCCTTCAGACAGGGCTGAATCTGGTCCAAGGTGGACCAGAGGGCTTTCAGCACACGGATCACCTCTTCCTAGCCAGGAAGGGATTAGCTCTGTATGGCAGGACTGCCCTTTCCACAGTCGTGATCTCAGTGATTCATATAGAGATGGGTTAGAGATGGGGCTCTTCTCCTTTGGCCACCAAAAAACTAATGAAGAGATGAAACCAAACCCATTCTGGAGCTATACCACACTCATGAATTCCCTTTTTAGGAAGCATTCACAGACAGCTTCTGTCTTTTCTGTTTGTAATAAAAGGGACTACAGCAGAGGACAGATTCCTTGAGCCACTGGTTCAGTTTAGACTCCAGGAGACCAAGTGGCCACATCCATTTTCCTTCATAAAGGAGCTAAGTCTGTTTTGCCCACAGAAATATACATAGAAGCAACTCTGGATGCAACTTTGTAGAGTTCCATGATTCCTTCCTAGGAAGATATCTAACGGCATCCTTTGCATGAGTTGCACTGAGGCAAGCCCTGAATACCTCTACGGGAAAAGCTGCTGTTTGTACTGAGCCCCTAAAAGCCGGGACAAACACAATGCTAGCGGTCAAGCTTGGAGGTGCAAACCTCAAGTATACTGGGTCCAAGGGCAAAGTTTGTGAGCACAGTGAAGGGATGAGTGTATTTATTAAAGGCCTTGGTCTCTCAGGGTTGTGGTGTTATTTTGTTTGTTTTTCACACCACCCCCCCTTCACTTTTTACTTATTCTGCAAATTTTTTTGAGGGAGACAGCAATAATATGCGTAACATTCATTTAACATTTTTATACTCTTAAATTCAGGCTCAAAGTAAAGCAATTACTTACCTCTAAACTAGCTTGCAGAGCACAGACCAGTAAAATTGGAGGATTCGATAACCGAAATCCATTAATTCCTTCACTTAGTTGTAACTCTGGAAAATGAATAACTTATATTAGTGTTTTTGATTTCTTCCTTTTAATGGATTGGACCTTATCTTGAAGTCCGTCCTCACGCAATAAAATATTTCACTAATGTGGCCTGTAGGAATCAGTCATTAAAAGGAAATAGTAATCTATTCACAGCTAATACTTTTAACTTCGAGAGAAGCCCAATTTTATCCAGCGGAAGACTTCATTAGCAGCTTCATGGGAACTAGAGAACAGCAATTAATTTGTTTAAATGGTGTGTGTTAAAACCACCTTTACACTTGAATCTCTTTTAACACTGGCACAAAACAGAGAAATTCCAAGTCAGCAGAGGCACGCTCGTGCAGAGCCATGGTGGTGCTACGAGCAGGAAATCATGTTCCTTAACTTTATTAAACTGACGAGACACGTGGGAGACTGCATATGCAGCTAAGTGTAGCTTCAGGCCATGTAGAGAAGTTGCATAGACTTTAGGCTGTGAAATTTCACAAGATCTATTTAATAAATCTATAAAGTCTCACTGTAAGTTCTGTGTCACCATTTATATTTCATGCTCCAGCACCAGAGCAAGAAGGATGCTGCGGAGGAAATGGTTTTTACGCACAGTAGACTGGCTAATTTTATAATGATCTTTGCCCAACTTCTCCCCTGTAAACTGCCTATGGAAATGAATAAACAACGTTGTTTATTCTTCTAACGGTATTTCAAGGCCATTTGTGTCTCCTGCTGGCTTTCCGTAGTGCCACTCTCTTTCATTTGGTCCAAAAACAAAGAGCAGACTGAAGCTATTAGAGGGGTGTTCTCCAGCCAAAGTCACATCAATAGCCGCTGCCACAGAAAATTAAAAATATATTAAAAAGAAAACAACCAATCAAACCCAAAAGCTCCTTTCTCCTCCTGATCCCTCAGGATATTCTCTCTGCCATACTTTAAAATGGAGCTGAACAGTCTAGCTGTCAGGTTTGGAAAGGAGTGCTCATTTCATATTGCGGCAATAAAATACTTAGCTATTTCAGAGCAGGTTTGGTTTTGTCTTATAACCCATCCTTCGCTAGTGCAAGGAATTTGGAGATGCTGAAACATTAGTGGTATTTCATGACTTATGTCAGGTTGCCTTACCTTTATTTATATAATTTCTCATTAATTCCAGTGGAACTAATCCTAAAGTAAGATATTACCCAAGCGAAAGATAGCAGATCCTCGCTCCTCAGACACTTATATGTTTAATTCACTGAGATACTTTGAAAGTTTCATCCATATTCTATGTCTGCATTTTGAAGGTATTTCAGCAAAATGTCTAGAAGCAGTCAGACCCATATGCCCAGAGACCAAATTTATTCCCACATTTATTTTGTTAACTCCATTGCATTACATATTTGTGATGAGTTTAGCTTAATACCTTTAACGTAAGTGAGAAAATGTAAAGTTCTATCCTGTCTACTCAAACTACTATAAAAGTGAAGCTGGTTATATCTAAATACATCAAGTCAGGTAAAATTGAAAGTGTAAAAGTACATACTGTTTTCCATGAGGAATCGCGTTTTGAAGTCGTGACCCCACCAGCCAATTAGCCTAAGATTTTGTAAAGAAAGTAAATTAATAGCAATCTTGGTATAACATCTTTTCATTTAGTTTTGAGTGTTAAGAAATATATAAGTAAGATTAAGAAATATATACATTTCTAATAATACATTGTATTTCTAACAATGACATAAAAATGCAATAAATTCTATAAATAGCTAGCACTAAAAACTTAATATTACTATTTGGAAATTTCTCCTTAACTACTAATGATAAAATGTACCACATCTTTCAATTAACTATTGATTTCTAACAATATCCATTTTGTCTGAATTCCTTTCACAAAACGAAAAATAGAACAGAAATATTTCCACTGTTTTGTTCCAAGGCATTAAATTCAACCCCCCCGCTTAAACTTAGTTTAATGAATATTGAAAGCTAAAAGGTGTTATAAAATCTGACTTAGTTTCACCAAGAAAAGGAGTCAGTGATGAACAGCAGACAGACAACAGGACCTCAGAAGAAGGATTGTGCAGGCATTGCCTTTTCCTTACTCTGAGACAGCAATGTGAATTCTAAGTAAACTTTTCTTCTCCTGAACTGAACTTATTATTCAAAAAATTTTCTTTAAAATAAAAAACCAAACCAGTTTAATCCAAAAATATTTTTTTAAGATCACTAGAAAAAAATAATTAAAGATCAATTACTTTGAAAATCATTTATCCAAGTTTGTACATTAAGATGATAGTACATTATTAATTCATATTTGCTGAAAAATATGCTCAAGGGCATAGATATAAACAGTTTTCCACAGCAGCTGGATGCACTGGATCACCTAGTGCCCAAGGCACCGCAGATTAAGTCAGTATTGCAAAATCAAGGAGTCTCTCTCCACCTCCCTTGGGTTCTCTGCTTCTTAACTTAGTACATGGTAATATTGGTGACTAATGATGGCAGTACTACTTGAAATTCCCCATGCATCAATGCTGTTACAATATTGGGAATTCACCACCACAGACTCCTTCCTGACCTTCTAAGGTCTCCAGGACTGGACATATCAGACACTATTTGTTCCAAGGCTTTGCTCAATTTTCTCTATGCCAAGATAGCAGAGTTGCTAGGAGTGAAGCCTGGCAAGTGTTAAAATTTGTAATACTAAAAAAATCTATAGGTAAAACTCAGGGTAGGTCAGCCTTCCTGGAAGTAAACAAGGAAAAAGAAAGTCACTGCCACTCTCTAAAGCAGGAGCACTTCTTTGCAGTATGCTTAAAAGAGCTTAGCTCTGTCAAATTAAGACCACGTTTGAGTTAAAAACTTGTTATATGAATACTGCATAGTGTAAAATAAAGTACTTCTTCGTATTTCTGTATAACAACATAGGTTTTATGTTTACTTCTATGAAAGGCTCTGAGTTGCATCCAAACATAGTGCATACAGAAAGAGCATGCTTTTTTCTTTATTGCTGTGTGATGTTTTTATTATTCTAAGACCCATGAAAATCAATAGTGCAATATGCATTCATTTCAAATGAGATATTACATTGGCAAAATGAATATACCCCAAATAAAGTATAACGCAGCTTCCGCCCAAGTGACTCAGTTACTGATGCTTTGAATCATAAAAGATATTCCAACTATTTAATATGAACTGTATAATATATAGAAAACATTTTACTATAAACCCTGAATATTGTACGTTACTACAACATACTACTAATGTCAATGGCCCACACATTCCATGAATTCCAAAAGTTTTAAACAGAAAAGAATCCATGGGAAATATAACATTTGGACAATTACTCTGTAGCAAGGAGAAAACAATACTATGTTCTATTTGGACCGCATCCTAAAGTCAAAGACCAAATAACATCAACCAGAATATTACCCAGAAGAGCCTGATGAAAAGCACTCTGGTTGCATTTTGAATGCTCAAAACTTGCTAACTCTGAAGCTGGCTTAAAACCAGATCTCTGCTGCAGCACCACATTTGCAACTTGGAAACTGAAATTTCAGAACTTTTCCAAAATGACAGAATGAAGGATTTTTTTATAGTTTTAGCTGTCTCGCCCTTTCCTACCATAACTTTGACAATTTGCTTTTTCTTTTTTTTTCTTTTCCTTTTTGGCTGTTCTAGAACTTCAGAGGTGTCACTACAGGATGTGCACTTTGAGGCAGCTCTGGTCCTAAACTCTCATTGATCTAATGGTCCATATGGATGTCACATTATTTGACATTTAAGTTGACAGGCTTCAAAGTGTGGAAATTAACAAAATCTTTACAAATTAGCAATTTGCTGTTTACAATTTTCTGTGAAAATTTTGAAATGAAGGTTGCCACTGCTATGCCAAATTTCAACCTGTTATGATGGGAAATAGCTAAGGTGTTAAACCCCAAACATAAGGCTTTATAAATGCTCACTAAAAATAATAGGCAATAAAACTGCACATTACGATAGTGCAGTAAAATTTCTTATTAAAGAGTTGTTACTCTGCATGCAAAATGAGTATTTTGAAATGCAGTCACCATTTTGACTATTCCTACTTCAAAAACAAAGGCACCAAGACCTAAATTGATTTTGAATTCCAAACAATAATCTTTGCAAAATGTGTAATGTGGAAGGCTCTGAAAAGCCGGATATGATGTGCTTGTGTTTCAAAAAACCTTAAACTTTTAGTATCAGGACTCTAGAGTTACTTCCTTTTCATTGCAGATAAACCCCATTTTGTGCAGTGTGTTAAAAATCAGTGTGTCTGGGGAGAAATGGGTCTGATTTTGCAAATGTTCCACTATAAACCTTTGAGAATAACAGTTTACTGGTCACTGCCCTTTACATGTAAATGTATCCAAACTGAGCACTTGTCTTGTTTTAACACAGCACTAATGGAAATGGTTATCCCAGCGATGGCTGGCTTGCTGTGCGTGCCCGGGTGGCATCCTGCTGCCGGTCCCAGGTACCTGCAGCCTCCCAAGGCGCTCCAGGAGCACCTCTATGGCTAACATCTCTCCATCCAGCAGCAACAGCATACATGAAACCCATTGCAATCATGACAAAAAGGAGAGTAAATTCATGCCGAATCAGCTGTGAGTTTTTCTGTGAGGTGTGCATACTCTTACAAACCCACTTCTATAAGAAAATAACTTTTAAAATAGATAACGCATTGTTCTATTTTATGCCTCAAATAAAACCTGTGTCCTCACGGTTTGATAACACTGACGCTTTCCCAGGGAATTCTGCAGCTTTCCACTCTATGCACAGAACTAGTTTTTAAATGTGCCACATAAAATTTAAAGCAAACTGGTACTAGATCAATTTCAGGAAATAAGTAGGCATATAATGAAATATTGCTGAAAGGTTTTCAAATTCCTTATTTTTACCCCAAAATGTTCTCTTATTTTACAAATCAATGAACAAAGATTTGCTGGGTTGGAAAATGACTCCAGAAGGAAACCATATCCTCTCATTTAGTCATACTCTCTTTAAGCGCATTTACACCAGGGAACAATCCCTTCAATAAGTATTTTTATTTAGCTCATTTTCCTCCTTCATATCTGCCTGTGTTAGACTGAAGCGCTGGTTTCTCATAACTTGAGTCATCTCGTTTGTAGTTGCATTAATGATGCAAGAGTGCGGGATATAATGATCATGATGTATGTGCAGCGTAAACATCAAAGAAGATCCAGTTAAAGAACACAGAAAAAATACAAAAAATTTCCTTTGACCTTTGCTTCGAAGTTACAGATGATCATGCTACTCATTTATAATTTACAGCCTGAAGCAACACGGGTCTCATTTCGCTTCTCGGCAAGAAAAAAAAAAAACCTCACTCTTGAATAGTGATACAAAAACCAGGGAAATACTATTAATGTGGCCCAACTTTTACAATCCAGGGCAATTTGCTGGAAGTATCCTGTCATTATATTGTGTGAGAAATCATTTTACATCTGTGAGAAAGCACATCGAAAAGCTACGACAGGAATGCAGTGTGAAATTAGTGATACTTTATATTGCACTTGTCAGCTTCACTGCACATGGAACAGTTTGTCTTCTCTCCGCTCTCAGGTCACAATGCTATCTAGAAACTTCATATTCATTACTTAGATTATATCTATATTAGGAGCATACACCAGCAAAACATGCTATGTTTATGAAACCATGGACTAAGCTAAATCATAGCCAGGCAGTTTTGGGGTTGACTGTGTCCGCAAAGCAGCTGATACAGCTGCTGGGTGTCAGCTAAGCTCTTCATTCAAACATTGCTTTATTTTTGCAAAAACTTCTGGGTGTTGGCAAAGATTTGTTTGAGTTTTCATGCTACTGTTCTTGCTACAAGTAAGAAACAGTTTGGAGGAGTTAATGAGACCTCTCCCTGCTCCCAAAATTTATTACACAGAACTGAGGCAGATATTACACTATGTCTGCAAAGGCAACCTCATGCAGGAAAAGGAATGAAAGGGCCAACAATAATCAAGTTCAGTTTCTTGCCATCCCATATGTCCATGACACAACCGGCTGGTTGAAGAGCATATTCATAGCACATCCATTCCCTGTTCTTACGTCTCACGACACCTTTAAGACCTATAACAGACAACCAAGAGGCACAGTACAGTGTGACACAGGCTTAGAGAAGAGAGGTTAACTGTGTCTCCAGTATCACTCTATTAGCAGGAAACAAGTTAAATAAACAACCCGTGGTGTCTTAGGAATTAGACTTCAAATGAATACAGAAAACCTGGAGTCTGGAGCCAGCCTGAAGCTAGGAACAAACTACATCTGACCTCAGTCATCGTGATTTGACCATGTTTGATCATCATTCTGTTGCCTAGGAGAACGTGGTGGTAGCACATCACTAATGCCACATCCAGAGTCCAGCTCTGCCCAGATTTCATGTTTCAAAAGGCAGGTTAACAAAACCAACCAAACAAACAAACAAATGGTACAGTCAGCCCCCAAAGACAAAAAAGCATTCCTTAACATGCCTTACATCAATCTATGAATCTCCAGCTCAACTGAAAGTTTAGTTCCAGACCTTGAAGTACATTCCTTCAGTGTCCTGGGCTCCACGCAGCACAATATGGATTGAAAAAGTAGCCAGGACTCAGGACCCGAGCAGGAGCCTCTGCTAATGCTGCTGTACTCAGACAAAAGTCAATCCCAGAAGCCAAACTCATATGAACAGTTGTATCACCCCCTCAAAGCCACCTTACTCTCACACAGATTTACAAACAGCTCTCCACAAACTGTGAGCACAGACATGATCCCCAGGCTCAACAGCTGGGGCACAGTCTTTGCATTCTACTCTGCATTAATTTTATTGCAGTTTTCTAATTGCAGGGTTTTTTATATATGTTTTCATTTCATTTTTATTGCATTAGTTTTATTGCAAGCACACGAGCATGATTGTGCTTCTTTGGATTCCACGCCAATGTTCAGAATAAACAGCAAGAATGACCCACACACACACAAGAAAACAGAAAAAGCTGTTCACTGCTTTACATAGCATATTTTTGGCTCACTGACTAGAGTTTGAGAAGGAGTTTCAATTTTCTTTGCTATCACAGACTTGCCTTATCATGGATGAGTCATTTAGTCTTTCCATGCCTCAAGCCCTCATCTCTAGAAATGCTGCTCAGTACTGCCCTAGCTCTCTGGTGAATGGTGAGAATATATTTGTTAAAATGTTTTCTCATACTTAGTAATGAGGACCATGTAAGAATGGAGAAAGAGATTTCCTTGGAGTATCTTACACCAGATTTTTCGAAATACGAATAGGGAAAGGGAATTTGGAGGTAATGGCTAATGCCACTGTTTTCTTTTTCCCCTCCTCTCAGCCTTTCCCCAAATTATCCTGTCAGGCTCAAAAGGTGTTTCCAGTGTCATGTTTCTGTTGAGTTCAGAATTTAATATTTTTCTTGATCCATGTCACCTAACTGGCTCTTACGTCAAGGGAGGGAAAAAAAAAAAAATCAATATTTCTATTGCTTAATTTCTTACAGTGTTTTACAGCTGTGCTGAAACAAAACTGAAGCCCAGGTGGATGGGCAATGTTATTTCACTGCAACTCCATCCTCTCTGTACTGGGCACCACAGCAAGGTCCTGCTCTGGCCCAGGGCTCCCCTGCTGACGCCTCGCTGGAAGGGAGAAAAATAATTCAAACAATATTTGGTGTGGTGATGAGGGGTCTGTTTAATCAAAACAAAGAATAATTGAAAAGTGACTCCCAGTTTCATCACTGAAATGCAGAACTCAAAGATTTTAACCCTCCTGTGTAGGTGAAATCCTTCATATACTGTGAAGCTGTACTTAATAGTGTGTGTGTATATATATATATAGGCTAGGATTTGCATGGGGGATTAAGGGAGTTAACAGATAGCCCCTGTTAGACTCTAGCAATATTTGGAAACCTAACTCTCACTGTCTCCTTCAGAAAACCTTGCCAAGATTGCCAGAAGCTATATTTAAAGACTTTTTTTCCCCCTCCTTTATATCTATTTAGATATCCTTTATCCCAAATGGTAAGATTGGATTTCTTTCATTATTCTCTTCTGTGCAATGTCTGTTGTTAATTTTAAGTAGGATCTGTTGTTAGAATTTGAAAAGCTTTTGAAGCCCAGGTAATTATTAGCCTCAGACTTCTGTAGTTTTGGACTTGCACATACTCTGATGCTTTCCTTACCCTTTTCAACTCATTACAAATGTTTCCTAATTATTAAGCATATCTGACTTGTGAGCAATGCCATACATTATTAATGGAGCAGTCTCTTAGAACTCAGTGGAAAAAATCAAAACTCCTTATGAAAAGTTGCTACTGTGAATGTGGTAACTTTTCATATTTAATATCAATGAGGCTTTACTTTGTCAAAAGACCAAAGTAATATGATTGTATTAGAGGCTAATAGCATGACATTTTTCTTCTGTTAAGTAGCTTGCATTTTCAGTACTATCTAAAGGGAGACAATTTTTCTCCTCTATTTTGAGGCCTGTCTTGGTTAAAAAAATAGCTAAATTCACTTTCTGCCTAGCATCAAATTTTAACAGCAAAGACCAAATTCTTAAAAAACAGTGTCATAATCTAAACAATGATGCTTACTTAACTATGCAATTGCAATGAGTGAAATTAAGAAATCTCTGGATTTGAGTAATCATCCTTTTTCCAAAAGTAGCTGGGCAGCTCTCAGCAACCTGAGCTTTGCTGTTCTCTGAGGTGGGGAATTTAATGCAACTGTTGCCATAATTAGAGAGAGACTTTGGGTGAAAACCTAGGCTGTTTGGTCAGTCAAGTGCAAGGTGATTTACAGCTGATAGGTATTTGAAGACAGAGGGTACACACGCTCTTCTTGAATTGATTTTTTCCTTGTTAGTCTTTTAGATTCAATACAAGTGGGAATACACCAATTTCAACATGTCCCTCCATATTACCCCTCCAGGTCAAAACAAAAGGAGATTGAGTTCACTTTTGTAGCAGGAAACAAGTTGCTGTGATCAGGACATGAGAAAGAGAAATGGCTGCAATGCTGCGAATCCAATCAGGGCCCCTTGGAGTCGCACAGAGCTCTCCGTCAAACCTCTAAGGCGCGTGCGATGAGGGATGATAATTTCATTCGCCATGATCAGGCAAAAGAAAGGTATGATCAAGCGGTAGACAAAATTGAAGTCTAAATTAAATCCCAGGAAAATATCTCACAAAAAACAACCCCTCTAAGGCTAATGAAGTTGAATTAAAAACTGCTAAATCAGCTTACGAACAACTATTATCACAAAGTGCTCATACATCACTTCCACTAGCCAAATATCAGATATATGAAAAGAGGAAATACAGCCAACAGTATGTTAGCACATTTAGTAAAGGGAAATCAAATATTCTGCCTAACACCAGAAATTAAAAATCAAGCAGGGAGCCAATTTACTCATAGAGATATTAATAAAGTTCTCAGCAATTTTTATAAAGTATTGAATAGTTCCCAATTATACTATGGTGATAAAAAAAGCATATTACATTCTTTAAGAATTCAGTAATTTTGTCTAGGCTGTTTCAAATAGATTAAACAAGAAGCAAAAGCAACAATCCCTCCTAGAGGTACTTTTAAATGTGAATTCTGACTTAAAGGAGACTTGGATGGTTTTGATTACTATGATGCATTTACTGAACTATACACTCTCCTCAGTCCCTTGAATGAACCTTTGAGGGGATGATATCTAGATAGATTTCTAAATAATACATGTATCTGATTGAACTATAATATAAAAATTTTAAGATCTGGGAAGTTGTGCTTCCTCAAGTCTTTGTTGTTTTTGAATACAGTAATCACAATATTAATGCAAGACCTTTATAATACTAGAATCCTTATTAGCTAAAATGTAAGAGTTATCACCTCTGCTCTTTGCCTGAAACAAGAAGCAATCCACATTAGATGAGATTTTTTTTTTTAATGTCAATGCTTGGAACTAATCTAATTCAAAGTTTTAAGTGTCAGCAGAGTTGCCACAGAATCCAGCATTTACTAAGTGATACTGAAGGAGAAAAGAACTCAAATGGAGTTTATTGAACTGAAGTCTAAGACATGAATCATTAAGGGAGAACAGAAATGAGCATCTTTCAAAGTTATTTTAGAGAGTCCCTCCTCAAAATTTGAAATTTCATCCATCACTACAGAACATGAGAGAAACGTGGCTTAAGGATCTTTCTTTACAGGGCTGTAGTTGTCCTAATTTTCAATAGAACATAAACTACCAGTATTTTGGGCTAAATATGTTTGACACGAGGTCCAATGTATGTATGTCAAATGTTTGATACGAGGTCCAAGACTGGTTTCAGGAGCCCCCAAGCTCTTCTCACTGCAGGAGCAGGTGAGAAGCCATCAGATAAGGAGGCTTATACAGGCTTATTCTCGTGCCACAAACTAACTGTATCTGCAACACTGACCACCAACACATACTGACCAAATCTCTCTGCACTTGCTTACATTGGGTTGCTAGAAAGTTAAGTCAGAAAACTGTCAATGAAAACAGAAGGATGCTGAAAAACTAGAGTAAGTTAGGAAATTATTTGATTTTTTGCTCAATAAACTGTACACAGCTAAAGAAATTAATAAATAAATACTCGCTTTGAGAAGCTGTTTTTCATGCCATGGGAAGGAAAGAACCTACAAGTTTCCCCAAACAGTTGCACTGGTGTGATTAGGTCCCTGATTTGATGCTATGCTGACTGAGAAACTAGAAAAAAGAAGGGGAAGAGAGAGGGATACAGTGTCCCTCCCAGCATCTCACTGGAAACTGCTCTTCAGACACTTGAGTGAGCACTATATTGCTGTAGCTGCCCTATGGTTTCCATACAGTAGAAGGCAGCAAGAGGCAACTGCCGGCAAGCACTGTCAATGACTTCAATGACAATGAGGGTTAGGGTGACTGTGATAGTAAGAATTTACCGTCAGCAACAAATATCTGTGAAAATAAATATTTCACAAATGGAGAGTGAGAGGAAGGATGGCTTAAAGCAAGTGGACAAGAAGAAACAATATATGTCATGAAGGTCTCTAAGAAGCTAAAAGATGTGTGGAGATGGGCAAGAAGTAAAGGACAGCAGGCTGTGGACTTGCTTTGCTGGACTTACCAAGAAAGGAGCTGGCATGGGGGCAAAAGAAATCATAGAATCATAGAATGCTTTGGGATGGAAGGGGCCTTCAAAGGTCATCTAGTCCAACCCCCCTGCAATGAGCAGGGACATCTTCAACTAGATCAGGTTGTTCAGAGCCCCGTCTAGCCTGTCCTTGAATTTTTCCAAGGATGGGACATCTACCACCTCTCTGGGCAACCCATTCCAGAGTTTCAGCACTCTCATTGTGAAAAATTTTTTCTTTGTGTTTAGTCTAAATCTACCCTCCTTTGGTTTAAAACCATTACCCCTTGTCCTGTTGCAGCAGGCCTTGCTAAAAAGATTATCCCCATCTTTCTTGTAGGCCCCCTTTATGTATTGGAAGGCTGCAATAAGGTCTCTCCGCAGCCTTCTCTTCTCCAGGCTGAACAACCCCAGCTCTTTCAGCTGTTCCTCATAGGAGAATGATCTAGCTTGCCCACAATAAAGCTGAAGATAAAATAGATTTGACTAAGGGAGCCCAAGAAAAAAGAAAAATATGAAGATGTATGCCCTGGTGACACCAGCTTCTCTTGGCTGAGCGCTGGAGAGATGAAGTTTCAGCCAGAAGAAAGAGGAGGTATGAGGACCAGAAACCCCATGAACAAGCAGAAACAAATAAGCACAAGTGGTAAACCAAGCAAAAAAGAAAACCCACACACAATCCCCGCTGTGTGCACACAGAACACCAACTTTGCAAGAAATAAAGAGGCTGAATTGCTTCCTTAACCCGGGCAATGACCTTCCAATTACCTTTAAAAATGCTTATGGTTTGAATCAGGTGCCGGCTGTGATATGAATCACAATATGAGCTGTATGCGTGATCCCAGAGCTGCGGCTAAAGCCAGAGAGGTATTCAACCAGGACAGGGACACGAATAGGTCTGGGAGACAGGCAGTGCAGGAGACCCCATTCAAACCAGTAACTGACAATTACAGGAATATACTCCAGGGGACATAAATGGGGGAAAAAAAAAAAAAAGGTAACTGTGTTAATGGCACAAAAGCACGATGGCTATTGCTGGTACTTTCAGCTTAGAGTAATTTCGAGGCATACCATGATCTCGAAGCACATTCAGTAAGGAAAAATTAGAAACAATGCCCCACTGTGGGCTAATGAACTAATACAAAAGCATGAGCAAATCTCATTTTTAAAGGACATGTGTAGACTACAGCTTTAATTGAGAATCTTAGGAGGAAAGCTTCATAGAAAGTACCAAAAGTGGGAATCTGAAGTACAAAAGGTGAAAAATGATCAAGTACTGAAAGTGAGTCAACATCTAGTAGGAAATCCCAAATGCAAAATTGCATTAGTTCCAGCACATTTCTGCACAGAGGTAAGCGAGCTCTTAGTGGAAACGTCAGAAGATTTACTTGATGTTTTTTGTTGAAAATAAACTTTTTCCTCCCTAACAGAGAAAGGTTCTGTTAGGTGGATACAGAAACATACAGATTAAGAAAAACATAAAAGGGGAGATGATGTCTCTGTTTGTGACTAATTAAAAAGGCAAGCAAAGAAGGTTTTCTTTCCATTTTGTTAAAGGTGTGTGACACTAGCTCAAGTGTTGCATCTCTGGAAGTTCATTCAGCCTTCTCTTATTGGAAAAATCAAGATACAGCAAAGCGCTTTCAAAACTACCTGTCTCAAAGTGGAGAACTGAGGCACAAAGAGCAGGCAGCTAACAACACGCTTCCTTTGAAGTGGCGGGGAGTGGGGGAGGAATCACAGCAACCATACAGACTCTGAGGAGAGCCCCAGGATCTCTTCCTTGCTAGTTAACGGGGATGCAAGAGTTGCCCCAGGCTACATTCACCTTTCCATAAGGCTAAGCCTGTTGGGTTCCTTTCATGTGTTGAAGCAGTTGTGTCTTACACCATCTGATGAGAAAAGCTAGAGGCGGCAGATGGGAAACCGCAAGGAACGCAGCCACCTCCCTCTTGTTTCCAAGGCTGGGAGAGGGAAAGGACCATGGCAGAGCAAACTAAGTGGTGTATGTCCCATCAGCATGGTCCAGAAGGAGAGATGCATGAGAAATTTGAATCTGCTCAGATCTAACATGTAAACTCACTAGTTTAGTGAGTGATTACTGACGAATGAATACCATTAAAGATCTCTTGCAAGAATTTGATCAGCCTCAGCCTTAAAACAAAAATGATTTAAAAAAAAAAATGCTGTGACAAACATCATGCTTTAATTGACATTTCTTCATTTTGTTGGTAGAGTTTTGCACAAAAGAAAGAGCAAGGTGTAGGGCAAAGATTTAAATACACATAAAATCCTCAAAGCTGCCCCCAAGGTATCTGCAGATGTCTACAGCCAAAGGCACCTATTCTATAAATACTATTTTGGAGAAGATATGAGTCACAGAAGCTAGGTGCTTTTGTTTATTTGTTTATCTCCACTTATCCCAGCTTTTTGATGCCTTGATAACAGGCATGAAACACAGGAATCAGTCCAGCACCATGCTTTTTAAAAACACTACTTTATACATTTGAGAAATTTGACAGGAATCATGTCTCTGATTTTCCACATGCTCCGTTTTAAGGTCTGAGTTTTCAAAACTAAGAGTAAGTGCCTAGGTAACACAGGAGTACACACAGGGAATGAAAACAGCACATTACTTTCACACTCACTCCAACTATCCTATAGGTGATGCAGAGTTGATATACAGCACATTTACTCCTATGTAGTCCCATGAGTTTACAAGGAGGCATACAGCTCCTCTCTCAAACACCTCTAAAATCTAACCAGGGCAAAGATAACAAAACATAGGGGAAGACCTTCAGGAAGGAAAGAACGAGAAGATTATTTATAATGAGAAAAGAAGCAAGATGATTGCTTGAAGATACAGCTTAATTACAAGGGAGGATTTGAAGGAAGATAGAGAGAAAGTGTTTGACAGAGAACAAGGAGACAATCATGGGAGCTACATAAAAGGATGTACAGAGCTGAAGATATGAGAAACGGAATAGATGATGTGAGTGCACATTAACCTCTCTCTTTTTTTCTCCCAGAGACTCACTCCAAAGTTAAAAAATGCTCTTGGATATTTGCCATTCAGTTGGTGAATCCGAGAACACACCCCTGCAGGCCCATCATGGGTCTAGATTGGCCTAATAAATCACTTGTCCCAAGACAATGCAATTAAGCCTAATTAGCCAATGCCTTTATTCCTAAACAGTCTCTTCCCAAGGGAGGTTTTAACTTTTGGTTTCTAAATTAGCTCAAGGAGCTAAATTGTTCTCATCTCCTTGGCAAAGAACAGTTCATTTCTACCTTAGTACAGGATACTTTATGCACTCGGGGCACATGTGTTGTGCTCCATGAATAGTTTATCCATACATTAGTCCACAATTTGAGTCCACTAGGACCAGTGACAAATCTTTTTGCAAACAGCAGTGTATACACTTCCATCTGTGGCCACTAACTTCGCACCTTGCTGCGTTCAACACAGCTCCCTGGAAGTCTCTACATTGCTTCTCCAGATCCCCTCCTTGGCTGGGCCAGGCTGCTCTGTTCTGCTAAAACTTGCAGTAGTGCTGAGACACTCAGAGTTGAGAGACTCCAAGGGTCAGTGACAGTTGGACCATCTTAGTCTATTATTCCTAGAAGCATTTTAAACGAGAGCAGTTTTAGTTCTTTCCAATACAGTAGATATAAAACAATCTTCCCAATCTTTTTATGACTGTCCTTTGCTCCCAACTCACATTGCTCCAAAGCTCCATTATTTTCAGCAGTTTCAGAGAAGCATCAGCTATTTAGTTTGGGGATTATGTGGCTCGAATTAAAAAAGGAATAATGTGGTATCTCCTCATAGATCAAGAAAATAACTAAAGAAAAACTCAGCTGGAGCTACCAACCCTGAAAGGGGTAGAGAAACCTCTTGCAAAACAAAGTTACTGGACAGAGAGGGTCTGCACTGGAGCAGGGTGGGACCCAGACCACCTGGGAAAAATGGGAAGGGGGAGATGTGTGGAGCTGGAAGACTGTATTTTTGTTTATCTCATGCCAGGGTAAAAGTTCACACACCAAAAAGCCATGCAGCTCTCTATAACAAAGTAACAAGAAGCCATTTGTGCTCTGGCATTTTCACTGGAATCAAGATGCCAAAAAGGAAAGTGATCTAAGAGAAAGTGCTGATATCTCACCTCTGTCTATGAAGAACTTGTCTGAAGATACCTTGTGTTTCTCAAAACTGGTATGAAATAGTTACCTTTTTGGTTTTTTGTTCATTGATACTTTTTTTTTTATCCTATAGTAAAAGCTGACATGCTCTTGGACAGCAGCTGCTTCCTGCACATAGAGCATTTCTTCACATCACACAAACTTTTTATTTTTAAACTCTACCTGCTGCTAGTCTGTGCTAAAGTTAAGTCTTGATAAATCCTTTCATTTTAAACACTAGACTGTGTACAATTTTCATTTAATCCTCTGCCAAGGCTTATTATTATTCTCCTGGCTGCTTTACATACATTTATTTCTCTTTCATCTTTTTAAATTGTGCCTTACTTTTTCTTACAGGGATTTGACTAGGACTTTTTTTTCTTCTCCTATCTCAGGTCTCTGCAAGTTTGTCCCCTCCTGTCCCTTATGCCAGCTGACAGCAGAGCTGAACTCACTGCACGTTTACAGCTGCAGATACTCTGCTGTGACCACCTGACTTCTCCTGTACTTTCTTTCCCCGGTGCTCACAAATATTGCCATAAGTGTGCCCAGGTGGCCAAGAGGGCCAATGGCATCCTGGCTTGTATCAGGAATAGCATGGCCAGCAGGACCAGGGAGGTGATAGTGCCCCTGTATTCGGCACTGGTGAGGCCGCACCTCGAGTACTGTGTTCAGTTTTGGGCCCCTCAATTCAAGAAGGACATGGAGGTGCTGGAGCGTGTCCAGAGAAGGGCAACGAGGTTGGGGAAGGGTCTAGAGAACAAGTCTTATGAGGAGCGGCTGAGGGAGCTGGGGTTGTTTAGTTTGGAGAAGAGGAGGCTGAGGGGAGATCTTATTTCTCTCTACAACTACCTGAAAGGAGGCTGTAGAGAGGTAGGGGTTGGTCTCTTCACCCCAGTAACATGCGATAGGACGAGAGGAAATGGCCTCAAGCTGCGCCAGGGAAAGTTTAGGTTGGATATTAGGAAAAAGTTCTTTACTGAAAGAGTGGTCAGGCACTGGAACAGGTTGCCCAGGGAAGTGGTTGAGTCCCCATCCCTGGAGGTATTTAAAAGACGGGTAGATGTGGTGCTTGAGAACATGGTTTAGTGGTGGACTTGGCGGTGGTAGGTTAACGGTTGGACCTGATGATCCTAAGGGTCTCTTCCAACCTTAACAATTCTATGATTCTATGAAATATTCACATTTCATTATAGCTAACTTGCTTGGTAGATTTTAGTTATCCTTCTTCTCATAAATGGAGAAATCAAGAAACAGGAGAAGAAAAAAGAAAAAAACAAAACAAAACAAAAACCACCACCAAACTTTCCTGGAGTCCAAAAGCTAAGTAAGCAGAATTTCAGTATTAGTAGGTCACCTTAGCGCTCTCTGTGTCTTTGAAACCTCCCCTCCACAACATAACTGCATTTATGTGGAAACAGTGGTGCAGGTTCAGCCTGCACTGACCAAACAGTTTCATAGCTCTGTTCTGTCCAGGTCTTTTTTTATCTGAAACCTTCCCATAGAGAAATCACTCTAGCACAATTAGCCAAGAATATATTGCATTGTGATATATAGAGCAGGTATTAAAAAAGCTATTTGAGTATTAAAAGAGACTTCAAAGGAGGTGAGATCATGAGAGAATAAGGATATATCGGACCCATATATGTCAGATTGATTCAGTTTTACTGCTCTAGGAAGAAAGATAGAGGACTAGCAAAGGACTACCCAACATACTTGGGTCCAGGTGTTAAATAGGATGGTTATAACATGTAACTTTTAGACCCGTGGCCCCTGCAGTGAATTAGAGAACTATCTCTAGTTAAGCCAAGGAGTGTGGGACGATGTTTGCAGTGACACAAAACAAGGGGACATACGAGTCTGTATTTTCTGTAGCCTCCATCTTCCAACCGTCAGGCCTGAAGATCAAACTTTGCTCTTAGGCATAAATCCTTTTCCAAGTTGGTGAATTACCAACTTTTAAAACTCTTGTGGGAAGCTTGCACATCCATAAAGAAGAGAAGTGGGATTGGTGTTGCCTTTTGTCTGCTGGGATGTGACATGATATTACTGAATAATACCAGTTTTGGGTTGCATAGGTTTGCAGTTAGGCTGCCACAACCTTGGTCTGCAGACTCAAAGCAGAAAGCAGTTTCAGCATGGTCCTAGCTGCTGGTGGTAAGGTTATTAAATAAACTAACAACTCTTTCTTAAGTTGCATTTTAAAAGAAAGCAGCAGCAAAGAAGTGTTTTGTTGTCCAGGGAGCAAGCTCTGGATGGAGCAGCGCCTGTGGGGAGCAGCTGCAGGGCAACCCAGTTTCTGAAACTGTGCATAGCTACAATGCGAGCGCCTATTTGCTTACACTGCTCTTATTAGCAAGATTCTGGGCATAGACAAAAGCATACTCATGGAATTAAGTCAAGTTAAAACAAAATACCTAAATGCCTTTGGTGATGGGTAGTAGCTGGGTTTGGGAGTTTAAAATTAAAATTTTGGATTGAGCTGTTTAATTTCCAATAAGTATCTAAGTCCT
This sequence comes from Theristicus caerulescens, assembly GCA_020745775.1. Classification (NCBI taxonomy): domain Eukaryota; kingdom Metazoa; phylum Chordata; class Aves; order Pelecaniformes; family Threskiornithidae; genus Theristicus; species Theristicus caerulescens. The sequence goes on from CM036562.1 coordinate 5,379,786, forward strand.
TTTTGCCCCAGCCTCAGTCAGTAACAGGCAAAGGCGCTTGGCAAATGTTCTGGGTCTGCCTCTCTGAATTATGGTCAGAACATACTTTTTTATATTAAAATACAATACATTATTTCAGTATATAAATAACTACCTAGTCAATAGCTTGCAGAAAATAGGAAGGATGAGACCAATTAAAGAAATCTATATAGGTGGGTAAAGTGACTTGCATAATATTGGCCACGAGTTCAAAACAATATTTCAGACAGTTTAAATGACAAAAGGATATCAGCTGGATTGGAATTTAATTACCCGCTTATGTGTGGGCTGAGATGCAAAGAAACAGTGTTTGATGTTTCTGTTTTTGAATGAAGTTGTCTGGCCACTGGGTGTCATCCTTGATTCAGATGACAGCCAAAGACTTTCTAGATACAACATAAAACCTGCAACTTCCAGAACAGTTAAATTCCACTCTATTTGATTGTACAACATACAGCAAATTGCTCTGCATTTAAATCAGCTATAAAATTGAATACATCGACATAGACAAATTCTCCTTTGTCTCACTGCCTTATTTGAGACCTGAAATGGCTGGTTGATGCGGAAAAGAAAGAAAAGTAATGCAAGGAGGGCATATTAACTACAAACAATTTGATGAGTGCTTATCAAATCTTAGGAAATATGAAATAACTATGATTAAATAATGCAAAGGCTCTAGGCAGGAAGGTTAGAATTATACCCTTAATTGGGCCCCAGGCTGAAAAAAACTATTTCATATAGGCAATTGTATTTAAGACATTCAGTATCCCGATACAGTACACAAGTTAATGACTATGTATGAAGAAGCTGGTTCAGGAAAAACTAATTTAAGCTCTTACCTACAATACCAAGCTAGTACTCTCACAGAAGTTTCAAAATTTCATCAAGGAGGAAAGACTCAAAGTCCTTGAGTTTTATTCATTCCTCTTATTGCTATTCTGTGATTTCTAGCTGGCCCACATTTTTTCACAGCTCAGCATCTTCCCAGTTCCCCACAGCCAAGGTCCAGAGGTTTGGCCATGAGAGCAATGCCTCCACCTGGCTAATGGGGAAGCAGAAAAAAACTTTCCAGAAGAAATATCCAGATATTTGGAATATTTTGCCAGTGTTCACATGTGAGGATCGACAGGTCATATGTCATCCTAATGAGTTTTCTGTTATGGGTAACTGAGAAGAACTTATCAGTGTTATTTTGTTATCTCCTGGGAGTCTAGACAGTCTGAAACCAGCACATAGTGCAGTGAAGCTGCTTATTATAATATTATTTCTCTCCGAAACCTGATTTAGTTTGCCTTCTTCAAGCTAAAATAAAAGTAAGTGACAGCAATTTTCCAAGCATTATAGCCAGAAAGAAATGTTTACATTTGTCAGTGCATTAAAAGTATTAATCCTGCTGTTCTTTATATATATACACATAGAGTACAGTCATATGACATTTTAAATAACAGGTAATTTTTTAATGCAGCTAACCTCAGTCGATAGCACAGCTTTTCATGGATTATACAGTCTTTGAGAACACAGATCTCCCATGTAATGCTTCCTAGCTTTACCAGTGGATATAATTTTAATGAAAACATGCCAGTATTAAAGAGCTATTAGACACAGAATTGAAATTGTCTTTGATTTTGTTCACCAACCAAAGACTTCAATGATTTTAAAAAATCCATTTTTAAAGGAAGATGTTAAATATTCTCTTTGCATTAAACAGTCTCATAGGCATGATTTAGGTTACTTGTTTTTAATATTATAAGCATTCTCTTTTATGATTATATTTAGTTTAGAACTGGTAGCAGACTTCAAGGAGGAAATGCATTTAAATGTGAGCATGTACATTAACAATTTGAAAATTTACTAAAATTAACATAAAACAATCCATCTGAGGTAACAAAGTCAGATAACCAAATTATCTAAACTTGTACTCCCCTTTTCACTGATGCAATAAGTCAGTAAAGAATATTAGCCCAATGAATTTTTTTTTAAGCAGGGAATTTCTTCTGCATCTATACATATATATACATACATACATATATACATGTCCATAGTCTCTGACTAGGAATCTATTAACTTTCTTACCTTCAGATCTCAACTCAAAGGGAAGATATTTTCCCATTTAAACTTCACAGCACCTTTTGTTTGGGTTGTAAGAGACTGAAGTGTTAAGAACAATTGTCTCAAAGCTTGCTTGGGTGTGTTTATCTGATAAGACCAGACACCAGACCACTCTTCTGTCTGATAAGACCCAAAGAAGGACCATTCTTTGGCTTATCAGGCACCATTAGCTTGCAAGAGAATGTACAAACTTGCTGAAACAACAGGCCATTCTTTGGCTTATCAAGCACCACCAAGAATAGGACACCAATTGGTAACTGGGCCAGACCGCTTGCCCACCAACAATGCATATTGTGTGATTAGATGTGTGGGTGTGGCATATGCGATGTTGCCCTGGGTAACAAAACCAAAACGAGAGGGAAAACTCCCTCTCCAACATGGGATAAAAGACGGCACAACGAAACCTGAGGGGAGACATCCACCACCAAAGAACTGAAGACTGTGCACCAGCGGAACACCACTGGATCCTCTGAAGACTGAGGACCAACGGAACACCGCTGGATCCTTGGTGGTAACTATCCTTTGCTTCTCTTTCTCTGAACACTTGCTTAATTTCCTCCTAATATTTCCTGCCTTTCCTATTGCTTTACTCTTTTATATTTACCCAATAAAATGTCTGATTGGCAGCATATGACCTCGCTTGTGTCTTAATTTCAGCCTTGGGATCATTAAGAGCCTTCCCCGAGCCTGACAATCAGACCGGGACATAACATGGGTATAGAAATATACTTACGCTGGTTTAATACTCTGGGAATGCTTCTCATGAATGTAGGCACCAGCGAGGCCTCCTGCTCCAGAATTTAAATACTGCAAAGAATAAATCAACATATAAACATCGTGCTCATTATCTGTAAAGTATAGCTTTCCTTCTCTCACCCAACTCTGTAAAACAGACCAATTTTAACATTTCTAGTGGTTTCTAACTGGAGATCTTAACATTTGTCTCAAAGTGCTGATGTAGGTAAAAGCAAATATATTTTTTCAGATTAGTTCTAAAAATATCTCTCTTGGCTTACATATGATATTTGAAGTCTAAGAGACAAAAGGCTAGAAAACTGAAATACAGCTGAAACAGTCCCATGTCATAATACATATAACAAAGTCATCAAACAATTCACCCGACTATATCTGTCTATTCTTAATCTCAAGAGAAGTCAAAGGAACTAAAGATACCTTGTTCTAAGATCTGAAATTGTTTAAGTTTAGGCAAGAATATTCTCCTGTTTAAGGACCATTTAAGAAAATCCTATAGCTGCAAGACCTTCCCAGTGTGGGAAATAAGAGAAGAGCCTCTAATACTGTGACCACAGAGTAGAGTGTGCTTCAGAGCAGATGTTTAATCACCACTAGCATCCACCTCACATCCACAAGACCTTGCAGGTCATTGCCACTATTATCCTTTGGAACCTCTCGTAACAAAGCCACCGCTAAAGTCAGTGTCCATCTCCACGTTGTGGCTGGTTCAAAGATTCAGACAAGTCTTGATCAACAGTTCAGGTACAGTTCTTATTCATTTGACCTGTTTGTTGACCCATCATATAAGTGACATTATGGAAAACAGTATCAAACAATGAATCTATTTTACCTTGTAGGAGCACCAGCAGGCAAAATCTACTCCCCAGTCATGCAAATGAAGTTCTACATTCCCAACAGCATGAGCCAGGTCAAATCCAACAAAACAACCCTGCAGGAAAGAGACAATTAATATACTACTTATCAAGATAATCATCACTATAAAATTATTTTGAAAAAAATATCGTTAGAGCTTTACTTGCTCTCTATATAGGCATGCTGTCAAGTCCCATCTGTTTTGAGTTATTACTAGAAAAAAAATTTCTATACCATAGATACATGTAGAAATCATGAACTGTTTTGTGGGCTTGTCTTCAAGGACGCTTGGGTAATGGTTTAGATTCCTAATTTTTTTCCTCATGCAGTAAAGTGGAATCACTTGAAATAAGTATTCAGAACAAATGCATAATTTCAGACTGTTGTACGGCATCACAAGCTCTAGGCAGAGACAAAATAGTAATGTACATATGATGCCAGTCCCTCATGAACAGTTGCATTCCACTATGTACTTAGATATTTAAACTATGCGGATCTTGCTCTTTGGGAATCCAAATGGGTGAGATAGCAGCCTATGCAACACATTGATCTTTAAGGACTTTTGTACTTGTCCCTAAAAAGTTACAAAAGCATTCTGTCATTTCTCTGTAAAAAGTGTTGTATTTGTCATAACCACAATTTGCACAGGACACTGAGGGGAAAAAAACCCCAAACATATAAGGACCACAGATATATAGGTCAAAAAGTAGCAGTTTTACACACAAAATAACCACTGGATGGCAGCATTTTTAAACTAAAAAGATCTTCCAAGCTTTGCTATTTATTTAAGCGCAGAGAAATAAAACTACCTTTTGTGCCTGGACTACAAATTAAATGCTATTTTGCATTTTGCTTTTAAAACACAAACAGCCAGCTTGCAAGCAGCATGGTAGGAATAAGAGCGAGAGCACAGGCTTCAGAAAAATCAACGTCCAATAATGAAACAAAGGGTTTTTTTAAGAATCTCTTGCTGTTTCTTGCATGAAGGGAGCCTTAGCTAAATTATTTAAATGGTACTTTGATATATTTAATCTTCTGTATAAACTACATAACAATTTGAATGAAGCAGCATTTTAAGATGATGTGACACACTAATTTTAATGGAGGTGTTAGTGAAGTTATCAGCTTGACAAGTTGCTCCAAAGTGATGGGAAGAAAACTCACTGCCGTAGCATTTGCACTATCTGTACATTTGCTCTTAAACAGAACCAAAGTTCCAATAAATAGTCTAGCCTTCACACCCTTGGTGGCTTGTTTTCACAGGGACGCTCAGAAGTGAGTTAAGACAAATCAACTGAAATGGTGAAGCTAATGCAGTGAAGTTGAAGGACTCTCATTCAGAGATAAAATGGCCTTGGTTCAGAGGAATAAGCTACAGCAAACTAAAGCAAATCTGCTATTGAACAAGGCAGTTTTCATAGGGTTTTAAGGCATTAACTTCAAAACTTCAGTTGACTGGATTTAAACATTTACAGATATCCCTCCGTATATACGTCCCACACAAACTTTTTTGAAGAACTGCTATGAGAGATTCATTGGTTGCAGTGGAAACCAGGAATAACACGATATGCTGAGAGTTTTGCAGAATGTATGTGTCTGGCAGTATATTAACAAAATTAAAACAAAACCCCTGTAGTTGCTCATTAAAAAAATCCTGTAAGAAATTTAATTCTATGGTAAGTTTTGTGTTAAAATCAGTTGTCCTTTTCCTGACAGTAAATGACAAACTGTATAAAAAATTACGTTCAAGCACAAGATGACAAATTACAAAAAGACAGTAGATGGGAGGTAGGGCAAGACTCCTTAGGACACCAGCAGGTTGGATGCCCTTGCAGTCACAGTAGTAAAACAAGGCTCCATAACCATATCTATACCTGTAACCTCAACACGCATAAACTTCCCCGGGCACTGACACTGACTGGAATAGATCAGCTTGCACCCACACCATGGGCTCATAGCCCGCAAATACAGGATGGCCACCGACATGCCACCCATGGGTCATCCTCCTGAACTGCTTTAACTGCTCCCCAACACTTTGAAATTGGTTGGTAAATCCTATTGTGCACTACTTAACTTACTAATGAGGCATAGCGTGAAAATATGGGTTCAGTGCTGGCAGGTTTCCTGCATCATCTCGGAAACACCCACTCTTACCATTTTGTTCAAGTCCTCATCTGCAAGATGGGTGGTGCTGGTTTGCTTTCCTGGGGGACGTGTCTGGCACTCGAGTCGCACAAACAGCAAATGTTTAGCCACACAGATTGCATGGGAAAAAGTAAAACAAACTGAAACAGTTCTCCCTGCACAAGCCACGCAGAACAAGGACTGCGTGGGAACGTCACTTCACCAGACTAGGGGGAAAACAGAGCTCTCCATCTGCTCTGGGTGAAGAAGAGGACATGTGCTCTCCCCTGCCTCTTCCGTTTTATTCTAACATCTAAAAGTCATTTCTGCAAAGTGTCTGGGTAGCTGCTGATAACCAGCAGGTAACAACTCAGCATGGACAATGACATTTGGAGAGAGGGAGAGAAATGACAGCTTCACACCAGCAAAGCTGGGACATTTAGAAAGAGAGACAGGAAAAGAAATGAAGATGAAGGATCTTAAATCTCTTCCTACTGGGACTCAAGAGATTAAAATACTTTACATACGGTACAGAGTCAGTGGAAAGTACCATATAACTTACAAAATGAAAATTGTATTTGAAAGCTACAGTCTCCTAAAAGTCAGGCATTTCTTTGCTTGTAGAAGAATAAAATGACTCAACCCCCTCCATACTCTAGAGAAAGCTCAAAAGTATGAAACAAGGAAAACTGTTATATCCTCTTCAGCCTGCTGATGAGTCTCTTGCACAATACGTAGTAATTTTGATTTATCTGAGAGACCTAAGATGGAAAAATAGCCTGAGGTAATTTTTCAAGCTTAATTTAGTTCATTTAATATTTAATGACTTAATGAAGCTGTCTATGTGCAGAGCTTTCACTCTGGGAGGAATCTTAACGTACGTAGAGAACTTAGAAAATTGGCTTAAAAAATGTAAAAGGAAATCAGTAACTTAATTCATAAATGATTGACCTCAAGAATCCTAGGACATTTTCCAGACCTCCTGAGCTTGCAGCTCAAATCTCTAGCCAAGCCCTGATAGGGCACAACACTGCAGGATTTTATTTCAATTGTACATTAAAAGAATTATTAAGACCATCTGTGTAGGACTTTTCTCTCTGCTACACTGGCTGACAAGTGATTTTTTTCCTCTTCTCAAATGACACTTCCACCTTGTATTTTCCCCTTCTGACTTTCTTGCTTGACAGCTCTCCCCAACCTATTTTCTGTTCAGGAGCATGGGGTCATTCGCTACCCCTCACCACCAGGAAAAGAAGCCTTGCATTTTTGCTATGAACATGACTTCTCGGCCTTATCCTCTTTTAATATACATTTTAAAGGACTTCCACCCTTTCTGTGATAATGTGTCATATATAAGACAATTGTTCTAACCACTGCAGGTTTCATCAGGTGCAGAAGCTCTTGAAGGAGATATGGTCTTTAAGTCCACACGTTTACTGTCCTGAAATCTTGTCAGCCTAGGGACAGGGACTGGTTGGATGCCACCAAACAAAAATTAAGCCTGTACACATTACATAGATGCTAATGACTTTGGTTCAGCAGTTGGTTTTTTGTTCTCCTCTAACTTAACAGCAGCTCCTAATACCAGCTCTGACCTGGGAAAGAGGAGAGGAGCCAATTGCTTTAGAAGATGCAACATTTTGGGCTTTTTGGTAACCAGAAGCCCCGAGACTAAGAGAAGCAGCAGAATATAGAACTACCTCTTACCAATATTAAGACAGCAAACTCTTCATGAATCGCTGATTTCATAGCTGTTCAAGTAAATATTTGCCATATGCAGATGTTTAAGTGTGGTGTAAGGGTATGTTACATAGTATACATTTGTATAAACATATAAACATCACTTAACCCAGTGGGCAGAATCCATAAGGACATTGAGCTGAGTGTATCTGACAGTAGGGAAATAAAAAAAGGGCTGGCTCATGCTTTTCAAGCCTTATGGGTACTCAAGGAGTTCTTCAGGCTGAATTACTTTTTCTTTTTAAATACACTAATGGCATTTTAGGTCATGAATCTACCTGGATCCCAGTCCTACTCACTAACCACAAAGAGGCTGGTAATTAAATTTTTTTCCCCTTTTGAAATATCTCTGGAAGAAGAGATTCACTTCTACATTATGTCTTTTCTAACAGGCATGCAGGTGGAAACAGGTCTTTGACATCTATTTGTGCCTGCTAGAGTACTGAAGTGCTGTCAGAAATTGCTCTCCTCTTCAGTAACATGATGCAGTCTCTGTATAAAGTGCACAGTGTTTTTGTGTATAGCCATGTGGAAGTACATACCCCCGAATTAATATTATTATTTGCATTGCCTTATAGAAATTTTAAGCTCTCTCCACCAAGTCCTGGTTATCTCCTCAGATAATATAAACATCAAATCCATTTTTCCTCCATATAATAAGCTATCAGTGACTACTCTTCCCCAGAACACAGGTTCTCAGCCACTTTGGGGTAGTTTATAGCTTTCAGTGAAACTGCATCACTTCCACTCACCCAAGCATGTGTCCCACAGCCCAGAGAGCATTTTTAGAGTGGCGGTAAAGTGATAGGCTTTTGCCAGGTTGTTCATATTTACAGTAGAGAAGAAAGATTTCTCTCTCAGACACCTTTCAGACACATCACAGAGCAGATTTGGGGGAAGAAGCACTGTAGGCACATAGGCGTTGGTGGCTGAATGAAGGCTTTGCTGCCACCAGGAGTGAGAGCAAGCAGCGCAGTGGGTGGCATCATCCTATTAATAACCTATCTTCCCTTTCAAACATTTCAGCATAGTCTGTTGACTATTTGTGATCAGCAAAGTACTGGAAGACCCTCAAGGAAGGCACCATGAAGGTGTTGCTTTTAGAGCTACATGGAGCTGATACACAGACCCGTTTCCCCCCGCAGCTGACTCCCCCTATTTCTTTCTTCCTTGGCTTTCTGCATCTGTGTCAGAAGTCGGTCTTGTTTTGTACTGTGTTCAGGACCAATTTTGTTGCCAGGTGGTGCTCTGTGAGAACATTCCCTTTTTATATCCCACGGGTCCTGCACTAGCTCTCACACCTGCTGTGCTCTCCCAGGGGAGACTTTACCATCACTTTCCAGCAGCATAACTTATTCCCTGACCTCCAGAAAAATTTCCACTGCCAAACCTACAGCAACAGAAGATGTATAGCCTGATGTGAGCCAGGAACCTCTCCAGAGAGTTAAAACATCAAATAGTTAGCTTGTTTGCCAAAATCCAGTGATACTAAATAAGTTTATCCTTGAGTGGTTTAATCTTATATGAGATAAGGTACATCCAGTAAAAGACTGCCCCTACGGAAAGTCTGGTGACCTCCTGTTGATAAGAAGACTTAATTAAAAACTATTTTCTCCTGGATTCCTGAGGCAATTGGGATGGTTAAAGAAGTTTTACAGCTATGTCCACAGAGCACTCTGCCTGCAAGCTCCGAAAGGCTGAGTCATCACTAAAATACAGTCCTCTTGTGACGTTGATGTGCTCCACATTGTGCCTATCTCAAAAAAAACTGATCAGCTGAGTCTGAACACTGCTGGCTCCATAGGGAGCTCACTTCTCTGCTCACTGGGGACAAAAACTGCCACAGCGTGGCTGCGGGAAAGGAGGAAAATTGTGGAAGTCTCCCAAAAAGCAAAAATCTAATGCAAACTAACTTTTAAAGAGAGATTAGAGCTGTGATTACCTCCTCCTCCTTCTCCACCAAACCTCTTGAAATTCTATTCCTCAAGACAAGTCCTGTAGAAGTTAATAGCCATGAATTATCTCTCCATATAGTTTAAGTCACACCTGCAAGATTGCTCTCACAAGGCTATTTCTTCATGCAGCACACAGCCCCCAAAGGATCTTGGCACAGAGTGCTTTTACTTTTTAGCAGAGCCCCACAGGTTTCCACATGTGCTCTGTTTTGTTCCACAAAAAGTAGACACTAAAAGTACTTCACAAGGAAAATTGATCTAAGATTGGTGTTAAAAGGATGGGTCTGGAGCAATCCTACCTTTTCTTGGCCAGCCTTTGTTATTCTAGGGATGTCAAACAGCTGCCCCGTGTAGTACTGCACCCCACTGAACAGAATGACAGCAATAGAGTCCCCTTCCTTCTCAATTACAGCAAGGATATCTTCAATTCTCAAGGTCTCCTCCCCCTAAAACAAAGTTAAAGGACACATTTTACATCAACTCTGGCAGTAATGAAACTGTCATTTCTTATTTCATAATCTATATTTTACCATGAGCTGTGCTGCTTGCATAAGGAGATCAAAAGCAAATCCTTAGCCTGGTAATGATATACAAAGGTAGCGCTATGAAGTAGCCTATGAGTAAGTTACCTCAAAAAAAAAAGAAAAATCATTAGCAAACTTATCTTGAAGGTGCCAGTTATAAAAAGTCTATTCACTTCATTTGCTAGCATGCTTCATACTCTTTAATATTTCAGACAGTTTTAATTTACAGTAAAAAAATCCTGGTGCAAACAGCATATATAATGATTTTTATGTGGCATCTGAAATTTGTGACACCCACAAGACTTGCAAGTTGTCTATCTGTTTCACTCTGTACTTTTCTGATAAACTTTGTATCCCACAGGAAGCTATTATAAACCTGCCATATTTATATTTCAAAAACAATAAGTCTCACATCATCAAAAGTACAAAAAATCCCCAAACCTGGAGTCATTAAACATAGATGAATTTCAACCAAAAAAGCCAAACTCATTCTTGATTCTATATTGGAAAATTACTGCCCCATCCTCCTCCTGTCTTCCTAGCAAGGGATCATGTAAAACATACCACCACCTAGGGATCAATTAGACAGTGAAAACCTAGAATTAAATTAGACTTGTGACTGAAAAGAGCTTGGGCAAGATTGTTGAATTGCAAGTAACTGTTATTATCTCAACAATCTTTGCAAATCTATCAAGCGTTCAGGAGTGGGCTCTTTACTCACAAGATGACTCAGATTTCAGAAGCAAAAGGTCACCATCAGTTTATAGTTAGGTGGCAAAGTTCTTAATACTGCAAAAGTGAAGCAAGGCAGTCTTTCAGATTGATCTGAATTGCATATTACTCAAAGCAGACCTTTCCCTTACTCTGTGCTGATACATAGACTGCTGCTGCTCATGTTATAGCAATCTTTTACCTTAGGACGTTAAAAGGACATTGGGGTTTCTCAATGAGCTACTATGTTTTGCAGTTCTCTCAGGATGCTGCCAGGTTTTGCAAACAGGAAAACTAGGGAAAATAACATTTTTTTTTTCTATAAGGCAAATGTGCTAGTTGAACCAGACGATTATAAAATGGGTTCTAATACCAAAAAATATACACAGAAACAGAATACACGATTCATAAATTTTACCTAAAAGCATTAGCAGGAATAGATTATAACTTCTGCAGGCAGACACTAGAATATTTGAGAATGTATGACTACTCTCCTATGAAATATGTTTCTGCCCTTAGCAGCAGCAAGCAGAACAGACACATTTCTCACCAACCTCCCGTGGCTGCATCATGAGCATGCATTTCTCCACATCAAGTCCATGAAGTCGAAGTTGGGACTCAACAGCATACTGGAAGAGATTTCCATGCAGAACATATCAGCACAATTACATGATAAAACAACTAAAAGAAAAACAGATCAGAACTTCAGAAAGCAAATTCAGATGCCTGCCTTTCACTAAAATTAACACTTGAAAGCCTAATCCAGCTCCACTGAAAACTGTCTAGATTTCCTTTGGTTTGAAAAAGATTAGAATTTAATTCATATCATCAGACAGCAAGGATAAAGTCAAAGCCTAAATCCTACAGGATAAGTTCATGGAGCAGAATGAGAGTGGAAATGTGGTGAAGGATGTGCTTTATCAGATTCCAGCAAGCAAAGCCTGCACAGATAACAGCCATGGAGAAGACTGAACATCGCCTCTCCAGGGGCCCCGGGTACTCACTTTGCCTGGTAGCACATGCTAAATCCCAGGCTGTCACATATGCACTGCTGTCAACGCAAATGAGGTTTGGCCAGCACATATATGCTCTCCCATGCTCTTCTCACGTCTTAGATTTGCTGCACAGCTGGGAGGAAATGAGAGCTCTGAACTCTCAGGCTATTTTGAAAATGCTACCCACTGATTTTATCAATAAATAATGGTTCTGGAGATAGCATAAAAATCATCGGATAATTCTATAAAATAGTTTAAAATTACATGACAGGAACTGAAGTGACGGCAGTTGCACAGGTTATTACTGAAGTGCTGTAGAAATTTAAGAAGATGGAGTCCAAATGTACAAGTGCACCTGGAATAAACGCGGGATGAGTATGAACATTACTTAGAATAAAGGCAATTTGAGGTTTATACCCATCTGTGCTGCGATCTTCATTACAAATATACCTGTTAGTAGCTTGAGTCATTTTTATCGCACCTTAGAGATCAAATTTGTTATCAATTTCCATGAGTTTACGGAGCTGAGTAGCACTGGGCCACAAACCCAAAGATTAATTTGCTCTAAGCTGTGATGCACGGGCTATTGTCTTCTATTTTATAGCAGACAAATTATGTTTGAACTAGTAATCTGAAGTGTTAAGAACAAACATTTCCATCTCTGTCTGGGGATATATAAGTGTTAATGCTGTGAGTTTGTATTGATTTGGTTTCATAAAGTAAAACAGCAACAAGAATTAATAAAACATTTACAACTTCAGTTGATTTAGGCCAGTAGTTTGCTCAATGTCTTTAAAAAGACTAATAAATCAATGTACCCATTCAATCTTTTCCTCATGTAACATTTTTTATTTGAACAAAAGGAATAAAGCTACGATCTGTAAAACATGCTGAGCTCAAAAGCTTCTGACAGATTTTTTTATTGTAATGTTACTTGGACAAGATGAGCTAATAAATATTCAAATCAGGCTACTGATATTCTTTGGAAAAATATGATTAATAATACAAATATGGTGAAATATTAATTTCTTACATGGTCAGAGGGAAAGGCTCTGGCTTCTAGAAGAATTTTATAGCGTCTTGGAGTAGGCTTAAAGAAAGATAGCTGTTAAGAATAAAAAAAACCAAAAAGATATGTTGAAATGTATCTAAGCAGAGATGAGAGAGATGCTCCTAGTATATAACATAATAAAGATTGCTTTACTTTCATGCAGACTACAGAGAATCCCCCAGAAATTACAAATATTTCTTTGTCCATATAACATTTATCAAAGTAGGAAAGCATTATAATACTGTATTTCATATATCCATAACAAAGGTCATGAAAATCCAGCAGTGAAAACTTGCACTTACAGGAATCAAGGGCAAAGCTTTGACTGCAGCCAGGGAAGCAGGGATTTCACCCAGCTCCATCCCGCAAGCAAAAGCAGCAGCTGAAGAGTAGCAAACAGTGCAAAGGAATTGGATTTCCATTCCTGCCCTAAAATATTAGTTATTAAATCATCCCCTCCTGATGATTTAATAATCAAGCCTGACCAAAGGACTAAGCCTTCTGCAAAGACCTCATCTCAACACCTTTCGATGAATGGCCTTTCCTTCTCAGCTCCTTGCATGGAGGCAAGCTGGGCTTGCCACCATGCTGAGAGCACCAGGAGAAGACTTACAAGCCCTTCTGTTCATGCCAGCAGTGGTTACACAGAGCTCAGCACGGGCTGTGTACCCAAGCGGTTTGGCATGGGTCTGGCTGCATTGCACCTAATTGGCTTGTACTTAGCCCCATCTTTCCCTGCTTCGGGTTTCTTAATTTAACAAAAGTCAGAGACATGTTACAGAGGAGAGGACCTGAGTGATAAACCTTTTTGTGTGAACCACACAAAATGAATCTTCACATCTTCATTCAGCTGAAAAAAATCTTTGGTAATACTAGAGAACCAAAGACAGGCTATATGCACCAGCAAAGAGACCTGCTCATAAAGAAGCCACATCTATGGCCACCACTTCATAAAAATCAAAATCAGAGGTTTTACCATGTTTTAGAGGGTATATAAAACAGCATAACTCAAAATGCCATCTCTTGTATGCAACTGCAGTTTAAGCTTGACTGAAATTACAGTTTAGTCTTGCTCACAGTTGAACTCTTGTTTCTTAAACTTTGAAGTTTGCTGTGAAATTCAAATTTGAGAAGTTATTTGTAAATGTTTCTTAAATAATAACTCCTCCTGTCTGAGGACTGACATGCAGCACATGTGAGAACAGCTCAAACTTCCCCTACAGAGCCCTTGAAAATATTTCTCTGTCCAGCTTTTCTGCTTAATATTAAGTGGAGCCAGGTCTTGCACAAAGCATCATTCAAGATACAACTCCCAAGGCTTAAGAGAAGCTAGGCTATCGTCCAGTGTTGTCTTTCTGAGGTCCTCAGAAAACACTTTGCTTACATTTACAAAGAAAGGAATAAAATATTTGTCAACACAACATCAAATAAACATCGTAAAGACATACCATCTGGAGGTGTAAGTTAACCGTTAACCCATTCATTAAGGCTACTTCATGTCTTTGGGCCCCTGAAATAACAATAATAAAAAAAAAAACTGGTTAGGGGTTTTCTTTATAATTTCAGAGAAATCTAGTACAGTGTTGAGAAAGCAAAAGTATGTTTTCAGTCAATGTCTCTCTAAAGACTAGAAAGTAAACAAACATTTGAGGTGTCATCACAGTGAAGTAAAAAGATTTCTTGTCTGACTCACTACACCACACTGGCAGGAAAATATTTATTTTTTCAGGTCAGCCGCAGAAAACAAAAACCAATGAAGTATTTCCATTTCCTGGCAAGCCACCGGTGGATTTATCATCATTAATACCTCAGACAAAAATCAGGTCAGAAGACTACAGGAAAAGAAAGACTTGCAGACTTATTTTTGTCATAAGTTTATATGTAAAGCAAGTCAGAAAACATATTGAGAAAATCATCTATTGTAAGTGGTTACTGTAATGTCAAGCTAAATCTCATCCCTAATAAAAAAAACAAACCCAAGCAAAACTGGCCTATTGAATATAACAGACCATTATTAATTGTCCTGGTTTCAGCTAGGATGGAGTTAATTTTCTTCCCAGTAGCTGGTGTAGTGCTGTGTTTTGGCTTTAGGATGAGAATAATGTTGATAACACGCTGACGTTTTAGTTGTTGCAAAGTAATGCTTACACTAGTCAAGGACTTTTCAGCTTCCCATGCTCTGCCCAGTGCACAAGAAGCTGGGAGGGAGCACAGCCAAGACAGGTCAACCCAGACTGGCCAAAGGGCTATTCCATACCATATGATGTCATGCTCAGTATAGAAACTGGGGGGAGTTGGCCAGGGCATGGTGCAGCCGCTGCTCGGGGACAGGCTGGGCATCGGTCAGCAGGTGGTGAGCAGTTGCATCACTTGTTTCTCCTGGGTTTTATTTCTCTCTCTCTCGTGTTGTTTTCCTTTTCATAACAATTTATTATTATTACTATTATTTTTCAATTATTAAACTGTTATCTCAACCCATGAGTTTTCTTACTTTTGCTCTTCTGATTCTCTGCCCCATTCCACCAGGAGGGGAGGGTGAGTGAGCGGCTGTGTGGTGCTTGGTTGTTGGCTTAGGCTAAACTACAACATTAATGTGGCAACTTCACAAGAAAAAACACATACCTACATAGATCCAAGGAGGCTAATAACATGCCTTTTGGCTACAGCTAATCATGAGCAGAACTAATGAAGTAACAACTAATTGTTATTACAAAGTATTTAGTAGCAAATTCTCAAACCCTTATCAACCACTGGTGAAAGGTTTTAGGCAGGACGAGGGACTGTGTGTTGGGCAGGGCGCCACTAGAGATATGGAGAAAATCAATTCCTGTTTCTTTCCGTTTTGCCTGATGTCTGTTGTTGAAAAGCAGTAATTCACCCTTGACACAAATCAGTGCTTTGAGAGTAGTCTTCAGCTGGAAGATGGGCTCATGCGTCTTGCCCTACTCATCACCCCAGAAGTAGAGTTGGCCGAAGGCGGAAATAGGTTGCAGGCAGGGAGGGGTAAAGACAAGTGTAAGCAGGCAGGGAGAGCAACAGCCACCCTTGAGATCGATAAAGAGGAAAGGAAAACATTATGTTGGGGTAAAAAGGGTAATGGGAGCCACAAGAAAAGGAGAGGTGAATCCTGGCTTTCTCCTGTCCCCACCTTAGAGGGCACACAAGGTCCCAACCAACATGGGGGAAGGCAGCAAGAGCACTGAGACACTCCCACCGTACCCCACAGAGTTTAGGTTCATGGAGCTGTTACTTTGCCAGCCTAGAAAAAGATATAACTGTGGGTTGAACTCAATACAAGCAAATATAGCTGAAGAACATGGAAATCTGTAATTAGGAAGGGTTTATTCATAAATCCTTGCCAAGCAGGCCTCAGCTTCTGCCACCACAGGAAAAGCCAAGAACCATTCTGATTGAGGTATTCGAGGGCCTTTCTGTGTCTTGCTGAAATCTCCAAGTATTGGACAGAAATATTTGCCAGTAGTTGTCAGTGACCTGGGAGGACCTGTCCAGGGGATGAGCCAGGAGGAAAAAAAGAGATGTCATGAATAAGTTCCCTCCTTCAGACACCAGGGACATCATCAAGTTTGTGGGAAGAAATATAAGTAGATCTAGTTCTTCATAGTGAAAAATTAGCTCTTTTCCTCACTTAAATTCCTCTCCTTTGCTTTCTTTTCTTCCCTCTGATAGCATTGCATCTGCAGGCTCCATGCTGTTGGAAGAGGTCACCTTGTGGCTGTGCTATTGAAGATGCAGAAGACAGCTAAAGAGAGTGATTGCAGCTGAAAACAGTATTATTTGCAGTCTTAATATTTCTATGGAACTCTTGAGGCTGAAAAAAAGGATAGCATCAAGAAATGGTATTGTTCTTATTTCTCCCTCTGCTCCTTCCATGAAATCTGTGGCTTTCACAGCAAATTCTGCACAAGCAATCCTCTGCCTGCTGTACCATTTCTGTATAAAAGAAACGGTTAATCTGTAGATCACTTTTAGCTGCATGCTAGCATCCCAAATTAAATATGACACTACATTTGTCATGTAAGTCTTGGTCTTCCGTAAATTATATATTTATTAAAAGCTTTCCATTATTGAATTTCATGCCCACAAAACAAACCTCATCCGTGTCATTGGAAAACTGTTATCCTCTATAACCTGCACTGCGTTTCAGAAAACAACCTTTCTGTGATCCAATTAACCTATTACAATATTCAAAGACCCGGCACACAGGAGACAGAATTATGTTTGCTTTCTTTATTTCCTAACTTTATACCATATCTCCAAGACAGGCTAAAACCTGTATGTTCTGCTTGATAAATCTCCTCTTTAATAAAGGGAAGCAGCATTTGCAAAGTACAACTTCAGAGACAATTATGATTGCGTTAAGCAGACACTGCCATCCTTCTCCTCTCTGACTGCAGTGGGAGCTTGATCCTCACCGGAGTAAGTAAAAAGCATTTTGTAAAATGATTGAAAAAAAGGCTAAGGGCCCCAATTCTAAAAACAGTTTGGTTATTTCAAATAATCCTTATCACTCAAAGTCACTATAAATCTGCTAAGCATTCAGTTTTCCCTCAACAGAGACCTGCTTGAGCACATTGTACAGCAGCAGCCATACAGTTAATCTTGTTCCATCAGAAGGTGATCCTGCCAAGGTTGTAATGTTTTAATAAAGTCTGGTAGGAGAAACCAAGATTACCGTCACCACGTTATGCCACTCGGCGTGAGCACAGAAAAAAAGCTTTGGCCTCCACTGACCTTGACTCTGCATTTCACAATGTATTTACTACTGTAACTTTCATTGAACAAGAAAATGTGACTGCATTTAATAAGCAAGGTGTTATAGCACTATAAACCATTGAATGGACAAAGATATTTTACAGTCTTTAGTCGATTCCTGAATAAATCTCAGCAAATAATTTTTACTTACTACTGCTACTTAGAGTGAGAAATGACAATTCCTCATCCTCCCTAACATATTAAATATAGAATGAAAAACAGGGTAAAATTCTGTTTATGTTCTTACATTAAATTCACTAAAAAAGGAAATTCAGAATGCACTCAACTCATACATACTCAGTATAACACCTTGCTGGAAAACAGTACTTAATCATAAATACCACATTGGAAGAGAGCATTTTAACAAAATATTTTTTCTGCATTTGTTCTCTTAACCTTTCCACTATTACCTACAATTTTAAAAATCAGATTTTGTTTGGATGCATCCATTATTTGGGAGATATTAATTCATTTGCATTCTAACAACCACTCACCTAGGTCCTGAAAAAAGCTATGAGGATATTATCTAAATAAAACCCTGCTGGCATGTGAATCTGAGGGCCAGATTTGAAACCAAACCACATTTTATAGTTCAATTAAACAAAGTCCAAAAAATCCAGAGAACAAAATCCAAACTGATAATGTTGACATGCCTTTTACCGCTGAGGAAAACAAGACGATGATGAAACCCTTCCCAACAAAGAATTTTGAAAACAAAAGTAGGATAGTGGTAAGGTGACCTCAGCCATCATAATTTTTTTATAGAAAACTTCAAAATATACATTTAAAATAAACAAAGTTGTAATAAGCTCAGTATAGGCTGGCCATTGTGATTAAAAAAAAAAAAAAAAAAAGAGCACCAGTGTCATACAGAGTTTGAAAAACAAAAGAAAAGAAAAATGGAGAGACTGGTAAGAAATTAGATGAAGTTTAAGCAAAGCTCTCATTTCCCTCTCCTTACACCCAGAATACTTTTAGTTAAACAAATATTATAACACACACTGAGCTGGCAGCCTCTACAAGACAGATGGTTAAGGGGAAAAAAGTCCCAGCCTGACTCCCTGCTTTCTGCAGCAACTCTTAACCTAAACCTGAGGCCAAACTGATCCCGGCACCGGCACTGGTGGGAGGTCAGGGCTCAGCCTGCCCCGACACCCTGCGGGGAGTTCACAGGAGCCCGCGTTTTGCAAACAGAGCAGTGGCAAACATTCACAGAAGGCGGTGCAGAGAAGAATGATAATTCAGGTGCTTCAAGCTGCCCTTTGGGGGATCTTGGCTCTCTCTCCTGGTTATGTGAAGAGCATCAATAGTCTACCTTGTTACTTTACTGATTCAAGTGCCTGAAAGTATGTAGTGTGACTACTCCCCCATTCTCATAAGACGTAAGACAAATTCTCCACCCTCCAGTTAATTAAGTTCAAGGTTTCCAATTTCAAAGCCCTTACTATGCATTGGGCTAGTTGTGTGACAGGTCACATTTCCCCACCTGCCCCTAGCTTCCCAGTAATACCCTACCAGAATGAGAACATCCACTTGTCAGGAAAGATCGGTCAAACTAGAGAAATCCCTAAATCAGCTGCATTCAGTATTTCTACACCCTTCACCCCTTTATATTCTCACATTTTTATGTTCTATGATAGTTAACGGATGAATGTACTGAGCTTTTCCTTCAATGTAATGAAAGCAAGAAAAGTAATTTCTTAACATCCTGAGCAATGCTAGGTACTACGATAGCAACTTCCAAAATCAGAACTTCTAAAATCAGAACCACCAACCTGCATTTTGGTTGTTATTTCATTCTGCAGGTGGAATCGCTCCACATAGCCAGTGATCCCCAGTCTAACCACGCTCATAGTTATGTTATCTTAGTGCTTACATCATGGATAGACCAACTATAACAATATTTTCTTATATTTGCTCAACTAAAACGCTGGACATTATTATTGGAGCAATTTGGAAACTTCATGAAGAAGTCAGGAAGTGACTTTATTTATAAATATATAAATAAACTTGTCATGAAACATTCCTTAATGTCTCTGTTTCCAATTATTCAGACCCCACTTGCTTCTCTTGAAGGAGAAAAAACATAACTTTTTTATTGAACTCTTGTCTATAGTTGGAGGAGAAATTATGAGACAATATCCAGTGTACAGTAGGTCAACTTAACCATAATATTCTTCCTTAGTGAAGGCACAAATGAACACACAATAATTCAGTTCAGACAGTCAGTATTGACAGTTACATTCAACAGCTAAATTGAAATACTGGCCAAATCTCACTAAAATCTACTAACCCAGCCTTGACAACGGCTGTAATGGTTGGGGAGAAAAAGGGTCTGTGAGAAACCCTGCCAAGATCATTTCTCTTCCCCCTTCTGACAGCAACAGCTCCGAAGGAAATCCCAGTGAAAGATTATTTCAGCAGCTACACACAGGTTAGAATAAGAGGCGACAGAGGAAATTTGCATTCAGACTCAGACGACTGCTTTCATGGCTGGCAAACTCACCAGGAGAAGTCTCCAGGGCTCCTTCTCAATCTCTGGAATAACCAGATACATTTACTGCCAAGGTCCTGCAGAACTGCAGACTCCTCAAGTGGTACAGCAGGGTAATGGGAACTTACAAACAGCAGGTCCTGCCCAAATTATCTGCTTCATTGACATAAGCAGTTCTCAAATATGAGGCTGGATTTAGTGGTGAGGAAAGGAGGAAAAGCAGAAAATGTCTAGATAGAAATCATTTTTCAAAGGGGAAAGTTCATTGGTTTGCTTCTAGGAGAGAGACTGAGAATCTGTAATGCCAAGTGCCCTTTAAAAGGGCTTCACATGTTAGACCAAGTGGTTTATGATGCTCCAAGAAACCTTTTGCTGCAATTAGTTTCATGATATGCATATGCTCATATATTATCGCATACATTCAATTCTTAAATCATTTGCAGCCTTAAAATAGTTAGTCCCTGCAGAAGACAGTCAGAAAAACTATTTTAAAACTAAATTTTGGTTACAGAGTTTCAGGACCTTCAGTCTTAAAAGAAACCAAATTTGTTGTCATTTCTAGAGAAAGATTTTTCCTGCAGTTCACACCTACCAACCAGCTCGGCCATCAGGTCCAGGATGCACTCGTCTGCCAAAGCCCACGGGCGCTGACCATTGAAATGGCCATGAACACCTCTGAAAAGGAAGAGACAAATGGTGAAAACATATGCTGTTCTCTTTGGAACAGTCCTAAGAAATGTACCTGATTTGGAGACACCACATCTAGAGGAGGTAGGAGGAGGAGACTCGCTTAAGACGAGCACGGTGCTTTTATCATGCCACTAAAGCTCATAGCAAATGCAATTCATTTGTTGGTTTCTTACAGGTTTTCAATTACTTGAAAATTATTTATTTGGGGCCTCAAAATTCCTCTAGAAATCCCTCAAAATTAGAGATGATAGCTTTTTCACAAGCCCTCTGCAAGTGGCTGCATGGGAACAAAAAGCCTCCGGGAACAGGCACACTGGGAAAGGGCACGGTGGTGCCCAGTGCAGGATGGCTCCCTGCTAACCCCAGCTCGCTTAAACTACAGAGAGAGCAGAGATCACCCAGCAGAGTTACTCCATCAGCATTTCTAGCTGAACATTGCATGGTGCAGAGGATGGTAGACTTGAATACTGCCTTGCTCCCAAACAGAAATATTTCTTGTCAGAAACAATTTCTGTCCTCCTGAATCTCCTGTCTGAACTCACCCTTCTGCATAAACCAGCAGGTACTTAATGTATATGCAGGGAAGCACCTGCCCAAACAGAGCTGCTTACTAATTTTTATTACTTCTCTTCTCCCTGCCAAATTGTTCTAGATCTAAGTGTGCATAAAGCTTTTTGGTTTGACAGAGGGCATTTAAAAACTTTATTTTGCAAACTGTTCCTGTCTACAGTGGATCATACGGGCACCTTAAACCTGAATGCATTACTACTCTGAAGTGACAGATATGTACATTCAATTCTGGATTAAGTGCTCTGAACTAATTTTTGCTTCAAATGTGACAGAGAAGTAAACTTCTAAGGTAGCCACTGTGCATATATAAATGAAAAGTTGCAAACTTTCTTAAACATGCAGTATGTAGCGTATAGATTTAAATGCAAATGAAGGCAGATTGAGAAAAGTAATAATTGTGCTAATCCAGAGGAACATTGCTCTGGGCTTCCATCTCACACTGGATGATTTTCATATTTGCTGAGCACCACGGGGTACTGTAGCGTCAGAAATGCCAGGCTGCATGTGGCTGAGGCAAACCAAGTATAAAGCTGTTTCAAAACAGGGACAAAACCAGTAGAAAACTCTGTAGAGAGCAAAAAAAGCCCTAAAAGCTGTGATGAGAGGAAAAAAAAAAAAGAGCAAGTAATAAACCTTTTAAGGAAGAACAGGCACACAATGTTCACTCAAAATCATGAGAGGACGTCTGGCAGATGAAGACATGAGAAAGGAGGGTGTATGAGACACTACCAGCTAGTCCCCCATGCTTAAGGCTATTTAAAAGATTGGTTTTCCCTATCCACCTCCTACTTTCCCTTCTCAGGTAGAATTTTGTTCTGTCTCCCACACAAATTATCTGGATGTTTTATAGTCAAACCCTTTCTGGTTGACTTGAGTCTAATTCACGCCTCCTAGGGATATTTCCAAAAGAACCACAGTCTTAAAGAAAAGAACTGCTGCAAAAAGCACAATTTGTATTAACCATTTCACGACTCTTATCCTTGCAAAATACCATTTGCTTTTGGACTACTTTAGGTCAACAGCTGAAGGAGGGCACAGGTACAGCTGAACATCTCTTACAGATAAAATAACCTCCCTACATTCAACAAGTCCAGCTGCACAGAGACGACAAGGAGGACCCCAATCCCTAATTTGGATAAGGTTGCGATACACTAGCTGACCGCTTTTCTCCGTTTTAGAATTGCTCTCTGATGAGACCTTGATAGCAGAAAGCGAGCAGTGTGAAATAACACTCATTTACAAGAACATTTCATAGATGAGGAATAAAGGCGGTAGGTTGGTAGGGGAGAAACTGCAGTAAGGGGCAGGATTAGTGCTAACAGTTCCTCCTTCTATCAAACCAAAATGCAGCTACTTTCCCTGAAGACAGTGGTATGTGTTACACAAACAGCAAGACATTTATTGCTAATTTCCCTTCTTATTCTTAACTGTAATACAGTGATCAAAGGACTCTGAGGTAATACAGACTGTTAAAATAAAAAAAAAACCAAAGATTTTCAGTGGCTCCCAGCCCGAGGGGATCTGTATTTCTGAAAGAGGATAGCAAACATAAGACGAGAAAAAGAAGACCTAACTACCTATGGGATTCTCTTTCATTAGCTTTCTCTGATTTTATAGCCATTAGTGTCCTTCTAATGGGAATTTACTGATGAAAGCTCTTTCTACCAGCACACAGGACTAACAAAATTTCAGAATGAATTTCCAAGCTATCATGAAAACAGATATGAGATTTTGAGCATGAGAATATTTTATTTTGAGAAGAAAATGTGGAAATTTAAGTATATTGAAAGAGGGGACAGCCAGCATTAATTATTATTCCTATTATTATTATTATTACAGCACAGCTTACAGCTTGCCTCCCTCTTGATGGCCAATATAAATGCCAAGAGACAAAAATTATTGCAGCTAAAATGGTAGTTAAAGGCATATTCTTGGACCCTTTTTTTATTTTAATCACATGAAACTCTGTAGCCTTTGCTGATGGCACAATACATCCTATTACACTTAGGTTGTAAAATTCTATGCTCTGCCTCAGAGAATTTATATCTCTGTATATTATGCCACCCCTCTCTCAGCTCTGGTAGGCACTGGGGGTAATCTTTAAGGACACAACTGCAGTGCTTCTGGCATTTCCCTCAGACACGGATAGCCTACGTCTCATTTTCTTTCCTCTGCACCCTAGGTAGCAAGACAGAGATTTAAATCGAGGTACCCAAATTAATGAATACAAAACATGGCCTATCAAATCATAAAGCATCACACAAACAGAATTATTTCTTAAACTACTGTGAGCGTTCTTCATTGTGCAAATTAATTTTTAGTCGGTTACCATTTTATTTTCAATTTGGCAAGAAATCACAATGCCATATTTTATTCATTGAGGTCTGGTTGATTTAAAGCTCACTAGGGGAGCTAGAAATGCATTTTCTGATACGATCCCAGGGTTTCAAAGGAGGTAACAAAAGGGATTTAAATTAATTGCCAGCTTCAGGAATCTTCTGTGCTCATCCAAATCTTGTTCAAGTGGAAATTTCCTTCTTGTTTCTTTGCCAAAAACGATGCAAAGTATTTAATGAGCCAATACAGACTCTTAAGTTTGATGATGGTTTCAAGCAAAGAAATAGCCAAAAGAAAGGAAGACCTATCCAAAGAAAAAGAGCTGTATGGAGCAGTAGATTGAAGGCAAAACTAGAAAAACTAGGGCATTAAACCAGGCATTTACAGCTCTAACATACAACCTGCTGAAAGGTACTATGCAGAGATGACTCCTGCCAAATGGCAGGAGAAGTGAGTTTGTCAAATAGAATATGACCAAGCCCTGCCAAGCTGCACTGTTGCTTGCAGGGCTGTTATATCTTGCAGGATTAGTTCAGAACATAGAATCAAAGATACTTTTTGACTCACTGAAAACAGTCCTTTGCTACTGCAGGTGCTATATTATAAAGCCCTCCACAGACTTGGGGTTTTTTGTCTACTATACTCATGTCAGAAGCCTGTTGCCAGACTACTTCAATGCTTAGAAGTATATATACATATTTAGGTTCTAGCCCAAATTTATTAATTCCTAGTTTATAATTACTGTGCCAGCATGCTATTTCATATAAGTGGCTCCTTTTTTCCCCTATGTTTATTCCTTGATACATTCACAGAGAACAATCATTTTTCCTTTCAGTCTTCATTTTGCTCAGCTAAACAACTCTAATCCTCAAGACTTCCATTAAGCAGGTTCTCCACTCCCCAATCACCCTACCAGCCCTTCACCAGAGCACAACAACTGGCTACGGCAGACTCCCTTCTGTTTTAATAGTTGCACTTTAATGAGCTATTCGGACGTGAGAGACATTGCCCGCTGCAGCGAGTTTGTTCGCATGCAATAATGATTCTATAAAATGCATTAATTGCTTAAACAGTTGCGGTGGGGGAAGGGAAAAACAAGACACTGCAAAGCACCTATTGGTCTTTATCCAACCAAACAGGTCACTTGAACCTTGGTCTTTTAAATTTCAAAAAACTGGATTATTGGCCACTCTAAGCACAGAAGAGAAAACTCTTCATTCTTTTTTGCCTCTCATTCAGTAAATCTTGGATTTAGCTGAAATCAAAACAGAAAGAAAGATGAAGTCTCAAAGGCTCTTTTTTAATCCATACTAAGAATGCCAGTGGCTTGAATTTGTAATCTTCATACATTAGCATAAAAAAGAGGACTGAGGAATGTGAAAAGAAAGAATACAAAAAAACCAGAACAGGTACGTGGGAGGCAAATGTAAGAGAAGAAAGCTATAACCCATCATTTAAAGGCAAAGGGGGAGAAAAAAAGGACAGTGACACTGTAAGAGGGAACACAACAAGAAAGAAATGCATGAAAAGGCCTCTTTCTCTCCAGGCCTTACTCTAATGAGTTGCCATCACCATACAGAGCTAAAGCTATGAGCTTCCCTGTCCTTGACAACAGCTACCAAGTAATCTTCCTTCTCACTCTTGCCATCAGCTATAAGCAGTGAAAACCATTTAAATAGACAAGTATAGTAGCTATTTGAGATGAGTCCCAAGACACAACAAACAGAAAATGCGGTAAACCAATTTATAAGAGAGCCAGAATCTATATCATTGCTGACTTGAAGGATGTATCTAATTTGCATGCCATTTCTTAGTTTCTTGCTACTTATTTATCTAAGCCACAGACACTAAATTCCATGCTGCCAACACACAAGACATTGAACAGGCTTCGGCTGGTAACAGCTACTACCTTAGACTGCATTTTGCTAAACTGTCCTTGGTAACTGGAATAAAAGCATCCATTTGTGCATCTCCAACCACCTATTCCTTTGCAGCCTCCAGCACCCAATTCCACCCATCAGCTTCTTTAAGCAGAAATTGCTCTGTTCAAATTTAGCTTGACCTCACCCTGACTTTCTCAGTTGCCTTAGGTGCATCTGCAACTAGCAGGACTTTTTTGTGGATTTTTGTTGGGTTTAGTTTGTGTTTGGTGCTTGTTTTTTTTTTTAAAAACTTTCTGATTTATTCTGGGTAAGGTGTTTGGGGCCAAGCTGTACTTTTGGCAAACAGCCTTCTAGATTTACTCCCTCTCTTCCAGTGGCTTGAAATCGTGTTCAGCCATATTTCCCCCTTAGATACAGCTACTGAAGGTACTTTTGATCTTCTGGAGAAACATGCTGTCTACTCTTTTCTCTCAGATTTTTATAATCATCAAGAAAAAAAAAAATATCCTTCACTGTAGCAAAGACAAACATAACAATGAAAGTGAACCAATGAAAAGGTACAGTGAAGGAATTGAAATATGTTTGCACTCCCAGTGCATCACTCTAACAGATAAGAGTGCTATCTGACTTTTACCTTTCGAAAGAGCTCAGCTGTTTCCCTGATAAAGTACGATAATCATACAGAAATGGACAGGGTTGCAATTTTTTCAAATGACTGGAGAAATTGCAGTGTTGTGCTGAATGAATAACCAGAAGGAACAAGTACTTCCCAAAGTTCACATTCATTCCCATTCATTCTCAATCTTCTTCTCACAAGAATGCAAGTAATAAATAGGAAAGAGTAAACCATTTTTATTAACCCACAGCATTCGTATATTAAGTGAAACAGCAGCTACAGAGTTTTCGCACTTACATTGCGAAGACTCCATTTATAGCATTTCTATTGAAACAAGGCTGCCCAGTTAGCAGAATTAGCTTTTCTTCTTCTACCTCCCCATATTTCCTCTGCTCTCTCACCATGAAATCACATCAGTTCCACTCATATCCCACACCCTATAAAAGTGTTCATCTCTTTTCCAGCTCACTCACTCATCTGGATGTTATTTTCCTTTGCCACCTTCAGCTCCCTGGTTTTTACTTATCTTTTTCCTTACTCCTCCCTGCTTCAGTTGCTCAGACAGGTGCTGGACATCTCAAAGCATAGACTCTCCAGGGAAACAAAGTATAATATTTATTAAAAAAAAAAATATTTTCCCCCTCATATATATCTAAA
Source organism: Theristicus caerulescens (assembly GCA_020745775.1). Taxonomy (NCBI): domain Eukaryota; kingdom Metazoa; phylum Chordata; class Aves; order Pelecaniformes; family Threskiornithidae; genus Theristicus; species Theristicus caerulescens. The sequence continues at coordinate 5,406,641 of CM036562.1, forward strand.
AGTTTCCCATCTATTATGATGACAATGCTCCTTTCCTTGCAATGCTGAAATGTGTCCCTCTTTTGTCCTCCTGTCTCTCTTACATCAGCTCTGTTTGGCAGAGCTCATTGCGATCCACCCTCAGCTCCTCACCGAGATGCACCTGAGAAGACAGGAATGCATCTTTCTAAATAAAATTAACTTGTCAGGCATAGACCTGGTTTAAGAGGAGCCAAAAACCTGCCAGCACTGGCAGCAGCACCACCTGCGTTCGGTGCTATTTCAAGGGGAACTGCCCATTGCAAGGCCTGCAGGGTGAATCACACACAGTTAAAAATACTAATTAGAAAATCACAGGGTCTGAAACTGAATCATGTTCACCAGCAAGCAGCAGTAACCAAATGGGTTTGTGTGTCTTGTGTATAAACACGCACAGCAATTGCATGGGGATGGTTAAACTGTGCAGGTGCTCCAGATGAGCCAAAGCAGAGCCACCATGTGCAGCACAGGTTATCACAGCTGGAAGTGTCTCTTTGCCTGTTTTACTGCTCATACCTTTAAAGGAGATTTAAATAGTGCTAGGGAAACACTGAACATGTTTTACTCCTGGGCTATAGTGGTTTTAACTCATTATTCTTCTATTCAGGCATTTTCAAGGCAGATTCAAAAAAAAACCAAAGTGCTCATCTGACGCATGGGTTAGCATCTCGCATACCCTGCTGTGTACTCACGTTCGAGCCCACTTGTCCAGTTCTTCATCCAAGTAAGTTTTAACTTTTCTTGGCTGGAGCCCAAGGGAATTCCCAGCAAAGTATACGCAGCTCTCCTCTCCGTTCACCAGGCTCAGATCAGCTGCAGAGGAAACCACAGAAACAACACACACATGGGAGTAAGCCCAGGAGGGACAGCACGCACACACACACACACACACACGTGTGCCACCACCCAGAGCTCTGCCCGTTCTGGAGCTCCCTCAGACACTGTGGTCCCTATGCGCAAATGGAGGTGCCGCATCCTGACCTTCCTCCCAGGACACCACGCAGGTGACCCTGCAGAGGGATCTAAGGAGGAGGACAGCAGGGCAATTTGCAAGCAGTTATTCCCCTCATCCTGCTGCAATTTTTGGCTGAGTCCATCTATACCTGTTCTGGAGCTAATGTGAGTTCAGGTAGCATTAAATCCCCAGGTGTCCTGGGCTGTGTGGGAAGCAGCCACTGGCACCGATTTTGTCAAGTCTGTAACCAATGGTGAGTGAAGAGGGAGTATTTTCCTAACCAGGCTATCCACCTTTCTTCTATCATCAATATATTCCTACTCCAAGTCATGAAACTACTTGAATCGTGCATTTAATAAAAGTTAAGACTAAGTAAATCTGTATCTTTCGTGTAAGTTCTCCCTGCATGATTAAATCACTATTTAGAAAAATGTAGTCATTGCACAGAATATTTTAAGGCAGCCTCAAAAAGTTCTTGCCTTGTCAGCATATATTGTGGGCTGCACTTCATGTCATCATCTGTGGAGGAGGAGGAAATCTATGTTGACAAATCCTTTCAATGATTAGGAGAAAAGCAAGGCAGTAGAAATTTATAAATAATAGATCTAGTGAGGTTCTGAACAATCTAATTACCCTGTGTCATCATCTATCAATCCAAACATTGCCTTTTTCTGTTATTTCTCATGTTACAGATTCTTGGAGGGACAAGTGATGGTGACCTTCTAGAAGTAGTAAGTAATTTGCATTCATCTATACATGTACTTACAATACCCCAAAAGCTAACATTATGTGTATTTTTGGTAAATACAGTCAATATTCCTCAGAAAAAAGATCAAATGAATTAATATGCTAAGATACATTCTAGAAATGAATGATAAGATTGCATTTCTGTCTGTGAAAATTTTATGTTAGGGCTGTAGAAAAATAGATTAGATGCCTGGAAAAGGTCTCTTACTACTTTTTGCACTAACAATTACCAACTTCATTGAACTTCACCAGGAACACATTTTTAAGAAGTATAGACAACATGGGTAATTTCTTAACTAAAGCTTTAGAAGCTTTTAAAAAGCATAAATCAGAGAGCAATTTCAGCCTAATCTGTTTTACAGATACTATGTCTGTTTTTCATCTCTATTCTAATATGAATGGAAACAGAGAGGCATAAATATTATCCATGCTCCTACATTGGTTCTATTAACAGTTCTTTTCCTATCAAGACACACAATAATACTGTCTCTTTGGGAATAGAGAGAAGGATCTTTGCTCAAGAATTTGGAGCTCAGTCTCACTAATACTCTTTGTAGTCCAATCAACCAATTAAAACAAGTAAGGAGTTATAAGCAAGTTAGCTTTTCTTGCACCACAGTCCTTTCTAAATAAAAACGGCCCTTGCGTCACTGTTGCACAGAGATGGCATTACCACTTTAACAAAGTGTATTTTTCTACTTTTACACCCATGACTTTGGACATTCTTTTTTTGGCATGTTATCAACTCTGTATTGGGCTGTACTCTTTTCCTTTTCACAAAAAGCCGTTTACTTCCCCCTCTCTGACATCATTACAAGACTCATTTTGGACCACTGCTGCTTCCCAAACCAGGCTTTTTTTTTTTTTTTTTGCAGTATCTTTGCCATTTCACAGCTTCTCCTGACCAGCATACCGTTGTGCTCCAACATTTCCTTGGTCACTGTGATATTTTTTACAGTAAAGCATTTGTTTTCTTAAGACTAGCACTTGTCTTTCCCCAAATTACTCTACCCTCATTTCTCACAGTATTGGCCCTATTTATTTCTGGAGGAGCTGTGGCGGACATGCAATATAGGTTGAAATATTCAAATAGGAATAAGCACAATTGATGAAATAAAGGCTGGTGCAAAACGAACAGAAGATAATTATTGAAATGTGTCCTTAGAGTAGCCTGAATAAAAAAAAATACATGAACAAAAATTTACATTAAGATTAATTAGGTACATTATAAATTATTCTCACACCTACTCAGATTCATGCAAACTAGTCAGATCAAGTAACGTATATTATTTTGCACACTAAATATACCTATTCGTCTACACTAAAGATGTATTTCTATACCTTTTAAACCTCAAAGAAAAAGCAAGTTTATTTTCAGAAATATTCAGTCCAAACAAAAGGGAAAAATACAATGTCTTTATTAACCAGAAAGGAAGGACTAAATCTGTTTATACGTTATGTGAGTCCTATCCCTTGTTGAAGGATAAAAGATCACCTCTTTCACACCTTCCCATACCCCCCTCACAAGCCCTCCAAACAAAGAGCCAGATTTATGAGATTAACCACTACCTTTAACCATCTCTTCAGGGAAATATAGCTCAACACTTTCACTCTGGGACATCTTTTTATTCCCAAGAAGCCCAAATGATCCTCTATTCCTTTACAAGATGACAAAGCACAAGCCATAGCCTTAATCAGATTGGTGATTTGGCGCCCGACTGCCAACTGCAATCCAGTCATTCCTACCTCCCCCCAGTGCATGAAAAAGCATTAAAGAGACTTTGTTGTCATCTCGGAGAAGGGCGAGGAGATCCAAACATTTCTTTAAATCTTCTGTTGTCATCTTTTGCTACTTGCTCACCCGAACTTTGCCTCATCCCTCATGCTTTACACATAAAAACTCAAAGATTTGCCAAGGAGTTAGTCTGCTAGTGGTTTCCACTTGATCGATATAACAAATAAACAGCTGTGACAGTTTATAAGTTGATAACTAAATTAAATTATTATAATGACTTTCTAAATATTTTTATGTACGTAATCTTACAATTGTCTCCTATGGATGTTCTCATCTGCTTCTTGTAAGGCTTCATTTTAAAATCTCATTGTAATGTTTTATGTAAATATATAAAGAATATTTGATGCCTAATATCTGTAATGACATTTATCTTCAGAAGCATGTTATCTAGGATCCGCTCCTGTGCTCAGATAAATGTCATGGCAGATCTGTCTCTATCGTATAGACAAACAATGTAAATATACATATGTATTTACACCCCTGCTGTTTTTCAGTAGGGAAGCTGTTCCTGATGACAGCTGAAGCACAGAAAAGAGAGACAGGGGAAAACGAGGAGGAAAAAACTCCTCAATTTGGTAACACGAGAATGATGGGTTCTCTGTGCTATTCAACTGGTACTACTAGGTAAGCTGCTTATCTTCACTAAAACATATATCTCCACAGTCTCAGGACTAAATATTGTAGTAACTGGGGGAAAAAAAAAACACATCAACAGTCTTTGAGTCTAAATAGGATGGCAATTGATAAACAAACTATAATGGAGGTTAGAAGGGAAGCAATGAAAACTGTCACAGCAGTATCAAAACCTTTACGTACTTCTTGGGAGATTCTTTAATCTGAAGCTGCTGAGACACTACACTGAAAAGTGACCTTTTATATTCTTGAGAGACATTTCACATGCTGCAGTCAAAGACACAGCTGCAGTTCAGGTGCCCTAGTTGAGCTGGATTTCAATAGCACAGCCAGATTAAGGGCAGCAGCGCAATGGCCATATGAGCTGCCTTCCAGCATCTTTCCAGCTTCAGAGGGACATTTTGCAGTGGCACGGTGGCAGCTGACATGGCTTTGAGTACAGAATAGTCATACCCTAACAAACAGATGGGGTTTACAAAAACCTTTTAAGCAACCAGAGGGAAAAAGAAAAAAATGACTTCTTGGCAGACAGGCTGAGAACACCTACTCCGTGCGGAGGAAGCACCTAGTTTAAATATTTGTAAAGTGTCCAGTTCTGCTCTGAATAATATAAATAGCAAAACTCAAGGATTTAAATATGGGTAAAGATACGCCAATACCACCAGTACCTACAGAACTAAGATTTATCAGCCTCACGTCCTAAGGACAGGAGCAAACTGCATTCCCGACGTTCATCATCTCTAGGCAAAAAGATACTGAAGACAAAGATAGTTTCAAAAGACATCCAGAAATTCAGACAATTGATACCATTTTCTACCATGGATCTTTACTGGATATAATTTGGTGAATGTACCTGTAATTTCTCATGTACCATCAGTACCGTTCTTTTGAGGAAAAGAAACCTGCAGAAAATTGTATCTGCATTTATTAGAAAATGAAAATATTTTGCAAGAAATTTCTATGATATTTTTTCCTTTAATTTTTAATAGATGTTTTCTGCCAAGGCAGAACAGGAGGAGAATGACTATGCCTATATTAGTTCACCATCTAAGGAAATAGTATGCCATTTTTTCAGCTTCCAGTGTGTGATGACCAGGGCCTGGAGAGCAGGGGCAGCTTTTGCTCCCCATGTATTTGACATGTGAGCTGAAAATAAACCCAGACAGGACTTGGGAAGCCAGAGGAGAGCCCAGGACCATGCTGCCTCCATAAGTGGGTGCTCCCATCAGGTTTCCCTGCATGATTTTGGCCAGACACAGCAGCAGTGGTGGGTACAAAAAACCCCCTTGGAAATATTTTGTACTTTTGCTGGGCTAGGAGTGCTAACTCGAAGAAAATGACTCTCTCTCAGCTTGCCAGCCCTGCTGCACACCCCTCCTGCCTCCCTGCCTGTACACCAAGTCCTCTCTTAATAAATCAAAGGTACCCCTGCTCCCATGCCCAGGCATGACACAGGCTCCTCAAAACAACCTACAGACCAGGAATGAAGCAGAAAAATTTTGAGAGCCATTTTGCATGGCTACATTGAAGCCACGTGCAGTTATCTATTTGTAGGCAATTCATGAGGAAAGTGGGAAAGATCTTCAAATAAAATGTTTCATTATGAATTATTTGCTCAGATCAATTATTTATTCTAAGGCACAGTCTTCCATTTGGCCTCAGGAAGAAAATCATCTCTACTACTAGCAATAAGGCATAAATGTTAATATAATATACGTATCATCTCTTTCATTAACTAAAATAATTGTAACTAGATAGATAATACCAAACTATATTACACCAAGGAAGCAACTACTCTGAACTATTGTAAGCTACATTGCCGTTTCAAACCATTAGATAGAAATGCTTCTGCCTATAATTTTCAATCAGTCACTATATTGTTCAAAGCAGCTGACTGACAGCATAAGCACCATGTAAGTACTGTATCCTCGCATTTTATTCAGGATGGGAATGAGAGCATAAAGCTTTTGGTGCCAGAATAAGTTGATGGATTGATTTAGCAACATCAGGGACATACTGTGCTCAGATATGACTGCAATTGCTCAATTATCTCATAAGTGACAATGATTTCCCAAGATTTGTGATAAACACATGCAGAAGATGTGAAGCCCCACCCTTTCCCCCCGCTCCCCCACTGTAATTATAATTCTCACTTGGAGGCAGATCCTTGACTTTTGGGATACAGAAACATTCACGAAGATGCTTTAACTCATCTTCTTCATCTAAGTGAAAAGCAAGTTTCTTGTCTGTGGGACTGCATCCTAGCCGCAAGGCAGTTTGCTCTAAAATGGTTGCTGGTAACACAGGAGAAGATGGATCCATTTTCAGGTCATTCAATTTCACCTTAAAATGAAAAATGCCACAGTTTAGCTTCTGCAGTATGCATATTCACGAGTGGCTGATAAGCAGCCACTAAAGCTGCATCATTCAAGACCCAAACTTATTTGATGTAAAGCTTTTAAAAATTGAAGTATTTGAATAGAATGGTAAAACTGATCAATTCAAGTATTTCCAAGGCAACATATTGCTGTAACCCCAAAGGCTTTTTTTTTTTTTTTTTCCTCTCTATAGATACAATGTTCTTCCTTTTTTAAGCTATATCAGCAGCTTCTAAGTTCTCCCACCAGGCTGATAGCAGTTACAAATGCTGAAGTGTCATTCACAATTTTGAGATCTCAAAGCCAGAGGCGGCATTACTGTTTCTGCAGTCTGTGCTCAGCTACACTGAGGTTGTTTCCAGGTTGTGCCACGTTCAACCTCTTTCAGCTTTTCTTCCTTAAAAATATGAGGGGGTGTTTGTGTACAGCCATGCTCACGTACAAGGGCAGAGCAGGCAGGATACAGATGGCAGACAAAGGCATCATTAGAAATGCAGCTTTCAAGACCAGGACCTTGAATTACTATTGCCTTCTAGCTACACCAAATATCCTAGTGTTTTAGCTCTGTTTTTGTCCTGGGAAAGGAGGGAAGCCCGAGTCAAGCTGCAAACATGACAGCCCATAGTTTCTAACAGAATATCCAAAAGTGTATCTGCAAAATTTACAAGCTCATTGATCTTTATAAGAAGAGTTCTGTAACTGTAATGCTCAGAGACATCATCAGGTTCAAGATAGCATTTGTGCACTGGGCTTCACAGATCTATTGGCAAAGAAAATTTATGACATGTACTCTGTACTTTAGGGAAAAACTTCTCCAGTGTTGCCTGCTGCGTTCTGTTGCAGAAGGTAGTCACTGAGGTACTTGGTGGTTTCCCCAGTTTAAGGAACTGTATAGTTAGACCACACAATATTCTCTGCCTTTTTAAACGTTCCCAAGAGTTTTGGTGTAACAGAGAAACTCTAGAGGATAGGCAGAAATAGGACAAGATTAGCACATAATATGCAGCATAGAGCCACAAGAGAATACAGCTTTTTCCCCTCTCTTTGAGAAAGAAAACTCTTGAAGTACGTATCTTCCACAAGTACCAGCTCTCTTTTCTTAAAACCAGTAGTATATTACAGAAAGTTCTCTAGAAACAAGCTGTGGAGAGAACAGATGATTATATGGGTTTTAGCCAGCTGAGCATTACATTCATTGTCACTGAACCTAGCTCAGGTTTTTGCGGAAGAGGGGTTCTGAGAGTCAGTGTGACAGTATGTTCCAAGTTATAGAAATTTTTTTAGATTAAATCTCTTAAGATGCATTTGTCTCTATTCTTTTTGGTACAAATACGTAAATGCAGATCAGGTTTTTTTATCAAATTTTTATGCCAATCCCTGAAGACCATCCAGAAGAGCTTCATCGATGCATATGGGAAGGACAACAGTTGGTATTTAAATTTAAACCCCTAAATAGCACAGCCTCATTAGTGCCAATTAATCCAAACCTGTTTATACTTTAGCCAAATGGCCAGCATGATGCTAATACCTGGTTTAATTTGCTATCATTTAGTTTATGATGAGAACATTTTCATTTTCCCCTCCAGACTTGATATCTTACACAGTAGCAATTTTTCCTCTCCCACCAGCATGCAGAGTTAAAAAAAATAAAGTATGCCAGTAGAGCTCTTTAAGACAGCAGTTTTCATTTAGCTAATGTTCACCCTCTCCTGGGAGGTATTGGAGATATCCTATTTTTGTGCTGTCTCCACACAGGTTGTTCACACCTCCTCATTGTCACCAAATTTATCATTCCCACTCATTCATCCTAATCATCCCTTAGCTGGTAAAAAGGAAAATAAAATGGCAAAAATGGTTGAAAAAAAGATATTTAAACTTCTTTGTTCTCAGAGTGTTTTTCAAGGCTCCTAGGAGGCAGAGGGCTACACCTAGACAAGCAGTTGGGTGTGATGCTAGAGTGGCTGAGCTGGCTGGAATCAATACACTCAACCGGTCACCTCCCGAAGAGTTACCACCCCACTGTAAGCCCCACGAGAGATGTGACCAGGCTCCCTATTGCCCAGGGAACCATCTCTCAATTCCTCTACAGCTGAACAGCAGATCCAAGCCCTTGCCTCTGCCACCTCCCCTGCTGGGGTATTGGTAACAACTTGTGTGCTCTTCTGCAGGTCAGAAGAGTATTGACCTTCTGGACCTCATTTGACAGTCACCAGGGAGGATGGTTTAGAGATCTTTATTTCCCCCAGTAGATGTTGTGAAACATCTAGAAAAGCAAGCTAGGTTCACGGACACTATGGCCATTATTAATACAGGCACCTTGTTATAATCTAAAGACACTGTAAGGTAACTTAAGTTTCACTTCTCCAAATTACAAATTTTAAGAAGTCATGGGTGTAATCAGTAAATCAGGGTTTATTTTTCAAGCAATATTGGGATCAGCACTGGGAAAGTAAAATTACTTTTTGTTTCCAAAGGCTTATTTCCTTGATTTACAACACTAGCATGGGTGTCTATAATGTCTGTTATCCCACAGACATTATCAATGCATGTCCAATACATACTCACATAAACAAGATATAGTCCTCTATTTTTAATAACGAGTGTTTAATGCAAATTATGGAAAAAAATCCTTGGAGAAGGGGCTGGAAATCAAGTCTCCCTGACTGTCTACTTCCAGGTAAAAGGACCACACAGGAGCCTGTGTAGTCTTTTCTGTGCAGTCAATCTCCCTCCCACTCAAGTTAACGCCTGGATTTTTTTTGCTCCCCAGTGATGCAGCTCCTGAAGTAAGGGAAGAAGCCTTTTAATCTCTCTAAACAGGTGACTCATATGAGTTAGGGATATTTGTTTGGTGATGCTCAGCTCCCCCGGTCCCTAGGAGGGAGACTGTGCAGCATTGGCATTGCCGTCAGCTATGTCCTATCCTGGATATAGCCTATGAGGAAGGTTTGGGAGTCTCCAGCGTTTATCTCCTAGGGCCCACACAGGCAATGCCAGCTAATTCCCTTTCAATTTATGATCAGGAGATGGATGATAAGGGTGCTTGAAGGACAGGTTGGTTTTATACACCAGATCCCCTCATCTGGTCTGTAGATTCTCTGCTTTACACCATGTCAACACAGCACAGCATCCTCCCATTTGTCTTACTAGTCACCATTTTTCAGTAAGGACACACAGTTATTGCAGTGGATTAATGACTATCATATTCCAAGCCATCCGCTGACCTGTCTGGCAAGCATAGATGGGTTTTGTTTCCATTTGAGGCCTGACTCAAAACCCACTGAAGTCAATAGGTGTCTCTATTACAGATAAAGATTTCTGGATGGGGCTTTTTGTTCCCTGTCATTGCTGCAGCTTGCTGCATCTGATCAATGACTTTCGTTTATTATGATTCTTATTTATATTAAATTTTGACAGCAAATATAATATTAAATACAAAGATCTAGAAGCTAAAAATGATTAAGTGCTCAGAGGTATCTGATTTAATACAAACATTATGAAATAAGATAAAACTACTAAAATAAAATCAATCAAAATCCTATTGAGGAATGAAATCCCAGAGATCCAATTCTAAGACCAGAATAAGAAAGTACTTTTGTCCTTCAAATGGGAATTAGGCTTCATAGAGAGGGAATCCCAGAATTGCTTGGGTTTTTTCTTTTTTTTTTTTTTTTTACTCTGACTGGCATTATTGCATTTTCTAATTGCTGCAGAATAGAGTCCCATGCAATTATTTTACAATAATTGATGAATCATTTGTTATGTTCTACATGTAAATACATTTGTATAAGAACAGCACACCTTTAGTCCATCCAATTATTTTCATTTAACTGAAAACTATATTCTGTATCATCTTCAAATTAAAATTCACACCCATCAGTGCAAAATGATTTCCACCTTGATAAATGTGGTTCCTTATAAGGATTTTTTTCATACAACTTAGAGCCAAAATAATCAACATTTTAAGAGAAACAACTTGCCTCCACCACCTACTCTGGAAAAAGCATTCAGGTGTTTTCTTCTCCCTTTCCTTGAAACTTCCTTACACTGTTTGACTTAATAGATATAGATGACATGAAGTCAACATTTTTTTTTTTTTACTCTTTCTTTGCTCTTTTGACTCTTCCACAGAATTTGCCTCTACTGCATACTGATTCAATGTAAAGAATTCACCAATGACTGTTGGCAGTCTCATTTTCAAAAAGAGCATATGCAACTTAATTTAAGAAAACAGTCATTATTCCATATTTTATCAGCCCAGATATCAGCCCCACTACTTCATCTCCCATTTTACAACTATAAAAGACAATGGATGAGAATTAGTCAGACACAAGTGACGCGAATGTCTGGGTGATTATTTCTGTTTTGTCCTTTATGCATAATTTACTGACTAAATAGAAAAAAATTGTGTGAATATTAGCAAGCCATCTTATCAAACTTATACAGGAAGGTCCATTAGGCTTAATTATATGAATGATAATTTCTCCTATTTTTAGATCCACTGACAACATTTTTATTGATCTACCCTCTGTCTATAATTGTATCTTGATGTCTTTATTAAAAAACTGTAAAGTCCCCTCGCCCCCCTTAAACATTCCTTTAAATATTCCAAGATGTTACTCACAGTCTTTCTACCCAGCACAGTGCTGACAGGCATACAATGAATCCCTATTTAAAAAGCTGGATAAGTACCCTCAGAGAAAAAGAGTTTATCATGGAAATAGCATGTGCTGCACTTTCTGCCCTCCAATAGCTGTTTACCAGGTCGCTAAACACAGCTCAGCCCACAGACCTTTGACATTTTCAGGTTAGTGTCCAAATGAACTCTTCGGAAGGAAAGCTGGGGGTGGGCACATGTATAAGCGTGCAAGTTTGCCGTATAGGTCCACGCTGTCAAAATACACCCACTGAAAGCACCAATAGCGCTGTGGATTGAAGTCGCTTTAAAAACAAACATCGAAAAACTACAGAAATGCACAGCGCATAAGGGCTGGTTCTTCTTCCCATCTTTACACAAACAAAATTGCTTTTGTGAATACAATTTTGCAGAAGGAAGTTCCTAAAAAAGCACAGCCCAAAGCAACACACATTCTAGATTACTTCAGGTTAAATACACTTCAGTGAATTTGTTTAAATTACAGAACTGCAGAGAAAGAAAAATCTAAATATTCATAGCACACCCAACAACAGACACACGGCAGCAAACACAACTGTATAATTAAATAAGTTACACAGCACAGTGTCACAGCTGCAGCAAGGGAATGTGACAGAGAGGAATTATAATAAACTCAGTTACTTAGAGCAATTTAGGCACATATTGACCTTTATGTCAAGAAGTGTTTTGATGTTAAAAGTAATTTTACATATAAAACTCATCTTTTCCCCTCCACAGTGAAACCACGTTACCCTGCGGTTGGCAGCCGTTCCTGAGAAAGGATGATGAAACTCTTGTGCAAATACTCGGCGTTGCATGCAGAAACAGCCACAGTCACGTGCCTGCTCCTCCAGACTCTGACCCGTACAGCGACCAAACACATGACCTCTGAGAGTTAACTAAAAACCAGGTGTATATATTTATTTATTTTACTTTGTTACCACAGCAAAGTTTAAAGCTCTGATTAAATTAAGATGACACCTTTCTCCTATACAGGAACAAGAATACACATACAATTATAGTGAAAATTGTTTCAAACCAAACTCTTTCGCTTTAGTGAAGGAGCAGATTGATGGCATAAGAGCTAGAAGTCAGCACTGTTCACAGCCACAAGGCAGAGGGATTGGTGGCAATTTACATGGAGCATGGATTTGCCAGGGTGGAAAACAGAAGAAGAATTAGAGGTGAAACTAGAGAAGAACAGAGTTGATATCTCTCTTTACTCTCTATAAACATTATCTCAAACCAGCCACATGTTAGCCCAGTCCCCTCCATTCAAGCTTGAATGACACCCATTCCTACACATAGTTAGAACATAGTCATCTGGAAGCAACAAAAGTCATTTCTCTCTATTCAGCCTCTGAAGTTTTGGGGGGGGGCAGAAACCCACAGGAAAAAAAAAAACAGTGAGGAGAGATATAGGGGCAAAGGGGGCAGAGTTGTGGACTAACAATGTAATTTAGAGATACGACTCCATCTTGGTGTTCTGCATGCACAGACCCCTGAGTAATGCTTGTTTATTATCTGGATTTCCATTTTCAGTAAGCACCAATATATTTGACACTCTTGAACTGTAACATTTCACCTTCTTTGCTAGGAAAAAAAAAAACCAACCACAAAACAGCAAAACAACCACACAAAGCACTTAATATTGACCCAAAATAAAGCTAACCTCTATCCATCAGTTCTTGCAGTATCCTTACCCTGTTTTGCACTGTCAAATGATTTTTTGGACTTCCCACTAACTTATCTTGTTCACTCCACCAGCAAGACAACCGGACTGCTGCTCAACAAACCTTGTACCACCAGGAATTTGGGCCAAGAAAGAGAAGCAGGAGGTTGAGGCACTTCAGCTACTGAGGCAAGAGGGATCCAATGTCAAACTCACCCCAAAAGGGTATTTATTTCGTTTGGTTGGCCTGGCCATTTAGGTTAAACCTGCAACTTTTCATTTTGCCCTTGGAAATAAAACTACATGAACAGTAGAGTGACTTTCCCACTGCATTTTCCTTTGAAAAAGCACCTTGAGTTTTATCCTTGATTGTCAATGGTGGCAGGAAAGCAGCTGTGCTGGCAAAGGCCATATGTTTGTAGACTTTCATGAGAGTAGGAATATCGACCCCTTCTTCCCAGCTCTTCTTCTCAACTCTTCAGATGAAATGAAAGAAAAACAAAGACAAAAACCTTTGCCCTTAAATTCAAGACTCAAAAATCAGCAAACTTATATCTTTTTTAGCTGCAGAACTAATCTAATGGTCTGTATTTTTTTTTTTCCTGTGATGCTGCGAAGTAACCAGAGGGCAGGAAGAGAAGAAGGAGCCATTGCAAGCCACGGTGAGACCAACATGCAAGGGAGCGAGGCCACACAAGACAGCCAAAGTCCCAGTGGGCACTGGCTGATGTGGCAGAGAGAAAGCAGAAAATGCAACGGAGGGCAGCCCTGCCTTCCCTCTCTCAAAGGAGCTGTTAGGAGAGCGATAGGAAGGCAGTGACGTTTGACAGACAGTTCAGAGAAGGAAAAAGAAAAGAAAAAAAGAAAAAAAAAGGATTTGCAGCTTTGTGGGAAGACAAGCTCTGCATGTCTGTAACTGAGGGTTGTATGGGGTACATGGGGCAGAGAAGGAATTAAGGGGTGGACAGGCAAACACATTCCTTATACCTACAGCTTCCCTGTCTCATTCAGAGGTGCTTAACCATGTTAAGCCACGCACTGCCAGACACATCCATGAGCGTGCTGATACTGCTTCATCTCATCCTTCACCCTAACCATTTGCTGTACCCACCTGCTATCCGTCACTGCCAGCCCCAGGCTCACCGGAGCACGTTCGAGCCCTTGTCATGGGAGCCTTGTCCCTTGGCTGAAAAAAACTACGTGAGCTTTTCCACAGGAACACCAATAAAACTTGTAATAAATTAATTTGACAAAACATATGCCTTCTTCTCAAGACATGTGACAACAACAAATAATCAAGTGTGCCCTGAAGCACATCCACCCTGTGCCAGATGGGATGGCAGGACACTTGGCCCATCAGGTCATGAAAGCTTGCCTTGGCACTGCTAGCCCAGAGCGCTCTTGCTGTCAAGAGGGTAAAATGATCCAGCAAACAAAGAAGGATTCTCTTTAACTGAAAAAGGCAGGTCTTACCCAGGATGAGATGGCCTGGAAGACCCTCAGGCAGGAAAACACTGTGGTTTCTACAGTCTGAAAAGGAGCAGCAAGGCAATGATTTGTCCAAGCAGCACACACTGCATCTGCAGCACAGAGCTCTGCTCAGCGCACAGATGCTTAGAAAAACTAAGGTTGTCTGTATTTATAAGGCAAGCCCCACAGCTATTTTTTAAAGCATGCCATCTGCACCTTATGATGGCATGATGCATTTCACCTCAGGCCTAACAGCAATGACTTGGTAAACAACAGCATAAAACCTTTGGTCGTCTTTCTGCTGAGCTTGCTATACCAACTTTCTTATTGCTTTTGTTTTCTCTTCACCCCATCAACACTTCTGCTCTGCCTGAAAAGCTCATCTTTTACTTCAAGCTGCATTTAAACCCTACTTGATCAGGATGCCCTACACCTGCTCTCACTTACCTTGTTCTCCTCCCTCCCAGACCCTAGAGAGTTATATTTTGCTTCTGAAGGGAATATTTGGTGTATTTGCAGCAGTGGATCACTCTGGTTGTGTAATTCTGACTTTTGGTCTTCTAGTTAAGACTGAAAAAAACCTGACTCAGTCCATTTAGCTTTACCTTACAGGGTTAACTCTCTATAACTATGATCCAGGGTTTTTTTTTTTTATTTATGGGGGAGTGATTAGTAGCTCCTGATAAATTATTGGCTGCCTTTTGGGTGGCCAAAGTGAGTCCCTGAAATCTTCTTGCTTGTCTGAAGCACTTTTCCTTATTCTCTTTTCAGTTGGACTGTTAGGCACACCTCCTTAAGTACATATGGATTTTTCCCTGCTCCTAATACTGTTATTTTTCATGCTCTGTATCAGTTACCATTTTCATTTCTTTCTGAGTCTTTAAACATAGTATTTGTCCTTTAAAATCTATTCTTAAAGTAGAGTCTCTATGGAGCAAAAAAAAAAAAACAGAGATAAAAAAATATTTACTTTTCTGCAGTAACATTTAGGGAGAAATATTCCACCACTGCACTAATAATAGTAATACCCAGAGAGGGACAATAAGGGAATCAGGGTCAAGCGATTTCCACGTAAAGAGAAACAAGAACAGTAACTCCCCCCGGCTTTGATAACTCCACGGTAGCTGCAACAGCAAGAGAACATATTTTGAATAGATGAAACTTCCATGTATCTCTCCAAGTTAGCTGCTACTAATAAAAGACGACTGTACTTCTGATGCCCTCACCCGCATTTCCAGGTGGAATGCACATACACATGTGTTTTAAAAGCCTCTTGCTACAAGGAACGGTTTATCACTGTTGTCTATCTTAATGTTTTGCAAAGGATAAGAGCTTTTTTTTTCCCCTATGGTCAAATATTTGGTGTTAATGTTTGCTTTGGACAGCGAGGACTTTTTAAGCCATTTTTACCAAATACAAGAACTGTAGTGGGGATGTGTCCGTCCCTTCCCGAGGGAGCAGTAGTATAACAGCAAAAGGGGAATTTGAGAAACTGAAAGCAAAATGAGGGACCTGGCACCGTCTTTTCTCATGGCAGCTACTTGCTATGTTTTGCATAACCTTAAAAATAAATGCGCTTTGGGGATGGATATACAGCAAATCTCCCAACTACTCTTTCTCCAAGGTCCTCTCAAAGACAGGTGAAAGTGTCTGTGTATCAGATATAGCCTCTCTCTCTCTAGCCACTGTTTCATCTGCAGGTCCTCACCCACCAAATGACCAGCTGTGTGTCCAGACTCTCACAGTACAGGCCAATTGCCAACTTCTTCATCTACTTGTAGCACATTTCCTGCCTGTGGTCAAAGAGCTTCTGAGAAAGGGGAAATCATATATCAGCTACAGGCCAGATGCAATGGGGTAATAACAACAAGACCTTATTGTGAGGCTCCCCACAATACCAGAGCTTTCTTTTTTTCTTAAATATTTGTGTACCGTGTCTTTTATGATGTACTTCATACCACTGCAGGTTGACTAATGGCTGAGGACTTTAATTGAACCGAGGCAGACAAACAATCCTGGTGCATTTTCCCTCCTTTCCCTGCCCCCTGTTTGCAGTTCCGTAAAAGTGAATGCACTTCACACTTTCATTTTTATTTTTAAGCTCTTGCAGCAGTTACCATCCAGCGCAAGACTCAGGGAGGGAAGAAGGAAGAAAAGACAGGTCAGAAAATAACAAGCTGATCTTGTACTACATGTGTGCTGTATCAAAAAAAACCCCAAACATTTTCTACAGCGTAGTACTGATTAATGAGAAGCACAATGTGGACCTGGACCCTCCAAGAGCTGAAGTAAAGACAGGTTATGCCTGATTTAAATAGCATGCTACTGTTCTGGATGGCCTGGAAGCAGTAGAGGAAGCAACAGTACATAAAGGATCGTGACAGGCAGCAAAGTGGTGTGTGACACCCAGGGGAGGCCACCATAAAGAGCCAGCAGTGGCTTAGGAAGGGGATATAGTCATATATGTTCTGTGATAAGAAACTTATTCTGCAGCTTTTTATCAGAGGGGGTTTAAGAGTACAGATTCAAACAGTGGTAGATCTTTTCGGCAAAGCTGAAATTCCTGAAAAATACTTTAATGTCAAATAACAAGAAAACTAACAAGCTCCTGCATTAAGGCCACTGGGGCACGGCATCGTTCTTGCAAGGGGACAGAGGTGAGGAGAAAACCTTGCCCTTTATTCATAAACTCAGCAGGTTCTGTGGGAATGACAAAGTACCAAACTCTTTCTAGAACAAATACAGGTTCTTGTGCCACTCAGAGCAGCCTTTTTGATATCCATACACTCACTCCTTCCTTCCCCATCGCCAGATTTGAACCTCTCAGCCTTCCCTATCCGAAGATTTTATCTTTGTTTGATTCACTAATAAACTGATTATGCAGCAAATCAGACTGCAAACCGGCCAAGGTCTAAATGAAGCTTTGCCAATACCCGACTTCCTACTGATATTTATAATCCTCAAATGACCCTTTGCTTGAACCCCCAGTTGCAGACAGTGACTCAGCAGTCGCAGGGCTCCTATTAGTATTCTCAGGGCATTTCCAGAGCGTTTTAAACTGACTGTCTCACTTGTGCTGTGATCAGACCTATCAGTTTGTGGTGAATTGCTCTGAGGAAGGTTACAGGTCTCCATAGGGACTGCACATGATCTTTGAAAAGTGCATTTCCCTCTAGCAAGTCATAAATGCTCAAGAGAGTTGCTAAAGATCACTCAAAATACATTATTGAATACTTTGATGCCGTACTCTCATTCTGTGTTATCATACACTTAAAGTATATTAAAAGGTTCCCTAAATACCAAGTGCATTTGCGTGGAATAGATTTTTGTTTTCTGAAGCCAGAAGGAAATAGTTTTGTATTGTTACAGGATATATAACACTTTTTCTACAATTCTGCAGAATGGATTCTCAGCGTTTGACAGTGCTTTTTTTTTTTTTTTTTGCTTTCTCCAGCTCCAATGACTGTTGTGATAGACTTTAGTTAACTTCTTTGGATTGTTTTTTTCCTTGCTAACAGTCCGCAGTCAAAATGAAAAATAAGAACCTTCTGGATCCTGTCTTGATAAGGTCAGATTGTAGAATTTTTCTTTCCAGCAATTTAGCCAGGCTCTCTCCTTCCAGAATACATTTACTCGGTAATAAACATCTCCAGACAGCCGGGCTGTACAGACTGGAAACAATTAAGCCAAAATTGGGGAAAGCAGCACATGAATAAGTATTCCACTTTAATGAAATTAGACTGAAAAATTCAGGAGCAAAGGAAGTAAAAGCATTTTCAAATTGTATTAATTAGGCATATTTGTAAAAAAATCTGTGCTCATGCAAGTACCTTATGCATTTTTTAATATCAAACTATGCAGAAAATGTGCTGGGTAATCACAAGCTTTTGGTGCTGTAATGCTGTGGTCAAGCACCAGGCACACACCTATATTTGGGGTACATAGGTCTACTAGGAAAAACAAAGAAGTTTAACCAATTTTCTTTAAGCTATACAGAAGGAAGGCTGCCAAGCAGCAGTTTAAAGGGGTTTGTCTTACTGAAGCAGAATAAGGTTAAAAACCAGCTTATTCCAGAAATGAGTTAACTTATGCTATGAAGAAGCCTCATCTCTCAATTAGGCAAGCAATTAAGTAAATATGTTTAGCTGTCCCAACTTGTTAGAGATCCAAGTAAAATCCCTCTGAAACAACCCAGAATTTTCCTGTCATCACGAACATTTCACCAGATCCTAGATTTTATAGCTTTCTAATTTTTGCATAAATGCATTTACCACTTAGACATCACACGCTTAATTGCAAATCCATCACCTGTTTACTTGCAGTAAGAGAACAAAAAGCACCTGTGCCATTATTTTTAATTAGGTTATCCTCCTACACCCCCTCTGTCCAACATCCTCAAATAGTTTATACATAAATTCTAAAATAATTTAGAATTGAATAATTACACACCATGCTTGTGAAATCTGTTGGTGTGGTTTTCTCGAGAGACTCAAAACTAATACAAAACTAAACTTGGTTTTATAAAGCACTGTTTCAATTTGGAAAGTTCACAGCATTTTCAAGAGGAATTAATGAACGTTGCTAATAGCTGGATCCAAGTTATAAGGCATTAGGAGGACACAATCATGAGGAAAGGCAATATATAACCTTTAGATGGGACAATTAGAGATCAATTATTAGAGCCAGAGAACAGCATTCGAAAGCAGCTTCTTCATTAATCAAAGATTATCTCAAATTAGAATGTTTAATTATTTGCCAAGGTTCTTTGTATATTCTTCTGTACTAAAAAAAAAAAAAAAAAGCCAGGGGCTTTTGGAAAACTGCTAGCTTTTTGAACATTTCATTTTAACATGGTTTTAAAGCTACAATACCAAATATTTTAAAGACCGTGTAACACAGTGAAAGTTGCATAACTCAGAAAATTACATCGAAGATGCCACAGCTGCTGGTTTGTAGTATGCTAAGTCGTGTGGGTATTGTTAACTACTTTCATGTCTGGCTACATGGAAAAAATGTTTCAATAGAAATGGCAAGAAAGGAAAAGATGTGAATATCCTATGCACTGTAATGATTTGTGGCAGGATCCTAGGATCTGATGTTAGATTTAGATCAAACTTGTAGGCATCTGAGGTTTAGGTTCCCAAACCACTGAGCATATCCAAAATCTAGAGTGGGAGGCAGCATCATGAACAGGCACAGAAAGGGTGATTAGACCAGCTGGTGGGTAGAAAATGCTGGGCACCAGTATCTGCTCCTCTGCCACCGCATGGAGAGCACCATCTCCCGTGTCAGAGGCAGTCCTCCAAATGCAAGCTGCAAAACATGCTGGAAGTCGGTTCAGCATTACCTTTCCTGGGCTAGTAGCCATCGCTGACCAAATCACCATGTATATTTGTATATTCTGACAGTTTAGATGATAGCTGGGAGGAGATACACCTGGACTGCAGGAAAGGCCTTTTGCAAACAGGAATTTTTGAGAAATACAAGGGGAGGAGACCTTTACTGAGACCCCTTTGCAGTTTAGGCAGGTGCAAAGTACATGGCTTAGGAGAAACAATAACTCCTACTCATCTGTATAAGAGCTGAAGCGCTTGGGCAAGTCCCCTCTAAAACGGCCCTAAAAGCTACAAGCTTTGGAGAGCACATCTTCAGCTGTGACAGCATGAACAGGAGCGGCTGAGCTGTCCTGCAAAAGCATCGTGGTCATCCCAGAGCACAGTTCTCCCGTTCTTAGGGAAATGCCATCTGCCAGTTGTTCACGATGTAAAGTCTGTTCAACCTGTGCTTGGCACACTCACCATTTATCTCCTACAAGGAAGATAAATGCTTGGTGGGCACAACGCGAGCTGTCCACGGAGCTGTGGGCACCTGAGTACCTGCTCATGGATCTTTTTGGGAAGTGTGTCCCAGTGCAGTGCCTGGACAGTTATTCTTCAGTGACAGCCAGACGCAGACATAGATGTAGTCTGGGGAACCAAGCTGTTCCCATTATGAGATACCTTTCTTACACAGTTATAATTTTTCTCATGGCCAACCTTATATTCAAGCCACAGTGAAACTCTTACGTCTTTATTCCTTGGTAATGTGTATCCTGAAAGTGGATACAGGCTTTCTTCTTCTCATAGATGACCTTCTTTCCTTGCAAGTCTCCATCCTTTGTCAGCTAGGTCAGGATGACCCCAGGCATGTTCAGAGTCATTTGAACTAGACTTTTGCACATATTGCCACCATAAACCTCTCTGGTACAGCTCTGCTTTTAACAGAAATGCCTCCCAAGTAATAACTAACCCTGAGAGATTCTGATTAAAACCTGTCACTGTGAGAAAGTATACCAGCAACCTGAGACAATCAAATGGCTCTCAGTCTCTGTCTTTCACCAAGTCTCTCCCCTACTGTTCATTAGTTTACTTGCTGTTATAATGAAGATTTGTCAAACATTCATGCTTTGATGCAGCGATCTAGTCACCACTAAAGAACATGGCGGTGATACCTGTAGCACATGACAACTCCTGCTCTTGTAGCATACCTTGTGCAGTATATATACAGCGAGGTGTGAATTCAGGCAATGCAGAAGGGCTTCCTTCCCACAGAGTGCTTAGCACAAGTTCAGCGAGGAGTTCCTCCACAGATGGCTGTAAGAGAAGGCAGTATAGGGGATACCGGGGTGATCCTCGCTGATAAAAGGAGATAAATGCAAAGGAAGATGAAGTCAAGGACATAGGGAAATCTGCACGATCATTTTCAATGGCCTAGAACTTGTCTTTATAGAGACCAGAGCTAGGGTTCTGCAACATCTGTTGGCAGCGTCACCAGAACAAAGCAAAATGTTTGACCCTTTCCACACCAAATTGTGATGAGTGAGGGGTGCCAAGTGTGCCATCACCTCTTATTTAATCATTACCTTTTTTCCACTTTGAATTCTTGACATTCTGCTAAATATAAGGTAAAATGATGGCTAGCTAGTTATGCTGTGTGCTGTTTCCTGCAATTAAAGTCAATTCTTGAAACTATTTGGTCTGTTTTTTTCTTAGATTCCAAGGAAAAAGTTATTTTCACACTTCCCACAGTTTTCTTAAATGCTTTAATTCTTACTGATGTAAGAACATAACAAAATGAGGTGCCTTTTAGAATTACTCAAATGTTCAGCTAATAATAGTGCATGACATAACTACTATATAGACTTTATCAGAGCGGCTGTAGCCAAAATAGCTGTTTGTGGAAATATCATGCAGACATATGTGAACATTCAGTATAATAAGTAGAATATAATACAGTCGTTCCCACATTGTTCCTATTTTCTGAAGCAGGAAGAGCATCCAGGTCTGAGGAAACAGGACTGTGGCCATGGCATGTCTTACACGCTATCGATTCCTGGCTGCTTTCTCTGCCCTTTGAATCAGCCACTAATTGCCTTGGTGAGAGTAGATTTCAGGATGCTCAAGGTCATTGCCACTCAACCCAACTATGCCAGACTCTACTCCATTTGTTAATTATTTATGCCTCTTCACAGCATAAGTCACACATGCCACGGTGCCCTGCACTTCACTTGCCATTCCATAAAGCTTTATAGGTAAGATGCATCTCTCTCAGGTTGAAGAAAGGAGTTAAAAGATTGAAGTTCCACAATCACTTTAAGTTGGTGCAAGGCTTGGCTACTGCTGACAGGTTTGATCTCTCTCTGTCGAAACTGTATGTTAATGCTCACCCCCTTTTTTGCTAGCACTAGCACTTCTACAACCAAATCAAGAGATGCAGCTATATATATTGAATTGCTGGATTAATTTTCAGCCATATATTTGCAGGGGTGCTAGAACTCACATGGGGAAAATAGAAAGAATAAATAGCTACTCCAAAGTAGGGTCGTCCAGACTTCAGTTGTCTATGGCATTGCAGCCTAAATCAACCACTACACCGCCTAAGGGGGTGGCTACTGCATTATGCATCTCCATTTCTTGAATGCACAGAGTTTAGCAATGCAACGCTAAGGCAGACGTAAACATCTGGCCCAATAAAGAGCAAGTAAATCACAGCAGGATGTCCACATATTTGAAAACTGTTAAACAAACAACTTCATTATTTCAAGTAGTAAATTCATGTGGTTTTAAACTAGACAAGCAAAAGCCCAGGCTCCTTCATGGGTCAGTTCAGGGCTGGGGCAACTCAATGGAAGGAGTCCCAAGCGATGGGCCAAATTTAAGGCACACACTGTCCTTAGTGTTTTCTACAAGCAAACTCTATGTTGGTTCTTTCTCAGCATGCTGGATATTACTTAAAAAAAAAAAACAACTCTCACTTATAATATAGGAAGAACTTCTATAGACTAAATACTTATGGATGAAACACTTGATGGGTTAAATATATCCTCAATGGAAAAATATTGGTATAAATTGAATTATGCAGCAATCTCTCTGAAACCTGAAAGAGCTTCTGAGAGTAGATATCCCTCAGTTCCCTGATACAGACTGATTAATTTGTGGCAGAAGAGCCACCTCTTAGAGGTGCCCATTGACTTCAGCCAGAACTTGAGCCAAAACAGTGAGATCCATTTGCAAGTTTTTTGTTATTACATCAGTGTGGGGAAAATGACTTGTCCCACATTTTAAGAAAGCACACAATTTACTTGTAAATTACAAAAAAGTACACCAATTCTACTATCTATTGGCATGAAAATTGCTTGTTGATTCAAAGAAAATGCTAGAAATATTTTACATAAAATTACTGTGCTAAAACTAGAGTTTATAACACTGAGAACTTTTGTGAAGAGTCACTAAATGGAGGAAATTAGTTTTATGATGCAAAAGGGTAAAATAGGTTTTAAAAATGTTTTGCAAAAAAATTAAATACAGAAGTTTTGGGTTTTTTTTAAATAAAGCTATCTCTATTTAAGATGTACAAATATTAAAAAATATATTGTTTCTTCTAGCTCATTTTAATTCATACCAAACCAATGTTATCTGTACAGAAATGCAGGTTTTTTCCTCGGAAAGCAGAATCATTTATAGCAATGTAATATATCAAATAAAATTATTATAACAAACAATTCAGAGTAAAGGATAAATGTAAGCATTGTGGCTATGCTAGAATCATAGAATTGCTAAGGTTGGAAAAGACCTTTAAGATCATCGAGTCCAACCGTTAACCCAGCACTGCCAAGTCCACCACTAAACCATGTCCCTAAGCACCACATCTACCCTCCAGGGACAGGGACTCAACCCCTTCCCTGGGCAGCCTCTTCCAATGCTTGGCAACCCTTCTGGTGAAGAAATTTTTCCTAATATCCAATCTAAACCTTCCCTGGCGAACTTGAGGCCGTTTCCTCTTGTCCTAATAGAATCACAGAATCATGCTGCTGTACCACAGAGGTAGCTCTCGACCTGTTTAATCATTTCCATTCTCTGCACCATAGAAATATGTGAGAGAGGGCAAGAGAGCCAGGAGAGAGCTGGTACTCAGGCACCAGCGCCAGCTTTCCCTTATCAGCTCTGAATGGAAGTAAGTGCCCTGCCTTGACTTCGCAAAGTTATTCTTTAGGATTATTCACACACTTAAAATGAAACACCCGTTTAAGTGCGGCTAGATCAAAGTCAGAGGTCCCCCAGTAACAACCTTTCCCTGTTCTGCTGGTGGAAAATTTGTATTTCTGATTCAGGAAAGCACTTAAGCATGCGGGTTGATTCATCTAAGTCCCTGTAAATCAACATAAATATACACATGCTTACAGTCAAGTATGTGCATAATTGCTTTGCTGGAACTAGACCTATATCAACAAGGGAGCTTCTTGCCACTCTCTTAATCCTGGTTTATCGTATGTGAGTCCCTCAGTGCCGAAAGTGTGTCCAAGACAGAGAGCAGGAAGGGAATTTGCAGACATTTGGGCTTCTGAGGCCATTTTAATGAAGCAAAGGCATAATGTGCTTCCTACTGGCGTAGGCTGAAGAAGTTTACACCAGCCAGAGATTTTGAGAGACAGAGTCCATAAAAATTATGTTACCTGACAGTGGCACAGGCTGCACATTTCTGGCAGAAAACAGGTTTCACTTGACCTTGGAGGAAAAAGTTCCCAACAATTTAGAACTAAGGGCTCATCCGCTTATATGATTCCACTGGCTTTACCTGTGAGCTCTCCATCATCCTTCTCCCATATAGTGTTGAAAAAATGAGGCCATGACTTCACAGGCAGTTGCAAAACTAAGTTTAAGATAAACTTTGTGCAGCAGGGTGCATCTTTTCATTGTGGATGTTCAAAGTATGATATAAAAGGATCCCAGTACCTCCCCGCGACCACTATGAGCATTTGCCAAAAAAAAAAAAAGAAAAAAAAATAATGATTGCATTAATACAGGTGCTGGAGCTCTGGCCAGCATTTCAAATTGCCCCAGTCTGTTAAACATATTAACCCACCTTTGAAAATAAAATACCTGCCTGGAGGAATTTTCAGTGCATTTCCCATTAAAAAAAAAATCCCAGTTCAGCTACTTGAAAATTGGTTGCATACGTGATGAGGTATTTCTACGGTATGCCAGGCTTAGCCCCAAAATGTCCCCAGTTATCCCTCTACACTCTATTACAAATGCCTGAAAACAGGATTTATTACAGAAGTGCTTGATCACAGCTTTACAAAAGACAACACCATAATTTTGATGTCTCGGGAGTTGATTGGCAAAACACCTCACTGCAGGTTATCACAAATTTTTATTAGTCAATATCTAATTTTGTTCTGCATCACACATAAAATATTACTATTTTCAAGTCTCTCAGAGCAGTGCTAAGATGCGGTATCTGCCAGGTAAGTACCAGTCCTCCCAGCCAAGCTCTCAACTTCACTGCAGGCTTTTTCTATAGTTCCTGTACTCCAAAAGGTATATAAATACCACCAATAAAACCTCTCACGTCTTCCCAGTACAAGCCTTAGGGATTTCACTGCTGGAGCAGTACCCTTCCTCCTCCAGAAGGTTATCTATATGGAAAGAAAAAAAATATATGTCTACAGCTAAAAAACCTCAGTGCCACAGCAAGCACTACTCATGAAATCAGTCAGAAACTAGAGAGCTATGGCAATATCGTTCGTGATTGCGGTGGGGGTAAAGTGGCCGCTCTGCACACAGCATAGCAGAGGTGCAAAGCCAGGTTGCCTTCTCCTGCAGAAGATATTGCCCTGCAGAGGGGGTGGCTCCCATCAGGAATCAGCAGTGACTCCGTGCACAAAGCAATTGAAACATGGGGTTCATAGGAAACTGAGTCCTGAATAAAAATGCTAGTGAAAATTAAGGAAATGCAAGAATTCTGGGAGAAAATTCATGGTGGCAACAGCCACATATATGTGCAGAAAATGGAAGTTTTTATTTCAAAATGGGTGCTTTAACACCAAGCCTCAGTAACAAGGGGTGTTCAGTTTTAAAAGCCTGATATCAGATGCTGGACTAATTAACAGTGTGTTGTGAAAAATCACATTCTCTACTCCACTTTTTCCTGTGACTTTAGAAGGACAAATGTGATTAGCAGAGAACACATCCACCTGCATAAGAACATTTTCTAATTATTCATGTGGCTATAAATGACCTCTGGCAGCTCATAACACGGTGAAAACTGAAGATGAACAGTACATGCCATTGGGAAAATAATGCAAATCCTTCCCCATTTCCCTTGAAATGAAATTTTTGGCCTTGCTATGGCAAAGAAATAAAATTGAACACAGTTTTATTGAGGTTTAAGATCCTTCCTTGTCTTAGCCACATGCTTTCAGTACCTCTCCTGTGCCAGCACCGATAATCATGGTTGAGAAATTATTTTCTTTCTTATCTTTTTTTGTTTGTTTTTTTTTTTTTAAATCTATTTTAAATTTTCATCCATGTCAGTTCCTGATACAGCTCACTATAATGTCCCTCAAAAGTAGGACTGCTGGCTTGAGATGCGTAGATGTTTTGCACAGACAGAAGAGGGGATGAAGGGATGATATATTCAATGTTAACATGTATTTGGACTTGTTCAAACTAGCTGCAGACTTGCAGCCTGATTCATCCTCATCTGAGGTAGCATAGATGTCCATATTACGTGAAGACCTGTGCAATCTTTCATGTTGTGTTTGTAACTATTAACTGCAGTGCGAACACCACACAATATAATAAAACAAATTGGTTCTGTCTGAAAATGGAAGAGGCAAACTTGTCAGATAAAATGAAAGTCTCTGCATTTCACTCAGAAACAAGCTTTACAGCTTAGTCATAAATACCTAAAAATCTTGTTTTCTAATAGAAATGTGATACAAGTTAATTTATTTTATTTCTGGGTAGCACATGTAGCACTGGAAAATCCAGTGTGTCCCCATGGCAAACCTATGCCTGGAAGATGCAATGTTAGTTTTTCAATACAGCTTACCTACAGGAACCAAGTTCAATCTAGCCCCAGCTGAGAGTTAACTCAGTCATAGTGTTTATTACAGCAGCCCACAAAATAAATTATATCATAGCAGTATTGCCATTAAATTATGGTATATAGTTTTGAGGTAGCAATGCTAAATAAATATTTATGAATTTCTTACTGTAGTGATCTTGAATAGTGATTAATTCACAATTAGCTTTGTCCAATGAAGAGATTAGTTTGCAGATGGAAATATTAAACTCTTTTCCTATTATTTCTGTTTTCATAGAAGAATGTCCTTATTGTCCTACTCTATTTCACAATAATTATGCTATACTGAGATAGCTTTAACAATTCAGTAGCCATTTAGGAAAAAAATGCCAAAAATTTATGCAGTTATTAAAGTAACATTAAGTGCTTTAATAATCATTTTTTGGTCGGGGCACACGTGTTATAAATAAATTCAAATGCCATATTAACCTTAAATTAAAAAAAAAATAGAAAAATTGCAGTCAGCAAGAAAATTAGATGTCTTACCAAACTTTGTATTGCAACTTTTAAATTCCTTGAGAAGATTTTACTGGAAGTGATACTTAACCTTTATGTGTCATGATCCTGGAATGGCAAGGTCTACACTTCTATGGCCAGGCCAATTATCTTCAATTAAGCAATAAATGTGCAAGGCTTGTTCAGTGCCAGTATAAATTCCCTAGCTTTATACCATACCTTCAGAAATGCACTAAGAGTTAAAAAACAGAATCACCTTCCAGTAACATTTTAATGAAACACACCTTTATGTAACTCCACCATTTAATACTTTTCATTTAGATAAGGTT
This sequence comes from Theristicus caerulescens, assembly GCA_020745775.1. Classification (NCBI taxonomy): domain Eukaryota; kingdom Metazoa; phylum Chordata; class Aves; order Pelecaniformes; family Threskiornithidae; genus Theristicus; species Theristicus caerulescens. Next base: position 5,434,156 of record CM036562.1, read on the forward strand.
TTACAGCAGCCTTAAATAAAACTGCTTGGCTACCCTAATTGGAAATAGAAAGCATACTGCCCTAGTGCCTTACAGGGGTGTCTTAACTATCCACCATGTACATTTCTTCTGGAAAATGACCATATAAAAGATTAACATGTTGAGTGTGTTCATTGTAAAACATGAAATTTATTGGAGCACTTCATTTTTTTTAAATTTCTATGAAAGATTACAATCACCTACCCTGCAGGAACAATGGTAATATATCTGCAACATACCTTACTCACACGGTTCTTTTGGTTTTGGGATCAAAAAGGTGTATGAAATATATCTAACTGAGACACAGGCTGAGATTTTTTTTCAAGATGCATCAAAAATATTTTTTTTTTCTCAGAAGTAACATATTCTACTGAAGTGCTTTTATTAGACAAAAGACACTAATTACAAAGGTATAAAAGAGTGGCTGTAGGGGCTAGTCTGGCATTACCAGGGCACAATAGAAAAGATCAAAATGAGGAGCAAAGTGAGATACAGTATTCTCCCTGATTTTCACTGAGTGTGTATGGGCCACTTACATCACATTTTGCTTTACAACACAATCCCAGTGTGCACAGAAGTTTTAGGATTCACAGAAAGGCTGTTATGCGTTCCTTGACCCAAAAAAATATCAGAGACATTTTAGTGTGTAGGGAGACAAAGCAATACAGAAAAAATAAACCACAAATGATTTTACAAAATGCAACATGGCACTTACTACCATCTGATGTGCCTTTTAAGCACACTTAATCACTTATTCCTCCAATATGTGTTTCCCAAAGTTAGTCTTGCAAATAATAGTGAAATAAAGGATCACAGTAACCATGTCCTTTCCTTACTAACTGGTGAGATCAATCACTTTTTATATCACTTTTTATGCATAGCCACTTTTTTTTTACCAATGCATTTCTTTACAAAATTGTAGGAGCATATCAGTCCTGCTATATTAATATCACATTCACTGGGGTTCACCTGGGTGATGCTTTCCAGCCCAAAGACAAGCTAAATTACCAGTGAGATTGAGAGGAGAAGGCTCTGAGGCAAGACAGGGCACAACAGCACCGAGAAGGACATCAAGGACCCTCAGAGAAGCACCAAGCAGCTATTTGCTAGTCAATGGTAAATATCACCAGCAAGGAGGTTGAGGATATCTTTCTTGATACAAAGAGAGAAAAAGGAGAAGGAAAGCCCTGGGCAGGTCCAGCCTCCAAGAAATATCATCAACTGTTGACAGAAGGCAGAGAAGAAACGCAAAACCGTGATGCAGAGGGCAAGCCATGGCTGCAGCTCACCACCGGGATTCACTTGGTCATGCTCAGAGCAAACACCTCAGCTTTCTAACTTCACATTTCCAATGCAATGAGTGAGTCTCACCAAAAACATGCTGAGAACTCTGATCTGCCAAACTTACAGGAGCCAAGGTTAAAATATCAAAAATATTTAATTCTACTTCTGCATATAAGTCTTCTGATGTTTCACGCACTGTTTTCTGTGTTTTGCATTGCTATCTGCATGTGAAATAAGTGCATGTTGTCTGGCACCCAGAAATCTGGGTTTAATCACTCAAAACAGGCAGAAAGGACTCCAAAGCACAAGACAGCTGGGCAAGGGGTAACACAGATTGCTGGATGGAGCCTCCAGCCACATTTCCCTGCCCTCCAACTTACTGGCACAAGGGAATTCACTGGGCTTAACATTAACCAAAAAAAAGAAAACAATAGTACCAGCTGCCAGGCAGCCTCAGAGAAAGTACCTCATTATTTACTGCAGTGAAAAAATATTCAATTTGTCCTTAAATATTTTCAAATGTTTTAGGATTCATTCTTTAAAATTTGTTAAATAAAGCTGCTAGGTTGTAAATCTTTGCTGTTGTGTATTAAAATAAAAACCTTTGCTGACATTACAAACATTTTGATGCAAGGTTCCAAAGCATATACACATATTTTACATCTAGTATATTTGTATAGATATATTATGATCACCCCACAGAATCAGGTTTTAAAATGACCTTAAAAGAGCCTGTGTTTGTTAATTGGATTCTCCAGAGCCCAGAAACCCGTTTTTTGTCTGAGTCAGAATGCCATCAGTAAAGTAACATTCAAAAGATGCTGTCAGATCCCTCACTTTCCATTGTCTCCTTGGTTTCTACGGGGAGGAGTGTTGTAATTCATACTCAAAGATACGCGGGTCATTCATAGCCAGAGAGATGCACATATTATGATGCAGCCTTCCCAGCAGACATTTTTCATGACAGATAATTGAAAAAGGAAGGGATAACTTCTATGCAACAGCTTTAATACATGTACTCTACCTCTCCTCCCACCTCCACTTCTCACTGGTTTAGATGGTGAACATGCAAGACTGCTCTCCTTAGCAGAAACTTTTTGTAGAGTTTCAAAAGCAACTATTGAACGTGTCTAACAACCATACTCCTCTCAGTGTCTTTGAACCCTTCCAACAAATTGCTTTGCCTGGTTCTCAGTAGAGATAAAAAAGATTCAACTAAAAATCTGTGATGTCTCACGCCGTCTCTTTCCTGTTACCCTCTCTGTCTGTGGGCTTTAAAACTGAAGTTAATGCTGTAACACAGGGGTGATTCTGTGATAGAAACGTGGTTCTTAACTTCTGAACGAAGGAAACGGAGGCGCTTCCTTTAGCATAGTTTAAGATCAATCACAATAGGTGAAAAGGAATCCATTTCTCAGGTTTGCCCTTGTTTGGCTCTAGCCAGATGAATTTTATAGTAATTTTTCTTTAACTTTATAATGAGACTAAAGAAACAAAACCGTGCAACATCCATATATTTAATCAGAGCCTTTTATGTACTCTAACTGATACATCAGTTGGACCTAGAGGAGTAGCTATACGGTTAATGCAACCTTTATTTTGTAGATGGTATTTCCTAATGGTGAGTTATTTTACAATGCAGTGCTTTCATTCCTGTGGTACTGCAAATTATGATAGCATTTCTTATTAACTAAATAAACTATCAGAAATATGCCTTTTTGATGTCTTTGTTGAAAGCGCAATCATAATGTCAGAAAGTCCATCAGGAAGCGGTTGGAGGCTTCCATACCACCTTTTTCTCCAAAAAATTATAATCTGTAGTGTGGGCATTTCTATACAGTACATGTTACGTAGAGCACGTTTTCGTCATACCTGGCCACCACATGCAACACAGCCTACAGGTGATTCTCATCTGCAAGTCACAGCGACAGCACCGCTCCATCAGTGTCATGATAATTTAAAGCGTTGTGAGCTGATGTCTTACATGCTTCTGCTCCCTTTCTTAAGCCAGCATTAACGCTCATCTGTTTCCAAGATGAGCTGATGTGAGGAATTATAAAAAAACTCACCAGCGAGAAGAGCAGCTGGCTCAGCTTGCAGCAGTGCGGCAGCTGCAGGCCTGGAGAAAACAAAATGCCTTCAGCCTGCACCCTCTTATGTACCCCTAGCACAAACAGCAGCTTTGTTGGGTATACACCTCTTCAAGAAAACAGTGGTAAAAAAGATAAAAACCCTGACAATTTTGTCTAATTTAATGTTCTTCCCAGAGCAGAACGTAAGCATACACAGAAGAGCTATAGATCTCAGCATTGCATTGCTACCTCCCTCCCAAGACTGAGCATATCCTCAACAGGAGGAATACAAAAGCAGTAAGCTGAAAAATCAGACATAAGAGTACTTCTAAGGAAATATCACCACCGTTTGAGATGTTGGAATTAAGAAAAATTCTCAGATTTGAAATTTTATCAAGTATGCCTCTCTTTCTTAATCTGAATAAGCTCTGAAATATTAACTGTTTTTCTAATGTAGGTTGCACTTCAAATCAGAAAATAAAAGTCGTGACTGTGCTTAGAAGAGCCTTCAGAAAAGTGTAAAACCGATTTCTGTGAAGGGTGACAAAAAGGACTGTTGAGAGACTGAGAAGAACCACCACCAGCTTTTTGCTGTGCCCATGACCAGAAGGGGACCGTCACAACCCATGTAAGTGCTCCGGCCACTGCCCCTACACCTGCAGCAACACCTGGGTGAGCTATTATAGGACAGATATAAGATAACATTGCACAGACAATTACACACTGGGCATTTCTTAATTCTGAAGTGTTTAACTTCACAATTAAAATACTGCTTAGCCAACCGAGTTACTTTGTATGTGATATATGCTTTATGAACATATATGGAGATGCAGTACTAAAATCAATGCAAACATCTCAAAAATACTTTAATTTTTTTTGTTATTAAATGAAGCTAGTGGATTTGCTAATCTTTATGCATTTCAATTTAATGTCTCCCCTGGGTTGCTTTTTATTTCTTTATCCTGCTTTGATCAGGCTCATGACTGATTCCAAATTGTGAAGCCACTCCTTGCAAAATGCCTGTGATGTGATGTACCAAGTCTATGTGTTTAAGAACATTAACATTAATAACGATTTGAAGTTTTTCACACATATCCAATGCAATCAAATTAGGATTATTTTCAGCAACTTGAGAACTAATTTTTATTTCTGTGATGAATATCTATTTCTCTTTCAAGATGAGATTTCTTATAGAATACCTTCAAGTGTAACAGTTTTCATAGGAGTTTGCCACTGATAATATTTATAAATTTCAAGGACATTTTAGAATTGTCAGCATGAGGCCGCCAGTATTATGTCACTCAAATTGAAGTCCTCTTTGACAAAACAGCATTTTCCCCCAATATTACTGACAGATGTCTCAAGAGCGAGTCACCTGTTACATTCAGCGGTCTGTAGCTGACACTTCTCTTATTTTATATGATAGAACATTACTCCACAATAATTTAAAATTATTTTTCTCTTCAATGGCTTTGAAACAGATAAAGCCATTTGTAACACAAGTCAGACAATTTTTACACCATGGTGGCACATCACACATCCCACATTTTTCTCTTCTGCAAGGGTTTCACTCACAGCAGGAAAAGACACCTATTTAATATCATCCAGGGTAAAATTCACAAATTTTTGTGTTCAATTTACCAAGAAAAGCAATGAGGTTCTAAACATTTAAAGTAAAGGCACCCTGCATAGCTTTGTATCTTGCTGAACAGTTTGCCAATTCAAAGGGATGTCAGGAACAAACAACATTTAACTAGCTGCGATATGCATTGATTTTATGAAAGATTAAGTTTTGCCAAATTGCAAGAAGAAAATATTAGGCTTCAGAAATTTGCTTGATAGAAGGGAATGAACGGTGGAGGTTCATTAATCAAAGTCTATAAGGACTTTATTAATAACCTTACCTGTTAGTTATAACGGAAAACAATGTTATTTTAAAACATTTAGAACATTTAGGGTACCTGCAGGAATTGCCTTTGTTAGAAACTATGTTCATACTTAAGCTCCACTAATAAGATGAAAATTGCTGATATCGGTTTGAGGAAAATATAAAAGAGTAATTTGGGCAAAGATGTGCTTGCAAGAATGCATAGTTAATGAAAGCATCTGAGAGTAGTTATTTGGAGCTTTCCCTGGGCTATATCTATTGACAAAACAGCATCTCAACATACCAGACCACATTAAAAAGTTGTAAAAGTAAAAAAAGGAAAAGAGCTGATGTTCATCTTGTTTGCTGTCTTCAATGACTTGACATAGAAAACTGTTTGGGTTTTAGTACGTGGGGTGCAAACCATTTCTTTAGACTTTGCACAGCAAAACTATTAATTTTTGTAATTAGTCAATGAAATGCATGCAGCTAAGCCTATCTATCTATCATCTCACCTGAACAAATCTTGACAGTGAACACAGTGTTTTTGGGAGTATATCAGGTTTTGTGGGTAAAGATTAATTCTAGTCTAATTCTTAATGTACCAAAATGTTACTTGGAAAGCATTTGAAAAAGGTCATTCCCAGCTATAAAAGGATTCAGGGAGAAAAAAATCCCAGAAGCAAACATACAACATTGATAATTAGGTTATTGGAGAATTGAATTAACCAAAGTATCTGTAGTGGAAGTCTTATCCTGAACTTTGATGTATACTACCTAAAATTATTTTCATGTTAAATAAATATATAAATGAACACAGACTTTTTATGAACATTCAACCAAATAGAAAATATATACTTTTCCAGTTAACCTAATCCTTATTTTTCAGCTGCACAGTCCTATTCCTTTTAAATTTTACCTTAAATCTTCCTCTTTCTCTGCAAAATTATTTTGCACAGCATTTAGCAAGGACCTCCACAAAGCATAAGATTTGAAAATAAATAATATCCTCTGTTTCAGTGCTTTTGTTCTGGTGAATTTGTGTAGGTACCGCTAACAAAATTATGACTTTTTTTGGAAAGACCTTGATGTAGAACCACTAAATTATCTTTATTGTACTGTAACGTACCTCTACAAGAGTTTTCAGTGAAAGCAATCAGGCCATATTTTCCGCTCATGCTTATGTAAATCAAAAATAAATCATTTGAAGCCAGCAGGCATGACCCAGTGAGAACAGGTTCCCAGCTGTTAAGTATGGGCTTAGTCAGGAAAGATTTGTTGGATTCTGTGGTTTACGCTAAATGCAAGTAAAGAGCAGATTTATCTTTGCTCCTGGTTTATAGAACAAGCCTGGAATCTGGGCTTTTGTAACACACATTATCACTTTGTTTTTCCCTGAAAGTAAGTAACAGTGTGTTACTTACTACAAGTAGAAGGAGTTGTGATCCCCTTCAAACTCTTATTCAGACCCAGATACTCACTGACATCCTACTGTTGCCTGAACATCCTCTTCTTTACACTTATCGCACACAATAGAGGCAATTTACTGACAAACTGCAGAGCCAGGGAGAGAAATAATGTATCCCCATCTTACCATTCTTCTGGATTCATTTCTTTGGGGTTTCAGCTAAAATTCCCAACCCTGAGCAGCTTCAAATACCTGATCCTTTTTTCCACTGCATTTATCCTACCACCTGTCTCAGAGCTGCTGTACCATGAATCATAGAATCACAGAATGGTTTGGGTTGGAAGGGACCTTAAAGATCATCTGGTTCCAACCCCCCTGCCATGGGCAGGAACACCTTCCACTAGACCAGGTTGCCCAAAGCCCCATCCAACCTGGCCTTGAACACTGCCAGGGAGGGGGCATCCACAACATCTCTGGGCAACCTGTTCCTGTGCCTCACCACCCTCATAGTGAAAAATTTCTTCCTTATATCTAATCTAAATCTACCTTCTTTCAGTTTAAAGCCATTACCCCTTGTCCTATCACCTGTGCCCTTGTAAAAGGTCCCTCTCCAGCTTTCTTGTAGGCCCCCTTCAGATACTGGAAGGCTGCTATAAGGTCTCCCTGGAGCCTTCTCTTCTCCAGGCTGAACAACCCCAACTCTCTCAGCCTGTCCTCACAGGAGAGGTGCTCCAGCCCTCTGATCATCTTTGCGGCCTTCCTCTGGACCCACTCCAACAGGTCCATGTCCTTCTTATGTTGGGGGCCCCAGAGCTGGACACAGAGCTCCAGGTGGGGTCTCACCAGAGCAGAGTAGAGGGGCAGAATCACTTCCCTCAACCTGCTGGCCGTGCTTCTTTTGATGCAGCCCAGGATAGGGTTGGCCTTCTGGGCTGCAAGTGCACATTGCTGGGTCATGTTGAGCTTCTCATCAACCAACACCCCCAAGTCCTTCTCCTCAGGGCTGCTCTCTATCCATTCTCTGCCCAGCCTGTATTTGTGCTTGGGATTGCCCCTACCCATGTGCAGGACCTTGCAGTTGGCCTTGTTGAGCTTCGTGAGATTTGCATGGGCAGAGCTCAGAGAAAAGCCACAAGACATCACGCTGCAGGGTTGAAGGGCAGCATCAAAAAACATTTTATATTTCTTGGTGCCTTATTTATCTATTTGTAAAATATGCTAATCACAGTCTATCTGATACAATCTGGCTCACTTTGTGGCTATTCTGAACATAACTTTTTATGTCTGAGAAGAGACAAATAAGACTGCCTGGGGTGGATAAGGGTTGAGTTTACAGAGTTCCCCGCATTGTGACAGATGAATATACATTCATCCTCATACAGACCAAGTGCATGCAAACATCAAAATCAAATTTAATTTATTCTCTATCAAATAAGACAGAGCATACTGTATTCTTCAAGCAATCAGTATTATCTACTCAGGCACTGATATTTCTGATCTTGTAAACTCTGTTAGCTTGGCCTTTGGAAGATCTTTCTCTGTGATTAGATAGTGGATATAATGTGGTCAAATGAACAGTTGTATCAGTTCACATACACAACTACTGATGTCTAGGCATTGATACTGGGAAAACCAGAGCCCTTCTGGTCTGCATCCCAAAATCTGGGCAGAAGGTAGTGGTCTGTTAAATAAAGTAATATCAAATTAGAGGGAACAGGCTCTGCTTTCCCAGCTCTAAATTTACTAAAATTTCTCTAAAATTACTCAGTACGAAAAGACATATAATATTGAATGCCACATGTAAAAGAAAAGACTCTCCCCAGAACCTGCTGAATCACTGGTTAATAATAGACTGAATTAAACTAAGGAATGATTTTTTCCTTAGTATGGAACTTTCTGGGGAATAAAACACAATAGCTGTTTCAAAAACATATATTCCAAAACTAATATTTTCTTTTAATAAAGCAGATGCATTAAGGAACCAAGGCCTTATTTAAATTACTTAATGGAATGTAAAACAGAAGGAAAAAGTTAAACTGATGGCTATGGACAGTCCTGAGCTGCCATGGGCTTAATCGGGTACTTTCTGGACAATATTCATCAGTCAAACCAGGGTTCCTCACCTGAACAGCTGATGGTAAAGTCCACAGCCGGTGTTGTGCTGAGGTTGAGATCTAACAGTCTCATGCAGCCTTCAGAGCTCAGTCCCTATATGTTTAAGAGCTTTTTATAATCTGCCCAGTGTAATTACCCCGATATAACTCAGTCTGTCTTTGTGCTCCCTGTGCTGGATTCTGGTCTCCACAGATCACCCTTAAGCATATGGGATCATTTTACCAGACCTCATGCAGAGCCAGGGCTTGACTCTCACTTCCACCACCATCAACCTTTTCTTTTACAAGTCTGGCTTAGTTTAAAAGCCACTTAATTAGGGTCTAGCATCTGCCTTTATGAAGAGTTATTAGTATATGTTTGGGTTTTATTATTAAAGAGTTACATTTTCCAGTAAAAAACAATAACTTTAATAGGTTTCTTTATATGATTAATTCTATTTTTAAATAGACATAGCAGCAGCAAGCAATAGTGAGAGTTCAGATCTTCTTGAGTCCTGGAATCAGGAATCATTCAAGCAAGTAAACTCAAAACAGCTGCAGTAATTGGCTGAAATTGCCACTTTTAATGACACAAATTATACCAGAGTGATGCTTAATGAAAGCTACAATTCCCAGCTTCTATACGCAAAATTTAAAACATTCTCCTAAATTGTGTTGACCTCTCTTGTTTAATACCCTGCTAATCTTTGAAAATTGGAAACAAATGCTTCAATTAAGAGAGAATTAATTGACAATTAATTCAACAATAAGCAGATGGCCAGAAAGAGCATCCTGCTATTAAACGAATCAAATGTGAGAGGGAGCATTTGACCTTTCTTATGTAAAGCTCTCCCCCCCAAAAAAACTACTTTTCTTAAAAAAAAAGAAAGCATGTGGATTTTTTGTGTCACACTGTGCAGAGCTATAACTTTGAAAAATGAAAATAAAAAGCTTATTTACATCAGTATTTTGGTCTAGGGGATAGGAAATGTGAATTAGGATAGGAATAAAGAGAAATAGCATGCACAAGTGCAAGAGGATTTACAATAGCTCGTGCACCCCAAGGCCTAATAGAAGAAAATAAAGCCGCCATTATCATCAAAACTGCAGATGATCTCATAAAGGGCTTGTCTACATGGGGAGGTCAGCGCAGAACAAGCTCTGTTATGAATTTAAAGTGCAGCTGCAACTTTGCCTAGCTCCCCACACAGGCACGACGGCTGCTTTTCCATCGTTACAATGGATGAGGAGCATTAAGAGGCTCGGGGCAGAACTGCCTGCTTTGATCCCTGTGCATTAACCAAAACTGGAGTAAGACACCAAAAGCACAAAGCAAAGGTCAAGCATGTACCTTTTACGGGGTGTAGCCAGGGGCATTACGGATTTGCATCGAGTCACCCCCTTCTCAGCTGCTCTGCAGGTGGGAAAGGGGCAGTTCAGCACTCCAGGAGAGAAAAGACTCTTTACATTCAGCTTTCCACTCCTTCCCCAATAATATCCCCATGCAGGCTAGCCGAAGGGTTTATTATTCTTATTATATCTTAGTACATGTCTAATCACTTGGCAGTGGGGGTGAAGAGAATATGAATAAAGCCTTGAATTCCTGAAGTCCATGGCAGAACTCCCTCAGCCAAGCCAGGACTTCACTGTACATCTCTCAAAAGATCAAAGCCAGATTGTCAGTGACATTGAGGATATTTTCCAATAACTTCAGAATATGGTCCTTCTTCAGCTCTTTGCGTCTTTGAGAAGATAAGTAAAAATCTAATTTTTCTCAGAAAACCATCATATGTGTAAATAAAAATTTATTCAGAATTTGTAATGCAGTGTATAGAACAGAGAAGACACTATCCCATGAAAAAAGAATTATGTTTATGGGACACTAGGAAATTAATTTTCTAGAAAAAAAAATATTATTTTGTCTCAAATAAATTACAAAAGATAAATCGATGAAAAAAGATAGACTTGACCAAGGTGAGAGTTCCTGGCAAAGAACCTGACCTACAGATAAACCAGTGTTACTGTTCTCCAAATTTTATTTAGCCTATATGAAAAAATTAACACGATTAATGATTGAGACATATAAATAAAACATTTCAGTCATCCTACTCATGGCACTGCAGGAGCTCTTACTGTGTTTCATTTGATAGTGTATTATTTTATGCAGTCTGGCTATGACTTCATTGGTAATTTATACCGCATAAACCTTGACACCTTGCGTGGCAGAAGCAGTAAGCCTGGCTTTCTAAGACTTTGGCACAGGCAAAGCAAGCAGGGTAATCATTGCTTATACCTGGAGCTGTCTGAGTTTTGTTAATATTCATCAGATACTCCTGCCCTTTATTTCAATGTATGTCTCTTAATCCCACCATGAGAACAACCTAATCCAAAAGCCGGAGCAGCAAGACCATTAAGCAAATTCATGAATACTTTCCTCATAATACTCATCTTTCCTATGTCAACATAATAGTGAAGTTTTTTTCCTTTAATATTAATAATACATTTGTACTTGAAAAAGGTTTTCTTAAGTATTCCAGAAGTTAAACAACCCAATAAAAGTTGCTGTATAAAATCAGATGTGTTCTGTGGTTTGTGCTTGGGCACAGTGGTGTCTCCTGGAAAGTACCTCCTGAGCTTGTGAGACCCTAGATAAAAGTTTGCATGGTTTAGACAAGAAATGTGTAGACAGAAATAATTAAGCCGGATTTCTCCAGGTAGTTCCTCAAAAGTGGAAGACATCAGTGGAACTGGAAATACACTTGAACAATATCAGGGCATATATGTTTGTTATCTATCAGATTTAGGAACTCCAAGTGCGTAATAACACAAGTACAATTTAGGACAGGTCAGACAAAAGCTTTATTAACTGTGATCATGGTGAGAGAATATTCGGACAGCATCTCCCCCTCTCCTGCCCTGGTCTCTCCCAAGTGACTGGGGAGACCCAACCTATATATTGTTTCAGGAAAAAAAAAAAAAAAAGAAAGAGGTGAGGGAAAAAAATCATTTCAGTGTTAACAAAGCCAGACTCCTTAAATAGCTTGCTAAGTGCCACAAATCTAAGAAGGAACCGGACAGTGACAATATAAATGTGACAATATGGAGAGATGTTCTTAGTGGAGCCCACAGGAGTGGCACAGTCAATATTATCTTAGCTCAGCATTGAGGAGTTGGAAACAATCACAGCTTTTAGTTGAAAGGAATGTTCTTTAGTTAGGATACACTTCTTAGCCAGACCTCTCAAATCTTAAATGTTAATGATTTTACCACCACATATCTTTGATTCCTGTTCAGTTTCCTGCTGCTCAAGCTTAGGGTTTGAGACTGTGAAATAAAAATGACAAACTGTAAATAAATTTATTATGTTCAGAGCCATCAAGGAGTAATTTTTTTCTACACTCTTATAAAGACTTTTTTACACTTGAATAGTGAAGATTTGATTACCCAAGTCGTTATCTCAGTTGTTTTCATTTTCAAGAAGGGTCTTGTTACTGATTACTGAATTATCTTGCCTTTTGCCAAATTTAGCCATAGATGTTTCGTCAAACTTCCTGTGTTAGTGAACTCTACAAAATGCTTTAAAATTGTAGCATTGGTTCCAATTTCATTCTTTAATTAAACTTTAAGAGTCCCGCAGCAGTTTTGTGCCTGTCCCTTCATTTGGAATGTCTCAATCAGTTCCCGGGCGGAGTGCTGCACAGTGCTGAGTCTGCACACTCATTAGCAGATGCCATATTGGTGGGGGGAAAAAAAAAAGAAAAAAGAAGATAGAGAATATGATTCAGGAAAATGTGCTGAGTTTGTCTTCACAGCTCACTGGAATTTTAAAATATTTTTAATTGTTCTCAAATATGAAAGATGTAAAAGGAAAAACATTTTTTGAAAAGAATCAATTTTGATTAACAACTTGACATAATTTATTTTTAAACTTGAAATAAGGAAAAAAGTATATTTTTACTTTTTTCATTTTCAGTTTTCTATTTTGAAATGCCTTATCAAACTTTATGTTGTAATAAAGGAGTCTAAAAAGTAAAATACAAACAAGCAAACAAACAAAAAAAACATCTGCCCCAAACAAAAACATCAAAAACATGAATGTAAAAAGTTTAGTTTAATATGAAGTAAGTTTTCTTGGGAAATTTGCTGGTTTTAATTTTCATCCCAATAAAAGAATAGGAAAAAAGTATAGATCAGCAAGAAAGAAAAACTTGCACTCATAGTCAGTCACTCAAATTCAATGTGAATTTTAGGTAAACATTGTCCTTCCAAAAAAACCTTCCCATTTTCTGAAGTTCACGAAAACGACTTTTGTTGAGTGCTATTATTTTGTCTAATATTGCCAAGATTAAGATGTCCTTTGATTTTCTGAAAATTATATGTCAATGATTTCATTCCTGTAGTAATCAAGATAATTAGAAAAAAAAGGGGGTTTTATTAGTTCCACGCCAGAATTTTTAAATGTTTGGCAAAGCAGCTATCATAACCATTAATATAACTTATATTTGTAAGTATTCATTATTATATTAGTGTAATATAGTATTAGAATAATTCAGGGATGTTCCAAATGACCAGAAGAAATCTGGACAAAAACACCTTGTCAATATTTTAACAGAGTGCACAAGAGCATCTGTGTACTTATATTCCTTAGCCTTTGGTTCCAGGCTCAATCTACTTGTCTAATGACACCAAAATTAAGGGTTTAACTAATACAATACACCATCATTCTATAACAACCATTACTGTGAACAAATTGATGAGTGCTCCTTAACACTACACTGAAATCAAATAGTTAGGTATGTTAGCTATTTAAACTGGCAAATTCAAGTACGGTTGATTTCCTTTGACAGTGAAGGCATTTGAAATAATAAAAGACATAAATAAGGGTGTGTTTATTATTCCATAATTAATGATATCTAAAGGTGACATCTTATTTCACTACAGCTATTTGAAGAATTTGTATAAAGCCAGTACAATCCATGGATCGGCTGTGGGACCAGAGATCTAAAGAGACCCATGCTCAGTGACGGGTTGTGTTCAGTTTTGCAAATTAAAAAAAGAAAAAAATTAACAGGTTTTCTAGTCTTTTGCCCTCGTTTTTCTTTGTTGCTACTGGAACATAGGCTTAACTGTTTTTTTGTAGCCTTTCATAAAGACTTGGCAGCTTATCGCAAGCTCCAAGGCAGGATACAGGTTAGCAGAGTATTAGCTCTGTGTCGTCTTCACTTGAGACCAAAAAAACGTGCAGTCAGCTAATGAAAGATATAGTAGACCTGGCAGTTTATTATAAATCCTGTGCACTCATAAATGGTCCCAACAAGCAGGTACACTCCTGCAGCTCTCTGATCTGCAGTCAGGCATTTCAGGGATGCGCAGAGGATAATGTTCCCTTTAGATCCAACTCTGTCCTTTGCTAATCTCCTGTCAGCCAAATTCTCCTTGCTCTTCTCCATTTTGCACCATGTTTCATTTTAGAAATCCTTAATTAGACAGTGAGGCAGGTTACAAAGGCATGACATCACTGATGAGTCAGCATTTCAGCTAACAATTGCCAAAGTTTTTTGATTTCTTTTTTTTTAAGTCCCCAACTCAAGAAGTGTCTGGCTCTGCAGCTCACTTTCTGGGTCTTTGAAATGCAAATAAGTAAGTCCAATAGACTGAAACTCAATCTGAATTTCTCAGAAATGTCAGAACAAGAAAGGCTTTGCAAGTGCAATGCCCTATTTAGCAAACCTTTTTAAAAAGATGGTGGAAAGCATGGAGTTTGTCACTTGAAAGTCTTTAAAAAGTAGTCTGCCTAATCACAGTTACCAGACCTTTCTGAGCAAGATTTTGAACATACAGGTATAAAAGTGTCCTTGGCTAAAGTACACAGTTTGCATCCAGTTCACCAAAAACCCTCTTACTGGTTTTATATATAGTGTGGTGTAAGTGTGGTGGTGCAAAGGGTGATGAGCTCAACAAGTTAAGGGTCAAATCCTCAAAACCAGCTTTATTCAGCCATGATTTCTGCAATTCACATTATGTTTCAGTGGTGCACATGAAAAGTGACCTTAGTCCCAGTTAAGACACACTTCCATGAGGAGACGTGAGCAAATGTATGAGAATCCCCTTGACTGGATGCTTCTCTGACAGACTGCTTCCTCCCATGCAATAATTAGTAGGAGTTAATTCAACATAAGAATTTGCTTCTATAAGATTTTTTAGAAGCATGGGCCTTCAAAGCCCACACCAACCTAAATATCCTACACAGTCATTAACTGTATGATTCACCAGATTTAAATGTTATACAAAAATATCTATGTGGACACTCATTCCCAGACACGTGACATCTGATCTCGTTTTCTAGAGTGTTTAAATACACTGAATACCCTTATTTGCCATGTTGTTGCCTTGTTTCCTCACAGATATGAGGCCATGTCCCCTTTTCCCAGCTGCTCCTGCTCGTTCTCCCTCTCTGACTCAGTGCAGCGCCCCAAGCCTTCATCCAAGTTGTCAGCTACATCGGTCTACAAATAAAACACATCACAAGACAGACACCTTTCCTTAGGTGAACAGAATAAATGCATAGAAAAAATGCACTGGTAACTGCTTATCACTTACTCGCCTTTTACAAGGCAAATAGCCCAGATTATACTACAAAGGCTCTTCCGAACAGACATTAAGGTTAATCTCAAGGTGAATGCTTCCTAATATGACTGTAAAAGTCTGTTAGTTTTCTAACCCACTGAATACTTCTGGAGAGTCAGGGTGTACAGCATGGTGGCTGCTGCCATCAGGGCTTGGGAGCTGCTTAGCAGAGCTCTGGATGACAGCCACCTACCTGCCCTCCTGCTCCACCTGGGCAATGCTACCTGGGCAAAGAGCGGTTTGCCTTTCAAACAGAGCCCTTCAGTGTTTCCACGTGCATTCACTCAAGAGCTCTCGGTAAGGACTGCCTGAAGGAGAATGGATGCAATCACAAGTTCTACAGCTGCTCCTTGCAGAGCTGAGTTGGTGTTGCTCACCAAGCTCTTCTACCTTGCATCCCACAGATCAGTAAAGGCTGCTGGGTACCACCTAGTTTCCCAACTAATTATACCCACTTGGGATCTCTAAACACAAGAGTTTTCCTACTAACACAGCCAGGAACCCATTTTCAGATGACGAGTGCAACTCCCTGCTTTATGCTGAGGTGAAGTCTTAGGTCAGCGTTTTGCTGCTACAATACACAGATGAGCTCAGCAAAGGTCTTTAAGAAAACAGACCTTCTTAGACCTAATTTCAACCACCAGTGAGCAGTTTGTGTCATCATTCTTTCTCAACAGTCAATGCCTGTGAGCTCAGCCATTTCATCTCACCCAGTAAGTTACTTCAGATCAGTGCTGTCAAGAATATAAATAACTTTTTTTATTTCACCCCATTGCTGTTCCTCCTCTTTCAACGGATTCAGGGATTGAGCATCCTGCTGGAATAGCAGACAGAAATTCATCCCCTTGTTTGAGTCCGAACACCTGTGCACCATCTCACTTGCATGGTGATTGCTGCACTCGTGGTCCAACCACTGCATATTCCACGGTATTTGGCAATTTATAAACATAGCTGAGAAACTAAGGCATGTATGCTGTATGGCTGCCTGTTTACCCCCAGCTTCTGCTTGGCATCTCCCATATATATAAAGAAAAAAAACCAAAACAAAACAAATTATAGGAATAATGAAAGACTATACCATGAGATACCTGCTCAGAATAGAGTGATTAATTCAAATTAGCATAGGGACTTTAGTGGGCTGCAGGGACACAATGATTAATGTGAAAAATACTTCATGCTAGAATAACAAAGCAGACTTACTCAGTTCCATATATTACCGCAATTAGAGCAAAAAAAAGTAGACTGTGTAATATTTCCATGGAGGCTAAGCTAAAGGTACATCTATATCAGTCCTCAGTGTGCATGTCTTTAGCCCAAAACCTTACCCCCAGCATTTCCAAGCTCTTCCCAGTCGGGCCCCTGCCCTGCCGAACCCCCCCGTGCCTCATCCCCGCGCCTGCTCCATCCCTCCAGACACAAGCCAGCCTCCCTCCCTCCAGCAAGTTTCACTTGGCTCAGTTGCACCTTCTTAAAGGAATGCAAAACAACTGCGGAGAAAGTGCAAACAAACAGGAGCCATCACATACGTGTTCTGGAAGAGCTTATTCCTGTGTGGGAAGTGCTAGAGTGTGCAAAAGAACTTTTATCTCTGTGTAAGCGTAATGCCTTGGGACCATGCCAGCAGTGCCAAAGAAGGAGAATTCCACATCCCTCGTTAATCTGCCTATGAAAACTTCGTGCAGGCCAAAATTCGCTGTTATTAACATTGTTCATTGCTTACAGAGTGTGCCTGTGCATAACACTGCAATGGGATGAATAATGTCCTGCTTCCATTGCTTGAACTGATAAACAGCTGAACTAGTTAGTCTGCATGAGTACATTTTCAGTTATACCCTTCATGTGTTGCACAGGATTACCATGACCTGAGGTCTGAGGCTCCCTGGTATCCACAAAATGAACAAATACTCCATGAAAACTTCTACCTGCCCTGTATCTGGAAAGACTCTGAATATAACGTACCATGTGCAATCGGGTTTTTTTACCATGCATTTTTAATGAATGAGGAAATGTCCTGACTAAAACCTAGAAATTTATATTAATAAGGATCAATCAGTAAATAAAAGCATTCAAATGCAATGTTGTCCCCCATGGCCAAAGACAATACCTTTTATTTACCTTAGCACAGTGGAGTCACTGAACTGATAAATAAATAATAACAGCTAGCACAGAGACTACTGTCAATGTTATGTGCCAAAAGAAACAACACACTGCATTTGCCAGGAACAAAGACAAAAACAATACCTTGCATAATATGGTTTGCAAAGTAAAATTTAACTATCCTCTGAAGTAATTAGCAAGTACATGAAACATGTAAACAGAGAAAAAGGGACATCTCCTGTTTCTGCATCTCAGACTGTCAGCCACGGATCGGGAGTGTGAACCTGTTTGACAGTGACAAGGCAGCAGCAGAAAGCATGGCACCGCTCGGTTGGCAGGATTTCATAAAACCACAGCTCTTTCAGAAGGGAAAATTAGCTGTTCTTGTTCTGCTTTCTGCCCCTCCTAAAATATGCTGTCTGCGCCCAAATAGAGACATAGGGACGCAAGACAGCTGGGCTGTCAGGGATCCTGCTAACCTAGATCTGTCAAGGTGAACATGTGAAAGACTTCAATTTTCCGTAGACTGGTTGGAGGAGGAAAATGATGTGCTGTCCGTGCTAAGCTGCTGCCATCGGGGAGTCAGTAAGCTTTCAGCAACACTCACCGGTGTTTGAATACATAACATATTCAACATTTTATGCATAGCGTGAGGATGCAGCAATTAGGTGCTCACACGGAGGGACTGCTGCTAAGACAAGACATGGGAAAAAATCATGGCTTGCTTTGTTGCGTGGAGGGAAGAGCCAGGGTTGTTTCATAGTTCGCAGGTTTTCTTTACTTGTGGCCCAGGCACCCACCCTGATAGCATCAGACTCCCTGAACTGAAAAGTTAGCAATCCAAGCAGCGTTGACTCAGGTTTTTTCTCTTTCTGTGACAGAAATTACTTTAAGGCTGTGTACTATAGGTGCTGGTGTCCTTTGGGGTGCAATGATAACATGGGGAACCATGTCTGTTCCATCTGGGCATTTAAGAGCTGGTGGCATTTTGGTTACACGCTGGAGTTCACCACAGTCTTCCTGGCTTCTCCCAGAGATATTACTTCAAATTCTGACAATACTTTCTAAGGGATATCATTGAAGTTAAAGTTTTGCACATTTTTCTAAGATTCATGCACAGACAGAAGCACAGCACTACATGCACCACTGTAGAAAATAATTTTACTAAAATAAGAATTAGAGAACATCAAATGAAGAAAAGGCCACTGGTAAGTGGTATCCTGACAGTATGCTCAGCAGATAGCTTTTCCGGATAAACCTAGTCAATACTAGGATGAGTTAAGAGAATACTTAGAGAAAGCAATAGGTGTTTTCAAAATAGATGGGCCATTAACAGCAGTTAGTTGAATCCTTGTGGCTAAGAAGACCTGTTGAATTCAATCGGACATACATCTGAAGCCAACACCTGCTTTTGACAGACACCAGATAAGGTGATGGGGGAGCAGCACAATTCTGAGCAACAAAAAAAAAAGCATTAATTTACAATAAAATCTGAAAATACAAATTGTGGCTCAAATATTTTTATCATGGCCAAATTTTTCCCAAAGTAGTGAAAAGCTTGGGTGAAAATATGTTATTCACTCCCTTTGGTGCTGCTTCATAAACAGACAAAGTCTCCCTTCCCTCAGGTCTGGTCTGGGGAAAAACAAAACACTGGGCTGTTTCACCAGAGATCTGAGATGGGGGAGTTATTGTTATGTGGGTCTGCCATAGGGTTTCCTTTGCCGTCTTCCACTTATGTTGAGGAATAGAGAGAAATATATACACACACACTCTTAAAGAGTTTGGGTTCAAATTCAGCATCCTTTGTATCACTTAACTTTGCTCCCATGCAAGGAGCAAGAAAACTGCTCCTACATCAAGATATTCCTGCTTGTTCAAGAGTTTTGACATCCTCCAGACCAATAAATGAGGTCTGCCAAGGGTTTTATACAGCTTAATAATGTCCCATAGGGAAATCAGAGAATTCACATGATAACCTGACTAAAGCGGTTGCTGGAACATGCACCTCAGGCACATGCTGGCAGGTAGATGAAGATCACCTTCCAGCTGTATTCAAATCCAGCCAGCATTATAGGTTCATTTTTTCTGCCTTTAGATCACCTTATTGCATGTAAGCAAACTCCAGATAAATTCTCAACGGTATCTGAAGGCAGTAATTATCCATCTAGCTGTAATGAGCCAGTACAGTGATGCGTCACAGTCAACACAGAGCTTATACCAGCTTCTCATTGATTTATAGGGAAACATTCAGTCTGGTGGGTGCATGTTTGTGCCTGTGAGATCATAGCAGTAGATAAAGTCAAAAACGAGATTTCATGGACTTCCTTCATGTTGTGAGCCTTGACTTCCTTAATACAGAGGTCCCAGAGCTGACCTGAACTCTCTGACTACTTCTCCTCAGCCTTACCCCATCTGTTAGCTCTTTGCTACATTACTAAATGCACATTAGCATCTTCTTATCTTAGTTTTTTTTCTTTGGCTTCAGCTGCCATATATTTGATTATCTCCCTACTTAACTAAAAACGGCACTCCAAATATTCCTGTTGCCTCTGCTGTCATTTTGGAATTAATTATGCCCTGTTTTCATCTTTAATTTGGATTATGGCTGTACATTTGCAAAAATGCTTTGCTGGGAATGCATGCAGCATATATTGCCAGCAACTGTTCTCAAAATATGCCTACTGAAGAAGCTCGTATGCCAGAAAAAAAATTGCAAAGTTCGAAAGAGTTGCTCAGAACTTACAAGACTTTCTCCTAATTAAAACTTTATTATTTGTATTAAGCATTTGAAATATGAGGTGAATTTTTGCAGCCTCAGAATATTATTTTCCTGTAAATTTTGTCAATCTGCAAAGGTATTTCTTTGCTATTTCCCAATATTTCTCCAGTATTTCTACATATTTTAGTAGGCCTCTGTTGATTATAGTTGTAAAATACAAATTAGCTCACAATTCTCTTGAAGACAGTGTTAGGACTAAATCTATAATGCTCTTCCCAATACATTTGAAAAAGACAGAAGTGAGGATTTCAGAGACATAACGCATACTAATGTCTGTGCTATGTGATACTTCACAGACATTTTTCCCAAAATAAAAATGATTAATTTAGTCAAACCTTGGATTTTGAATCTGTAATCACTGATAGGCGGATGTTCCCCTGATATAAAATGACATTGTTCCACCAACATTGATGTTGAAAAACCAAAAAGCTTTCTATCTCTTATCTTTGGTTGTGCTTCAGCCATTTTCATTTAAATAACTGCTTTCAAGAACTAAAATAATCATAGAACGAAGCTGATTTTCAGTACATTTTTTGGATGAATCAGAAACCTGACATTTTTTGCCAGTTCTGCTGGTTATGCATATGGGCCAGAAGAAGGGGAGTCTCCATTGTGCAAACTATCCCAGTAATCTTACAACTAAATATTTTGAAGCAATGCCAGAATGATGTCTTGGTCTCCCAAAGGTGACTTAAGGTCATACTTTTGTTTACAGATTATTCCTCTATAATCTCTAGATATTGTTTTATTACTGGTACTTTTCTCTGAAATTGAAGATGTTATATTTTATCACTTGAGAGATGTTCAATAAAAAATTGCAACCTGCGTGATTCTGCTTTGTGAGCAGTCTACCAACACCAAAACCTCTCTTTAGACTGATAAATATCTGTGGATAGCTCCTTTTATATTGGGAATTAAATAGACAACAAGGAACATGACCACTTGAAAATAATTTGTGTCTCCCCCTCAGCTTCCACTTGGTCTTAGCCTTTTCCTAAGAAATATTTAGCTATTGTGAAAAATGATTGCAGAAATTCTGCACATTTAAAAAAAAAAAAATTCACAGATTTTAATCCTTGCAGCTGACAAGGAAGAAATCACTGTGAGCCATTATGTTTTGGAGAATTGGGAATACCTTGTGCAAGGGTAATGGTGCCAGTGATGCAGTTGATCCTTTTGGGAGCAGTGACCTTTACGAAGAGCAGCAGCATCCAGCACCTTCCTTCCCCACCCAAAAGCACTAATCTGCAAAGACAGAGGAGAGATGCACAGATTCCATAAGCACCCGGGACTAGTTGCTAAGAAGGTAGCCCATGAATATGAAAATCCAGCGCACAGAGCACCAGGCAGCTCTCTGGCAGGCAATGTCACCAAGAGCTATGCCCTTCCAGTATGAAGCATATTTTTTTTTTTTTTCCAGTCCATCAGAATTTGTGCTTGTGCTCTGAGAATTCATCAGTCAGCTATAAAAGCATAACAATAGCTGGTCAAGGACAGAGCATACAATGCCTTTTCACAAGGGGCAAAGGCAATCAAGAGATTTCACACATATTTGTGCTGCCTGAGAAACATCCTTAATGTGTGGGGACACAGACAAGGGTAAGAGCAAGAAAGATAAATTATCTTGCTCCTAGCTACAGTCAGCCTGTGGATAGAAGCAGATTGACACAGTTGAGTACAAGCACCATGAGCCAGAGACTGTAAATACCTGTTAGAGTGCAAGCTGAGCTGAGCAAGGAAAAATGCCTCTCTCCTTCTTCCTAACCCTTCTGCTCATCTTTATTTGTCTCTCCTGGTAATTTTATCATCCTTCTCAGAGAGCAGAGAGAGGATGGAGAGGGTAAGTGGCATTTCTAACCCCAACCCTGGATATTAAGGGTGAGGTATTTAAATCTGTAAGATAGATTTAAGAGTCGTCAGCCCCTGGAAATGAGCTCTTAGATTAGTGGCTCTAAAAACTCTTCAGGAATTACAGCTAAAGCAACTCATACAAAGCCTCCCAGTAATCCCATTTTTGCACATTTGCAAAAATGGATTGAGGAGGCTGAGAAATATTCAGACCTTCTGAAACCTGGTAGCTTAAGTGGCTACTGCTGCAGACTTCAGCTAATTACACTACTGGGTGCAGATCCTACAGAAAGATTTAGACCTGAGAAGAAATACACAAGAAAATGCTGAAAATTTCTGTGAAATATTCCTACCTGTCCTCTTCCTAAATCCTTCTGTATTCTGCATATGTTGTAAAACTGCTTCTGCTTTGTGATGGCTGAAAGTTTTATAGAGAATACTACATACTGGGACAACATCTCATTTGCTGGATTCAGGTCTTGCACTGCACCCATCATTCCCGAGAAGATTAAGACACCAAGAACTGGCCAGATACAGCCAAGAAGATAAGGGCCAAACTTTAGGTTTCATTGTATCCTTAGCATGCCAGTGTAGCATAAGCCTCTGGTTTGGATCTGACGTAGGATGTAGCCCACCACACTGCTTTTGGAGGATGGTCCCTGCAGATGTCACGCCTTTATAGATCACAGATAGCTTTAGCACTGCCTTGTGGGAAGCCAGAACTAACAAAAAGTTGCTACCAAGCTGATAGTGCTGCTGTGCCCTGGTGCCCTGGCATACCTGAGGATCTGGCTTTCCTCATCATTTAAACTACAGAGTGGGACACCCTTTTACTCCCTTCCAAACTGTGTGTACAGGTTTCTCTTCATGAAAACTAGGTCAGGGGAAGGAAAGTTGCTGAGTTTCTGAACCTTCTCCTACCATTTGCAGGACACAACAATCCTGACTGTGTCCAAGAACAGCACAGTGATCACCCGGACACATGACCATATGGCAGGTCATATGTGGCAGGTGAAGGGCCCAGGAGAGGAGTTTCCACCTTCAGAATATTACTGCTGATCACTTTCCTCCAGATTGCGACAGGCAAAATGCACAGGACCCCATCAGAGTCATACAGAGGTCTATAAAAGAACTAACATGTTCTGTATGTAGCAAATTTAGTACAATATTGAAATATGAATAAAAATAGAATACATTGGAATAATATTATCAATGTGTTTTGAAACACAGCAGTAATACTGTTTGATGGTCTCCAATAGAATATTCGTGTTTTGTTTCACTTCAACTTTTGTGTTTTGTTTTTTCACTTTGATTTGGAACTTATTTCATCTACAAAGAATATACCACAAAACAGAAAAAAAAGGATGCTCATCAGTCAAAAGCAAACACTTTGCATTTAACATGGAAACACAACTCCTTAGAACAGCATGAATCCCTGATCAAAAGAGAAACTTCATTGTTTTTCAAAATCAAATATTAGTGATTACTGTAAGGATCACTGTAAATACCATCTACATGAGTGCTCGGGAGCCCATTAAACTCAGGATCTGTTCACAAAAGCAGCTATGCTAATAACCATAAATTAGACTAGAGTTTACTGAATGTTAAGATTGCTGAATATTAAATAAGAAACTTCTAAATTCCAACACAGCTGATCATCCTCTAGATGAGCCAGTGAATAAAATCATCCCTGAAGTGTTCAAATTCATGTAGTGTTGAATCACATTTTCCATCTCTGATTGAAAAGCAGAATGACTCTATGTTATCTTAGTTTTATCTCCATGGAGAGCTAAAGACAGCTACCGTCATCTTGTATGCCAGGTCTGTTGGACATTTTGCACTGGGATCCTGAGCGTATTGAAAAATCTGAAAAATTCTTACCAAAAGAGGAAATAAGAAAATCATTCCTTAAGTTGCAAGTCAGACGGAAAGGCACACTTCTTTGCTGTTTCATTTCCAGAGAGAAGAAAAAAAAAAATCATAATCAAATGCAACAGTTCATGATTAAAAACATGATTAAACCAAAATATCACAAATAACGTCTGCTTGCTGCAGTTAAAACTTAAGACACAGAACTGGCTGCCTTCTAGGCAGTTCTCATTGTCTGCTGGAATCCATATGCTTGCTTAGATACTGTGTTGATAACTGCTTAAGAAATGATGATAGATGTATATAGTTAAAATATTATTAGCCAACTGTGAAATAACAACAAAAACTTTTTACTTATGAAAACAGATAAGTTAATGACAATACTTTTTTAAAATAAATAATTTCTTTTTTTTCATTGTTACAATAAAGTGTGACATGGAGTCAAGACCCATAAATGAGATAAAAAAGAAATCATGTGGTATCTGAAAACTGATCACCCCAAGCTTCCTCTTCTTTTGTTGTTCTCTGTAAAGAGAAGAGCCTCAACAATCATTTTAAGGTTTTGAGTGACCACTTGCATCAACTTGGGTGTAATTCCCCAATAACCGGAGCCTTCAGGAGTTTCTCCAGCCCCCAGGGACAGAATTCAGTGCAGCTGGAGAAGGGCCAAAAGGTGGGGTTTGTTTGCGTGATGCCCCAAAATACCTGTGCATTACCAAGTTAGCAGCCTCGCACAGAGCAGGCTTGGTGGTACCGAATGAGCCCATAAGCAAAAGATTTGACCAGTAAGATCTTCATTTTTATGCTGGAGGAACTGTGTCAAACAATGCCTTTGCTATTAAAAATTGATTGTCTTAAGCAGGATATGACATTAAAATGTAAATTTAAAGCTCAGCCTTTTAAGGTGCTGAACTGTATGGCTTTAATCCACGGAGGTGTTAATGCATGTACTTAAACTTTGTACATGTGTAGTCTTATCGATGTAAGCACTTTGCTAAAAGGGGCCAGATTACAAAGCCTCTTTGAGGATCTATTCCTCAACCGTGAAAAGTAGTTTAGGCCAAAGACATCAGAGTGGGCTAGAGCCCACATGTGTTATTTGCATTTTGAATGAAAGCATTTTAATAATTTAATCACTTTTGAAAACCATTGTACAGAGACGATCCCTAGTCATTTTGAGGAACTAAGTCCTCTTAAATTCTAATTCTTACCCTTCCACTTATTCACAAAATAGCTTTAAGAAATATCTTGCCACCTCTCAGCTTTTCCATGTCTACAATACCTACCTCAAAGGGCTATTGTGCATGTCATTAAATAATGCTGGTGAAGCATTCTGAAGATCTGCACTGGTATATCCATTCTAAGATAAATCATCATTGTAGTGTTAGTACCATATGAAGTTTGATACAAATCCATGAACTATACCATTGGTTACAATTCTTTAAACACAATCTCCAGCATAAAGACCTTAAGTTTAAGAAATAGTTGACTACTTTTGAACATAGTTCTGTAAAACCTTTATTCTTATAGCTATATTATATTCAAGTGTCAGAATATATCCAAACCCCTATTTTTATTTTAAGCTTGGCTGATTTATTGATGGCTGTGCTTAATTTTTAAAACATTTTCTCCTTTAGAAATTAGTCTTCTGTCAACCTTTCTAATGTACACAGTCTGGAGTCACAGCGTTCATCTTAAGCAGCTTAGCATTAATGTTTAATTCTGCAGTCTTTACCCTGGCTGTGCAGAACAGTTTGATAGTTTATGTACTTTTGCAAGCAGTACCTCGCACATATTCCTGTATTCTCAACTGTACTGATAGTAAGTCGCCATTCTCTCCCACTGTTTTCCCTGGTTTTTTTTCCCCTGTAATTTCTACCTGGTTTAATATCCTTAAATTTTTCAGTAACAGGGAATTTTGAAAGCCAGCAATGGAAATGCTGAAGTACACAGGCTCTCTGGCCCCTTTGGATGCTGGAGTTCACGAGATGCTTTGGAATCAGATTGTCCAAGCACCGGTGGACATGGTCTGCTTATGTGCTTCTGTGGGTTGGCCCTTTGCCACCAAGGGCTTTAGACACAGCAGTTCTTAGTGTTATGAGTAGCTCCTTTCCCACAGAGCAGACTTTCACATAAGTATTACTCTTGTTTTAACAAGCAGAAAGAATACCTTAACCCTCTCTCACATTTCATTTAGGACAAAATAAAACATGGGGTACCTTATGCACTGATGCATGCTCCCCAAGGGGAGTTTAAGTTAGCTTAAATTCACTGCTTTTCTTCATTTTTCATATCCTCTGTCTACATTTATACCTTATACACATATATTTCTTACATACCGCAGGTTTTGCTACCTACTAGAATCCACACAAAAGCAAAACCCTTTTTACTGTAGAAGAGTTTCAAGCCTGCTACTCTGAAGTATATGGAGATTGGGTAGGTCCTGATTCAACAAAGTATATGCTTAACATTAGCCCATGCTTATCTTCTATTAAACCTAATAGGACTAGGCACTTGTTTAATGTTAATTATACACTTATGTGTTTTATGGATTGGGGCCTGGATTAGTTATTTGATTACAATTAGGCCTGTGATTGCATGTTCACTGAGCTGATACTATTCAGCAATGAGCCTGAGTGCTTGCCTACTCCCCACCTACCCTCATTGTGAGTAACAGACGTTGCTACATCTGCAGTGCTAAGGGGTTTCTATTAGCCTTGTGGTAATGATGGATTCTATTCTTTTTACACAGTCAACCACAAAAATAAAAATACCGTTACTCCTTTTCTCAGTGCCTCATGAACATGTACAGAGACAAAGCTTTCTCAATGAGAGAATATGCAAACTATCCCCAAAACACAAACCTTGTACATCTTCGGTACATGAATACACACATACATTACTTTTATCCAGAGAAGCTGTAAACAAGATGAACTCTTCTAACCTCACTCAAAACTGTCAAACTAAAATCAAGAGAATAACTGCTCTAGGGAAAAAGAAGAGGTAGAGCAACCTTTAGCAGAGCGACAAGGAGATCTCACTGTTTCCACTGTAAAAGCAGAAACTTCAGGGGAGAAACTCCTGCCCTGTGAAACACTAACAGGCTTAGAGATCAGTGTGACTGCAGCAATTTAACAGTTGACCTTGCAGAGTCAAAAACGACTGTCAGCTGGAAACAATATTAATTATAGTGGTACAAGAACAATGCATTTAAAAATCATTTTATAGAGGGTAATGACTATAAAGTTTTTTAAATAGTTCATTTCTTTATGCAAACTGACTTCTCTAGACAAACACATTAAGAGAAGCTGATATCCTCATCAGAATGGTCTTGTGGTTAAGGTAACAGATCGGGAGTCATTTCCAAGGTCTGTGTCCTTTTCGTGTCTTATCTTTGAGAGACAGATTGTGAACCAGTTATTCTCACTGATGAGTAGTACTCGCACTAGTTGTCCCATACAAAATAATGATACAGCTCGTGCAGGCAGTCATCCATCACTGCAGAAAAGACATTCTTAGTGTAACCTTTAGATTGCATGAGATGTTCAGGGAAGTTACTATCTCCTCCTGCATTTAGCACAAAGGTCTCCCTGCAACTGGTGTGTCAAAGTACCTGCAATATAGGTAAAGACAACCTCAAGTGTAGCCAAACAATATCTTTTGAGAATATTTAAGTAAAGGTTATTATAGGCAAAATACTAAATTCTCAATATTTTCCACTGTAAAATCATTATAGTCCACATCCCTACATCTATTTGAGGCCTCAAGAATAAATTTGAGGCTGAAGGTATAAAAGAAAAGGAATAGTTAAATACTGATTCATATATAAAAGCTTGGTTTGTTTTTTTCATAAATGACAATCTTTCAAACTATCAATCATCCTGGAGAGGAAGAATCAGCAGGCAATCTAATTCAGGGAATTAGATTGTAATGCCTGATGTAGATCTACCAGTTAATTTAAATAATGAGTCACCTGGTAGGCAATCAAATCTAGGTCAGGACATTTAGCAGGCTGAAAATAATGAGTCTAACAGCAACAGAGCTAACAAAACAATCCAGATAATAATGACAGCACAGAATGACAGTCCTAACATAATCAGACAGTGTGCACAAACTGTAAATAGACAGAGTAAAGAGAATGAACTCGCGTAGGGAGGCAAAACATATTCTCCAATGAAACTATTATAGAAGAATTACGTTTGGTTAAAAGGAAGCATAGTGACAATCACAGTGAAGACATACAATATTTATGTGCTCTTACTGCATCTACGAGATCTGTGAAAGCATTCTTTTCCAGCTTTTTTTTATTTATTTATTTTGTATGTAAAGCAAATATAGTAAAATTTGATTGTTGTTGCTTTTAGGAAGGGAAGCAGAAAGGCAAAACTTTTTCTAGTGTCTTTTCCTGACTTTTGCTTGCGTTGATTGATGATCTTGATTTTAGAAACTGCTTCTTAGTTCAAGAAAATAAGACTAGAGGGGGGAAAAGAAAGTAAAATGTTCAAATGCAGCTCCCCCTGCAGTCCTCTTTGCCTCGGTGTGCAAATGAACAGATATATTAGAAACACAGCTAATATGGACAGGCACCAGAGTCGGGGAATTTCAAGCCTGCATCCTCTGCAACCCCCTCACTAAACTGATGTCATGGAGCCTCGCACCCTGTGCTCTCTGAGCAACCCAGGGGCTGTAACAAATACAGACACTTCTGCTCCTTAAGAGTACAAGCAGACGATTTGTTTAAGTAGAAAACACTAGATGTCAGCAGTCCTCCTCGCTCTCCGAAGTGTGCTCCCCACTCAAGAACACAGCACTCGGTTTTTAGCTAATCCATTTGTTCCTGGCCAGGGCACAGTTACCATCTTATGGGGTTTTTTATCTCCACATAGTCCTACCTGTGTCTGGCTGCCACAAGGTGTTTTCACCTTGTGTTTGATTTCAGTCTTGTTTATTTGCACAAGCAGAGCGTAACTTGTTCAGTTGGTGCGTCAGGATGCTGGAGTCCGAAAATGCTCTTACATATAGTCCACTGGGTAAAGCACCTCACCTATACTGAGGCGAAGCCAGCAATACCTTTCTTCCTTCCCCAGTGATCTGGTCCAGCACTTTTAAATGCTTTTTTTTAATTAAGAACAGTTTTGGCTTACCAACGCATTACTAAGTTATTTGGATAAAATGTGGAATGGCAACAGACTTACCTATTGAGATGCATTTCATAATCCATTACCCATATGATGCTCCAGGCAACTGGCGCTCTGTTGGCTTGTTACTAATGCTGGTCTGTTGAATTTATTCGGCTTAAACTAATAGGGAAGCATATAGGAGATGACTACCAAATAAATATTCTTCAACATTGGCATCTCATTATGCCTTCAACTTTGGCATCTCATTATGTCTTAGAATGAACGATAGCACTTCTTTTCATAACTCCAGGTAGCTAGGTAATATTGAAAGCCCATTTTTTCCTCTGTGAGCTGTTTTTATAGTTTATAAATACAATTTCAATTTTAAAGGCATTGTTGAGTTACACCCACAGATTTAAGAAAGGACAGGGCTTTGCAGCTCAGCTTCATGTTTTCAAACGTGTCATCGACTTCTTTGCTCCTTCAAGAGAATCTGTGGGAGCTCTGGTGATTCCTTACATCATGCTTTTTTTCTTAGAAATGTCAAAAGGGAATGATCAGACTTTATTCTTACATACATCAGTGTGAATTATATTTGCCTATGGACTGGATCTACTGTGGTGATAAAGCAACATCTGGTACTTCATCAGGTTTCAGTAATGCAAAATGGGTGACACAGAGCCTAAACTAGATTTTATAGACATAAAAATGTCATCTTCTAAGACAATCTTAATCATTGGCTTAAGAGTTAGCCATAATATTTCAATTTTGTTTACCTTTTCACTGCATTTTCACACACACAAAAAAACAGTGAAAGCTATTTTTAAAGCATTCAGTATCAAAAGAGGAATAGCTTTGCATTCCTGCAGCAGCACAAGTTGAATCACATCTGGATCATAATATCCATGTCCAAGGGGGCCTGACACAGTGCTCAGGGCAATGGGTGCTGAATGAAAAGATCCCAGCTATTCCTCCAGTTCTGCTAATTATTTCTGTCTTACCTTGCTGAAATCACTCTATATTTTTGTACTAATTCCTCTCTCACCCTCTGTTTATATTGCAGATTTCTTTTAGGACTTCTGAGCTCTACTGCAATGCAAGTGCTAACAGGAACAAGAGGTTGCAGAGACGGATTACTCCATCTTCCCTACTCTGTGCTAAAGTTGGCTATTCACAGCATTACAAACTCAGATATCTTTGTTGTTGTTATTTAATTCTATTTTATGTTAATCAGTTTTATGCATTCTCAAAGTTAACAAGAACTTCCTAATGTATCGGAGAAGTAGAATTCATTGCGCAAAGTGGGTTGTGGAGTGTTTTGAGGTCCACTTAAATGAAGGGAGCCTTGCAAGTGAGAAATTATAACCAAAGAGCAGGTTGAATATTTTAGAATACGCAAGAAAGCACCAGCCTGTAGAGGCAAGATAGAAATCACAACCTTATACCTAGTCCCTCTATTTAATTTGTATGATTTCTGTTTCACATATATCAGAGCCTGTCACAGCTAGAATGTTTTTCACAACTTGGGAGTAACACATTTAAGTTGTAAGTAGTAAAAACATTTGGCTAGCTGGCCTGCTAAAATGGTAATCCTTGAAATAGTAATTTTCCTCTTTTTACTTATATTTTACAGTTTATAGATGCCTGAAATAGTAATGCCATATGTAATTCTCTTTCTAGCCAAGCTTACTTAAAATGCTCGTTCAAAAGTAATAAGTGCAATATTTTTTCTAATCAGGTCCTCTTGGAATGAAATCATGGAAAAAATGTTCCTGCCAGTTCATGCTGATTACCTATGTGTCTCATTATTCTAAACCCTATCTGACAGCCGCGCAGTCATAACTGCCTTTCAACAAGAACTACCACCGAGTCTTTTAAAAATAATTGTATTTCAATTTCTAGCTAGTTCTAGCTTAAACAGCACATATAATTGCCTAATAAGCAGTTCATAAGAAGAACATAATTTCAAAGTAAAATGTTGGACCTATCCAGTCTTTGACAGTAACAGAAATTAGAGATGCCTTTTAAGTTCTCCAGAGCAAGTTATTCTGCAACAGAGGAATCAGCAACCTGGAAACTCGTTAGAATACTGATTAAACTTCCAAAGTATGCACCGAATTAAAAAAAAATATATTGTTAATATTAAGCAACTACTGAACTTAAAAGGTAAAATCTATTCACTGTTTCAGAAGTAGTAGTAGGCTCTAAAATAATAAAAATCCCAATAGGTTTGGTATATAGACAGGGAAAAATTTCCATGCCACTGGAAATTGCTGTTATTTTGTTACCACACACAATACCTGTACAAATGTACAATATACCATATGCAGGGCCTAACTTTGTCTGATCTTCTGTGTAAAAAAGGCCACAGCATTTAATCCAGGTATTTTTTCTTTTAGCTCAATTATATGTGCCTGATGAACTCCCAGTTTCAAAAACCCACATTATCCTGAGGAATCCCAGGAGATGATGCACAGGACAAAGTTGTGTTAAGTCCTTGAGGTTCTTTGGGAAATTTCCTAAGGACTTATTGCAGGTTGACTTCAGTCACCAGTGTCAGAATATCTCACCTCTCTTGCTTTGTCCACATGTGTGTCTGAGTCTGTGCATATGTGATGGATCCCCCAGGTCACCTGCGAGCCCAGGTCTGTCCGAGGAAAGCCAGGCTGCACGGGAAAACAGGCAGGGAGGAGGACAGGAGGCCCAGAGTCCTTCAACATGGAGCTGGGCCATAGCTGCAAAATATTTTGGAGTTAATCATATCCAAACAAGGCATGGTCACAGATCTAAAATCCTAATTCACCATGTTACATGTGACAGAATAAGTCCTTCACTCACGTTCTGGACTTTTGCCATGTCTTGATTCCTCAAATAATTAAATGTTAAAGCCTGAAACAGAGATAACGGCTAAGGAAGCTACCCCCTACTTTTCCTTTTTGAATGGCAGAGGTGCTGAGTGGTCTAGATAATGTGTTTCTTGCCAGTGTGATCACTCTAGGATGCATAAAAATTTTTGGTGAGTACAAAGAGAATCAAAAGTGGCTGGCAGATCAGGTAAACTACCAACCTGGGCATTTATTTAACATCCAGGAGATTTTTCTGTGTCTGGAAGACAGTAAAACCAGTTACTACAGGAGATATGTTATAGAAAGGTAGTAGAATCAGTTGAGATTTTTAATAGGAATGCTTTTCTGTTGAAAAAATATTCAGTTCTGGAACTTGATACATTTTGTCAGAATGTCTTGTCTCTCCTGAAACTGTGCAAATAAAAAAGAAAGAAAAGCATTAAAACCCAATGATTTTCATAAGGTCAAACGCACTGCAATATCTCCATCCGTCATTTTAAATGACTTTTTCTTTTTTTTATGATACCATTACAAATTGGATGACCATGATGTAAAAAACTCTAAGATTTCTGTATTCTGCTTTTACCTGAATCAAATGGGAGACTCTTGGCCTCATTTTAAAAGATAATATTGTGTTATTAAGATGTTGCAAATATTTTATGAGATTACTTTTAGTTAAAAAAAAAAAATCAACAAACTGTAGCTATATAGAACAAGTAACATACAAAGTGAAATAAAATAAAAAAATAATCAAAAACTAGAAGACATTGGTTAATACAGGAAATACTTCTGAAGAAGAAATTTCTTTCTGCCATCAGCTCAAGATAGAATTGACTGTGTTTTTACTCCCAGAAAATGAGAAAATACTTTTGTCTATGACCATGAAGATTTAAAAAAAACTAATACACTAAAATTGTAAACTATAAAGTCATAAATCAAATGTAAGAAAAATTTCAGAAGTGATAAATAACAATCCATTTTCTGCTGTAGATCTGTCTGTAGCTATGCATGTGAAATACCCCTTTAACCTGCCTTTTCCCATGATTTTGGGAAAGTATGGTATATTCAGTTCCTCTAACAAAATTCTTATTAGTTAAAGCATTAATCACTGGTTAATTGTAATTATTTAGCCTGTGGAAAATCTGGGAATGGAATTAGACTGTGACTACAAGTCAAATAAAGTTTGCTTTTACTATTGATTTAAACATTTTTGAGACAGATGTTCAATATGGTTTGCTTAGCTTTTTTTTTTTTTTGGTAATGCTTGGTCAATGTGCTGAATAATAATTGAACTCAGTCTTTACACAAATTTTTGTATCACATACAAGTTACCTTGTAATCATCAACATTCTTAATAATAGAGGACAACACATATATTGCTTTTCCAATATACCTGCACAAAATTACAAACCAAGATATTTTTGAGCTTCTATACATTTTGTTGTTCAATTGCATGTACCTGACAACGTTAAAAATTATTTCAAGCCTGCAATATACACTTTGATGCCTTCTTTAAATACTTTTAAACTTTTTCAGTATCACAGTCCAATGCCCTTTTCTTAGTCTTACAAAATTTTAATGACGCTCAGAAGGCCAGATCCCAAACAGGCTTTCAGTGTTGCAAAGCACCAACTGAGGATGGGGATCTGTCTGTATCTGACACAGGATTTTCTTCAGTCATTCAGGGCAAGACTCTGAAAGTTAAGATCAAGGGCTTAATTCTTCTACCATTGAAGTCAGTGCCTTTTTTTTTTCTTCTTTTTTTCTCATCACCTTTAGTGTTGATGATTTCAGCTATGTGAAAAAAAATATTCAATTTTTCACTGAATTTGTTGGCAACTGGATGAGGTTACTTTCAGAGCTAGTCAAAGCCCTTCCCCTCTGTCCTTCCCTCTATGCCACAGAGCTCTTCTACAACGTAGGGCTCCCAAAGCCTCCTCTGCCTCTGGTAGATCATCTGTAATACAAAAAGTTCATGAGCACCTGAAGAAACGGATTTGTGTCTTGCAAGGCATTGGCTTTTTAACCGAATTACATCAGTGGTTCACCTCTTTCTGTGTTTGAGTCTGCAAGGGGACAGACATCAGGCTGCCTTACTCACAGACACAAATCAGTGCAAGTCACCAGGGAATGCAGGTGCCGAGACATTTTAACCGAATGGTGGAGATGGTGTCTAATAAGTTGTTTCACTATGTCTTTTTCACTTATCCACCTGCCTATTTCACAAAACCTATGGGAAGTACTTATTACTCTCGAGGTTCAACGCCTCTGTTGAAACCAGATGAAATTAGCCCAGTGGTCTAAAAGTCCAGCCACTTGGAAAAACAAAGCAGCAAATGAGAACTTCAGAATAACTGTTCCTGTAAATGATATCTCCCCAGTTTGAGAGCTTGAGATTGGTGATGATGATGTATATTTACTAAATGTATCACAATTCGAGCTGGCAAAAATGACGCACACCTTCCAGGGGAAACTATAATTCCAAAAAGGTTAATTGACTTTTAAATTTAAAAGGAAACTGAAATGTATTACTTTTAGAAAGTGAGAAGTTTGAGGTATTGGTTCTTCCATTTTCTCCTTTGTTCTTTCTATTTTCTCTTTTTTAAAATAGATGTATAAATGCAGAGGGAGAGAAATAAAAATGGGGAAAGGAGACATTGAAGAAGGAAAATTAAATCACCAATAAAAAGACTTCAGCCATGATGGTAAAATTTAGCCAAAAAAAATATTTTTTTGCAAAACTTTAAAATGGTAGCAAAGAAAACCTTCCCTGTAATATCATAACGTAATGATATAACAATATTTATTTACACACCAAATAAGTAATTCACTAGTATTTAAAGTTACTATGGAAATTTTTCATGGGCTTCTGAACCAACCACACATTACCACTTCTAGTGGCAGATTATTTCACTTTCCCAAGTTTTATTTTTCTAAACTTAAGTCTGAATAATAACAGCATTATTTTCTCTTTTCCATTCAGATTTCAAATATAATGACATTTTATTATGACATATTACTTATTCATGCAGTTTGAATCTTTTGTAAAATACTCACTTTTAAAAGAATATCTGAAAATATTCCCAAATGGGTGAAAAAACATATTTATTTAGAATATTTGGAGTTGTTTTATTTTAAATTCCATACCGAATTGATGCTGCTTCTTCAGTTCCCACCATGACCGATGGTAACATGACTCATCTAAGACAGCTATGTCTATTATTATGCAGCAAAAAGGTAGGAGGTATTATTTTTCTCAAACACTTTTAGCTAACTTTTTCCTCATTTCCAGTGAAGGCTAAGGTAATAATTTATTGCTTAGCAGAAAATTACAAGACTTCCACAGTGATTCATCCGTGTTGGTTGGGTTGTATGTGAAAGCAGACATATAGCTCATCTTTTTCCCACTCTTTTTAACCTGTTTTATTCTTAGGTTTAAGATTTGGATACTTTTTGAATAACAAGATGGGTACCAAAATGAAAAGATTTAGACACCTTAAAATTTTTAAGCTCTTCAGCTCCGAGTTGCTACAGCAAGAGCAGGCAGACAAACCAGGCCAAATTCCTGGCTTCACCCTCGACCCCAGCTTCTCCAGAAATCCGTACTGGCCATCAAGCTCAAGCCATATTTGTATTCCTTACCCCAAAGAACCAGCATTTACAGCAACACCACAAGACTGTGCTTCTCTTTCACCTTTCTTTTTTTAGTGAGGTGATAGAGTAAAACCCATTAATAAGGACACAAAGTCCTTCTGATACTCACAGAATTCCCCATATTACCCCAATCCACAAGAAGGGGCTTGGATGCAAGTCCTGGGCCAAATTTCATCAGGCCATATAGGTCTTTATATGGGAAGAAGCACTCTTGTCATGAATAATACATCAATAAATAAAAACGTATTGCCTTTCTCAGAACTCTTTCCTACAAAGGATGGTAGTAATCATGAGTCTGTTCTTATGTAGAGACATTTTTACATACACAAACGAAGACAACGATTCAAAGTAAAAACTTGAAGAGAGGATGAATACAGAGCAGCAGAAGTCAAGACTTACAATATAACTATAAAAGACAATATCAGCAAAACATTGCATTGGCCTCTCTGCATTTGGTCATGATATAATTAATCCAGTCCAAATCCTTTTGTAAAAGAAATAACTAGTAAGATAATTTTAATGAGTTTTAAATTGCATGTTATACTTCACATTCTTTCTAAATTTAAATATTGGCAATAATTCCTCCACCAAAATATTTTCTTCTATTATAATTTCAATAACTACAGTGTATGTAAGCCAAGATATGCCTTATGGAAGAAAAGAAACTTTGGATAATATATAATTAACCTTAGGCCATATTTTAATCTTCATTTCTAAAGGTTTCCCTTTCTGTACAGTTTATTCATTACACATTGCCCGCTTACAAGAAGCAAATTCAGCAAACATTATTTATCAGAGTTCCTTTGTAGGCTAACGGCTGCCTGGGTTTCATGTCGTGTTGCGGAGGACAAACGAAGGAGGCAGATTCAACCGAAAATAAATGGTCGATGCCCAGGTTTGCACTCCATTTCTTTAAATATAGTAGAAATGTCCTTAAAAGCTGCAAGGACACATAGTAAAGTGTCCCAAGAGGAGACTAATTCATACTCTGACCTTTTATACCAATTTGGTTATAGCACGTATTCAATTACCCAATTAAAAAAAAAAAGAGAGAGAAATGAAGAAAACAAGTATAATCTATAGCAATATCATCTTTGTGCCTCTGATTCTTGAACTGAATTATGCCTTACTTATAGGCTACAATGAGGCCTTCAAAAACTAATAATCCAAGGACAATAATATTTTTTGAGAAAATATTCCAAACTAAATTAAACTTTTTTGATCAGGAGCTCTTTTTATGAAACTGTCAAATCTTTCTGTTATGTAATATCCGAATTTTCTGCCCACTCCTTACTTTCCTGTCTTCATAAACCTGGAAATAAAAAATATGTCCTCATTTGAAAGAAGGAGGAGATTCTTTATATCAAAAGCTAAACAGTGCATTTCTATCTTGGTAAATTAGGTCATTTTGTTATTACTCCACTCTGTTTTTTTCTTTCTTCTCCTGGATACTGAAGTCTGAAACTAAATTATCTGCAATTCCTTTTCTGAGGAACTGAAAAAGCAACTTTTGTGTACATCATAATATTTATTACAAACTACAAAATTTAAACCCTTGTGGTTTTTAGATAAATGTGGCGCTTTCTTTTAGTTAAAAGAACATACTGTTCTTTTTCTAGTATTTCAGTGTGTTATTTAATTGCATTGTACATTCCATTTCTTAGCTATGTAAGAGTTGCAAAGCCACATGAATCACAATAAAATTTAGTGAGTTTTTCATATGACACCCAAGGGAATATTGTCACAAACTTTGGCTACATACTCAGAACAATATTTTCAAAAATATCAGCTTTTTTTGGTTTATTTGGTCTTTGTATGATTACTACAGATGCTGGATCTGTGGAGGACATCCACTGGTCTTATTTAAAATTGTAGGCGTTCATCAATTTTCAGAAACCAAACTCCTATAATAAGCTTTTTTCTTGGCGTCACTGATGTCAACCTGAGCTCTATTGATGAGTCAATGGTACCACGTTCAAGTCTGTAAATTCATGTGACATTGGGAAAGTTTAAGTTTCATCAATACCATATAATAATGGAAAGAGTTTTCAGGGAGTTCTCATCCAACAAAATTCTGTTGCAAAAGAAGCACAAAATAATCTGCATTGCGTCCAAGACTGATGCTAATCCACATTCCATGAGATACCTTACTTGAGTAAGAATTACTCATGCAACTAAAAAAAGTTTGAAGGAGTGGCAGTAATATTTGTTACAATTGTACAATTGCTTTCATAACTGAGAAATCATTGATCAGTTTTATTTTTAAAAGAAATTATTATATTTTTCCCAAAATTCCATCGTGAGTCATTTTAAAGAATGGCTGAAGACTGAATAGAATTACAGTATTCTGTCAGGAAGAGAAAGATTAGATTACACTTCATATTTTATGTGAAGAAAATTGTGGCTATTTTGGCCATAAATATAGCCTGTAAGAAAAAAAATACTGA
Organism: Theristicus caerulescens; assembly: GCA_020745775.1. Classification (NCBI taxonomy): domain Eukaryota; kingdom Metazoa; phylum Chordata; class Aves; order Pelecaniformes; family Threskiornithidae; genus Theristicus; species Theristicus caerulescens. The sequence goes on from CM036562.1 coordinate 5,472,188, forward strand.
ATTTGGATTGCCAGTGCAATACTATTATGCCAGAGTAATATAATATTCACAGGGATATGATAGGTGCTTTCAAAAAAGTACAGATATGTAACACTCTGTAGATGAAATGTTCTCTCTTAATATATATCCTACATAACAATTTCAGTATAATAAATGGTGGGTGGATTTCTTATTATTGATTTTACCATCTCAGACAGTTGGAGGTCAGCATACATTTATACAGGACAAACTACAAATCCCAGTAGTCATAAGTACACTGCCTCAGCTTTTTTTTTCCCCCATATAGTTGGTACAACAGTAAACACAGATAATAATAATCCTTAGTGCTTAGCAATTTCTTTTATTGTCCTTTATATTATATACAATCTTTTGGTGTGAAAGCCCTTAAGAGAAACAAAATCAATAGGACACTATGAAACTGTAATAGGAATCTACAGAAATCACTCTAAGAACCATCAGATATAATAGAAAGTGATAATCTCTCCATAGGGCTTTTCTTTCTAGGGCAAGGCATCTAATAATTATAAAAAAGGTAAAGAACTTGTTTGCTTTTTCCTAGTAGATTGTTTTATATTTTACAAGGGCTGACGGAAAAAAGGTGTCACTGTAGCTCTGAACATATCATTGAAGTGCAAATGCAGAGGAAAAGCTCAGCCCTCAGAGGAGGAGTTCCTTTCTGAAGGCCTCACAGAAGACAACTCTCCCAGACCATCCACCAAGCTTCAAAAGGGGTAATGATATAAAAAAAAGATGGGAAAAACTGGAATGTTGGGGGGTTTATTTCTCCAGGTAGTTTGAGATCACTGAGTACTAAACTTCCAAAGCAATTCCTGAGATACTGTACTGCATCAAGGCCTGTTAGAGAATAAACAGATGATACAGCTCCTTCATAGAGCCACCAGTGCTTCTCTATTTATCCCTTGGAAAGAAATCCCAAAGCAAAGCAGTTTAGTTTACTGCACAACTTTTTTTGTGGGTTTTCGGTATCAGACCGCCCAATTCTGTAACAGTTTGAGAGCTCTAGCTGTAAAAGGTTCCTTCCCATAATGGCACATCCTGATGAGCTGATGACTCACAAAATACATAACACTAACACCACTAAGCGCACCACAAAGTTATTCTTCTTTAATTTCTATGTTTAGTGATACTCTCAAAACCTTTCAAGAAGTTTGAGCGATGACAGCAGTTTAGGCCCTGATCCAAACTTACCCATCGCCAGTAAGAACCTAGACTTTGATTTATTTAATCCTGATTTAGCTAGATAATAAAGCCAGTGCTGAATTTTAAGTATACAAATAGTTCTATTAAATCTGATGAGCTTAAAATTGTGTATACAAATCCATTTCCAGATTGGGGTATATGTTAATATACAAAACACAGATATAACTTCTCCAATAAGCTTCCTTTTCACAACTAAATTCACAATGGGAAGACTCAGAATGAGTACTTCAAAATTACATTCAAAGATATGTAAAAGCTTCAATGATTTGCTGGGTTAGAGACTGGAATATTCCCTGTCAACTATCATACTTCTGAAACCTGTAACCACAGGCTCTTCTGCATACAGTTTAACTTCTGGTATCTCATGGGGGTATTTTGAATCGCTATCTGCAGACACCTGTCTTTCCTATAGTGCCTACTCAAGCTCCTAGTTTTGGACAGTTAAATACCTAAGCTAAATACCTAGAGAATCTGAAATATATGGTGAACACATCCTCAGTCAACAACAAAAGATTGTGTCAAACGCTACGGTCTTCCAAGTTCACACAAATTTATTGAACTGAATGGAGTTAAGACCCATTTGCACTATGTATGTATTTGGTTTGTATTAATCCTATTAATCATTTGTGTAGCTATAGAGTAACAGTGGAATTTTTTTTTTTTAGCAATGTAACCTTCTTTTTGCCAAATACCTGAAACAGTCCAGATCGAAGGCTGAACTGATTCATAGCAATGGTAATACTGAGCACATTAATGTTCTATTTTCCCTCAATATCCCAGCCACAGAAACACCACTCAGCCCATATATTCATCAGAGTGTTTTAGTGTACCTTTTAAATTTTCATCATTCTCTTTGCTCCATTAATAGAACTATTTGCATGAAAGAAAGAACAAATTGTCTTCTAACTGGTCTATTACAAGGTACATTAATGAATATAGGAACTTTATTAGTACTTTTATGGTGTACCCGTTCACTTCAGATTGTCATTGGTGTTAATGTTATAACAGGTTGCTTCACAGACGTTTTAAAGCGCTGCTAGATACAACAAACAAAGTATTAAAAAACAACTTTTACACTTGTACTGTTCCTTTTCCTTGTAAAGTAAGTATTTTCTGAGCAACATTTACCACCAGTCATTTGATGGCATCTTAAAAGTACTTGCCAAGCTAGGCACTTCAAGTTCTATATGACTTTGTCCCTGCAAAGTGACTTTTTTTTAAAAAACAAAAACCAGTTGTAAAATAAATTTTGAAGAGCAGAGTATTAACTTAATGTTTTATCACATTAACTAAACAATGTCCTGTAAAAAACTTTACTATAAAATACTACATTAAAGTTAATGCAAGATTGAATATTTTACATGGGCATGTTCACTGCACTTTAGATCCCTACTAGGAGTAAGCTTCCATGGACAGCTTTGAGAACTTGGCTTGACTAAACATGGGAAAATTAAACCTTACATTAAAGAAGAAAATTACCTTCCAGCACATAGGTCATATATAAACTTTTTTCTTTTTTTTTTTTTTAAGGCTGGCCATCACCACTGCATACTGGAAATGAAAAGGCAAATTAAAAGGCCTTGTTACTGTTGTTATCCCCAGATCAGCAAAGGCTATGGGCCACCATGGGATGAGCTGGATGTAAATGTCATATACAGGATATAAAATGTGTTAATTCCATAGCGGTTTCTCACACTGTCCCAAAGCATCATCATCATGGTTTCTTTTGTTAGAAATATTTTTAACCATCTCCTGTTAGGGAGAGTGAGCTATTTATGCTTCAGAAAAGTATTACATAGAAGGAAAATATTATACAAACACAATATCTACTTTGCAAATATAAAGAGAAATTTATTGTTGCTCAAGTGACTGTTCTGCATATTTCAATGCTATAAAGACCATATATATCTAAATTATACATATATGTATATGCTACATACTGGATAAGGTTGCAGTCCTTTCATTAACAGTCCAAAATAATGAGAATTGAAGTCAAAACCTTAAAATAAACTGATACTAAAGAGGGATAGTTTAAGGAGCCTTTTATATATATATATATATATAAAACATATGTATAATGTGAAATTTCTATTATTGAAAATGGCACAGTATACTTTTCAATGACTTAAGTTACATTTTTCATCACCAAAGCAAGCTGAATAATTTTTTTTTTTTTTCATAAATCACCATCTAAAATTCTAAATGTTTTGTCCTCTTACTCATTTCTGGAAGAAATACAGACAGACTCCTCTATTGAAAAGTAAGGTAAAAGCCTTTTACAAGATTATGTCTTGCTTTTTATCTAGTTTAAGAGAAAGGATTGCAATTGGGGCAGGAAGATCTGGAGTCACCTTGTTCAGTGGGACCTAACAGTGACGGAATTGTGATAAATATTTACAAATGCGCATGGTACAGATATCTGTGACGTGACCTAATTTCATTCCATATTCATAACCTGTTCATTCATAACCATTTATCAACTTGCGAGGTTTTTTTTATGAAGTAATTTGTCAAAAAGGTTTGAAGAAAACTTAATCTGGTGAAAGGGTTTAAACATCTCAGAAGCAGTACAATGAGGCTGAAGTTAACATTAATGTTTATATTCATGAAAATCATTATTGTCTGAGCATTTTTATACTGCTTTTTTTTCTCCAAGTTCATAACATAGGCTGACGTACCATGATGCATTTTTTATTAAGTGTTTGATTATTCAGTTTGATTTCCTGAAGGCTTTAGTGTCTAATTTACTGAGGAGGGAGGGGATCAGCTTAAACTTTGTGCAGAAAAATGAGAATGACACATTTTTATGCAGACCTGTTATGGTGTGGCGTGATTATATGAGGCCAATCTTCAGGAGGCTACAGAAATAATCTCAATTCATGATAAGCACCAGTGTGGCAGAGTATATTAGGTTACTAGGAATATTTAAAAAGGAATACAAACTTTATGTAAAATCCTCAAAATTTAAGAAGTAGGAAAGAAAATACACTGCCACCAGATTTAACCCTGATTTTGGTGTTGGTTTTGCAACATCTACATTGCAATGACTAAAATGCCACACAGCTGTAATTATGTACTTCTTCATTCCAGAGTTCAGCAATATTCTACTGACATTTTACAATCTAGGCAGAGGACTATTAACTAGTCCAATTTTACAACAGGTGAAAATGACCCAACTAACCCTTCTCTGATGCTAAGTTTAAAATTTTTTTAAAAAATCTACCTTCTCAAAGTTTAAAAAGAGATAATCTAGTTTAAGTGCTGCATCTAATATTTTGTACTCTATTGCAATTATAGCATGGTAGGTTGAATATAATTTACATGTTGCTTAACATCGTATTAAAATTTATATGCAAGCAGTATTAGGATGGAGTGTATACTGCCATCAAAAGATTCCTCCAGAAGTTAAGAGAAAGGTTCTATGCAAGGAAACAGCAGTATCAAACCTTTGGGTTCTTTGATTTATCTTGACTAATGTTCAGGAATGAGGATATTCACTATCAGAAATGCAGAGATATCTTCCACTCAATATATTTTGTATCCAAAATCCAGCTTAGCCAATTTTGTGTTTGAGGCTGGTAGCACATATACTGGAGGAGTTGCAGCTAACTGCAGTATCATTTCTCATTTACTTTTTTTTTAATATCATGTATACTTGTTTTGATAGATATACTTCTATTGTTGTTAGAGGTGCTTAGAGTATCAAAGTGAAATGTACATTCCAAGAAGTATACCTGTAAGACAAAATTAATGTGATACAAAAGAAAATATATATGTATTCCAGTAGAAAGGCTTTATGGGGTTTTGAGTTAGACAAACTTATGTGGAAAGTAGCCAAAATGGAGGTAAATTATATCAACATAGATTTATCCCTGTATTTAGTTCAATGCTTTATAATACTGATACAAATACTCACACAGGTTATTTTAAAACACAAAGCACAGCAAACACAGACAGCAAGACAGAAAGACTCAACCAATTTTTTTCAGCTAAGCCTCTGACATTCATAAATCACCAGGAAGGCTGACCAGATATTCCAAAGCCCGTCCAATTTATCATTGCACTGATAGGTTACAGTTTCTAAACTTGCTTGTTCATTCTGATCATTATACTAATTTGAAATGGCAAGATAAATGCTTATATTGATTTCATTAGGACCATTTTTTGCCATTAGAAGCGCTGTTTAATTTTTTTTTCCTCCTCAGGTTTAGGCACCAGCTCAGGAAAGCATCTGTGCATGGAGTTAAACATGTACTTACTTTACTCTGAGTTTAAGCATCTACTGAAAGCGTGAAAGCATTTAAATAATGCACTTAAATGCCTTCTGCATAGAAACCTCAATATCAGCATTTTTTATAGAAGGCTATTGATCGCAGCTGGCCTTGCTGTCACCTGCGGCTCCTGGCTCCCTGGCTTTGGCAGAGCAGCGCACTCTCTGCTCCCAGCCACAGTCCACCCTCCCTGGGGTCGTTTCCCCCTTGCCTTGTGAAAACACACATAACTGATCAAAAACATATTTCATTAGTTTCAATGTTTGTTGTGTGTTGAGTCTAAGATGCACTTGTAAAACTAAAGCTGTATTTTGCGAAACAAAAATAATCAGAAAAATCCTAAACGTTATGTCAATCAAATGACTAGAATTGCTTTTGTGAAATCCACTGGTTTGTTGCATTTCACAAAAAGCAGAACCCCTCCTCCAGGTTTAATGGATGGCATATGCCTGAAGCTGTACATTAGAATAAATGATGCTCCAAATGTTCTTTGTCCTAATTATACAGCTGTTTAAAGAATATATGGCATTTATAGAGATGTGACTTGTCAAAAGTTAGAAATGATGCCTCTTGGCAGGCTGGCACACTCAGATGACAGGTCAACGTACAGTGTACACCCATCTAAACATTGCCATAAATAGCAGAGGGAAAGGGGAAAACTTTGCTATTTACCAAGGGGTAAAGTTCATTTAAATAATATTCTTGATCCTTGCTGCTGCCTGTTCTCCTTTCTGAGTTCTACAACTTTTTTTTTTTTTTAACTCTGTTCCTCTGGGATTCACAGAGCTAACTGCTCTTAATAAAATTCCTCAGAGAATTTTCTCATAGAAAGTGCTAAGGAAAAGGCCTGCTCCAAGCGTTCGCCACTGAATTGGTGATAGTCCTCATTTTGATGCACATCTCTGCTTTCCCTGACTGAGCTCTTGAGTCAACAAAGTCATGACCATATCTTTGCATTAAAGTCTCTTCACAGTTTTTTTTCATAGTTGACTATCACTCTCGTCATTAAAATATTAAGGATGAATGCTCAGCATGCCTCCAGTAGTGTTTCTAAGAGCCCTATTGCCTTCCATTAGTAATGAGCAGATTGGAGCAAGTCTGACTCGAAGCCTTTGAAGAAGGAACTAAGGAAATCATGTCATAATAGTGTTTAAAATTGTTTATTTATAACACAGTAGCACCCAGGACTATCAGCCAAGAACCTGACTTCCATTGTGCTAGGCATTATACTGACAGAAATTTAAAGGATTGCTTTCCTATACAAAACTTTTAAGGTGGTTGAAATAAATGACTGGAATGTCTTTAAACAGTATTTAAGCTTAAGCATTTTTCTGTCTGCTGATGGCTTGTTAGTCATTCTGCTTTCCTAACAAACTTCTTAAGCAAAAGCTTAATTTTAATATATTTGACTTGATTGGACTTAAGCTTGTACTTAATTACTTGAATCAGGTATTATTAAATAGCTCTACAAATATTGATAAACTGTGTAATCTTTCCATGCAAGAAGCATGATCATGGAAAATACACCAACAAATTAGAGTCAACATTACAGTGAAACAAATACATTGGCTGTCCAGGTGTCAGTTGCTCTCTAAACACTGGTCCATCTAAGAGTCAGTATTTGAAAGACAGTGTCACTTAAGTAAAGAGACAGTCCAAATACGTTAATCTCAAAGGATTACAACCAGTACAAATGGAAACAAACTTTCTAGCTCTTTTCTAAATTAAACAATTAACTCTAATATTCACATCCTCAGAGACATTTCAGTTGAGCTAGCATGTCTAATTTATAATCAATGATTAACAGAAGATGCAACTAATTTGTCTTTGTTATTTGATTTTGCCACAGTCAAATTTACTCAGCAAAATGGATTGAAGCAATGTTCTAAAGACTGGTAAGCATTGAATTAAAAGTCTGGTATGTGGCTTCTTTGTAGACTAGCATTAAATAGATGTAAGACAGGACAATATCTCTTGCATTAAGTAGTTTTAACAAATTAATTTTGACCCATGAGCTTAATAAAGTCTGTTAAGTAGGCCCAACATCTCTGTTAAGTTAAACGGAGACTGAATATTTAATTATTTTAATTGTCTGATAAATTTGAAATTGAGAAAGTAACAGCCCTGCAAATCTTAAAATATATTTTCAGCCCTGTGTGTCATTAAGCATTACTCTAGTGATTTTACTGCATTCAAGAGGTTACAAGTCAAGCCCAGCCGCCCCTGATTAAATGAGAATTGCACATTAGTTCAAGAAAAAAGTAGTTTTCCAAAAGTTAAAGTACCAGTCCAGGGAAGCCAAGACACATTTTCAGGACTATTTAGAGTGGTGGTTAGGCAGCAGAAGAACTAACAAAGATGGGCAGCCTTAATAATGATAAAATACGTTGCGCTGAAGTCAGTCACAGTCATTCTTATAGTAAAGGACATGAAATTTGAGTAGTTTATGCAGAACTATCACTTTCATAGTCATCTTCTATGCTAAATAGAGAGATGTAAACATTGAAAGACAAGGTAGCTGCAGCAGAACTACACTGTTAGCCACAGTATGGCTGCGTGTACCCTCTCAGCTCTCCCAATTACCACCAATACCAGTCCCTGCAGGCAAGCAGCAATCTGCTCCCAGTTCTTTTCTGCGTTTAGGAGGGTTTGGTTTTGGGGGGTTTTTTTGGTTTGTTTTTTTTTTTTTTTTTTTTTTTGTTTTTTTTTTTTTACACAAACTTACTCTGATGTACATCAGTAAGTCATGCTTTCACAGAAACCTCTCATGCCTTCATGCCTGCAACACCATAGCTTTACACTTAGTTTAAGCTGGTGCTGCCATTGAAAGATTATGTCCTACATCCCCCAGCCTTTGGCACCCAATTTGTGACACCCATACCCAAAGGGTCTGCTGAACTGGGTCAGCAAAAACCTGTATTGTCACAAAGCAAGAAGGTGCAGGGAATGGAGAAATATTGGGGGGGTAGAGGTAAAGATGCAACTAAACCTTCGAATAGCAGTATCTGATTATTCAACTACAGCTCAAGTATAAAGTTTTTGAACAATCTAATTTCTGAGCAGCACCACTGAAGTCAGCAATAATTGAGACTGTGATATTTCCTAGAAAGAGCTTTGGAAAAAAAAAAAAGTCTTAACAAGGATCATGAACAAAAAGAAAAGTGACTTTGCTATTGAAAGGAAGAAAAGTATTCCTTTCATGGGAAATAGCCTGTGCAAAGATGTAGTCATAGAGGGGCAGATTAACAGGACACCAAAGGGAAAATGTTGTGATATGCTGGGAGATATGCATGTTCATGCTGTACATGTACATTTGCATATTTACATATCACAGGAAGATGGTTATGACAATGTTGCTAATACAGGATTTAATTCACTGCACAGAAAAAAGTTAAATGTCCAATACAATAGAGTAAGTCAAATATTTTTACTGTGGAGCATGCTAATCACAAAGAAATATTTATTCACTTCATTGGCTCCAGGTATTCATTCCACCTTCAGACCAGTTGGTACATTGCTTTTCTCATGCAGCTTTCACACTTTTGTGGAGTACCTATGCCACAACCTCATTTTCCTGCAAGACTGTTTTCAAAATGGTTTGAACTGAAATCATCTCTAGTTTATGGGCATGCAGTACAACAGGCCTCTTAGGAAAATCAATATATATATAAATATCTTTTAATTTTCCATAATAATCCAATAAGAACATAAGATAATTCAACTGCAGTTGTTATGCCTAATCTCTTCAAGTAATTATTTTAATAAGGAAAAACAGAGTATTTGTGAAAGTGCTCTCTCCAGAGGATGGTTCTGCACTGGACATAGAAGGGCAGATACTAATCAGTGGCAGTAAAATAAAAAGGACAAAAAGCAACTACAGTGAGTATGCTGTAGTCATCCCTGTTAAAAATCAATACTGTGATTAATGCTGAAACACAGGAGATCAGAATCCATCATGCAATATTTTTCCTGTCTGTACTGTTATTTTTATTGCTTTAACTTTGCTATGCTGATCTGCTTTACTTCTGAATAATTGCTGGAAACCAGCTCCAACCCTTCTGTCAGAAAAAAAGAGAGACTGAGGTTCATGCTTAGCTGAGACGAAAGAGTATGAGAAGGAAAAACAAAGTGAAAGCATATCTGTACTATTTTTTATTTCTCAGGTGAACTTTGTAGCATAAACTAAACCATACTACCTGGCAGATAATTCCTGCTGAAATCACTGCAAAATCTCTCAAGGTTTTCTGAGAAGTCACTCTTCGCTGCAGACACCATCGCTCCAGTGACCCTGGACCTCCCTGGTGAAGGACTGGTGGTCACAGTATTTCTGCCCCTTGTGCTGTTCTTTTCTGGATTCATTTTCCACTGCAAGAAGAATCATGTCCTCAATTTCTATCCCCTGAAAAGCAAACACTGCAAAGTAACCATGACACATTGATATACAATTTTAAAAGACAGGATCAGGTTCATATAATTAAAAAAGTATCTGTTCAGAATATTTGAGTTTTACAACTTTTTTTTTATTTAAAGAGTTTGCTGCAATAAAGAATGACCTTGATACATAATAAATGTGTTGGTTGTCTGGTCGTTTAACAGATAAGTTGCAGTGTGAGGTAGACTGCTTTACAGAAAGAGATAAAATTGTATTTGCTTGGATTCTTGAAATAAAATAACTAGCCATGTATCCGCAAAATTTGGCTGGTGACATATCAATATTTACTGTGTGGAAACATATGACTGAGCACATTGTGAAATAATACAAATAACTTTTTCTACCCATAAAGCTACAGTTTAGAAAGTAGTCATTAATTCCAGCTATTCCCCATCTACCCACAGTGTGTCTAAGCATGCCCTGGTACACCTTGACAGAACTGCGCTGGGGAGCAGACTGGTGAGTACCAGCAACTTTATAAAGAGGGAAAACTAACATTGGAGCATCTTAATTACAGAGTATTAACTTCAGAAATCCTGCCCCATACGGACAAACATTACTCTAAAGAGACTAACAAGGAGTAACATCCATTATTTATGGAAAAAAATACCGTAACAGGGATCTCTTCTACTCAAAAACTATGCACAAGCAATTCCACTAAAGTCTACAGAATTACACTGATATGACATGAATAGAATAAATGAGATAGCATATCATATTTTAAAAAAAAACCCAAACCCCAAGTAATTCCCATACTTCCTGCTTGGTTGGACTCTCTGGAAATAAATCTATTTATAAAGAATTAGAGGCAGACCCCGAAGACATGGCAGTCTAATTCATTATGCCCTTAATATTGTCCCTCTTCCACAACAGTAGCCCATAATGTTACTGGTTTCTAAACAATTAAAGTAATTTGCATTTGTCTTACAACTGGCATGGGCTGAACATGTTTTTAAAACCCTTACTGAATTTTTGGTCTCATAAAACTAATGTATAGAAACTGCAGGAGTGTTGTAAGTGTATATTTCACAATTTTGCTAAAGATCGTTATTTAACCATTACTAATTATAATGATAAATGATTTAGCATTAATTATAAAGTCATATTGTACAGAAAAGGTACATATATTTTATACACCTAGCAGATTTTATTAGACAGCTATATTGGGCTTTGCTTTTCATCATCTTGCACAAGTTTTTACATCAAAGATTTTAGTTTGACATTTGCTTTTTTATTGCGTTCCATTTTATAATATTATTGATGTATAATTTAATGATGGAAGATTTTGAATGCATTTGTTGATAAATAGGCGAGAAGCTTTGTTCTCTAAGATCATTGCTTTTTATCTTTTCTTCATTGAATTGTCAAGACTGCATACTTAATCACAGCTAGGTGTTGGGCCTCATCTTGAACGCCATAAAGTCAACGAGAGTTTTGCAACTGATTTTTATTGGAATGGAACTGAGCACACTATTGGTAATGTGCAACTTATAAATGCCATTTGCACACATATCAATTTTATTAACTCCCTTAGTATGGAATTTTCAGAATGTAATAGTTTGGCAGGCATTACTTTAGATTTATAGTGCTCCAAGATGACACTATTAAGCCACATTCACACCTCTGAATATTGCTATAGCAACAAATTAGGACCAGTTCTTCCTCCACACTGGTGGGTGAGAATCATCTCAACAACTGAAGCTTCTGCTGCCACGTTTCACGGCGTGTCATTTAAGGAAAAGGTGGCTATGTGAGATATATTCACCAATATATACACACAAATAAATATAGACGCAAATAGTACAAGCAGATGGTCACAAACTCTAAGGTAAACCAGAGATAATATGGGAAGGCATGGGATGTGTGGGACTATCTGATTTCTAACTGAACTGCTACGGTGGAGTTCCCCTCTTTGGGAAGATGCCTTCTGAAACTTTTGTCTTCTACAGACCTGGAAACCTGAGACAAATACTGGAAAGATGGTTTGAGCATTTCTTAAAATATTAGTAAATCCTACAAAGAGAAGGTGACTGACCAGTCTGGCTTGCAGTGCTGTCTCCAAAACTCTGTACAAACCACAGCTGACCTTGCCAGAGACCCCTTTCTGCCATTGCAGGGGAAACATGTACTCGCTTCGTCTCTGTGAGGTTCCTGAGAGCAAAAGCAGTGAAATCATCAGGTTTCTGGGCACCCCCCAAGTCACCGACCATTGCACAGAGCATGCAGAAGAGCTGAAGAGACAAAGAAAGATGAAATAAAGCTTCACTGAGGACACTGCTGGAGTGAAACCTCCATTCACCTTCATGGAAGAAGGGCGATAATCCAGGGAGAGACAAAGCCAAGTCACTGGACTGATTCCTCTGGGAGAAGAAATAGAGATTCTCCCTTCATCTGAGAGAACAGCTAACTAAAGAAAATCTGGAGGAAAGGCAATTTCCTGTTGCTATTTCCTACGCTTTGTGGTTAGCCTTTATCCTGGCTGTAAAACTAGTGTCTTAAAATGTGAAATACTAAGGGACCATTATTTGCTTATAAGGATACTTTATATCTTCATACTTTTAACTAAATCTTTACATTTCTATTTGCCTGGGGAATAAAATGCATCTCTGACTCCAATGACATGTCAGGTTATTGTACTTTTAAATGGTATTTCAGAATTAGCATACTGGTCCATCTCCTCTGTAACTGTAACGCATGGTAGAGCCTGACTCACTTTTTTGGCAATGGTGACACTCCTGACTAATGCTGAATCATGCTAGCAATGCTATTTAATAATTTTCTAGCAGAAGAGCTACAAGCAGTACTTTCACAAAACTATGAACTAAGATTTATTTTCTACAAAAAAATTAAACTCATTATATACTTGTGAGTTTGAGATGTTCTCAAAGAGTTACCTAATTCCGAATTAATGCCTTCTAAAGCATTTCTGAACAATTGCTTTTTGATAAGATTAGAGAGATATAGGTAGTTAGCAGATAATCTTTTGAAATAAAGAGATTTAAAAGCCAGAGGAGTAATCTTCTCAGTGCCTGGAGATGGAGTGTAACCATCACAAAAATCTCTTCACTTTTTGTTCTTTGAAAGATAAAAAGAACAAAACTCAGGATCAAATTGATGCAATGCAGAGATGCTGGCAGAAAGCAAAGTAAGGAGGCTGTGGCTACTTCACAGGTCCAGCACTGGTGGGCAGCAAAGCAGTAGGAGCTTCCCTCTTCCACAAGAGCTGGTTGGAGGGCAAACACCTGATTGCTTCAAACCAGATGCTTGAACCTGGGTGGTCTGCATTCCCTCTGTTTTCTAACCACTGGGCAACAGATTCTCTCTCTTTCTGCAGTAATATTAATTAGACAATACTCCAGCAGAAGACTCTTGTCCTCCAAGACATACTGAGACAAGAGCTGACGGGGGCATAAATCATAACATCTTAAATCAGCTGTGCTGAATCTGGCCCAAAGCTCTTATGATTCACTGTGCTTAAAGGTTTTTATTAAAATGTCAAACCATTGCCATGGCCACTGCCATTGGCTATGTCACTGTTCTGGCTCCACTGTATTCTCTGGCTAGTCACTGTGTCGTGAGCACAGGATGATACCAGCAGACCCTTCTTGAGGAGGGCTTGAGAGGAAGAAGGAAAAAGTAAAAAAATTATTTCACAGTTAGCAAGTGAAGTGGTATTGTCCTTGCAAGATACCTACTGCATCAAACCTGAGATGCAGCTGTTTCATCCCCACTTCACTGCATGTCTGCTTATGCCTGTGCATAATTTGAGTTCTCCTCTATGCACACATCTGCTGATATGTGGCTATGAATGAATTTTGAAAAGGTGGCTTAGCTCACCAGCTATGGAACTTATTCTTTCCTTTTTTTTGTTAAACTGAGCACTTCCTTATAGAGAATGCAATCACTATGCAACTTACATGTATTTGTATCTTCCCGGAAAATACATTACATATTGATAATTAGTCGTCTTTGTTGACAGGTCACTAATCCTGGAGAAGTAAAAGGCCCCACATTAGGAAAAAAAAAATAGTGAAGTTTAAAGACAGGAAAACTACTTTTGAGGAGTGTTTAAAAGAACTGAGAGAGTCAATGGGCAAAAATAAGAGTCTACCAACACTTTCAATGAAAATAATTTTAAAATGCTCGCCATTTGGGGCAATACTCTCCATGCCAGTGGTAAATACTACACACTTTCCAACAACCATCAGCTCCTGCCAGCTCAGTTCTGCCTACCCGTCTTCAACTTGCTTTGAGTTTCCTATGGATTGAGGTCTGGAGCATTATATGCTACCTGCATAAACTACATGTTATAATCTAAGAAAATTCTGTCAGTACTTTTTCTTTTACCATTTTCTTTTCTTCTCAGATTGTTCAGATATGTTTTCCCCAAATTCCCCCACTATTTGAGCTAGTCTCTTAAATCTTCTTTCTGTTTCCTCCAGACTGATCTCTGACAAAGCTCTTTCCTCTGACAAAGCCATTCCAAGGATTACTAAACTGCAAATCACTATTGAAAAGAAACTAAGGTATTTCACACATAAAAGTCAATGTGAGCCAAACGTGATTTATCTTTAAAAAGCTACAAAACAACAGTCTTAAGATAGACACAGAAAACATTCAGCAAAAAGTGCAATCGTTCATTTAGAGCAAAGGTAAATCAAGACGCAGGTTAAAAAGACCCGACATTTGCACGTGTTTTCCCAGGGTGTATTTTTGATGTTATTCATTTCATGTCTAAATTTAAAGTCCAACTCTTTAATGGGTAGACAGGCTTGTAAAAATAGGTGTCATTAAATGCTACTGTCTTTATAAAGACCTCTGCAAAAAAACCATAAACCAATATGAGTGCAACATTTATTTATATTTTCTATTTTTCTTCTAATGTATATCAGCTGATTATCTCTCAAACAGATTGCTTATTCAAAGGAAGGCTGAACCTGTGCTATACTATTTCACTCTAAAGTAAGAAACAGTTTCCTGATTTCTTTTAATCTACCTGTAAACTGTGAAGTCTGCCATCAAGCAACTACATATTAGTTGTGGGTGTTACAACCTGTCAATCATGGAAGATTATTTAAATTAGTAGGTTTCTTAGTGATTTTCTCCCAGATATCAAGTCATTTCCTACTTAAAAGGACACAATAACTTCAGAGACCTATATGAAAAATCCATGTGAAGCGCATGAAACTCGTAGATTTGTTCCCATGTATAATTTTGTGATATTCTTAAATTCCACATAAAGTCCTCTTTAGATGAGTGATTTTCCATCTTTGGTGATTAAAACTTCAGGACTACAATTACAGATTTTCTAGTAGAGAGAAAAAAATACATAAAGCACTGTAATCAACTCTCTTCAACATGTTGCACATAATCCTCTGTTACAGGCATAAGAAATTCCCTACTGGGTGAGACCCGTAGTCCATCTAGTCCAGCTGGGAGCCTGCATAACTTGCCATGCTCCTCAGTGTTCTCCAACATCCACATTTCTTGGATTAGGGATATTAGTGCAGGCTTCTCTGCCTGATCCCTTCCTTCAGTATATTTTCATGGACTTGTTATCCATGGATTTGTCTAATCCCTTTTTGAACAGGCTGATGCTGTCTCCACAATCTCCTGAGACAGTCAGTTCCAGAACTTCACTTCCACAGTGGAAAAAAGTACTTTTCTCTTGTATGTTTTGAACAGATTTTCTTCTAGTTCCAATGAGTTTCAGAACCAAGAAGAGTTTGATATTAAAATGCTCCTTTGGTCTACCCAAAGCCCAGACCTCAGAGAGCACAGGACGACACACTTCTCTCTTTTCCCGCGGTTTTCCAGCACGCGACCGTGCCTGCGAAATTCACGGTCCTGTGTTAGTGAGCATACAGGCTCTTCCAGTCTTTTCAGCACTACCACATCACAGCTTACTGAATCCACAGATCTTCCCTTTCAGTTAGTCACTCCACTTCATTTGCCTTCAACCATAGGGCAAAAAGTCTCCCTGTTGCATAGTCTACCCTTACTCCTTGCACATCAATGGCAGCAGTGAGCCTGAACGCACGGCAGAGACCAGCGAAGCCATGCGTGGTGCTGATCAGAGGCTGGCACTTTGCCCTTGCTCAGATGCCAGCTGGGAGAATGGGACCCCTTAGCGGGCAAGCACCACAAAAGCAAAGGAAAACACAATTTCTGCAAATAGACAGTTCCCAGGAAAGGCTGACGCCGTAACATGCTATGTCAATAAGCTTAACTTAACCATTAAAATTAATCTAAGAATGATCATTGCAAATGTAGGAAGTAAAGACATTTCCCTAAAAACACTGATTTAAATTAAATACCCTTCTTTTGTGGTTTCTTAATAACACATGGCAGGTCCCATTAACTGGTACACATAAGTGTCTATAATGCTGCGAGGAATGAAATGGGTGAAGAGAAAAAAATGGTAGGATTTGTTAGCTTGTTTTTGCAAACTAATTCCTTAAGCCTGTTTCAACTTTCTTTGAAGTGGAATTTAGATAGGTGCCACTTGGAGGCACTCTTATACTGTTCTCACTTGAAGTTTCTTATAAGCATTTCATGCAAGGAAACAGTAATTTTTTAAAAATTTCTTTTTTTCTCCTAATAATCATCTAGAAATGGGTAATTAACAACGGTTTGGGTAGTTAAACTTTGACATTACTCGTATTTATTACCTTGTAATTTTTTCTGAGGTAAACAGTCCCCTATACTTTCAATGAAACTGACTTAATTCCCATGTGTAACAGATGATAAAACATTGTCTGTGATGCAATGCTGTTTCAAAGAAGTGGTTAGAAAGGATTGCAAACTTACACAAATTGTTCACTTTAGAACTGTATGGGGTTTTATCACTTCAGATTTGAAATTAAACACCCAGCTTATAATTATATTCTATAGATGTTAAATTATATATAATTATCTTTGAGAAGCAGAGAAAAGTATTTCTGTTTTATAGGCACATATAATCTCTCAATTTTGATTGCATGTTAGATATGGAACTTTGGAATACATTTCATTGTATTTGCAGCAGTGTATTTCTTACACAGATGCAAAACTCAAATAATTATTCTCAGCCTAAGCAGAGATGACATTTTGCAAAGCATTTGTGCACAGTACTTTTAAATTTTAAACATGTGTTTGTTAATTTTCCATAGTTCACCAAAGAAAAAATTAATCGGGTTAAAAGAAAGCTTGCCCATTGCTTGCAAGGCAACACGTTGCACACCTGTGAAAGACTATAAAGAAAAAAAAAAGACTTGGATCACAGTGTTGTCCTTAGTAAAGGGTAAATAAAGGGAACTGGTCTACTAACAGGGAGAAAAAAAATCATGACTCACAATCACAGATTTCCTTTTTGCTCTAACCCAGGGCTGTACCACCCATGCTCCTCTGCCACCTCACACCTCTGCATTGGGTCGACTGCCCAAGGTTTGTAAAGGAATGATGCAGGATCCTGTTTCCTGCTCATCCTGCTGAGGACGTGCCATTAACAGCAGCACAGGACCTGTACTGATGTGCTGCTGGTAAATCCTTTCTCAGACTTCAGAGAGGAGAGCTCACCCTCCTGCACAAGCACAGCTTTATGGTATCTCAGCATCAAGCAAACAGCAATATTACAAGCAAGTTCTTCTCATTTCAAACGACTTTCACAGCTAAATTGCACCGTTCAAAACACTTTTGAACAATGCATGCAATTCAGAGAGATGTACCTCATATTCATCTTTCCAAAGAAAACCTTGCATATGCTCTAGATATATTAGGAATTCCTCAGAGTGAAGGAGATTATCACGAACTATACTTGAGCACAGCGTAAGTCTAAATACTGAGTGGTGAGAGATAATACCTGCCTAGGGAGCCATAAGGACAAAAGTGTACTTAAGGAGAATGATGGGTTTCAGCAATGTCATAAAGGCGGCAGCAAGTGGAAGCCACCTCGTCAGGAGGAAGGGAAGGAGCTGAAAGCCAGGGAAGTCGTGTGCCACAAGAGCAGCAAAGGGAAATGGATATTAACCCTTTGGAAATCTTCCAGCACTGCTTGCACCCTTCTTTTTAAAGTCTATAAACATTCTTTCACATCATGCACTGATCATGCTTTTCTGCCAGCATTGTTTTCTTTTCCTGACATAGGAGCAGCCCTAGAGGGCCAGAGCAGCAGTGCCAGACCCTGTGTCCCATCTCCAACAAGGAGCAAAAGCCAAAGCTTGCCCCTGCCCATCCCACCGCCAGCAGCTCAGCACCCACCAGATGTGCTTTCTAAATAGAAAGTTACCCACAGGGGATTTTTCTTCAATGAATGTGTCTAGCTTCTACCTGAACATAAAACCTCTTTACTATGCCTTTTTATTTTCTTCTCTCTGCTAAAGATATCTGAGCTAAACACATACAGCATGTGGAAATAATGTTGACTGTGAAAATGCAATGGAGACAGAGTACAAATTTTCCCAACATCCTGTGGCAGGAGTTTCATGCTTACCCCCACACTTTATAGCTTGTTTGTTTTGAACCTGCCACCTCCTACTCATCCCTCTCTATCTTCAACCACTTGAAATACTTTTTTTTTTTTTGCCCTTTTCCTCTTCCCTTGTTATTTATTTACTGTTTCTCTTTTTCACTTTATCCCTACTCTTTCCTTCTTGTTCCTCTCCCCTGCCTTTATTTTTCCCTCCAGATTCTACAGCTCTCTCTTATGTCAGGCATTTATTATTGGCATAAAAATATTCTCACAAAATTAAGCAGGAGTTGGAAAGCCATGTTCCCTAAGAGGCAGGACGACTTCTAGGTCTTACTCTGTTCAGAGAAGTCTTCTGGCACTATTCATAATGCAGAACTGTATTGAGCAAATAACTATGGCTTTTTTCAGTGATCTGAAGTAGTTGGTTTGCCAGATCTTCCCCCCCCTCTTTCTCCCCCCAAGACTTTCTGCACAAAAAAAAAGATCTAAACAGAACATCACCTAAGCCAAGCATTTACTACATGAAAGTCTAATTTCCTGAGAACAAAGTAACAGAGGCAGCACAAAGGATCTGATGTTTGTTAGACTTAAACTATGCATACTTGATTATAAGGTGTTATTACACCACTCATGTCAGATCAGTTAAACACTGCTTTCTAAACAGCCCTTCATTAAGGATGGTCTGGAGTCAAAATCTCATCAGTAGTAAGACCATGCAGCCATTAGATCCTGGCATTAAGGACTCACAAATATCCTTTCTAGCCCTTCCATTATTTCACGGTAGAGCAGTAGGCATCTCCATGACCTCAGTGTAGGAGGACACACCCCGCACAAAAGAGGTCAGCTCCAACTGGTCAACCTCTCTGCTTGATGATGTTATCAGAGCACAGAAAAGGCTTTTCTTCGAGTTAAAAGTTTCCTTTTAGCTAATACTTCATCCACCCTCAGGTCACCAAATGATTTATGCTTGTGATTTTACACCCAAACTGGTCCCTGATGCTAATTTGACAAGCCAACTGGTGAATCCTTAAAACACTTTCCTGTTAAAGTGACTAGACAGAGTTGAAACTGTGCATTAGGGCGTCAATCACAGAAACCATCTGTTCTAACAGGGCTTTTTGTGCTTTCTGAATTCAAGCTTTCTGAATGAGATGCTGACTGTTTTATAAAATACTGACAAGAATCAGTATACAAGAAATTACCTATTCAGCATCTCTTAGAGATGATAATTGACAGTAGTCAGTTAACAACTAAAGATGTTTTGAATGATTAACATTAGGGAGGATGAGTAATAGAGTCTCTTCATTAATTCTGTATTAAATTAACCTTCCTAACACTTACAGTTTGAGAATTGCTTTGCAAAACATTGCATACAAGCTTTAGTGCAAGTCGTTGTTTCCCATGACTAGCCACAACTGCCATAAATCTGGGATCTGGATGAGCTTTGTTGTCTTTCTTCAAGACAATATCTTAAGGTAATTTTATTTTTGGTCATGAAAGATTCACTATCACCATCATCTTTTCATTTATCACACTAATCTTTCAAAATTAAAGAAGAGTGATTCAGAATAAATATGATGGGGAAAAAAAAACTTTTTCCCCCATGAGGACAGTCAAGCAGGGGAGCAGCTTGCCAGATATGTCGCACCATCTCCAGCCTCAGAGATTTGCAGGGCCTGAGTGGATCAAGCCCTGAGCAAGCGGGTCAGACCTCAGAGCCGACTCTGCTAGGTCTGACCACAGACCTCCTGGGGCCCCTTCCCACCTAAGTTACTCTGCCACCCTTGGATCCCAAAATAGTCCACTTGCACCCAATATTCCACCATTACAATTTATAGACATAAGGCTGACCCTGCCTTGTCCCAGATACCCCAACACTCCCCAGTCCTCCACAAGTTTAAGGCAGAGTCATTATATTGTTTCAATTCCCATCAAACTAACTACAACCCTGATCTCTGCTCTGCCCCTTTCAGCGGAGTTGACAGTGACTTAACACACCAGGGTTTTCTAGAGAGATAAAATATTGCTTCCCTAGATTTTCTTCCTTCCAGATACTCTACAGGTATTTTGATAGCAGAGCATCACATGGAGAAATACAAATATTTTGGATACAATTATTTCCAAATTTTGTGCCCTTCAGTAGCTATGTGGCATTACCATCCCGAACCTCCTACAATAAACTGTAACCAGTCTCTTTTTGGATACCTGCAGGTGGTTGAGGAGACACTTTCCTATTCTGAGGACACAATTTATATAGAGAGAACAAGATAATACTGAGCATTCAAAAAGGAAAACATTGTAACATCAGGCCCCCGTTAATCTACAATAAAATTAGTCTTCAGTTTATTTTGAAAGTAGCAGGCACCAACGTTCTTCATCATATGTTTCCTGTAGGTCTTTATCAAGACTTTTAATACATATATATCCTCTCAGATATATTTCTTTTTTCCTTTGTGATACCAGAACGCTCTACAAACAATGCAGTGTTCACCTGTTGGTATGCAGCTACAGAAGGCACAGTTCCTTCCCAACAGGCCACACGAGAAAATACAAGGTGATTCTAAGAGAAAGCAATACATAAACTTTAGGGAAGAAATGTCCACAGAGTGGGAAGAACTTCTCCATTAAGGTCTTCCTTTCATGTGTTGATATACAAAACAAGAAAATGGGGGAGTGAACATGACACTACGATTTATTTTTCTAAATTAAAAAAAGTCTGAGAGATATATATTACAGTACAGCACAGCATTCCTTTCTATCAGCAGCCTGTGAAGCTCACGATGCCCTAGGTGTTCTCGGAAGGGCTGCTGAACAGACTGCGGTGATAGAACAGACCTTCACTCTGTGAAATCCTGCTGACAGCTAGGAGCTGAATGCTGCAGTTTCTTGTACCCTTAAGATAACACAATTGTTTGGATGCAGCAACATCTTACACAGTTTATGAGGTAGTGATCAATCTCTGATTGACAATTCTAATTAGCAGCTCTCTTATGTGCAACATTATGGCATTTTATAGCAACTTTCTGCTGCCTATTAAATCTCTGCAGCCATCTTATATGAAATAGAGTACTTTATAGATCATTTGATACCCAACACTGTCAGTTATGTTTGTTTATACTGAAAGGCTTTATTGGTATTGCAACATGCTGGTTTTGTTCATATCTATAATACCTAGTGATATCTTCCAAGACCTGAGCTTTTCTTCTCTGAAGAGCTACTGGCATTTGAGGCTGGCACAGGAGGACTACCATGTCTTATTATTACTGTTTCCAGAACACAGTGTATTTCAGGTATAAGGTTTTGTACATTTAGAGATGAATTTTTTCCCCCCCTCCAACAGAGGTGATTCATAATGGAATACAGTAATCATAAGAAAAATGACATCTGTTTAAAAATATGGTTCTCTGTTACAGTCACGATGACATATCACATTTTGCTTGGTTGAAAACATGCTAGAAAATGGTGTTCATTTGAGATGTGTTATGAAATGTCTAAATAGATTTTTCATGGAATAACATCTTTCCCTTAAAAACAACCACAAACTAGACAATAATTACAGAGCAGGGTCATGCCTTAGCATCCCCATTAGCATTTGTAACTAGTAGACCAAGTTCCATCAGAAACACAGGAAATGAGCTTGTCTTTTAGTCATCAAGTTTCTCACCTGTATGGAATATGAGTTTGTTTCAGGGTTTTTTTTTCTCCCTGATATTTCTTTTGGAAAACTAGGCTTTCCATCATACAGAAAGTGATAAATTACTGAGAAAAAACACTATCTTTTTTTGTCATGTGTGTGGATTGTACCAGAGATCTGTTTTCCCTGGTGTTCTTGGAGGAAAAGACAGTATATAAAATAAAGTTTTCCTCCCTCCTCCCCAGAAATCCCAGAACAGCAATTTGAGCTTAAATGTTACCTTAAGCATACTTTAAATTAACCACTGAACACTTCCAAAACTAAATTTAAAGATGAGTGATCAGCAAAAATTTTGTAACAACACCAAAAAAGAAAAAAATGATTGTAAAGTACAGATAAGGAGGTCGATGATATATGCACTTGAAATACTAGATATCAGCAGACAGAATGCAAAGCACAGCAGGGCAGTTACAACTCAGTGTGATTCATCTTTTAAATAAGGCTTTTCTAATTTTATGAAGTATTTGTCATATCAAATGCTTCCTAGTTCCATGAAAAATTTCTTTGATTTCCATCCCTTAGGATTTTGATGTACAGTATGCCATTGCCTTCATATAAGGATTAATGCTGGAATTATAAATAAACCGCTCAATATTTAGGACTATTGATGGTGGTAAGTGGCACCCTGAAAGTTGAATTCCCTCACTTCACAGTAACTTTACGGTATCACACAAGACTAGAAGCTGTACAGGGAGGACGCCCTCTATTTTATTCAGAAGGGAGAGGGCCTGAAAATGCATTGATTTCAAACTTATTTTGCAAGTTACTTTTTAAAAGATATTATAAAGCTTCCCTGTAACTCAAGAAAATATTTTTTTCTTTGGGAAATTAGTCAGGAGGCAATATATATGCATATATCTAATGCACAGGCATACATACATATAAAAAATGTTATTGGAGGAAAGATTGTATTGCACTGCATTAATAAAAGCAAAGATAAAAATTCAAATAGTAGCTTCAGCATAACCAGTCTCTCCTGGTCATATTGACTGTGCAGCAGCTAAACCATCCCAGATTCCCTTTGGCTTTCCCTGCCAGGTCAACCACCTCCTGCACCCTGGGCACCTCCCACTTTCTGGCTCAGGGATTTTTTTCCTTCAGCTGCCAGCCCCAATCACTTTTTACACTGCCAGGTGCTCTGCATATCCTCTAATGAGGCATTTCTTCTGCTCTGCTGATAAACTTTGTCTTTTGCTATTTTGGCAGCCTTCATTCCCTCCCAGCTCTTCCTTTTCACCCTCATCCCCCCTCTTGCCAAAACACACCTTCCTTGAACCACTCTTTCTCCAGTTCACTTCCATAATGCTGTGGGGTCATATAGGGCAAGTCCTGTGCGAGCCATCTAAATAACCCTGGTCCCCAAACATCAGAGAGGACCTCTCTCTGCTACATGCTCAGGGATGGTTGGTTTACCTTTAAATTGAGTCTTTCCATGACACAAAACAATTTTCATTAAACATTTTCACACAACCTATTAAAGAATGAGAGACCTTGTTCAAATTTAAACAGGATGGTCTCTCCTACGTGTTAAAAAAAACTAGCCAAATTTGCTTAGTGTGTTAAATAGCAATAATCAGAAGCAGCAAAGAATGTTAATACCAAATACCATTTTGGACTTGGAGAGAGGGAGGAATCCTGAAATCTTTGTTAAATTTGGCATCACTAACAGTGCCATAGACAAGGATAAATCTTCCCTCTCATCCGCGTTCAAGCGCAGTTTGGATCTCTGCTGTATGTTCTGCACTTCTGTTATTCTCTACTGATTTTTGAGAGATGCATAAAATATGCAGCACAGACCTGTGGTGCAACTGGAGGATGTAAGATTAGTCCTGCTTTGATGAAGGGAAAATACACTTCTCTCATCTATTCCCCTTGGACCACATAGGCAGGAAAACGGAGTTCCATGGTACGCCTTTGGAAAAGAGAATGCTGTTATCCCAAATAACTCAATCCAGTAATAAAGTAAAACCATAAAAAAAAAAGACAGTTCTAACAGTTGACTAGAATGGTGTGACTTTCCCTGTGTAGCAGAAATACCCCTACAATTTTTAAAGTGTTGAACTCGCAGAGTTAGAGTTTACATTTTAACTGCATAGTATAGCTCAGATCTCACCTAAGACTCAAATTTAATAAAAACCTATTGGAAAGCCTTAGGTGCATTTTAAACAACATCCATTGTTTTTTATCCAGTATCTCAATATCTATATCCAAAATGGAACTTAAATAATGTAGTATGTAAGCAACATTCATGCTGAGGATCTTTTACTTTCTTATAACTATCTTTTTTTGTACATATACACACACACACCATGAATCAACTTCTGTGGTATATCTTCATATTTTTCAACTTCTGCTCTTTGTTTTCTATTTTGTTTGGGTGGCTACCCAAAATACAAACATTTACATACAATGAACAGTTAAATATAAAACAATTTTGCATTTTAACATTATTTTTATCTCAGATATTTTATGCCACTTTATAAAAGTTAGAGCTACTAAATTTTAATTTAAAAGTTTAATTTATATTGAATTTTTAGACCTAGCCTTATTTGAAATAGACTTTCTGTACAGTAGACTGTCATTTAAAGTGACCTATAAAACAAAGACAAAGCACCTTCTGATACGAATGTCCCTTGTACCAGGTTGATCTACTGGCATGCCCTCAAATATTGGCTTACAAGGAAGTTATTTCAAAATGCTCTTATTTTTCTTTATCATTGTATAGATAGGAAATAGGTTAACAAAAAATTAATTTGCCCAAGATTATCTAGACGATTATCTAGGAACTCAGAGGTAAGATAGGGATTGAATATGCATCTTCCAGCTCCAGTAACACTGATGCCTTCCTAACAGAACATGTTGTTATCTCTTATACCATACCACTTAAAATACCCACAAGAGAAATAGTAGACAGGTCAGACTGCAGCCCTGCCTGCTACTTTCCCTAGTTAGAAATGCAAACAAGAATTGACCTGTACCACTGTTCCTGATCTCAAACCAGTTAGAGTGCACCTCCTCCAGAAGCCAGGCCAAGGGAACTTGAATCAATGACCGTGGATAAAAGCTTTTCCGATAAACTCTCAATTCATTAAATCAAATGGAGACTTTAAATTGATGAAGATTATAATAAATTATTTCTTAATCCTGCTGTATCAATCTATCATACATGGTACTACTACTCAATGAGCAGTAACATTAAAAGCTTTATGAAAGTCATCTCTTCATTCAGAGCTCAGGGGTGGCTGGGGGCAGGAGAGGAGTTACAGTGGAGGATGTAGAGGAGTAATGGGTTACAACTTCTGAGCAAGTGGGAAGGAAGACCTCACTTTGGCATTGCACTGTGAAAAGTGACACTCAAACTGATGTCAGCATTTGCAGTAGCTTGCACGCCTTTAGCATTTGCCACAAGCTTCTTCCATACTCTTCCCCACTCCCTGGCCAGATTTCCAAGCCCTGTGTTCGTAAAGGGCAGCCCAGTGGCAATATCTAAATACGCAATAGGTAGACTGGCTAATCCAGTTGGTCTAGAAGGAATACAACAAAGCCAAGTGAAAAATATCAGATTCACGTTACGGTACAGAGGTTGACAGTGCCATAGATAGGACCAATCTGTTCTGGTTGCTTTGAAGAGCATAAGCAATAGGATGTTTCCTCAAATGTAGGGAATATTTACAGTTGTTAGCTATCCCTATACTATTATTATTATTAAGAAGATTGTGAAGCACAGAGCCCCATTAGTCTGCTGCTGACATGCTAGTTATTTGAACTCTGCTAGCTTATGATTATCATATTAATTCAGGAAATTGCAATACCATTAGTTAACTCTTTTTTAAACATGCTAACAGATATTTTGCAAACAATGAAAAACCAAAATAGCAGCTGTTTTCAAAGCTCTTGGTATTAGTAAAAGGAGGAAGCAGTAACTCTAAAGAACTTTTATTTAAACAAAACCAGTTTGATCAAAGAAATATACCTTGAAAACATTCAGATATGGGTTGTATTCACTGACTAGCTCAGAACCTGGCTATTTTATTACTATTATACATTTCTGCCTGATGTATTTCTCACTGGTACTTCTGGATTCAGGACCTTACCTCAACATCGACTGGTAAAATGCAGTGTTATTTTGATCCATTAGACTGGATCCTCATTATCCAAGACTGTGTACTTCGCTACCACAAAGGAAAAAGTGATAATGCCTCCAAGGAATTTTGCCTGAAGTGGGATGGCATGAGGGGCTGCGTGGATGGCCCTATGCAAGTGTCTCAAGCTGTGCAACCTTCCCCTTGCTTCCTTTGGTTGGAAACACTAACATGCGCTCATCAGGATGGTGGTCGCTCAGGGCCCTTACACCCTATTGACTTTCAGTAACTCATAGGAACTTCCCAATGATTTGTATTTATTTAAGCACATATGGTTTTACATTAGGACAGTGACATCATTACAAACCCCCCTTCCTTTCACACTGAATTTTATATGCTTAAAGACCAAATGAGTTTTCCTATGATCTTGCAGTTGCTGGGAAGTTTGGTCCAATGAGCACTCAGATGATCTTTATTTTATAGTCTATGCTTTACAGGTCAACTGAGCTCTCGATCTACCCATATCTGCTCTGATCTGCAACATCTGAGAGCTCTAAAAAAACAAAAATGAAGCAAGAAATGTATGACTTTGAGTTGCATTTCACTGCAGATATTTTCTATGCACCACAGCACATTCACAAATGGCAAATCTGATGGGAATATTCCATGAAAGGGCGTTGTCATAAGTTTTCAAGTCCAGTATTGAAGACTCAAGACTTCAGATAAAAATCCAAAGTTTTGACGTTCTCCTTGTAATAGTGTTTTATGCTTACACAGCCATACAAGCAACTCAAAACATTTTCTGTTTCTTATAGAAATAAATCTTGCAATATCCCTGTGAGATAGAGACATAGTACAGTCATTTTACAGATGAGGAAACTTAAGCACAGAGCAAAGTACATGACTATCAAATTGACATTTACTTTCAATATCTAAAATGGACTCTTAGGCATCTAAATGATGGCTTAAGTATTCACATTCAGAAATGAGCATCTTACTCCAATTCAAAAACAGGAGTTGTCAAATATAAAATATATAAAATACTAAAAATCATCTAGCCAACATCTTAGGTTAATTAAAAGACTTATAAATAGACAACACCTACCTGGTAAATTTTCAAACAGCAACCCTAGGGGGAAAGCAGAGGTCTAAATATTAATAGCAGTTTTTACCACTGGACCTAGTATTACTGTAAACAGAAGCAATTATTTTTGGCTTAAGAGTATGTGTTTGGGATGTTTATTTATCACCTTGGTAAATGAAAGAAAAATTCAGTTCAAATAGAAGCACAGTAGGAGTTAGCAGCTACCATTGCCAAAAGTTGGTCCATCTCAACGGAAGAAAAAAAAAATGTATCCCCTAGCTAAACAGTTTTTGTTATTTTCTGTAGCAGGACATTCTTTAAGAATTTTTGCTATGTGAGGCAGCTGTATGTTTTCCCCAAACTGTGAACCCAGGGCATGCATTTCATTGTGGTGTTTTTGTGCCTTTAGAGTTTGGTCATGCCACCTTCACCCACCTGCCACTTCCCAAACCTCTTTTCTTCTCTGTGTGCACAGGAGATGGCCCAGACAATACAGAAATCATTCAAATCACTTTACATCTCCAGCACCTGCTCTTCTGCACACACAGTGGATCTGCTATGGCTTGCACTGCTTCTATCCCCTGCAATAAATTTTAATCAGATACTTTGTACCCAGTTGTACTCTTGTCTGAAACCATCCAAAGTGCTGTTGTTGCTAAGGAAACCACTTCCCCGTTATCCTCACACTCGGCTCCGCTGCCTCTTTCCCTCCATCTCCCCTCCCTTTCCTTCTCCCCATTTTTCCTTAGCTCTAAGGGGCAATTCTGGCACCATATTATGAGTGCTGAGGCATTTACCCCACCTCCCTTGGTGCGCAAACTCACTTGAAACACAGAAAAAGTCACTGCAATCAGAATTTGTGGTATTTAAAGTATGACTGTCCTTGCACAGGCCCATTATGTTTAATTAGTCCCTATGCAGCAAGAGACAAGCCAATCCCAATGGGCCATAAGAGTGAGGAGGAGCTCTAACCCACTGTGGAAAAAAAAGTAAAAAACCCTCAGCTCTAGGCTCTTCTTGCAGGAGATGAAAGAAGAAATACATGGAAGAGAGCAGATGTGGGCTGGATATGCAAGTGCTTGAGTATTTCTTTTTCCTAAGAATTAAAGTTCCAGACCCCTTCACTCTCCTCTGCAGATCATTCCCCTCCACACCAGCCCCACTGCAGGAAGGCTTGTTTACCTCTTTCAGAGAAATAAAGTCCCCTGAGCCATTTAACTGCAGAATTGATTTCTGACCCTTTGCTTCCTTCCAATTTCCTAATGTTTAAATTATGCAGCCGACAAGCAGACCACAAGAGCAGCTCACATTTAGGGTTATGTTCTCAAAGCTGTGAGTAGTGCATGCAGAACACCACTCCATCACCACAAGGGCATGGAAAAAAGAGTGGGGAATTCAGCTTTTGCCATGTCCCTCCTGTACGCCCAGTCCCAGAAGGCAAAAGTGTAAACCAAGGTGTTAACTGAAAACGGCACAGGGAAAGCACAGTAAGGAAAGTAAGTCAACAAAATTAGAGTGCTTTCTTCTACAGCATTTGAATAAAACCTCATTTTATTTTCTAGATTTTTTTTTTAGGGAAAAGGGAATACATTCAACATACACAACTCCCTGTTGAAAGGGCCCCTTTAGCTATCCATTGTACTTGTCAGTAATGGTAATTTTGACACATTTCAGCTTTTTCTGCACTCATTACTCTTTCCCCCCTTCCCCTCCCCCCGCTTTTGTTTTTTATCACATTCATCTTTGTATGGTGGGATATAGAAGAGGCAAAAGGCAAAATTCAGAACTAAAGAGTAAGTAACCTCTAATATTATAGAGGCTTCTCTGTGCTTTTGCTTTTCCAAACTAAGCCTCATTGCCATTAGTATTGAGTGTAAGGATCCTGCTGGGTCTGTTGCGGTTGTCCTATTGACTTTCTCTGGATGAATAAGTTCCTGTCAAGAGCACCACTAAATATCCACTTTAGAAAAGCACTTTTAGCCATAAAGAGCACATTTTCCCTTCCTTCCTAGAGTCAGAGCCAGCACCGCAAAACAAAATGAAAATGCAGTCTTTGGAGACAGATATAATTATAAGTAAATACTTCATAGGCATTAATTAGAAACATTTTTTCACCTGTGTTTTGTATAGGGAGTCAAACATCCCTCAACAGAATTTGCTGGTGCTCCTATACTTGCTACTACCACTTTACAAGTAATAATTACACCAAACACTTGTACTGCACCAAGCTTCAGATGCTTGAATAATATGAATCTATATTCTTTAGTTGTAGGGGTTATTTTTTTGTAGTCAAAAGAAGCCAACAGACTGATTCAGAATCAACTGCATGGCAGTTTTAGTGTTTCTTTGTGGTCAGGAACTGAAGCAGGGATAGACTCATCACATAAAACATCCTCAGAGTTCCAGAATGTTTATTTAAGACTTCAGTTAATTATCTGAAAACAGTCTTTGAGAGGGATGAAGCAACGGCTCATCTGCATTCAACATCAGTGCCATAAGATGAAGGTTAAAGAAAAAACCCTACAGAAATAGGACAGCAGAAGAGATGAAAAATAAAGGTCACTATTGGCCTTCACACCTCTAGAAACAGCAGAGCAAATGCTCACTGAGAATATAAGCCACTAGGTCTGCATTTGCCAGCAAAGAGAACAGCCAATTTCTTTGGGCTGTTTATGTCCAAGGCTATGCAGTTTTTAATCAAACGCTACTGCTCTCGCTGACATAGACAATGCATTACTGATATTGTAAAGAGCCTTAAAGAATTTCTTAAGTTATTTTTCATATAAGAAATTTAAGAATTCTTGACTCAGTTGTCAGAGTCCAGCCCTTTTCTTTAGGCACAAGCCATGAAAGATGTCTGTTCCCTTGCTTTGCTGGGATGATCTTCAGAGTTAGGGCTCCTACACCAATGCAGAACACCACAAATCCCACAGAGACACTTGTGCATATATTGCTAAATGTTTACAGAGGTTTTATTCAAGTGAACATTATCATCAATAAACCTATGTGTTATAGAAAGGTCAGAGGCAGATGGAAGAGAAATACTGATGTATTAATCTGAAAAAATAAATGCTAGAAAGACTGGAATTATTTTGCAGAAGTCTTGAAATGCATGCCACCAGCATCTCCCTAGAGCAGCTGTAAGAAACCCTGGCTGTGAAGGCAGACTAGTGGAAAAACAACACAGCCACTTACGGCTGTGACTCAGCATCATGACTGTCTTCTGACATACAGTCTACTGCTATCATGTACTCAGAGGGGTCCTTATCATCCAGCGGCAGAACCTGTGTTTTCATTCTTAAATGCCTTCAGGTTTTCTTAACCTGGGGCTTGTGAATGCCTTGCTTACCTCATCCCTTAGCTGGGCAGAGGGGAACATCCTTATAGCTGTCTTAAGATTTTCATCTGAGATGTAAAGTTCACTGTTTGAACGTATGAATATGCAGTTAGGAGTCAGAAGCTGTCAGAAAATCATGCAGTTATTCACTGGAACAAACAAGAGGAGAAATGTCTTAATATCAGAACTGTCTTGACATTTCCCAGCATAACCAGATCTCACTATGGTCTGCAAAAAATCAATTCACAGAGAAGCCACAAATATCAGCTAATGCCTTGATTCATAAACTTTTATCCATGCTGGTATGAAAGTCCTATTAAAGTAAACAGGACTATCGTCTCATATACGCAGGTTGCAGGACCAGAGCAGGTGAGAAGTCAAGCAGCCTCTTTGAAAGCTCCCTGGGGGCGAGGGCAGGGGTGGTGTTTGGAAACCAGCCCTAAACTTTTTCCTTCATACAGATGCACGTTGTCCTCATTTTACCTACCCTGGACAGTCTGAACTAATGAGATTGCTTAGTGCCTTAGTTTTGGTAAGGAGTACATAAATATTGATCACTACTGGAAAGGTTCCAAAAGCCTTTTAAAGTGACACTTTTGTTTTGCACTTCATTATTATTCACATAGTTTGAATAGAAGAGTTCTTGGTTCCACTTACTTGACAAATGCTTTTATTGAGTACTGTGAATAAGCAGCTTTTATACAACGAGGTAAATCGTTGGAAGATTTTTGTTTTAAGGACTGCAGTTCACTCCTTTAGATCTGTTATTTTTGACAAGAGTGAAGAAAGGTTAGAGTAGTGTACAGCATAAATAATTTTCAATGAATGACCTAAAACTTCAGGGTCAAGTCTTTTATGGGTTTGTTAATAATCTCTTGACTTCAACTGACTTATGGTTTCATTTTGGGGAATTGTTTTTAAAGAAAATAAGGGATTTTTCTTTTTTGAAAAATAGTTAGTTTTAGCTGTTTTCTCAGGTTTTCATTGATGGGTGTCTTGATTATGATTTTCCTGAATGCATGGTATGCTTCTGATGAAGAGGGGAACTTGAGGGTTATTTAGTTGGTGGCAGGATGTAAACACTAATTGGGGCTACACTAGGAATAATTCTTACAGGTATTATTACAATGGAAATAGAAATAGCCAAAAGGACATACAGTTATTTAGTGGGCAGGTACATTTAATGTAACTGTGCTTGCAATAATTAATATTTCAGAAACCTGTAAAAGTAAATTGGCATTAAAGAGCCAGAATTGCAGCTTGGATTTCCAAGTCTCTGCTCCAAAACTAAGCAAGGTCAGGGATGGGATTAATTTCTTCCCCTCAGGTTACAGTCTCAGTAGTTGTTTAAAAACTGTATGACCATAAAAAAAAGTATGGCTGGTGCACGAGAAGAAAGTGGAAGAGTATTGTTTATCTCCCCAACTGATAAAAATCAAGACCCATTGGAACTTTCTCCAAGGTTACTGGATGAGGTATAGGGTACTGCATTTCCAAGTACAAAACTGTTTAAGTGATGGCCCCACGACCCAGCAATGAGACACACAACTGTATAGGTTTCCCATTACACACATGTCCTGGTTTCAGCTGGGATAGAGTTAATTTTCTTCTTAGTACCTAGTAGAGTGCTGTGTTTTGGATTTAGGATGAGAATAATGTTGATAACACACTGATGTTTTGGTTCTTGCTAAGTAGTGCTTACACTAGTCAAGGACTTTTTCAGCTTCCCATGCTCTGCCAGGTGCACAAGAAGCTGGGAGGGGGCACAGCCAGGACAGCTGACCCAGACCAGCCAAAGGGCTATTCCATACCATATGACATCATGCTCAGTATATAAGCTGGGGGAAGAAGAAGGAAGGGGGGGACATTCGGCATGATGGCGTTTGGCTTCCCAAGTAACCGTTACACGTGATGGAGCCCTGCTTTCCTGGAGATGGCTGAACACCTGCCTGCCGATGGGAAGTAGTGAATGAATTCCTTGCTTTGCTTTGCTTGTGCGCGCGGCTTTTGCTTCCCCTATTAAACTGTCTTTATCTCAACCCATGAGTTTTCTCACTTTTACTCCTCCGATTCTCTTCCCCATCCCACCGGGGGAGGGAGTGCGCGAGCGGCTGCGTGGTGCTTAGTTGCCGACTGGGGTTAAACCACAACACACATCATTGCTCAATTAAAAACACAGCCCTAAGTGAGCTCTCAAAGTCCTGACCCAAGATGGGGCTAATATCAAATCTAGGGGAGGTTCCCTCAGGAAAACATCTATGTAATTCCTTCTCTGAAGCACTGCATAGGGCAGTTCAGCTCTAAGCTTTTTTAAATTTTCAGATGGTTCTTTATTAGCAGTCATATAAGCATGGACTGCAGAACCTTACAGCATTGTGTTAAACATGTAACATCTAATCACACGGATAGTATTTTATGTACTAATCAAAAATACTACACTTTAAGAGATAAAGCCTGTTGAAAATATCCTTTGTCAGGAAGAGGTCTGATTTTCTATCAGGTGCCCTTTACTTGTAGCTCTGTGTAGTAAAGAGCAGCAGTGGCTGAGAACAGCAGCAAAGCTCTGGTTTACAGACAGAGCTGAATCCCACAGCCCTTGCAAGAGCATGAGCCCATCTGAAAGGAAGGGACTGACTGTGCTAGAGCAAAACCTGTTGTTCTGCAAGGAGCAACTCAGCAAGAGAAAAGGCAAAGTGTCCCCTTCTGCTAGGAAGCTAGGCTTGAGAAACTGCACACGAAACTCCAGCTCTTCTAATGAGTCTTCTTACACTGCCAGACTCATGAACATATAAAAGTAATTCCCATTTAGGTGAAACACATTAATAACTGCTTTATATACCTACTGGAGGAATTTTTATTTTTTTAAATATGCAGAGAAGTTAAGCCATCTATACTCTGAAATTATCCTTTACAAATTTTGGGAAATACACACTTGCCACTGCTGAAGCGATCGTGTGGTTGGTTGAACTGGCCTGGATGTCTCCACACTTTTTTCTTGCAATATGGAAGAAACTAGCTGAACAAAACCCCCTACACCCTGTAGGCAGACCTTGCAGCTGATTAGTCAGCCACACACTTAAGTCTATTAATATATAGCTCTATTGCTATGGCAGCAGGTTAAAGTTAGAAGTAACTAGATTTGAATAATTTAAATATGCTAAAAATACCAACTTCTAGGCTTAAGTGGTTCTATTTGTCACTACACTGTCATCCATAATGACAATTGCCACCTATGTTAGAAAGTCTCCTTAGAAAACTCAGTCACTGCACATGCACATAGTTCTCCTGTCTATGTATTCATACTTCAAAATCCATGTTGAATAGTTTCAATTGCAGACATTGAACCGGATAGTTTTTTTTCCTCAGATATAGTGAATACATGCTTTATGATAGAAATCAAACTGCAATAACCAGATACTGGAAGAAGGTTGAATAGATTTAGTTTGATTCAGTATGGCCCAGCCAAGTCTGCCTCCAGACAAACCTGAGTACAATTTTATAAGTTTCTCTTCTCCTACACGCTTGCAACTACACAAAGACCACAGAAAAAATTTAATAAATTTAGATTTTAGAAAGTAATTTTGCAGTGCAAACATATGATAAAAACCTACAAAAGATGCAGAGAATACCAAACCATATTGTCCTATCATCTCAAAATAGTGACTGTGCTTGGAAAAAAAAACAACCACAAAAATTAACACTGGGTTTCAGAAAGGCGGTAGAAAATGTAGTTCCTCTACATCAGTTTGCCAAAGAGTAAACCCAATGTAAGCTAAAATTTTTCCTGTTCCTAAGAACTTCTGAGTGCTCCAGAGCCTCCAAATTAATCCAGTGCCAGTCCCAATCAATGTAAAGCACTCGCCTAAGTAAAATCATTCAGGTGCTTTACTGTTTCCAGGACTGCCTGTTTGACAGCAATGGGAAAGAGATATGGCTCACAGTTAACAAAAAAATTAAAAAAGAATTCTATCTGCATTTAGCACAGACACAGTATTCAAGATCTTCTTGGCTTATCGTATTCATTTCTTAATTAAAAAACTAACAGGGAACATTAAACATCTCCCCATTTCAGCTTTCAATATGCAAATTATAGATATAAGCCTACTAGTAGCAGCCTACTGAAAGATATGGCTGTATGCCATGCAGGTGCAAGAAAAAAAGATAATTTTAACATCAAGTGATTACAACTACAAATTTACCCATCAGTAACCCAGT
The DNA here is from genome assembly GCA_020745775.1 of Theristicus caerulescens. Taxonomy (NCBI): domain Eukaryota; kingdom Metazoa; phylum Chordata; class Aves; order Pelecaniformes; family Threskiornithidae; genus Theristicus; species Theristicus caerulescens. The sequence goes on from CM036562.1 coordinate 5,506,973, forward strand.
TGGGAAGCTGGTCTAGTGGACACTGGATTGAAGATTTTGAAAGAGAAGTGAAGAGAAAGGAATGTACTGCATAACACTGAATAATATATGGTCAGTTCTATAATTTAGTATACTCTGGGAATGGACAATCTTATTCACCTTCTAGGGGTTAAAAATGTTTTTTTTTTTTCTTATTTCTGTGCCAAATCTACAGAGATTAAAACATTTTCATTTGCAGTTTACAAGTGATTCCCCCTCCCCATCCATCTGGTCCAACTCTTCCCTGCTGGTCAGACCATAAAGCTATGGATAGACATAACCACATTGATTGCAGTTGTAATAACAAATCCAACTCTTGCACAGTGATTTTCTTCCTGTACACTGGTAGAATTGACTACGTACTACTTAGACCACATTGTCTCTCAGTCCATGCACAAGAAGGTGGCCTTGCACAAGATGAGGAAGAGCTTTTGTGCATAAAAACACATGGGGAAACGGCTTTCATCTGCAGCACCTTCTCTACAGTGAGACTCCAAAGATGGTAATAGCTCGATATAACTAAAGAGAAAGGTGTGACTCAGTCCCCACATCTGGCTCCGTGCTCACTCCTAAGACAGACAGCAGCCATGCATGCAGCCTGTGACGTGATGCCTCAAAGGAGGCTCTCCTCCTTCCTGCATCTTGTGCAGCTCAGTGCAAGTGGGGAAGCAATTTGTTGATTATCTTTTTCTGGAGGGAGAGACAGGAATGAGGCAGCATTATGGCTTTGATGGAGCAGAGCTGCTGGGAGACACCCTCAGCCAAGGGCCAATACAGATGCAGATGTCTCTACACATCTCCCCCAGATCCCCAGGGGCAGAGCAATCCTATTTTGGTTGGGTGACAAAGGACTGAATGATGAAATGGCCTCTGCCTGGCTGCCCATGGTGCAATTGTGGGTAGGAGGTAACAGAACTGTGGTCCTGGAACGCCAAAGACCCTCCTTGGGCATGACAAAAGCAGGGCAGCTCATTCCCAGAGATGGAATAAAAAGTACTGAATTTTCCTAAAATGTCTCTGCATGCAACAGGGACAGGAGGCTAATTGGTAAATAGGGCTGCAGCAAGGAGCTTCTGAGAGGGCTTTTAAAGAAGAGAAGAGCCAGCTAAGCTTACAGAACAAGCTGATACTGATAGCTGTGTGAGATGCAGATACAGGGAGCCAGAAATGTTTTAAATTTGAGCTGTTGTTGCAACTGTGGATTCCCAGCATTGCTTCATTTGCTGCCCCCACTAGACTGCCACTCCAAATTTCTGTTAGATTATGCTGTGCTGGGAGATCCTTCTCCTGGGATCATTAGGCATATCTCAATTTAGTTTTCCAATAAAAATCTGAAAGTTACAATTTAGTGGCACAGCTGCAGTTACTGAAATAGCTCTGGCTCCACTGGCTGAGGGCTCCAATGTGGGGAAGGAAGGGGAGAGGAACAGCCGCAGCACAGAGGAGGTGGTTGGGGACAGACATAGGAAAGGCATAGGAAGGACAAGGAGGCTCACATCAGCAGAAGCAGCCAGGAGAAGAGAAGGTGATGCATATCAGCAGAGACTATTTCATTGCATTCCTATTTCATACTTTAATGAATTAAGAAATCTTGTTCAAAGCAGGGCCAACACTGATAGTTCACCTCCCTGTTCCATCTCACTGTTTGGCCAATTCACAGTCCTCCCAACACGTGCTGGGTATTACCTGCATACAACCAACAGCTTGACTATTCTATAAAAAAGAAGTAAAACAAAGACATCTACGCACCGCATGAAGCAATTATATAGCATAGCACCCACTGAACAGGCTGTCATGCTTGCTGAATGCCTAGGACAGTTTTTCATACTTTGTATATGCTGACCCATGTTAAGTACCTGTGTCAATCGTGTTTCTTATGCAGCCAGTTTAAACATCTGAAATGGTGCTGCTTTATTTTTCAGTGTATAGGTATGACCAAACTGCAGATAGACTTGCCCATCAAAAGTCTTGAATGACATCGTTAGTACTATCAGCTTCCACAGTTCGAATTGGCACCCCTAGGTTTTTTGGCTTTGAATATTCACAGAAGCAAGAAAGTGAAGGAATGAGAATAAGAATTGTTGGCTGAAAATCTGAAGGTAGAAGATGTAAACACTCAATTATGTTCATAATTCCAAAGGAACAGAAAAAGGAAAATGTGCATTAAAAAGGACATGTCAGCAAATTTGGAGGAATCACCACAGCAGTCCCTGGGGTTAAAAAACACCCTAAAAGAAAGTATAGGACAGCTGGTAGTTATGGACAGCCTATTAAGGGCACAATATCAAATAAATCTGGTGCAGTGAAAATGGAAGAAATAGAGACTCAAGACCTCTCTAACGATCCAGATAATCAAAAGGGAATTGTATTTAAAGTGGAATTGTGCTGAAAGTGGAAATGTAATTAAGGACAAGTGTAAAAAGAATAGCACAAGTATGTAGGCATAGAATTGAAAAGGCAGAGGCACAAAGCAAGTTATAACCAGCTATTAATGTAAATGAAAACAAGAAAAAAGTTCTACAAATGCATCATCCATAACAGAAGATAAAGAACTATCAAGTTCACTTATATTAGTCAAACAAATAACGGCAAATGCAGGAAAGCTCAAGTACCCAAAGCCCACCTTTCTTCAGTTTTCACTAAGGTTAATTACAGCCAGATACTTGAACAATTAATTTTAACTGGGAGATAAAAGTGTAGGACAGAAATATGAAAAGGACAGGTTGAAGAATATTTAAGTTAGACACGGTCAAATTTTAGGGACAAATGAAATGCACTTTCAAGGAATTAACTTAGGCCATCTAAGAACCATTAGCAATTATCTTTGAGAACTCAGAGGACAGGGAATTCCTGGGGGACCAAGGAAGGGCAAACAGAGCACCGACTCTTAGAAAAGATGACAGAAGGAAGGTCCAAAGATTTAAAGATCAGTCAACCTTGCTTTTATACTTGGAAGTGTATTAGAACAGTGCTTAAATTGATGAGACAAAAATGTGAACACAGACAATATGAATTTCTTGAGAACAAATTAACCCAGTCACCAAAAAAAAAGAGGTATTCCTGACACTGATGAGCACATGGAAAATTGCAGGCATGCTCCAGTAAGGCTTTCGATAGCTAGATTAGCTCTTATGAGTTTCACAAGCAAACTCAGGAAATAGCTCCTAAATGAAGTTATTATGAAGTGTATAGACAGTTGGTTTAAAAATAGCACTTAAAGCTATTACCTTTGATTATCCAATGAAATGGGAATATGCTTCCAGGGGCCTTCCATGGGAGGCCTTTCCTGGACTTTGTTCTGTTTTGTATTTTCATCTGGGGTGGTGGAATTGACTGCACTTCTTCATTGGTCTGAGAGATAATGCATTCTTTAGCAAGAGATGCATATTTTCACAAATACAACCATTTTTGTGGTCCCAAGGTAGTAAACAAATAATAGAGTAGCATTTTGCTAGAGGATGGGGAACAGTTATTTTACATTGGAGGCATTTCTGTAAAGGTTGTCTTGCATGAAATGCTGTATGCAGTTACCATGCTTAGCAAGTCCAAGGTTACCTCCTGCTTCTGAAAGAAATGCAGTAGCAGAGCCAAGCATTCAAATGACAGTGCTGAAGACAGATAAAAGGAAATGAGGAGTTATCAGCTCAGATAAGCAGCTTTGGCTTCCTCATTACAGTCACTGTGGTTGAGCAACTGCACAGCCTCCTCATCCAGACCAGGGGGGACAAAGCTAGCTACAAATTGCTGTCAATGCTGCATTTGTCATTAGCTCAAATTCACTTCCAATCTAAGTTATATTTATACCTCATTCAGGGAAAAAAAAAATAGTCATAATAGAAACAGCCATTCCTCAGCAGTTTGATCCAAACCCTATTTCAGACTTTGGGAATGCAAGAAGCTTATAGTGCCCACCAGAACTGAACAAGCAGTGCAACACCAGCCATACAGGAATATCATTTCTTGAGAATCGGCCAACCATAAGGATAAGTTAGCCCAGCTGAGGAGCAGGCCATGTAATCTGTAAAGGTGGTGTGCTCATCTAGTACAGCAATATCACTCCTGGTACTCAAAGCACATCTTGCTCAAGACTACAGAAATCAGAAAATATTTTATCCTTTTTTTTGTTAGATTTCCTTTACCATCTCCTGTACAAACAGATAAGGAACACGCTCTCCCTCATGAAATCAAGGTGCCTCTTCAAAATCATAAACAAGATTGAAAGTCACAACAAGTAACAGAAGACCAACCAGTCACAGTAACTGAAAAAAGTACAGCAGACAAGCCCTCCAACTGTCTTCCCTTGGGAAAAAAAACTCTATGGTATTGGTCTTTTTGTAAAAAGACAAAAAAACACTGATGAACTGTGAATGGCTCAGCATTAGATATGATCTAGAGAAAAATTTTCCCTGCGCCTCTGTAGTGTTAAAGCAGACCATACACCTCTTCTTCCTTCCAAGGGGCTCACATATTTTCATGCATAATATGGCTTGACCTAGAAGAATATTAATTCAAGGAATACATGCCTTGACAGCAGAACTGAAGATAAAACTAAGCATGATACAGTAAATTTAAATTGTTGATATGATAGTTGCATATTAATCAAAAGAAAAAGCTGCTGAGGTCTTGCATATTGAGCTAAATTAGATCCACATAGAGGGACATGAAGAACAGTGTGAAAGTTCTTCCTCACTTGCGCTCTTCCACATGCTTTGACTCTAAGCCTGAGGACCAGGAGTGAAGCAACAGCACAAACAACTAAAATGAGAAGAATGGATAAGACTAAGGCTATTACTTTTCCACATTCAGGCTTCTCAGCAAGTCAATGGGGGTATGAGCACATGATATCTGGAAAGAGAACAGCAAGGGAGAAATAGGGCTTGTGCTTCTTTGCTTCTCTGAAAGTATTTTCTGCAGGTTCTTTTCTTCATGTGGAATTGAGGTTAGTCTTCCCAAGTTTGGCGGAATGATGAGGATATTTAGCATGAATGCTCTTGTCTTAAAAAGATTGGTGGGTTGAGAGGTTAAACTTTAACAAGCTCTGTTTTCTAGAAACTCATTGGACCTCTGAATCCACAGAAAAAACAATAAGTTATTTCCCTAAAATTCTCTATTTTTATGTCATCCGCATTACTCCCTGCACCAGTGATTTGGTCACTACAGGATCTTTCAACTTCTAAGGTAAAACATGAGCAGAGTTCTCCCCCACTTCTTCACAAATATTGCAACTCTAATACAAAGCAGCAAGACAGGTCACCATCCTTTTTTGTCCAAGTAATAAAGTGTTTCAAAGCCATGTCCCCCAGGCATTGTATACACAGACACACATGCACAGATCCCACTGTGCACTGAGACTTGAAACTACAATACAGCATTAAAAGGTATATTTTTCCTTCAAAGTCCATTTATGATTCCCACCAACACTTAATGTGTTTGCACAGCTCCCGTAAGAAAGAGATGAATATACTTCCCTCCTGAGCATAGCCTTGAATTACAAACCAAGAAGAGCTACAGAGGTCTGACACCTAAAAGAAAACCTTGAAAATCTATAATTCTAATGGAGATGCATCTGCTTCTCTCACTCCAGCAGTGCTACAGTACAGTGCTATGCTCACCTCTGCTGCCGTCATTATGCAGATACACTCTCTATGGTAAAAATTAAGAAGTGCTAATGATATTTAAAATCCATTTCCAAATCAGCCCTTTCTGCATCTCTCTTCCCATCTGTATCTGTTTACTTGGCTGAAAATCTGTCTGCAGTACTCTGATATTTTTCTGTATAAAAGTCACGTAGACATTTATTCAAGGACCAGAGATCTTTAGCAGGTTTCCAAGCTACTCTGGTATTTGTCATTTCCAAACTGTTTTCTTGCTTTCCATTATAAACAATAATCATAATGAAACATACTTTGGAAAACAGGAAAATAAAAAAATCAGCTAACAGCTACTTATTTCCCCCATCCACCTGCCCAGGAGGCAGACAGGAGCTCTCACTAGTAGCTTTTCATAGACTCACAGCTGTTCTTAAAAGCACTTTATGGTGGCCTTTCTTGCCTCCAGAACTACAGATCTCATCAAGGCCAGGTTTTGATCCTCCTCAAACAGACCTTTAAAGTCCAGTGATGTCAAACACCTGCTGAAGCACAAGCATGGGCACTCAATGGGATTGGCAATTTGTCCTTCATAGGTAATACAGGAAGAAACACATTGAAGTTACTTTATACAGAAGGAGCATATGATTACATTGGAGTTCATACGTGTGAGAATAATTTAGCAAAACCAGCTCCCCATTCATCTTTAAGGGTGTAATGAACTAATTCCTACCACTGCTTCCTCCTGCACAATTTCGTTGCATAGACTGGAACAAGCATAGATTGAAGCAAACTCAGAAGTGACTGTAATTTGTCCTACTTCAGGAAAAAATTCCTGGACTAGCTCTCGAGAAACCCCAGTGTTTTTCCACCTGTGTTACTTACCCACTGACCTGTTCATGCTCTTTTGTCTCTGTACCTTATTTCTTTACTTGTAAGAGGAGAGTAAAAATTTCCAACTTGAATACTGCCAGATCAATTTGCCTTAAAAAGAGCTGTATATGCATAACTGCATAAAAATTTCTAAAATGCTAAAGACAACCTGGTGCCAATCTCTTATTGCCCATCAGTGAAGCTAACCACTGTATCGCTGGAAATCTTCCCTTCCCCCCCTAATCTGGACTAACAACTAGCCCCTAAGAAATTCCTAGCACACAGTAACTCCTTTATTTTCAACACTTCACTGTCATTTACAGATAACTTCTGAAATTAACCCATTGCACAAAGCATGTTCACTTACAGGTAGATGATTTAAAACACACCAAGGTGGTGATGGTGCTCATGCAGAAACCAGAGAAATTTGTGTCAGTCAAATGACACCAGGGAGCTCTCTGTTGTACAGCTGCCGTAATGATGGCTGGTGGCCATTTCTGCCCTTTTGAAATATAGAGTCTTTAGGCTCATCTGAGATGTCTGGACAGGGACTGCCCAGAAATCCTTCACTTGTTCTCCATTATACACAAATCAACCCTTCAGCCCATGCTCACTGCCACTGAGGAGTGTCCAACCTACTGCTTGCCTGCTTTAAAATGGATTTTTACATCTTGGCAAATTTAAAAGCCCCAACAGTACAGGATTTATTACGCATTTACACCACATCACAGATGCATTGGACACACTGCACATGACCCACCACACATCTGAGCACATACTTCTGTTCAGCAACTCAGAAATGCAACAGCTTCACCTTGCTACAAATACATCCCAAGTAGACTCCTCTCAGCAGCACTGACCTGCCCAAATTTCTGCAGCCCCTACTCATCTGATGAGTCTGCCTTGCTCTTGCCACTAATGGATGCAGCAGCTGCAGTGCTGGTTCATGATAGTTTTAGATTTCATCCTAAATTAGCCCACTGGACTCAACTGCTAAAGGAAGAAGTGTTATCACAGGTGAGTAGATACAGCAAGTTGAATACAGACAGGTGTTCTTTTCTACTGAAAAAACTTCCAAAAAAATGCCATGCCTGGGGTTTCAAGCTTTCTCATCAGAATTCAACACAACACCAACACCTCTAGGTACAACAAACACCGCACAGGAAAGCAAGCCTTGGTGAAGAAATGAGTGAAGCAAGGTGTTTTAAACACTGTACTTAATTCACTCTCCCTTTTTCCTCAAATGTGCTTGTCTTCCACCACTGCACCCCACTCACTCAAGAGGAGCTCCTGCCCTGTGGCTCTTCCAGAGCAGGTTAAGCCATGCCTGCGTACAGCTCTGCGTGTCTGGGCACGCAAGTCTCATGTTGTATTTGCTGCCTCACAGCATCACAACAAATGGCTTTTTTAGGGGACGGTGGAAAAGGGTGAAGGGAGCCAGAGCCTCAGGGAATCATTCACAATTATTGCAAAGGAGAAACGAAGAGTTTACCGAAACAAATCCTAGTAGCAACAGCAGACTGCAAACTAGCCTGTTTGCAACACTACTTGGGTTGATGAGCCAGAAAAGTCTGTATACAACATTAGGAGAGAGCAGGACTCAGCTTTCTAGCCAGCTCTCTTTTGCTATGTAGGAATTCAACTTTTTGATTATTCCTGGTGGCTTAAGGATGAACTTTGTTCTAAATAATTAATCCATGGCATTGGGCTAAGCAGGTGATCCTTCTAATGGAAAATTGATTACACAGCAAAGTTTGGTGCAGAACTGAAATAGTATGGATATTAAATGGCTCTTAAGCAAGGAAAAATGATTAGTCATTGAAAGTCCTAACTAAGTTCTGATTTGAAATGAAAGGTCAATGTTTTTTAGAAAAAATAATTTCAGCTTCATTGAGATACTGTTTTGACAAACATCTTTGAGGGTCAGGGGTTTTTTTAGAGGTTTAAAAAACAAAGGGAAAATTAGAAGTCAAACACTTTTTCAAACACATTTTAGTCAAAGCACTGACAATATAGCTTTCATACCTTTTGTTAAAGTTCACTTCATAAAAATTATGAAACAACTATATTCAAACATGCATGCTGTCAAATCTGCACTTTGTCAAAGATTCCATGGGGAAACCTCCACACTACTGTTTTTAATCACTTTATTGGCTTTTACTGTCTTTGAAGAGTTTTTTTTTTTTTTAAATTGAGCCCTACTCCCCATCAGCATTCAAGGCCAATGCTGAGGTGTATGTGCCTGTACTCAGGCCACATTTCTGCTCCGACCTGTTATGTCAGATAATTCCACTTTTCCAGGCTCACTCAAACACCTCTCCTCTCTGTTACGCCTCAAGTAGGTACCTTAACTAAACCCGGTATTGCTGCCTGTCAGATTCCCCTGACAACAGCCATTAGCACAGTTCAATGACACACTGCACTGAGTATATGGAGTTCCCCTCCTGATCAGAGGTGCACAAGAAAACTTAGTTTTGTATTGGGTGCAAAACCCACTCCGCTTAGTGGCTGAGCAAAAGCAGCTCAATTCTCATCCATCTTATGCCTCACCTGGCCACTTCCACCAGTGAAATGCAAAAAACCTGCCATTTAAGAGGAGAAATAGGCTACACCTACTGCAAACTTGCTTTGCCCACATGTAATCATCCAGCAGAGCCAGCTTCACACACTCAGCATCACTTAATTCATAAGGCTCTCCAGTGAAGCTCAAAGACAAAGTAGACTGATAGAGGAGGTAAGGAGAAAGTGAAAAACAGGGAAGAAAGAGTAAGAACAAATGTTGCTGGACATAATCTGGAAAAAGACAAGACTGAAAAAGGACTTCTCTCAGATACTCATTCAATAAACATAACTATCCCAACACGCAAACAACACATAGAGCAGTAGCAAAAATTTATGTCAATGTTATTTAAGAGAGATTCATATTGTCCAATGTAGAGGGAACAACAGCCAAGCTCATGATGAACAGATTTCAATGCTTTTGCACAAAGACACCATAAAATAAGAAAACAATATGTACAAGCACATTCACACTCTGGAATACAGGAGAACAACAACATGGTAAGGCAACTTCCTAACCTAAGAGCCAGAAGTTCAATGTGTTTCATTTACTACAGGTAGCAGAGACCAGCAGTGTCATCCAAAATACAACCTCCCTTCTGATAGTGGTTTGACATATTAAACGTATTTAATATTTGTCATTAAGTATCTCAGTGGAAGCAGCTAAGCAACTGTAACCATTAGTAACTTTTGAGAATTACTGCATACCACAGGATCTTAAGTGTATTTTTCATTAGGGAACACAAAGAAAGGGAAACTAAAAAAAATGCAGCCTACAAGCAGGTAAAGAGAAAATAGCCTCCAAAACCCTCTTCATTAAGAGGCACAGAGGAAGAAAAGAGGAAGAGTGGGATACAACTACTGGTCATTGTAGGAAAGTGAGCAAAATAGGTTCATTTGAGTACAGACACTGAAGAATGAGCAACAGCACCCTTCAAAGGAGACAAACAGAGCTTCCATTTTGTTTGAGAAGGTCTCATATGGCCAACAATGGTAATAGGTTAAATAGCTACATCTAAGGACATTTTCCATCTGAATAAATGTGCTCTCAAAGAAGTGTCAAGATCTCAGAGGACCAACAAGTTCAAGTGGTACTGAACTGCATCTGAAATGAATTGAGTGTAGTGAAAGTGGCTAATGGTTTGGTAAGTGTTTAAAGTTGTGCTCATTGTTATTGTTAAGCTTGGATGCAAAAAGATCAAACTGCTTTATCTGGGGGAATCTGGGGGCAAGTGGCACCAAGGCACTTAATGAATGCTGGTAAAACATCTTTCCCAAACAACTCTGAAAATCCACATGTATGCAAGATGTCCATTTGAGGTTTTTTGCCTTGAAAAGGGAGCCTAGGAGTTAAGCTGTCATGAACTCTTTGTATTGAGAATACCCTGAAACAGGGTCTTAGGTGAACGAGGAGAACATGTCCACCACAACACAGCTTCCAGACTTGATGCTTAGGGCTTCAGAGAAGCAGAGACCACACACCTTTTTACAGACAAATAGGACTGCCGAGAAGATTACTTGTTTCTGCAGCTTCAAAGACACCCTGTGTAATAGCTGTCAGTGTAGGTGAAAATGCCTTCTGGGGATGAGAAATCACTTCTATGGAAGTGCTTTTCCTCCTATTGCTGCCACCCCCCCATGCAAGACACATGTGGCCCCCGAATGCTGGCTTTGGGAAACACAACCTGAAGCGAACACTTTCCACATTCACTTTTTCACCTGAGCTCACTAAATTGTGACTAATGACTCCAATAAAACACTGTAGATCTTAAGCCATGAACAAAATGAGAAAAGCCTCACTTTACTTGCCTAGCCAATATATTTCAGACTCCTGCATAATCAGTGCTATACCTGGCTGCTGCCCAGGAGCCCTCTCAGAAAGGCTATACATTTCTGAAGTCCCCTCCGCAACCACCAGTTAAAATGGGAAGTTTCAAACTGAGAAATAATCAGTGTGGGTTTTATGAATTTTTTTAAAAAGCATATTTACCTCCTACCATTAAACAGATATTATCTTGGTAAAAATAGACTCAAATTATGGCCAATGGTGTTCTTAAGCTTTTGGGAACCCTGCAAAAGTCAAGGGAAAGAAACAATTAGTAAAAGGAGAACAGGTGAGAAGTCACTTTTACATTCTCCCTCACATATGGAGAAAAATATTATATACCTTAATCACCAGCACGCACACCTATATACTTAGTTACCTTTTGTACTCACAGATCTCAAAGCCACACTGGAGCATGGAGGGTCACTCCCATTTTCTAAAAGACAATAGATTCTTCTATATAGCTTGGAAGGAGAAATTTTCCTATTATATTGTACAGTTAGGACCATACAGTGAACATTATCCACTGCTCCTTTATTGAGATAATACCCATCAGATTTTGTTATTGACCTTCCATTGAAGCCTCAATACTAAGCTGTCAAAAAACTGTTTATTTTTTGTACCGCACAAGTTAAAGGGTCATCATCCACCAAACAATACTGTGACAAAAAAGTGCTTAAGAAACAAAAGAAATATGAATTTTGCACTCTAACAAGAATATAATGTTTACCTAGCAATAAATAGGAATCAGTCTACTATTGCCTATGATTTCCTGAAAGTAATTTGAGGCAAATATATGCTGCAATTCAATCACATATGGAGCTTGGGCACCTCACATTAGAAGTTCTTCAACAGCATTTCTTCAGGTCTTGCTTTGTGATGTATGACATTAACACAGCTCTCGATGTGAAAAAAACTTTTAGCCTTTCATGCCATTTCACACATACATAGATTGCCATGTCCTGTTATAGCTTGTGTATTCTCTCATTCAGAGGTTACAAGATGTAAACATTCCCTGTGGCTAAGTGCTTGTAATTAAATACAGTGCTGAAGAAGCTAATTAAAAAACATTTTGATGATAGCTGCATAATACTTAATAACCTTCATAGTGGAACAGCTGTGCAGAAAACACTAGATTTGTTAACATTTTTACAAGTGTTACATTAATACCATGTTTACATGGCTGCAGGCACTAAGAACCAGAGGAAACAAGCATTAGGTTGGGTGGCTTTTTGGCTGATCACAGGGGCGAGGTGTCACCTAACCTGCCCCAGGACCTGGGCACAGGGGAGCACTGCTCTGCACCACTGCCTTCTGTAAGTGCAGGTACCACTGCTGAGGCGGGGTTTTAAATGCACATATACCCTTATCATAAACTCAGGTTTGGACATCTTGGGTGCAAAAGCTACAGAAAAGCAGATATCCAGGCAAAAATCTGCTTACCATCTCCTGGTGAGGAGCTTTCCTTTCATGATAGGCATGTTTGGGGCTGCATGTGTACTCTCTGCCCTTTGCTCTATAGGGGACCTCAATGCAAAGTTTGGGATTTCTGGATTCCACTCTGGGGCCAGAAACTAAGAGGCAGAGGATACAGCATATATAGTGACCACTTTCTTACTCGACCTAGCTCACATATCAGATTTAGCTATTTTCTTTTGTACCAAATCATCACCCCCCAACAGTCACTGAGACTCTGCAGCTCACTGAAGTCACAAATGGTCTCATAATAAAAATCACTCTGTTCCATGCCTCAACAGCGCAATAAGTTTTCACAAATCACAGAAGTAACAAACAGATCTCTGTAAGGGACAGATCGCAAACAAATATTTCAACTTCATATGCACATGGAAAAAAGGGGACAAAGCAAAATCAATAGCAATATGCTGGCTAATATGTGTCTTAGCCACAGGCTGCAGCATAGAATGCAATATACATAAGGTAAACATTTTCAATGCAATACAGTTCAATAAAATGATAGATATTCTAAAAATAAAGTGTCCCCAAAGTAACAGAAAACATAATATCTGCCCTAGAAAAAGAAAATCCTTGTAGTCTCAGCAATCAGTATACAATGATATATGCTTTCAAGGCTAACTTTGTAACAAAAAGGCCTTTTCAAAAAAAAAGTAGTGTTTCTCATATATTGCAGTCCTGCAGATGGGCCAGGCACCCCAGAGCCACTCACTAGAAGGTGGAGATCAGTAATGCTTGCATGGAGGTGTACTTCTGGAGGGGGGCTGCATTCTGGGCTGTGTTAGCCGGAAAGCTCAGTAACCTCCTATGACCATAAGCCACAGGGAGCAGAGGGTAGGTCTGAACAGAGTCCTACAGGCTCTGGCATTGTGGCAGTGAGCTTTCAAAGTGGAATAACATCTTCCTCATAGCACAATATCTTCCAAGAGTAAACAATGTGAGTGCAAAGTAAAAATTAACACTTTAAAAAGTGGAATTTCCATTTCCAAGAACTTTGAAAGGTCCTTGTTCCTCCTGTACTTCTCACCTCTCATCACTGTCACCGTGGGACTAATTTCATACAACATTGCCAAGGTTTCATCTGATTACTGTATGGAAAGAAAACGCAAATCAATCCTCACTGCCTGTTTGGCAATCATCTGATTTTTTTTAAAGCAATCCCCTAGTGCACGTGATTTGTAAGGGAGAATCTGAATTTGACAGCCATGTCTCACAATATTGCACATAAATTTAAAACATATCATGGACTTCTCAAACAAAATCTTCGAAACGCTTGGCTGGGCTTGTTGCATCAGAACAGATCAACTCCTTATCAGGTATCTTCCTATCCAAAACTGATCATCAGTTTTCCAGCCAATTGACAAGAGTCAGAAATTGGGAGGATGACAGACAAAGCACAACTTTTATTGTTTATACTGAGGAGCCTTAAAACATTGAATTGTAATCCAGTTAAATGCAGGTGCTAAGGATTTGGTCTAATTACTCCTTTTTTCATCTTGCCAGGTTATTTGCTTTAATCCTAACACCACAGTGACTTCCACAACCTAATTATACCTTGCAGAACCAAGTACAAAACTAAAACGGAACATGGCCAAGGTTTCTTGAACACTGTCTTAATTCATTAATAAAAATGAAAAATCATTTAGGAAAAAATAGTTCTACACCAAAAAAAGAGAAAGGTGATTCTTCATATGACTATTTTGCAAGAATAAGTATTTTTGTGGCTGCAAGATTTTTGTTGCAAAATAACATATTTTTGGATGGCAAAAGATTCTTGAACCTTGAATGACTGAGTACCATTTTTCATTATGTTAATTTAAGTGGTAAAAGGGTTTCCTGACTGACACTAATTGATGGTCCCTCCTGGGGCTTAATTGACATGAGTTTGTCTCTGTAAACCTGCACTGTTAATCAGCTCCTTACCCACTTTGAAAAATGTTTGCAGCTGAAGTGTCAGTGGGGGTTACAGACAGACAACACTGATTCTAAGTGAGGGTACTTTTGAGCACTCTGGTTGTGGTATTTCATTAAACTGATATTTTCCTAATCTCACTCTAAAGTAGAAAGATAGTGTCGTGGATTCATTCACTGATGGAATTATTTTTTGTTGTTGTTTTGCAAGCATTTCATTTAGATGTTAAGTGTTTCCTTTTATCTATTGCAAATCACTAGGCTTAGATAACTAGAAGTTAAATACTGTTTGAAAACATATAGAATTAGCTAAGATATCAAGCCATCCGGTTCCTCAAGGAAAGAGTCATCCTTTTGATTGTTACACCCACAGTATTCCTGTAGTGATATTATATTTAGAAAATAAAAGGAAAAAATTGTGTTATGATATAGTGATTGGACAAATATCCCTTCTTCCCAAACAGAATCAGCATTGAATATTTCCTGAAGTTTCTGTCAACTATTAACTACACCAGCATTGAATTACCCCAACAATTCTGCCCCTTGGGCTAAGATCTCTGTATTTTGATTTAGAAAGTCCTTTTAAAAAACAATGCTTACTATCCAAATTGAGCTATACCCATAGTCATTTCTCCTATACCAGTTGCTAGTGCTATTTCTAACTTCTCATTTTTAGCACATCTTACTTCCATCAGTTTTCTGATTTCTTAAGAAATCCTGTGTGTTTACAATATAACCCATTACCTATTAATAATAATGGTACAGTTGTTATAAACTTCCAAGATAGGTGACAAATCTGAAAATCTGAATTCCTATCTATCACGCATATAAAGAAGAGGTGACTTCATTGTATTGTTTCTCAATAGAAAGTAGGGCAAGTATCAAGGTACCACTTTGTATTTGATTTACTTTGCCTGTTATAGTCTTTGTTTGCTAACAGTATCAGCAAACTGGTTAAAAACAGTTTTAAAGAGTAAAAAGGGTGATTTATGAAGCATAACCAATTATTTTACTGCCCATTGCAGATGGCAGGGATGCTGGGCAGAAATGGGAACTGCTGAGCAATGGCACTGTAGCTGACTTATACAGAGGCAGAGAGCCCACTCTACATGTTAGAAGGACTCTTTCTTTTCAGTGTTTAATTCTCAAAAGATGTTTGGGAAGATAAAGCAAAACAGTTACAAGTAACCTTAAGTTACGCAGAAGTAATCTACAAGATATTTTGGGGATGCAACTTTTCCTCTTGCCTTAAGTCATTGGCCTCAGGTACAGTACCGCTCTCCTGCAGCCCCAAAAGCAATCTTGCTCTACTGATCTACATTCATAATTTTGATGTAAAGAGCATTTTACTAACCCATCATGCTGACTACGCTGCTCCTCTCTATGCATTCCTCTACTCACTACCCTCTCCGAAAGCATCAAACAAGTTGTTTATTTACTTTCACAGCCCTTAGCAAAATAGCATCTGCTCTAACATCCCTCCTGCCCTATCAAGAGCTCGGTCTTTCCCCATTCGCTCCACAACATTGGCTTTCATCACTCAGGTTTTTTAAACAATCATCTTCATGCTATCTTTTACTCTTGGGAGGAACACTTTAGAAATACCTGTAAAGGTATTTAATTTTTCCTCTTTACAACTCTTCATAATTCATCTGCTGTGAAGCACTTTGGAACAGTAACTAGATTTTGAAGGGGGTTTTGCTCTGTGTTTGTACAATGCTTTCTATAAGGTCATAGCAACTATAGACAAGTTGATAATAATGGTAATATTTGGTAGGTTCACAAAAATGCTGAACTACCTCCAATTTTATAATAGCTACCTGAGTGGGAAACACACAGCAGTAAACATGGCTAAATCCATTTTTATAGACATGTGTATAAATTATTGGGATAAACTCATCAAAAGCACAGCAGGTTAACTGGTATACCAAGTGAAAAAAATCTGATGATGTCCTAAAAACAGCAATACAAGCGTGGCCTTTAAATTGTTAAATTATTTGGACTGGGAAAATTATGTAGATAAAGATAAATTATTCAGTATGCATCCTATGCTTATTTCAGTTCAAGTTTTTGTTTCCTGAGAAGTCAAAGCTTGTGGGTTGCTTTGAATTTACGAGTCATAATGGGCTGACCCAATTTAAACGAGCACATTACAAGTCTCCAGAACTATTTTTCACATCATCCATTTAACATCTTTTTCTTTTTGATAGCTGTATTGTTTAGCTGGTCATATGTCAAAAGGTAATATGTGCTGTCAGGATATTTTCTTAAAGTTACACCAAGGAAAAGAAACACCAAAAAGATTTTAAGACGGGCTCATGAAAACTTTCAATCATATACTGTTCCACAATACATAAATCATACAGTTGTTCAGATACCAGCACTCCGTGTATGATGGTGTACATCTGTTAGGCAAGGAGCTATCAAAGCCATTTCATATTTTTTCCATTCTGTTATATTTGCCTGCTTGATTCTCTGTCCAGTGTTTTTTCTCTCCTCTTGCATGAAATGCAATATATATAAAATACATAGATATGGTTCACTGTTACATCAGCTCAATTTTGTGAATGTTTAACAACAAACCACTGAGAAATAATAATTAACTGCTCTTAAGTACAAGAACAGTGGTTATAAAGCAAATTGCAGACTGGATAGTGAAAGAGTCATGTTCTTACTCTAGCAAGTTATAGTCATATAGTGAAAGCTGCCATTGTAAGGTTCAAGCCCAAGTTATCTATGTGTCTTGCTTACAATTCCCCAACACATTTTACTGCTAACATAAACAAGAATTTTTCCCTCCAAAGCATTCTCTGGCATAGTCTGCTTCTACTGCTATCTCCGAGATGTTGAACACTGAGATAACACTAGTCAACACTCACTGTATTTTACACTAATTAAATACATTCATAGACTCCAGTATAAGCATCTCTTGAGTAGCTCAGTAGATGACCAGTCCAGCCTTACAAAGTTGCACCATGGCTGTGTTACCTGAGCTGAAACAGACAAAAAATCATTTCATCTAAAAATTTTGTAGCCAGCAGAAATGCCTGCAGCAACTGAGAACACGTTATAGCTGAAAACACAGCTCTACAGTCATCCCTGAAAAATTCCTCAATAAAATGTGTTTTTCTAAGTAGATTACATAAATTTATGGCTCTAGAAGAGTGGCTGTGTGGCATGTTTGCCAGCAATTAGCTCAGGAATTGAAGAAGGTTTTCCAAAGCCCCTTGGGAAGCTCAGAGCTCAAGCATTTTCCCCTACTACCTTGATGCTGTTGAGTGTAAATGGCTAAACACCAGGCACTGTGAACCGCTTCTTCCACTCCCATGTTTGTGATGCCAGCTCCTGAAGCATCCTCACATTGAGGAGGATCTCTTACAAGTCCTGTAGCTACACACTGGCCTCATATTTTGTTCCCTAATATCAAAATACCTGAACACTCCAAAATTTATTTGTTTCTACCTTAACAAGGCTTGGATAAATGAACACACACTTGTTCACAAAGTCCAAACAAAACCAAAGGCTTAGAAGAATGCAAATGGGGAATACAGCAAGTCTCATTTAATACACTTACTCCAAGGTTAAGCAGAAAAGACCTTTTCTGTTCTGAATCTAGCAGGCAAGCTTTAGACTCATAGTTAATTAAGTAGGCAGAAGCCTAGTTTTAATCCACATCCATATCCCCAGGCTTGTTTTCACAGGCACAAATTTTGGGTTGGGGGATACCACCCTCAGCTAGATTTGCTGTTTGTTTGGGGATTCACGCATACCTCATCTGTTCTACCCTTAGACTTGTTCAGAAAGGTATTTCTCCTTCAAAACTTCACCTACTTTGAAATATAAAATTCACTTTGGCAGTCCATTATTTTTTATATTTAAGTGGCTGGAAAACTGGAAATCCATTCAGCCATAAAAGGCGCTTTCTCACCTGTTAACACCATGAACAAACTTAAGCGCTGAATGTTTCCAGTCAGCCAGGGACATAGAACATATTTATATGCAAGCAGACAATCATACTTCAGAAATCTATAAACTTTAAACCCATTTATATAATTGATAATTCTTGATTAACCACTTTGGAGAAAAATGGCTGATGTAACCCTTGTCTTTGGATGTTACCAAACCAAAGAATTTAATTGTTGTAAGAAACCTAGCATGTGTAATAAAGTTTATGGTGGTAAGATACTAAGAGTTTTGACAGAATGGTAGTGTTTGCTGATTTACATGCAATGAGCCACACTAGCAGGCTCTGGGGATCTTTTTATGCTAACAGTATTTGGGGTAGACCAATATGGGATTCCAAAAAAAAAATATACAGATCATAAATCTAGTAACTGTCTGTAGTAAACACATCAAGAATAAAACTAGAGGAGAAGAGGAACAAGAAATCCTTAAGCAAACTTTGGAGTATTATTAGGGTATTTTATACAAGCCAAAAAACCCCAACTTCATGCATTTGTATATTCATGTCACAGGCATCATGCAGTAGTACAGCCTTCAAGCATGTATACAAGCTATCCATTCTTGATACAGAATGGATTTATGTAGGACATCGAGCTCATCTCCAAAGACTCAAGTTATCAAAAACAGAAAAATAGGTGGCTCAGATTTTAAGCAAGCCATTTCATCATGTAGCTCTAACATGAAATGTATGCTTTATTATAAAGTCAAGGAAAGTGTGCACATTTCTATTGGCTAATAGCTAGTTACACAACTACACTACTTTTGTAGACATATGAGTTTCTGCTAGGAGAGTTAGTTTATCAGCTGGCTGGTCTAATTAATTTGCGCTTTCTGCTTGGGTACTGTGGTTGTCACAACTCAGTAATTAGGCATATGCAAACAGACTTGGTATAAATCAGCATTGAATCACAAAAAGTTGGTTTGACTATCAAAACTTTCTCTTATATCCCAGTTACTAGTCAAACATCCAGGCTTGGTTCAATGAGCATCTAGTGGCATGTAATTGTAGCCTTGTGGGGGCATTTCAAGCCTATCTTGACATAATCAATAAACTATTCTCCATGGAGAACAAGTAGAGTATTGGAAATAAGCATCTGTGTCACCAAGTCAGGTCCATGCTTTCTTTTCTGTTTGCTGCGCTGCATACATTTTTACAAGGCCTTATTGCCCCTGAAGTTATGCTAACAAGAACCAAATAAACCATTACCAATCAGCTCATGTTACCAGCATGCTCAGAGAG
Source organism: Theristicus caerulescens (assembly GCA_020745775.1). Lineage (NCBI taxonomy): Eukaryota > Metazoa > Chordata > Aves > Pelecaniformes > Threskiornithidae > Theristicus > Theristicus caerulescens. The sequence continues at coordinate 5,526,423 of CM036562.1, forward strand.
AACTTCATTCTTCTGAAAAGGTGGTGCTTTTATTAGCCAGAGACTGATTAAAAAAGGGCAAGGAGTGGTTTTCTCTGTGCACTTTCACAGATACTCACTCAGGTTGCTCCTGTATTTATTCTGCAAATTTCCCCTCCCTGTATTTTCTTAGAGTCAAACTAGATAATACCACTCCTGATAAACTGCGTGACCCTTCAGAGGTAACCCCTATCTTCTTGTGGATCTTTCTAGAAAACTAATCTTTTGGGGGTTGTCAATGATACTGAGTAGGAACTCTTACATGTTTTGGCCTCCCTCCTCCTTCCATGGTTTACCTGCATTTACACACAGGTAAGGGAATGTGCAATACTTCAATAGATATTGAATAGTTTCTTGTTGAAAAGAAATACCTTAAATTTAGAAGTCCACAGAGAAAAGAAACTGAGAGCTAACATTTAGGGCTCTGCACTAAGCTCTCCATACACAATTACTGTGAAGTGTTGTGGGACAGAAGAGCACCCTTGCTAAACCCTGCTTTCAAACTGTCTCACCACATTACATTATTATATTGAAGCTTTTTAAATATAAGGAGTAACTCTTAACCTCGTATATTTTTGCCTTTTTCTTACACTTTTGAAAGTGACAGCTGCAATCAGTTGTCTTTTCTGATAACATTAGGAGTTCTCCATATAAAATGCTGCCAAGGAAGACTCATATTTTATGGACTTTTTTTTTAGGAAAGAGGCCTTTTCTTAAGTCTAAGAAATAGGAGAAGTACTCCAAATGCACTAATAAAAGAAACAAAACAGATCAAGGAGTTAAATTCTATCTGAGAGGTGAGTGTTTTCAAAAAGAGTAGCTTATGAATCTTCCAAGTTTAGACCAATGTGGATAGTTAGAGTAATTAAGTCTAGGAAAAAACCCAAACACACACATGGAAAAGAATGCATTTCTGAACACACCATTTCACGGCTGTGCATGTTAGTCCAACTCTTCCCACCGGATACATTCAGTGCTTTCGTTATTCTGGGTTGCTTCATAGTCAGCAAGACTGACAAGATAAATGAGTCAAAAACCAATCCCACAAAAAAGAGGTGATATTTCTTTGTATCAGTGACCTAAGCTAGCCTAGAGCAGGTACAAGAGAATAAAATGGAAAATGGGGGGGGGCGGGGTGTGTGTGTGCAGTGAATTCTTGACCCTTTCGATGGATGCACTGGCTGAGATTAACCTGAGCTCCTCAAGAAGCCACATCCTGGTAAAAACAGGTACAATCATTTTGCAAAGTGGGCATGAATAAAGAGGCATTTTTTATTGTCAGCCAGTTGAAAACCAAGACAGGAAGAATCACTTTTTGCAACCTGCAAATTCACATGATGATATTTTGAACCCAACACTGAACAACACATATTTGGATGCTCAGCAAAATTTAGCTTACATCAGCAATCATTCCTGCCATTACATTGGCAGAAGTCTCATTAAAACACCACGCCATTTTTGCACTCCTGGAAGAGAGATTAACATCTTGGTTAAAAATGCTTGGGGTTACAATTCCTCTATCTAAAAAAAAGAGCCTGCACAGCCTTTTAATACATGGATTAAAAACAAACCTAAAGAAACAGAGAAACCACTTCACAAAACACACCAGGCTCACCACTGCCATGGGAGAAGACCTTGGATGCTCTGTTTAAGCCTAGAGTTGATTACTTCTCACACAATAGGTGTTCACACTGGGGAAAACTACTTTACTTTAATATCAAGTTGCTGTTGGGCATCTCTATAATACTGTGCTGTGTCTACAGTGCCTCCAATAAATATAATAAAAAGTAGTAATGCACTGCCATGCTACACTATGACCTCAGAAATGTAACAAGTAGGGGCAAAAGCACCAGAATCTTAGAAATAGGGAAAGCAATGCAAGAAGGGGAGGAAGCAACTCTACTTTAAGCATGTCAAGGCAATGAAAGGAAATTACAGAGAGAAAAAAAATCAATGTTGATTTTAAAAAATGCAGGGAGTTACTACTAGGGATACCTGGCTGGATGAAGAAAGGTAGAATTTAGGTGGTTGTATTTAGCCCCCCTAAGGTGCTCTATATCTGGAAAGATATTGAGGAGTCAGAGGAGTTGAAATTAATCAATTGACTTTTAGTCACAAGCAGCCATTGCAATGATGCTACAAGAGAGGCATATGACCTGACTCTCTTAATCAAAGCCGGAGAAGTTACTCCTCATGCTGGGGAAGATTACATGTACTCTTCCTAAATCTACCTAGCCTGTTTTCCTGCTTATTTAGTTCATGCTGTATTTGTGTGTGTATTTACAGAATGACATTTTCATGACACTAAGCCACAAACATTGGAGGGAAGAGTTTCTCTCTGTACATAAACAGTATGCCATATCTAAATAGGTGTTAAGGTTGCAATTCAACTGAGTGTCAATAGTTGACACTGAATTGTGATAATAGAGGCAGAATTGCATAAAGGAAGTTCTCCTCACTCTTAAATTAGATTATTTCACCTTTGTCTTATTCAAGGTTTTCTTCTTTATAAAAAGGAAAAGAAAGCCTCAGAGTTCTGACTCATCTGACAAGTGATGAGGAAAATATGAACATGTTGGACTGAGGGAAAGACGGCTTGTAACTCTGCTCTGTCCCAAAAATCTGTACGATCTGGAGCAGCCTCTGTTTCCCCTTGTGCTTTTAGGGACCTGACTCGCCTCGCACGTGTCCCAGACCAAGCAACCATTCTGTGGCTATGAATAAAACCCACAACAAAGCTTCAAACTCCAAGTCTGTAAATACAGTGTTTGCCAATTCAAGTTATCCCATATCATTATATTTAAAATGAAACAATATAAATAACAACATCCCAGGGTGAGTATAAAAATAGTGGCACCTATCCTAAAAAGGCACCAAACCTCTCAGAACACCATCCTCGCCAGTATTTTTAATTTCACAGCATAAAACTTCTGTACTTTTAACAATTTTTTTTCTTTTTAGTGATCAGACATTGGTTCTGCCAGTAACAGCCACAGTAAAATAAAACTTTCTGAAAAACATGGAAAGCTTATCATATTTCTGTCTTTTTTAGTGTGCCCTTGGAAAACATCACTCAGAGAATATGAAACAACACAAGCATAATTACTACGTTGCTCAGCCTCCTCTGTCTGAGCCAGGTGTCTACATGAAGGAAACATATCTTCAAAAGCAGTTAATACCTCATAGCTTCACTTGATGAAGGTACTAGCATCTCTGAAAATCTGGTCTCCTCAGTCTCGTGGTTTAACTATTACTGCATATAAGAAACTAATACAAATAACAAATGCAGTCACAAGCTACTCATACCTGCAGAAGACCTGCCACTGTGACCAGGAGCATCCTGGAGACTCTCCATGAAGAGAAACTTTCTTCTTCACCCCTGCCCCAGGTGGAGTGTCACGGCTTACAAGAACAAGGCAGAGAACTTGGAAGAAATCCTGTGCCAAATGCTCCAAGAGGCAGAAGGTCTTTCTAAGTGAGAGACCTGTAACTAAATGGACCAGCAAGAAAACTAGAAATATTCACATTTCAGTTGGCAAGTTCTTGCCCATACGTTAAGAAATAAATTTGGAACTATTTAAAGGATAAAAACACTTTTTTTTTTTTAAGGATTAATCAGGAATTTCAAAGGGCTCTTAAAGGGTTTAAGCATTCTTCCAGCACCACAGGGAAAGCAATAATTAGCTTTTCTCAGCCAATATGTACTTGGAGCACTGGAAAATGATGAATTATATTCTGTATACCTACCTCCACAGAGAAGGCAAAGTTTATCCTTATCACTATGAACCAAGTCCAAGTTCAGCTGGCCAGGCTGCAAGTGGCTGTAGACTTCTGCTAATGTTAAGAAAGGTATAGGCATTCATTTTGGGGGAATTTACTGTACAATACACAGATCAACTAAGCAATTCTTAAACTTGCATACTTTGTGAAACAATCCATTCATTCAAACTGCCCTTATTACATTAATCTAGCTAAACCAAGTTTTAGAACAAATAAGCAGCCATAAACTGTTTCTCTGCTAAATAAAAACATGACAGAATATGTAGGTGTACATTTTGAAAGCTTTCTTACTTTTTTTAAAAGTGTCTTTAAAGGTAACAGCAGGATCAGTGGCAGGCAACACAAAGCACCAGTGAAGCAGTATCTGCAGAGGTTTGCTTGGGCAAATTCATCATTGCTTGGCAAACTAAGCACTTTCCTCAGGAAAATTTTTGTCCTTTGGAGTTTTTGATTTAAACATAGTTAGTTGATGCAGCTTCTTCATAAGTCTCTCTTTCTTAAAAGCACCTCTGGCAAAAAGTAGAGATAAAAGCAGAAGAGAGCCAAGTAACCAAGGATCTACATGCAGCTAATGCCTGTGTGCAACAGCACACTGAGTCCCAGCTGCACTCCCAGGAGCCAAGGGCAGGACGAAGGTGAACACAACCTTGACTGTAAAGTCCTTGGGCAGCCACAAATTGGAGGAGGGCCTGCCTTACAGCAAGGGCAAAAAACACCAGGAGAGTTGTATTACCAGTTTTCCTAAGTTAAAATAAAACCTGTGCAGCTTTTCCACCAGAGTCCCACTATCCCCAACCCAGCCACACGCAGGTACCTGCCTCACTGCTGGCCTCAGGCTTGCTCCCATCCCTCTTCCCAGCAATCTTCTCCATGTGTGCTCCCTTGCTCTTAAATGCTCTTCCTTGCAATTAGACATGTAATTCCTCTCACCTGCACTACAGGGCAGCCTGGCTCACCCTCACCCTCTAAAGGCCCCTAACATTAATATACGCTATGCTGCTAAAAGATGGTGCCTATCTCAGGCTGCCACTGCTTGCGTGCTGAGTACAGGCTGGAAGGATGAGACAGACCAAATGAAAGCCCTAAATATTTTCAGTCATGAGTATCAAGTAATGAACAGAGTCATGGATCGCTTCTAAGAATAAAGCTTATGGGAAAAGAAACCAAATACTGGAAATTTCTTAACTGTGTTACATAAGTTGTGTAAGTCCACCTAGGTGAAGAAGAGATAAAGCTTTCTAACTTGGACATTTATGGAGCCAGGGTAGGTATGCAGATGCCAGCACCTCATTAGTAGAGGAGACCTGGTTACCAGAGAGCAGTAACAGGATTTATCCCAGCAGCCACATTGTGGTGTCCATCCAATGCACTGAGAATTCACCCAGACCACATAGTTCCTGGCTGTTTGCCACGCAACCTCTGAGTCTGTGTAGTTTTGAAAACAGTGTCCACATAGTAAGGGAAACCACAATGCTGCAAGTGGCGCGTTAGAGGAACTTGGGCTCCTAAGGGTGAAGGTCCTCAGGGCCATCCTGGCAGCATCCCATGGGGATCTGGAGGAGCAACCTGTCACCTCTATGCTCATCAGGGGCAATTTTGAAGTCAACTGCAAGTCACCGATGCTATTTACATTGTGAAATCCTAGCAGGAGTCCTGAGCGACTCTGGGATGTCCAGTGTGCTCTTGGAGATGAAATAAGAGTTTGCTTTCTGCCAAGAAGAGCATCTTGCAGGTCACAGTCGTGGGAAGCCCCCTCTCCTGGCCGCTGCCTCTAGTGACAGAGAGCCCCAACCTCTGCAGAGGGGCTGGGTACCCCACTGACCGACTCAAAGCCCATCGGGTCCGTTTCGGGACATCTGGCTCTGCAGAGCAGAACTACATAGATTAGGCTGGGCAAGGAGCAGAGGCAAATGCAGAAAGGGAAAGTTTATGTGGCTTAGCTGAGTGTGAATACCAGAGAGGCTGAACCTAAATATCAATATAATCTATTTCCTTCCAAGAATGTATTTCTTGGCCACTGACTGATCTGTTAATCCTCTTTTTTATTCTCCTCCCTTCAGTAAAACTCCCAAGTTATTACAGGTGATATCTAGGGACACAATATTCACGGTTCTACTGTAGTATATTTTACTGCTCCCAATAAAATTTGTACAAAGGTTACAGACTGAACTTGAGTTGTGCACTTACTGGAAGCAGCTTGAACCCCTTGGTTCTGCATTTTCATCCTGTAAAATGAAGATTATCCTCAGATCTGAATGATAAATGAACCCATTGCATCATTTCTCTTCCTTCTCTTTTTCATAATTTCTGCTCTTATTTTTCTTTCTCTATGTCCCAAGCCTTGCTTTTTATATATCTTTCAAAGTTCAGCATATGCATATACCTCAGTATGGGTCTATCTTGAATTGCTAATATCATATGCTATACGTGCTTTCCGTCTTGCTGGAGTGAATACGGTAAAAGAACAGAATGCATTTTTCGGAGATGTCATGTAACATGAGATATGCAAATTGTCTCTGATTGGGAAGAAGAGATTATTTTTCCTGTCAAATACATATGCTTTATGTACACTACTTGTTAGAACAATGTTCAACAAACTTTCAATTTTTAAAAGCTAGCATAGTCCAAAAATGATTTTTGCATGTGAAATCTTCATCTATAAGAAGAAAAATGAAAGTATTATACAGTGTATTCTGTTATCAGGAGTAAACACAGGTAACAAGAAGGGTCTGAGGCAAAGCGAGGAATGGAGGCTGCCAAGTTTGTCTATACAATGTTGATTTTGTCCTTTTTTTTTCTTGACCTGCGTGGTGGGGTAAGGGGGGAGGGAAAATGTACAGCAATGGTGCCAGCCCCATTGCCAGCGCTAAGAGGAGGGAGGGACGGTTGTCAGGACGTGGTGGCTCTGTGCAAGCTCTGTGATATCCATAGGATTTAGCCAATCTGTTCCTGCAGATGTCAGTTTTATGCATGATTTACCTGGCTTGACGCGGCTTCTGCTCCTGCGCCAGCACTGCCAACTCGCAGGTTGGAAAGCCGTGGTGCCCCGCAGCCGCCGCGCTGCCAGGGCTGTGCAGAGCATCTATTCAGCCCTCTGCTGCCTCAGAAAAGGGAGGATAAGGCCTCTGTGATTTTGGTCTGCTTTGTTCTAGGGTTTTTCCTGAGCTTTTGTATATAGCTCTGAACATTCGCAGAATTTTTGTCTTTTTTTTTCTTTTTTTTTTTCCAGATGGGCTTCTACTAAAGATTACAAGTAAACAAAGGAAAACAGACACAAAAAAATGTTTTTGGAGCCAGACACTGGGACAACACATACACTTGTCATCCCTCCATGAAGTATTGGCTATTAAAGATGTAATATTTCCACTGTATCTCAATTGCAGTATAACAAGACTGACTCTGAGTGAGTGTATGCAACTGACCTTCTGTGAACATTTTCAATACACTTCAAAATATCATATTATTTACTGGTTGTGGGAAAGTGTTCTTTAGTAAGTAGTACAAAGCAATCACAGTGGCTTTGGAGATTTTAAAGATTTCCTAAGGAGCCACTAGTGTCTGTAAGATGCCCTTGGGGCTTCTGTTTTGCACTGTGATTGTGCAGTGTTTTATTTCTGTCATAAAATGCATACAAAGGGAAAAGGAAAGAAGTAATCTTCTACAGCTGGAAACCAAATTACAGGACTCTCTTATAATAAGGAGAGATTTTCCCCAAAGTGACACAGTGGGACATTAAGGCTTTGAATTTGATCCTACCTAAATGAACAGGAAAAAATTCCATTGACTTTAGTCGTAGAAGATCAAACTCCAAAGGAGCTATTTAAAATGTTATGTAGGTGATTTATGAATGTGGTTTTATATATGTTCATTAAGGGTCTTTCTATCCCCCCACCTCCAGAAATACTATAGAAATATTATCGAAGTCTGTGATTACAGCTGTGTGGTGATATGGCAATGGTATCCCTGTGAACAACATTTCTGTTGAGGTACTTACTCAGGTGGGCTTTATATTAACGTGGATTCACAAATAAGGATTTGTTATCTCTACTGTTGGCAATTGTCAATACACACTAAAACATTTATAACATTCATGCAATCAGAAAAGAAAATACTACACCTCAGTGCGAACAGTGTGTTGGTACATTCAGGATCCAAGCATTATTGGTAATTTGAGTTCCAAACAGTTTCCTATCTAATCTACCTTTTAGCAGTATTTCCAGAAAAGAAAGAACAAAAATAGTAAGAAAGCAGAGTTTCTGAGAAGGACTCTCCGTCATCTTAAAACCTTGAATTCTCTTCAGAGAAAAAAAAGTATGCATCTGTAAATTTAATGGTACATGCACCCTACTATATGGGTGTGACTCACATTTAGGAAATTCGGTTTCTGTGGCAAATTTTACAGAAGTCAGTATTTCCTATTTTGCCACTCCATAGATACTATGTGGAACACCTAGAACTGAGCTCAACTTTAGAGGAAATAGGAATTTTACAATTATTATTTTAAGTATGAAAATGAGTATAGTTTAATATAATGCAATGACAAAGTGGTTGTAATCCACCTAACTTTACCTTTTTTATTTGCACTAAACTGTGAAGTTGCTTGCAAGCCACCTGCCTCTGGGTTATACTTAGAAGTACATTGGAGGGAAGGAATTACAGCTTATGAGGTCCAGTATTTCAGTCTCATTCCAGTCAACCTGATATCCTGAAAGGACGGATTTGGCTCAATGCTTCTTTGGCAATAGGATAGTTAATGAATCGCCAAAAAGGAATTCAGCTCCTTGGATTATTTTGGAAAGCCACAACTGTTTCGTTGTAAGACCTGATCCAGCGACTGCTTGTGTCCATCTTCCCATTCACTACAACAGACTTTAGAAAATGTTTACTAGAGAGTCAGAAAGTGATATGAGAGCAATCATACATTTGGTTGCTAACTGTTGAAAGAAGAAATGAACTAAAACTGAGCTAATGGTTTGCCTTGAGAGATTCTTATAGAATAAGATTATACTTAAATGAAAACTGTCAAGAATGGGTCTTCTAATTTTGTGATAGTCACTCAAGTCAGCAGAGTAACTTTGCTTTTCTCACAGAAAGAACTTTTAGCTTACAAATGTAGGGCATAAAATTGCAATATGGGATAAACCAGGCAGCTTTAGGACAACAGCCAATGAAGCTAACTAACCTTTGAAGAAAAGAAAAAGAAAAGCCTTTTAAAAGCAGTCTCCTGAACATCCAAATAGGATAATGATTTTGTAATTCACTTTCTTAACAAAATCCTTGCTAATACTTACATTCCTGTAAGCTCAGAAGTGCTGCTTTCATACAGGCAAGCAAGTCCAGACAGTCCAAACCTGAGCTGAGCCCTCCCAAACCCTAAGCATTTCAGAAAAAAATACTAAGATCCCTAACGAAAGTAGCTGCAGTTGCTGTTTGATTGACTCCTGGCGACTGCTTTATCACTTGCCTTCGCTTTCTGTTGTTGCCTTTACGCTGCTGTGAGCACATCACTGCCATTCTTGTGCTGGGCTCTAGGTTTTTCTCTCTCCTACTTACCAGTATTTTAGCTCAGTGCTTTGAATCACTGTTTATGAGATCCTGTTTTATTTTAAAAAGAAACTAAAGGCTGTGGCTGCACACAAGCTAATGCGCTGTGATGCTTTGCTGCTCCCAGGTGGGAGGTCTTGTCTCCTCTGCCTTTCCTGCCCTGGTGGTCCCTCATCTCTCCTGCCAGCTCTGTCTTTGCTGGGCTTGTCTGTGAGCCCAGTCATCTGTATCACGTAGTAGGAACATAACTTTTTGCTGGGTGCATTTTCCACCAGCTTATGTAGTTGAATTAGCTCATGGAGGGGTCTGATAGGCAGCAAAACTGGTGCAAATTAGATAGTTGGAGCATGTAACAGGGAGCATGGGATGGGAAGAGTGAGGTCTCCCCTTTCCAGTGGCAATAAGCTCTTATGTCAGCTCATCGCCTCGCGGAAATGCACCCACAGGCATCTAATTGGTGCTGTAATATCTTTCAGTCCACTCCTGTTTAAAGCAGTGTTTTGTTAGGGTCGAAAACAGCCAGCACAAGAGAGCAGGCTAAAATTGATAGGCTTAGACTAAAGCTGCCAAGAGGGAGAAGCAGCACATCCTGAGCGCAGCCACTCAGGGCTGCGTTCAGCAAAAGCCCCCTGTTTGGTATCATTAATGTCACACACTCTTCTGCAGATACCTCAGCTGGATTCCTCAGGGAACACAGCAAAAGCTCACATTATTATTTTTGTTAAAACCACAGACTGAGGCTAGAATGACACATCTTCCTAAAGAGAGCTGTGGCTACAGCGCTTCCCCAAAATGCAGAAGACACATCCCGGTCCTGATGCCATTCAATCATTTTAATCACCTGCACAGCAGCCTATAGCCTGGCCTCCACAGCTCCGTGTCCTAGTTTAGGCCTGAACATGAATCTCTGCTTCAGGGGAATGATTATACAGTTTATATGCAGCTCCACTACATAAATAGCTGGTCTTTGAGGCAAGGATTACACTCCAAGGTCCATTGCTTCTTAGCATCCAAACCACAAGTCTACAAAAGCTTCTTTCGTGTTTTTTATCCTTCTCCCAGTATACTTTGAAGTACTTTATGCAGAGTGAGGCAGCTTGAAAAAGAGACGATAGGTCCCTTCAGCCTGCATAGTCTGTAGGTTGGTGGCTGGTACGCGCTGCCCAAAGAGGCGGGTTCAGCTCTTGCCAGGCAAAGTTGGGAATTCAGCACGTTGCTTTCACCTCAGGCAAGAGCTCTCCATGATAAGCAATGAATAAGAAGGGATATATAACCACCTACTCTGAAACAAAACAGAGGCCGTAGTCATATTTTATGTGAAGCTCAATTTTCCACAGAGCATTGCTGGCAATGTAAGTGCATGATGGGCACGAGGGAAGTTATAGCTCAGCTGAGACTAAAGAACTTTCTGCAGCCAGTCTTGGCATGAAAGGAGAAAGGGAACGGCTGTAAAGGTTGTACATTCCCACATGGTATGCTGGGGCAAATATCTTGCTGAAATGGCTTCAGCAATTTCTGGAAAGCTATTGCATTCAGGTACTTTATTAACAACTCCAGTTTTGATTGCTTGATATGTTTTCTGTTCAGTAATTTGAAGCTGTAAATCACTGTCTAAGCCCCTAAAAATGAAGTGATCATTAAGTAATTAAGAGTATAGTACTCTCAGTGATATCTGATCCTCTGAGACTTTGGAAGAGTAACTTTCTTACACCACATAACATCTCTTTAACTATCCCTGTGGAAATTGAGGGGAAGGGTTGACTTTTTTTTTAATCAGACCTTAGATTCAGAATTCCAGCAGTGCAAACTGGGAATACTATGTTCACAAGTGTGATGGCCTGAAATCCAAATAGCTTTTACCTAGATTTATTTTATTTTTTTTTTTTAAGAACACAACCAGTATGGAACACAAGTGGAAGTTTGCTGAATTGGACCACTGATTTTACTCAGAAATGTTCAAAAAGCAGTCTTTTGAATACATACAGCACCGAAGTAGGAAGAGTAATCAATCAGTCAATAAGATTGGCCTGGACTAAGCAATAGGTTAACCTTTCTGAAAAAGCATTATTTCAGTTTGAGATCTGACTTCTCATCAGAGCAGACCAGGGTCTGTTTCCAAACAAGCATTCCGATCTAAGTTAGATACCGTAAGACCTAAGTAAAAAAAAAAAAATTAGCCTGAGAACAGAATTTGAAACTCAAAACAGAATCAAAACTAAGAGTTTAGATATCTATAGCCCCTAAGAGTAATCTAGAAAACTTTCACATTGTGTGGGGCATTACTAGGAGCTAGCTATTAGGAAATGCTAAACACATAACTGTATTGGAAGTCTCAGTCCTCTCTGGAGATTAAATGCCAGGCTGAATCAGGTTGGAAAAAAGGCACTCCCATTCCCTCCAGGCTCTACAGTCTGCAGTATATTCCTGAGGGTTTAAATCAAAAGTTTAAAAAGTTTAACTTTGCAAAAGTCTCAACTTCAGTACAAAAGCCTAGCATAAGTACCATGACTCAATTCCCTGCTCTGGGTAAGCATATAAAACATGCATTTTTCACCTCAGAGAACATTACAGATAGGCAGTACTTGCACAGCTGTGGGGTCACTGCATGGCAAAGGATGCAGGAGTTCAGGAGTCAGAAAGAATTAGCAAGATGGGATATAAAACTCAAGCTGTAGCGGATGGTCTGCCTCTCAAGGAGCAGGAAACCCGGGTTCAAGTCCATGCTTAGACAGTAGTTTGTGCATTGTTCTTCATTATGATAATTGGATGCAGAAAGATAATAATGTTGGGGGTTGGAGCACAGGACTCGTGTCTGCTGAGCCTTTCAACCTCTGAACATCCCTTCAGGTCATGCATCACCTTGCTAACTATGGAAACCTGGATTTGGAGCAAGAGGGTGCTTTGACCCAGATCAGCCTACAGGTTCATTTCTAGGTTGGAATTTCAACCATAAGGCATGTCAGAGACACAAACTTCATCTTCTGGAATGTCTTCTACAGCTGAGGATGGGGTCATCCCCATCCCCTGGCCAGCAGTTCCCACACTGGAGCCAGAAGACAACCAATGTTCAGCAGGTCACAGCAGGCCCAGCTCAAAGGGGTCTTGCTGGGTGGCTCACCTGGGGTCACAGGGTAGTGCTACAGCCCCTTTCCTGATAAGCCAAATTTATTGCCCACCACATGCAAATCTTTTATATTTAATTTCAGTCTACAAGAAAAAAAAAAAGGAGGTGAGGTATTTTGATCTGGAAATGATATAAAAGTACGGTGGGTTTTTTTCTTTTTTTTTTGTTTTTTACTTTAGGATGTCTTATTTAAATATATGGTGCTTGCTGTCTTTTTTGAAGGGGAAGAGTTTCAGAACTTAGCTGTGCAGCTTTGAAGATTTGTCAGAAAACTGAAGATTTAGCTGGAAGCTTGTTTTCAACTGTCCTTCGAAATTTTTAGTAAGGTTCAATTTCATGTATTCATAACAATTTCATTTGTTTCCTATTGAGTGACAGGCTGGAGATAAAAACATCTTTGAAGAACTGCGGTTTTTATTGGATATGAATGTAGGTCATTTTTTTCTTTGGCTTCCTTAGGTAGAGCCTAAAATTCAAACCATTTTAAGGCAAATTTCTAATGGTAGCATGATAAGATTGCGAGAGAACAACTATTCTTGAGGTAATTTCTGTTATCAATGACACAGATTTTTCCAGCAGAAAATGTACCTCTACTGTGTGCTGCAATTCTCGTGACAGATCTTGGCGCTGCACAAGTCAAAGGCACTGTTTTCAATACATTGAAGATGGATAGTACAGTACTAGACCCTCGTTAGGAAAGAACATTTTAAAAATTATTATCTAATGCTGCAAAAAGCAAAAAATAATGGAAATGTAGTTACGTTTTCCATATCGCCTATTGAATCAATCTCTGGTCTTGTTAGGCAAGGAAAAAAAAATGCACCTGTCTTTGATAAGGTGAAATACTTCATCAGGAAAAATTCTCGTAGCTTTTTGGAATTGGCATAGAAGTTTTTTATGCAATGTGTTGCTTGATTTAATTTCTGGCATGATAATCTCTCTCCCTTGGTGGATTTTCAGCTGTTTGAGAAGAAGAAAGATGACGGATTTGATCTATGTGAGAAAAATCTTCCTCAATGAAGCAAACTGGCAATTTCATCTAATTCCAACTCGAATGAATGAACACCACAGAGATGATAAGTAAAAACAAAAAAAAAGTTTCAATGGCATTTAAGTCTTGCATTAACTTTCATTGGGAAATAAAATACTTTACCAAAAAAATATTAGGATCACCAGACAGCTTCATGCCCAGACTAGGGAGGAAATACTTAGAAACCTTTCAATTAGACTGAACCTTTAAGCTTATCCCTGCACATAATTGGACTCTGGACATACAGATGTTTAAGTCCTCCTCATTTATGGCTGAAACAGTGAAATCATCTTTCTTAGAGCACGGCTCCACTAACAGCATAGAGGCACTTTAAAATCTACCTGTGAGCCTGTTTTGTTTTCTTTTTAGTTTCTCCTTGAACCACCTGCTCCTTCTCCTCCTTTCCACTACAGATTTTATCCATGGTTTTCTCTGCACCTCAAGTCTGCAGGTCTGGGATAGAAATTTATATTTCTCACAAGCCTTAGTGGATCTGCAGCCATTAATATGTGTATAAAACTTTTGTAACTTAAGAGATACTTTGCTTTTCATCTTTGTCATTGGCATCTTTGTCACAGGCATCTTTGTCACAGAAGCTCTTTGGATAAATGGACAAGCCCAAAAAATACCCAGTTAGCTAACTAAATCAAGCTGTGGGCAAGCTTTGGCTGAAAGGCTTAACTGGCTGAAATGTTTGCCTCTTGTCCATATGGACACTGAAAATTCTGTACAAAAATTACAAATATGTAAAATAGGGAGGCAATATAAATGTTGGTTTTGTCCTAGAATATACAACAGAACAGCAAGTTTTTCTTTTCATCCCCTTTCATTTAGCAGCAAGATTGCTGCAGCTTATTATGCCTCATTATGTGTTTAGCAAAATCAGCAAAGAAGTTCAGCAACTAAATAACTAAAGAGGATCACACACATGTGAAACTGTACAGGAGTCAGAAGTACAGAACTACAAGCTAAAAATCTTTGTAGGAAGAAGCAGCTCTCAGTAAAGTTTGCCTGTGATCCTTGATCACACAGGCACAGCGACCATCTGAGTGAGGGAACTGCTATTCAGTAGGGTAATCGTTTGAGTAATTATGGTAAGAGTTGCTTAGATCTTATGCATGTTCTGCTAAATAAATTTGTGTCTCGATAGATGTGCCTCTTGTGAAGCCGAGAGGGCTGCTTCAGCACAGGGCTGGGAGCGTGGCACCTCAGTAGCCTCAGTGGTTCCCTTCTGCTTCAATAAACATCTTGAAGATGCTAAAAAATCTACTGAAAGCAAGGATAAGAGGAGGACTTCTAAGAGCAGACATCTCTCCTCCCTTCATAGTGGAACTGATCCGAGATCTCTGTTCTGTCTTCCACTGGTGATGCAAGTGCTGCCCATCCACCCATACTCATACCCTCTAGGTGCCTGCAGGGGTCTTTTTTTTTCATTCAAGCCATCCCTTATATAAAGAACAATTTCTCCCTTTTTACATTTTCAGCTGGTTCATAGATAATTTTAAACATCAGCGTTTCGCTCTTTCAAAGACAATATTTAGACCTATTATCTGTGGAAACTACTTGCCGAACAATTACTGACAAGGACAGGCAAGAAATAATAAAGATCACTAGGTTGAATTTTGCTCTAAACTGATCTTTGTTCTATGCTGAATAAAACTTTAGTCATAATCAAATGCCAAATTCATTTCTTCCTTCCTCAGCTCCATTATCTATACAACTGGAATATCAGTCTGATGGTTACAGTCTCTTTTCTAGACTCTTAGGAAGTCTTCCAATGTAAATATTAAAAAATGTTTGAACAGTACCAATCTATAAAAGTTGATGGAAAGTCTTACTAGCTAAGCTGACTCTGCTCCTTAATGGCACCCCCAAGTGCTATCCATCATTCAGCAGGATAGGCTGCAATAGCAAACACCCCCACACGTCAGAGGTTGAGGTCACTTCTGCAGTGTCCTGTCTCCCTCTGCACTGCACTGAGACAGTGTGCCATGCTTCAGGTATCACGCAACAGTTTGGTATGTGCTCCTTTAGACTCTTCTAGCCTTTCTGATGCACAGGACCTTTCTGAACCGTGAAGAGCTTGCGACCTACATCACGCCCTTTCCTCAAAAGACACGACATTAGTGCTCTCCCTTATGATGAGCCTCAGCATTAAACAAAATCTCAGTGCCCAGCCCCAGTGTATCCCTGCAGCTTTGGAGGAGGAGACCAGCCAGGGGCCCATGTGGCTTTTCCATGAGGTAAGCAAACGCACCTGAAACTGCAGATTGGGTACTACTGGGGCAGCCATACCCCCACAGACACTGAGTAGGATTGTCCCTGTCCTACTGTGCCTTGATTTGTCCATTTTGTCAGGTATTTTTCATTCACATGTACAGCATGATTGCTGAGGAGTCCTGCCAGTGACTTCATGCCCCATCCTTCTCCCTGGCGTTCCCATCACTAGCAGGAGCACAAGCCTCATGCAGAGCAGTTGCCACGTGAGGAGCCCATGCTGCACCAGCTCAGGTGGTGCTAATGCATGCATTCAGTGCGGTGGCCAGTGTCTTCTCTGCCAGAGGAAGCCATCCTAGATCACATCTGCACCGGGCTTTGGTGTAGGAGAGCCCCCGACCAGCAATGCGCTCTAGCATCTGGTGTGCAGGTGGGTTCTCATGGAGCATCTGGCATGGAAATAATCGCCCAACCCATCCCTTGCCTTGTCAGCTGCAGAGGCCACACTCCTTCCTGAACTCCAGTCTGCTCTGGCCTGCTGGAGATATCGAAGGCTGATGATGTGTCTGGTGTGGCATGAGCAGGCCATGAGTGGTGTTACCCAGGCAGTAACACAGAAAAGGGAACAGGCTGTCGGCATTCAACAGCTGGATCTGGCAGTGGTGTTCAGGCACTTGCTGGGGCCTTTTCAGAATTCTTGGGAGCTTGTGTGGCTGGCAAAGATGGGTCTGGTAAGCCTTAGATCTCCCATGGTAGTTTCTGGCAGGCTTGAGGCACTTCATATTTTAGGAGAAGTCAATGTGTACATCTACTGGCATGCCCTCGTGTTGGTTCCAGAGGGGTTCCTCTCAGTTGAAAAGTGTGAATAATCTATGCCAACGCCATGGATGCCCTCACAAGTCAGACAGCTACTTCATCTTAATGGTGTTAAAAATCTGTGGTTGTGTAGGAACTGCAGAGGATACTTATTTACCTTAGGAAAACCAGTGTATTAATGCACTTTAAAAACGTAAAGCACAGTTTTCACTAAGAAGCCACAATGAATCTGTAGAGAATCTGATACGATTGATTATTACATTCTTGTCGGATTATTGCATTGAAAAAGTGCGGCTGTTCCCCTCCAATTTCTGTGTGGTAAAAGCTGCTCAATTTTTCAGAAAGTAGGCAGGAGTTTCCCTTACTGTATCTTCATTTTCAGTGTATCACAATCCTACACTGTTATGTTGAGTGTAAGGTGGAAGATGCTTTTTCTTTTATCTGTAATACTTTCTAAATTCTCTAGGACTGCTGTGTCTCATCTTGCATAACACAGCAGATGGGAGAGAGAACAGAGTGGGGCAGAATCCAGTAACATCCTTTGGATGGTTGGACTGGCAGATTGCAGGAAACTGTGTTGATGGTACCTGCCAAGTCACCAATCAGTCTGAATCAATTAATTGTCAAACTGGCACACAACTCCTAGCAGGAAGCTCTGTGTCTCATTCCGGTTGGTCTTCTTTGTTTTTCTATTTTTATCAATCCAATGTCACATTTATTAAAAAAAATAGCTTCATTCTTTTGGATGAAGGTTCATCTTTTTGTTTACTGACATCTTGAGTATCCATACTTCTTGTAACTCTGTAGATAATGCATCAAAGTCAGTACAGCCTGATTTTGCTAGTGTTTAATGTTTTCTGGATAACAAATTGTTTTCAGAAAGTGAAAATATTATTCAAGGGAAGATATGTTTAAGATATCAGAAGTTAAAACATCAGTGACAATACTGGAAAAGAAAATATGTTTTATTTCTTCATTAGCAACATCCTCTAGCCACTACACTTAAAAGTTTTATTTTCTATTTTTGCATGTGTCTTTCTCCAGCAGTAATATTGCTGCTGGCTTCACATAAATGACCTTGTTTATGGCTTCATATTTATTCATAGCACCAAGCTATGATATAGTATACAAATGTAATATACACACGACTAACAGCATTTAAATTAAATATGGTCTGTAGCAGAGGCAGCTCTTTCCTTAGGGATAGTGAGGTCCATCCCCACCAACCTTCTCCTGTTGGTAAAATCTTTCTGAGCTTTATTTCCTCCAGGGCAGAGGCCATGCCAGCCCCAAGCTGGCACTGAGGCAGTAGGCACACACAGAGCAGGAGATACCCCATGCAGCCCTCATGGGCATCCCCACCACCTAGGAAGCATTACAGCTGCCCTTCATCTATATATTATTTTATTCTGGCTTGTTTTCACACCAGATCTAGCTCTGTCTCATCTCCCTGCCTGCCCAAATGCCTGGAAAGATACGAGGCTCCAACCCCAGAAGGAGCAACGTTTCACAGCACAGTGGGAGCACTCCATGTCTTCATACCTGCTGTCACAAAATCTGGGGTAACATTGACTAAAGCTGCTGTGGTATGGACAGAAGCTACCTGCCTGGCTGCACCAGCACTCACAAATCCACCATGTCCCCGCTATTTTTTCAGTAAAATGTAGTGCTCTTCATAAGTGGTTTGGGAGCTGCAATGTGATCTCTATGCAAAGAACGGCTCTTCAATGGACTCACTCGGCAAAAAAGTTCATTTTTCACAAGTGTAACTTTCTTTAAGATGTTTTTTTGTCAGTGTGTGGAAGACACGATACGCCTGTAGAAGTGGGGGCCTGGCCTATAGGAAGCAGGTGTTCCCTCCCAGTCCCACGTTGCCATCAACAGTCTCAAGACATATGTCATTGTGCATGGAAAGGTAGTCAGAGCTGGAGCAAAAATGCATATGTAACTAGATAAGTTTGTATCGAATGAAAAAGAGTTGCAAATGTTTCAGAAAAGAAATGAATGTTAAATACTGCAGCCTGTGCAGCATCTAGGAGAATCTCGTAACCTAAGATGGTCCAACAGGTTCAACACTGGGTGGCAAAGGTCAGATACATCCCTCAAGTGATGAAGGACTCTGGGTCCTGCCAGGCATAGATCTTCACTATTAATACCAGATCTTTACACCAGATGTGACCTGGTGTCTCCATTTCTCTTAAAGTAACCAGTGCACACACATGGATTTTGTGTTTTGTGTTATGACACTAAAGGAAGACAAATATTGGAAGTCCCAGCATCCAATGAGAATGATGAGCATGGTGTCTCATACAAAGTTAACCCATCAAAAAATTCCTGAACACATTTGAATCAGCCGAGTGGGTTTGAATCAGGCTAGTGCTCTGTATCACCTGGCCACAGTGGCTCTAACCTGGTAGCAGAAGCCCTGCTAGATGATGACTGAGTGGGCATCTTGGGTAGCCTGCAGTCTGTCATATCCACGGTCTCAGCCTTCTCCTAGGCTGCAAACATTACTCCCATTCATGTCAGAATGGTACTGTATTGGGGCAATATTCATTGGATCTAGCAAGCCGACGCACTAGGAAGATCAAATGGCCAAAAGCAAGAATAAGACCTGACATGGGTTTCAGAAATACAGATCCTCTGAAGACCAAAGAATAAATGCACAAGAACACATCTGTCATGGAGGTGAAATCACTGTCTGCACACACAAACAGAGAATTTGATTGCACAACTTTTCCCAGAGCCAAACACTCACATGCCCAAATATAGAACTGCATATGAAATCTTAGTAATTTTTAATGTATTTTAATCCAGCCCTTAGGGTTTATTTGGATGATTGCCACTCTTTTCCCACATCAGTGCATTATTCAATAATAAGTTAAACCTATTAAAAAGTTTCTTTGTGTTGGCTGAAGGATAGAGTTTGAATTGCGGTACAAAGGATTTTTCCACTGATGAACCTAGCATATGGTGACTCTCTCTCTCCACTCGTCCAATTAATTTTAATTCTAAACTTGAAAAAAAAATCTTGTATCAGGATAGTTCCTGTTATACTTCAATGTGATTTTGATTACATTATACTACAGAAGTAACACTGGCCTTCCTTCAAGTCTAGGTGAGAAGCTAATTGGTTTCAAACTGTTTTAAATATGCTGAAGTTATAGTTGTCAATTATTTTTCTGGAACAATAATAATTTCTCAGATTGAACTCTGCATTGTTAAAGAGCTTTAAAAGCTAAAATAATTAAATAACCGACATTATTTTCCCTGCTTTCACATTTAGAATCCTTTGGTTTCTGACCTCCACATCCTGTTAATTTTGATCAGCTTTCATTCTGAATTTAAAGAGTGTGCTGTGTTCTCTTCTTTTAAATTAATATTGTGTTAATATGTTTTACATTGCTTAAAGTTACTTCAGGAACTGGTGCCGAAGGAGACGTGGCAATATCATTTAATAAGCTTGCTATTCATGCTTACTTTTATTGTCTTTTCACTGATCTAATCAATAATTTTAAAGCAGCATTGCACCATCCTTGTAGCCATCTCTCATCTAACTGATTACAAATTCTTTTTAATAGGTATTCAAGGCTAATGTGCTGTTATAAAATTTAGCTATAGAGATGCAATAGTGCTGAATGTGCACAGAATTGCCTTCAAAACTTCAGTTGAGAGTTACACAAAATTATTATCCAGTTTCCAAAAAGATAAATGCTTCTACAAACATTGCATTAGATGTGTGTTTGTCACAACACCGCATTCAAAACACACGTCTGGTTACTCACAGATACAGCAGTCTTTTAGTGTTCTCTGGGTAATATATTGTTGTCACAGAACATTTATCACTTTTGATACATAATTATCTGTAAAACAGGGATTAAGATTTTGTTGGGTAAGGCCCAGCCGTATGTGAAATCAGAACAAGGGTCATTACCTTTAATGCCTTTTTATCTCTTTGGATGGTGAAACAATTACCGTTTGGAAAGAAGGAGGACCAGGAGTGACAATGGGCATATTCCAAGGTGTTCGAGACATCTGTTTGCCTGGATCAGCGGGCAAGAGAAAAAGGAAAATCAAGAGATTCAACCAAAAATTAGCAGCTAATCCTCCTCAAAGGCACATAGCAAAACCCATTGCAGGGAATGGAGCATGTGCTGGGGACGGATGGGATGCTGATGGGGCAGGGTGACTGGATTTCCTGATGGAAGAAGGAGGATTTCTTTGGCTGTGTATGGCCAGAGCCATTTTTCCAGTTTTAGCACTCTGTTTTCAAAAGTGATTTAGGGTTTAACCAATGGAAATGAATAGATTTGATACTGAAGCCTAGGGGAGTTAGCTTTCGTTTTGGAGGGTTTTTACACGAAAAGACAATATGCCTTTTATGAGTATTAGGAATATAGGATTCACCTTGCCAGATCACATTAATCTAGTGCAAGATCCGGCTATCAACAGTGGCCAATACTGATATCTGATATCTCTCAAATAGTTCTTGGATATGTCTATAACAACTGCTCCTCCTGACCCTGAGCAGCCAGATAACTTCTCTCTTGGTGTGCAGGGATTTATGACCCTCATATGTTTCTATTCTCTCAGTGTAACTGCAGACATTTTATTGGGTTATTTTTGTTTTATTTCAAATATTTTTTTTAATCTTCTTTGACTCTTACTAAGCTTCCCTATTATTAGCTGTAAGGCTGAGCTGGTGTCACTGCAGCTCAGTATGTTTACCTAAAAGGATGCCTTAAAAAAGATGCTTATAAAGCCAGACGTACTCATCTGAAAACCTGGAGCACAGACATCTGATCCTGCTCCCATTGACATCAGGGGAACTGCTGCTGGTGACATACGTGGGAAGAAGAGGAGATCCTGCAGGTGTGGATTTTTACGGCTTTATACTAGGTGCCGTGAAGTCGTGATCAAAGCCGCGTAGTCTGAGGTGTGTGCAGTGCTTGCGAGCGAGATCTGAGCGCCTGCTGGAGCCTCTCCGAGACAGCGGGCTGACGCACGGTGGGCACAGATGAGGAGAGGGTTTGCAGTAGCTCCAAATATCCTTTAAAGAACTGCTTGCTTCTCCTACCCGCTTGCGTTTGCTGCGGCATGCTCGTCTTCCCACTTACCTGCTAGTTAAAGAGAACTGAAGCAGCAAGGGGACCCCCTGCCCTGCCAGGAGGAGAAGGCTTTCTGGAGCACACAGAGGGGAAAGGGAACTCCATTTTTTTGTCCTCTGGTGACTTTATCCATGTAGAGAGACTCCTGCAGAGTGTCACGAAACCAGGACAAATGTTATGAAAATGGACTAGATGATCACTGTAGGTGCCTTCCAACTGAAAATATTCTATTCTATTCTATTCTATTCTATTCTATTCTATTCTATTCTAACTACCAAACGCCCCCAAAAGAACTATCTGACAGAAGGTACCTGCTAACATTAGGTGTGCTGCACTTGGGGGCTGGGGGAAAGATTGGTTTGGAATAGCTTTTTTTCTGTTCAGTTGAAAATGTACTTAGTGACTTCAGAGATCAAGCGGCAAGACCCAGAAAACAATTCTTTCTCCAGATCGAGAGCAGCAGGCTCTGCTTTTTCATTCTGCCAACGTGTTCCTGGCCCAACGAGGAGAGGCCACATTGAGAAATGCAAGTAATTCGCTTTCCACACCAATTCATTTTTTGGCTCCTTCACTAAGATTAATTCTTCTCCTTTGTATTTAATAACACCTTTAACTAGCACAACAAAAACAGCTTTATGAATATCAGCAAACAAATCTCCAGCCAGATTGCCAGCTACAGTAGTGGGTTTGCAGGAGAGACATCTGTCCGATGGCAACTTG
The DNA here is from genome assembly GCA_020745775.1 of Theristicus caerulescens. Lineage (NCBI taxonomy): Eukaryota > Metazoa > Chordata > Aves > Pelecaniformes > Threskiornithidae > Theristicus > Theristicus caerulescens. The sequence continues at coordinate 5,548,780 of CM036562.1, forward strand.
ACCAAGACCACCGGCAGAGCAGCAGTCACAGTCCCACGTGCTGACTTCAAGCTGGTAACCTCCAAGGACTAAAGGAAAAGTTGAGATTTTCTCAGTTCTGTTACCAGTGCTCTGAAATTTCCAATCTGTTTCTAAAAAATGCTCTTTATTTCGCAGTTGGCATAGGAAATGCCCCAAAACTGCAGCACAAAGTTTTAAAAGCAAAATAGCCTGCTCTTCCTTCCATGGAGTCTATGCACGGTCTTTTCTCCAAGGCCTCATTTTCATTATCCAAAAGATACTTGGACAAATTTCGGCCCCCGTCATAGTCACAGCCTGAATAGAATTTAAATGTAAATTTATCTGAATAAAATAAAATCCCAGCTAAGTATATCCTGAAACTGGAACCTAGGGTTGAAATGTAAATCCCTTGGATCAGAACACAAACCCATTTTTAAGTCCAAAACCACAATGGACCTATTCCTCCGCTAAGTCATGGTTGCATTCACATGAGATAAGCTATTTTTGTAAAACTTTGGCTTTTGATGGCAGGAATCTTAGATCTAATTTCTACAATTTGAGGCTGAGCAGCTATGAAACATATGTTGTGAAATGCAGAACAGAGTATCTGACCCTCCACTCCAGCACTTCTCAGCCTCCTGCTCCCTAGCATCCCTTTCTGAGCCCTCGGGTCCCAGTTTGTGCACAAAGTGCCAGCTTTTCCCTCCTTTCTGTGCCAGCCCCAATCTTATGTCTGTTCTAAATACAGTTTTGGCAATGGTTGAAGCGTTTCGTTGAAGCGTGTGTGTGTTTTAACCGGTACGTTTTTTCTGCACAATTCCTGTACAGGAACATGCCAGACTGATTTGAAAGCGCCTGATACAGGAATGGCTTATTTGCCTTTCCACCTGGGAACTGGAATACTCTTAAAAAGCAGAGTTACACTGGAATAACTGGTTCTACGCCAATACAGGTAAAGTGATGCAACCTCCTGGCACTCGCAATGCTTTTCTCCAGTTCACAGCATCACTCCTTGCCATGACAACTCAATCTCTGCTTTTGTCACGTTTAGCATCTCAGTCCCCAAACCTGGGTCTCAGGGCAGGGTGGACAGAGTCCACCAAAGCTCTGTTATAATCTCCAGGTCTTTTTAAAAGAAATGTAATCAATAGTCCAACTCTGAACTTCCAGTGTGCTCTGAAGCTGGCTGAGCATATTCTTCCATCTTCAGTTTCTAATATGCCTATGTTTGTCCTTGTTGTACAAGTAGTTCTTGGCTAGACATAACTGTCAACTTTGCTGGAGACACAGTGTAAATATTTTGCACTTGTACAGCAGTGTACTTACCGAAGGAAATTGTGATGCATACCAGTCTGTGCCGGGTTAAAAGAAAAAGCAAGTTTTCTCATCTCTTTGGAGCAGCTCAATCTGTAGTGTGGTGCATGATTTAGCAGCATTTGTGATGTTTCTCTGATTAATTCTTAAACAGGTCTCCTAGCAACAGACGAAGGGAGACCACAAGTACTTTGCCATAGGAGAAACATCTTTGTATTTTCACGTGGTGTCAAGTATTAGGATTCTTACTTTCCCATTTATGAATGTGCACAGAGGTCTGTGGCATACAGTCACTTCTCCACATATATATTCCTGAGATAAGGCACTGGGTTAGGCAAGCTTCTGTAGGCGTGCTGGAAGTAAGAAAAGTAAGTAATTTCTTAAAATCCTAGCAACTGGATTTGAAATTCACAGTAATTACTTGGTTAAAGTATTTCTTAAAGGATGCCAGGTTCAATTTTAGAGATTTTTAGGATACGTTCTGTACGCTTCTAGGTAATTCACAGATGAAAAGAATGAGAAAAGTAAGGCAAAACTCTTTTTTTTGACATTTCCGCAAACAGAACAACTGTATTTGCAATTAATTTCCATTGTTGCAGGAACTACGTATAAATATATGTTTGAGCTCCTGTCCGATATGATAAGAAAATTTAATATTAGAATGTGGCCCTTATATATTTTTATATGTGAAACTGAAATAAGACCACAATAGAATAAATGCACCATTTCCATTATTTCTTTCTACCTTCCAGCCTATAAAAGCCTATTCCTTCAAAAATTAGGCACAGTGCCTACAAAAGAAAGTGTCATTAGCAAAAAAGCAGCATGTTTCCACTGAAACACAAAGTATTAGTAGAACTCATCTGTGATTTGAATTAAAATTGCACCAAAAGACTGCAGCACTTGTGCATCCTTCTGGAAAAATAAAGGTGGAGCCTCAGATTTGTCTTTGCACTCAAGGAAACCTCCCATTGGGCGTGCTAGGTGGAAAAAGATGGTTTTTTCCTAAGGGCAGTAAGACAACTAGTGAACCCAGGGAAAAGACAGTTGGATAATTGTAAGCTGTTAAATCCTGAATTAAAGGACAGTACAAAGGAATCTCAGCAGACACACATGCAAGGTACTTGTCCTCTCCCCAGTTCTAATAAACTTGTTGTTTTGATGGATTTATTAATTGACTTCAGGATTAGATGCTTTCCTTAGATGTGTCTTCATGACCTGGAAGTAAAATTAACATAACACCAGAATGCAGATTCCAACCTCAAAAAGGAGTTGAAGTGCTAAAGAACTGAGAAGCAAGGGTAAGTGCTTAGTTGAGGGGCTAGACCTCTTTAGGAAGCAAAATCTAACAAAACAGATTTGTTTTTTTATAAGTTATATCTGGGGAAGCAGGATTTTATGTGAAATTAATCCCAACTTTAGAGTGAATATTCTGTGTGTATGGCTTATTTCTTGTGTAAAGATTTGCAAGATTGAGCTCTCCGCATACATTCCTGGGTCATTACCTTTCAAACAAGTCTTGAAAGCCAAATATTGAGTTTCCGAAACCCCCATGAACGGTACTTGCATCAGTAGGAAGGTGGGATGGGCAGATGGGCCGAGAGGCAGGTTTGGGTTCCCCTGTGCCGGGGAGCGGGGAGGGGATGGTGAGGACCGCAGTCCCCCGGCACACGTGCTGGGCTGCTGCTCCATCCTGCACCCAGAGCTCTGCACAGCTTGCAGCTCAGCTTGTCCTCCGCTTAGCTGCCTCCTAAGGCAGATGTGTTCAAAAGTATGAAGCCTCAGCTCCCCTATTTCCACTTCTCAGCTTTCTGCTCTTTGCACTGCAAGCAGGCAGTTCTCTATGCTGAGAAACAGCTTGACAATTTAAAGAAGCGTATAAGACTATCCATCATTAATATGAAGCCTTGAAAATATGTTTAATTTTGTTGTCTTCGGGAAACCAGCAGACTAAAATTCCAGCTGCTCAAAATATGTCAGCGTTAACTGCAACTGCAGGGCTTTGAGAGTAAATCATAGAAGTCACTTTGATTTATACATCTGCCTGCTTCTGCGGTGCAAAGTTCGGTCTCCGTCTTTTATCATTGGTTCATTATTGGTGCATCCCACCACACTTGGTGGATTTTTATTCTCAAATTTTGTGTAGTTCAAAATGCAGGGCCAGTTCCTGAAGATGCTGCCATCTTCAGAGAGGTTGAACTACATCGGCACAATCCTGTTATGATTTTCTTGTCTTGTGCTAGTAGGATACCCCTCCAAAGAAACACGGGGTGCAGCTTTCACAGCCAAGCCCACCTTACAACATTAACACCCCACTTCTCTCACAGAAAGGTATTTCAGAAGATATAGGGTAGTGTAGTTTCCATATCCTTTCAGCATATGGCATCAATTAATCCATCTTCTAACTCAAAATGTCAATATTTTATAAGAATGAGAGAACATTCACTTATTTTATTCCCCTTCCCACAGGCATACACTTAAAAAATGTTTCCTAACTTATCTTAATTCATATCTCCTATTTCATAATTACCATTTTACTATACTTTCTGCCCCTGTCATAGCTTAGTTGTGTTTTTTGAAATTTAATCAAATAATAATTAAATTCTGAGGGTAACACCTCTGGTTATCTCTCGTAATTAAACTTTACTTTTTTATTCAGAAATATTTGAAAGGAAAAGGCAATTGCTTGTAAGAATGCATGCATATCATTTGTGTGTGAGTTTGATGACTGAAGTGACTTTGGCAGGGAATTCAGAGGAGATATACTTCATGCATTCAGACACTGGCTTTTTGGAATTTTTCTTTTTTCATTTGGGCTTGGTGAGCTAGTTTCAAGAAGTCCCAAATACATACCAAACACAAAACCCAAGAGGTTCGTAGGCCTTCTATCTTAAACATTGTTTTTGCTGAGCAAGGTAGGCAATACAAATTGTTCTCTTTTTTACCTTCCCTCACAGGCAGACTAAATTATGCTACTGTTTAATGTAACGCAAAGTTCTTTCCTAGATGGGTTCAAGGAGGATCTATCAATATTTGCATAATGGGGCATTGGATATTCCCTGAAAACCTAGGGCAAAATCCAAATCTCACTTTGCTGAAGAGGAGTGAGACAGAATTAGAGTGCTATTAATACAGTGAGAGTCATGCCCAGGCTACCATTCTGCTTAGGCAACAATCTTTCTTCGCTCAAGGCAAGGGTTATTTGGCATCTGAGATTCACAAAGGAAAAAAAAAACCCCACACCATAACCCTCTCAATATTTCAGAGTTTACATTGACAAAATTGTTCTTAATATTTTATTGGACTATCTCCTCACCAGACGGCTTGAGGGTATTTTCCTCAAAATAAATAATGGTCAAGAAGATCTAAAATAATAGCTTTTTATTCTATGGCTATTTACAGTCCCATGATTAAGTCATGAAACTGCAGAATACAGAAAGAGGTGATTATAACATTGTCAGTGTCAAGCAAGGTGTCTGACAAGAGTTAGCTGGGCAAGTAAATCCCCAGCGGTGACAGATGTGGCAGCGAGTAGAAAGAACATAGTTTTAGTCTATCAGCAATGGAAAGCTAGGTTTGAAAAGTGCTGTCAGACATGAAGAGGGGAAATGATTATGATGATAGAGAAAGTGATGCAAGTTTCCCCAAAGCTGAACTTACAGCAAGGCAAGGAGAGGGAACAGTAAATAATAATCAGTGCCTATGTTACAGGCAGAATGATGTGTTTGTTCTTGGTTACGTGGAATAATTCTGCAAGTAAAATGGGTTGTTAAGTATTGCACATCAATGTTTCTCTACCTTATTAGATTACAAGGTTTTACCACACTCTCTCAGAACCTGATAACAGTTCAGACTCCCTCTCCTAACACAAACCTTGACAAGTATACAACATTTTAAATTTAATTACTCTAGCTGAAACTGTTCCTTGTACAAAGGTTGTTTTCAAATTAATTAATCTGCTTCCTCCATATGTCACAATTCTCTTTTGTATCCTTCATGATCTTTCAGACATGAACAAAACTCAGCCAAGATCCATATGTCTATATATTTGCTGTTGTTCTGCATTTGTACTTGTTTTTTTTATTTAAACTTTCATTGAAAAGCTACTTTTAAAAATAATAAAAAGCTTTTCAGAATGTCATCTAATCATAATATACTTTTTTTTATTATGTGAGAACTGTTATCCCTGATACGAACACTAATCTCATTCATATAACAACTACCTAAGGAAGATACTGGGCATTTGGCCTTTTAATGCAATCCAGGAGCCGGAATAACTTAAGCCCATAGATAACCAGCAGGAACTCTGCAGCTCACTGCCTTGCTGTCCACAGACCATACAGCTAACTGCTAATATTCTAGAGCAGTTAGCACCTAATTTAATTAGTTTCCTTGGGGAAAAAAAAAAAATAGAGAGTACTATCTCCCTGGGTTTATAATGTCTAGTTTTTAATCCTATAATTAGCATTGCTTATCCTGGTAGCATGAGATATTCAAATTTATCAGCTTTGCTACCCAAATTAGAACTCTTAGCCTCTCCCAGTTCAAACTATCTCAAAACAATTACAATAATAATAATTTTTATAAAAAAGGACAGGAATCTCACAGTTGTGTCCTCATACAGTACATTTGCTGACAAAAATGAGCATCTCATTATTTTACACTGGTTCTCAGAGGCTGGGCTGGCAGAGGACAATCCTCTGGCATCCTCACATGTTCTGGTACAAAATGACAGTAATAGTGCTCTGGGTCTCAGAAACCTCTGGGCCTCTTGGTCGAGAAAGGGCTGGTGCGACCCAGGGAATGGGGATTGCTTGAAGCACTGCTGCTCCCAGCTGCAAAAGCCTCAGCCGTTCCCATTCTGGGGAGGTTTGGAGGTCATTGGACCAGCAAAATCTTCACTAGTAACAGTCACAAGCATTAGAAAACTATGAATAGTTTCTGGCCAATTCTTTACAATCATGAGTTTTGTTGTCAGGAAGCTGAAAGAAAATGGATTATTTTTCTCCACCTTAATTTTGTTACTCCTTAGGATGAAAAAAAACCAAAACAAACATCCATTGCCTAAATATCAACCTCTGATCTAGAGCCCTATGGAAATTTTTCATAGTTTAAATGTGGAGGAAAAAAAAATAAGGCTGGTAACATCAGCAGTTAACTGTGATGACTATCGTCATTGGTCTGCCACAAGAAAGCCAAGAAATCTTAAACATTCTGCTGATCTTGTGCCTTCTGTGCCACCAATTTCCTTTATTTTTCCATCAACTGCTCTTGATTGCAAAGCTGCATTTTGCTTCACCTCGATTTGTTAATATAATGGTGAAATTCTGGGAGTCAGCTGAAGTTTGAAAGATTCTAGTCTTTAGGAGAAGTTGGCAAGATGGATAGAAGGGAGCTCGTGTTATGACAACTTTGTTGGGGGTCAATACACGAAGTCTGGATTTTTCTGGATCCCACTTAATCTTTTTCAGATTTTGCCAAAACAGCAGAGCTCCCTCTTCAGGGGATGCACTAAAGTATGGAAGGAGCAGAGTATATATTAACAGTAACATACTAGGTCATGAGTTCAGTTACAATGTTAGGAATCCACTGATAAAAAAAATATTAATTTGGTAGATTATAACAACATAGTAAGTGCTATATAAAAAAGAAAAAAATATAGGCAACTTCTACTCCCAGGGTTTTTTTTTTTTCTTTTCTTCTTTCTTTGTCCTTTTTTTTTGCCATATTAAAGACAGATAGAGAAAAGTACATGGTTTTCACTTCAGATTTTACCGTGTAATTCTGAGTACACCTTAAACCATGAAGGATGAGGCGTGGAATACCAAGAATTATCCATGCTGCAGAAAAAAAGGAGAAGTTACTAGCATAGTTTTGTCCACAGTTCTTCTTTACAAACAACAGCAAACAGGGAGGAGGATGGCGAAATGAGAAGACAATGGTTTATTACTGGCAAAAGCTCCAAACCTGGGGAGCCTGGCACAAGACTCAAAATGTGACAATTAAAATATATGAAATTTCAGAGGATTAGAAAGATTATTCTGAATGTCTTATTGAAACAGACTACACAATCATCTGCTGCAAAAGTGGAGCCATTTAATTTTAAGGCAATTTTAAAATCAAAGTGAACACATCTCTCAAAGTGAGTGAGACTTGGCAGGTCCTTTACAGACAAGAAGAGTTAAGCCCTGGTGCAGGCTGTAAAGTTCTGGTTCATAGAGGCAGAAACTACAGAAGAGAAAAAAATCCTTAACATCATCTATGACTGAGGAGAAGTGTGCCCCTGAAAATCAGAAGGGAAATCAGAAGAGTCGTTAGTGTGGGAATTTTTATCTCCTGATCAAAGGGTTCGGAGCAATACGGGCTGTTTATGTAAGAAAACATCTTTAGAGCAGGGAGAAGAAAAAAAGATAAGAAGCACATGGGAGTATTTGCTCTAAGAAGTCAATGAAAAATAAGCATTCATTACTAGAGAAGAAACATTTGCACAGTTCAGCAAACAGCCGATGAGCAACAGAGGAAAAGGCAGAAAGCACAACATATTTTGAGTGTGGTCCTAAGAAATGAGTTTAATAATCTTAAACTCATGTATGATTGAATGGGTTTGTAACTCAGTTTGGAACATCAATGTCAATGAGACAAATAACTTGATACACAGAAAAAAACCAGGCTAAACTCTGCAAAAGTGCCTAGCGATCAAATCTATTAAGTTATTCAAGTGACTGAACATGTACAGAAGTATCAAAGAGGATTTTTCAAAAGTACCTAGAAATTTCCACATACCCCTGGCCTCAACTCAAGTTCTCAAAATGACCTAGGGTCAGATTTGTGGAGTTATTCAACAGCCTAAAATATACACATAGATACTAATGGGACCTACATAGTTGCTTAACTAATTCAATTGCCTGACTTCTGTTAAAAATTTCAATTAATATATTCCACTGGGCTTTGAAAAGAAATTGTAAATGCTGAGAATTTATTCATTAAGCATTCATCTTCGTAATCTGGTGTGTAAGAATAACAATGATGTTAAATGCTCTCTGCTGGCATCAGATGTATCTTTTGACCACCTAAATCCAAGCAGTCTGAAGTTATCTTCTGTACTCTAAACTGTTCACTATGACTTTATCAAACGTGGCAAGACAATTTCACTGTTATTTCTCCTAGCATAAAATTTGAGTTTTATCTTCATATGTATCAATATGATTTTGGCTCCATCTGCACTTGCTAAGTAAAATTAATTGGAATCACATTTACCATGATCAAACTAAAATTAAATAAGATTATTAAACTGGAGACATTTTTTTTTCTGTTTTAGGTAGAGTTAAAACAGAGATTTTTCCTGTTCTTTCTTGGCTGTGGAATTTTTTCTATTCACTCTTAAACTCAAAGAAATAGAAGGAATTCAGCATAATACTCTTTTTCTTTTCTCTATTACTAGTTAAAAACACTATCCATGCAGTCCTTTTCATTTTAAAACTCCAACAGGAAAATTACAGACTCTTCTATTTCTTAAAAAGGGTACCATTTTGAAAATATACAGGGAAAATGATTAATAAAAAATGGAGCACCGGCACTGATTGAACATTATTGTATATGCTCAACCACTAAGCCGGTCTGTGTAAGATGTGCTTTATACTCAGAACACTGAGCGCATTCAGAATGAGAAAATTAGTTTAAAACTATCCGAGAACTTCTGAACTGCAGATTAAGTTCCATCATCCTCTTCAGAAAGGGAAAGCAATTGTCATCCACTTGCTGCCAATACAATCCAGGAAAGGAATGCTTTGCCCTCTTTTCTTTATGTACATAGAGATGGCATGCAATTTTAATTTGTTTCTTGGTGAAGATCCTGAGGCTGTTTTCCTATATGACCTCTAACTGTTTATTTTGTGTCCACTGACAAGTCAGGAAGAGGAATAAAAATTGAATAAGAAAACCTTAAAAATATGACAACATTTAATCTGCAGATCATCTCTGCCCAGAGTGCTGTTACCTAACACTTGATATCCTACATTACACACTTCTGATAGTTCCCTCTAACCTTCAGTTAAAGTTCCATCTCCTCTCCTCCTCCTTTTAAGCAAATTTTTCAGTCTGAGCTCTTAAGACAGAAGACAACAATATTATTTTCCACTTTGATTTTTAGAAAGCATTCAATTTCTGAAATACTTTCAATTAGTAGAACATGGTAAAGGGTGTCTGAGGCATCTTTCATTTCTGAAAAACACACTAGTTTTCATCACTACATTGTCAATGTAATTAACCATATTCTTGATCTGATACATTTCTCTAAAGCACTACCTTTCTGTTTATTGTCAAGGACCACATATCTACGACAAACCTTTCAAAATGAGTGAAAAGGTTAAAAACATCTCCTCTGAGTTTGTGTTCAAACGTTCTGCACGTTCTCAAACATCCCCCTCTCCAACTGATTTTCTGAGGTCACGGTTTTCATTCTTATTCTGGTCCTGTGGTTGCTATGCCTTTAGACACTGTGATACCATACGAGAAAACCCTAAATAACAGTGTATTGTGAGTGCTGACTTAGTAACTAACAAAACGAGAGCTTTACTGAACCACACAAAAGATCCATGTTTCCTTACATTTAACAAACTGTTGAAAGACCTGTAATTCAGATAGCAGGAACTAAGAAGTTCTGTGCTCTAAATAGGGAAGAGATAAAGGGCTATAAGGCAGAGGAAGGGAAAAGATAAAGAGCATCACTGCAAGATCCATTTTTGATACTATCAATCCCTTTTAGCTATCCCTTTTAGTTGAAAGGTTTGTTTACGCCACCATGGGTTTTTATTCCAAATGTCAAAGTGACAGGAATGATATGAAAAACATAGATTAGAAAGCAATTGCCCGAGTGCAATGTCCTCTGAGGTAGAGAGAGAGTTGCTTTATGAAGCCTTGCACAGAGAGAACATGGTAGTTCTTTCAGACTCCAGAGTGCAAGCCAGCTGACTACAACAGTACTGCTAAAACTCAGGATCTCCCTAAGTCCCTACTTGCATTAATCAGCAATTGCTGCCTATACTACACCAAGCACACTAGTTCCTGGAGTTCCCTTCGATGGAGGAAATGGAAAATTGCTTCTGTCTCTCTTGGCAGACCATGTCAAGAAGAGAGCCTTGACCTTCAGCCAAAGGAGGTGGGTAACCTCACTCCCATAGTTTGCAGAACTATTGCTCCTTGGAGCAGACTGGCCAGCTCGAAACTGTAGAGCACTTGGTTTGCATTCCCATGCGTTGCATATGTCTCCTGTGGCTAAGCAAGGGTCATGGGAAAAAACTAGGATGCACACAACACAAACTGTCCAGAGAGCAGGGCTTTGGAGGGAAGTGGGAAATTAGCCAGTGTAGACTTGGTTCCTTTTTGGAGGAGGGCAAATAAGTATTTGCATAAGCCTTCCATATTGCCAAAACCACCTTTACACCCTGGACCAGTGTAAAACTGGGTCTGGTATATGGGATCATTATATATGCAAGGAAATGGGTGCTTGGTTCTTGATGTGCAATAGTTTATGCTACTTTGAAATGAAAAAAACCAAAGCTTTTAAAAACTGGTGGGACTTTTTGGACAAAGCATTAAAAATGATACTTTGCATAGCTATATGACATATCTTAAATGCATGCAAACGCCAACTAGTTCTTTACAGCATTGTCTTTGTACTAGATTTTGCAGCAACCCTATCCACAGAGTCCTACTCATTTGAGAACACCAAATGGTACTGATCGCTTCTCTTTTAGAGGTGCTGCTTGGCAACATTCTGTTACAAATGGCTTTCACTGAGCTTCAAAAGGAGTTCATGTGTTATCGGAGGACTTAGCGTCTATGATCCTTGGTCACTGCGGGGAATAACTAAAGTAACCAGTGGTTGCAAATTTAGCCAAGGCATGTCCATGCAAGCGCAGCTACCAGGTTTTGTTGTGTCCAAGTCAGTACTTGAGCTCACTGTGTGCATGTCCGCACAGTTCAAGAAATAGCCTAAGCTCCAGAAGAGATCATAGGAGCAAAGCAGCATGCATGCAGGGCGGGCAATCGAGAGCCCAAGGCTTCACAGTGAATTAGAAAGCAAACAACTTCTAAGCTATGGCTTGAATGAAAATGAAGACTTTGGACTGGATTATCAGGAGGTGGGTAATTCAGCTGCTCGCTATATTCTTGCATGGAGGGACTAATGGCAGCTCTGACAGTTGTCTCAGTTTGGGCTGTGCCCTGAACTCCTAACATTTCTAGCTGCAATGCAATGATTGACTGTGTGAGTGATATCAGTCCAGCTCAGTGCAAAGGTGAGCAGAGCAGCTTAAACCATTCTTCAGCAGTCATTTAAACTAAACTGCATTGAATGAGGAACAGCCCTTTACAGTCTTATGACCTACAGCTGAGGAGAGCTTTAAAAAGCTGTCCTTGACACCTCTTAGCTTTTAGTTAGTCTTACCTTGTTTCTTTATGACTCTGTCATTCAATCCACCATCCAAGCTGCATCTTGCTCAGGCCAATCCCATGGTTTTCAAGAAAAAAAAAAAAAAGTTAGCTAAAGAACAGAGAGTGCCTGAGGGCAGGACCAGGGGACTTGGCAGCAAGGGAGGAGCAGGACCTCGAAAGAGTGGTAGTACAGCTGGATGTAACTGCAGCTGCTCTTCTTCCTCCTGTCCCTCTATATGGGCAGATGAGGTCTGAGCCTGCTTCAGGGTTGAAAAATGCCATCTCTTTGGTCAAAGACAGACAGAGTAGGGAGAGGGATAGCAGCTGCGAATAATCTGGTGTTATGGTGAAAATTATTAACAGCTCTCCTGGCAACAATTATAAGAATTAGATTGACACCTTTCCTTCTAACTTTTGGCTGTGCACTCGTTGTATGAATTAAGCATCACAAAATCACCTTTTCTTTAAGAAACATCTACAACATTATGGGTCTATCTGAAATAGGCTTAATATTTTGCACATATTCTGCCTCAAATTTAGATTCAGAGTTCTGTCTTAAATCTGTCTGTAACCCCATATACCTTTAATTGGGTGTCGTGGTTTAACCCCAGCCAGCAACTAAGCACCACGCAGCTGCTCGCTCACCCCCCCACCGGTGGGATGGGGGAGAGAATCGGAAGGGCAAAAGGGGAAAACTCGTGGGTTGAGATAAAAAGTTTAATAACTAAAGTAAAATAAAAAAATAGAACAGTAGTAATACAAAGCAAGCGGTACACTGTACAATTGCTCACCACCCGCCGACCGATGCCCAGCACATCCCCCAAGCAGCGATCGAACCCCTCCCTGGCCAACTCCCCTGCTTATATACTGAGCATGACGTCACGTGGTATGGAATAGCCCCCGCCCAGTCTGAGTCAGCTGCCCCGGCTGGGCCCCCTCCCAGCCTCCCGTGCCCCTGGCAGAGCATGGGGAGCTGAAAGGTCCTTGACCAGTGTGAGCACCACTTAGCAAGTACTTAGCACTACTTAACAAGAACCAAAACATCAGTGTATCATCGACATTGTTCTCAACCTAAACCCAGAACACAGCCCCATACCGGCTACCAGGAAGAAAACCAACTTCATCCCAGCCGAAACCAGGACATTGGGTTTTCATGAATCATAAATTCTTTCAAAATATTTCACTGCAATTCACACACAATCCCTTGTTATCACTGTGGTGGATCATAGAAGGGTTTAATTTGCTGGTCCCTGTAACTGGGCTCACAGGAGCCATGCTGTATACACTTCACCACCTCGATGATCTACTCCGATTTACTCTATGGTAATAATATGTAATAAAAAAAAATATATATAATTTTGCCCTCACACAATATCATGTATGTATCAAGTTCAGTCTGGTCTTCTCTCATCTTGGGCTGGCTTGGGTTGGAGAGCTCTGTGTTTGGCACAGATATAACGGGAGCAGGGCTGGTGTGGTGCCCATGTTCATGCTGTTCTTGCTCAAGCAACAGCTAAGTGCCAGTGCAGCACAGAGTAGAGCAAGATTTGATGCTCCCAGTGCACCCACTTTGAAATGTTCAAGAAACCGGAGTGGGATCAGTGAAGGCAATACTCAGATATCCTTTTTAATCAGGTGTTCCTCTCCAGCTTTCAAAGCCTGAATGGGGGAATACGTAGAAGCAGTACAAGAGACACAACACAATGTGTGCATATAATTAAAAAACAGTAGCAGCATAATTAAAATGATAACAGAGGCAGAAAGGTAACCAATCTTCAAAGGTGATTTGAGAAAGCACCAAGGTGAAATGGGATTTTTGCCATTAACTTAACCAGGGCTGGGCTTTCCCTACAAATTTAACACCTTCCTAGACATCTGCCTTAATTTTTGTACTTATTAGGAGCTACACAGGTGAAAATCAAGTAGATCCTTTTCATTGTGTCATCCTTTCATAAAACTGCAATAGAAAGTTGTCCCTTAGAAAAATAATATTTTAATTTTAGAGCATAATATTTATTTGATAGCTCAGTGCACTATTTCAGCATTTCCTTTTACAGGAAATAATATGTATGCAGCACGGTGATGCAGAATGGTATTATAAAAAACATTTCACAAAGTTCAATTGCACATAATGTTTTATATTGCCTATGCATATGTGCATACACAGTATAAGTTTTATTTCAGGGGGAAAAAAAGTGGAATTTTGCAGTATTTGTTACACTTATCAGACTAGAACACCTTTAAAAGGTTTCTTTTGAAAGATGTTTCTATGTGACCAAAAGCAGTTAATAGTAGTTTCGTGTTGAAGACCTCAAGCTATCTTTCTATAAAAGACTGATACTGTAAAGTCCTGGATATCTATTTCTGCTACAGTCTATGAAAATCCAGTTGCACCACTGCAGAAGAAGGAGTTGTACTTGTGCAGTCGGTTTTGTTTAGAAGGGCTGTGCTATGCATCTTGTCTGTGTTTTCACAACAATCCACTACTGCTTAATAACAATCCATAATGTTCTAAAAATAATAAGCTTAGGTGGTCTGGAAAAATAGAAAATGGAAATCCTGTCACATTTTCTCCAGAGGGAATTGATACATTTTGTTTTGCTCTATTCCCTAAAGGGTACAGCAGATGTACAGGTGCTAGGCTAGAAATTGTTATAATTACAAAACCTGTATTCAGTTCCTCGGAGAGCTTTGAAATTTTCAACATACAGTAGAAACTCGAGCTTTGAAGAGAAAAAAAATCCATATGCCCGGAGAACAATAGAGTACAGGATGATTTCCTGAATTATTTACTGCAGCAAGTCGATCATTAAGAAATACAGCACAACAAACAAAACTCAGAAGCAGCACTGTAAATCTAAACAATATCAAAACCAAAATTGCTGGCCCACAAAGGGTTTTTTTATATATATACACACAACTTTTGTTTTACACTTTCTGCACCTTCGGAGTGGTTATATAAGAATCTATACAGACTGACATCACTCTTCTCACCCTTTTTCTGTTGCCTGTGAATCGCAGCTATTTTTTTTCTGTGAGGGGAAAAGTCTGTATTATTACTAACATAGGAAAATGAGTTGAATTCTGTATGTTCCTATGCAGCTGCAAAAAAAAAAAAAGATGCTTACTCTTTATTTGCAAAAGATCTATTATTGATGATGGCAATAAAAGAGAAAAGATGTTCAGGTCTTTTCTTAGAATTGTGTTGTGCTGTTGGTTACTGCGCCGTTCTCTTAAGTCCAAGCAGCCATGGGTGAATCCTCTGGTTTCCTGGGCAGCTCCAAAACTTACTGACATCAGTGTGAGGCTCATAGCCTTTCATCAGTACTGCCGGGACATTCACATGTTCCTTCTAAATCAAGATATATAATTTATGGGTATCTTCTGGAGACTAGAACACTTTATGTAGATTTGTCCCAATTATTTGACAATCTGCATTGTTCAAATTTCATCCCTTCCTCATATCATTTGAAATTCATATGGAAATTGAAATGCACTGTAAGATGGTTTCAAATTTCTCCTGGGAGTTTGGCAAAAGTGAGGTTTTCTTGTGTTTATCATTTTAACCCCCTGTTGTATTTACCTGCAGCCACTTTGCCACAGGGGAATGCAGCAGCCATCTCAGGGATGAACGGGGAGAAGCTGAGTGAATTTGGTGCTTGGAGCATTTGGTGACTGGCATAGCACCAAATTATTAATAGTGTGATAACAGCTTTAAATCAGGTCCTGTGAGGTACATCCTTTTCCTTTTAATCGCTGAGTGTTTTTCCGCTAGTCACTGTCACAGCTCTTATTTAACCTCTTATGTTTAGGAGACTGTGCTTAGGTAGTAAGAATGAGGCAGAGGAAAGAAGGGGTGAGCGATGTTGAAGGAGGAGGACGAGGGCAGAAGGCTCAAGGCAACGGCTCGGACCAATTAACTGAGCCCAGGGCAGCCATCGTGATGCCCTGTGAAAGACGTGAACTCGTGCACTGGTACCCCCAAACAGAATGAAGCAGGAACTGTGATTTTTCTGGTTTTTTGTTTTGATTTCTAGTCTGTTTGCAGATCATGTATTATGTGCTATTCCTTACTTAGGATGGTTTACAAATAACAGCCTAATCCCAATCATTACTAAAATTATTTGATAAATAATCTGTTATACTAGCAAAATTTCAGTCTCATTGAAAACATGAAAGCTATTATACAATGGATTTTTGACAATCTCACTGGAGCTCATTCTGATAAAATCTATAGGGAAATCACTCCCTGCATTGCTGTTCTCATTACACAGCTTTTTAGACAATAGGCTCACTATTGCTAAATACAAAAGTTTTAGTGCTTTTCTTCTGTATAAGAGCAACTTTATTGTTTGCTGGCTTTCACATAAAACAAATCCAAACACCAACAAATAAAGAAGTTATCATTTAGCTATTGCTGTCGCTTCTGAGGGACCTTACAGAGCAGAAACTTTCCATTCAGTCTCTGCAGCTGAGCAGGAAAAAGTGTTTGCTCTTCTGTTCACCCTAAAGAGAGCAGCAGGTTCCAATGGACTTCACAAGCTCAGCTCCATCAGCAGACACAGAAGGAATGCAATGTCACAGTTATTTTTGTGTGTGTTTTGAGTCGGTAGAGCTATTTCTGTTATGGAAATGTACCTTTCAAGTCTTCAAGATTTGTATTCTCCAATACAGAATAACATGAATTTAATAGTATTGTCTGCTTCCTGAGACGACCCAACTTGAGAAACAAATCAGGAACCTATCTTACAGACTTTTACATACAAAATGTATGAAATGGGAAACTGAACATCTCTGTAAGTAGCATCACTCTCTGAGCTTTATAGCTTTCTTAAGTATTAGTAAATTGTTTTAGCATGGCTGATAAACAAAAGCATTTAAAAACAGAGTATTTCAGGTTTGTTTTGTTTTTTTTTTAACTGAAAAACAAACAACTGAAAAATAACCCTCAGAGAATATGCTGGCACTTACATTTCTCACAATTAAGCTCCAAGCAAGAGATTTTTTTTTAATTTGAAGGAAACTTCTGTAGTAACCTTTCCAAATTTTGCAAAAAAAAAAGAAAAAGACGTACTAGAATTGCATCACATTGTGTTTCATCTGGCATAGCTCTTCAATCTCTTCAATAATTTCTGGTGCCACAAAATGTCTTCATGTAACATAGCAACAGTTTCAGCAACTGTGCAGATTTAGAATCATCAAAAACATTGTTTGGTCTAAATCGCATGGATCCTTTCCCTATTCCATACATTGTGTAATGTGTAGGTATGGTATTTACAAATAGCTGTGTCCCCTCCCACGGCAAAAGAGAAGAATAATAAAGCAATATGAATGGATACTACGCCTGATGCTTGAAATCCCTACGAGGCATCTGAGACATTTTGGAAAGGAAAAAGCTCCTGACTTAAAGGGAAGATACCTCGTTTCTTTCTGAACACTTAATAGCAACACATTAACGATCAAAATAACCAGATAGCAATAAATAAAATGGAAACGCTAAAACGAAGAAAGATGTATTGCTTACAGAATGTGTGTTTTCTCATGCAGTTCACTGGGTTTCAAAATAGCTTTCAAATAGCTATTCAGTGTACAACGTTACGTTACCAACAGGGTATGGACAAAGTGATCGAGTTCAAAGAACATTGTCAAAAGTGCCGGAGCCTGGGATGCACTGATTTGTGAGCAGTAGCTTACATATAGAGTGGAGCTTAATCACATTAAATAAACACTATAATAAGGCTTTAAATATACTTGTAAGGTTACATATTTAAACAAGGAAATGTGTAGGATTCACTTGCTAAGGGGTTGGTTGTTTGGGGTTTTGGTTTGGTTTGGTTTTTATGTTGTTGGGGTTTTTTTATTACAGTGTAGTATATTTTCCAAAAAGGAACATTGGAAGTTGTTTAAGATTTTTTTTTTTTTTTACTAGATTGAATGAAAACCTAGAAACTTATAATTTCCCAGAAAACCTAGAAAATACAGTTCTTCCACCAGTCAACATGAAATGGCCTTCATGGTCTGGTAGGTCTTTGCCAGTGTTGACGTGTATTCTTATTATACTGTAGTTTGTTAAAGGATACTATCATGAGCTATCTTTAATCTGTGGAGTAGTGGGAGCTGATGGTCGGTGAGGGATGCTAAGTGCTGTAGTTACACTTATGTGTATATAAACACTTATGTGAGTGTGTATAAAATATATGTGGGTGAATATAGCTTGAACATGGAAACTCTACTCTGAAAGGAAACTTCTTTCTCACCACGTCTCTCTGTTATGCTCTAAAATTATGACTGCGGGGAGTTTTTCTTCCTAGCAGAAACTCTACAATCAGAGCAGGGGAAAGGAGCAGCTACATAGTGGAATGGGCCCCTCAGTGGGATGATGCATTAAATGTCTCTTGATCACACTGAGATAAAATCAAGACTTCTAGAACATGAAATGAAGACCACGCTGGTCTGAAAACACTGAAGAATGTTATTAAAACACAAAAATCCCTCCTGCAGTTGAGTTTATTGACCTGAAATTTAAAATGAGCATCCTTGCATTCAGGTGCATTCAAAATACAAATAGCCATGCATGTCTGGGTAAGACACTACACAGAGATGCCACCAGGCTCTGCTCCCACCCCAGAGAGATGAGTGCTGTCTTCGCCTACGTGCTGAGCCAAGACGTACCTCATAACCCTGCCCTATGAACTGAGCTGATGTGCACCTGGCCACGGGGAGCAAAAGCAGAGGGAGGTGACCCACCACACAAACCAGCCGCTGACAATAACCGTGGAGCACTACGCTGCTGTTTGCACACAGCCTTCCTCTCCGACTGGAGCAGAGCTGCAGCTAATACAAAAGGTACAGGTTTCACATCTCAGTAGCTGTTGAGATGTTCAGGACATGAGCTGCTGGCAGCCAAGTGAGCAATTAGCTCATTCTGAGTATGCAGTTTCTGGAAAGATCTCATTTTCCTTCTCGTACAATACATCCTAGCAAATAAGGGTGAACTCAAAGATGGATATGAACATTACAAGAGTTACATACTAAAAATTCACTACTGGTGCCTGACTTCTTCTTTAGCAAACAGCACATTGTAAGAGTAGGAGAAAGCATAATCTGAATAATCACATTTAAAAGAAAATACATGATATCAGGGGAAATCTTGTCCTTAATGAAGTCCATTAGGTCTTGCAATTAATCTCATTATAACCAGGATTTCATGAAAATAGTTGCTAGCAATATTAACGCTGACAGTAACACTTGCCACAGCTGGAGGTCATGAGAACTTAAGGGCATTTTCCAGCCCTCTTCCCTGAGCACCACTTTCACAAGGAATAATTATGTAGAGTGAAAGCTGATGGATTGTTCCGATATCAGTGAAGCCTTCATGTCTTTTCACCAGATGTATAGTGTAATCAGAATTTTACAGAAGTACTTCTGAATGTCATTTTTACAGTTTTCTTGGCAGCTTTTTAGAATCCATTTCCTGTCATACTCGGAGGTACAAAGAGGCAGAATTGTAAAAATGTTGCATTTCTTTTCCTTCTTTTTCTTAAGCAGGGGAAAGCTAATGACGAGAAACAGAGGATCGAATCGATATCAGATGTGTAACACTGTGGAAACTTCGGTAGCCCTGTAAGCTGGCTGTGGTTTTTTCCATACTCTGATCGTGCCAGGTTGCCTATTATCTCAACTTTTGTTTTGTAATTAAAACATCTTTAGTCAGAAGTATCACTGTATTGCTCTGCTTACTGACTGAAAATTCCAGATCATCAGCATCCCTTGCCAAACACCTCGTGCATGCTGCGCCTAGCACCTGGAACGTGTGGTTTACAGCAGTTTCCTATACTGCAAAGAGGAAATATTTGGATTGCAATTCAGGACTCACAATGGCAAAGCAGTGTTGATACCGGAGTGTGATGGTGTGCTGCTGTGCCAATAGCAACAGCGGATTGGAGCAGGGGAAGAGCTCAGCAGAAGATTGCCCAATTATTTTTATAGACAATCTACCTACCTGGCCAAACCGTGGAGAAGCCTGTGGCCAGTCACCAACCTACTATCATTACTGGACCTTTAATTAAAGTCTATCGCTTCTGATTGCTGATATTGCACAGTTAATTTAGTTGTTGGTAGATCAACTGTATAGGCTGTAGTCATGGATATTTGCGAGACCGCAGTGCCAGGTCATAAAAAGACTGGCAGCGCACAGCAATAGTGAGAATCTTACACCTGTAAAGCTGTCAAACTGTAGATAATGTACATATTCATTGTCTTACAAAACAGATAAATAGAAAGGTTTATCAACAGGAAAGAGTTGTGCCTGCCTGACTGCTCCAGATTGAAAGGAAAGATCCATATTGGCAACATCTTTATCAATTTAAGGCTGTTTTCTGGAATCAGCAAGGGTATTTTTGCTTCTCAGATTTCCTTCTGACTGCTATTCTGGGAGATTCGGCTTAGTCTTTGCTTCTTTTCTATGTTTTGATTCTTGGTGAGCATTTGTACATTGGGAAATAGGCTCTTTCCCTTTAGACTGGACACATGTGACAACCGGGGATTGTTTCAGGAGATCTGAACGCATAGCGAGGGGTCAAAACTTGAAAGCTCTTATCATTCTTAGTGTTGTACAATAAGTTGTATTGTAGCCCACATTTCTGAAAGATCAAGGGCGAAAGTGTTGCCCAGAGAACAAAAAGCGCAGGCAGATGATGTAACACATCATGATCAGCTAACGAAGGTACCTCTGGAAAACATTTTGGTGAAATAAGGCCAGGAAAGTTTTATTTGTTTTTTACTTTGATGACATGACTTCAGTAGCAAGGATGTATTTGAAACTGTTTTGTTTTGATCTTGTTAGGAGTTAAATCAATGGGTTGGTGACTGACTGCAGGAGCTGTTCTCTCATAAAGTCTTTTACACAAGAACAAAAAAATTGTCATGCATCACATGAGTAAAACCAGGAACACTGCAACTCAACATATTGACATATTTGTGGAGTAGGAACAGTCCAAACAGTTTGCCTTTGGTGTGGTTAAGTAGCCCAGTAAGGGCTTGCAAACTTAGAGACTAAATGATGTTCTGCAGTTTTTCCTCAATCATCTGCATGATGTGGTTGTGCTGGGAGATTGTGCTGGAGCTT
This sequence comes from Theristicus caerulescens, assembly GCA_020745775.1. Classification (NCBI taxonomy): domain Eukaryota; kingdom Metazoa; phylum Chordata; class Aves; order Pelecaniformes; family Threskiornithidae; genus Theristicus; species Theristicus caerulescens. The sequence continues at coordinate 5,569,655 of CM036562.1, forward strand.
GGAAACAAATGCAGTCTAAATCATCTGTCTGCCTGTGCATCCTATACATAAGGCAAGCTCCATGAGCTCTTTTTCACGACTACTACTCACTTCTACCTGAGTCTGCTAAATTGCCCTTCCTGTTCCTTCCCTCATTGTTATGGTCCTATTTTAAGACAGCTTTGCCATTCCCTGAACCTTCTTATTTACCCTGTTTGGCTTTTCTCTCAAAGGCTTGGCAGCTTTCCGCAGATAAGGTTGCTGTTGAAGATACAGTATTTCAATGCCAATGTAGTCAGAAAGAAATTTAACTAATTATTACCCAAATATCAGTATCCATGCCAACAGTGATAATGTTGCTTTTATGACAAATTAGAATGCATTTTCTAAATCTGCTTTCAGATTTTCTTCAAGGTGGTGAGATATTTTCCAATACACTGTGCCCTTGTACCAGACTGCTGCACTGGTGGTATGTGGCTGATAGGTAAACAGAGAATGTGAGTATGAACAAGAAAGGTTAATAATTAAGTATAAATTACCGCAAGATATATTTAACCTGAGAGATGTCATAATCCCTGAGGCAAAGGACATAAGACATAGGGGTCTTATACGAGCTGACAATCAAGACATGCAATGCTGTTACCAGCACTATAAGAAAGTTTATTTCTATTCCTGTAATTTCAAGTAGGTCTTAAGTAGAATGTAAGTATCTCTTACGTTTGCTATCTGCACAGCTGTGAATTTCATCGAGCTCCAATGTAGTTCTTATGCATTTAAAGAAAGAGCTTCTAAAACAGCAAAGGGCTGGGTTCTCTCCAGAAATACAGCAAAAACAACTTCTCGAGGCATCACATGTCTCCAACTCTGCTTCTTATGGCTTTGTGTGACACAGAGCATCATAACCTTCTCACGCACACCCAAAAGGAAGGGTGTTTTGTTTTAAAGGAACCTTTTCACTTTCCTTTGCCATCCCCAAGCTGCCTAAATAACATAGTCAAGTCGTCCAACCCCGAAGCCAACTTATCCAGCCTTGATTTTTCCAGACCCACCCACCAATATGAAAAGAAATACTGTCTCAAAGTCAATAGGTTTATGTATGCATTCAGGAAGATTTAAGCCTGTGTCAAACACAAGTACTTGCTTTCAGATTGAGCTGAGTACAATCAAAACTCTTGTCAGATATGTCTTTAATTAGATTTATGTTTTCCCATGCTATTTCTACAGTAACATTTATATAACCTGTGAGAACTGGTAATATCATTCTCCTTGCGGCATATTTACATTCCAACAAGCTCCTGTGTCCATAAACGCACCCAGAGAGTACATCAGTTGCCACCATTCCACAGCCAAGAGCCAAAACAGAGGAAAAAGGGCAAAGCTAGATATTTTTTCAACAAACTAGAGAAAAAGAGTCAGTCATGAGAGCAAAATGATTGCCACTCTATGAGAGGTAAGAAGACCGCAGCTGCAGAATGCATTGACCTGTTGTTGGTTTGACAAGATAAAAGGCTTTCTCTAGAAGTGCTTTAAACATGCACATATATACACACACGCATACACATGCACACACGCAAGGTCAGTAGAAAGCCAAAAACGTTCAGCTGAGAGCAGTGGTTAGAAGTTATACCAGCGGGGCTATTATCTCTTCATGTGACCATAGATGCATTGTAGTTGTCTCATTGCTTGTTGAGGACTTTCTGAATGTCTGGAAAACGTAGAGAAATCCCTGTTAATTAAAGCTGAGAATGGGAGAAATGAATCAGTAAGAAATAAAGGTATGGAGGTAATCAATGAGGAAGGAGGATCCTGCTGGTAGGATGCAATTAGACTTCAAGAAAAAGGACACAGTGTGATTGATCTTATGATAGCTCCCTGGCTATCATGAAATATTTTGCTCCATTCGCTGTGAGGACACAAAAGTGGTAATTGTGTCAATCTTGCAGTCAAAGTTTCAAAACAACAGAAAGTTGACACAGATAATTGTATTGAATGAAAATTTAAAAAAAAAAAACCAACAACTATTGAGAATCACAGCATCTTTCCATTAGATATTGGCAAAGAGAGAAAAATGGAATAACAAACGTATTGCACTGATGACAATTTGGTCTCAATAATTAACTCTGATACGCAGAAATAAAAGCTGAATTGTCTAGGATGACCTTACACAACAAAGCTCAGCAGAATTGTGGACAAAAGTTTCTCCTTAGCAAGCTTGGTAGTAGCAGGAAGTGTTTTTGATTAAAAGTAAAAGAATGAGTAAATATGTAAAATAAAGATCTGATAAGGAGTAGAAAAGCACATGAGATTTCCTTTTCTGTAGGACCCACAAGACTGTAGCTGAGGTGGATGTCTCCCTTCGCAGCTGCTGTGGGTGGAGATCCTTTGAAATGGGCGTGCCATGGAGTGAGGGATGGACCACTGTGAAAGGCTAGGTGAAATGTTTTTGACCCAATTCTCATCCTATTGTGTGAGTTCACATTTTAATATTGAATTTCATTCTGGCTCTGGCAGGGTGTCAGGACACCACTGTGGTAATGCCTGTCAAATTCATATTAGATGGGGTGGTCTCGAGAGCTCATAACTAATTATCATCTTAGTTGTTTACTAACAACCAATCCAAGCCCTATATTTTTTATAGAAAATTGGATTGATCTGGTTTTCAACTTCCATCAGCCCAGTATGCCTTCTGGATTATTCTTCATATAGGCTCTGATTTTTTTTTTCCCCAAATCCTTCAACACCGTATGACAAATGCCCCCAAAAGACAAACCATCAGGGGCACAGGCTGGACTGGGGCAGGATATTACAGGACATAAATAGAAAGAAGAAGCTGTAAATTCCTGATATGCTGACTACCTTCCTTACCTTCACCGCTGGGGCTCTCAGGATATATTGCTGCCGTGGAGGAAGTCACCTCTGAAACCGAAATGGAAAAATGGCAAGTGCTATGTTCTTCCTGCAAGATGCTTTCTCAGAGGTGTTTATTTGTTTTCCTTTCCAGCAGGGAAGCCACAGCAGTTCATTCTGCTTTTCTTCTTCTTGAAATTAATGTTATGAGCAAATGAAAAAGTCACACCTAAAATAATTCCCCATCTGTAAAAATGGGGATAATAACGCCTTCTTCACAGGGGTGTTGTACATCCCAGTTAAGGGTTTGGCACTCTCTGAGCCAGCTTCTCTCTCTCTGTGTGGCTTGCTCAGCCAGTGGCTCCCTCCCTGTGCATTTGCACAGGAGCTGAACCTCAGCAAGATCTTATATGCCTTGATTTTCTTTAAAACTAGTGGCCTAAAACTCATCACTTACCCTCCAAATTTCTAGTCTCTCACCTGTAGATCTTGAGTTTTACTCAGATACAGACTTCAGAAGAACACAGTAAAATACAATACACGTTGGATGAACTTTTAAGAGACTTTTTGTAATAATGCGCTCTAAACAATGTACAGCTTTTGGGTACTGCTAGGTAATATCCCAGGGCTGGCCAAGTGGGAGGAGATGCAACTTGCACTGCTGGACCTGAAGGACCCACACCCAGCCGATGTCCTACATACTGTGCTGTCTGCAGTATTGCATTCATAACATAGCCACCCTTCATGCAACTTTATGGAAATGTTTTACGGAAATTTTTTTTCCTTCTACTTCCTCTAAGATTCAAGCTGATGTGAATTTGGATATGGGTTTTTTTCAGGTTGGGTTCTTCCTTTCCTGCAGGCAATGTGACATCTGGTGACAGCTGGGTGATAATTCTCTGACAAGAAGTTGGGTTTTTTTTGTTGGAGGAGGTGGTGGGAATCAAATTTGGCAACCATGAAACATTTTAAACATTTGCTTTGGTCTCTCTGAGGCACTTGTGCTGAACAAATTTTGTAAAAAGCACTTATATTTGTGTTGCGCTTTGCAACATAAAAATAATATCATAACACCTTAGTGAGCACTACTATTGTGCAATGGAAGTGCATATGGACAAAAGATATTTAATGAAAAGAAGTTTTAAAGACACTAAATCTAGATTTAAAAAAAACTTTATTTCTTACAGCACTCATCTTCTCGAAGAAGAACACTTTCTTAACAAAATTTTAATGTTAAAATACTCTCCACCATCAAGGGCTAGAGTGAGCTGCAGTTCAGGCTGAAGACAATTGTTTTTCTTTAAAAATTAGTGGGAGAGAAGATTTTTTCTCCCTACTTCACAAGCGCATTCCTGCCTTTCCAGGGTCCCATGCTGCAGGACAGAAGTGCTGCCTTCGCTGTCTGTGCCTGATACCAACTCTGCCAGCCTTCACCAGTGTAAATCACAACTCAATAAGCAGAGATGCTTTGGTGTGAAACCAGCCTAAGGAAGGGAAGAATTAGACCCCTGTCTCTGAGGAGTTCCTGGTAACATGCTTTTGCCTGTGGCAACGGTTTACTTTTGAGGTCACCTTTTTACAAAATGTTCTTTCAACAACTTTATGCTGTTTTCCAAGCATTTGGAATATATTTGCAGGAGTTCAGGGAAGTCAGGAGTCTGAAAAAGCAAGTGAGATACCCATACTGTCTTTAAACATCACTTTAAATATTCTTTTTTCTGCCCAATTGCATATGCACACGGACTTTAAACAGGATATATTTATCACTAAACTTACACATTTTTCAAAATTAAACATTAGACCCAATTTCAAAATACACAGTCCAAAAGTGAGCAATATGAGCGGTAGCGGCGTAAGGACACTTCACACCAACCCACCTTCCCCTTCCAGAGGGTCCCAGTGCTGTGCTGAGACCCAGCTGCAGCCCCACTGCGTGGCGGCTGCCCTCCCACTGGCCACCGCTCCTGCCAGCGCTTCCTAATTGCTGCCGCCAGCACCCCTTTGCTGCGGGATTTCTCCTCCTAACAAATGTGAGCGCCTCAGTGAATGTCAGACCAACCCTGTCGGGATGAAAATCCTCAACAAAAAGATGATGATTACAGACTCATTAGGCAAACCTATAGTGAAAGTGCTGTGACCAAATGTTCAGTACTTACAGTGCCATAAATTTTCCTAAATGGTAAAGCAATGTTTTAAGCAGCCTCACGCTTATTCTGGGTCAGGGTCATTAGAGAAGGATTCTCTCCTGCTTTAACTCATGTGGCAGAAACAGAGGTTGTATATTTTGGGGTTGCTTCGTTTTTACTTTTAAGAGATGGTCTCAAGCCAAAAGCCTGGATCTGAACTCAAGCTTTGAATCCAGGCTTGCGCTATCAAAGCATCCCTCTAACAGGCAAGAGCAGTGGAGCATGGGACATGTTTCTTTTGGATTTGAATTTCAAACTTCCAGCTGAAAGATCTGGATCCTTGATTTTTGGCCCACTAACAACATACAGTATCTGTACACAGAACAACAATTCTGTTTTGCACCTCTTTTATATTTGGGGAGCATAGATTGCTTTATAAAGAAAGAGAAGCCTAGCATATTCACAGCAGCATTTAATATTAAACATGCTGTATATATAATTGATGGTGATGATTGAGCAAATTAACTCTGGGTTTTATTTTTCTTGGAGAGGTTTGTGTGTTTTGTCCAAAATTGATTAGTTGCCTTGCCTTGATGTTATCGCACCGTATTGAACTCACTGGCACTGAACCCATTGCACCTGTGTCTTTGTGGGAATGAGTAATGCAACCTCCACAAAGTGTCATATGAAGGAAATAGCAATCTGGACAGAGAAACAGAGTTATTGATGTCCGTCTTGTAGTAAGCTAAAATGATGCTCGCTGCACCCTCCACTGGGTCCTCCAGCACTGGAGCGTGTTGGACATCACTCAGATATTTTCTTGAAGGAACACCCAAATGGAAATCTTGGCCTCCTACAAAAAACTGTAGGTAATAAAAAAAAGGATTAGTCTTTGGGTACAATTCTACTATGATAATAGTCGAAATAGTGAAAATATTTTTTTATAATAGTCCATGGGGTTGCTAAGGTTGACACAAGTGTATGTACCTGAATGTTAAATTTAGTCAATTTTTTCCCTGCACACTGCAGGTTTTTGTCAGCTGTATCAGGAGTTACTCTTTAGCTCTGGTCACCAGAAGGATAAGCAAAACAAGGTGAGCAATAATAGAGACATTTGTGCAATATTTCAACCACTCTTGCGTTTGTTTTTTGAGTGACAAGTGGCAGGAAGCCAACTTTTCAGCTAGTGTTTTGAAAGAAGGGATGAGTTCATTGTAGTCCTGTTCAAAGCGTGCCCACAGGTAACCGAGTGGAACAATTTACCACTGCTGAAAGGCTGAGAGGGGACATGATCTCCTTTCTGAATACAGCATGGAGCTTAACACTGGGAAGGAAGAAGAGCTGTTTAACTTAAAGACAATATTGGCACAGGAGTAAAACAAAAAGAATTAAATCATTCGGTAATAAATGGACCTGGAAATGGGAAGGTTTTGAACTATTACAGGGTAAAGTTATGGAAACATCTTTAGATTTAGGTCCACATGTCAGCAGAATCTTAGTCCTGGAGATGACCCCACAGTATCTATTTGAGTTCTTTCATTCCTCTCTTGAAAAAGAAAATGAAAAAATGACTCATAGAAATGCTCTGTTGACATGGTGTCAGTCCCATGAGCCTGCCATATTCTGCAGAGAACTAACTATAGCTCTACACTTATCCACCTGGATTTTACTGTTAGATTTGCACATTTGCTTTCTCTTTTTTTCTTTACTGATATTCCTGTATGCAATAGCTTTCAAAGATTAAATAAATTACTATTCAAAAGGCAACATTACAATTCTATTTATACTCTCAGGTTCTTCACTGAAACTCAGGACTACAATATAGTTTCTAAAAGTGAAAGAATTTGCTTTTTTGTAAAATACGTTAATATAGAAAGCTTTTGAAGGAGAAGGAACTTGAAAGACACTGTAATGCTCTATTATTATCTAGTCCATAAAAAGGGTACCATAGTACCTTACCTTGCTGACAGTGCATACGACTACCTATTTTTTGGGAGTTTAGAATATAAGGGGGGAACGAATTAAACTATCATCAGTCATTTCACAAAATGTTTCTAGGGAAAGATTAAGCTTCACCTGTGAATTTCCCTGAAGGACAGTCATTTGTGTACATACATGAAACAAAATGCACTTTTACAATATTGGGTCATTATATTGAACTGTTTTCCCCTAAGTAAGTACTCAGCAAATGGGCATTTTTGCACCTTTGATGTTTTTTTTGCTTGAAGGATTATCTTAGTTACTCTTCTTCATACCCTGTGGATTATTACTTGACTGAAGGACCTGGTAGCTTGTGTAAGTATTTCAGCTGGGGATGTTAAAAAGGAGTTCAGTGTCTTGCTGCTGCATTGCTGTTGCTACAAAGCTCTCTGGGTCTGCTTCAGTGAGCTCATGAGCCCAGAGCAGGATCTGCCCCCCCAGTGGGTGCAGCTCGATTCATTAGAGCTGTACCCCTCTAGCTGCTGGGCATCTCTGGGAGCTAGAGGAATACACGGGGGATGGACCGCAGAGACGGGTAGTAGTCGCAACCTCCCATATATTGCCACTATATTCCCCTCTACCTCTGTCAACAAACATAATATCTCTTACATACTTTAATCGCTGGGGATCTTTTCATTAATGAACCTTTTTTTTAAAAAAATTAGATTCACACACATACACATATATATACTGATATTAATCACGCAAGATATTGCATATGCTCCGAGCCATGGAAACTTCTTAGTCTCCAAAGACAGTTACAGAAGTTGTAATCAGTATTAAAGAAAACAACAAGAACCTCAAACTGTCAAACCTTCAGAAAGAAGTTTATGAAGATTTCTGGAGGTCTCTGAAAGGCAATGGGGAGCATTGCTTCCGCAGCGTGCCCATCAGAGGAAACCCACAGCGCACGATGCTCCAACGGGCAAGTTACCCTGCCTCACGCTCACATGGCAGTGAATGGCACCCAGGAACAACAGCCAGCTACGTAAACCATTATTCCACTGAATATCAACTATTTTTTTGCTTTGAAACAAAAAGACTGTAAATATATGTTTAGAAATCTTTTCTGTTGCCTTTTCTCAGAAGCTTATAGCACAATGCAGCTCTGGATGGATTCGCTCTAGTCTGTATTTAGTATACAAGACGGAAAGAAGGCAGTTTTGCAATGCAGGCAGGTGCCCATAGTGCTTTATCTTGGGGCTCAGTGGGGGGCAAGGGAGGCATAGAACAGATTGGGAAAAAATCACCCCTTTTCAATCCTCTTACCATGCCTTAATTCTATTTTAAGAAAACTGCACACTGCCAGAAATCAAGGCATGAGAAATCTGTGTTTCCTCATTTTTGTAGCAGAGTTATTCTATGAGTACTGTCTGATGCACATCCTACACTTATCTTTTCATATTTTGCACCTTTTTAATTGAAAATATTTCTTCTATCATTTTCTTTTAAAGTGCTGTTTACTTTTTCTGCCATTGTAAGGTTATTGATATTTATAGGACGAAAAGCAGTAAGCATGAGATCTTGGGGTGCGTGGGTGAACTAAACCATGGGAAGAGCCTGTAACAAGGTATTACAACAGGAATAAGCATCAGACAGGTGTGTCATCCCTGAGAAGTCAGTGAAAGCAGAGAAATGACAGGACAAATTAGGTTCTATAAATTAAAATGTAGAGAAACTCTGACTAAGCATCTTGAATGTCTCGTGAAATAAGAGGTCACTAAACGATTGCTCTTGCCTGTGTCAACAGAATCCCTTCAAAAACAAACGCCTGTCTTGGGCTGGTACGATGATATATCTGTTCCTCCATTACTAACTTCTACATTTTTGCTTTGCATCTCTGTCAAACATTGAACACAGCATCTTTACTCATTACCTTATAAATCTACTGTAGCAACCTAGAAGTCATAAAATTGCCAATGTGTATTTATGGAGTAGGTGTATTTTATCAGGGCTTTTTCTTCCATATCTTTTAGTCATAGTAGACTGATACCTACTGAAGTTCAGAAACATTTTGTATAAATAGATGTTTATTTTGTTGTTATTTAAATATATGAGACTGTACTATATGTGCGGCTCCTGATACTTACATGCAAATTTCTTTTAAAAAGATGACTAAGCCAATTTAAACTGCATGTAAAGAAAACATTTCTTTACTGAGACTTGCATGTCAAATTTCAGCCAGAGAGAATTTTAATACAGAACCCTTAGACTTACAAACCCCTCAGAAACAATATTTATAATGGAAATTTTGACAGCACCTTCAGTACAGCGGTGAAAATAACACCACCATAATGAAAAAGAAATGATGATAAACAGAATATATTATAAAGTAGGGTCTAACAAATTCATAGCCTTTACTTTTGTCAGCAAGCTGGCGACAGGCAGTGAAATACAAAACAAGGCTTAGCTTTTAAATAAGAACAGTCTGAACAACAAAAGGGCTTCTGTAAAATAGATTAAGAAAATATAATACCAACCTTACTGCATAAAGTACTATTTTCATTAGAAACCATAATTCACAAATTAACACTAAGAGCACTTAGAACTGAAGAGGTGAAAAATGTGGCTATCTGTCATTTTGGTAGCATATTTTCTTCAAAAAGACATTCTTATTACATTTCCCAGGCAGGTTTGTTAATGCCTTTTGTTTAAATATTCATCCGTGGGCTTTTGAGTCTGACTCCTGTGAAGAGAGACAGAGCCTGGGAGCTCCTGCTGAAGCTGCTCAGAGATGCAATCGGTGGCACAACGGGGGGACAGCCACGCGTGGATGTACTGCCCTCCCTCCCACAGGGTCCTGGTGGCTGCCCCACGTCAGAACATACATACATACCTACATACCTACATACAAACAGGCTACTCAGGAGGCTGGCCCATACTAGAAGCTGCAAAACAAATACTGGGAACGATCCTCTTCCCATATATTCTAACCACATTTCTGCATTACAGCTTCCAAAGACAGCAGCAGAAGACAGGCTCCAGCAGTGGTATGTTGTGGGGCCAGGGAAGGAGATCTTCCTTTGCCTAACGTGACACCAAAGTGACATCTCCATATGGAGGCAAGATGGAAACACTCCCATAGAAACAAACATGGCTTTTCATCAATTTTTTTTGGCATGAATACAACTATTAGCCTACACAATGAGCCTGTCTGTGTAATAATATCTTAAACATGGTATCAGCCACTCTTCTATTGGTCGAAAAAACTACATTTATTGAAAATATACATCTCAATAGAGTTTAGGTTTTGTAAAAATGTAAAAGGTAAAAGATCTAACCCAGACACTACCTGGTTTCCATATTTAATCTGTCTAATGTGATGCAGTATTTAAAAACCAAAATGTAAGACAAAAATTTCAGAACAATGACACCCTCCCTCACTACTTGGCATGTTCACATACTCCTGAGTTTGCAATGTATTGCATTTTCCATTCAAGACAAATATCAAGATTAAACCACTAGAAATATATATTATTTCAGCTCTCACATAATTTCACTGCAAAGCATTGCCATTTGTTGGCTAATGTGAACCAAGTTCTTTAAAGCAAAGAAATCAGTAACATCCTATATAATTTCAAAATTATCTTTGCAAGAAATGTGGTTTCTTACATGGGCACCCTCCGATACACAGCGATGTCTATTCATGCATATCTATTACTGTTCTCCTTTCAATACCCCATTTGAGAGGCCATGGTGTAATTTATCTGCTCTGCACAGAAGATCTCTTGATTTTTAAAGGTTCTGAACAGAGAAACTGTCCCTACCTATGCTAATTTAGCTTTGTGTCTCTCGGAGTATCACTCCTTTCAGGATCCGACCCAGCAGGTATTCTTTCCATACCCAGCACAGTCATATAACTCGCGAGGAGCTACTTACTGTGTCACCTCACCTCCTAATGGGCATATGAGGATGACAATTACATGATAAAAACTATAATAATGAAATTACTTTATCCTGTGCATTACATGATTTGTCACAGTGTAAAAGATTAAACTAGATGGCAGGTTGTTTTCTTCTGTATCTGTCAAAGCTGGACCTTAAGTCTTGATTGAGGGCTTGGAACACTTTACAACCATAAAAAGTGATAAATACTAATGGTTAATTAAATCTTGGTTTTCTGCTAAACAAGGATACTATTTCATGTTCTTTTCTTGGAAAATCCTTTGCACAGGTATCCTGTGCACACTAGTTTATTAGAAAATGAGATGCATAACATAAAGTGAGAAATTTTATCACCCATTATTTTTATGTTGAAGAATAACATTCACTCTTCACTTGAGGGCAGTCTATCTTGTATCTCAGTTTCTATGATGCCTCTCTCTAGCATGTTGGCAATATATATAGTAACCAGAGAAGCCATCTTTAACCTCTCTATTAATTTGCTCCTGAGGAGTGTCCTCTTTACACTCACAACTCTGTCCTTCAGATTATCTGAATTTCAGGAATGCTCCATACTATTGTGGAGTATCTATGGACTTGACCCCCAGCCTATAAGTCATTGAAACCTTGGCAAGGTGCTGCTAGCACTTCAAAGTGCTGCATCATCTGTCCTATCCGTGGATTTAAATAAAATCACCTGCATTTCCATTTTTGGCCAAGACATGACAGCACAGAGGATGAGGCACAGGAGCAGTGATGCTGGGCCAAGGTCAGATCCAGGCTCCTGGGGACCACAGCCAAGCAGCGGAGAGCGATGAGCACCTGCCCCTCGGGTTCAGCCCCTCTGACTGCTTGCACAGAGACGGTGCCTCCTCCTCTGCCCATGACACTGGGACCAGGCTGGACCAAGCAGCAACCTCTGCAGTGATCTTACAGCAAACCAGATGATAAGCAGCAAAAACCGGGCCTCTAAATGTCACTTTACATGCTGACCCACTCAGCAGCTGACAAATGCATTGTCCCTTCATTAGGGTGTACCTGGGAAAAAACACTCTCTTCTCATTTTCGTTGCTGCAATTTCCTTTGGCATTAACCACATTAGCCACACATTATGTCCCGTCACTAATTTTCTATTAACACATAACACTTTCTGGCCTCAGATGACCTAACCCAGCTACATGCTTCATTTGAATAAAAAGCTTTCTTCTCCGTGAGCACTGCGGACACCATCATGCTGTCATTTCATCAGTTTCTAGCTCTTCTCCAGGTAAAATCTTGCAGATATTTTCTGCTCAGCACGTCTAGTATGCTTTAGTATTATAAACATCAAAACAGCTAGAAATTACCCAGGCTCTCTTCATCATGAATTTCAGCTTCTGCACTACTCTTTTCTTTGGCATTATCAATACATGCCTGCCTCGAGCAGAATGCTGTTCTTAATCCTCTGGCTTGCTTGTATTACTCCTCCTGCTTCCTCTGCCATCTCAAACACAAACTTCTTGTTTCCTCCTCCAGTCATGCTGTATCCCCACCTCTGACCAGATCATACTGCTAAACTCCGGTTTTAAAACGTTCATTTTTCAAGTTGGCAACTTCATGCTTTCTCCCATACCATCACTCCCTCTTTGCAGGAGCTCCCCATAAACATAAGAAAAAATAACTACTCCTCCTCCAGAATGCCCCTCAAACCTCTCTTTTCTTGAAATGGCTTTGTTTTTCATTGGCTATGGGCACACTGAGATGTACTACAAACCATGTAATCAATATTACCTCCTTGCTTTCTCATATTCACCCATTCTCTTTTATTTATTTCTACATTCTTGCCTGTCTTACTTGGAGATTAAAAAATCATCTTTTAGTCCTGTATGTTCACCTTATTTAGATAGCTGCCCACGCCTGCGACGAGGCCTCATAGACAATATAGTGACACTAAAAATAAAGAGTTATAGGAATATAAAGATGTCTGTGAACTGGAAGCATTCTCCTAAAGGGAGCAGAGTGGAAATTTACTGGTGAACATTAAATCTCAACTGTTCTTTGATTTTAAAAAGATGATGTACCCAGACTTGGATGGAGACATACTGGTGAGCAGCATGTGGTTCCTCATTAAGTACAGAGATATACTTTGAGTTATAGCCATGCCTTGGCTCATTTTTTACAGGAGAAAAGTATAGATCCTCGATAGGATTTCCCTCTAGGTAAATACGTCTGCCCGTCTCCGTGAGACCAGTGTTTCACAGTCTGGTCACAACAAGGGGCTGTACTTTAGTGCTTATTTCTGGAAGCAGACAAGGGAGCAAATTCCGACAATGCTTTTTTTTTCCACTTCTTCAGGACAGATGCCTCCTGGTATATAATATATATAATGTAGCATATGTACTTGAATATGCAGGAACAAGTAATACAAGACTCCCCACCTTTTACCAGTCACTGTCTGCAAACATTATGATGAAAAATTGTAGTTGTTTTCCCATCTTACACTGTTCTTCATAATAACTAGCATAGGAGAAGTATGACAGGAGACACAGGATGCATCACTGTATTACTTTTTAGAGACAAAACTTTACAATATACTATTGACTAAAATGCTCTTGAAACGATGATGATACCACCTCTTTTTTCTCTTAAGGACAAAAAAGCGGTAAGCTCCAATATTTTTCAATACTTCTTTACATGTACAGATGATGGAATGCCAAAGAAAATCATGCAAACAAAACCTTCATCAGCCTGTCCTGGAGGCCAGCCAGAGACTAGATAATTTGGACAAGACCATGATGGGCCGGATGAATGAGTGGGAATGAGGTACTGCTTCCAGGCTTTGTAAAACTGCTGTAGACAGTCTGTCCCTTTCTAAAATGCACTTAATTTTTTTTTTTTTCAGAGTAAAAACAGAGCCCAACATTTTTGCCTAGTTCATTTGAAAATAAAGTCTTGAGAAGAAGAAGGAGAGAAACCATGTTTTGCTGTAATGGTGCTATCCAATTCAGTCATAATCTTATGGCACAAAAAGTACACCACTTAAGAATCTGCTTTTTAAGAGCTGCCAGGATTTTTAACCTCTTCTCAAAATACATGAAAGACCTATTAAATGTATTGCCTTAGCACATTGCAAATCTATTCATTTAGCAGTTGTATCAGATATATTTCTTTGTCAGCTACCCATTTAAGAAGGGATCATCTTAAAAGGCACTGACATAAATTGTTGTGCAGAAGATCGATTAGTTTAAAAGGTTTTTCCTTTTAACAGATCAGATAGCTATTATATCTTACCATTTGGTATATGGAATTTTCATTGAACAATTTCAGTATTTAATCACTTCTTTAAACACATATTCATTTTAAATGATTTCACCCAGATTCCATGATCATGAGTTACTCAAATGAGTTGTCCACTCGTGTGTTGTACTGAATGGATGTAACCAAGTGGCCAGGAAATTCTTCTGAAGAAACCAGTTTAATTAGCTAGAAGAGACTTTTGGTGCAAAGGTAGGCATTATTCAGCTGAGGCAAATAAAAGCAGCTTTTATGAAGTAGGTCATAAACTATCAAAATTTTGCTAAGTATTAGGGAGCATACAGGTGAGCATTACACATCTCTAGCAGTCATGGCAGGGGCAGTTTGTTGGAACCCATCCTTCCCAGGGTGAATCACTGAATTAATCCCTACAGGTGTGTAAAGGAGTGCACATGAGCTGTTGTTATTTACTGCTCTGAAAATCACAGTTTTTGACAGATATGTAATTGTTATTGTGTTTTGAAATTAGTTCATAAGAAAGATGCTGAAAACAGCAATCTGGTAAATAACTTTAATTGAATTCTAAGGGCAAAATTCTGTCAATCATTATTCCCATTGGGTAACACTTTTCTCTGCAATTAATCTATTGATTTAGTTGAGATTACTGTTGAGGTTCACATTAGGTACCACACAAGTAAATGACAGAGCAGAACTTCACCTTAGCACTGAAACGTGGCAAGGATCTTTCCTTTCTTGGGGTCTTTCTAGCTTGTTTAGGCTGATGGACTCCATCCCCTATCCTGGGCCACCAGCGTTTATCCTATAGCAGAAATTAGACAGGTCGGATGGGGTAGTGCTGAGCATCTGTATCAGTCATTTTGTTTCCTTCCTATCTGGAGAGAGCCTGGCAGCAAGAGTCCTTCTCACATTCAGTGGCCATGATCCATTTCTTCTCTGGAAGAAGAGCCTACAAAGCCCATACAGTCATCCTGCTTTAATACCATCTTGGATACTATAAATAGTGTATAACAGAAGCATAAAGTTTCAGTGATAGACTTCGGTTATGCAGTTTCTTCTTTATGAATCCCAGCAATTATTTTTTTTACTTGACCTGATAAAAAAATTGTTTGACAGCTCCACAAACTTCAGACTCAGTGAGAATTAAATAAACTAACTGCAGCAGAACTATGATCTCATCAGCCTCCCACACATTTACTTTTGTGTTGTACTCATTTATATTCCATGCCTAATTAATCGGGGGACTTGACAATTACAAAACTAAACTACCAATAGATTTTCTTATGTTCTTACAGCTTTGGAAAAAGAAACAGAATTAAAAAGAAAGGATTATGAATCAGTAACTTGCTGGAAGTGGTATAGCCACAATCCCTCATATTTAGAAATCATTCAGCTATCTTTTCAAGCCTGCCAATGACTTTTCAGGCTAAGTCTCACAGCAAACCCAGATTTATACCACTGCTGAGGGATTTTTTTATTATTTATAGTTTGTTTTCTTGTGAAAGCCATATAGACAGCAAAAAAGTATTTCCCTCTTTATTCCTTTTTTTAGCATATTTCCATAATCTCAACAGGAACAAGAAGAGGTCACATTTCAGATGAGTTTATACAGATTCATAGAGTTTTGGAGGCAAGAATATCTCCATATGAATGGCATTTCAAAACTGAATTCAAACATTATGCTGTAATTCCCTCTGAAGATTCTCTTTCACATACTACACATTGAATAATAACCTGACAGGACTCCATGTTTCCAAAACTAAACTGGTTTTTTATTGTGATAATTATTTACAGAGAAGCTGTGCACTCCACATAAAACACATTGACTTCCTGATTCCCCTGACCCTCTTTTCTCTGCTAACCTATGCTCTTGTTTAAGCTCCTTGTTGGCTGCTAGAAATTCTTTTCTAATGTTTGCTGTTTGTATTTCACATAAATGTTTGCTGGGGGCAGAAGTTGTATAACTCAATGAAGATTCATTTTCTAAAGCCACTGACCTCCCAAGTAACAGAAGGGACACTTGTGCCTAAAATTATTAGTTTCTTCACTATTGAAAATTCATTTTTGTATCTCTAACTTTTTTTCATGTTGCATCATTATGTGCATACAATTGTGTTTGTACCAAATCCATCTGGAGAGTAGGAAGGAACCGGACTCCTTTCATGCTTTTCTCTCTATTTTCTGGACTCTCAGCACAGCCCTTCAGAAGTCAGCAGATGTCCTGCATAGGACACTTCTTTAAGAATCAAAGGAATTTGTTACAATATTCCTATATTATATTCTGTTCTCCTCACAGTCAGAATGACACTAACTGTAGCTTGAACTACAAGGGAAGTAGACGTGTGTTGTAGTTTAACCCCAGCTGGCAACTAAGCACCACACAGCCACTCACTCACTCCCCCCGGTGGGATGGGGGAGAGAATCAGAAGAGTAAAAGTAAGAAAACTCATGGGTTGAGATAAGAACAGTTTAATAATTGAAATAAAATAAAGTATTATAATCATCATCATCATCATCATAAAGCATATACAAAGCAAGCGATGTACAATGCAATTGCTCACCACCCACCGACCGATGCCCAGCCCATCCCTGAGCAACAGTCACTGCCCCCCGGCCAACTCCCCCAGTTTCTATACTGGGCATGACGTCATATGGTATGGAATAGCCCTTTGGCCAGTCTGGGTCAGCTGTCTTGGCTATGCTCCCTCCCAGCTTCTTGTGCACCTGGCACGGCATGGGAAGCTGAAAAGTCCTTGACTGGTGTAAGCACTACTTAGCAACAACTAAAACATTAGGGCGTTATCAACATTATTCTCATACTAAATCCAAAACACAGCACTATACCAGCTACTAGGAAGAAAATTAACTCTATCCCAGCTGAAACCAAGACAACATCCTTCAAGCACAGAGCTTCTGCAAGGGCTCTTGGACCCCATAGACATGCATGCCGAAAGAGGCATCTTGAAAGATGCTGTCAAGTGGCTCCATGACTCCAGAAGATCAATATGTCAGAAGTCACCAAGAGCAAATACATTTGTTCTGCATAGGTCAGACAATCTGTCTGCTGAAACTGATAATGAATAGTCATTTCTGTTTGCTCTTTGTTCAGTGACAGTGGATGAATTCAAAACCAGCCTACCCACAAAACTATCTGGTTTGCAATACCTTCAATAGAAATAATTTACCTTTCCTTGCAGGTTTCCAGCTTCCCTCCTGCTGGATTTTACTAGAATCAGTAGAAGTTTATATTTCCGTTGTGTTTCAAGTTGCTCTTGGGAGGCAACTGAGGAGGGAAGTTTGTTGTTTCTAAGTCTTGCTTGCTCTCCAGGAGTACCTGAAATAGGTGCGTACTTTCAGTAGGCTTAGCAATAGGTTACTGCTCTCTCACATTGAGAACTGCATGGTGGATTCAATAAACCCCACACCTTACACTGCCCTATCACCACACTGTTGAGTAGACTCTACTCTTGTGCACCTACTTCAGGCAAACATGCATTCAGATAAACAGTATATATTACACTTGCTGGATTTTTCTCGGTAGCCTCAATTTTCTCACCAGTTTCAGAATATTTTTACTATACATCAGTACTACTTGGCCATATTTCTTCATGTTGCTTCTGGGATTACATTGTTTCTTGCTTTCCAGTACAGCTGGAATTAAATGATTTAAGAGTAAGTAATTGCAAATACTGTCTCCAAATATCTAGCAACCTTTTTTTCTACATTGTACTTATTACTGATGTCATTTATTACATTGGTTTTGTCAGTCATTGAATTTTTTTTTGCCTTTCATGTTACTTTATGGAATGTATATACTCTTCACGAGTATCTGTCAGTGTGTTTAGCTCTTCACCAAATATTCTAGCCATGAGCACAGAAAACAACTTGCTGAAATATTTTCCAAACATTCCCTTTCTGGTTTTCTCTTGAAGTACCACTTGCAAAAAATTAGAAAGAACTGAAAGCAATCTATCAGGAAAATGGACCAAATATACTTGGACAGAAAAAACCTATGATTGGAGACATTTGTATTAGACTGTTGGGGCTTTAGTTATGCACCCACGCAGAGTACATGCCCTAATAAAGCAGATAAAGCAGTGAGATTTTGCATTAGTTCATTCAGGTAACAATTTTCATTGGCATGTGCAATGAGTTATGTGGTATTTCTTATGTACTAATGATGAACAGCATTTTCATGTACATAAACAAGGTACTTCTGCAAAAGAGACTCATGACACACATTGGGATTTGAGAATACAGCAATAGAGTTTCATCTCTAACCACACTAAACCTACATTGTAGGACACTCTCCCAAAATACGCATTAGTAGTATGTTCTATGTCCTCTCTGTGTACAAGCCAAAAGTAGGTAATAGTTCCCAGTCACATAGAAGGAAGAATCTCTTGAATAATCAAAGGAGATTTGTGACTACTTAGTGTTTCAGAGTTGTTTCTAACCTGGGGAGAGCACTAAGAGCCTCCCAGGTAAAGATGGCGTACTGTAATATACAGGCAAGATAAAGATTCATACCTGCTTTTAAGTATATATAAGAACAACTGCAGGTAAAATAAGAATTCAAACATTTCATGTATTATGCTTGAGGGCATTCAAGCTCCTAGCCGATAGGTATAACAAGAAACTTCCCATTTAGCTATTATATTGTTGTGCTGTATAGGGTTTTTCCACCTTTCTCTGAAGCATCTGGTATGAGTTATTGTCAAAACCCTACTTTGAGCATTGCTTTGGCTTAACATAATAATTTCTGTGCTCCTGAAACTGGGACATTCTAATTATCTTTCAACATTACAGTACTGTGCTACTAAAACCATTTTAATCTCTAATAATAACAACAGAAAAGAATCATAAGCCAAAAGACTGTTTACAAGTTGACACAAATGACCTAATCTTTGCGAAGAGCCATAGTGGAAAAAGTGTGAAAAATGTACTTCATGGAAGCATCCTTGGCAGAAGAAGTGAATTCAGTGAAAAGGTTTAGTACATTTTAACAAAAGCCTGAATTGGATGACAGAGCTATAAGAAATGTATCTTGTACCAAAAGAGTGGCCAGAAAAGATCTCGGAAAATACAGTACGTATCTGCTGTGTTACTGAACTCAGTTTAAAATACCGAATATAATAAACAGAGAAATGGCAAGAAAACATCTAAACACAACAAACTAACCTCTGTAAGATTCTTCACGGCTTTATCCCCTTGTATATGACCTGTGATTTGAATGTATATCAATATTCTTCTAGCAGTTGTATGGGTCCATTAGCCAAATGCTATTCTTCGTAACAAACCCATTATAAATACATGGCCTCAAAGTGCTTTTGGCCTGAGTCCAGCTGATCCCATATTTCAGCAAGCCCATTTCAATATAGGGAAAAGAGAAAGAAAAAAGGAAATCTTTTTTTGAGCATGTCTTATCTCCAAATCTAATAATGTGTAGTGGGACAGATTGGGCAGGTTTCTGTATTGTCCAAAAGTTGTAAGTTAAACCTAGGAGAGAGTGTTTAGTGAAGTATGAGCACTACCTGGCTTTAGCAAAATATGAAACCCATGATGTTAACCTCAATACTGCTGTCTCAACAGCATTTAGTTTTCTCTGTGGAAAGAGAAGTGAGCTTTGAAATTCCATACTCAAAGAAGAAATACCCTGTAATATTGCAAACTAGAAGACGACAAATGGAAATAATTATTTCATAAGGTCTTATCAATACTATTATTATTTTATTTTTATTTTATTTAAGTAAGAGAAGTGAGAAAAATTATTGTCACGTCACCCTGAAGTAAATTGTGCTTACAACAGTGTTTAAAGCAAAGCCAACACAGTTCACCAATACTTTGTCTCTGAGAATCGATCTTTCTTAGCAAAATAAAGGGGAGGGCTGTCTCAGGCAGCATCTGTTATGGCACAAGCATAACTTAAGTGCTGGAAGGAGAAAAGTTAATGTGGGTAAAGCAAAAGGCCAAGGCCACATTTTCTTGACTATCATTTCCCAGATTTATTGTTATGCCCTGGTGCAGATTGCTTAATTTTCACTTTGTCTCAACTTCCACATCTATAAACTAGGCATAATTTGCCTTAGCTGCCTTGTGTAGCTATTCAGTCTAATTCATTTGCACTGAGTACCCAGGGTACATGGAGATGACTACTATCAGCAGAAGCCTTCTCTGCCTAGCTGATATTGTTTTGTCACTCACTATTGAATTTTTTTTCTCATTTCCATAGGAATCACATACAGCCGAGCTCTTGAGCAAGTCTCAGAAGTTGACCTGCAAGAGTGTGAGCTTCTGCACGCAGTAAGAAGCAGCTGACCACTTCTGGTGGCCTAATGGCAGCAAGACTGTTGGGTGTGAAAACCCTCTGCAAGTTTAAAAGAAATCCGACAATCAGATCCAGCCTAGGGAAAATATTTATTTTCACATGTTAGCTAACATATGTTAACATTCTAGCATAAACGGAATTTAATTTTAATTGTGGACTTGTTAAAGTAAAATATATTTAGATGGTTTTTGTTTGTTTTTTTTTTTCTTAGAACACAAGGTGCAATGTGAAATCAAGTAATTCCAGTAATGGGATCGTGAACAATCAGCTGATCAACAGTTGGGATTTTCCTCACCCTGAGGGTGTCAGATGTAATATGGTGCTAGCAAGATGCAAAGGTTCTTGACAGCATATAGATACCATGTAACAGAATGATAAACAGAGGCAAACAAACAATTAAAAATACAAAGAGATTAAAAATCATGCATCCCTGCACTTAGTGCCACAAAAATAAGACTTCTAAAAATGGAGAACTTTTTGGAAAGGGTTTGATTTCAAATTGCTTGAAAACTCCCCAGGTCCTTTTCTCTTTCCCTAGCCCCTATGTTTGTTGCCCCTCCCCCCCAAGAAAGCTGAAAAAAGACCAATACATGTACCAAAAAAAAAAAAAAAAACACAAAAAAATAGCACAGAGGAAAAAAATAACTCGAGGGATTGAAATTTATCTTATATAGTTGGAGTAAAGCACAAATTCGATGATTCAGTACAGCAACAAAAGGTAGGTATCAGGTAGGGCTTAGCTAGCTCCATCCAAGACAAAGACATTTTAGCCAGAGGTCTCAGAATAATGAGAGATTCTACAAAAGCAATCACTGGAAGTAAACAAATATTTGAGCCTGTAGTAAAAGGGGCTTTGTATACATGCGTGACAAGAAATCCAATGAATAAACAAATTACATATAAACACTGCAAAAGCCCTCAGCTCTGCGGAAGAAGTTCTGAAGCAATTTGTGGCTGCAAAAACATTTACAGAGCAGGAGAGATTCAGGGCCAAGTCACCTTTCCCTGTCCCAGTTTGCAAGGTAGTTTGGCACAGGGAAAATAAGGCTCATAGGAGGCTACTCACACCCAGCGGCTACAGGTCAGCTGTCAGCTTGACCACAGGTCAACACCATGGCAAAACTAAGCCACATAAGCCCTATCTGGAGTGCCAATGCAGCAAGAAATTCCCTAACCTAGTCCCTCCTCTGGACCAGGCATTATGGTACTGGGCCATACGCAATGTAGATCTGTCCTTTTCAAAGCTGCCTTCCAGCAAAAATAAAAATCAGGTGTGCTGGCACAAGGACTCCAAACTACCAAACACCAAATCCCCACCACGTGCTGAGAGAAAGCGTCAGGGTTTCAGGTAAAAGCCTATTTTGACAGTCTGAGCCATCAGGTTAGGGTTATCTTAGCAAGGCACTAACGTATGAGGGAGCTAGGAAAAGAATATGTATTCATTTCAGTTCATGATTTTGCAATTTTTAATTTGGTTTTAAAGATTTCTCATCAATAACATATTCCCTAATTTTTCCACTGTCTGAACTTGTCAGACAGCTCTGAACCAAAGCCAGACCACATGTACTGTCTCAAATTAATGAAAAAGGTGAAATAAGAAAGTTCTATTTCAGGTAAACCAAATAAGAAAGCTCTGTTGCAAGTAAAACGAATCCACAAACAAAACCTAAGCAAACTGAATGCATTCTTAAGAGTTCTGAAAATCATATATTTTAAAGAAAAGTGTACAATTTTCAAAAAACATTTTAATCCTATTTAAAAAAAACCACAGTGCTTTGGGGCTGTGCTGGTTTTAGCTGGGGTAGAGGTAATTTTCTTCATAGTAGCTAGCATGGGGCTATGTTTTGGATTTGTGCTGGAAACAGTGTTGGTAACACAGGGATGTTTTCATTCCTGCTGAGCAGGGCTTACACAGAGGCAAGGCCTTTTCTGCCTCTCACCCCACCCCACCAGCGAGGAGGCTGGGGGGGCACAAGGAGCTGGGAGGGGGCACAGCCAGGACAGCTGACCCCAACTGACCAAAGGGCTATTCCATACCATATGATGTCATGCTCAGCATAGAAAGCTGGGGGAAGAAGAAGGAAGGGGGGGATGTTCGGAGTGATGGCATTTGTCCTTCCAAGTAACCGTTACGTGTGATGGAGCCCTGCTTTCCTGGCGATGGCTGAACGCCTGCCTGCCCATGGGAAGCAGTGAATGAATTCCTTGGTTTGCTTTGCTTGTGTGCACCGCTTTTGCTTTACCTATTAACCTGTCTTTATCTCAACCCACGAGTTTTCTCACTTTTATCCTTCTGATTCTCTCCCCCATCCCACCGGGGGTGAGTGAGTGAGCGGCTGTGTGGGGCTTGGTTGCCAGCTGGGGTTAAACCACAACAGGGACTCAAGTCCCATGGTCCATTGTGGCATCAGGTACATTGGGAAACTGTATTCACAACTGTAAATTCAGCTACAGTGATTCAGCTGTGTTGCACCAAATGACTGGGCCTTTACGCCAGCTGAAGTTAAGGCTCAGTTCAAGAGACATTTATTTTTCCCTTTAGAAACTTGTGAAAATATGGTACTTGGATTGAGACACTCCTCTTGAGAAACAGCTCTTTCTTTTCAAATCTTCAAAAGTCATTTAGGTAGCACGTACTTTCTGGTTCTTCATATTTAATGGCCACAATACTTCCATTGTACACTTGTCATTAAACATAACACAGCCATCCGACCTTTGAATCACCACTAGAAGCCACCCTGAACAATTTATATGCCAATCTTGATTCCCAGAGAAAGCTCAGGCACAGGTTTTTTTGTGGCCTCTCCTTTTAAAATGTCCAGACATGCTTTGTGACAAGATAGAAAGTAATATACTTGTGAAGTACTTACCATCGATTACAAATACCTGTTGCAAACTTAAGTTGGTGGAAGGTTCTTTTATGCCCAGAAACTTTAAAGACTTGCCAAAAGCTGAAATCTGCCAGATGTTTTAAGTAGGTTTATAACAGCATACTGTAGCTTTGGCTTTAGCATATCATAAGTATAACGCTAAACTGACAGAATTAAAGCTATTCATACTGGAAGAACCCACAGCACAGTTATCAGACTCCAGGACTAATATGCATAATGAAAGAAGTCTTATGATCAGAAGGGAATTAAAGAAAAAAGTTTGAGGAAAAACTCATTAAAGGACTGATCCTCAATGTTGATATGTTATTAGCACATGTGGGTGCTATGCACCTTTCCAGACCAAAGCCTAAAAGCATTAGATGCTTCAAATGCCTTTTGTAATCAGATAAGGGTATTCTGTATTTCACTATTGTGTATGAACCATTCGCTTTATGTAGGATTTTGATAGTGGGAAGTGTTATGAATTATTTTTAATAATTAGCCTTTTTTTTAAGCCTTTAAAATTGCTTTTGTACCATTTGCAAAGGATTTTGTCTTTTTTTTTAGTATTTCTCCTCCTATCCACCTACCAAGCCACTTTTAATCCATTTATTCTAAAGAACAATGTAGTAATATCTTCTGTTTATATGAACAAGCATGGCTCTCTTAAGCATCTTGAGCTCTTGTAAAGGCTCCACATACCAGAAGTGAGATGGGCATTGATGCATGTACATTAGGTATTACGCACTGCTTGCAGGATCCCTTTCAAATTAGGGGACCGTAAGACGGTCCCCATGGGCCCATGCTTTGAGACAGCACTGCTTATGAGCATGAGAATAAAGTAGTTAGAAGAGCCAAAATGCCACTGTGCTCTGCATATTTTATGTGGTTTAATTGTATTATATTGATTTGAGTCCATTATAGCCTGGTTTGTTACTCTAATAAATTACATTGTTCTTTGAAACAATGATGGCTTAAGATTGAAATATCATATTAAATCTTATATCTGACTGGCATGCTTCAAATTTGGTATTTACCACTGGCTATGGAAAAAGTAATCCTTGAAAGGTTTTCACTCTTTGAATAAAATCTCTAAATAAGAACCTAGAACTTTAAAAATGGTCCTCAAGCATTGGTTAGAGTGAGAAGAGAACAGCAGAGGGAACAGCCATTTTTCAGGCTGAGATTTACAAACAGGACATGTAAGCAAAAGAAAAGGAATAATTTCTCATTTAGATCTGAGGAGTAGAAAAGTTTTAGCTTTTAAACCCCAAAGAAAGCTTTACTAAAATAATTGATCTCCAGTGCTTATGCCTTTTTGTGTATATCTTAAGTTGGGGCTTTGGAAGAGTTAATTAGTGAAAGAAAAACAACTTTCCAAAGATATATCTGTATTAAATATATCATTTATTATTGATTGTAGGCTTTATGTGGCAATTCATATGAAATCTGAAGCTAAAAGAAGTTTCTTAGGACAGCATATAAGGATGAATGACTTTTATGGCTGGGCTTGATTTTTATGAAAAACAACCAAAATTGAACATTTTCAAGGTAAATACCAAGACAAGACTGAAAAATTATTTTTTTTTTAAAAAACCTGCTAGGCAATGTACATTCTACATATTCTATGTGTTTTTCTGGAATTACAAAGGTTTTTTAGGTGAAGTAAAAGGGAAATGAGATATGGCTGGAATGGAAAACAGTGTAAACAAGAGCTGAGAGTAGATTAAAAAAAAGAAATTTAGTGACATCGTAAGTACTGATACCATGTGTTAAATAATGAAGGTGAGTCATCAACAGGAGTACCTTATCTTTTAAACCCCATGGGACTCCTCTTTGATGAGCAGCAGCATAGTCAGTGCAGGTAGATGCATGTAGAGAGGCGAAAAGTGCTGCATTGCACTAATTTTCTTTGTTAGAAATTCCCACCACAGCGCTGAGATTATGTTCTTGCAGGATTCAGCTCCTGGGATGAAGCAAGTCTAGTGATCGGACCCTGCAGAAGTAGGTGTTCAGTGACAGAAGTGGAAGCTGTTACTGCATAAGGAAAGCATCCCTCTACAGCCCAGGCAAATTATTCAACACTACCCTCAGACATGCAGAGTTTTAAACTTTATGTAAACTTATTTACAAAAATGAACTTCATTTAAAATACTGATGCACCTCTTTTAAAAATACCACGAAAAGGTGTAACTAACAGAAATTGAATTTTTGTAGTTGTGTTCAAATCTGTTCATATTTTGGTGCTTAGTTTGAAAATATATATGTAATCTACTTCATTGATTACTTATCTTGCTTTCTGATGAGTCTGACAAATACACATACCACCTGAGAGCAGGTATAAAAGCAACTCTACGTGCTATCTCTGGGTAGGACAACGTGGGACTGGATTACTTGCTTCAAGTGCCTCCGCTTTGAACGGAAGCAGGACTGAAGGCGAGGAGGTCCGACGTCCTGCATTACGCAGACAAGAGGAGCTGATGTCTGTAGTCCCTCCCGGTCCCTCTCCCCAGCTAGGTTTGCAGACAACCCGGGGTTTGGGGGGTTGTGCCATTGCTGGAATTACCACTGGGACTGACATTACAGAATTGGTCATTCATCATGTTTGACACCGGGGCTATTTCAGAAAGTACTGCTTTGGCACATTCAGGAATAATTATATCAAAGTTGGTGCTGTGCATTGCTTCAGAGGGAGGTCATGCAGACAATAATAATGCATCACATTTTTTTCTCTATTGTAATGCTACCTATGTCTTATATATGTCTCTTGTTATTTGTCTGTAACCTTCCGGTGCTGTGTGCCAGGGCTGTTTGCTTCAGAGAGAGCCTGCATGCAAGTATCAGTCAAATAGCAGAGAAAAGTGGAGAGCAATACAGATCAAAACATGAAGAAACAAAAAAAAGCATTTGGAAAAAAGTAGGATTCTTATACAAAATAATATATGCTAAATATATTCAAAAGCATTCATAAGAAAAGTCAATGTGACTTGCATAAATCTCGAACTTATAGAACAATATGCAAACTACCATTATGCGTTCAAAACAACATATTATGTTTCATTTATAAAGGCATATTTCACAGTCACAGGAATAGACACTACAAAATGATCTGATTTGCACAAAGTAGAATATACACAAACCAAATTATAAATAAAAACCAGAATATTTTAAATACAATCAAAAGGCCTATCTGTATACCCTTCGTACTAATAGCAAAACTGTGTTTCCAGTAGGCATAAGATTGGCTCGTAATGGCCTAATCCCACTGATGTTACTTACCTTGGCGTAGGCTGACGTCAGCCTTATGAATAATTCTATGGGTGTCAGGAAAGATGCAGCTGTTAAAATGGTAAGCCAGGCCTGATCACTAGATTTGCCTGAAAACAGTGACTTAAAAAATAGGAGTTCTCACAATTGACTTCTGATATTAAACCTTTAGGATCACAGAGATATCTTTCACAAGCTTTTCTCCACCAAAAGGTAAAATTAAGATTTCTTCTTTTTTCTTTCTCATTCTGTTCCCTTTTGAAAAGCTCAATTTTCATCACCAACCGTAGCTCATAAGGGGGATTTAAGGGGAATATCAACCGAGACAAGATTAACAACAAACAGGGAAGAATCAGCAACATGGAGTTTGCAAGAGAGCTCTTCATTTACTGAGTACATCTTAAGGAGACACAAACAAGTCAGTGCCACACAAATAACAACATTATGTCATTTCGTATTAGTACAAGGTGAACTTCAAGCTCAAGAAACCGTATCTATCTAGTTATATTATGTCCTGTTCACAAGGATTATTTACTTGACAACCAAACCAGCAGAATCGAGATGATTTCAGTCCTTGCATGTACACAGTACCTCAGTTTTAACAGTCAATGTTAAAAACAAACAGAACACCTTAAAACACAGTTAATTATATCTACTGCTGCGTGCTTCAGATGATACAGAAATATAAATCTGTTTATTAGGAAAGGCATTAGGACTTTGACCTACTGGCAGTTTACACTGAAAATAAAGGATCAAACAGCCCTCTAAACATTTAAAGATGAGGTTTTCTCATGCCAGGTAAGAGCAATATTAAAAGTGCTGGTTATTATTTATATTTTTATCTTCTTTGTAATGATGATGAAAACAGGTCATGAAAATAGTTCCAGAAAAAAACCTAAGAAATATCCTTATGCATGCTATTTTTACAGCTGTAGATTACATATTGAACATTCATCATTACTGTCCTCGATTTCTCATAAGCAAAGCACTCCTAGGAGTTAAACTGCACACAAAAACCTAACGAATGTACTTGCTTTCACTGCACTGGCAGGAATGCTTTTAGATTTTGTAAAGGACTTTTTTTACCCTACAGAGTTATGGCTGAACATACCCCACTGCAACATAAAGTCATGTTTTAACATTTTAACCACAACTAAAATACTCCATTTCTGACACGGAAGCCACACAAAACTTCCCTAAGAAACACAGATTAGCAGCTGCTAATGAGGATAATTCTCTGTTTTAGGCACTAGTAGCTCTGAAGGAGGAGTCCAATGGTACAGGCATTAATGGCAGGCAGAATCGGGAGTGGGAGGAAGGTGATGTTGGAGGATGAGGAAGGAGGACGAGATGCAGGAGTGCAGACATGAACCGATCCTCCTCTGATATGGATTATCCTCTGGGACCTTGTGGACAAAAGGAGAAATATTTTGTTTTAATATAAGAAAAATGACAAAAAAATCCACATAGAGAAAATATGACAATCTGTTTGAGACCCTGGTGAAGCTGAGCAGGATTTAGTTTCCCAATTAGAAAATGTAGGTATAGTCAGAATTATGACTATACCTGAAGAAAACCATGAAGTTTGAAACTATGCAGTTAAGACCAACAGAACAATCTCTGTACTACCTCTCAATCATTAACTGAAAAACAATCCCATCCTTAAAAGGCACTTCTTCCCTGTTTCTGGTGTCAGGAAGCAATCTGCCTAACTTGCTATCTGGCTCCACTGATTCCAACTGACTGTAATAGTCAGCCGAAGGTGTGCCTACACCCATCTGTTCCTGACACTTTTAAGACCCTACATTGCTTTGACAAAATGAAAGGTTTTTACTTTTTTTCTTTTTTTTTTTTTTACCATTTCAGTGCAAAATTTGAGGATAATTATCCTCAGATAAAGGAGAGGTGAAATTCAAATCTCTTCTCACATTTTGAGACTTAACATATACTCCTAGGTATCAACTGTGGGATCATATCTGCTGGGTGGCCACCCTAAAATACGTTACACAATAAATGTTCAGCATAGCAGTGATGATACTTGGCAAGGATCAGATTTCCAGCTGAAGTTACACATTCCAGAGCTTGTTAGAACCATGTAAAACTAAATCAAACAAAACTGATTCAACTATCATGTAAAAATCCTCCTGACTTCTAAAAACCCTCCTAAAATACTAAAAAATGTACTATGTAAAATTTCCTCTAAAACAAGGGTGATAATATTTTTTGTCTCTCCTTACCTACAAGCATAACCCAAAGTAAGCCCCAGATTTTCACTTTTGAAAATAAGCCCATATCTTGAAGGGAAACTCTGAGGAAAATGTTAATTAATACTTAGCAAGACAAGAAGTCCCTTTTAGGTAAATGCTCCTTCTTCCCAAATAGCTATTAAGAAAGGCAAAGGAAAGTTTTTGGAACATAAAGGATACAAAACCTCATCACTTACACTACAAGTTTCCTTGGAACAAAAAAGAAAGCCTTATGTTTGATTAGCACGAGAAGCTTCAGTTTCTGTGCGGTGTAATTCTTTCAACTCTCATGTCAAACAAACAAAAAAAGAGGCATTCAGGCATAAAATCCTCTAATAATTTACTCTAACACTTTTGACTTATTCAAGAGGCACCAGGTAAAGAACCAGTGACTTTGCTGAAACTGGAAGAAATGAGTACATATATTGCATAGTAATGTAAGAACTTCATTTGGATAAAATGATAAAACTTTGATTAAGCATCGCCGTATCCAAGAAGGAATTTTTACCGATAGATTTGCTGGCTTGCACGTTTGCCCAGAGTTACCATAGAACACCAGCAAAATTGCACCTGTAGCCTGGAATTACCCTGTTTTACCCATGATGTTACACTCACAAAATTACAATATAGTTTAAGATTTCTTGTCCTTACACTAATTGAACTGACACAGTCCTATTAAAATGCATACAATCTAATAACAGCATTTCAATGGATGGGAAATACATTTTCTTGTTTTCTTGTTTTTCTTAAAAGACAAGCAGGTGGGAAAAAGATATTTTTGGGCTGGTTAAGCATCTATTCCCAACCCATAATAAGGTTGTTATCAACCAGAAAAGCCTATTAAGCTAGAAAATGAATACTGAAAGCTTTCTAATTAAACACTTTCCACTTACATGACACTGAAAGAACAGAGTGGGAGATGGTGGTACTGACACTGTATTAGTCATTGTATCACTCATATCATGATGTTGTAATCAGCTTTCGGGATGGTGTACATGAATAGCCCAGGTGCTCAAGCTGTGCTACAATTTGTAATTGGAAATATCTTTGGATAATAGGTGTCTCATAAGTTGTTTTCTCTTCTTGTCATATTTTTTAATGTTATGTGACTTATAATTGAGTTTTTTATTAACTGTCATGGAATTGTTTTTCAAAACTTCGAGTCTGATCCTGCCAAGCTGCTCTGTGCAGATTTGTCCCGGGCTTGAGTGGAGTATCTCCATGGAAATGGTACGGTATGGGTCCTGTCCCTCCGAAGCAGATGGCAGGATTAGGGCTGCAAGCTTTTTATTCTTTGAGGGAGGATATCATTTTCATATCTATCCACGAAGATCCCCACAATGGAGTGTATACCCTGATATTGGTATTAAATTATTCTAATAGCAACAAAGCTAAACCAACAGCAGCATTCCTCTTCTTCAGATGGATATCTCATATTACTTCTCACCAAAATTTTATGTAGCAGAGGATGCCATGAGTTACAAAGATTTCATTACATTGAAAGAGTAATGCAATATTCCAAAATGTCACTAACAAGAAGTGTAACTTTTGCCACACCTGCCAAAAAGTTCATGATTCTATAGAATCATAGAATCATAGAATTGTTAAGGTTGGAAAAGACCCTGAAGAATATATCTCGTTTGTTTAAAATGTAGCAATGACTTTGTCGTTATAAGACTTCTAAGAAAGGGGGAGGATTTGGTGGCCAGCCTGATTTGAAAGAAGCTTGAGAAATGCAGAAATTAAATTTGGTCTGAGTGGAAGGTTAAAATTATACCATCTCAGCTACATAAAAACTGCTGGTATGTTGTAGATTCAAAACAGAGTCACAGTGAAACCTATAATATTTCAATTTACATAATTTATTTCCTTCATATTTTTAATTAGGTATTTCCACAGATCCGCCACATATTGTTCATGCGCTTTACCAAGACACAGCACAAGTCTGTACAACAAATAATCTTGACCAAAACACAAAAATCATGATTAGCTTTAATGTTGCCAAGTGTAAACTGTTTCTAATATATATTCTTCAATGTAGTCTAGTCAAAAGCTTTTAAATTATGAAATATAGGGTACCACAGGTATACCGGTAACGGCATGGATGTGAGAGCACTTGATGCAGGACTTTCACACAGGTGAAGCAGATTAAAAAGCTGGATACAAATATATAGCCAATCTATTAAATATATTAATTACAGTTCATTTTAAAGGGCTTAATGCTTTGTGAGAGAGCATCCCTACCTCAGGAGCGCATGGCAGCCTGCGCACAGGAGACCAATCCTCCTGCAGCACAGTGGCCTGCAAAGAGAGGATGATTTAGAGAAGTTCCCGTTTGTTGTGGTTCTTCCAAATCCCTTTCTGGGGATGTTTGTTCTTCAGTTTTAGGAACGCGACTGTACTCGGTGGCTGTTTATTCTCTTGGCTTTCCCCCACGGCTAGTGGTAATTCTCCAAGTGCACATAGCAAGGGTGTACAATAGTAGGGGCTCATTTTTGGACACAGAAGAAGAAGTGGAATTGGCTGTGGTAATATTGGATTATGGTGATTGTTGAAATCTTTTTTAAATTTTAGACAGCAGTTTGGTTTTGACCCAGAAGGAAGAGTGGCTCTCTGGCAGTGCTGCCCTGCAGAGAAGGCTGTTTGTGTTACCAGCCTTCCTTGGCTGATTAACTACAGGGCGATATATAAAACTGCAGTCCAGGTTTTAACTGCACTCTCCTTTGAAGGAGATGACTGTGGACTGTTGAATACAAGCCTCATGGCTTCCTCATCCAGTTTTGCTGGCCTGGCTCCTTTGCTTCACTCCCCTCTATGTTTGGTTACACACTGAGATACATTTAATACAGCCTTATGCTGTACAGCAGCAGAGGCTGCCCAAAAAATTATCCTCACTAGCCAATGAATTGTGCAATGTGGAAGGCTGAAATACCCTGTAGAGGCAGCAGACAAGAGCAGCCCTATGAACTGTTAAACACCTGGTCATCCTTAAAAATCATAAATGAGGACAAGCTGGTAGAAGGGGTGGTATGAATTTGATAGGATTTACATGTACCATTCTAATATAACGGGGCTTCCTACGCACTTTCTATGTACTTCCTATGCACTCTGTTCTCAGTAGATGTTTCCCAACATCTTTGACCTATGAGAGCCTGAACTTACTGTGTAACGGTAGTGGAAACATTTTGTTCTGACAGAGACAGATATCAGAAACTTGACTTAATTCTTCACATTTAAAAAAAAATAAAAATCAAGAACACAGATCAGCCTCCTTGAACCTGCATAAATTAGAGCTGGCCTGTTCCTTTGTGCTTTGTTCCCAATTGCTGTTACTTTCTTCCACAGACAAGATTTTATTTTGGAAGTCACAAGTTCTTAGTTAAAACAGGTTTAACTATTTAGCGTCAGATTCACCCACCTACATAAAACTCTCCAACTGTTGAAGTTGTTAAAGGGACACTGTCAATTTTAAAACTGTACGTCTGTTTAAAAATCTTTTACCTTCTGTTGTTAGGAGTGAGCTCTAAGGTTGTATACTTGAAAGGCATTAGAGAGAAAATATCTCCTTTGACAGTATTTTGGGTATCATTCATTTCACTGGTTTTCTTCCTAACTTGCCTAGGCCAGATCGTGCAACAACATGCACTGATGTCTCCATGTGGGACTCAGGCTGCAGTGTAACTGCTCTAGCTTTAAATAGATTTTTTTTCCCAAGTGATTGCCTGTCGAGGTGATACTCTTCTGTTAGTTCAAATATAGGATAAACTATAGTACAAACTTTCAATATTGTCAGCTAAAAAGATCTGAGAAAGGCAGAGTTAACTTCAATATTGCACCCCTTGCTTGATACTGCATCCTCTCTGAGTCCCTATGGCCTGAACCCTGCCCTTGATCAACAACTCGACATCTTCTGACACTTACCAAGAATTAATTCTTCCATTAGTACTGTGGGAGTTACCTTAGATATTAGAAAGGCAGATGTCTGATGAGACTGACGAGGCAGTGATTGCGAAGGTTATATGACAGTGTGAGAGGTCAGCAAACATCCATGAGTTATTAGAGGCGGTGAGACACAGGCTGCAGGCGGAGAAGGTGGATGGGGTGGAGAGGAATGGAAGCGTAGGAGAGGGGATTTCAGTGGTTTCAGGGATGTGGAAGAAATAAGGGTATGTGCTGGTTTTGGCTGGGATAGAGTTAATTTTCTTCATAGTAGCTAGCATGGGGCTGTGTTTTGGATTTGTGCTGGAAACAGTGTTGATAACACAGGGATGTTTTCATTCCTGCTGAGCAGGGCTTACACAGAGTCAAGGCCTTTTCTGCCTCTCACCCCACCCCACCAGCGAGGAGGCTGGGGGGGCACAAGGAGCTGGGAGGGGACACGGCTGGGACAGCTGACCCCAACTGACCAAAGGGATATCCCACACCCTATGGCGTCATGCTCAGCATAGAAAGCTGGGGGAAGAAGAAGGAAGGGGGGGACGTTCAGGATTACAGCATTCGTCTTCCCACGTCACCGCCATGCATGATGGAGCCCTGCATTCCTGGTGATAGCTGAACGCCTGCCTGCCCATGGGAAGGAGTGAATGAATTCCTTGTTTTGCTTTGCTCATATGCGCGGCTTTTGCTTTCCTTATTAACCTGCCTTTATCTCAACCCACGATTTTTCTCATTTTCACTCTTCTGGTTCTCTCCCCCATCCCACCGGGGGGGAGTGAACGAGCGGCTGCGTGGGGCTTGGTTGCCTGCTGGGGTTAAACCACAACAGGAGAGAAAAGTAAAGGTGAATGAAGAAGTAAGAAGATTTAAGGACAGGTGAGATAAGGCAAAGGGAGACTACTACTGTGAAGGAGCGAGGGAGAGGTTTTGTGGAAAAGGTCTGAAAAGCTGTTATTAAAGACATTATTATATTTCATACACAGAAGGAGGCTTAGTCTGAAGTTGCATGAGGTAGCAATGGTTTTTTATGGCATTTCCAAGCTTCTAAGTGTTTGATTTTGCTAACTTAACATTCTTTTAATGTATTTTTTATATATAATATAGAGTTTTGTGATGTTTTCTTTTTTGTGAATGTAATGTATAATTCTGAATGACTCAGCTCTTAATCAATTTCCTCTTTGTAGTTCAGATTAGAGGACTTAAATGGGGCTGTACAATATAAGTGAACTTCCTATCCTTTAACTGCATAGGCATGGGAGATTTTGGTAAATATAGCTTTCATATGGCTTTATCTCTGGCAGAATAAGTGGAAAGAAGTAGTGAGAAACACTGAGGAGATGCTGGCAGGTGGTCGAGGAGCACCGCACACCACCAATGCCGCAGGCTTCCCTGGCAGCACAGCAAGAAGTGGCCACTGGAGAAGCCAAAAGAAATTCCCAGGATAAACTCTCTCAATGGCTCATCTCCATACTTTTGCATACTGATGTGTCCTAAAGGGCAGAGAAAGTTTTGTTGCTGCCTTGAGAAGCAGAACTGGCTCCCAATGCATTTTAGATGTTGTGTAAATTACCTACATAAACCCGTGTTGTCCTCATATGATCCTTCCAATGTTTCTAAATAAGCGAACCAATGTGTCTCAGCAGTTGCATTTTTGGAATGAAGTCTAAGTGGGCGCACATCATTGTGCTCCTAATCTGTAAGAGGAGGTAGGATGTATATTCAGAAAAAGAGGAAAAAGGAGCTTTTGGTTATTTTCTTGTCTTTCTAGGATGTTCTGTCTTTCTACAGTTTTATATTTTTAAGCATTGTAAATTGTAGTAATGAAGACTAACGTCCTCTTCCACTTCCTAATTTTAACTAAAGAAGATATGAATGAACTAATATTGACTCTGATAGACAGATGGATATAATGGCTATTTAGAGGGACAAGAGAGAGAAATAGATATAAACACATAGTCACAGTCACAGTTCACTATTTGTCAGTAAAACTGCCTGAATAAATGCAAGCACTTAATGGCACTCCTCTTCTGAGTAGAATTACTTTCTCTGTATAAATACGTGAGGAATAGGGATATCAGCTATCTGATATTTCTCTTCAGGACCATAGCAAAGGATACTCATTCTGATTTCAATATCCCAGTCTACAAGATAGTAGAATTTTTATCAATATCATGACATTTTTTTCTAAAAGACCTGATTTTAAAGGTGAACTATGCATACTAGAAATGCAGGAAAATAAAGGCTTAGTGTCTATGTGAAGAACTTTTGCTCATATTCTGGCATAAGCAAGAATATTAACAAATTTTCTGAATAAAGGAAAGAAGTTCTGTATTAGATGACATTAGTTTTTCTAAAAGATATAACTGCTTTACTTAATGCCTGATCTAAAGCCCTGTGAAATTTTACTCACTTCATTGTACTCCCATCTTCTCTGTGGAATACATATTTGGTCAAACAGTTAACAATTAATTAAGTAAATTAAGTACTTTGGCCCCAACTTGTTTCCAGTAAGACTTGAGTAATAATAATGATATCAGTGTGTGACATATGTGCAATGAAGTCAGCATTTGACATAATGCTTCTAAAGAAAATTTCAGTGAAGTATGTACCATTACTGATGACAAAGCTAAGAGTATAGGCTTAAAAATCGCATTCTCTTACTTAGCAGATCTGATCCTGATGATCACCGGGAGTCTGTCAGATATATGTTTGACTCCAAAACACATGTGCCTCACAGTTGCCGGAAGGCAATAAAAAATGTTTAATGGCATTTTTTCAGAGTATATTTTCATAGGGGCTTCAATGAGAATGAGGCAAGTTTATGGGGATGGGGAAGTTAAGGAGTTATTATCACTGAAACATGCTATAGTTCTAGTGCAAAGGGAAAACAGAATCAAGCAGAAAAAAAATCCACAGAAGTCTCCAAGCACAACATACTAGAGTGACAGACATTTCAGACGAAAGAGAGACAAAGAGATGGAGAAAAGTCTTTTCTGAGCTGTAATATGAATGAGAAATATTCTAAATAGTCCAGAGAGAGCTGGGAAGAATTGTGTTGCTTTTGTTGTTGCCATTTTCACTCAAAGTAAGATTTGTGTATTTGTAAATTAAAATAGATTAAGTTAATTGTAACATTTTTCCCTGTTGTAGCTTTATGATGTTAGCTGCTTTACTGGTGAAAAAAACGAACTTGCTCTGGAGGTTTGCTTAAGAGCCATTAGTGTATACAGTAATTTACAGCTACTCAAAACTATCCATTGAGTTACTAATTGATTGCTAATGCTGACATGCTTGATTGAATGTCAAGTTATGGGTAAAATTTATTGCAAATAATTTTGTTTCTTTCCTGTCTCTACAACTACAGTCATTAAATTGAGACAGATATGCAGGGTAGTTATATCTGTCTCCTCAGGGCTGATCTCTTATAGAACCTCCCACCAGCTAAGACCTTTTCAGACTATACGATCAGGATATCCTAAAATTTGTTACTAAGAATAAGCAAAATATAACATTCTTGTGCCCTCTTTTCCCCCACTATTTCTCACAAAGACATGAGAAATGTTGATAGCACCCAGTGTCAGAGGAACTATTCCAAGATTTCAAATTATATTCAATTTAATAAAAGCATAAGGCAAAGTCAACAAAATTATGAAATGTAACATGACCATTTCACATTCATTTTTCTTGTGTTTTTCTTCTTGGATTTTAAGTGAAAATAGAGCAAATGTGCTGAGCATTTCATTCAAAGATCCAATGTGCCAGCGGGGATTAATGAAAGGTGTCTAGGGTGTCTGTGATAGGAGTTTCTGCACTAAAAAAAACGGCAAACAGTACAGCTTCTGATTTTCTAAACTTCCATTGACCTGTCTTCAAGCTGCTTCATTACCCATATAAGCAGATTTAACCTACTGTGCTTTGAAATCAGCTGGAACATTAACTGTGCTACTTCTCCTTCCTCTGCGAGCTGCTCAAAGTCCCCACAGTCTTTTAAACTGGGAGTTACAGGTGCTGAATTACCTACGCGAGATGAAAGAGCGATAGGGCTGAACTCTGCCAGCCGCTCGGGAGGTGGAGAGTACGGCACCCCGGGGAAAAAGCAAACCCGAGAAGCAGTGGCATTGCGGATGTTGCTCTGTGCTACCGGCAGCGCCGTTCGCGATAGGATGTTGCATGATTTTTTTCCTGAGTTTGTATGTGCTTCAGGACATGTTCAAAATGATCAATTGAGAAAAAAAAAAATTCTAATCCCAAAAGAAATTGCAGCTATTAATGCATATATATTGACTCAACAGTTGGAAAGCTAGCTCAGGACCAAAACATCTGAAGGCTTACTTTAACTGGTAGAGGGGAAAAAAGATATTTTCACACATTTTAGAATAGTATTTGTTTCAGTTATTGAGCATTGAAATAGCACTACTGCCCGTCTAATAAAAGGAATAGTTTAAAAAAGGCTGGACTTTATGTTCCCTGGCATGCTGAAAGGCGGGGAGGATTGGAAAGGAGACAGGAGGGACCCAGTACTTGTGACAAAGTTGATGCAGAAGCATCAACCACATTGTTTGCATTCAAGACCTTAGAAATATTTCTGTGTTTGTATGTGTGTGGAACAGGGTACTTTTTAATCTAGAAGGAGGCAAAAGTGTTTATAATAGCTTTTTCATTTCCTCTGCAAAGATGGGCTAGACAGAAGAGAACGACTCATAAGAAGAACAAGTTAGGAGGAAGAAGAACAGATTTGATCAAAGTGCCATAAAAAGTGCCCTGTCTTGGAGGAGATGTGGGATGATCTAACCAATACTTTTGTTTTAAAGAAAAAATTGCTTTTCAAAAGCATTAATATTACTAAGCAAAACCCAAAACATTTCTTAAAGTCTATGACATAAAGATATTAATATTTCTTTTGGGGACTTTTTTTAGTGTCCCTCCTGAGACAGCACCAAGATTGGAGCACATACTCCCTGTTTTCACAGTAACTTTGCACTTCTGCCTGCTGAAGCCCATGCCACTTGTGCTATGCAGATCCTTCCGTGGCAGTGCAATGCGACAGCAACTCCACAGGGTAAACACTGAAGACGTCTTGGAGCACCAACCTGCTTCCTCCCAAAGGAAAAGCCAAACTATCCTACAGAGCCCAATTCAAGACTTTCCATGAGTTTAGAATTTGTTTTATTTAAGGGATAAAGTAATACACAATTATATCATAAAAGAGAGAAACTTTACGGAAGTAGGAGCCACGTCTGTAATTTATTCTTTTAAAACAAATTGCAGTATTTTAGATGGATATTTTGAACGAAACATTTCACCAGTTACTGTTGCAATATTTTGCTGTCTAAACATCCTATTCTCTACTGTCATCCTATTCATTTTTCAGCTTTCAATGGCAAAGACATGCAAATAGCAAAATAGCAGCATGTCCAAATTAGCTTATATAATCATGAGTAGAGCAGAGTAAATAATTTAACATGAACTATATATCTGGAAAACCTAGCTTTACTTTTTTCTGTTAAGAGTACATTTGAAAGAAGTTCAGAATTTACATGAATTAATTCACATACTGGTTTTGCATGGAGAATTTTTAGCTTGCAGTCTCATCTTGAATACCTCTTCATTAGGTTTTAATAATCTGTGTTTGAAAAGAAGGCTGCCCCAGTGCTCAGTGTTGCTGCATGGGAACTGGGAGAACAGCATCACATCTGGGAAGGGTTTGGCCTGAATTTCTCTGTGCCTCTAATATCCACCTGAAAGATGATGAGAATATCACAGTCTTTTTCAGAAGCACAAAGGAAGCCTCTTCCCTTGCAAAACAAGGGAAATCCTACGAAAGTGACTGTCTATGCTTCATATTCTTGGGTACCACCTAGTGGCACCAACTTGGTTAACGATGGATGTAACTAATTTACAGAGCACTCCAGAGTTTGGTTACCATGATTCTGAGATGAACTTCATGTCCTTAATAATTGATCTTTTCAGTGTACATAGAAAGTGACCAAAAATAACTGCAGTAACCTACTGAAAAGAAACAGGGCAGATATTCATAGACATTATATAGCAATATATATTCCAATCTCATCACAGTAACCCATGTCCATCACTTCACTATAGTGGTTGCTGTGATTAATCTCAGTCTTTTTCCTTAAATTGCAACTGATTTACTAGCAGCTGAATAACTTTAAGACAGTTTTTATCAGTTTGCTACTGCAGACATATTATTATTCCCACGGAGAACAGCTTCTAACTAAACAGGAGAAGCATACCAGACTCTTTCTGTGGGTTTGATGGTACATCCACCAGCAGCGTAAACTATCTGCAGACAATGTAAAATGCCTTCATTTTATAGATTCTTTCCCCAGTGTCCTGAATGAAATGCATATCACTAACCTATTAAGTACAAATCGCTTAAAGATGTAAATTTTTTATGACTTGCTAAATGTTAATGTATGACTTGTAAAATGTTAAAGTAGTAAATAGCTTCTTTGAGCTCGTACACACTAAATTTCATTTTGTAGCCCTAAGCATTTAAGGTAACAGTCACAGAGTATTAGTCAGAGAGATTTCCATAATCCTCATTGACTTTAATTTATTATTGTTTAAAAAAAAAAAAAAAGATAATTAAGAGTTAATGTCAGTAGAATAGAAAAATAGGCCATTGTCAAAGGATAATGGTCTTCCACTAATAGGAGACTGTTGAGACATACACTGAGAATAAATGTTATGAAATATGAAACACATGATACAATACCACAATGTGTAATTATAGCTATTTTATGTTAGCTCTTCTGAATGACTCTAGAAGACGTTATCAAAATCTGATTAATGTTTCCACATTTGAGACTTCTTGATTTATTGATGTAATAACCAGCTGAGAAGGACTCCTCACAAACCCAATTTATTTAAAGTTTGCCATATAAGCTCATATACACCCTGCTTTCCATCTGCTAGAATATTTCCTATATTTAGAATAATATACGTATATAAATGAAAGCCACCAAGTGGAATTTGTTCTGGCTGAAAATATCAGAGGCTGATATGGTTATTTGTTGAGAAGGGAGCAAGCCAGTATCCAGAGAATATTGATGAATGGTCTCCAGATACACAGAAAAGAGCCAAATTCAGAGGTGTGAAATTAATGTGACTGCACCTGTAAAAACTAGCCATGAATTTGATCCAAAATGATATATTATGAATATGTGGAGACAGCAAAGATATCCAGCGCTTTGGAATAAATATTGTAGTAAATCACGAAGATCCTAGCATTAAAAAAAAAAAAGGAAATACAGTTGCTTTTTACCTCCCCTTTGCTTAGCTATTTTAAAGTCATCTAGATATTTAGTATCAAATTTTGATTCTGTCATTCATGGAATATTTTAATTTTCAGCGACTGTTTAGGAATTGGTTCTTGCTATCAGCACAGGTTTTCCCTTCAGGTCCCAAGTGAGTAGATATGCTAAACACTTTCATCTTCTAGAATAAAGATCATTCTGTTTCAATTTTAATAACATTTTGAGATCTAATCCAAACGTGATTCATTTAAATAAAAATCAATAGGTTTAGCTGCTTCTTTTGAATCATTCAGAGCAACATTTTGTCATTGGCTCTTCACCAGGAGCCAAATTCTGACCTGATTTATGCTCTGATTTACACTGCAACCCGTTGACTTTAGAGGATTTGCACATTGTGTAAATTAGCACAGATTTGACTCCAGGGATCTTTGGTAAGTGGCATAAATTAAGAACAGGGAAATTCTGCTCTCTTTTAAAACCCCATAAAGGTCAATACAAAATTGAGAACAAGATACAGCCCCAAGTCTCTTAGTTAAAATGTATTAAAAGGTTTCATGAAGCCCTTTTATCCTCCATACCACAATCTGCCCTCATTCTCCTGTCCCGCGGTGTCTCATTTCACATCCACCAGGCCGGTATGCTGAGAATAATATGAGTCAGATTTTGCCCCCCAGAGAAGCATATTTCGCATACTGTGTTGACTTCTAAATTGGATGATAGCACCTGGCATCAGCTTAAGTAAAGGTGACTGTGGCTGAAACAATCTTTTTAATCGGCTGCGCTCCCACAGGCTGAAACTTCCATCTGAGGAAAGGATTTATGCAATTGCTAATCTGAGCATTTCATTACAAGTATTAATATTTGAGGACATCTGAGACTTTTTCTGCAAGACAACTGCATAAAAAATTCAGCAGTACCAAGGAGCCTTATTTCTTCTGGGTGTTTTGCAAAGAGGCTCCCTTCTGGCAAGAGCACCTTCCTGTACCATACAACGTATAAGGAAACGGATATTTGTGGCCGGTGCTTAATGTTGTGCTCTCTCGGGGTAATCAATCACTTCTCCTTGGTCACCAGGATGGTCAGGGCAGACTGCCCGCTGTCGTTTGTGCTGACAGGGCCATTTTGGCAGAAGTAGGAAAGCCACTAAGGAAGGTGAGATGTGGTCCTTTCGAAATGCGCAGCACATAAGCAGAATGAAAGCTGTGGAGAGCTGTATTGGAATTATTTAGCTTTTTCTTAACAAGCATCAGTGCTGTTTCCTTGTAAGACATTAGGTCTCTTTTGCAAAGATCACCCATGGTCAAAGCAATGCTCAGCTGTAGACTATCTGCTATTTTTATGAGAAAGACTGGCTAAAGAATTACTCTGCAGTTGTGATACGCAGTAATGTCACACGGCCTGACTCATGACCGTGTCCTAAGTTTATGTGCCTTGTGAAAATATGTCCTACCAGAACATGTCACATGAAGCTGTAGGTTGTGCATTAGCTTCTTGTAAGATAAGCAATATCTTTCACCTTTTCTTTCTGAGTACGGAAGCAATGACTGCAGTGTATATCATGAGATCCTGTCAATGGAATTAATGGGATGCAGAAAATATTTTGGCCAGTATAATCTACGACTCATATAAAACAAGAATTAGGGGACTAGACATCAAATCTGAAATTAAAATTCAATTTACTCTCATGGCTGCAGGTAACTAGACTTTCTGATGTGTGAACAAGCACAGCAAATAGTCCTGATGGACTGGGCTCTTTAGTGTATTGTGGACAGAGTTAGTAACAGTGAGGCGAGGATTTTTGTGCATTTGATGAATTCAGAGAGTGATGAATTCTTTTAGGTTTGCTAAGGAGAACTTGTTTTGCAAAGCTGAGAGAAGCACAGGGCTTATTACTCACATGGTAAGTGATGCAAATTAATGCAAATATTTTGTGTGGGCCATAATAGAGGGAATTTTACCTTTAAAGAATAAGATAAATTCCCTTTTAATCCCAGACATGCAGCTATGTGTAAGCATCCAAAGCACTCAGTATATTGACAAGTTCACAAATGCAAGATTCTACAACAGTCCACGTAGTTCTCAGAAACTATCTCCAGTCCTCCAAGGAATGAAGTTCAGTTTTCAAACAGAATTGAGAATATTTGTCCCTTTCTGAGTCATGCTTAACACTTCACACTGCCTGGCTTTGCAGGAAGCATGAAGGCACTGCCTTCAAAAATTATTTCAGAGGGTGCAGAGATCCATTGTAACTATAGTTTCTAGCATTTGATAGATTAAGTACCTGGTTCTTCTGCAAACAGTAGTCAACAGTGAGAATTGCAAACGTTTTGCTGTAATACTTGAGTAGCAGAACTATGAAAATTGCATATTACATCTACATGTATACCAAATGCATTTATAATTAGTATTGTCATTGCAGTGAATAGCAAAACAATGAACTGTGATTAACCTCTTCTTGTGAAGTGTTGCCATTAATTTTGGCATTTACTATGGAAATACTTTTGAAATTTTACAGGAGATTTGAATAATTCTATTGATATTTTCATGGGCTTTTTTGATTACTGACAAAGGAATTAGCTGAACATTTTAAAGTCATGAATATACAAGAGATGAGGAAATGTGACAATATATATCAAAATGTTCTATCATCTTCTTCATTAAAATCGGCTTTAAGGCACAGGACATAGGGAATTAAAAAGCTGGTCTAGCTAAACTATTTATAACTATCTGATACCCTTTCAATCACTTCAGTTAACATTAGGCTATTTTGACAAAGACATAAAATAAAATCCTCATCACACTTAAATTCACTGACTTCAAAACCTTCAAGATTTCAACTATATTCTGATATTTTTAAGGAATAAAAACTGAATGAAGGATAAATTAATTAATTCAAGTTCAGCTATTCAATTAT
Organism: Theristicus caerulescens; assembly: GCA_020745775.1. Classification (NCBI taxonomy): domain Eukaryota; kingdom Metazoa; phylum Chordata; class Aves; order Pelecaniformes; family Threskiornithidae; genus Theristicus; species Theristicus caerulescens. Next base: position 5,612,562 of record CM036562.1, read on the forward strand.
ACAAATACTTGTCTAGTTTCAGCATTTCCCAAGCTTTTCATCTGGATTCATTTTCTGAGGTGAAACTGGGCTGAACCAGAGTGGACTTTAGAAGTCCCCCATTTAGATGAATTAGACACTCCTAAAAATTGTCCAGTGGATGAATGGGGTAAGGATTGGGGCTCACATGTTTACAAAGGTCTGACAACATTTCTTAACTGCACTTACAGAATGAATTAGGGTAAGAATTATGTTGTTTGCTTCTACTGTCGATCAATGTGTATTTCTAGAAGTTTATGCCTTATTGATGTATTTCAGAAAAAAGCCCAGTAAAAATAATCTTATCTAGACTATAATTTAAACAAGATAGGAGATTCTGGTGTGAAAGAAGTATTTATGACAACACGTAGAATTTTATTCAATTAATGAAAATGTAGGTTTGTTACTAACACTTAGAAGTTATTCGTACAAAGTAAAGGTCCTTTTGGCCTCATGACTTCAAACGTGTGTCAGTTGGTTCAGATGGAGGAACAAGCCCTCTATCCTCCCGAGACAAAACACAAAAAAAAAGACACAAAAAACCCAGATCAACTGGGAAGTAAAGAATCAAAAGCAATGAGCACATCTCTACAAAACAAACAAAAATCAGGAAGAAGTCATGCAAGGAGTTTTCTGAACTGATTGCCAATGCATTTTACAGTCAACTCGTGCTCATCAGAGACCCAGTGACCACTGTAGATGAACTGGAGGCATGGAGGGGACAAAGAGCTGACAGTGGCAGTGATGGGCCACCGGCCACAGTGCTACTGAGTAGGGGAAGGAGAGAGAGACAGCCTTGACCAGGTTTTCAGACACTCCAGCTTTCAGAGCAGTTCTGCCTCCAGGTTGATAACCCAGAGCAGATCACCCGGGGTAGTGGAAACAGCAGAGTGTGAGCATTCAGTTGATCCTCACAGACTAATCTCATTTGACTGTGAGGGTCAGATTAAATTTCTAGATAAATTAAATGATAATTTAAAGATTAGATAATAAGGAAGAAGCAACTCCTAACTTTGTCCTAAAAGCCACTGAGTAATAGGAAGTCTAGCTGTACTAAGGTGCTAGCAGCTTTATTGAATCACTAAATCATCCTAAATTTTATACAGTAGTTTTCAAACTAATATATGGCATAAGGAAAACTATAGAAAGTTGAGAAACCCTTTTAAAAAGTTGCTAAAAGGGGAAATCAAATGGGTGAAATATTTGCAGTAAGCAAAAAAAAAATCTTGTTTTTGACTTAAGGCAAGCTCTTAGCAAAAATATCTTTAGAAAGGTCAAGAAAAAAAGTAATCATGGGGCTTAGTTAAAGAACATTGCACAGGTGATAATTAGAAAGAACAAGACATCCTTAAAAAAATCAAATCCAAATAAAGGAAATAGAAAACAGTATGAGCTCTGTCAATTTAAATGTGAAAGCAGGGTCAGGCAAACCTGAGCAATATGAACGCCTTCTACAAGGAGCAGTGAAAGGAGTGCTGAGTAAAGGAGCAATAAAATAGCTAAAGAAATTATAGGTGTAGAAGCATTATGGAAAGTCAGTACTCACTCAAAGTCAGAAAAGCAAACAAAATGCCAGGACGTGTTAGGGAAGGCACAGAAAGTGAAACAGCAAAGTCATACAGCATTTTGTCACTGCACAAATCCATGGTACAGGCACATCCTGAACAAAGAGTGTAAAGGCATAGCAGAATGGAAGAGTTCAAAGAAGACGACTAGAGATTTTTTAAAAAATGGGATGGCTGCTATATGAAGACCAACAAAATGGAATGGTACCTGTCACCTGGCCAAAAATTCCTTTTCTTCCTCTTCTTCTACTCTTGGCAAAGGATAGCAGCATGTGTCCAGTCTCATTTGGAGTGTTGGCATTGTTATTTAATATTTTTTTGTGTGATGCCAAACCTTTGATAACATATAAAGCAGAGGTGATACATAGGAATTTGCAATATTTTATATCACAGTTTGAGCAGAATTTAAATAGTCGTTTGTCTGATTCATGATTTAAGGAGCCTTTACATTATCAGTTGGCCTCTATGGTCTGAATTTATGTTGTTTCATACTTGCACCTCACTAGTAATCAGTAAGATGTAGGTTTCCAGCTTCTCTGCCTTGCTCACTTTGAGATTAGATTCCCACAAAGTGCTCCCCGTGCAAATGCACCTTCAGTCTACTTGGTGATTGATTGAGTTGCAGAAGGCACATGTGCTCCGAAGTCATACCAGTGGTTTACGAGTTTTTCTAATGGCTTCTGGCTTGGACCTGGGGTGGAATTTTGTCATCTATTAATTCCTGAATGCCACATGATCTGCCTCTAGGAAAGGCTGCATCTCCTCCTCGGCAGTATCTTCTTGAGGATAGTAATTCCTTCAAAAGTCATTTTAAGTGGTCACATTCAAATAAGAACTTTCTAATAATTTCCATGTTTATGAACATTTAATGTACCCAGATTTTATTCTTCACAGGTAACAGAAAGCATGGTCTAGCATCGAGCCCCTTGATCAGTTTATACTTTATATATAACATTACTTATATAAGTAAGCAATGTTATTACCAGAAAGATATTTCAGTGATGTATCATTCTATCCTTAATTTGCAAACCAGGATAGTTATGCCTAACGCAAATTAATTTGCAAGTTACCCTGAAAAGAAGGTAAACAACTAATAGATTGAACGTTTTATTTAACACCATCTATTCACTGAAAGAATAAACTTTTTAAAGCTAACCTCTAACCCGTCCTTTGATTACACATCCCTTGGTTCCTGTCACACATTAATGAGAGTTACAGGAGTGAAACCTGGACTATATTTGACCCTTATACACAATATCGATGCACTGTGATTTATTGTTCTTTCAAACACATAACAGAAAAAGATGAATTTTAGTCTACCAGATATTCAATTTGAACAAGCAAAAAATTAGTAAACTCATCACTTTCTGAATAACATTAAGTAATCGAATGAGAAACAGAAATGATATAATTTAGGCAGAGGGGGCAACACTTTGCAAGCCACAAGTTCTCTTTTTTAATAGCTTTTATAAGGCTTCACTTTAATTTTGTTTCCAAAAAGCAATAAAGCAGAAGTTGTTTTCACAAAGCAGACAGAAAATTGATTCACTAAATGTTGATCATTTTCCAAGGGTAGTCCAGAATTTCTAAACTCTTGCATATTTAATAGTAGTTTTGTCTTTATTTTAAATAAAAATCTCAATAAATAGATTAACAGTTAACTTGCTTATGATTTACATATTGATACGTGTTATTGTTTCTGGTACAATTATCCATTATGTTCTTCTGTTTGCTCATATTTAAAAGTCAGACTTGTAACATTTTTGTCCTTTTTTACATTGATTGTTCTTTTTGCTCACCTCAAGTAAACTACTGTATAGTTGAAAATAAGAATCTGAATATAATAGCATATTGCAAGCAATTTACTGCTTGTACTGCTCATTTCAACTTTTTTTCAGTTCTTTGACGGGAATGCAATTTGCATTTTCTTATTAATACTGATAAGAAGCCGGACATTACAGTTATTGGAAACACAAGTCAATTTGGTTTGCCCTTCAAACAAAACACTCCTTTGTTATGAGATTTGGCAGCTCTGCGTTAAAAGATTGATAGGTCTGAATGTTGAATTCTTTGTAACTGAAAGGTTACCAGCAAAGACTATTTATAATAAAGCTGAGACAGAATCTGATGCTACCTGAAGGAAAAAAAAAAAAGAAAAAAATTATGAATATGGGTGTGTATTTTAAGTCTTAAGTATTTCTGAAACAAATGTGAATTTTAACCAGTGACTTGGTGTACAAGAGAGTGTCATCTCAAAGGAGTTATTAGAGAGATGATGCAATAGAAAGTACAAATGAATGAGCCACAAGAACAATACACAAAACCTGTTTAAGGGAAGGGGATTTTTTTTTATGCAGTTCAGTTTATAGGTTTTTTATAGGCAAGGTCACATAATTTTATAGATAATAAAACCAGTGCCAAGCAGATAATAGGCTGCTCTGCTCAGAATGTTTGTTTTTCAGAAAAATTTAAAGTATAGTAGTTCCACTTCTCTTGCCAGTAACTAGATAATTTATTTGATAAATTTTGACAGAAAAAAACCCACATTTTTTTCCATAGGAAGGCTTTCTTCTCAGTCCATATCTAAGGACATAATTTGATTTTGAAGTAATATTCACTTAGGCTTCTTAATGTTGTTTTTTTTAACTGAAACCTTAAAAAATAATATTATTATGTCTAAAAAAAAGGCTGAGAGGGAAGAGGGAACAACGAAAGAGATCACAAGAGAGAATGAGAGAAAACTGGGGCTGACCATAAAAATATTTTTTTCTTTGTCCTCTCTTTTTATTTTCATTATTATTAATTCTTCCACCTTAAACTTAGGTTCCTGAAATATTGGGAGAAATATTCACCTCAGAAGAGATGTCTCGTTGCCCTTTCAAAACAACCCTCTGCTGCCCCATTCTCACTGCACGCTTTCCCTCTGGATAAAAAACCTACCCATTTTAGGTTGTTTGCTTGTTGGGTTTTTTCCTGCACACAAAGCAGGAGTAATGCAAGCAGTGGTCCAAGCCCATTTCCAGTAATAACGCTATGAGTTTCACTGCTGAGTTTTTTGGATTCGTATTTTGCAAGACTGTATGCATGAGCTGTTTTCCTCTCGGTTGGAAGTATCACTCAGTGTAAGAGTCAGGTGTGACAACCGAATGACTCAGGCTTTGCACTTGCTTACGACTTATGAGCAGGTCATTTATTAGAGTTTAGCCTGGGCTGTACATCACCATATGAAGAATGCCTTTATTGATAAAGGTATTCTTTTTATTTAGATGCATGCCCCTGGCGAATGACAAAACAAAAAGAAGAGATGGCACATAGTTCCTTTGGTGCTTAAAATAGAGTTTGCTTCTAACTTTATAGAAACACATCAGGGCTTGGGGATCATATGACACCAATTTGATTTATATAAACTAGCTCCACTGTTTGCCTTTGTAGGTTGTACTAGACTTCAAGGACAGTTTTCATGTTGGAATGACAGAATGGCAGGATTCAAGTAAACAGAACAATCAGGTTTTTTATTTTGTTCTCCTATTTAATATAATTGCTAGGTTTTTTTTCTCAGAGTGACCCTGAAAGTCACCCCAGTGGTAATGAAATCGAGCTGCATAAACAAAGCTGTCTGACTTGAAAAAAAAATTAAGGTCCTAGTTTTTCACAACTAAGGAACCCTCCACAGACTGGTGATTTGTTTTTAAATTGACCATCTCCGACTAAATATATGCCTTTATCACAAAAAGCACTACTGTTTTCGTGATTGGTAGTTATAGAAGAGAGAAATACTTCTTGATGTACCGTGTTTAGTTAACTGAAGACCTATACGCTCTCTAACTTCACCACTCCCCTTCATCCTCCAAGCCAGGTAAGTCAGGGCTGGTCCTACTCACTGACCAGTGTAGTGAAGCTCCCACTCCCTCTGTCCATGAGACTTAAAGAAGGTGTTAGGAGGATTTGAATCTACTAGGCTGTACATCCAACACCTAAAAGGAACATTAGTTGCTTTTTACATACATACGTTGGACACAATAGGATTTACCTAGTTTGCCTGCTTTCAAATATGTGCTCCATTGACCTAACAATGCTGGGCATAAGGTTTATGCAGAATGATGGTGATGGTAAGGTGGCTATAGTCTTGCTATGGTCTTGTCACTGCTCCTTTTTAATTCTGCCTTTTATGAAAGACTATGGAGGCATCACCTAGGTCATTCCCTATCTCTGATCACAAGGCAGAGGAGTGAGAAAAAGTGCAGCTCAGCTCAGGCACTTAGCGAGTCTCCATGGGATAATCCTGTTGTAATGGGAGAGAGTTCAGAGTTCCCAAACAAGGAACCCTTGAGTTCGCTCCAGAGAAGACCTTAAATAGATAGTAACTTGTGTGCTAGGTAGGGGACTGTGGGACTAAGACAACACAAAAGGAGGAACTCACTAGCAAGATCATTTTGATTCAATATCTGAGCAACTAAGTAAAGATTAAAGCCACCACTTCACAAAGCCCAAAACCACGTTCAGCACAGAAGCTACACAGACTTCTCTGCCCAGTCACACACATCATCTTCTAAGGGTCCTGATTCTGGCTGTTGAAGCTGAAGGAGACAAAGTAACTTAACTGGTTACCCTGAGTGCCCAAATGGAGTGGTATGGGCATCTGGGATGGTGGCTCCTGTTTCCCTGGAAGTGCGGACAGCCTCAGCCCTCTCTTCAGCACATTTGCAGCACCTTCACTCTCTGAAGTTGCTGCTCTCAGTGCGCTCTTAGACCGCCTTAAAACATTAAAACATTTGTATATAGATAAATCCACCATCTCTGAGGAACTGAGCATGTTGTCAAGATGTGAGCATTCATACGATATACCCTATTAGACCTATAGGATGTAAATGGTATAGGCTACTCATTACACCCAATCTCTCTAACTTTGGAAAGAAGGACTACGCCTCCTCCCCGCTTTGTTACTGTTGTCTCTTCACAACACTTCTGAACTATTCCTTATCTATTCTGTCATTCTCATATCTGAAATGTTAACAAACAGAAAGTTTGATGTTCTTCATACTGAAGCCAAGAAATGCTTCGCTGAGACCATAAAAATCAGCAGTAGGTGAATTCGGCCAATTATTTGTAAATTTTTTTGACTTGACTCTCTCCTAGCATTAAGTTTTCATTAAGTTTCTTAATTGAAAGCAGACAAGTTTAAGTAACAGAGCCAGTTTGCTTTGGGGTGACTTTTCCAAATTCTGACAGTAGGTGCTACACATGCTGTCTCTTCAACACAACACCATATCCACCAGTTAGTTACTTCTGTGTTAAGTTTCATCCAGTAATGATTTTTTTCCAATATCAATCAGAACCATAAAGCAGAATGGATAGCTAGAAGTAAGAGTCAAGATTTTGATTGACAGTGAATAGCAAACAATATTTCCAGCTCAATAAATGTCAGTGAGCTTTTGATAAGCAAGATAAACTATAATAATCTCTAGAGTAGAATATAGTACAAGAATAGTAAAAAAAAATCTAAAAAATTTAATTTAGGTGAAAGAAGCGAACCCAGCTATTTGAAATGTTGTGATCGTTACTGCAAAATGTGGTTCACAATTCCATATTAACGGATGTATTTGGAAAAAGGAAAGGTAAAGAGCTTGTTTTCATTAATTCTGTAGATGTAATGAAATGACCTAAAATAAAGACAGCAATGTAAAGAAAAAAAAGGTTAGTTTTGTATTCCCAAAATTAATATTCACTTCTTATACAAAAACTATTAAAAGAGTAAGTTTAATCACCATATATAAGATGTCTAATATTATACCTGGTCTAAATAAAAGGGCAATATAATACTTAATAGGAATCTTTAAGGGTCATTCTCAAAAGCTAGAAAGACAAAAACAAAATAGAAGAAACAGTAGAAAACATTTCCAAACCGTGCATGAAAACCCTCTTTCAGTTCGTTTGGCGCAGCTGACTAAGTTTACAGGTGGATATATTTGTGATCTCTGGACATTCATTTCCATTGTGCATATATTATATGTCTGCAAAACTTGTTAGAGTTGAGTATTGTCATGTATATAATTTTTCTTTCCTTTTGGGGCGGGGGAGAGGGGAAACATAGAGCATTGATTTCTTGTGCTTAGAAATCATCATGTCATCTTCTCATTAATCAGGGATATGCCCAGTCCTAGATGTTTACAAGTTTTGTAGTCCATCCTTATATTTTCAGTCTCTAGAGATCTTTTCAGGGAGCATGGCAAATCAGCAGTCAATACTCAGACTTAAGCAGACCTAGATTAATAAACAGGATGTCTTTTTGCTTTCTGAAACCTGTCATGCTGCACCATAACTTGCTTCAATAACCCAGCACAAAAAATAGAAACACTTCAAAATTTTAAAGCAATTCTAAATCTTGAACTTCAATATGATTTCCTAAATTTATTTAGTAAACCCTTGATTTAAGTAGTGGATTCACACCTTATTCTCAGCTGAACAACTGTTTATATTTTTCCCCAACATGCCGTAACAGATTGCAGACAGGAAAATTTTGGAGAATTTTCTGTGCCTATGAGAAGTCAGGAGGTAAGGTGTGTTTGACTGAGAACTAGTTTTTGATGTATAGTAACTCATATGGATGTTTTGGAGGTACGAATACATTATTTATTTCCTGATAGAATATTTTTGCACAGTGCAAATGATACTATGATTTATCTGCCTGGTCAAAGTCTAGTGGACATAAAAATCTATAATGAAACAATGTCAATTAAGCTTCTAATGACTTATTATTTTTTTGGTAGACTCAGGATTGTGAAGGATGTGGATCAAGGCTTAAAAGGGTGTTTTAGGGTTTTTTTGTGTCAAATATTTCATTTTCTGTAACAAAATGTCAATACTTAGGAAGGAAATTTTTGTGGAAGACACAGATTACAGCTATTCAGGAAGCTGAAGACCTTCTGAATTGTGAATATCCTCCTAAAATCTCAGTAGCTGTAGATGATCTTGACCCAGATAAGCTGATAATGTGCCATAGAGTCACATCGGAAGCTTCTTTGTAGCGTCATTTGGTGCGTTGCTTTGGTCTGCGCCTTGTTTGTATTTAATCCTGTCAACATCTGTGTGAAACAAAAGTGCATTGAAGACTTTGTCAAAAAATAAATTACAAAAGAGAAGATCTTCAACATTGTTAAGTGTTCACTGATTTCTAGTGCCTCCATTTTGGGAGAGGGAAGGGAAAGGCACTCATCAGAGACATCTGAAACTTGTTCAGAGATGTAAAAATTACTATAATCAGCCTCTACTCCTAATCAGTTTCAGTGAGTAAGTATTCAGCTAATCTAAAAATTGATCTCAAGAGTGTCTGTAGCTGCATGTTCAGATGGGACCCAGAATGAGTGAGCACCCTTGGGGCTCTGGGTGCACTGCCTGGCCAGGGCTGGCCACGCAGGCTTCAGTAGCACCGGGAATCAACCTGCTCTAGTCCAGCCTCATTCTGCATCAAACCCTCCACCTCAATTCAGATTGATTTACATCAGAACCAACTACTCCACTATGGAGATCTGCTCCTGGTCTTCACCGCAGGTTAATGCAGATACAGCCACTAATCGCATGCATAAACCTGGGGGTGGGGGTGCGTTTACAATTGAGGTCCTATGCCCAGCACCAGGTATGTATCCTCTTCCTTTTCTTTTGGAGAGAGTAGGATGAACTAGATGGTCTTTTCCTCTGGCCAGATCATAAGAGATCTGATAGTCTGACAAATGCCTAATATATTTTCCCCCCACTTGTGGAAATGTTACACTTTTAACACACATTTCTTACTAACCAAATTACAATATTTGGTCTCTTATCTGTTCACTGCCATCAACTTACCTCAAAATAAAATAAAGAAATCTAACAATTAGAATTCAATGTCTGGGAACGATGTTGCCTTGACTGAGAGCCCTGGAAATGGCATTGTCATTTTACCACAAAGAATAGCAACAATTTGTTCAGTGACACTGAAAGGCCACCCAAACTCTTTTACCTCTTATGACATTGATTTGATGGGATCCATCTCAAAGAGAGAGAAAGTAATTTTAGCTATGAAATGCTTGCCTTTTCCCTTTCTGCAAGGCTGGCCACCAGTGATTATTTGGTTTAAACACCTCTCCATCATAACACAGGCTGTGAACATCCGCGGAGAGCGTGGCGGATCAACTGGGATGGGGTAGTAACAGTCTTCTCTCAGCAACAGAGGCGACCAGAGTTAAACAAGACTTCAAGTGAAATGTACGTATATAGGATTGAACGTGGATATCCATTTTGGGCTGATATTAATTTACATTAAGGTAAGAAAAAAGAAAAAAAAAAAGACAAGTGTTGGAGTAGCCAGAGTTTTGCCTTTCTTCTTGTAAGTAAGTCATTCAAGTTGAAATTACCTAAAGCCTTTCTCTTAGCTCTCAATTTGACAGATTTCTTACATTTTAGGATATAGTCCATTGTAAATAAAAAGATGGGGACATCTGCTACAAGATTAAATACTTCTTATCCTGTTACTTATCCCCTCAACTATCAACTGCCTGCCCAGTTCCCTCACATGTGTCTCATATTTGCACTTTTCCCCTTACATACTGAATGACAACCCTGTCTTGATCTGGCAAAAAACCCTCTCCTAATTTAAATCCCCTTCAAGCCTTTCCTCTGTCGTGACAACTTTGGGAAATCATCCAAAAAATGGAAAATTATTTGGATGAGGAGAAGCATGAAAAAGTGTGTCTTTAAAGATAAAAAGTGTATGTAAGCCCCATGTTCCTCCTCTTTTCCAACCTTATGCTGGTAAGCCGGCAGCAGAACTGCCTCATTTTCAGAAGCCAGTTAGCCAAACGTGAGGGGAGGAGCTCTCTGGCCCCATCCATTGGGAAAAAAGAAGAAATAGGGCTATATGGAGAATAGCGCTTCCATGGACTTTCTGCCCAGAGCCAGCAGTTCCCGTGCTGTAGTGCTGTGGCTGTGCTGCCGCACGCACCCACGCCCGGCCAGATGTTGCAACATCTGCAGCTCGCCACTGAGCGACGAGCTGCCGCAGGCACAGGGAGCAGAGTTCAGCTCATCATCCGTCCTCCTCTTCCCAGTAGCCATTCCCCAACTCCTGTCAGTCAAAAAGGGCAAGCCAAAAGGGACATCCAGCCTGAGACCCCTGAATGAGGCCAGTACTGCTACTGGCAGCGCTACGCCACTGATCCTCGGGAGCTGAATGCAATATGGTGCATCGATTGGACTGAATTAATCATTTCACAGATGCCTTTAATGTCATCATTCAATCAATTTGGAGTTTGCTTACATTTGTAATGACTCCTAAATAATTGCCACAGTTATCTGGGGACAAAGGTTCACGTAAATAACATGGTGCACATAGCCCACTGATGGGGGTGGAAAGCTTCTTCTTTTCTGGAGTCTCTCACCATCTGCAGCTCTGAGAAAATAAAAGTTTCTTGTTGTGGTACTGTGCTGTAAAAGTTATTTGGGTCCCACTGGAAAAAAAATCAAGGTGGGGTTTTCTCTTCTTTTGCCTCCTTCATTCTCCACCCCAGAAGATGCTGGAGGCATAGTCTTCTTAACAGAAATGTTTCAGTTCCCTTGATCATAACATGCTTCTCTTGCTTTGCATGTTGTTGTTCTTAACTGGACCATTAAGTCCTAATATACTTTTTTTACTGCTTTACACCACAGTGACTCAAGGAAGAGTCAGATTCTAGAGGAATTTTTTTAAATCTGACTTTAGAGGACCTTGGAAAGGATCCTGAATTCGAAATACGTCATTCTGCCATCTTAGAAACACATTTTGGCACTCCCTGTTTGAAGATATCATAAACTGCATATATGATCTTTTATTCATAATCTACTGTTGCAGCTGATACAGTTAGATTTAACTATGTTTTTTCTTCATAGATAAATGCATTCTTTAAATGGCTTTGCACCTTTTTTAAGTATGAATATACCGTACAATATGTCGTGACAACTGGTTAATTAGACCTGTTTTCTTTTTTTTCTTTTGGAAGTTTTCCTTTCATGTGCACACTAACCTGTGAATTATGTTTACTTTCCAGCGTTAGTGATACCAAAAACTAAAAAGCTATTCACAAAGTAAGTCAGCTACCAAAATTTGTTGTTGGTTTTTTTTTATGGTGGTTTTGGTTTTTTTTTTTTGCATTGGCTGGGCTACCATTTCTGATACATTAAAGAGAGCAATTTGTAGCCATGCGTATCAAAGAAATTCAACAAAATGGCTAGACTCATGCTCTCACATGTATTTGATCTTCCATGTTTATTTGATCTTTGGTCTGCATTATGCTGGAAGTCAGATTTCACGGATTGGCGAAGTCGCAATCAGTGCGGCGCAGGGCTGAGCTGGTCAGCGCGGTGGCTGGCAGCGGGTGGCCGCAGCAGCCCGGGACAAGTGTTTGTTGCTCCCTGAATTCACTTGTTTTCACGCTCTTCTCCATCCCTATCTGTGCACTCCTGCCCTTCCTCAGACAACTTCTGGTGCTCAATGGAAACCATGATAAGGTCTGAGCTAAATTGCTGACTCTAACTACAGCCACAATAATGTAGACGGACGCTATGTTATTATGATAACTGTTATCCTTAAAATCTATGAATCTGTGGGAAAATTATGAGTTGTGAAAGCAGTTACATACATGAATAAGACAATTCATTTGATCAATTCCAATTTTAGTGCTATTGACTGTATATTCCTTTGGAACAAGAAAATCCATATATCGATAGGCATCATCTCCAAAACCCACCAAATTGAATTAGTGTTAATTCACATTTCATTATAATATTATTTTTATCTATCATCTAGAGCCTGTTATGTAACAAAGCCTACAGTATACAACAGAGAAAGACTGACAGGAAATTAAATCAGAAAAACTTACAAAATACATTATCTATATTAAACCTATGATTCTGCAGATATTTAAATTCAGCATAAAATTGATCCACAATATTCCAGAAGGAAGAAGATTGCATTTTGGCCATAAAAGTATCCAGACTGGTCTCTTCTGTGTTATCATGCCAGCCCTTATCTTCCTCTCCTTGCACGTGGGAGGCAGGAGGGATGACAGTAGATGTACACTTTCCATGTCTTTCCAAGTACCTTTCAAAAGCAGAAGTGCGGTAACCCAAATAATAAGGAATTTCATACATTCTCAGTACTTATGTATTTTGAATAAAAATTATATACCATTAAATCCTGAAAGTCTTTGGGGTTTTTCTCAGGGTATAGCCAGACAAACTCCCATTCATACAGTGCTCCACCAAGCCCATGAGCTAGTAGTTGCAATTTCTTGCCTTTGACATACGGATCCTAGAAAGGTCAGTTATAATTTCAGTTTTAAAAAAGTTTCTGTCTTGTTCTATGAATAGCGATCGCTGTAGCTCATTACCTGTTGTACCTAAAATTAGCTCTCAAAAGTTTCTGAAATTTTGAAAAATATGACCTTACATACATTGATTTTCTGAGAGTATATCAGCTATGTGTCATTTCACTCCTGGTAAAACTGGGGCAGACATGAGCAGTCCCCCGTCTCCTCCTGTCTTCCTTGCTTCAGGAAAAAACATAGTTTGATGGGATTTCTGAAAGCATGACTTGGAGAGGTGGGCATTGGACTCAGGCGCTGGGCACCAGCCTGAGCTCTTACCTCGGAGAGAGTGGGGTCCCTCCCCTCCATAACCTGCATTTATTTGTGTGGTCAGTCGTACAAATTAATTGTGCAGTTATGCTCTGGAAGTCTCCTTTTTATGATGAAGTTTTGTGTCGGAAAACAAGTTCAGTGAATGCATTAGTGGATTCTGGTGCCTTCATGCACCAAGCACCAGCCCTCAGCGGGGGTTTCATGGGTTGCCCCAACCTTGCAGAGGCGGGCATGTGGCAACTCCGGCTACCCACAAAAAGTGCTGCAGAGAAGGAGGTTGCAAGGACATTTACAAAGAAACATCTCCTTCTTCTGTTTTCCCAAATACAACTAAATATTCTTGTCTTGCTCAAATTATTTTGAAAATTAATCATTTACAATGGTTTTGTTTGGTACAATACTGTTCTCTCAAACCCCCACTGCATACAGACACGCGCACACACACGTCCACTGCAAGCTTTTTTTTGCTGAGAACCCCACCAGCTAAAAAGCATTAGAGCCACTGCTGCTGTGCACATAATCAAACACGTCTGAGTTATAGCAGTTTAACAGATTACACTTATTAGCTGAGTGACTGCGGCTGACTTTGTACATAGTTTGGGCTTTTTTTTACAATGACAAGCATAACACTTTAGCTTAAACCTCTGCGGAGGTGATTTAGGTAAGGTCTGCTGCTTTATGATTTCAGCTTTGAAAGTGCCTTTCTGTGGTCTTGGTAAAATAATTTAATTTTACCCCATGATGCCTCAACCACTTTCCTCTAAAACAGGGAGAATGGTTGCCTGACATGAAGGACCATAAAATAATTAAAGCTGTTTTGTTAACTGTTTATTTAAAATGCTAAAAGGAGATCAATATGGTGATTTGTGTGAGCAGATATTGATTTGCATGAGCAGATATTTGAGAATGTGAGTAAAGTGTTAATGCTCTTTCCTAACTAATTAATACCTGCAGAACGCTAAAAAGTCTTACAATTCACTGAATATAGGAGTATTCAAGGCCTGAAATTCCCTTCAGTTTATTCAGGCAATTACTGCCAAAATTTTTTTTTTAAAAAGGTATAAAAGCTTCATCATGATGGAGTCAATGCAGTTACCAGCCAGGACAACCTAAAAACTATTCAATAATGGTACTTTGGGTCCAATTTGAAAAGTAGCCCGAGACAGGAAGTAATTTCCTCATCCCATAAAACATTTTCAGATTACGAAAGTCCTATTCTGAGGTGAGGTATAACCAAGAAGTTTCAGAAGTTTTCACCATAAAGGAAAATTATAAAAACTCATTGTTGGAGGCATTCACCTAAGGTGTGCCCAAGCCAAGTTCAGCTCTCCCTGTGTCTGCTTCAGGGACTTCCCTCTGGGGCTGCTCCTGGACGCTGGAGCCTACCAACCTATTATGTATTCCTGTGCCGTCCTTCTGCTGGCTGAGTCTACTTTTTACAGATAAATAAATAGTTTCTGAACAAGCAGAGGTGTAAGGGTGAGGAAAGGAGGCTGACAAACTACTTGACTCAAAACAACGACATGATCCTTTTCGTAGGTGGGGACCATAAGAAATTGTTCAGAAAGTCTTTATCACAGTGGTTCCGCTTTGCAAAAATGCTATTTGGGAATAGGAAAAAAGAATGAGACTATACCCCAGCAGGGATACATGCTCACATGATATTTGGGGAAAGATGGGTTCAAGTCTCTAGTTTGCATCAGATAAAAATGGACACATATTTCTGGAGGTAGGTTTCTCTCTATATTACCAGAATCAGAATTTTCACCCTCAATTTGTAAAACATTTGAGACAAAAGTTTTCTCAAAACTGGTATTTTCCCATGAAACACTTTGCTTTTCTACAGTGACTCAGAATTTCCTGATTAAAAAATTCTGCTTAAAAAAAAAAAATAAAGCCGGTTTGACTATACTGTAATTTTTTCCTTCTGTCAGTAATGCAGTTAGTGGAATTTGGTGCATGCTGGAGTCAAGGTTAGAAGACCATTGCCCATATGTGAAATAAGCCATTTAAGTATAAAGTCTGCTATATCCTGAGGTCATGGGGGACTGACTTGACGTATCTTTGCTGCAGAGAAGCAACGAACTATTATTTTTCCCACCTTCTGCTCAGTCAGCCATCTCAGCTCCTATTGATTTCACTTGCTTTAATGTTTGGTTTGTAAGTAAGTTATACATTTTGCATTTGACCTATTACCAAGATACATTTTTACCCATTTTCTCCATTTCTATCCATGCATTTTAATCCAAATACAATTTTACAAAGGAATAGAGCATCTAATTATAAAAAAACCCTTCTCTTTGAAAGCCAAATTAGAAAATATACAACTTTTAAAATGTTCATAAAGACCCATCATTTTCTTTATCATATTCATCTTTTCTGTATCATGAGCAGAAATAGAATGAACATAATTACCCCTGCCTTCCTAACTGAGGAGCATCTTAACAGAATGGGGTAGGCTTCTAATTGTCTTCCTCCACTTACGGCCTGACTTAGGAAACTATTCAGTGTGATTGTGGACAAGATCTAAAAATGATGCAGGTGTGACAGGTGAAATTGAAGCATCTGAGTCAAAGGCTTTGCTCAAAATGTCCTTCTGGCTGCAAGGTTTTGGCCTCCTCTACTGCCCACAGCTTCTCTCCTCTCGGCAGGGTGGTGCCTACTTCACCCATCAGGCTGATCAGGACTCAGAAATCAGCTTTCTTTTCTCTAAATCTCTTGAGGAATTTGATCTAATAGCTGTTCACAGATCACAGCCAACAAACATGTGAAAAATACAGATGAAGTCACTTTATTTTTAAAACTTGGCCCTCGAGAGCATGATTGGTAGTAGTGCTTATGTGTTATATATGCTAGCTATTTCTTACAGCGTTTGCCCAAGAAATGGAGAATATATATTTAATTTCACCTCCTGCCAGGGAAAGTTCAAGCCCACATTTCCAGCCCCACAGTATAGCTCCTTAACCATTGCACTACAAGCTACTGGTGGGTTTCTGATCTTAGGACCAGAGGTATTTTCCAAAGACAGTTTAATCTAGCAGCAGGGAGTTTAATTGCTTCCAACTGGGAAGGGAGCTGCACTCCAGGTTTCTGCATCTGTACAAATGATCAAACCAGTTGCCTGTTTCACAGGTGCTGGACGTGACTGCTGGCCCTTCCTAAAACAAACCATCAGCCTCGGTTGCTCTGTGAAAGGATGGTCAGAGGTACCTCTCCCAGGCTGAGGGTATCAGATGGACAATTCACCCACCACGGCTGTCACCTCGCCAGCAGACAGCTGAGCCTGGATGTGGGCAGGATGTGGAAGCCTTCTCCATGCTCAGTGTTTGCGACCACCAGGCACCTCGTTGCCCTTACCAGGCTCCTTTCCTCAATAGCCACTTGGAGACTTTCCACATGGTGTGTTCACCGTCCCAAAGATGTTTCATGCAAAACAAGTAGCCCTCAATAAACTGCCTTTGTTGAAACACTTCTCTCTGGTTTTTTTTTCTTAGTTATTTAAATAGTACATTACTATAGCAACTACTGCCTCACTATCTTTAATGTATTAAACTTCATTACACCATATGAGGCAAGGGAATATTATTATTTTACTTTACAAAGGTGGGAGCGAGATATAGATACTAAATGGGTGTTTACATAGAAAAGCTAAGTTAGGATTTCAGCAAAGAAGGTGTACCCAGGTTAACTCTAATTTAGCAGTCACTGGTAACAACAGGAGCAAAGACAAACAATTCAGTGTGGACTAGTAACTGGGAGCCCAAAAATCCTAGCTCACACTGAAACCCACATCATCATCTGCCCCCTGCTCCCCTGCTCCAGGTCCAGGTCTCAGACAGAGGAAAGCCAAGGGAAACTCGCATTCATGCACATTTTGCAGCCAAATGTTATTTCACCTGGATGATCAGGGGGCTGACTATGGTGGGCATGAGCTTTCCTTCCACGAGTCATAATGCAATGTTTCAATCCTTCCATTGCTGCAGAGAGGAACCCAGTTCTGGACAAAGCTGAAGCAGCACTCAGCAAAGAGCCATAGCCCCCGTGCCATGCTCCATCCCACACCTGGGTCAATACTGCACTGAGCAGGCAAGCACTATATCACACAGGGTTTTGTGTGTGTGTGTATCGCGTACTGTACAGTACTATACAATTTAAGACATGTCACTTCTTGAAGTCAACAGTATTTAACTGAGAAAGCACATGAATTGATAGCACTTTATTAGCATTGCTGGCACATCGCTCCTGTAAAGCAGAGTGGCAAACGCGGTCGCTCCCTCATGTGAAGAAATGCGATGTATTATTTCAATACTCATTTTGATCTTTAATTTATTTGCTTCATTTAAAAAAAATCACTGACAGATATGTTGATTCAGAACGTCTGCTAACACTAGTGCTCTGAGGCTTATCAAAGAAAGACATGTTTGAAAAGTACGCTATATTTTGAAAAAGAAAGAAAAATCAGAAGTCATATATAACACCAGGGTACTTTTTCTTAAAATCCTGCGTGAAAAGTATCCTCAAAATTTTAACAGCAGCTGTTGCTTCAAATAGATTTTCAATTTTCTTTTTACTTTTTCGATTAAGATGTTAGAAGAACTAAGTTTAAACTTAGATTTAACTTAACCAATGAGTCAATAATTATAAAATACTGCGTATGATCAGGGGATCTAGGGTTAACATGAGTAGAAGTTGGCCACTCGTACAGACAGCTAATATATACAGGCCTGAGACACAGTCTGCAGAAGTCACCTGAAGTCTCCTTACAGTCTTTAGCAAGCTGCAAACAAAAATATTGAGTAGAATATTGCAAAGCCTGACTGTGCCCTGCATCAGAATTTGCATGGAAAACTGGTCTTTACTATGAAATCATCTTCTGGAGTCTCAGGTTATGGTTTTTAAATGCTCTGCTGCTAGTCGCGATGGTTACAAAGAAAAGCTTGAAAAAGCTAGCTGAAGGTAAGATGCTACAAGAACCTATCCCTGAGTTTTCAAAGTCTGAAATAGTGCTTGTGAAAAGCAGGAATACAGCGTTCATCTGAAAGGCTTGTTAAATCCCAGACCCTGGGGTAACAGCAGGCAGAGAATTGAATGTGTGGGGTCCTAAAGAAACAGTGAATTTCAAATCAATATAAAAATATATAACACAATTGTTACTGTAACTGAATGTTGTTCTTTTTTTTCCGTTCAAACTCCACTTCCCCTTTGGCCATATTCCTGTTATTATTACACTAAGCAGCAGAGACTTCATTAATTTCACTACCCCAGTAACTAATCTATAACCCGAACTGCTGCCACATACGAGATCGAAACTGGTGTTTAAAAATAGGTGCATATTACTAGGTTTATGAAAAAAAGGTTATTATAATTTGTGCAAGCGTTTCTTTCAGCATTGCAAAGGGAAAAATACATAAGTGATGAGGAGGAGTCAATGCTGATATGAGGAAAAGCCTCAGGATCTGCCTTGCATTGCAGCGAGCCATAACACACTGTCAGGGATGCTCTCTCTTTGTAAGGATGCCTGCGTGTGCTTCCCAGAGAGAGAAAAACTCCTTTCGCAGGCAGCAAGTCCTCTGCTGACTGTAAGGGCATGGGACGGAGGGGATTGCCGTGAGGTGGAGAAATGCAGGGGAGTGTTCCTGCAGCCCAGATGGGAGGCGAAACAGATAAACCGCTA
The DNA here is from genome assembly GCA_020745775.1 of Theristicus caerulescens. NCBI lineage: Eukaryota > Metazoa > Chordata > Aves > Pelecaniformes > Threskiornithidae > Theristicus > Theristicus caerulescens. The sequence goes on from CM036562.1 coordinate 5,631,464, forward strand.
GTCCTGGTTCTCCTAAGGGAAAAACTCTAGCAAGCCGTTATGTGAAAAGACCTCAATAATCTTGTGAGATGTCTGGGGGCACCAGAAAGGAGCCCTGCTTGGAGAACAGGCTCCTGAGGTTGCAAAGATTGTTTCAGCTTTCTTTTTGTCGTTTTCAAGTGTATAAGCCAAGGGGGTCTTATTGGTCTGTTTGGGGATTTTTTCAGGTTTTTACAGGATTTTTTTTGAGTTTTTAACACATTCAGAAGTTGCCTTGAAAATATAAATGGGGTAAAAAAACCCCCAATCTGATTGCCAGGTTTGAAGGGGAATTGCTGTTGGCGGCGTGGTACGGCACAAGCAGAACCTAAGGAGCCGCCGTCCTTCTCGCTTTACTTTATTCACCTTATGGCACGACCCAGCAAACACCCAGCGGCCGACGCTCCTCTCACGCTCCTCTTCCTCCGCTCTGCTCCAGCCCTTTGAAACAGTCCGTTTACCTCTGTGCCCTGCCTGAGTGCTCCTTGTCCACTATATCCATCTTTTGTTGCTTGATATGGAGTGATGTGAACTCTCAGAGTCTCTGGCTTAAAAGCCCCACTTTCGGGAATCGTGTGAAAAGCATTTCTTTTAAAATGAAAAAAGCAAACAAAACTTTTTTTTTTTAACCGTCAAGGCTATAGATAAGAGCATAGAAATATGTGAAAGTAACCAGCTTATTGGTACTGGAGGTGTCTACTTTGGATAGAATATAAAACCCATCTACAAATATTCCAAGGCACATTTTATAACAGACATTTGACTATTGAAATAATAGTAAAAGCAAAAATAATGGAATAATCTTTTTTTTTAAAAAAAAAATCAGGTTCTCTCTTCAATCTATAACAATATTCCATTTAATGACTTGATCTATTATATAGTTCTGTTATATGATAATAAATTTAATATAGTCCCATTTCAAAAGTGCTTTCCAAGATTATTCTATCAATTATTCTTATTAAAGTCTTCTGATGGTCCTGTGGGGTGGATTGTGCAAATTCGAGGTATATTGTTATTACACCTCCCTAACCCTTTAAAACATGGCTAGCGTAGATGTTAAATTTTGAGCGTTATTACACTAACATGTTGCTTTTTTGTATTAGCAAAACCTTACGCAATAACACTGTCAAAGGAAAGTAATGCCATGGTTAGCTGTACATTGAGCAAACTAATGGATCTGAAAGAAATTGCAATGTGGTAAATAATCTTCTGTCTACTATAATTAAGGATGTAGTTGAGAAGAGGAAGATTACTTATCTGCTAGCATGAAAGGAAAAGGCCGTGAATGAAAATAAATTACGTGCAGCCCTCTCCAGCAAAGAGGACTGCCCCTTGGTGCTCACTCCAGGAGATTTATGCATTTCTGCTGACGTTTCTGCGTCTGCCCCCGCTCTGGCGCGGAGCAGGCAGCTGCCCCGGCAGCCACTCCTGCCGGGTGTGAGTCCCACAGGGCTGGCGGGAGGATGGAGGGGAAACCTGCAACCTGACGGCTGCCACTGCTCCTCTTCTACATCAGGAAAAGGTAACGCCAACATCATCGCGGCACCAGCCTCCTCATGCTGCACCAGCGACCTAACACCTCATTATACGACATTAGCAAATTATTCTCCATTCAGATGTTGCAAGTACTGACACGACATTTCTTTGGCTGATGTGACCTGATGTACGCCTATGTATATATCATGTCATATTGAACCATGGTAACTAAAAGCTCCTGAAAACTGGGAAATCCTTGAATGACTCGACAGCAAGTACTGTTTAACTACAACGTGAACTATCCTCCTCCTCCCTGCCCTGCCCTTTAGAAGTGTTTATAGGATGTTCGTTCCCCAGACCCCAGCTCTCAGCACACATGATCATCTGACAGCAAAACCAGCAGATAGGTGGAGAATAATTTCACCTGGGGGTGATTTCACATGAGATTATTTGCAGGGAATGTAGCATGATGTACTTTGGAGAGTAGCGAATGACCCATCTACCTGTGTGCCAGCCAAAGAGACTGTATCAATACAGTGCCAAGACCAAACTAAAACAAATGTTTCATCCCACCTCCTCTTTATTTGTGGGTTTCCTCCCACCTGCAAAGATAAGGTCCTGGCTACCTCCAGTGAGAGACAGTGCTAGAGAGGAAAAAGCTGGGAGGAACAATTTCTGGAACAGAAGACGTGTATTCCATGAAATATGAAATTATTCATATTCATAGGGGTTCAGGGACCCTGTGCAATGTTGCTAATACTTTGGATGCAGAAAAAATCAAAATCACTTTTATTATATTTCAGATGTTGCTATCTCACTATGGATCTTGGCATGGTCAAAAAGCAGGAATTTCCTTCTCTCCAGCACTTGCAAGAAAGACGCAAGGACACCTCAGAAGGGACAACAAGGTTACACAGAGAGTTTTTTTCTAACTCTAGTATGTGGCTGGCTAATTCCATGAAGTGTGAGCATCTTATGAAGTTGTCACTATACATTTGGCAGTGGATGCTCTTACTGTCTATACAAACCCTTACTCTTTAGAATCCCGACATTGGGATTCTAAACATTGAGTTCCAGAGGTTAATAGCATGAGAAGAAGGTGGGAGAGAAGATGTATAATTTTATGTTTTCTTATATGTTTGAAAGGAGAGAGCTTTCAGTTTTATTGGATGTTTTATCCCTCTTACATTAGGAAAGTTTATATGATCTCAGAGTTTACCTCCTGGTACGTAATATACAGCACTTAGTATTTTATTTACTGCTTCCTTTTTTAACATTTCTGCACAAGTTGAACCATCTTACTATTTTCTCTTTCTCCACACGTAAAACCAAAATTATCTAAAGGTTTCTCTTTTTTTACAGTTTGCATCTTTGCTCAGTATATCCCTTTATTAGTGTTACACATTCTATGAAATAACCAAAATTGAAGACATAATTACAGTTCAGGCCATACCATTGAGATGATTTGTTGATACTATAACCTCTCCAGCAGTAAAAAATGCAGCAGAAAGATATCCTAGTATTTTGTTTGCCTTTCGTTCTACCATTATGGCCAGGTATAGTATTATACATTCCACTACACAACTCAAAAATGTGAGAGAATGGATTAAAATAGATATGTTTATTTTTACCAGCAACTGTAATGCTTTCAAGAGGTACTTTCTGGTTAAAAGGTGCAGACTTAGTGGTTCTTTTTGTCCTTTTGCAATCACAGCATCACCTAAGCTGATAAGCATCCTGGCTCGCACAGACCTTAGGATTAGAAATACTGGCTCATAATCATTCTGAAAGCTCCTGGAGCAATCCAGAGGCCAAACTATATTACTCTGCATTGGTACAATATTGCTTCACAGGAGAACCTGAAGAAATGTAGTAATTTGAATGGACGGGAGTTCAGATGGAGGCTTTGATTGAATCTATTTTATCCAGAAAATCCAGGTGTGTAAACTGTAAGTTGTGACTCCGTGAGCCAGTCTGGGGAACAAACATCCTCTTTGATTGCAAAGGATAAATTCCAGCTCAGTGTTCTCAACATTGCCTCTTCCTTTTCTCCTTACAGGTTTCCAGATGTCCTACAGAGTGTCCCCTTTCTGGAAAAGCAGCGCAACACTAAGAAAAACGAGGTACAAATCCTTTTTCTGCCCCCAACTTCCCACATTAGCTTGGCTAAGTTGGTCAAGATTTGAATCTCGTTTCTGATTTAAGGCTGTGCCAATATGTTTTTCTGCAAAGCACTGGCTGCCTGAGGACCCATAAGCTGTATATACATATACATATACATATACATATACATATACATATACATATACATATACATATACATATACATAATAGTGTCCGGTCTATGCAGAAGTGCCATAAATATCCCAGAAAGTTTCCCAGGAAGGTGAGCTCTTACTTTACTGGAAGTATCAAACTAGAGGTTTTTTTGCTGTTACTTTTCTTCTCAGTCTAATTTCTAATTTTGTTTACTTTCTTGATATGACCACTGACATCTGCGGAGGAGATTGCTGACTGCAAATATATCTCTCTTTGGCAGAGTCATCCCAGTAATTTGTGCTGATCGTATGAATATTTAGGTAGTTAATACAGCAGGGGAAGGGTTTCTTTTTTCAAAGGGGAAAAGAAGTTCTCTCTACATGGTGTTGTGTGAAAATATGGGATCTCCTTGAACAATTCAGTTAGGAAGAAATTTTGAGTTCAAGTGAAAAATGCTTATTTTCAGTTACTCCAGTGTAGATTTGAAATTACTTTATTGAAGTAAGTGAATTTATTTCTGTGTTACCTTGGGTTAAACGCTCAGAATTTAGCCACACTGCACCAGTATGCATTTTTCCCTACTAAAAAGGCAGGATAGCATAACTTATTTTTTAATGGTGAAGAAGGTGGCATTAGCACTGTATTTGAAGTGGAAGTTTTAGCTCCTGTGTCACACAACTGCCAGGGAAATGTCACATATGAGCAAAGGACTGCAGCCTGCCCTACCTCGGGCAGTAATTACTTTCCTGGCTTGGAGTAGTTTGCTTGTGGTGTATTTCATTTAAAAGAATGTCTTTTCCATATCAATTTGGAAAAATATATATATTACATATACATGTACATACATATATGCATGTGTATATATTCTGGCAATGAGAAAAAGCAGTTTAGGAAATATGCAGCATAAGTGGCATCCCTCTAGTAAGGTCAAGAACGAGACTGAAGACAAGTCACATCGGGAAAAAAAAAAAAACAACCCTCAAAATCATGAGACTTTCAGTGCGTGAATTAGTTAGCCTAAAGTCAACCCAATTACTGTCTCTCCAGTGTTGATTCTAATTCCTTCTGGATATTTTTATTCATTTCCTTGAGCTTCCCTCAGGCTGATTTCTGACTTTTTAAGCCAATTTTTAGGTTTGGGGTTGTTTGTTTTGGAAACTTCAGAATATTTGTAGTTTTCATGTCGCAGATATCATGGCTTAATGGACTAAGCCTGCAGCTCTGTATTTCACACTAAATGAAGGGAAAATAAAAATCTGTTAACAACTTATTTTATAATAACTCCTGAATATGTGAATTACATTTTGGAGTAAAAATAGAAAGGCTTTTAAAATCAAAACTAAGGAAACAATCTCTGTGTATTCAGAACAGCTCTTAAATCAAATGATTGTTTTGGGTTTGGGTTTTTATTACTGTTGTTAACATTTTCAAGGAAAAGTATGTAAAATAACCCAGTATTTCATTTCAAATCTGGTGAGTTTTATAGGAGATCATTGGTAATTGGAAAAAAATTCGATGTAACTCCAAATGTCCATTGCAGTGTGAATGCAAAGCTATTAGCCTAGCTACTGAGATTATTCGGATTTGGAGTTTCTTATAAAATCACTGCAAACAGAAGGCAGCAGTAAAAGAAAATATCCTGAAATCTCTGCTTAACAGACAGGAAAAACAAGAGAGGAAAGGGGAGAGAGAGAAGGATGGAGCTGATGGTAGATTAAAAACCCTATTGTCCTAACAGTCAACTTTGAAGAAGTTCAAAGAAACATAAAGCCTTTATAGAGAGAGCTTTAAAGAGAAAGGGAATAAAAATGATCATTCTAAAATTGCTAACTTATTCACTTGTGGCTCTATTACTCCAGCAAGACACCCACAGCTTCCCTTCATGCCAAATGGAGTAGCACACATGCATCAGCAGACTGACAAGACAAACTAACAACATTTTATGTAGGGAGCTATATTTGACATAGCTCAGTGCAGTCTTTTATAATTCTATAAAACTACAGTTGTGGTTTTTCAAAATCACCGTTACCAAACCTATTTTCTCCATTTGCGCATACTCATCCTGTCCAGAAAAGTACTAAAAATACGTGCAACAATTGTGGGTCCCTTTTTCCTACTTCTAAATTTACCATTGTTCTACCAATAGAATCCCATAGTTTTGGTTCTCTCCTGAAATTCAGACTTACATTAATTTAATGTTATTATTAATCGACGACATCTACAAGGTCTGTGTAGCAAGACCTTGCATAAATTTAAAATATGTCAATAAAATTGAATCCATGCTAATGAAGTAATAATTCGCTAACATTTTCATGCTCTCTTAATGAGCAGAAGATGAAGGTGCAGCTTGAATCATGACTGCATATCGCTATTGTGATATTATTTCACCTTATTCCTTTAAACAAATCTGAACTACATGAGTCAAGATGAGATTGCATCAGAAATGGGATGGAAGGAGCAGCAGCAGCTATTTTTCAGTAGCATAATCTCTTACAATATATTCTTGCTGATAACTTGGGGGGGAGGGGTTCTTTTTGTGCCGATGCACACAGTTTAAGCTCTCACCTTGAAGTTAATTTTATACTGCAGTAGGCAGAGCAGCCATTACATAGGAGCAGAATGAAATTCAGAGAAACTCATTTCACATGCAAACACACAGGACCTGTGAGCGCTCTGGAGTGCTGCTACGATGCAAAGGCCTGTCTTCCTGAGACGGCGGCGGAGAGTGGCTCAGCAGGAGGATGCTCCTCGATGACCTGTAGAAATGCAAATACATCTCACTAACCAGCCACAAGTCACTTAAGTCTAGAATTAAAAATGATGAAAAATAGCAGAACGCAAAGCTTTAGGTATTAGGAACTTGGACTAAAAGTTGAATGCCTTGTAAGTATGAACCAAAGAAACCAATGCACTGCGCAGGGATGCGCCCTGATCTGCAACAAGAAATACCAATGACAGAGGTGAGCCTAAAATCTCATTGCTGTCCTGAGCTGAGCTGCCCGAGCTGAGGCTGAGGGCACAGTACCTGTGTTGCCTGGAATGAAGCGTAGAGACATCTTGTAAAGGCAGCTGCCCACTGCCGCCCTTCCAGGTAGGGCTTTCTCCCTCTATAACCCAGCTGGATGATGAGGTACTACTGACCCATACAGAATGCAAGAGTTTCTGTCCAAAAGACCCATTTCTAGACCCACCCTAAGGAGATGTGACCTCTTCCCTTGTGTCAGAGGGTGCCTGGCTGGAGGGACACCCTCTGGGTCTCCTATTTCTACTCGCCAGAGGATCAGAAGTGGGTGAGAACAGGATTTTCTGAGTTTAACATTTAGGGCTCCCAGTCGGTAGAAAGTAGCTCTGCTTCCACGTCTTGCTCCCATACATCTTATTCTTCATACCATGAATAGTTATTGGATATACATGGAAATAACTCTGATTAACAGAACGTTATCAGGGATAACAGGGAAGAACACAACCATGAGAGAAAAAAAAAAACAAAAATGAAAGATGGCATTTTGAGATGCCTAAGAGGCTTGTTTTCTTCACGAATAGTTGGGTACTGCAAGGTAAGTCTATTACTTCTGCACGAATGGGATAACCGATACCCGAGCACATTCTGCAGCACAGAATAAACTGGATACAATTGTGAGGAATTCAGATTTGAACTAACAGCATTTTTTTTCTCTCCTCCATTTTTTTTTTTGTGAGGACAGGGAGGTGTTTAGAGGAGGAGAGGGACAAGGCTGCGCTGACTCTAGTTTTTCACCTGACATTTCTCAGGTGAGAGACAGGTCCTGGGAATTAATCAGAACCCCTGTGCCAAGGTTGCCATTTTTCTTCAAATAAAGCTGCTTTTGCCAATATGCTCCTAATTCATGATGTTTACCTTGACCACAACCCAGTTTTAGATACAGTAATTCTGGTTTATCAGGTCCTAAGGAACCTACCGAAACAGTTTTGATGTATACACAGACACACCCCATACTGGGGTGCGCATTAAAGCCTTATTTGCAGGATCGAAGCTTTGACTGTAGAAGCTGTGAATGGGATGTTCTTGGCATTTCTGGTGGGCAGCGTAGAAATGAGTATTTATGTACAGGTGCTTCCTGACTGTGTTCCCCCACCCATAGCCTTTTACATAGTTTATTGCTTTTCCTGGTATGGGAGTGGAGCAATACTATGCTGGGTTGCTGCCAAGCTGAGGATGCTATTAAAACTGCATTTTAAGGTTTACATTTTGAGTGCTCTTTTATGCAACTTCAGATTTTGGCTGAAATGTTGTAATGCTGGAGAAATGTCTAAAAATAATACTTTATAATTGCAACGTATAAATCTTACATAACGCTGCCTTTCAGCTGAGACAGGTACATTTGCAATGGGAAACTGAAGCCCTCGGTGCTTCTGGCTACAGCAGAGATTCAAATGGTGAGGAAAAAAAGAAAAAGCCTTGTTCTTTCCTGTAGACTTGTTTGATATTACTGTCAGTATTCATGTCTATTACTAGTGGCATCTCAAGACCCGAACAAGATGCTAACCACGGCACAAATACGGAGTACATGAATTTACGCAAGGACATGGCAGACGGGACTGAGTAAGATGGCAGCAAATCTGTTAAGGCTGCAATCTTTTTTCTCTAGGCTTGAGTAAGGGTGGATCTAAGTGAGTAATGGGGACAGGCTGGGGCAGCGATAGGAAAGTGTGAAAATAGATGCCAAGGTGAAGAGGTTGAAGGAAGTTGGCAGGATTCTTCGCCAGTAGGACAGGATCAAGAGAAATTTTGCACGTCTGAGCTATAAGCAATCAGTGCAAAGCATTTAGCAAGGGGCAGGCTCAAGCTTGGGACTCAGGATTTCTTTTTTCTTGTCTTTCTGTTCATACCTTATATTAATTTCTCTGAAATTTAAAATATGGTTGAAGTAAGGGAATTATAAGTTAACTAATAATCATTAGACCCAAACTAAGTAAGTTTTGTCTGGAAGAAGCACAAAAAGAAACCAAGTCTATCTCTGAATATAAAAGAAATTTCAAAACAGAGCTATTTTTTAAGTGTCTTTAGACTTTAAGCAAGAACAAGACTTTTCCTGTTTAATTTGGTTGAGGTGTGAGATCAGTTTTTACTCTTCTGGATCCACTTTTTAGCATACTTAATTTTTTGGTTTGGTAAAGAAAAAGCATATAATTGTGATAGCTATGGCTATATTTTTGCAATTTAAGGATCAGAACATGCAAATTCTATCTTGAAATTATTGCACATTTTAATCTTCTCATCTGAGGCCTTCAGTATATGATTGTACAGGTGTGTACTGACTTCCTAACAAGGTCCAAAATGCAAATCCCTCTCACTAAGCCATTCTTTATTCAGCAAGAAGTAAAACTAATAATTAAATTGATTTTTTTCTCACTATCATTAGGTGGGAGAGGATAGAATACTGGGCAAGAATAAGACACCTGCTTATTACATTGTAAGATATTTTCATATTCCCCGTTGAGCATGTTATGAATAATGGCTTTTGATAAATTTCTCCAGTCTTATTCAAGGAAAAATTGTTGTCTTCATCAGAAGAGGCAAAAGAAATCTTTTTCTCTTTTTCCTTTTGCCCGGATCTCATATGTCTGTGGTTGCTATAGAAAGCTATTACTGGAACTCATATCTAATAAGTTTTCTTCTCCATCATCAAATAACTCTCTAATACCCAGTATTCCTAGGTGTTTGTTTTAGATATTGTTCTCCATGATCTTTTTTTTTTTTCTTTTTTTAACTTGCAAAAGGGTCAAGGTTTTCTTTTCTCTCCAGATACCTTCTAACTTCAAAATTTCTGAATTTAATGTAACTCCTCCTTTGTCAAGCAACACCCACCAATATATATAGCAAACCACTCTCACTTGTTTTGCTTTTGCTCTGTTGTGAAAATAGTGTTTCAGATGGATGCTGACTGTTCATGGTTCCTGCTGTAGCTGACAAGGACCAGTTTCGGTTGCCTGACATTTTCAGGTGGACTGATTTATGCAGGGTGGCAAGTCTTTGCATCTTTCTTCCATAGTAGCAGGGATGCTGTTAGCCTCTGCTGGGCCAGCAGGAGCCAGGATGGGAATGGGAAGTGGGGTGGGCAAGAAGAGTTTTTAAAAAAAAAAAAAAAGTGGCAAAGCACAGAACTAATGTTTTTTTCCATTTTCAGACAAAATAGCCATGGCAGCAGCCTTGCTTCTGAAAAGCAGATGTAACGTGGGTGACAGGAAAAGGGTGAACTTAAAAGTCTTGAGAGTAGTTCTTGCAAAGCATGCGGCACCCATTTGTATGGGTGACTGGTAAAGATGGAGTTTTGCCTAGGGCAGCAGAGCCCCTTCAGTCTGACCGAGTAAAGGGATTATTCAGGAAAGCTGATTTTCAGTCAGTGTCAGGTACGTGCAGCAGATGATGCATAACTTGATGATGCATCATTTATGTTATTGTCCTATGAGGGTTATGAATTCCAAAACGTTAAAAGGACTGTATGACACACATCTTCTTTTTTCCACTCCCTTTAGTCAAATACAGAAGTAAAGATGTACCAAAAGCAGAAATGTTAGCTGAATTATACCCCATCACAAGAGTTTTATATATCAAACAAAAAAGATTCATACTTTTAATTATGCAGAGTGAAATGCAATAGTAAACTCAAAGACCTTTTTTTATCTTAATGCTTAAATGTTAAGCTAGATATAAAAAGGATGCATAAATAAATTATAAATTGTTGATTACTTTGAAAGCTTGTTTGAAATTTTTGTATTGTGTTGCTGACAGCGAGTGTCCTGAATTGGCCTAACAGATGCAACTTACTCTAGAAAACACCACGACGGCGTGTGTATTCATTCACCTGATGGCGAGATGGGGGGTCGGGGTTCAAAGTACTGAAGTGATTCTGTCCACATGAAAACAAAGCCATTGCATAATCTGTTACAACAAGTTTGTGAGATTTCTAACAGAGGAACAGTGAAGGGAAAAAATAATTCTAAATTCAGCCATTAAATCTGACCTGGACTTGAAGGATGCATACAAAAAATATGACCTTGACTTCCCTGTGTTGAGTATTTCAGTGTAGCATAAATCTATGTTTAGCTAGTTCCCCACTGCCTGCCTTCATTTCTACCAAACATTGCATTTGTACAGATGCAAGCTCACACTTCACCATATGTACACTCATTCCACAGCATCTTTTAAGGTGCCTGGAATTGGTATAGCAAGTGGCAGAGCATGCGTTTAATGGTCTGACTTCAAAATTATACCTATTCTTCATGCACTGTGCATTCACTCACTTCAAAACAGGAGCTACTACCCTTAATCAGTCCTTTTCTTCAGGTTGTCATCATGTCTTCTTCAATCTGTCCTGGTGTTCTTGCTCAGGTGCTGGCATTTATAGGCTCCTGGCAAGCTCACAAATCCTCTCTCTACCACCCAGCGGGATGAGCGTTGGTTTTCAATAGCTGAGGGCAAGGCATGCAGGCAGGCAGGCAAGTAACAGCACGGTCCTTCTTCTTTGCAGCCTGCGGACAGGTCAGGTGTTACTAAGAGTTAACACACCATGGAGTGGGATGTGAAGCTGGCATCCGAATCTCTGTTTGCTTTTACAGCTCTCTCTGCTGTTTGATTAGAAAATCAGGGTTAGTCACTTCCCTTGGGAAACGCCACTCCCCTCCAAGGCAATTGCTGTGCTCTGGAAGTCTACGTGAATATTGGCCTGCGATGCCCTTCTGGGAATATAGATATTTGGTACAGTGGAAACGGCTTTTATGCATTGCATGGAAAAGCCAGAGGAACCTGCTATCACAGCCCTTTCCTGCCACAGCTACTTTATAGAGCCACACAGGCACTGAAATCAGCTGCTCTTTGAAAAAGCTCAGACAAATGGAGAATATTTGATCCAGTGATGCATACTTTTCACTAGATTAATTTCATGCTATTTAGACCTCTCCTGGAGGAACAGGTAAATGAGTGGGGCAACCAAAGGCAATGCCTGACAATTTTAGCACAAAGCCAGCATCCAGTGGAAGAGCAGGACCTTGCCGCATAGGTACTGCCCCATCCGCATTCCCCCTTGAATGACCTTATTGCCAGCTCCATCTGTGCTACAGCCTTAGCGGGTTGTGTGTTTCCTATCAGAGCTCTGCAAAATTAGGAAGGCAGTTTTACTTCTGTCTTGAATTGCCATAATTAAGATGCTTTTTGCATCTGATGCCTCTCTGCGTGCTGAAAACAGATCACGTTTCCTGGATCGTCCCCCCGCTTCTTCCTGTGCCATCCACCACCCACCTCTGCCTGCGCTGGCTGCCTTCCGCACTGCGCAGGGAAGGGCAACATATGCTCCATAATCAGGAGCATCTCCCCTCCAAAATTTGGGATGGATGGGTGGCCAGCCGCAGTATGACAGGCGACAGACAGAACGCAGCTCATGCGTAGGACCTAAGGGTAGGGAGAACAACGCATGCCAAAATCTCCGAGGTCTGGGTGTGCTCCTGGTGGGTTTTGATGCTGGGCCAGACCTGCTGCCCCAGCTCCTTAGCTGCTCCGTGTCCTCACTCCCCCAGGGCAAAATGCGGTGGGGCTGCGTCTTTAGGAAACTCAGATGAGCCCTGAAGCTGGGGGTTTCACCTTGCGTTGCCCGCCTCCTTGGAGAGGAGCATACGCTTCTCCCTGAGATGGTAATGAGGAATGCAGGTCCCGGGAAGTGGGATCACGGTGCTGAATGCCAGGGCTGACATCCCGCAGCCCTGGGAAGGAGGCCAGTGCATCTCTTGAATCTGAATTTAAGGCCCTAGGCTGCCAGGATTTTGTTACATAGATCTCATTCTCTATGCACCGGACCAGATCTTGCACTTTGAACGTATCACTCAAGCTGCTGAGAACAGGGTTCAGTGAGCTGAACCTGCAGGATCAGACTCTGCCCGCTATGTAAAGTCTGAGCTCAGGCAGCAGGCTGGGCTTTAAAGGAAGGAAATCTCATATTTATTCATGATTTAATTAAGAGAGATCAGGCTTTTCAGCCTGTTTTGAATATACATGAAAACAAATATATAGATAAGGCTATCGTTCCTCATATCAGCCTTGCGCTTCTAAACAGAATATAAGCAGTTCCAAATACTCTTGATAGAGTGATTTAATCCATCACTGGGGTCAGACCCTTCTTTTCCCGTACAGGGATTTAGAGCGTGATACTACAGGTTTGAATCCTGAACACCAAACAAAAGACACACGAAAAGCAAAAATCCCTCACTGAATTTTGTTCCAGCCTTGTTTGAACACAAACCTCCCTATGCTCTGGGTTTTATTCATTAAAATAAAGCACACAAAATAACTCTCACCTACTATTATTAATCATAAGGATTTGCTCAGGAAAACAAATATACTTGGGTTTTCAGAACAAATCGATTCAGAGAAAGGGAATATTTTGGCTGCTATGAAGAGGGTAAAACCAAACATCTTTGCTGTTGCTAGTTTGCAGCGGGCTCCGAGATGGACTGTTGGTGATGTGTGATGCTATTTTTAAACAGCAATTGTTTAATCACTTCTGTTCCCCTGGGCTGAGACTAAAAATGGTGCCTCCAGAGCACTTTGTCTACAAGCAGGTAGAAATAATTTGATCACATCCTTTATGGCTGCAGAGGAGACGGAGCTGTATGAAGTATTGGCAACACATTTCACAAAGAATCTAAATATTGAGCAGAAGTGAGAGTGTGTTGATCGTGACATCTAAGTAAGTGGCGTAATGTCACCAAGCGATCTGCTATGAAACGTATCATCTCCAACAGAAAAGGGAATAGCTCGTTTAAAACTGTATATTCTTTTCTGGCTTTCTTTTTTTGCTGCAGAGTTAACTCTTGGGGCTCATGTACTCGCTTTACATGAAAGGCATAGTATTCTGAAGGACATATGTAATTGTATGTAAGCATTTCAAGCGTGGGTATTTCTGAAATTGTTTATTGGACTTGCTGTTGGTTTGTTATAGTTGACAGCTCTATTGTGAACTTCTACCAGGGAAAGCATAATTAAATACAGATGGACTTGCCAGGAAGACAGTGTGACAGTGTCTCACCAACAAGATCCGAACCGTAGCCTCCTTGCAATTCTTTACCAAAAAAAAGTGTTTCTATATCTGGACTTTTACAGCACACCTGGATCTTACTTGTAATACAGAAACAATTCCTATTACTAATGTTAGGAGCGGTGACTCTTGCAGAAAAGCATTCATTTCAGCAAACTGGAGATATTTCCTCAGTCAAACTGTGATGTAACTCTGCGTAAATCAGCAGCGTTATGCAAGCGAGAAACTTGACCTAATAGATAGAGCAAACACTTAAACCTCCAGCACATAGAGTAATAGCCCAGCTTCACAGATGTCAATGGGAATTTTACTATTGACTTCCATAGGGCCAGGATCTCACCCATATCTGCATAGATGATTAATAGCTCCCCTGCCTTTCAATATCCTCTCTGGCTAACAATAAATTATCTCTGCCAGTGATTACTTTTAAGATGTAGCTCATAAAAATGCTTGTGAAAAGCAAATAGTTTTGCCTTTGGGACAGACTATATTAAAGTAAGTGTTGGATATTTTTGAAATCTTCCCCAGATGGATTGCCATAGGGCACTACAAGATCTTCCTGCCTTCATTTCAAATAATCCCAGCCGCTTGTCCTGCTATAGTGTTATCCTTGTAGATTTTTTCAGAAAGGAGGAATTAAGCTTTCTATCAAAGTGCATTTAATATGAGTGTTTGTTAAATGGTTTTGCCTCCTTCCTTGTTTATGGGTTTGCAGAGATACTTTTGTTTACTTTGAGAAAAGACATAAATACAGTCCCTGGTGTCTGGTTTTTTTTTTTTTTTTTTGCATACACATGTACCCCTAAGAAATAGTGCTCAGTACAAGTTGATGACAGGAATCTGTTATTGTAATTTTAGTTTCATTGTCTTAAAGTATTGGCCAAGTGCCAGCTTCAGGATATACATCACTGAAAGAAAAAGCTTACTGATGAAGAAGTAAATAAGCTCTGATTTTGAAAGCTGCAGGACCCCTTCATTCAGTTATCTTCCTGTGGGTCACTGGCTATTTAACACCTCTTTCTGTCAGATAAGTCATTCCCATTCCTGCCTCTCCTCCCCCTTTTTCTTGATTTGAATAAGCTTTTAAGATCAGCTGGAGAAGGCTTCCACCAGAGCCACTAGTCCCAACTGGTCCAGCTGCTAGCCAGTTTCTCTTTCCTGTTCATTTCTTGGGTTACCCTTTCCATCTTTTCTTGCTCCCTGTATCATTTACTCACTTTTCTTCAATCTCCTGCATCCTTATTCAGAGGAAGGGCACTGAGTTACTGGTGTATACAAGGCTTCTGCATGTATTAAGATAGACAAAGTGTAAACCGCAATGTAAGTGATGTCTTCTTGGCTTGTATGTCATATTGCAGAAATATTCAGTCTCCTTGGGGACTCCAGTAGTGACTTCCACTTTCTCCACTGAGAAAATAATAATTTACTGCTACCCTTTGTTTCTTATCTGTTATTTATCCATGAAGAACTTCCTCTCTCATCCTGCTGCAATTTTCTTTAAAGACTTCTTTGACAGGAATCCCTGAAAGCCCTTTGAAAACGAACAGGCAGATGTTGAACCATGTCCCTCTTGCATGGAGAAGAGCAGCTGAGCTCCATTTTTCTACATGTGGGGAGAAGAGTTGTCATGTTGTCATCAAGGAAAAAGGGCTGGAGAACAACAGGTCCATATTCATATCCTCGTGATTAGCCCTGAAAGTGAAGTCTCAGTATCTCAGGCCAGGTCCCTCACAGCCACAGACATACACCTATGTTTTGATATCACCTGCCCTCTTTTGCTGCTGTTCCAGTCTTGAACAAAAGTTTTGAAGGCCTTGAAGTTATTTTGCACACATAACTGGCATTGGATATTACCTAATATTGAGTGCCCTTTTATTTCTGTATGAGCACACAGCCTGCTGCCGCCTTCTCTTTAGATGGGCATGTAGCACGCAGCCATGAAAGAGCTTCTCAGGTTATTGAAGTGAGTACCCATATGAACCAGGATCACTGGAAGAAGGGATCAGTTTATCCTAAAGGATAAAGTCTCTCTACTCTTCTCCTTTTCCTCCAGTACCACTGCCTTTATCCTCATCCCAGGCAGCGAACGTGACACAATTTGTACTGCCCAGAGGAGGAGGATAGCCATCCTTTAGAGGAGGGAGGGAAAGGGGAAGAGTGGCAAATCAGCATTTTGAATTATGATCACATTTTGCAAGAGGAATCTATCTAAAGCCCTACGCAGTGATTGCAAAGCTACTACCTAGAAGACTTACCTAGCAACTTGCTTAAGGAACCTTCTTCCTGATCTACTCAGGGTACACTGCAGAGCTTGGGAAGGAAAACAGGCTTCTGCGTGTCCCACCAGATCAGCCATGTCCAAGTGAGCAAAAGTCCTCCCTGCGAGGGAAGGCTAACAGCAAATGAGTTGCACTTCAAACCCAGGAGAGTCAAAGTCATTCTATGGGAAGAGTCACTCTGCAGTTTTAGGACAGGGATTAAATTTAATGTACAGGGCCACACTATAGTCATTTGTGCGCTCACACAGAGAGCAGATCTACCTGCTTCTGCTATAAGGAAGAAGAGTTATATAAAGATGAATGTGATCTTTGTTTAGAAATTGAATTTGAATTTTCAATACCTTGTTGTTTCCCTCAGCATCATTCACTGTATTTTCTCATTTCTAACTCTTTTTCTCCTCCATGTAGCAATGTCTGAGTTTCATTGTTATTCCATCTACTGACATGAAAGAGTAAATGCTGTGATTCCCTAACAGCATTAGCCGAATAAGCTGGGGGTAGTTAACCCCTCAGAGGGTTTCTGTTCCCTTGTGAAGCACGTCGCAACATGTTTCACAACAGCTGCACCTCTTGAACTTTTTTTTTTAATATCAGAGTTGAACTTTTTTCCGCCAGTACTTTCCTTTGCCCCTTCTGCCACCTTCCTTCTTCATGCTCCGTAAGCGCATTTATGCAGACACAAGACGTAGGCAGCTGTTTGACAAGGAGGTATTTGACACCCCCAAGGTCATATGCGTAAAGTTTTGTTAGCTACAAAGTGCAGTGTTTACTCTAACATCACCCAGCAGATAAAAGGACAATATATTTTAACGTTCTACCAAAGTGGAAAGGCAGCCATAAAAAGAGAATATTAACATAACTTTAAAATTCCTACTTTTTAAGTATGCATCATAATTAACTCATTTTTTTTGTCTAATAGAATACATGAATGTATGTCAATTCTCTTATTTTGAGAACTACATCATTGCAAGTTACAATATCCTTTTGCAGTTTCTATTCCCATAAACCTTGAATTCTTTGCTAATTCTGTTGGAAAAGTAATTATTCTGCTTTTTAAAATACATTATAACTATGAGGGAAGACAATTTATCAATTTAAATGGTCATACTTAAATAAGTTCTCTTTAGAATTAACTGAAGCCTTAACCCCCTTATACACACACAGTTCTCAAAAAATAAAACATAATGTAAAGAGTGATTGGCATTAGAGAGATGTCACTGTAATTTTCCTTTGCGAGCTGTATCTTGACGGGGGAGAAGCTGTTTGTTTTCAAGGTTTTAGGCTCCTTTTCCCCAAGACTGAAAGATTTTCGGTTTTATGCCTAGTTTAAAACAATTATTTGAGCAGTAGCCTATGGGGGGCACTCAAGTACTGCAAACAGATCCTACTCCTCCCAAACTAGTCAGATTATGCTGCGATGGAATGGGGCAGACCCTGGGGCACATTTTCACATTACCTTTTATATAGAGAACCAAAGTGAGTAAAATAAACTAAAACATTTTTTGTCGCAGCCTTACTATTCCCTGATGAAAGACAAAGTGATATTAAAAGGTGCATTTAAATGGCATTCAGAGCCTGATTATGCTAAAAGCGTAAAAGCATCGCGTAGACTGTGGAGCTTGTCTGCATTTTTTAAATTCTAAACAAGGTACTTTGTACATTATGTTTCGATGGTAGATACAATTATTATTTGCCTACTGAGTTTTTGGGGTTGTTTTAAACTTTAATGACAGTCACATGCTCTATTCTTGATTTTATGGAGTGAAACAATTATTCATTCAAATTACTTTTGAAAATAATTTTTTTTTTGCCGTGAAGGAAAATTTTGCCTACTGTTGTAGTCGTGGCTGTTTGCCACAGCAGTCATTTGGACTGCTACCGTAAAGCCTTTATCTGATGGCAAAAACCTTGTACCAGATGTTCCTTTATTTGATCTGTGTTATGATTAATCAGATTTAGCCCAAAACCAGAATGAAAATCCTGCTATGGCACCTGGCTGCCATCACACAATAATTTGCTTTGAAGTGGGGGAGAAGGCTCATTTAATCTTTAAAAAGCTGTGGTGCAGACCCATAAGTTTTCATTCCGATAGATTTTGGAGGAAGATACTGTACAAGTGAATATAATAGCTGTCGGCAGGATAATTTTCCAAGCATTCCAAACTGGTAAATACTACTAATTTCTCCTAAAGGAAATGTTAAAGGAAGTTTGGGTAGTAAACAGTTACGCACACAAGCTCTTGTGCCTGGCCAGGCGGCACCGATGCCGCTGCAATGCAATAAGGCTGGGACGGAGGCTGGTACGATGCACCAGTAGCCATCGGGCTGAACCCCGGCTAAGTAATAAAATGCAGCTTCTCTGTAGAATAAAAAGTTGTGCCAGAAGGAAAGTGTTTGCACAGGCTTCTTCAGTAATGCATGTGTCCAACATTTATCAAGAAGGGGAAATTTCATGACTTTATAACACTGAGGAATCAAGCAGTATGGATGTTTGGGATGGAAAGGGAGCACTTCCCTTGGGAAAAGCACCTATAATATAATCCCACAAAATCAGGAAATGTGAAGTGAGATCACTTCTTTGCCCCAAACTGAGATATTTTTTGCACGTAGAGCAGATATACAGTAGATAATGGCAACTTTATTTCTTATATATAAATAAATTTATTACAATTGATTTTATTGTCATAAGGAGAAGTGATTTACGTATTTCCAGGGCATGTTAGATAAACGCGAGCTTCCCAGGTTTGTCAGTATAGGCTCACCTACTTGTGTGATATACCATCTTTTTCTTCGTGATATGCTGCACGATTGTGAATACATGATTGATATCTGTCATAACGGGATCCATTTACAATACTTATTAAGTGGCATGAATTCTCTCCACTTTCAGTACCACCAGATGTAAGTCTTAAAAAAATACTTGTTTTTTTAAATATTACTTCTGGTTTCTGCGCTTCTGGCAAATAGCAAATATATGCTCCTGGAGAGCAGTAAAATATGGAAACCTAGTAGAAGATTGTGGAAATGGATAATGACATTGTCGAATGACATTATGCATTATGTATTATTATCGTTTTAATCATTCACTATCACTGAGAAAGATCCCACTAGGTTATTCCTGATGCCGTGTTTAGGAAATAAAAGAGGTAGATAAAGCTGTACACTTTACTTCACAACAGTTACGTGATGAAATTGAAAATTTCATAAATTAGTTGTATTGAGATCTAATAAAAAAAAGACGAGTTCTCTCCTTAGGCAATTTTCCTGTAGATTTCTGAATAGGTCCTGCATGAATGTTATGAACTACGAAATTAATCCAAAGTTACTACTGGTAGGACCGGTTACCTCTGCCACCCCTTGGTAGTACTGTAGAGGTGCTTAGGTGTCCAAATCTCACTCATTTCAGTCACTGGACCTTCAGGACTAATGATGTAGTATATTTACATTTGTGTTTAACTTTAAGCATGTGCTCACGGGTATTTGTGAGATGAACTCAAGGTGTCCACTGTCTTGGAAAATCACATTTTATTAAACAAAGGTAATTTTATTATGGTACTCGGAGCTACAGAGTATATTTATTTTGGGATAAACTGGAGAAAGAAGTACTTTGAACTGGTTAATATGCCACAAGGTCTTGACACAAATTTTACCATGGAGTTTGAAACAGATTTAACCAGATATTTTTCTCTCTTTTTTCTACTTTTCATATTTTTTCTCAGCATCAGCCATAAACATTATTTTTTTGGACACGGGGTTTCTACTCCACTTATTGGAAATAATTTTGATCTCTCCTGGCACGTTGGTGCAGCACCTCTTGAGTGCAGCATGGTGCCAGGTAGAGAAAGATGGCCTGTTTTATATAAGCAACTTAATTTATTGGGTAATAAAATAATCTGAAAGTTTCTTTTGAAAGAGATTCTTCTTTTTTTTTCCCTCAAAATTGTCATTTAAAGAGACTTCAAAAGGTGATGAGTTCTTTTCTGTTCTAATAACTTTTATGAGCCTATTGTTATGAGAAACAAACATTGCAATCAGCATTAGGATCTCCCATTTATGTCTTTGCTAAAGCATATCCAGTTAACTGCAACGTGTCACTTGTCCCAAGCAGGTGTCTCGGGTACCATAAGCTGGTGTTTAGCTGCCTCGTCTTTAGCAGACTTGCATCAGCTCATTGCTTTTCCCCTGAACGGGCGTATGGTCCAGTACCACCTCTCAAGCATTTGCAAGCAGAACGATATAACGGCATTTCTTTACGATAGTCGGAAGACGGAGATCAGGAATAACTCAAGATCATGGTTTCCAGGTTTAGGACTTTGGGTTTTTCTTGCCCCATTTACTGTTGCACTTGTGAGGCAGGTCTTCACACTGATCCATTTTCATGTGTTTTTTAATACCTCCCAATTTATGTTTTAAAGCCGTGCCAAAACATCTCGAATGCCAGGCAGCGATTTCCATCCATGGCACTTGGTATGCAAATATACACATTACAGCTCACACATGAAGAACTCTTCCAGCAGCTGTTGAAGATGCACATTCAGAAAGTCTTTAATAATGAAACCACTGTTGCACTGCAGTAATGAAAAATTCCTTTAGGGATGTTTTCTCCAGCAGGGACAGCTTGTAATGCAAAACCCTGAATTCAGATAGGGTGGGTTTTTTTGTTCTTTTTTTAATCTTTGGTCTTTCTTCCCTTCTCGCTCCCCTCAAATACTTTCTTCCTTCTTTCTGCTCCTGTGTCAGCTGCTGCCTGGCAACTTTTCTCTATCTGGTGGGACAGGGCAGGGCACCCGACCGCCTTCAGACTGGCTGCCAGCACCATCCCCTAGCAACCCGGCCAGGCGCCCGCGATGCTCTCCAAAGGGCTGCACACATCGCCAGCAACCTTCGGACCTACCGCCCCGCGTCCGCAGCATCCCTTAACTCACCCACTGTCACCTCGGGCAGTGGGGGAATTGTCGATGCGACCATCCCTACCTACCTATGCACCTACGCGAAGGCCATGGCTGACATACGATAAATAAGTAATGCCACAACCCAATTTTTAGTGATGTAATTGAGGTAGTTTCATAGTGAGTAATGTCAGAATTACCTTTGGCTGATAATTAATATTCCTGTGTTGTGTTATACAGCGAGGACGAATGATTGGTTCTACTTTGTTTAATTTATCTCAATAAGAGATTTCATAATATTCTATAGCTTGATGAATTAATTTATTTAACCTGTCAGTGTTAATAACTCTGATTAGGAGGAAGAAGTTGTAAAGCACCATAGGAGCAAACAGATCTCTAACAGCATGTTTAACTTTGAATTTTCTGTCCAGCAGTACTTCACTCTAGTCTCCTGTATAATTAACTTCTTTTGGCTGTAGCAAGGAAAAGACATTTCTACACGCTCAATTCCTTTTTGTCCCTCTCCTCTGTGTCCGCCCTTAGTTCAACTCCCCGGTGCTTCTTGTTCGGTTCTTTCAAATGGGAGTGGCTGGAGACTTCAATAAGTGTTCAACAAACCCATCTGGGTCCTGAGCTCTGTATCTGCCACCAGTCCTGTGTCTCGATGTTCACCTACCATGCAGAAATCCGAATGAAGTCACATGCATACAAATAACAGCAGGGAGGCTGGAAACGCAGAAACTGTATCCAGCTAAAATCTCAGTTTCCTTTTTTTTCCTCAGGTCTGAGGTATAGGAAAAGCATGTTATACAGCAGGTGATTGCTTAAAGTGTTTGAATTATAACATACGTATAGATACCAGCTTGGATTCTGTCTCTGGTCACGTCAGCAAATATTTTTAGGTTTATTCATAGAAGATATACATAAAAACTTTCATACAGGTCTTGGTGCTGCCTTTTTTTGAGGTGGAAGGAAGATATGAGAACGCCAGTTGCTCGTACACGTTTTTACCGTATTGCTGGAGTTGTCCCATCCCATCATACAGAGACGTCCCATCACCGCATCACTTCACAGCGAGTGATGTTTAATGGAAATGAAGCTGAGGAGAATGTTTTATCAAAGGTCAACTTGCATTTGTTCAACAGCCTGTGTTTTAAAAGCCAGCTTCTATGATAATTATCGCCTCATAGCGCTATCTTAAAGCAAACTACATTTTTAGGCAGTAATTTGACAAATGATTACTTACAGGTAATTGCATTTTTAGTCATAATTCTGACTGCATACTCCGTATTGACACTTTATGTCCTGTAAACAAGGAGGCCATTGACTTTTATTATAATTATTATTCAAATATTTTTAATAAGTTTATGTGCATATGTGAGCTGCAGTATTGAAAGCAAGATCAATTAATTCTTCAAAGACTCTCATAAATGTTAATGTTTAAAATGGACAGTAGATTGCACTGTATCATTAAAGGAAATTGTTCAAGAAGAGTAGCAAGGACTGTTGTTAAGTAAGTACGGAATAAGACCGAAAAGGAGCAAATTAGAAATAAAGCATCAGATGGTTGAAAAGAAGGATTTTAGTCAAGGTGTTTTCGTGAGAAGGCACAAAAGGGCAGCACGCCAATTAACAGATAGCGTTTGGGGGAAAAGCATGACCACTTGTAACCTTGCAGACCTTGAGACTTTTGCAGAAGATGCAAGAAGTCAAGATGAAAGAAGACTATTCTGTAAAGATAGTTCCGTATCCCGAGAATACAGGGACAGCATGTTCACTTGCAAATATGTGTTTCTTTATACCACGTGACAGTCCTGGCATGTGGGAAATGTCACTGATTTAAGCAGGAGTTCCTCACAACTTGGAATTCCGTGGTTTTCCTTCACACATTTTCTCATTTGGCTCCAGCATCTACGTATTTTCATATTTGAAATGTAAAAGGTTGCTCAAATAAAATCATAATTAATGCGTAAGAGCCATATAGGTGGCTCTGGTGGTTTACAGAAGGACACAAAGCAATCTCATCTGTAAATGCGGTGGAATAATGTCTCAGTGTGCCACTCAGCACGACTTCATTTTGGTTATAAAAACAACTGGTTTCCAAGACCATGGACACTGCCAGATTTTTCCACCTTAATTCTGATCTGCTCGTTTCTGTATTAGCAACGGTTTTCTACACTGGGATCTATAATTCTGCTCAGTTATGGATCTATATATACTAATGGACTGTAGGGAATTACATAGGCTTTAAAGACAGTAGATAAATGCAGAATTTGATCCAACTGGATTTTTCCCCTCAGCTGTAAATTATTTGCGGCAATAAAGGTACCAGCAACCCCCTGTGAGTCCTGCCAGGCCCTCGCCTCAGGGGAGTCCCTGGGACCAGGATTGGGCTTCCCAGTTTTTGGGCAACCGTGTCACAGGGTCCTTCCCCCATTCTGACAGAAATAATTAAGTATTTCACAGTTCTCTTAGGCTGTGTGTTATCCTGTCCTTCAGCATCGCCTGGTCTTTCCGCCCCTGGAAGTCTCTTGGCTGTACTGCTTCATATAAAAGGTATTTAGGTGCTGTGTTGGGGAATATAAACATGAAGTTAGAAGGACTGAGGCTTTACCCTTGAAATGTAAAGGTCTCAGCAGTCAATTTTAGCACCTTGCTGTCTTTGGAGAAAACCAATATCGGAGGATGATGTAAAAGCTTTATCACCTTTCGTCTGTTTTTGAAAAAAATTGTGAAAATGCGGTAAGCAAACCATATTTGTGTTATGTGGCAATTTCAAGGTAATACGCCGACGTAAAGTAAAAGTTACGATTCAGCCGCACGAAGCGGGGAACAGATACTAGACGTGAGCTTACTACATAGAGGTACTTGAAGAAGCGTCGTTAACTGAAGCCAAGTTTGCGAGAGCTGCTTTGGATGTCAACTTTTTGTTTGCCGACAGACGCGGTCATCCCTGCAGCTTCATACGGCAGGAGGGTTTGCGGGGCGCTTTTATCTTTTTTTCTTTTTGCTGACTCACCCTCCCCGCCACCCAGCCCTTCCCGAGCTCTGCCTGGGTGAATTTACAATAAAAATTACCTCACAGGCTGAGGGCACCGCCGCGGCCGGGGCGGGGGAGGCCGGGGCGAGAGGCGCTCCCCGCCGGGGGCGGGCCGGCGGCGCGGGGCGGGGCGGGGCGGGGGGCGGAGCGCGGCGCTGCCGGCCGCCGGCGCCCCGCGCTGCCCGCTCGCTGCGTGAGGCGAGCCCAGCCGCGCTCCGCCGCGACAAGTGACGCCGCGGCGGCGGTGGCTCCTTACGCAGAGGCTCCGTGCGCGCACGGCGGCGCTGCCGCTCCGCACCCGCGGCCGGCCCCTCAGGCAGGCAGGCTGCTTGCGCGGCGCGGTGGCCGCGATGTCCGCGCTCCTCCTGGCCCTGGCGACGCTCTGGGGATTACCGCCCGTCGCCGAGGCGCTGGCAGCGGGAGCCCGCCGAGGTAAGGCGCGTCCGCGGTGGAGAGGCGGAGCGGTGCGCTCCTTAACGCGCCGCCCGCTGAACTTTCCGCCGGTGTCGGCTTCTCCACGGGAAGTTTTGCGCCGGGCGGGCGCGGCCGCGGAGCGCCCCGGTGGAAACTTGGGGTGGCGGCAGCGCTGTGCCCGGGCTGCGGCTCTCGGCGGAGCGGGAGCTGGGCGAGCCCCGCAGCGGCGGCAGGTGCGTGGGGACCGGGGGAGGGATGTGCCCCCGCCGCGCTCCGGCTCGACCGCACCGGCCCCGAGTTACCGCCTCGCCATCCGAAAGCCCCGCGGGCGTTAATTGCGGGTCCGGGGTCCCCCCCACCCCGGCAGTGGAAATAGCGGAGATGGCGAGAGCCTGGGGCCGGTCCTGTGGAGCGGCACCGGCCCGGGGGAGCTCCCCGAGCCAGCCCCGGGGCTGGGCGGCGATGGACCGCAGGATCGGGGAATGCCCGCCGCCTTCCCGGCTATTGCAAAAGTTCCTCCGTTTAATTTTGTTCTGAACTTGTAGCTGCGCAGCTTGGTAGAGGGAGCTGAGGACCTCTGAGCCGAGGTGGGGGAAATCTCAGAAGTTGCAACTCTTTTCTTCTCAGAAGAAGTCCCTGATCAAAGCGGGTAGCGGTCCTCCTGCCGGAGTTACTCTCGGGGTTTCTTGTTGCATTTTCTACTGTTACCAGACCTCTCTTATTTTCCTGCGAGATGCTTGAATTGACTATTTTCTAAGTACAGACTAAGTCCCCCTTCTGTTCTGCTCAGGTGCAGGCATGGCAGTGTGTGCTGCTCTGACTCAGGTTTTCTTACTGCTGTAGAAAACCCTGCTAATCAGAAAACAGTCTGTCGGCTTGTTTGTAGCCCTTTAGCTTCAAAACTGTGTGGTCTCATGAATGAGACTGCTCGAAATGTTGTTGGACCCAGTCTGTGAGGATTTAGCTAGATTTCAGTAGAAATATAACTCTATAAAGCATTGAATTCTCACTGTTAGACAGCGGGCTCCTCTCCGTCACGTACACGCTACCTACTAATTGTTTACTAACTGCTTACAACTCGTTTGGGTGAGCGCGGATGCCTCTAGATAGTTCGACCGAAGCAGAAATCTATACCCCAGACTGACTACCAAACCTTTACGGTCCCTTTCCCACCTAGCTATCGAAACTACATAGGTGATTCATGCTGTAAAAATGAGGAATAACTACCTATCAAAGAGAAAAGTATTGCTGCAGCATCACAAACTTGCATGTTTAAAACACTGCATCCTAAGGCAAGGATATTGCAAAGAAATGAGGGTAGTATTCAATATAATGGCACCTGAACAGCCAGAGAGGAAAGGATCTTAGAAAATCTTTCAGTTTTATGAAGGGTACATATGCTTTTACTTTGATACATGAAGATTCGTGGTCGTGATAGTGCTTGTTTGATGGAAAATATTTCAAGAACTTTCCACGGTATTCACAAAATGGTCAGATTACATTTCAGCAGCTGTAGCGTGCATCTGATCTTATGAATAAAAATCAAACTTTCAAACATCTTGTGGAATTGTTCTGGAACCTGATTTGTCACTCTGTCTTCCTTGATGGAGATAAGCAGGTGCCAATTATTAATGAATGTTAATTTCTGGTGTTTAAATTTTGCTTCCTTTTCCCTTTGTTTTGTTTTCATAGTTACCTTGCTCTGATTTAGTGTTTCACAAAAAAAAAAAAGTGCTGTCAGCTTACATTAAAATCAATCCCATCTTAAAAGGCAACATCCTTGTAAATCATACCAGCCCAAAAAGTGGGATAAATCAAATTTACTTAGAATCAACTAACTCATCATATCATAATGTCATGTCTTATCAAAACTGAGTGGAGTACAAATTAGGACTTAAAAGGCATTTTGTTCAAAAAAA
Source organism: Theristicus caerulescens (assembly GCA_020745775.1). Classification (NCBI taxonomy): domain Eukaryota; kingdom Metazoa; phylum Chordata; class Aves; order Pelecaniformes; family Threskiornithidae; genus Theristicus; species Theristicus caerulescens. Next base: position 5,657,824 of record CM036562.1, read on the forward strand.
ATGTGAAGTGGTCTCAACCTAAAAGGGATTCAGGATGAGGCATCCAGGAAGAGAATTACATTTGCACATCAGATAAACTTTATGATACACCGCAAAAATTATTGACCATACCAAGCTGATTTTCCTTCACAGGAGGAAATTCTGAGTCACTGGAGCATGCTAAGCTTAATGTATGTGAAAGGCACTGAAATTTGGGATGCACTGAGGCTCACCATTGGTAATAAGAGAATTGGGAAAATGTCATGGGTTGTGTTAATAGCAGTGTTGTGGTAGCCATGGTAATATAAAATATTAGTGAGGTGCTGTAGGGAGAGGTAATACCTTCTACTAGACCAGTGGATAACATCAGAAAAAGAAGAGGTGGGGGGGAAACCCCAGCGAAGTTTGAATTATCTAAACCTTTTCTCTGGGTTTGAAATGCAATGAAATTCTTCCAGTCTATCATGTCTGTCCTCAGCCAGGTTACAGCTCCTCTAATTTGATATAAAGATTAAAAAATTGGGAAGAGAAAATGATATGGAGATGGGGAGGTGGAAAAGAGATGGGAAAAGGAAGTGAGGAGAAGGGAATCCAGCCAGGAGGGTGATAGGATAAGGGAGGAGTCCTGCAGTTGAGGTTGTGCCATTTAAGCCATGAAGAGGTATGATTTCCTTTTCTTATGCTTCAGTCGGTCTCTTCCTGGGGAAGCTCATGGACCCAGATTCCCTTGCAGTTATCCTGTGAAGGAGTTGCAACTGTTGCAATGAATTGGTTTCAGAAGCCTGAGGAAAAACCTTGCTAACAGCTTACAAAGCTGCGAGGACTACATTTGTTACCTGCTCTCCCTAAAAAACATGCAGGGGAACTTCATGGGTCCCATCTCCACCTCCTGAGCACTTCAGCTGAAGGTGCTGTGCAGCTCTGGTGGGCGTATTGCCTTCCCACAGCTCTCTCCAGCCTTGGAGCTTCTCCTTGGCTTCATGCCTAGGCTCCTACACCCCTTTTTGTCACACTCACTTGGGTTTTGTGTCTCTGCTGCTGTGAAACAGCATTACATGAATCCACTGTACTAATGGGCGTGATTACCTAGAGGTTATCCAAATTACATAGATGCCCCAGATAACAGGAGCTTGATTTGGATAATCTTCACAAATGTGGGGTGTTGTCAGCGAAATGTGTATCCACAGTAGTATTAATGAGTGCATTGCTCGTTATTAATTGACTTACTGTCTGTGGTGAAGCTGCTGATTGGTTTGTGTTCGGTTTTGGTGACAGATCACTTCTGTCGGCAGCACTGAGGTGATGCCTTGCTATGGACTCTTTCACGTGCGGTTTTAGTGTTTTGGATCTGTTGTTCAAGTGCTGGTGTGATGAAACAGCTCGTCAGCAAAGTCTTGCAAGAGGTCCTCCTGTAAAGGTAGACTTTATACTGAAAGGGAAAATGTTGTCAGATAACTTAAAACTCAAGTTCCCCGAGTGATGGCATATCACACGTTCAATTTTTTCTTTTTTTTCTTTTTGTAATTTTTAAGCTGTTTTAAAGAAGGAAAGGCAGATTTTCATGAACATTACTCCACTCTGGAGTCACAAGTGCTTCCAAAACTTCTGTCTTTATTCCACTTAGCAGGAAATTTATTGTTTTCACAGTGTCCTTTGACTGTATTTAAGTGAAGGCTGGAAACAAATTACTTTGAAATGGTATTTTCAGGTTTAAGGTTCAGCTGATGTGAGTTTGGATTACTCACCCCAGTAGCAGAAACAGAAACCAGGTGAAATAAATCTGTCTCCTTGTGATGACTGCTGATGGCCTTCATTCCCTGGTAAGGTGTCACAGCAGGCAACAGTGAGTACATCAGGAGGCTTTACAACTATCTCGTTATTAGTAGCTTAATGTTTGAAACCGGGCGTACCAAGCACTGCTGTACTTCACCAGACTGAGCTCCAGCTTGGCCATCCGTTGGAAAGTATTCTCAAAAAAAAGCAGCTGGTTCTGTGCTGTACTACAGAGGTATATGTTCTCATACTGAGGTTTGATGTGTCTTGAACCTAGATAATAACTATTAGTATTTCACATGTGAAAGAGATGCTTCCAAGGTCACAGTGACATTGCTATTTATTTTTTTTTATTCCAAAGAACATTACTTAAGAACTTACCTGTCATTGGAGAGGCAAAATTACAGAGGAGGATGAAAATATATTGAGGAATTTAGGACAGTAGTTAGAAGGATGTGTGATAAGAGGTAATTAAAGATAGAAATTGTGGGAGATGTCCACAAGCGCAATTTCAGTGACTGGTTTTATAGGCAATCAGTAATGTATGTGTGCCCTCAGTTGAGTATATGAGTGCACACACAAAACCCTGACACTTACGGAGACTGAACAAGCTGTGTGTGTGGTTTTCTGTGAACTGGCATGCATGTTCTTGCTTACCCGGATTGTTATTTTAAGTTCAGTGGTTTTGGAGAACTTTAGTGTAATAAAAAGAAAAATGGTAGAAACACAATCTATTCAATAGGGTAAAATGCATTTTAAAATTCAAAACTAGCTGTTAGATGTGAAAAGACTGTATGTACACTTGATTTGTAGCAAACCTTTTACTAATTTATCGTAGAGTTTCTGCTGATACTCCTGCAAGTTGAAGTAGGTGCCCTCCAAAGACTTAGAGAAAAGCTCTTACTTCACACAGTGGCTCTTTTGAAGCGTTATGTGACTGCCTCTATGTAAATTTGAGCATGTTGTACCTTTAAGATGCATATGGACCCCAATTTTTCTCCATTTAAAGAAAATGGCAAAACTCGCATTGACTTCAGTCTGCAGCTTGGAAATGCGTTGTTCTTCTACTGCCTTGTTGCAGGTCCTTTTATCTGTTGTTTACAGTTGAAGAAAATAGGTTTCTCTTTATCGTATTGACTCAAAAGATGTATGTACTTTTAATTTGTGAATTTAGAATTATGGCTATCTTTAGAAATGCCAGTAATTTAGATAGCAGAACATTGTTTTTGTTACAGTAGCATACTTTGAATCACAGCATGTTGTTGCTTTTTCCTGGTTTTCGTGTATTAATCTGTTCTTTAATAGTCTTGTTCCTTCAAATGCAATTAAAAAAATTTTGCTTAGAGAACTCATTTTAATTGCACTTACCCAAAACATTCTTAATGATGAACAGTGAAGATGAAAATATCAGAACTTGGCTATTTTTATGCAAGTCATGCAGACTGTTGAGTCTGTATTTAGTGTGAGTTTGGGCTAAGTGTAGACATTGCAGAACTAGGTCCTAAATTTGTAAGTGCAATTAGGAACTAATTGGATTTTTTAATATAATTACTCAAATAATGACTGTGCACCTTCTGTCCAACCCACTAGTTTGTTTTTAATTAAACAAGTTGATTTTTTCGCCCTTAAATTCTATCTATTTGAAACGATGAAAATATTTGTAAATGTAGTTATATTCCAGCTAGCTAGTGAGTTGTTGACTATAATGTGAAAAATTCCTGAGATGTATCAAAACTTCCTAGTGCTGTAAAGCAGAATCTTCCTTTTTAGCTAGTTGGTAAAGTGAAACAACCAGGACTTGTAACTGTAAAATCAGCCACTCAACCCAGCCGTGATCCCGCTGACAGGGTGCCCTCGCTTTGTGCTTGCGAGGGTGCTCCAGAGCCTCTGCGGGCTGGGGAAGGGCTGTTTCCCGTAGGTGCCAGGCTGTGTGCGAGCAGGGTTGGACCTCGGTAATGGAATTCCAATAAAACTCAGTTAGTGCCTTTTAATTCGATTTAATGGGAACTGGGAAGGATCATTAGAGAGACAAACACATGCTTTTGCCAGTAATATGTTCACTATATTATTAATCTGATTTAATTTGTAAGATCCTCATAGCAGGAATAAGATCTTTCTATGTACCTGGAAAGTGTTATATGGGTCTATTATATTTTTGTTATTATATATGTCATTGCTTCCCAAGCAGTATGTAAACATAGAATTGGAATTGGGCTCTATGTATGGTGTTTATGAACCCTACCAATCTGCAGATAGAATTGGATGCTAGGAAGAAGGTTGTATGTCTCTTTAGCAACCACGTTTTATTGTAGTAAATTGCAATTGTGTATTAATAACAAAACACTGCCGTATGTAAGTGTGCCACTAAGTAATAGGGCTTTTTAAAGATGATGTAATGCCAGTCTGGAAGCGAGGTACACTTTGAGATTTTTTTATTTATATTCAGTTAGAAATACAGTGTAATTCTCTGAGGTGGAAAAAGAGAGATTACAGTATTATGAGTTCTAGATACGGTACGTTGAATCCTGAAATGCGCTTTCAACACCCGCCGGATGTTCCCAAACATCTCACGTGCTGCTTCCCGCTGAATGATGCAGCCTTCCAGAGGAGCCAAACCGTTGAAACTTCGCTTCACTTCACAAATAAGAATGTACCTATTTCCTTTTCTTGGTAACATCAATGTATTTTGGACTATCTATTGCCTTATTGTCGGCAGGACATCCCTTGGTGACTTTTGTGCGTGACACTATTGAATGACTTATACTTCAAGTGTAATAGGATAAGTGCTGTAAGATAAATCTTAAGCTTTGAGAATAAGAAGAATATGTACAATTCCTCAAGGTTTTCACCACCATGGAGCTCTTTTTTAATAGCAGTTCCTAAGCTTCACTATTGTTTTTCCTTGAAGAAAGAAAACTTGGAGAATGAAAAGGTGCAGTTTTGTTTTTCAGTGATATATTGGAGGGGGAATAGACCATGTGCAAGACAGATGCTGATGCAATGCTTTGCAAAAGCTGTATTTTTCATGTGAGGTGTTCTGTCAAGGAGAAAGACTGTTCTGTTAACAGGTACACAAGCTCCCACAGAACAAAAAGATACCCATCCATCTTTCGTATAATATTTTATGATTTTAATTTACCTACCTGCAAACTAGCAGAAATACTCTTGTCAACAGTTTTTAAAATACAATTCTGATATTGTCGAATAGTTTGTGCTGCTACTTGTACTATTCTCAGTGGCTGTGATACCGTGGAGAGCACTTGGGTTTCCACCTGTAGGTCCCTCAACATGCAGACAAGTATTTTCCCTCAAACTTAGTTCTGAATAATTCTAAGGTACTGGAAGTATCACAGTGCTACAGTTTCTGGTACATCCTTCTTCAGGTGTACCTTTTTGGAGAATTGCTGTAGTCGTAAAAATACAAATTAAAAAAAAAAGTTACACTTGTGCAAGAACATTGTGAAAATCACAGTAATTTTATACATGATAGATAGGTTTCCCCAAAACACCTGCATCTTTTTGCTTGCAAATACTGTGAAGATAAAAGAGGAGAGAGCAAAGTAAGATCATAGCTAGTTGGATGTTCTTTTGCATATGCAAACACACACTGATTTACCCAAAGTATATTGGTATTTGTGTAAAACTGTGTGCTTATGAAATGAAAGTATGTCATTTGCCAATGCAACCCTTTCTTCTCTGGAGAAGAACAGTTCTTATTTATGTTTTAGTGCTAACAAATAAATTACAGACCTGAATCTACACCATTGAAATCAGTGGATTCTTTGTTTTGTCCTTGGTGGTTATATGGTCAGGCTGTGTATTGTCCTATGGCTTTTTATTCCAAACTTTGATTCAGTTTTGCCTGGATTCCTTATATTGAACCCAGTTTTATATTTCCCACATCTAATTTTAAAATATATGGATCAAAGTCTTGATTGTTTTTCATTTCTCAGTTTGTAACAGTCCTCTAGAAGATGTGTTATTACATAAATTATGTATTTTTTAGTAAATGATAAATTGACAAGTTCTCATTTAAAAAAAAAAAAAATCCATTTTTTGTGAAGAGACCACCTTCTCATGAGGTCAGAAAACCAGAGGAAATTCAAGACAGCTCAATATGCAAAGATGTGTATGGTCTACTACTTGGAAGTTATTAGGTTAGTTAAACGTAGTTCTGTGTAATACAGATGAAGCTGCTGTTTTGTTTGGATGAAGCACTGCACTTTTCATTGTGGAAAATTTGTCTTGCTTTTGGTGGGTTTTGGTTCAGTCCCAAAATGCTGATCTGGAAGGAATGTAAAGGTGGTACCTTCTCATGCAGCACGTCTGTTCCCTGTGAACCTTTGCAGGCTTCTCCAGGGAAGAGCACGCTTGACTTTCTTTTGAGACCTATCTTAAAATAGCTATTTTTCCAGCAGTATTTCATAAGCATAACTAGGGATGGGTCAAGCCTGTGCGTTCTCCAGTACTGATACTCGTGTACTGCCTGGAGGGAAACTGGTCTGACTTCCAAGTTCATCAGAAACACTTGGTTTAAAATGCGCTTATTGTGTGTAACTGTATTGAAGTTGTTTTTTGAGGGATGTTTGCAGGCGGTGGGAGTTAAAGACTGGAAGCGAGGGAAGACGACTGCCAAACTGAACTCATTCCTCTTGGGTCCTGTGTTCTAAGCCAAGTGGTTTATTCTTATATTCAGGTTACAGAAGGAACGGTAAACAGTGAGTGGTTTCTTCATAGTAGTCTTAGGCAAAACACTTGAGGCTGCAATATTAAATCATATACAAGGGAGATGAAGCAAGTCAAGACTACAAAAGTGTGAAAACTGAGGCACTATCCCATGCCTACAGCTTGTCGGGTTAAATTGCTTTTACTCTTTTGATACAAACAAAGCCACATTGGAGTAAGAAGGTATTTTGCAGGCAGTGTCTTGGAGGCTAACTTGAGCTGAAGCAGTTAACAATATAAGGCTGCTATATGCTACTTCTATGAAAATGTATTGCGTGTATATACCTGTGTATATAAAACCTTGGACATATAGGGAGAGCCCTGAAACATAGTATTGCTAAGTACAGCAAAACCAGCAGTGCCAGGGGTTTTTGAGCAGACAAAATCTTATGCCCTGACCCAAGTGGCCCATTATCACATTTCTTCAAATTGGAGCAAGCTATTCAGGTCAGCGTGTATGTACAGATGCATCTGAATGAATTCCTCAGCTTGCACTTGCTACGTTACATCTCTTTCTCCGGGTTTTGAATGGCTGTGACTTGAACAGAGTTGACAGTACACAATATTACCCATTTACTCTGTAGATTATACTCCTCTGGAGAATTGGTGTCAGCTAATCTGCCACTTCTACGTTTTCATAGAGACCTGCGAACTGCATCTCCTGTAATATCACAGGAGTGTCAGACCCAGGCTTCTGTAATTTTCTTATTTATTTCCCCCAGATTTCTAGGCAGGTATGTCCACGTCTCCAGCCTTTGTCACTTACTTTGTCCTATGAATAGTTTCCTTTCTGTGCAGAAATTCTGTCTGTCAATACCCAATTTTGGCCACTCTTAGGGCGGTAAGAAGTTTGAAGCAGATGGTTGTCAACAGATGATGACGAAATTCTGAAATACTGCTCAAATGCAAACTGTGAGGCTCGGTATTTAAAGCACATTCGAGCGAATAAAACCTGATTATATTTCTACCTTTGCTGTGGAATATTCTGGGTGCAATTCATAGGTTTCCGTGATAAAAAATTGTTTCTTTTACTGAAAACAGCAGAATTCCCCTAACCAATTAGTGGTATTTAGTAATGAGTAAAACACTATGAACCCTGTTATGATTTTATGTCAGTTAGCATTGTTAAATACTCCTCAATGAAACCGCACTGATTTACACTAATTGGTGGCCTGTCTTCTCACAGTAGTATCACACTGTGTCAAAAGTGCCTTGCAAGAAGTTGTAATACAACTAAACTCGCAGTGACTGCCTGTGATTGCCATTCTGTTGTTGACTGGTGCTCGTGAAAGACTTCAAAATTCAGGAGAACTTAATATGTGGCTGTGAATCTTAGGAGCATAACTAAAAGCTTTTGCATAAAGTAAGTGCTAAAGAGCTGGTAGGTATGGCACAACTTGGATTCTGCATTGCGTTTGCAAATCCGACAGCTCAGAGTAATTTAAGTGCATTATAAAAGGCTGTTTATGTGTCTATGAAAAGCATGATGCAAATATGCAAATTTAAGAGAGTGTCTTCTACAAGTTTATATATCTTAATGAAAAATGTCAGAGTGTAATAGATCAACAGTCTGTTGAGCCCCAGAGTAGCCAGTTTTTTCTAAAGATAGCACAGCATGTCCTTGGTGGTCCTAGGAGTAAATTAACACTACGGAGAGCTTTCTCTTGAAGCCAGCTAATGACTCTCTCTGGTTTTTGGCGAGGAAATACCTGTCTGTTGAGGATGGCCATCTTGAAGTAGTTGCCACTGCCTGTGGTGCATATATACAAGTAATTTCCCCTTACTAGTTTTTAAAAAATGCCTTTATATTTCATTGCATTTGCTATCCTCTTTTATGTTGAATGTAAAAGTTGCCCCACCTAAGTGGAAATCTTTGAATATTTGTATTTCGTGTGACACTTGAGAAGCGTATGCTGGCCATGGGCTTTGTGTTCGTACTGTGGGCAAGTGGATTCTGATTTCACATTGGTACCTTGAGTAGGATGTATCTTTTTTTTTTTTCTATCAAATTTACAAAACCTCATGCCTGGGAAAATCTCTTACAACTTCAGGTGACCAGTGGCTGCAGAGCTTATCAGAGAGTAACAGCTTTTGACAATACAGGTGCCTGTTGAATGCTGCTTTTATTTGGGATTGCAGCCTTAGGGAAACAAACAGACTAGAAGTGGATAATGGAAACAAAGAGAGGCAGGGAGGGTTACTGGTTAAATTACAGGATTATTTTATTTGTTAGAGAGCAAGAAAGGCCGTGTCCAGTACGGAAAAAAAGAACCCCAACAGCTTCCACAGTGCTTCTGAACCAAAAAGAGCTTGTATTTCTGAATAGGTGAGGAGATAAGCAGCAACATTTGGCATGTGCAAGTGTTGTCTTCTATAAGCCATGGGGAAATCAAGCTTCCTTCTTTCTTTCCTGAAAATACAGGAGTCTCCTTGAAGCACTTGCTTTTGGGAATGAATGTATTACTGAAGAATTCATGGATGATCCAGATCTAATTTTTATAGAAATGAATGGTAACGTGCTGTGGGACTTTAGGTCTGCATGGGTGTATTTTACATTCACCTGCTGAATTCTAGACTTAAAGAATTATTTTTTTATTGCGACTGATAAATAACTGAAGGTTTAAAGCATCTTATCCCAATAGAAATTGCTACCACTATAAAGAAAAAAAATGTCAGCAGTAGTGCAGTGATGTTTTAATAACACAAAGTAATCCCCCCGTACTTCCGTAATAAAGTTGCATGGGTTACAGTTAACTTTCATGTCAGCATATTTCTATTGACACCTTTCTGTCAAAAGATGAAGTGAAGAGTAAAACCAAACTCTGTTTTCTCTTCTGTTAAATGTATTCTGCAAAGCTTTTGTGAAATACAAAGCATGTGGACTTTGCAGATAGTGTTTGCATTTGGGACTTGTGGGGAAATTTATGTGAACTTTGTGCTGTGGAAATCATTGCCCTTTAAAGCAACTGGTTATATTAAAAATAAGCACATCCCTCAAAATGTATTTTGTAGAGTAGTCTAATCTTTAGAGCTTTTTTGGTTTTTAGGAGCAGAACCATATAATTATTGGTATAAACTGAGTTTTCAAAATTGGCCACTTTGAATACATAGATAGACCTAGCATTTTTTCTGAGAAATCGGTTAGTGTTTAAAACGAACAGATAAAACCCAAACCCTGGCAAAGTAAGCCAGAGTACTTTGCAGTTGTGGGCTGAAACTGTCTAATAACATCGTCCAAAAGCTCGTTAATATTGATCTTCTTAATTCTCTCAGTAACCTGAACATTGTGCCTAATTACAAGAGGAATAAAAAGCAGACTAATATGTTCTTAGATGTCAAAGTCTGATGGACCACAAAACATCCAAAAGGTTATCCTTCAAAAGCAGTAAGTAGGAGGTATGTGTATGAATTTCATTAGCTGGTAACAATATGCGTACCCGTACTTGGGGGAAAAAACACCACTTAAAATATGTACTTTCTGCTAGACCAGTGGGGCTCATATACTTCCCAAGGTTAGACCTTCTGCCTCCCCTTTGCAGGCTTTTCTGTGGAAGCAGCTGGGGCAAGCTTTTGCAAAACTATTAAATATAATTTTTAAAGGAAAGTATCTGAACAGTTGGGATTAGGTAAGGCACTGCAGGAAAGAAAGGAAAGTATCTGAACAGTTGGGATTAGGTAAGGCACTGCAGGAAAGATTGGAGTTGGGCTTCAGCTGCGCCCGTGCTGGTGGTGGAGCAGGGTTGCTCATGGGCACATTCTTCAAGTCTCTTGCGTGAGCGAGGCAGGCATCAGGAATGAGGCTAGTTCTTTGACCAAAGGTTATGCGTTTAAATGCATGCGCCTTAAGAAAAAAAGGAAGCATTTGTATCTTTCAGGGCAGTGATAAGTGTTATAGAGTGGGGAAGAAAGTCTCTCTCCTTTTTCCTTCCCTCTTTGCCCTTAGTAGCCCTTTGATTGCGAGATAATCTGATCTGAGAGCCAGAAATGCCTTCTGTGCTGGAGGTGGCGGTGCTGGTAATGCTGTGCCTGGAGCGTGGGGTCAGGGATGCAGCTCTGTGACCTGCCCGCCTGGGCCCTGTCCTGGCTTTTGCCTGGAGGAGGGTGCCCACTCCTCAGATCTCTCTCCCTGCCAGGACCAGGCAACTGACTTCGATTTATGTTGGCTGTGAACCAAATAATGAGTAAAACAGGGAGGGGAAACCTGAGTGGACCTTGGGCACGGTGATACTGCCCTTGGGGCTGAGGTTGCTGCTCTTCCCACGCTCTCATCGGGTGGGTGATGCTAAAGCTTGAGACCACTCTTAAATTTCGGTGGCAGAGATTTGGAGCGGACTGGTTAGTAATAGCCTGGGGAGGAGAAGCTGTGTCCCAGAAAAGGCAAAGATATTGCTGAAGAAGGAAAACCCAAGGGATTTCCTTCCCTGAGCACTTGCAGCTGGGCTCTGCCCTGTATGGAGGAACAAAAGGAAAGGCCCCATCAATCTCCCTATTATCAAATTGGCACTGCTAATATAATCTGCTAAAATGTGTTCATCATGCTGTTTAAAACAACCAAGTTAGAAATCTACTGACAATAAATGAAGATTTATTGTTTTCAGTGTCGTTGGGGCACCTAATACAGGTTTGGAATACTAACTGGAATTTGTGAAAGGGGGAAAAAAAATGACGTGGTGCCATTTAATTAACTATCTGGCCAATATTTCTCCCTTTTTGTTGAAAAAAATCTGTAAATTGCAACTGGCTTCAAGCATACTCTTGTACAACTCTGCCAACAGTTAGCAAATAAACACATTAAAATACAGAAAGCCTTGTACAGCTCCACGTATACCAAATAAAAATCATACCTTGAACTGTGGAGGTGGTTTGTTGTAACAAACCAGAATATAATAATTGCATTTTGTAATTAAAAGGAAGTGATTAGAAGAAAACTAGTATTTATAAGCATAGCAGGAATATCTTTTGGTAAGCGTGCCTGTGTGGGATAACCAAGAGATCAGTGCAAATGCGAGCAGCGCTTTCTTTTTGACTTAAAACATAGTGGTAGTCCAACGTAAATAACCTATTTTATGCAAGTAACACTGCACAGGCATTTTTATTACTTGTTCTCTGTATTGTTATTCTAAGTGACACTGCAAGCTTTGATCAAAATACAAGAGACGCAAGTCTTAAAATTTCTACAAGAGTTTGAATCAAGTTTGGGGATTAAAGCCTTACAAGATTTAATAACAAAAAAAAACCCAAAACAAACAAAAACAAAAACCAACAAACCCACAGAGTGTATTGCCTTTTTGGAGAGCTGCTTTAAATAAACTTTCATATAATTTGTCCAAGCAACCTTGAGAGAGAGAGAGAGAACAGTATGAACTGTGAGTCCTAACTCCCTCTCTGGGATGCCCCAGGAGTTTGCACTGGAGGTTTCTGTGCTTTGCTGGTAGCGGTGCCTCTCCTGACTCCAGTCCTGGGCTCGGGGCTTCCCTCGTGAGTGCTGCCTCGCGGTGCCGCTGTAGCTCCCCGACCCTCGTGGGCATTGCACCCGCTCTTTGGGGAACTACTAGCGTAAATGAAAGATTCTGGATTTGTCACTCACGGTCAAGGCACTGGCATCAAATGAATAGTTCAGTATTTAGCTTAAAATGCTGCAGACAGCATTTTATGGGCACAGAATATGTAAAGCTCAGCTTTTCTGTAAGATTTACCAAAAAGGGGGAAAAGTTCTAAACCTATCTGGTGACACGTTAATGCCAGGTCAAGCGACTGTATTTTGGGGAGATGGAGACCAAGTTTGGAATAGTTTAAAAGACAACTAAAAGAAATCTAAAACTACTGAATTAACTTTATTGCGTCTCTCGCAGCCGCTGGAGCTCTTGCAGTCCCTCTGGTCAGGCTTCTGGTGGTAGCTCTTGGGTTGAAAGGTTAACGACTCATTTACTAAGCGGTGCAGTTTTCTTTCATTTTTCATTTACAATTATCTCTACTCCTTTAAGAACTGAAAGGCCCTTCCAAAATCTATTGTACTTATGCGTTATTGCTGTCAATTAAAGTTATTAGATCATAGATCCTTAAAAGTGAAATCCAAATATGCATTAATATATTCAGTCTCTGCATAGCCACTCTGTTATTGAAGTGACAAGTATCATATCGAGGCAGCTCTGGATGTTGGCAGCCGTTTCTTTCCGAGGACCAAAATCTTCATTTGAATATTTTGTGGGGTTTTTGGGGGAAGGACAGACAGAAAAGGAAGAGCCTTAAGGATGGCAGGGTAGGGGAGCGGAGCAGGTCCAGCTGCAGGGTTGTGAGTTGCTGGGGCAGGAGCTCAGTGTGAGAGCTGGAGAAAATTAGGGTGAGCAGATGAGATGGTGATGCCTTGTATGTAGGCATAATAAAAGAAGAGCCACATCCTGAGCCCTGGTTAGAGGGGTGATGAGGAGGAAAGAGGAATTGCCGATAACTTGCAAATGATGGGCCTAAAAGACTGAAATACTGATGGTGATTTCGGGGAATGGAAGATGACGAGGGCAAAAGCCAAATTTTTCACAGCCGTTTGATACGGTGTTCGTGTTCCTGTGTGAATTCCTTAAATTAGCAATTTCACTTTTCTGCAAGTCTACTGTACTTTGACTCTTAACTGAATTAAGTCCCATTATAAATGACATCTTTCCAACAGTCAGAATACAGGTTAGCGCTCCCAAGAGGGGTGCTTTAATGAGGTTGTTGCTATGACAGCTCAGCTTCAGGCAGCACACGTGCCACTTCGAAATACCCTCTCTCCCCTCAAATGTTACAGCAACTTCTGTAATGCATTTTTAAAACTTCCCTTTTAGTGGAATTTATGACCAGCACTTTGTATTTCTATTCTCCCAGAAATACCACTGAGGTTTTGACAGTCTGCACTGTTTATTTCTGCTTTTATTTCTGAAATGTTAATGCATGGTTTGAAAAGTTAAAGAAACAACAAGGTGTTAACTCTATGACGATTTCAAAGGATGCTCAAAAGATTTACAGAAAGAACAGGCACATACATTACAGTGTTTACAGTGGAAATGTATGTGGCCTGTGTTAAATTCACATCAGAGAACTTCTCAATGGATGGAAATTGATTATTATATACTATGGCAACTGGTAGGAATACAGGCGTTCCCATTAGGATGCAGCCATGTAGGCGGGTGCAATGATTTGCCTCTTCAGGGCAGCTGGCTGTGGTCTACGGCTGTGCCGTGTATAATGTCTCTTGATATCTCAAAGATGTTAAATCATGCAGTTACATTTTCCAGGAAGACTTTCAGTGTGAGTCTGAGAGGTTAATATAGAGGCAAATGCCGGTGTAGAAGCCTGCAAAGCAAAAGGTGTCAGCAGTTGGGATGCCTGGACAGGCACTGAGGTTGTATTTGCTTTTCCACTGCTGCCTCCCTGGGTAGGAGAGAAAGAAGCCTGTCCTCTCGGAAACCAGGTCACTCCTTCCCTACCTTTCTCCACTGGCTCTGTTCTTGTCTAATACCAACTTTTGCATGGTTAAATGTGGGTAAGGTAGTTCCAAGCCCAAGGCTTTGAGCCTTGATATGCTCCAGAATAATGTTGATACTAGCATCTTTTAAAAAAAAAAAAAAAAAGTAGCAAAAGTCAAACCACTATTTAACAATGTCATTCCATGAAAATGTTGGGCCAGCATTTGGGAAGGATGGTGACAGAGTAAGCAGTCAGTATTGTGAATATTTCTGTTGTTGCTCGCCTGCGAAGTAGCGAAATGTCATGTTTAAACTCAAATGAGCAGCTCTAAAATGTATTTCTGCTGCCTCAGTGTTTTCCAGTTGCTTTGTAGACATGGGTAACTTCATTGTTCTGTCTCTTCTTCCTTCCAAGCTTTGAAAGTGAGTTTTTAAATGTATGACTTTGACATACAGAAGGGAGTCATACTCAACTCTGACATGACCTATATAAATATTGCCTTAAACATTGGCCTGGATGAAAAGGCTTATTCCCTTTCCATAGATGATCAGTTTTCTTGTCTGCTTAGCTGTGAATTGTTGCAGTTGCTTCTCATCTGATACGTGCCTCTACCTACCAGTGGGTGCTCTGCCACCTCACTACCTGTTGGAAACAAACTTCTTTATCACCACTCATCTCGGTGAAATTAAACCCAGGGAGACGCTCAGGAACTATGTATTCAGCCCCACAAAGCTTTGCCTTTAAGTTAATTGGCTTAAAAGATTTTTTTCCCTGCTGCTTTAGAAGCAGTGCACTCTAAAGATCTGGATTTATTTTTTTGAGTATTTTATTGTAAGCTAAAATACCTTGGTACTAAAGAGTAAAAAGGCTGGCTATATTAAATCAATGCTTCATTGTATTTATTATGCTATTTACTAGGCTTCCAACTATACTAAATTTTCATAAATGCAAAATCATTCAGCTGTATCCAAATTGGTTCAAAAGATGCTGATGAGAACATTTAAGGTTTTTGCAGGTTCTGATAATACTGTTTGCCGTAAGAGTGCTTGTCCTGGTTTCTTTCTATGACTGAACTGAAAGTGCAATTTCTGTATAACTTTAATTACCGGTAAATAGGTTCAAATAGTCTACACATTATATTCTTTTTCCTATTCTCTGTTTGGCTTGCTTGGCCATTAGTGCCACTTATTCCCTGATCATAATTTTGTCCTCTTTGGAAAGAAGGTGAGATGGAGATTAGCAGGTGTCCCCCCAGAAAAAACACAACAGGAAAAGCAGACCTAGCACCCAGGATGCATCGACAAAAGGAGACCAGATGCAGAGTGAAAGGCACATGGTACGGATTCTGGCTTCTCCTTACAAAGACTGCTGCAAGAA
Source organism: Theristicus caerulescens (assembly GCA_020745775.1). Lineage (NCBI taxonomy): Eukaryota > Metazoa > Chordata > Aves > Pelecaniformes > Threskiornithidae > Theristicus > Theristicus caerulescens. Next base: position 5,673,121 of record CM036562.1, read on the forward strand.
CAGAAAACACGCTGTGATTTATTCTCGTGGCAAAAAACTGCAAATGGAACAAGAAGTACAGAAATCTCAATATGTTGTTGCTAATACAATTTACATTTAGAACAGTGTGTCCTCCTTTGCCATTATGCTCTGTTTAAACATAGCTAAATTAAACTAGTCTATAGGCAGAGCTTCTTGAACTGCAGTCAGAACTTTCACTAAATGAACATCTAACACTTAATTTAATGGTAATTATACAGCTTCTAAAAAAAAAAATCCCATGTAGTATTTGTTCAGTAGTTATCTCCATGTATAATAATATCAAATTATTATGCTGTCTCTCAAAGTTGTAAATTGTATCATTTTTACACAGACCAGAAAATGACTTGCACTTAAAGATATGTTTATCTGTATATATATGTGGTGGATTTTAAATTGCACAGTTCCAGACATAATTTTCCTAATATTGGTTAATCCATCTTTAATTAAAATGTTAATTGCTAATCCAGATATTACACACAGAAAAATCAGCCTACAGTAAACTGTGCCTTATTTGCACAAGGACGAAAAATGTGCAATTACATGGCAATCTGCTCTTTGGAATTGCAATGTAGTCATCTTTCATCTGTGATAACCAACTAAAAACATATTGTTGAGTTATTGTACTAATTGTTTACCCCCCCAAAAAAGGAGGGGTGGAGTTAATTTAGTGCTAGTTAAAAATTCCCACTTGGGTCAAAGTAGGGCCTGAAATCCTCTTTTAGGGGAATTGTTGCCCAGAATGGGTTATGCAAGTGCTGCTGGGGCCGAAGTTGCCTCTGACGGTTCCTCAGCTAGAAAACACTGCTGAAATCATGTCTCCTATGTAGTCCAGAACAAAACTCCCTCTGTGTCTGAGCAATGCGTTTCAGAAGTCAGACCCAGTCAATCTTGTTTTCCAGCCAAGGGTTACAGAAGGTAAAGTTAGCGAGCTGAAGGTTGTGCTTGTCATGTAAAAAGTGCATTAAAGCTGCTAACTTGCTTCCGAGGGCTGCAGTGAGGAAGACTCACTTTTGCTTTTCATCATTGAGATACAGTCTGTGTGCAGCTCAGTTTACTGATTTTTTTTTTTTTTTTGACAATACTCCCTACAGAGTTAAGCAAGTGGAGTTAACAGCATTTCACACTTAGAAAGTAATAATCCTGTGATTCCCTGTGCAAAATCACACATGTAACAGGGGCCAGTAAGTCTTCGGGGGGGCTTAAATTAAATGACCTTGTTAACAGAAGATAATTACAATCCTTGTGGCTGAAAATTTGTTATTCATGTAAAATATTAGGAAATACTTAATTGCTAAATGGAATGACGTACAGTGCTTTACCTCTGAAATCAGTTCATTCAGGTCTTTTGGCTTGTACAGAACTTTTTCATCTCTAATGGCATTGTTATATAAATATTATATATGTTAAATTATAAATGTTAAATACAATTTAAACAGGTTTCACGCAACTTTTTCGGAGTAGTCACGTTCAAATCGCATACTCTTCAAATCACACAAGATTTTTTCAGTTAAAGCCATATATTAAATGAGGAAAGTAGAGATTTGCCTATAGACTGCCATCTGTTGATTTTTATTTAATTAGAAAATCGTTTTCATAAATCTGTCTCACTTATACAAAGTGTATACTAATAGATAGGCTTTTAAAAATATCCTCATTTTTTTCCCAAAAATCTGAAAGGATAAACATTCCCCCCAAATACATATAAAATACTAACCATCACTAAATAGTATTTAACAAAAATCATGTCTCTTAATTCCAGAAATCTTAACAGTCTGTTCCTGTTTGGGGTTTGTCTGAAACCATTGGAAAGGCTTGAGCTCTTGGGTTTCGGATGTGCTTTTTTCATTTTTTTTTTTTAACCTGTTCATTTTTTCATCAAAGGAGGTCACCTCTTCACCTTTCTTTTAATCTTTCCTCCCTTTCATTCCCCTTATTCCAGTGTTCTTTCCAACTTGTGAAAGTCACTTAATCTCTGTTTGAAACTGTACCTGATTTGCTCCAGCAGCACAGCTTCTCGTAGCAAGTTCATCCAAATGGATAAAGAGGAAGATGCCTTTGACATTTCTGCTGTACCAGGAGGATACAGCCACTCCTTGCTAAGACCTACAAAAGAGGTTATTTTAGGAATGGTATGGATTTGTATGTATTGCTTTGGCTTGGTTTACAGTCACTCTGTCTCTGAGATGTGTTTGAATATCTGCTATTGATGCATGAATAATACTGCTATTTATAACTTGTTTTCAGGCAAGAAAACTGGCCACTGCCACCAGGAGAGGCAGTTTGCCTGCCTGCATGGAAATTGCCTTCGTTTCGGTTCCTTACAAGGCCAGAATAAATCTAAAAATGTCCAAGCTCCACCAGTGTTTCAAGGTGAGGGGGTGTTTTTGAGCTGTGTTACTCGGCCAGGCAGAGCCCTCTCCAGAATAGTTTATGCCAGCTGACCCATCCAAGCAAGCCCAAAGCCAGGCTCTTGGGGGAGCTCTCATCTTTCCCTTTACCGAGTTCCTAAACCATCTCTAGTAATAATGGTGAAGTTGTGCTATCTGGTAAAAACGTGCCATCCTACCACCTGGTATCCTTATTTCTGCAACCTGCTTGAAAACTGATCTTCTTCCCCATGATCTTCTAATGTCTGGTCTACTTAACGCAGGTGGGTAGCTGGGGCTCTGGAGCAAGTTCACTTGTGCCTCAATTGTATTATTTCCTTTTCTTCTTAGCTCGACAGAGTGGATTAAGAATTATTTCCTTTTCCTCTTGTGTTGTAGGCTAGGACTAACAAAATCTAAAGACAAATCTGCTATTACAGCAATTGTCTATGAGAGAACAGGGTGAATGATAAGGTTCAGGATTGGTAAGGGTGTAGAAACTAATAGACACGTAAAACTGATCTTCACAAGACAGTCCCAAAGCCATTATTCAGTGAATAATCTTATAAATGAGGGGTTATATAACAATTGCATTTGCAAGAATAATACATTTTTCACTTAATTTGCCTTTGCAAGCTGATTTTTCTTGAACCTGCAAAATTGAGTTCTTTCCGAAGTAAAGGATTAATTACAAAAAATTATGAAATGCGTATTTGGATGTATGTTGAGTCAGGGGTTATGTGGTGTAGGAGAAGGGATAGATTTAGGAAGAAAGCATGCAGATAAATCAAAATTTCTCTTCAAAAGAGATCAGGACACCCACTCCATGAGCCTGAGGAACTGCCAGGCTTCAAATGCCACATATTAACTGGTGATGAAGTGGGAAGGGGGATGTGAAGGTGAGGTGACTGGAAAACAGTTTGAGTAGGTGTTTAAAAAAAAATAAAAAAGGCAAAGGCTTCTGTTAGGGTGATAAAAGGGAAGGATGAGAGGTCTGACTCAGGTGCTTTTAGTGGATAAAATGGCCAGAAGAGTCCTTAAGTTTTGAAGAGGAAAAAAAAAAAAAAAGATTAGGGTGAGGTAGGTAGTTCAGTGGAAAAGGACAAATGAAAAGGAAATACCCTTAATTTCTCAAGAATGTTTTCTTTTTCCTTGTTCTACATGAGCAGATTCACTCTGGCTCTGTAAAGCTCTTGCATTTATCTTGCAATAACCGTCCCCAGAGCTTCAACCTTTTTACTAAACTACCTTTAAAAAAAGCTCTAAGTGAAAGTTTAACAACCCCTCTCCTCCAATAAAGATTGTTCAATAAAATCATAACTGTGTATTTCTTGGCCCAGATCCATGTATCTGATTCTGCATAGATGCAGGGCAAAACCTGCTGAAAGACTAGGAGAATATCCACCAGATTTACTCTCTTTGTTTTTTCTTTGCTTATTTTATCTCTGCCTGCCCCCTACCCCTGCCACACTTCTCCTTTATATGCTTTTGGTGCAGCAGAAGTTTGAGACAGTATTGGTGTCTCTGGTGTATAAGCCCTATCTTCACATCTTCTTGCCATACCTATTTTAAACTAGCTTTAAAAAGGATCCCTTTCTAATAGAACACCCATAGTTTTATGATTGGAAAGCTCTGTGTGAACAAAACACCATTACTTATTTACTGTTGTGCAGTTGCTCGTGGACTGGTCTGCCATCACACTGGGTGGATGCACTTCTATCCCATGTGGTTCTCTTTGTGGTTAGCCACTTATTTCCCACTACAGTCTTTTTAAAATCCTACTAGCTTTATATTTAATATGCTATGCTTGTTGTCATCAATTTAGAATTTCCTTGCAAAGTAAGCACAACCCTTCTTTTGCTCAGGCAACACCTTAAGACCTAAAACTGTGAGTGCAGTTATAGAAAATCATATAGGGAAAAAGTGTCCTTTTAAAAATACATCTAATAACTGTGTTCGTATTTCTTCAGTGGTATAGCAATAACTTCTAAGTGCCTTCCCACTGTGGTGATTTCTAGTTCACTTTCAAAAATGCAGCTTATTGAAAATGTCACTATTAATAGCCTTCTGCTGGTACAATAAAAGATAATTCAATAGGATATCCCAGTTAAGCAGGGTACCTTGTTTACATTGGGTTTCTGCCCAGCAGCTGCTTATGCTAAAGTTCTACAAATAACACAGGAATTAATCAAGGTGTAACCACGGGGACAATTTTGTGTTGATATTCACCCCATGCAAGTGCAGTCACCATAATGTGACCTGTAAAGACGAATTACATAATTCATCTGCAATTTGGTTTGATCATAGGTAATAAGCTACCAATTTCTTGACTGCCTTGGGGATATGGTAATGCTGTTGTTGCTGATGCTTCCCAGAAGAGCTGAAGAAAAGGTAAAAACACTATTTATTGAATTAGGGCTCCATTTTTCTTAAAGCTTGGTCTATAAGGTTGAAATTAGGTTCCAAATATGTATATATACAACAGCATAACCATGTTTCTGGGTGCAAATTCCATGAGAACTTGTGCGTGTTTTCTGAGTAAAAGGTGCAGGGAAAAACAACTGGTCAGTAGTAGGGAGAATAAAGTCATTTAATTGGATTTTTCATATTTATTTTTAGCTTGTAAGATAATTGCCTCACTATGGGCGGTAGATTCTGATTTTATTATATCAGTGTTTATTAGAACTACATGCAGTTCCCAGAAAGCTGTAACCAATCACAAAACCCCTTTGGATGCTCAGAAATGGCTATTAAGAAAGGAATAGTTGAAATATATAAAGATGGGATATCTAGTGAAATAGCCATTTTGGTGGGAGGGCAAGGATAATTACATTGTTAGGTTAAATTAATAGTACTATTTCAGTTAACTTGGTCCTACATTTAGAGCTCATCAAGACACCCATGGGAATACATGAATTAGTTTGTTTTAATTGCATTATTTAATTTGATTGTTTAAATTGCTTTTCTATTTTTATATGCAACCATTTTTTAGTTGAAAACATTTTCTGATTTGGATTTGCATGTGTGCTTGTTGTGTATGCTCACTACTTTGGTTTTCCTCCAAAGATCTTTTCTTTTTCCTCAGAAAAATAGTGAGAATTAATGTATTGGCAAAATCCAGCCATGACTTCAGAGAGAGTTGTGAATAATGAATGCAGGATCTTTCTCTTTCACTGCAATGGCAGTAAAACATTAGCCAGCTTTTTATTAAAAATGCTGCATTTGTAATTATGCCCCAGAAAAGAACAATTCAAGTGCAGAAAACTCTTAGACCCTGCTCTGCCAATATATTCTGTGCGAGTGGACAGATGGGGCCCGATTTGAATCAGTGCAAAACTCTGTTTACATCAAACAGCTCTATGTACATGCTGCTGGATCCGGGTTTAAATGTTCCTGGAGAAGAAACAAAGTCAGCTTTCAACCAGGGCTAGTTAAAAGATAAACGTGGGAGGGGATGACATGGGGAAAGCTTTCTGACTGTATGTTTTCTTAGTCTTACAGCATGAGGTTGTGCAATTCTTGATGCTGTTCTATGTCACTCTATAAAACACACTTATCGCATGAGGCTAATAATTGTTTAAATGTGATTCTGGCAAAACCAGGCAAGAGTTTGGTTTGTGCAGCCTAAGGGAATGGCAGCTTTGTCATTGACTTAAAGATTAAAGGGTTCAGTAAGGTGAATGGACTTAAATCAAAGTGATATAGCTTGGATTTAAACCAACAAGCAGAAGACTTTGATTTAAATAATTGATTCTAATCTTATTGTGAATTTATAGTGTTAGCTGTTTTCTTAGAGACAAATTACTTGACTAGTGTATCTGTTTAAATGTACTGATTTGCGACCAAAGAGAAATTTAGCGGATATATTTTTGGCCAAACATGAAACACTCCTCTATTCCCAGTTACATGGGCCTTTTGCTGACCAAGTCCATATTCAACCTTAACTCTTCATAAATTTTTAGCTCCTGTTTGAAATGTGAATGGGTGAAATTTAATGAAGTATCTGTTAATTCTCAAGTCATGTATTAGTTTTTATATGCCTTTATTTTAAAACTGGATATGACTTAACTCTGATTCCATGCACTTTATTTGCTGTTTGGAGTGGATTTTTGTGGACACTAGAGGGAGCACATATTGTTTCAGGAACTTAAAATTTTACTTCTGTCAAACCAGGATGATCTAATCAGGCAACTATATATATATATATGTGATATTAGTAGTCAAGTTTGTATATCTCAGCTCACTTGTCAAGGGGATAAATGCAAAAGATAAAGGACTTTTTTTTTTAAGAAGAACTTCTCTAAAAAAAGTAAAAATATTTCTCACATTTTATAGGATGCAAGAGTGGCACCTTGCGTTCTCCAGCAAAGTTTAGAATACAAATCAGGCACAAAGCGGCAAGGCAATGTAGGCAGATTTCAGGCATATACTGTTTTTCAGTCAATACTGCTTCATGGTTGGATGTGAGAGGGAGGTACCACAACATCTGCCTGCTCTTCTGCCGAGCCGTTGTTTCCCACAGGGCTCAGTGTTTTCCTTGCCCCATCACAGGAAACCCCACAGAAACCATAGCATCCAGGCAATACAGATATGAAATGGAAGGGTTTTTTTTCATGAAATTCCTAAAATACATAGGTAAATAAAAAGAGAAATTAAAAAAAAAAAAAGGAAGTAGTGCAATGCTCGTCAGACTTCATCCTTCTTTCTGTATTAAAGAAATCTATTGTGTGACTAAAATGAGATTGCCAGGATCTAAAATATCTTTTGGGCAGGGACATGAAGCTGTTGATGAATGAAGTTAGTTTTTTGTGATGAAGAAATAGAAATATTTCATGTTTTCTGATACATAGTAAGGGTTGCAGGGAATTTTTTTGTCTGTTTTTGCTTCTCTTAAGCCTTTTAATCAGTTTTGGCTTTGAGTTCCAATGAGTCTAGGTTGGTTTCAGTAATGTTACGTACATTCCAGGGAAAATGTATTGGTTATAATAAGAATATTTTGTCTCAGATGTAATTTTATTGGCTTGCGTTAAAATGCATTGATTTTTTTTGGCTGAAATATTTGAGCTTTGGGGTAGATGCATTTGTTCTGGTTAGGAGTGCATTGGAGTCAGCAGAGCTCTTGTGTTTCAGCAAATACATTTCCATTTAAAAGCAAATGTAACATTTGAAAAGATTAAATGGACATTAATCGGTCAGGCATCATATTTTCAAACGTGCCATTCTTTCTAACATGTAAAACATTGACACTTGAAAGAATGCTTTCTAATCGTACTCTATTAATCTTAATGTATGTAACTGTAAATCTATTGTGTAATGCGGTGTTTGCCTTACTAAAATATGCATTTATATTAGTGGTTTCTGTCTTTCTGTCTTAACTCAGAGATAATAAGGTTGGCTCACTAGTGCCTATTTAATTTCTCTTACCTTTGCAATGTAATTGAAGTGAGATGTGAACGCAATGTCTTTAACCCGTCATCAAACAAGAGTCTTCAAGTTTCTGGTCCGAAGCAGTGCTAGCAACATCATCTATGATCACAGGTAATCAGTTGCACCTATTGACTTGACACAGATTTCTGTCACTTCTGCCAAGCGTGCTGTAACCCCTCCAAAGCCTCTGCTAGTCTAAAGTTGTTGTTTTCTCTTCTGTGCCTCCTTTTCTGCATTTAAAATGGGGATACTTTCCTATCTTGCATGGTGAAGACTAAATAACAATGTTTTAAAAGCATTATAAAGTTCTAGAGCCTTCTGGCGCTGTCAGAGTCCCAAACTTTGTCATCAGTATACAGAATAAAGTTCACTGGTGCCACTACTGGAAACCTATACCCCTTTGCATAAGAAACTACCATCTTTGAACCAGAATCGAGACCTGATATTGAAGCTCAAACCAGTGACTGTATGACTCTTCCAACAAATGACTCTTCCTTGTGTACACTTATTGTGCAAGCTGTTTGCTGTGGTCCTTAGCAAATATATATATTTATATATACACACACACATATACATATATATGAAAAAAATATATATTAAACACATACATAGACCCTCATTTTCCCTTCCCAGGTTGAAATCCATGGAAAAGGCTTTGGCAGAGTTTTGCGGGGAGCCTCTCCCCCCCCATTTTTTTTCCTCCTTGTAATTTTCCACCAGTGATCTCCCATCAGGAAAAGTTGCTTCCTTCTCCCTGACTAGTCACTAGCTCAGATTTTTGACAGGTCTCTGCCAGAGATGAAAGATCTGTGGAAATTATGGATGTGATAATTCCGGATGAGCTTTGGCCGAGTTGGTTGTCCATGTCAGCAGATGGAGCTCCGGTGGACCTCAGCTCCGTTGCCAACACTGAAATTGCCTCACTGGCTGGGCAGCACAGTTGTTGCTGGATGCCTGGCAGTCTGGTCCCGGGTTCATAAATAAAATGCATTATTTGTGGTTTTTGTGTTGTTTTCCCCGACAGACGTGACCAGCTATAACACAGATGAAGCGAGCAGGCTATGGTGGAAACAGCTTATAAAGCCATTACTTCTGTAAAAGGAATATACCCGTGATGTGGCTGTAGACTGCTGGGGTCTGTGCTGCTTGGCCATGGTGGGGAGGGTGGAGAAGCCCTCCTCTTGCTCCCTTCCTCCTGCCGAGTACCCTTCCCCCTGATTAATCTGTGCCCAGAGTATGAGGAGAATGACATGAGATTCGAAGATTGCTTACAATGTGCATCATTAAGCCAACCACAACATTTTTATGAAAGTATGTGCCTAATATTAAGATTGAATACCTGTGAATAAGATGTGCTCCACATATCTGTTATGGAAATATTGTTTTACATATGCATGTCTGTCTTGTGAACTTAACTATTTTTCACATTTGGCTGCTCAGCTATCCCTAAATCTCATGCAAGTAGAAGGTTAATATTAAAATTCTGTTATGGCTGCCTTTAATTCATATAAGTGTAAGAATGTTTTGCATTTTTTTAAGTACTGAAAGAGTCTTGCTACATACAGAAGTCCTATCAACTCTAATGGTTGTTACTCAGTTAAACAGAGGCAAATAGACTTTTATGTGTTTAAATCCAACTAGTATGGCTATCAACAAATTAATGACTTACAAAACCAAAAGCAATTCTGCCACATTTAATATTCTGTAACTGCAAGCTGATGTATTATATACATTAATCAGTTTGTCATAAATGAACCCCTATTTTGTATGCAAGCAAATAAAATAGATATGCCACAACGTATTTTATTCATAAACCAATATGTAACAAACAAATGGACATAGATTTAATCTCTCACTTTTTAAATAAAATATGCTTACATCAATCTGCTTGTTATACAAATTTATATAGCCTATATGAATCAATATGTGATATATATAACCCACTTTTAACTCTGACATGTTTGGTACTTCATAGTTGCCTCAATTTAATGAAAAGCTCCTAGTTTTAAGACAGTCCTAGAAGCAACTCAGATTTTAATTAAAAGTTTTACCTTGGTTTTAAAAAGGCCATTTTAGCCAAGGGGAGATAATGTCCTTTTATAGTAGCACATCTTGCTTCTATTCCTAATTGATGTTATTTGCTGCCTGCTGAAGAATAATTCATGCTGCTGTTAAGGAGGGGGGGTGGGAATTCAGTAGTGTTGTTAAAATTTTTTTAGAATAATGTTTTTCAGTATCAGAATGTTCATACTTTTTCTTTGTCCTAGTGGGTAAGCAGTGTTTAAAAAAGAAATGCATGATGATGTTCTTAATTGGTGGAAAAATATGATATTTTACTAACGAAGTAAAAGTGACTGCCAAGATGTGTTTACTGATGAGACAGCAGCGTGTGCTGTGGCCCACTGGAAAATCATATGTTGAAGCATGTACCTGTTCTTTAGCTTCCAACCCAGTCCTGGCATTATGTCACTTCTTTTCATTTTGCTTGGGAAGGTATACTGTCTGTGATGTTGACTGCGGAGTATTTGTTCCAGCAATGTGAATGTATGATTACAGAAGACGACTGCTAGGTACCTTTAAAACACTGCAGATTATTAAAACTAAAAAAGAACAAAACAATGTAACAGTTCAAAGAGAATATGTAAAGCAAGAGCTGAGCATCATTCAAAAATCAAAATAGCCAGTCTTTAAATCCAACAAAACTTTTCTGAAAAAATATCCCCTCTGATGCAAAATACTTTCTTTAGAAGACTAAAAACTAAGGGAATAGGTGATGGGAGGTGAATCAAACCAAGGGGAAGACAAACAATAGATTGACAAAAGCAAGCAAGGGAACAGTAAGCAAAATGAGAAAAATAAGGGGAGGTTTTTGACATCTTGATCCTAAGGAAATCTCTTCCTAGCCATCCTAGTATCTGTAAGAGTGGTCCTGCACACGTGGTGGGGTGCATGTTTAACTCGAGGGAGACCCGGGGTTGGAATAATGAGAACTGGAAGGCAAAAGCTGATCCTGCTGATACACATCTCCACTAGCCAGATCACAGCCGACAAGGACAAAAAGGAGAACTTTTTGAGATGTTATTTTTCCTTTGCCATGTGCATGGCAATGTGATGCCCAGCCGAAAGACACTGAAGAATATTTCAGTATAATTCTAGAAACTCATGCATATGGCTGAATTTATTTAATTTATTGACTCCATCATTGCTTCATTACAAATAACCCTTGTGTTTAAGCCACTTCTTTGTCCTAAAATGATAAAAAGAGAATTTTTTTCATGTTTACCAAAGAAATTGGGTGACTACCTAGCTGTTATTTTCATAAAACTGTAATCACAAGGATTGAGCACTACAGTGACAGATGTACATGTAACTTTGTTAAATATTCAAAAGATAAATTTGCTAAAAAAGAGCTCAGACATCTTTTGTTAAGGCACTTACAATTTAAGAGACAGATTTACAAATAGTCACTGTCGGCTTGCTCGGAGAATCAAGGATCCTGCTGAGCACTAAGAGTTATTGAAAATCAATGGATTCTTAGTATGCAGAAGGTCAGATGTGTTTCTAAAATACAAAGATGTATAATTAAAGTATTACAGTGCAGATGTGCCTTGTTTAAAAGACCTCTTTATGACAGATCATATTCCCCTCAATCTATCAAGTAGTTAACTTTAAATCCTAAGGAAACACATATCCATATGTATGTTACTCTGGAAAGCTGTTACGTTGATTTGTGCATAATAATGCATATTTTTAATGTTGTTTGTGCTTCTGTTTTCACATCCAATGGCTTTCAGAGCTGTTGTTATCTTTTATACTATTTACAAAGTTATCCCCTTTGCTGTTCTATAGACATCTTGTGGAGTTTTAAGTTTCAACCTTTTTTTTTTTTCCCTCTTCTTTTTTTCCCTCCTAGACAGTATAGTGCTCTGTCTTTACACCCCAAGCCAGCCTGAGTATTCTTGCATTAACCTAGATTACTTGATTTACTACCTGATTCACTTGATCTGGAGCCTGGATTTTCAGAAACATACTCTAAAGCTTAGCATATGAATTCATGCTTAGGTACCAGAATAAGTAAGTTGATCATCAAAATTGCAAAGTTCCCTGCACTTCCCACGAAGTCAGCCAAGAGCTGCTCATTATTCGGGGAGGTTGAGTTTAGCAGTCTGGGGGCTGGGCGGGTTCTGGTTTTAAAATCTTGGTCCAGGTTGTCACTTTTGCCAGGCCAGTAGAGTTAGGCAGTCTGTCTGTCTGCCTGTCTCAGAAGGTACCTGCAGTGTCAGATGATGTTGCAGTGTTTGATCACAAATTTTCAATGTATCGTGGAATTGACTGCTGGCACTATCTACTAGAAATCCTGCAGAGTCTGTTCTTATTTTATGTTGGCAGTATTAACAGTCATTCTACCACTGTGTGTCAACAATCCTCAAGTCAGGAGCCAACACTCCTTAGAAAGTTCTCAATAATCAGTGTAATAATCAGTAAAAAGCTCATTTAAAAAAAAAAAAAGTATTAATTGAGCTAAGAGCTTTCCCAGTCTCCCTCAAAGATAACAGCAGAGTAGAGATGGTTCACCCCAAAGCTGGTATCACCACAGTCTGGTTGGTATCTTGTGCCTGGTCTCATTAGAAAAAAAACAAGCCAACCAAACAACCTAAAAACCAACAAAAGGCAATAAGCATGTGTTAATCCCCTGATATGTCATGTGCATGTTTATCTGAAAAACGTTCCGTGGTTTGAACGCTGCCCCTGAGCAGTTAGGGGCTGGCTAGAGAGGAGCAGCGCTTCTACCCAGTGGGTGGGAGACGACTTTCTCTGGTTTTAGTGGTGCACGGCAAAACAACATTAGGAAATGGTCAAGAATTGCAGCAAGGGAAACTCCAACTAGAGAGAACAAAATTTCACCATGAGAGGATGTTTAGCGGTGGTGCTGGTGATATCTCCATCCTTAGAAATATTCAACAGTATATACTTGACAGGCTCCAGCGCAAGCTGATCTAACTCTGAATTTAATTCTGCTTTGAGCAATGGAGTTGGACAAGGACCTGCAGAGGTCCATTCCAACTTACAGTAGTGTATGATTTCCAAAACAGGAGGGTCCAAACAGTATTATAGTCTTAAAAGGTTTTGAGCCGCTTTCCCAGTTAAATACTTACAAAATAAAAGGTATATTTGTCATCCACTGAGAAATGCAGGGGCTGTGAAAGAAGCCTTTAAAACTTCCCTGAAAATTGCAACAAAATAGTAGGCTCCTTGAAGAGGCAGTCTCATAATTGAGGCCAGATACACACGTATTTCCAGTTAGCTTGAATCGTGGTTTATTTCAAAAAGATTTGTGAAAGCTCTGGTATTTGAGCAAACCATTATTTTTAGGTAGCAGAAAATATCAGAAGTTCAAGAAGGAGCCACTATGTAAATTTGCAAAGGAAATTTTCAGAATATAAAAGGCTTTTCTTTAGAAAAGCTGTTTTGTCTCTGGAAGTGTTTCTAGCCGGTGCGGTAACTGCTACAGGACGTATGTAGGGTAGCTGGTAATACAGTGATGGCATTGTAATGTAATGTCAACCTCAGAGGTGGGTTTTCACTGAAAACCAACTTTTGGGTTGCAAAACCAGTTAAGGTAGATACGATGAGCAGCTTCATAAAGTGGAGAAAGACAGGTTTTGCTTTGCACAGTGACATTGATCATACTTGGAAATTTTATAAAGAACTCTGAGCCTTGCTGACACAAAACAGCTGGAAAAAAAGACTGGCAGGAAAGTTAGGTTCAGCCTGGGCTAGTCAAAAGCGGTGTTGATCCTCAGGTAAAGGTAGCCTTGACTTTGACTTGTGGAGACCATAAATGTGAAGGGGAGGACATGATGTGCTGGCTGAATATTAAAGGGGCTATATAGCAACATTTATCTCGTTGCACTTGGAGAACTATGTAATAGTTGAGCCAATGCAATGGAAGTGTTATTTGGACAAGGCATCTAGAGCTTTTCATCCATAAGGGACCTTCTGAGCAGAAGATTGAGGTCTTTTGACTAATGCCAACTTGTGTTGGAAAACCGTCCTTCAGCGTAAAGTGCAAACAGGCACTGAACATGTTCAGAAACTCTGCAATGATTTGAAAGTCAGTGTTGGACTTGGTGGAGCAGAGCCAGTCCCAGAGGCCTCCCCCACACCAGCGGTCATTCTTTTATGTGTTTGTCTTGCTCTGTGAGGTGCAAACATTTGGGGAAAAACCTTTTGAAGTGGTAGTATGTGTTCATGGAGATAGCTGGGACAAAAAGCAACCTCACCAGTTATGCTGCAGACCATACGTGTCAACAGACTGGTAAAATATCACATATAGAAGTTAGCCATAAGCAGAGCTGAGAGGCATCATGACTCTAGATTGACCTTGAGGACTGAAATCTGCACAGGGTGTTGTGGCGAGAAGTAGAAATCACCGTGCAGATGCACTGAAGAGACTATCACAAGCCAAGCTGCTCATGGGTTACTTGACTTATCAAAGACACAAAGATGGTGGGACAGAGGTAGCCTGTGAGGAGGTGAGAGTCCTACTGAAACCAGAATTAAAGTCAAGTCTCACAGACACTGAGTTTCTGCAGTGGCTATGAGTGATGAAGATTAAGAGAGGTGTGAATTATGGTGGTTTAACACAGCGATGAGGCCAACAGCCATGGGGTGGGGTCTAATAGGAGCCTTGACCAGGTCCAAATGACTGATTACAAAGATTGCTGACAAATCCTGCTTGTTCAGGAGGAAATCTGTTTTATGGGTGAAGGACAAGGCTGTTTTGGTTATTATAGCAGTAATAAGAAATTGGTCAAAAAATGTGTCTTGGAGCTGTGCAAGTACACCCAGTCTATATTGCTGGCAGAGCAAATTAGAGTAACATGAAAAAATACAGAAAAAGTGAATTGTATATTGAGAAGGCAGGAGTAGAAGGGAAAATTAAAGGGTCTTTCCAACTTTCTAGTTGGACCAGTGGTATTAACTAGCTTGAGGTTTAATAGGGGGAAAATAAAAAGAGAAATTTGAGAATAAAAAGAAACTATTGTGAAGTAGTGCTTGGCAGGGTCAACAAATCACTGTAAGATACTGAAAAGCTGATAGATAACAATTCTGCTTGGTTGTAGGGGCTGCTTTAGGGACCACAAGGTTTGAGAGGAGGAAATGCTTCTCTGGGAATGGACAGTAACGTGGAAAAATGTCTGTAAATGATAACAATCCTCCCAGGGCAAGAGAGCTAGTGAGAGGGGCAAATTTTAATAAATGTTTCTCTGAAAGTCTGTAAAGGTTAAGAAATATCAGCTTCATGTTCTTCTGGAATAGTCTGGCTTTAGCAGCAACCTTGTTTTGTCTTCCTGCTTTCTTCTTATTTAATATTAAAAAGAAGTTGGAAATTCATTTATCTCATAAGTAATATGTCTAATTACAGAATTTATCTGTTTTAAAGTGTTTGTTCTCTTGTTTAGACATCCCTATCATAGTTTATTATTCTAATAGCCATGGAAAAATATTAAAATATAACCAGTATATATACATCTTGGTAATGTCTCCAATAATCCAAAATAATTGTATAAAATTATGCTGTTTAATGAGTGATGGCCTTACCCCACCCATATGGAAACTACTGTTCCTCTTGTTTCCTCATTTTGGACCTGTAATTTCCTACGAACGGGTTTTATTTTCTTTTTGGCTGTGAATGCAATATGGAAGTTCAGAAGAATGCCACTTTTCATTAAATTGGTGTGTTCATCTAAAAGATTAAAGAAGTTCAGGTTTTAAGTTTTTGACAGCACTTTGGGTCAATTCCTGGTTTTAGCTAAATTGGTTCAGTCTTCCCAAGCTACACTAATACAAATTCCTGCACGTATAAAAAAGCTTTGTGAAGCATAACATGTCTACGGACTTTTCTATAAATGTAGCAAGGAAAAATCAGACAAGATGGGTACATCAAGGGGGAAAAGCCTGGCTAAGCAGTCAACTTGCAATAAAAATAAGATAAGTAAAGGCTGTGTAAATTGATTCTGAAGTAGCACAGTATCCTTTTTGAAGGTGTAGAGGAGAAGTGTGAAGGACAAGAGTGACTCAGCTGAGATTTTATAAATCACAAACTTTAGGCATTCAGTTTCTTTTCAGATTCTGACATATATACTAATCCCAACCAAACTGCTGTTCATTCAATATTCATGAATGAGAAGTCATTTTGTTCTTAAGTCTGCTTCAAAGAAAGTGTTCCCAGTACTGCGATCAGCCTTTGGAAGTTGAAAATTTTGGATGAAGAGGTGAGTTTTGAGAGATGGTAAAATAATAGAAAAATGAATAAATGTCAACCCCAAACATAACTGAGGCGGTTTCCATAGGAACACAGATATGTGGCTCCTGTGCATGACATATTTAGCAATTTGATTACATGTTAGTTCTGACCTTACAATTGAAAAAGGCCATTCCAAGAAACTAGCATTTGAGGATTCTAACAAGGGACCGTTATGCTAATGGCTCCTGAAATATCCCTAAACTCCTCTGTTAAAGTTCATAGCTGTAAATGGCTCACAAAGAATCTGAAGCATAAATCATTAAATGACTGAGTTCCACCTTACCCTCAGCAAAGTACTCTACTGACTTAGTACAAAGAAAATGTGCGTGGACGTGTTCTTTAATGTATGTCATGGTGATCTTGAAAGCCAAAGCAGAAGTAACATTGAGCAGTAACCTTTATCCAGTAAGTACTGTGTTTTCATAGGTTGCCATTAGGGTAAATTTACCCTAACGCTTGTTTTGTGGTAGCCCACCAGCAGCCACACGAAGCCCTTCTGGGGGTCTGCAGCCTCTCCTGCCTCTGATACTCCTCTCCTTACCGCACTATACATTAAAAAATAAGTCTCCCAAGGCAAAAGCTACATTTGTAGAGATATGTAACTCCATAGAGACCTTTGGAAATAGAATTAATTACAGATAACTCGTTGATTAGCGTGAAACATTTCAAAGTGTCCAATAACTTAGCTGTTTAGGCTGAGCTTTGTAGAGCTTGCAAAATGAATCAAGTCTACGTGAAACTTTCTAATCTGCATAAATTTTAGCCTCTACTGATTTGAACACATAGAAACATGAAAAGCTTTCCATGCTAAATCATGTGGCTTAGCATTTTTTTTTTTTGATGTGCAGATTCGAAGTCGCAACCTGAGCAGTGGCCCCTCTGTTGTGGCACTGTACCCCAGCAGGTGCTGGGGACACTTAATCTCCTCGAAGGCACCGTGCCATGACTTACTCGCTGTGAAATTCTCTTATTTCTGCTGTAGTTATAAGGGGTATCTAAATTGGAACATAAATTGTCTCTAGTTAATTATTCCATTAAATGAGCAATGTGGACTGCTAAGCATTATTATTCTCATTTTACAACTGAAGAAATGAAGTTAGCGATGTCTTAGTGATATGGATGTGAGTATTTAGTTGCATATCTGGACTCTCATGAGTATCATAAATAAGACCAAAATCTGGCGTGTTTCAAGTGTTCTGGTCATTGAAAACAGACTGATAATGAAGATAAATTTGTGCATATGCTGTACTTGTTCTGAATGTACGATTGCTACTCATCTCTGCAAGAATCAAATGTGAGGTCTGAACTCTGGCTACCGAATGCTCCAGGATAATTAGCAAGTCCAAAAAATTAATCCCAAAATGGGATATAGTAATACTGCTGATCTCTCTGTTGTAGGAAACTCAGGTGGTCTAGCAGAGATCTCTACATTTAGATCCTCTGTTTCATCTGGCACATGATTTTTCTGGACATAAGGATACACATTACAATCTGGTGGTATTTTTCAAGGATTTTTATATGATTTTTTTTTTAAAACTGAAAAAAATGGTTTGTTTTGTGGCAGATCACTTCTTTTAGCAAAATGTACATTACCTTTCAAAACAGTGGGAGTACATGACCTGCCTGGGTGCTTGTAAGGATTTCCTTACTTTCCCAGACATTTTCTTGTTAAGTCTTGACAATATGTGGGTTTTAGCACTTATTGGAGCTAATCAAAGATGTCTGAATGGAACATCAAGGACACTTAGCTCTCAGGTGGGTCTGTGACTGTTCTTGGAGTACTTGAGTTGTGAAAGAAAAAAATGGATTTCACTGGCTTTAACTTTCATGGGAAGACTTATTAAAATACTTTATTTTGGCTTAGCAAATCACCTTGCAGTGCAAAACCAGAGTGTAAATTACTGATGCAAAATGAGACTGGTGTCAGCATTTTTTTTTTCCTCTGGTATGCAATATTTTTCCAGATCCAAATTTTCTTTTAGGCATGCCAGGCTTAGGTGGAGTGGCATTGCCAAAATACCTACATGGAGTATGGTTATCGTTTCCTTCTCTAGTATGGATGGAGCGAACACAGGGTGTCGTATAGCTTCACATGACTATTTTCTCTTAAGGGTCATTGTCCACATACCATGATATTATTCATTGCAGCAGATGATTATGTTGTTATAATATTCAAAGAGTTGAGTATTCGCATAGAGCTTTTAGGCACGCATACGCTTCAATGTTGTAATTAGATAGTTGAGGGTTTCTTCTTTATGCGACCTACCACCAGTGCTGGGGCAGTTGGAGGACCTCGTAGGCAAATGTAAACGCTGATTTGTGGAGAGCTGAGTTCCTTGGCGAGATGGATCTGTGAGATCCTGCGGGGAGCTGAGGAAATCTATGTTTCAAATACACTGTGCCCTGCAGAGAGAGCTTTCACGTAGACACTTGCTGCAGATCTCGGAGAAAACGCTGAACTTTTAAGTGCTCACCAGTGTGTGTCTCATCCAGCCCAAGGGAGATAATTGGAAAATGTTTATAAAATACAGCCTTGCCATCAGCATTCAGGAGGGGATGGGAGAAAATGGGATCCCGTGTCATGGTAACCATACTCATTATTGTAATAAAACAAAGAAAGAGGATTTGTCGTAACTAGAGAGAAGATCAGGAGCTGCCACGTCTGCAGGCTTGT
This sequence comes from Theristicus caerulescens, assembly GCA_020745775.1. NCBI lineage: Eukaryota > Metazoa > Chordata > Aves > Pelecaniformes > Threskiornithidae > Theristicus > Theristicus caerulescens. The sequence goes on from CM036562.1 coordinate 5,691,920, forward strand.
TGTGGAATGAATGAGGAATATTTTTATTTCTTATTTTATTATCATTATGCCAATCCTTTAAAAACATTCCTGAAGAAGAGTGGCTCACTATTAGGAAGACTTACAACTTTTCTGCAGTCAGTTTGGTATGAATGTAGGATATTTATTTCACATTATTGAAATATTTGTCATTTTACCTTCAAATCAGACACACCATGTATACATCTGCCTATTAACATATGACTTACAAAACGGCACGTAAAAATGTGATGGTTATTTTTAGTAGCGAGGGTCACATTTGGTTACAAAAATCTGTCAGTACTTTGTGACCAGCATAAGATGATTTTGCTTTAGGGCAGTTCTGTTGCGTGGGGCTGATATAAATGAAAGCTCTCATTTAACTGTTATTTCCAGGCACTGAATAAAGATGCGAGCTCTTACTTTCAGCCTGGAAAGCAGAAGCAGGTAGCTAGAGGGTGCAGGGTTTGATCTATGCCGTTTTGTGGGGTGGGGTGTGAGTGACGGGGGTAGCGTGAATCTCGTGTTCTTACACTTCAGATGTGAGAGCCAAGACAATTTCTACAGAGTTCTCATTAATCCTCCTTCATCCTTCAGTTCCCCATGTGTAAATTAGGGGTAGCTCAAGGAAGCTGCAGGGTTTCACCAATGCAAAATGAGTGCTTCTTTCCCCGAAATCTTCAGAGTTCGCAACTTTAGTAAAATTTTTCATGTAGCAATATTCACTCCTCTTCACATTCCTGAAATAGAAATGATCACAGTCTGCTGCCCTTAGACCAGCTCTGCTGACCGTGCTCAGAGTGGTTATGTTAATCACCGTGGGAGGGATGCATTTCACGAGAGAACAGAAAACATTTTTTCTTACCATTTTTAGAAAGCCTTTCAAGAAAGACTTCTTCCTTTCAGGTGCTTGTACTGTGTAATCTTGGATATTGTTGAATATCAGATGGATCCAAAAAGGGATGCTGGGTGATACCAAGAGTAGCTGCACCCTCTGAACATCTGGGAGGCTTTTGTATCTGAAATGTGCAGATCCCCACCCTGCCAGCCAAGTCTGTGCTGTAGAAGCACGATTTCTAATGCAAAGGAAAGCTAACTCAGAAAAAAAAAAGTTGCACAGCTTTCTACTTTCATCCTTGCATCATGTTTTTAGCCTAAATAAGACAGCTATGCTTAAGCAGATGCAGATGAATGGTGGGATTTTATTCTTCGGTTATTTGCTTCATCTACCATATCTATGGCCCAAGCAAAGAATGCTTGACAATAAAAACATCCAAATGTACTAATGCTGTCTCCCAAGTATTCAGTTTAGAGGGCAGTTTGGTTAAACCCCATTACCAATACAGCAGTGACTTCAGGCAAAGAAAATTAGATGGGAAAAGGCAATTTCTAAATAAACATTTTTCACGCCCTCATGCATTTGGAGTTGGGTATACTGACAAAAATGTTTTTTCCAAGGAAGCTGAACCTCCTCTCGCCCATGGGACAGTAGACAGAGGAGGGTGATATGGCTGGTTCGGATGACTTGAAGCATCTTTGGATTTGCCAGGGCCACAGAGGCCCTCTGGTTTCTTCCTCAGAGCTGTGTTTGCTTCATTGTCAAGCTTTGTGTGGATAATGGTGGAAAGTATGGACATCTAAAGAGAAAGGGTTGTATGAAAGGCAGCATTTTACAAACTCAATGAGATACATCTTACTATTTAATCATAGCCTCAGAATCACAGATCCAAAAGTGTTTGGTTTTTTTTCCTCTTTGGATACAATTATGATAAAACAATTTCTTCAGAAGGTATCGTATGAAATTCTGGAAAAGGAGGCAAAGGAGATTGTTTTGTGGCTCCATCAAAGTATTCAAAGAACACAAATTTGACTTTCAGGATATTATCAATCAAATACTTATTTTGGAGTTTTTGCTATCATCCAAGTCTAGGTTTGAAGATGAAATCAGAAGGTCAAGATTTCACAGACGTTTCTCTCCGTGGACCTCTTCTGTGCATATCGGTTTTTTGATTCAAAGATAAATGGCTGCATTTTGAAAACTGTTTAGTACATAGCAACTGCGAATGATCTCAAAGGGAAGATTTTCAAAGCCCCAAACGGGCACAGAGCGGCTATACCCTTTAGCAACTTTAGAAAAGTTCATTAAGCGAATGGGAACGACTCCACTCAGATAACCTGCTACCCTGGGTAGGGGCCTGGATGTCAGCTAATGGGTTTTTTAATGTCACGTCCAGGATATTACTTTAGAAGTTAGTGAGACTCTGCTTTGAGCATATTTGAAATTACAAGCATATGATCGTTGTAAACATTTACTTGTGTCATGGAAAGAAAAATCCACCTTCTTCAAAGACAGACCAGGGCACAGATTAAAAAAAAAAAAAATTAAACTAATAGTGTGGCATTAAGTTGGCCTAGTATAAACAAATGCCAAATTACTTACTGTCCTCTTATGCAAAGTACTGCATATTCCCAGAGGCTTAGTTTGTACATGTCTTAAAAAAGGGGGATGTTATGCTTCTGTATCAACCGATATTTGGCTTTAAAGTGTGTTCTTTTTGTCTCAAATGAAATACCTTTCCTTTTGCAGTACAAAAGGATGATGATCTTTTCCTGCAGTCCCTTCCCATAACACTGGAATGTAAAACTCGCTACCAGCTAATGTACAAAGCAGCTGTCCCTGAACAGAAAAGACACAAAAGATTGACCAGAATTCAAAATACCACAATATGAAATGAAAATAATCTATCAGAAGCATCTCAGAAGTATAGTTTCCTTTGAACAGTGAAAACTAGCATTTAAATTACATAATGGACCTGAACAGAACCACAGAGCGTAAGAGGGAAATATATAACACTTAGGTCAGCTGAGCTCCTCTGAGCTTTTCTTGTCTAAAAGGAAAAGCAATGGCAGATGAATGCACTCAAATACTGTAAAAATAATAATGCTTTCTGGTATTTAATGCCTTTCACTGGAAGACCTCCAGGTTTCTTTCTTTAAATAATAACTATGCATTGCAACTAATTTTAATATCCTATTAAGGGAGGCTTGATTATGTTCCTTCCTAAGTACTAGAAACAGTGTTCTGTCCTTAGTTATCCCAGCTTAGAAATATGGCAAATGGTAAATCTAGGAATAAAATCAAGGTGTCATAAGCAGAGCGACTGAACGTTTTCACTCTGGTATGTCAGAACAGGAGAAATTAATTTTCTTTCCCTTTAAGTTCAAACACCACAAATATCACAGGCTGTCTGATCTTAGATTTATCTTGTCATTTCCCAAAAGGGCTGTTTCCCTTCCCGGTAGGTGAGTGCTTGCAGTGGGCTGCTCTCCGGCCTTTTCCTGCCTGGGGGGTGGGCTTCATTTTGCAGAAGCCCAACTCTCCCCCAAAAAAGTCATACTTAAATTCACCTGAATATATAAATCAATGAGTTTGAAAAATGGCTGTAATCTGGGTACCTGGTACCTTTTTAAATCATTAAGCCATATAATAGGCAAAAGGAAATGAGAGCAAAATGAATTAGAAGTGAGGAAACTGGGTATTTTTTCACCTCTGATTTTTAACAGGTGACTTTAATGGAAGATCAATAGTGCTGGCTAGGGTCAGCTTTACTTTAGGAAGGTAATATGTGCAGTTCTCAACATGGTCTTCTACAGCATCTCAACCATGACCGTCAATACCCTTTGATTCCAGTAGTGCATCAGTTTGAAGCAAAAAATGCCAATCATGCTGTCTTGTGTGCTGATGTATGAGGAGATCAATAATAATGGAATTTAGTCATCAAAGCATGTTACAAGGTAGTGTACAAACATTAATTAACCTTTAGAAATACGTATGAAAAAAGTAATATTGTTCCTGTTTCAGAGCTTGTGATAACTGCAATATATGAAGGTAAGCATGGCTGGGTTTTTCAAAAATCACAAGGGTCTTATTGAATATGAAGGAAGGGCAAGTCTTCTTCAAATCCAAGGGTGCAGTTTTTCATGTAAGACATCACTAGAAAATATCAAATTATCACTAAAGGTTTCTAACTTTCCCACCCTTGCCTAACACAGTTACAGAAGAGTAGCACAAGTCATAGATGGATGCAGAACCAGAGCTTTGGCTTTCTCATGTTTGATGCAAGACCAGATCTCAGCTAGCCGGCTGTAGTTGAGGCAGTGCATTTTAAAGGAGGCTTTGCTGGTAATGAGAGGGGGTTTTAGGTTAATTTGTATACCTGTGAACAGTGTGGATTTATTCTGGTGTCCAGTGTGAAAACACAGTGACAATCCTGAAAGAGAAACTTTGCACGCCCCATTACAATGTATTTTTTTAAATTGTGGGTGTGGGTGCCACTCTGTACACCTGTGGCAACGTCTCTGGAACTGTGTGAACTCTTTGCTTTTTCCTAGTATATAAAATAGTATGTCCTTGTGACATATTATAGGCTCTTTCATTAGATTTAATTTCTTCTCTTGTTTATTTTATTGCACCGAATTTAGAAAAATATGATACCATGCTTGTCACTGCCTTAAGGTTTTTTTTCTATAGAAATATCATCTTTTTGATGATTCCGAGAATTCTGAGGAAAAAAAATATTGATTTCTCTATGTCAAAAGGCTCTTCTGTATCTCATAAATATTCTTTTTGTCGAGATTTAATAATTCGTTGTCCAAGCCAGTGCTTAAGTGGAATAGATTTATGTTAATACAAACTTTCTTTGGTATTAAGATGATCAATTTTTCAAGCGAGGAAAAAAGGGAAGGTGTCAGGAGCAACAAATGATCATATGTGCTATGGTTTACTTGTAACCTCAGGTTCAAATCAGATGATTTTGAGGAAGAGTTCATTGGGTAGATGTTAAAATATATACAGGGAAAGAGGTACTGTTTGCATAGCTACCTGTAGGGGAAATACAAATGCTCATCAAAGACAACAGGTGTGGAATCGAAATGTTTGCAAGATGGTATTCCACACTTGTCTTGGATAGCATCTGGGAACGTGAAAATGAAGAGTCAATATTCAGATTTCAGTTAAGCCTGAAAAACCCAATCCAGTGAGCTTAAACAGCAGTGGGATGGTTTTCCATGTTGTTTGCTGGGCTCTTGGCCAGGCTGCAGCCACGCACCCACAAAGCAGGGAGAGGCTTTCCATGGCCTTGAATAGGAGTCCCTGTAATGAGGCAAAAGCATCCCTTCTCCTTACTCGAGGTAAGAGTAATTAGATTTTAAAGTACTTCATGTGTCAGTGAAACCACAGTGATTCCAGTTAGAGTAGATGAAAAGGAGACAAGATACTCAACTTTACTAAGTGTGCTAAAAGCCAGTTTGGGACTGAGGAGATAAAGACGACTGTTACAGTATTAATCTTTTTGGGCTATTTGTGCCTATTAAAGAAAAGCACTTGATAAATGATGACTATATGCATGTTACAGCCAAGATGCACCCTACAACTTGTATAGGATCACCTCTGATTGAAAAAGTTAAAAAAAAAAGCTGGGTTGGTTGCCTGCCTTCACTGACGTGCTTTATGATTGTGTTTTTTCTTATGGACATTCTGTCTAATGCAGGCTGAGTTTTGTTGCTGACTTTCTAACCATGAGGAATATAATTTAGAAATAAATCAGTTCTTAATTTAATTACCTGGGCTTTGTTTTTAATTATAGGCTTCTACTAATCGAACAACAAATTATGTAAAATTGAGAATGGAAAAATAAATCTGCAGGATATTTTTCTTTGCGGTTCTGGTGAGTCACTATGTTATGAAATCATACCTCATTCATGAACTGAGTTGGGAAGGTAAACTCAAATGTGGATATTTTGTTACTTGTGTATTGATGTTTTGTATTTTAATATGACTCAAAGTTTGACTTGCTGCCTGACAAAAATGAGAGAGTTATATTTCTTTCTGCAGCAAAGTTTCAGACCAATGAGCCTTCTGGCAGGATGATCACAGTTGAGTTTCAGCGATGGCTGTACAGATTGCCAGGTTATATTGTATATAATTAGCATATGTTGTTCAAAATTCTTCTTGGTTATACCAGTGAGAAGCCAGAAGTACTCTCCTGAGACCAATGCATTTGCTCTGCTATTTACACTGCTGAAATCACAGTTTAGCTCATTGTGTGTTTTTATAATATGTTGTACACAACTGTGAATACATATTTGATTATAATAGAAATGTGATTAAATTTCAGCTTTGTTCACTTCACCTGCTTTTGCTCACTATCTCTCTACTGAGATTTATTCCATCGTTCAAAACTCTTCAGCTGCTTCAGATAGCTGCCAGAAAAATGAAAACAGCAAACAACAAACAAACAAAATCCCTTCTGCCAAGACCTTGATTTCTTTTCCTCCTACAAATACGGGTTTCATCTCTGCCACTGTGGCAAATTTATACATCGGATATTTCCATTCTCTGTAACGACAGAAATAGAGGCTCGCAGCCAAACTATAAGAAACCAATAGGTCTTCAAATACTAACTTTAAAATAGTGGTCTTTTTATGTAAGAGATAAGTATAATTTCCTGTATTTCATGCACAGTGGCTTGTTTTCCAAGAGGAAAATTTAAAATTGTTCTGATAATTTTAACAACTTTGCAGTCTCTGAAAAGAGGCTTTCTGTAGCGTGCGTGGCAGTGCTGGAGCGCCTTATCGATGTGCGCATGGCGTGAGTCTCAGCTTTGTCATTTATGAGGACTTCTGCAATCCCAAACACCAAGTAGCTCTAAAATGATAAATAAAACTTTGCTGGCGTTATTGTCCTATCTTTATACGTGAGAGGCAAGCTCTTGGGTAAATCAGCACTGTTGCTTTAATGCCTGTCGCATAAACTGAAGTTCTCTTGCCGCAATTTTTCTTTTAGTATTGCATCCAGTTTTATGAAGTGAGGCTGTGTTTATTATCATCTCCTCTCCCTGTTTGAAGCAGAAAAATACAAGATATCTTTTCTGAAAAAGAAGGCCAGATACAGTCATGGAACTTGCTTCTCTATAGTGCCCTGAATTTGCATGACATAGTTTTCCTTTTTGTTGGAAACAATGTGCCAGCCACTGACTGGATCAATAAAATTGATTTTTGAATAGTGAGTAGAAGCAAACAATTGCATAAAAGGGGAAATAATCTTATGCTGAAGCAATTGGATAATACACATTTTACCAGTAACTGATGGGTGCGTAGAGATAAAAAATAAAGCAGGGCATTTATGACCTGGAAAAAAAATGTTAAATGAGGTTTTAATTCTGATTTGTGATATTTTTATGACTGATATAGAACAAAGTATTTTATTCTAAGCAGGGTGGTTTGGGGTTCTTTTTTTTTCATCTTTGCTGGCTTATTTCTGTTTAGTTGTGAGAGAAGTGTGCTAAGTAGCCCCAGAAGGGCTTTCAAAGGGTAGATTGCCATTGCTTTCGGTTGTACAAAAAGGTTAATTATGGAGGTTGGGAAAATGTTGCTGCTTTAATGATAAGGGGCTACTATACAGAAATGACTAACTGAGCTAGTTTTCACGGTCATCTTAATTTCAAAATAAATGACAAAACATCAGGCTCCTTGATCATTCTGAGCATTAAAAATGAAAGGTCTGCCATGCATGAGAAATACCTAATGACCAGAAAATCTGGGATAGGTAACAGAGGAGGAGATCAACAAAAAAAAAATTCATTAGAATTTCTATGTAATGCAATCTTTCTAAAAACTAATTAAAAAAATTTACAAAACTGAAGTTGTAGAATTTTTGCCAGAGTTCATAGACTGTTAAATAAAATGGAATTTGTAATAAATTAAACTGTAATTTAAACTCCTATTTTTTATGCTTCTCTTCATGGATCTTATTCTGTGATTCAAGTCAATTAGGTACTGCAGGATTTCAAAGGACAACAGAATTCGGATTTTATTGTTGACATACTAAAGTTGACGTATTACCACCATTTTTGCTTTAGTGCTGGTCCTGTAATACAAGTTTTCAAATAGAAAATATGTATTTCCCTTCATTTTTGCACTACGTGACTGAAAAAGGAAAAGGTCTATTCAAGGTTTGTGCAACATTTCTTTGCCAGGAATATGAAGACCTGTAAATTACAGCGTTTACTAGAAAATACAAGAAAGACCGTACCTGCCAAATTAAAGAATGATTGCTTAAGAGCATCATCCTTGAAAAGTGTTGAGCCCAATGGTGGGTAAACCTCCATAGGTACCAGAAATTCACATTCTGCTTAAATAAGTGTTCTTACATGAATTCATTGAGTCCAATGAAAATTGCTCCGGGCTAGCGAACCTCTAAGAAATCTTGCAATAACCAGCTGTCTTCTGAGATTGTCTCAGCCAGGTGCCCTTGAGGATCACCTCTGTGAGCAGCGTAAATACGGGTTGTTGGGATCTGGGGCTCTTCTCTGTTAGGAATGGTTGGTGCTCTGCTGCCGAGGCAGTCCTGGCAGAATTTCACAGCAGAGGGAAATCCTCTAAGGTTTAGATGCAATTTGTTTTTTAATACCTTCTGTATCTATTACCTTACGGCTTTTGACTACTGTCATTATTTTAAGTCATCTGTTAGACTCTTGAGTTACGTTTGAGGACCAAGATAATGCAGCCCAGGCTACAAGGAGTTTGAGTTTTGCGTGTTCCACTCTGTCTTTGAGGTTGCAAGAATTTGCATTGAACTTTGAAGACAGACACGTTTTAGTCCTATTCCGCCCTACACTTCACTGACTTGAATGAATTGAAAAGCATCCTCCATCTGCCTGCTATGCAAACAGAGTAGCTGTAGGAAGTGACCAAGCAACAGTTTCATCAGTATTGCCAAGATGCTTTATTTGGTTTTAATTCTTCAAAATCCAATACCCCAGTATTTTAAAAATTTATAATCCTAGCCTGGTGCTGTTGCAGTCAATGGAAAAATATATTCAAGTAATGCAGAACTGCTAATACAGTAGAAATTAGCAAAGGTAGATGTTTGGAAGTTATTGCATTAATTTATAATTCATAAAATTAATGAGTTTTGTGTAAAAGTTAATATCTTGACAAACTTAGAATGAAAAAAGTTATTACAAACATTATTAACATTGGAGTGAAGAAACGTTTTGCTTTTCATATTCATTTTTTGCACATGACTTTTGCAGTTCCAAAATGTGTTTGTCTTCCACATTATGATGACGCAGGAAAAATAGTTGTGGAAGTTTAGTAGTACTGGAATGGTGGTGAAATATGTGATCTCAGGAAAGCATTATCTATGTGATTTATTAATATTAATCTGTTTGTTCCTTTATTTGTTCTTTAATATAAGTGAGAAAGATTTTTCCAGTGTTGGAGAGCAGGACTGGCCCTCGCTTGGGGTGTGTCTCTGGTAGGTTTTAGTTCAGGTCAGCAGTGGCACTTGCCCGATGGCATCACACTGCTTCCCAGTGCAGGCACAGACTGAGCTTTAAACTACAGCAGATATCAAGAGGTTGTAGCTATTCCTCAAAATTGCATGTGTATTAAAAAAAATAGATATGTTTGTGAGCTGTTGCGCTTCTGTGGTTTCTTTTCCTGTCTTGTTGGTAAGAGTTACAAGACTTATTCCCAAAATTATGTAGAACATTGGCTACCACACTCTACAACTAAGGAGCAAAACTGGTGCTCGTTCCAAGATCCTGAGATCTTGGCAGAGACAAAATGTTGAGATGATGTGGAGTTAAAGAAAGTACTGCTGATGAAATAATGTGGGAAAGTTGGTCGTAGAAGCTGATGCTCGTTGTGATGAGAGCAAGAGCTGTAGCTGCAGGAAGGGACTGGTTAGTGGATAGAAGGGGCCATTGCAAACTAAAATAGGTGGCATTGCAAACAAAGATGGGCAACTGAAAGCAAGCCAAAGACCTGGAGAAGGAAAGCATTTAGTAGGAAAACACTGAGCTGAGCAATGGTTTTAGTAGCTTATGAGTTTGTCGTTTATCCAAGAGAATCTTGGATGCTGAGAGCAATAAAAATCAAAAAACATAGAAAATTACAATTGTGGATATTGAGAGTCGAGAAAATTATGGGGATGAAAAAGACTGAAAGGAGGGGTTGGGAGGGAAAGCGGTTTGGTGTGACTGTGTTTGCAGTGAACAGATCAACTCATTGGTGAAGGCTCCCCAGTGCTTGAGGTTTGCTTGGGGGAGTAACTACAGAATACCTCCGCGCTCCAGAGATCTCCTGGGCATTAGAGACCCCTGGCTCAGGCTGGCACTTAGCTCCTTTCTGGTAGACTACATTTTGTTTAATTTGTAAGTTTTTGCACATGTAAAAATGTACTGTATATATAGTAAGTATATAAAAGCAGTGTGTCTTTTATTGAAATACCTCCCCCAATGAATCTAAAATATAAGCAGTTGGCTCTGTTTATTCTGAAACACGTAGTTTTGCTATGACAAATAGCTTCATTTACTTTTGTTTCACATAAATACAGGAAATAAATATTTTTATTTACTGTAGTTGTTCCTGACTAGCATATGTTAGTTTGCAGCATAAGCAGCATATATAGATTTAAGAGTTAACCAGGACTTAAGTGTAATTCCTTTTGAGCATTTAGCTATTAACTTAATGCAAGTAAAACCATTGAGTTGCTTATTTAATGACTTATTTGTTTATATGGAAAATCAATTAGCATGGCCCCTGTGGTTCCCTTACCTTTTCTCTTCAAGGATTCTCACCAGGAGAGGTACTGACACAGCGTGCTTTTGGCACCCGCGAAGTCCCGCGGTTCGCAGGGGGCTCCCGTGGCGCAGGGACGTGCCAAGTCAGTGTGTCAGAGCCGGGTAGGAGCCAGGGAGTGAGACTTCAGGGCTTTTAAACTTACTCTTAAGGCTAGCGTTCATAAATACCAGCCTCAGGTATCGATGGGGAAGATAATGTTAAGGGAAAGGGAAACATCATTGTTTTGTTTGAATAATTGGTGGCTCAAAAAGGCTCGGTTCCAGCCTGTGCTGTATGAGCACTTGCAACTGTTTTTTATGGCTTTTTTTTTTTTCTCCTTTTGTTAAGAGATGGATGTCCTTTAGGACGCAGTCGTGTACGTATTGGGGAGGAATGTGCTCTGTATACGCGTGGGGATGGAGGCGAGAGGCGCTGGGCACATCTCTCTCATTTGCTGCCAGTTCAGCTGGTTCTGGGCCGTGGCGGTTCCAGGTCTGGGTCTCCTTGGAGCAGGAGCAGCCAAGAGCGCTCCAAGCTCTTTGCTGGGCCTTTCTGTCGCTGCTTTGAAGCAGGCACATACCCTCTCAGGAGTCTCTCTTGAAGCCTCCAGCATTTTTTGGGCTGGTGACTATGCCTAAACTGGCCCAGATTTACAAAGAGGTCCGTATATGCTTGCTACACTGAGATAAATCAGTCTTTTTTTCATGGAAAGTCAATTGTATTCCCATTTATCTGCCTGCATATGGTTATTGATAGGAACCCTTCTGGTCCAGGAAAGCACAAAGAAAAAGCAGGCGATGGGCAGTGAACCCCACACCTTTCTACGGGCGGTAAGATACTGAATGGGCACCAGCATGCACCAAGATAGCATCGGAGAATGGAGCTGTTGGCAGCAAGATGTGCTTGTAGCTACTGAATCCCAAATTAAAAACAAATGGCAGTGACAGCATGAGTGAGATGTGCTATTAATAACATTATTTTGATACAGCGTGCGAAGGAGTGGCAGTGGGGCTGGGTGAATAAAACACAGCCAAAGCACCCACAAGGGCAGCCTTCCTCTGGTGCAGTGTGCCCTCTCGGCCATGTCACTCTGTTTTCAGTAGACATTCAAGAATACTTGATTTTTAATTCCAGATTTCCCTAAACAATTACTGCAATTAATAAAGGAAACTCTGGAAATAAAACAGCAATACCTGATCTTCTGAATTCTTTTTTATTTTAATCATTGGTATCACAGAGCTTCCTAAGGACTAGGAGATATTTTGATGGTTCTATTTAGCTTATTTGGAGTCTAAATCTTTAAATTTTTTATTGTAGAAATGGAGAGAGAACATTTATTTTTAAGAAGGCAGCTGTTGAAATAATCTGCTTTAGATAGTTTTTAAAAAGTTTGGTGACTTCGAAGGGAAGTGAAAAATAAGGAATATTTTAACCTGGTTGGAAATACTACACTTCCGAGTGAATATTGATTTATTTAAATAATTGTGCTCAATTTTGAAACTGAAAATTTTAAAAGGCAAAGAGATTATTATTCATATAAAGGACATAATGAGTCATTTCACAGTTTATTAACCCATGCTGCTCAGCAGAGGAAAGGCGGAGGAAATATCAGGTCCCCACTGAATAGAGTTTGATCATTGTGTTGGGTGTTGATGAACTGAAACAGTGACATTCAGCAAACAGGTTTTAAGGCTTTTGTGGCAGATATGAAATGGAGAGTAAATATTCCTAGTGGACTGTATAAGCTTATACCATCAGTGTCTCCGATTGCCTCAGTCAATCATAACCCCCCCGAGACAGCACTAGAATTGGCCTTGTATTACGCAGGCTCATTGACTTTTATTGTATAATGTATTTCATCCTCTGCAGGAAGAAAACAGGGGCAAACATAGTCTTTGCATTCAACTTGTTCTTAATTGCAAGGAAGGGAGTTTGTTGGAAAGGAAATCAGGACATCCACTTGCTCTTGGTAAAGGAGGAGATGCTCTGACTATTTTAGGAGACATCATCAACCTGAAATCCAATTAATTAATTATATTTTTACAATACTCCACACATACTTTCAGGTGTTGTATCTGTGCCCGGGATGTCAACAATGTCATTTTTTCTACTTCTCTCAATTTTCACCTCTACAGCTCCATGAGAGCCTGACACGTACAAAAGGCAGCCAGACTGAGACTTTATTCTGCCATCTGCCCCTGATGGGAGTATGTGCACAGTACCCATTAAAGTGAAGGGATTTCAGCACAGGAGCAGTGGTCTGCTTGGACACAGCTGGAAAAACTGGAGCTTAAAAATATTGTTTCAGAACAGCAACTGTGAAGCTGGTGACTCACTGTGAAAAGTGCTGACAGTATCTTACTATGCATGTATTTTTAACATACACAGAAATACATGTATAAAATAGAGTTAAAAATACAGGGTATTGGATTACCATTAAAAGAAAGTGCCATAATTACGGAGCACAGAATTTCTCTAGGAAAAATTCAGGTTCTCAGAAGTCCCAGAAGACAAATTAGATAGGTTACATCACTAATTCTTGTTTAAGCTGTGGAGATCCTGGGGTTGGAGATGGCTGCAAGAAAGTGAAAAAATGAGAAATTTTGAACGTACTCGAAAGGGGGAGATTGGAATGAGTGCTCAGGTTCAGAATGGAACGGTCATTTCGAGTGCAAGACAGAGGGAAGCTGGTGGGCTGGGGTGAAGGAAAATCATTTTGGGGAAGCCCTTTTTTAAGTGCTCTGTAAGAAGATACTTTCTTTGTGGTGTTTATTACAGAATAGAGGGATTCTGCTCATAAATGAGTATGTTTCACAATGAAAATACCCAATTCTGTGTTACCAGCCTCTATGCCAAACAGGAGATAGACCTGCGAGGCTTGCTGGCAAAAGAATAACACATTTCCATTTAATGGAAATTAAATGATGTCACATGTAAGAACTTGGGTGCAGTTGGCTAAGAAAAGTAGAAGAAGTAAAAGATTATTTATCATTAAAGGCCATAAATCAGCATGGTCAGATCTCTTTAGTGGGGAATAGTGCCTCAGCTGGTTGGATGTCATCCCTGGTGAGCAATAACTGAGTAATGGCATTCCTGTTAGGGCAAATTGAACCCAAGGAGAATTTTGTAAATGTTCCCAGTTAATTAAGATATTACCAGTTCAGCAAAAATAATAAAAACATTAAAAAATGGAATGAATGTAGATACAATTATCATGTTTTAATGGATTCATTCTTCGATCATTTATCTCCTGGTCAGCATTACTTTTAAAGACAATAAAAATGGAAGAGATATGGAGTGTAACTGGAATAAGTGTGGTTGTGAACTTCTCTAGGAGTGGCGCAGTGCTAAGGCTCTTGATCACCACTCACACCTACACGCTGACACTTTAGCTGAAAGCACTTGCAATTAAAAAATGAATCCAGGTGTCTGTTGGTGTCGAGGAAAAGAGAGAGATGTTATATTTTCAAAATATCTGTAAAATTTAATATGACACATCTGGCAGCAGGTGGAAAGACTTGCTACTTGAATTGTAGGAAGAAAATCTTATTTCTATTAGCTCTCTTACCTTTCAGATGCTTTTAGAAAGGCTGAAATGTATAGCTGAAAGGAAAAATATTCTGCCTGAAGCTAGGGGGGGAAAAAAGTCAGGCCTGTTCCTCTTTTATCTTGCTACAATTAGAATACAACTGTAAACCATGTATTTCAAAAATTGTTTATGAACTCACAGATCTGAACTGGATAACCATCTGTAAAATTTTAAAAATTAAAATCCCTTTAGGAAGTAGTGACCTTGCAGAGCTTAAATTGCTTATAAAATTCTGAAGGCTGAATTAGTTAGGAATAGTTATGAAGTAGATAAAAACTAAGTAAAAAAAAAGTACAAGCTGTTCCTCTCCATCTATCTAAAGGGCTTGAAGAAAAACCTGACTTCTCACTGAACTCTGTATATTATTTCTTCCAGTTTGCTTCTTATCGTATTTATGATCAGACCCCAGCAGCTTTAGCAAACAACTCACGGAGTAGCTCAGCTTGGAGTGATGAACTAAGTATCTCCTGCGACTGCAATCGATGCTGTCAGCGGGATGGACCAGCACGTGCCGGTGGGGAAGGATGAATGTAAAACGGCACTTACACAACAGAAGCGTTTCTTGCAAACCGTAGGTCGAAGCTGGGTTATAGAAGTGGATCCATCCTATTGAGTACTGGAGAGGTGCTTGTGTTGGGGTTCATCGGTGTTTAGTTGTTTTCTGTAGAGAATTCAAGTCTAGGTAACAGGGGGGACGCTGAATGCCAAGTCTTAGAAACTCAGCTGAGCTAAGGTAATGTTACACCTACTCGTCTGTGTGTTACAGACCTTGCTCTGTTAGTAGCAATGGGGTGGTTGTCTTATCTCAGGTGGTGGTGGTCTGCTGCGGTGAGAAAGGTCTCGCTCTACTCTTTCTTCTCTACCTTTGTGTCAAAGGTGATGCTCCTGAGGAGATTTTTGGTGGCAGTAGAAAAGTTCCCAGTGGCCTCTGATTGTCAAGCATTATAGACGTTTTATTAAATGGTAAATAAAAGATGTTATGGAAGGAAAGCCATAAAGAGAGAGATCTTGGCCAAAATACCATGCTGCAAAATGGTCTATAAATTAACATGCTAGTTAACTCAAACACCAGCAGAAGCAAAGAAGCTTATATTGGCCATTATGGGGCACTTAGGGGTTTTTACAGCAGGCTGAACTTTCTGCCAGTTAATTTTTATGTTGTTTTTAAACTTGATCATCTTCACTACTATTGTCCAAATGCCATTAATTTAAAGAACTGTCAATCAAAGCTGATTATTAGCATGCAGGGGTTGTGCTATGCTGCGTGTATAGCAGAATTCATTGAAGGCTGACATGCTTTAGTCCACTTTGCTTGTGTACAGGATGGAGATCAAATATGACAGTGGCTGTTAACAAAATGATGAAGAATCTCACAAAGCACACAATGTATTTTAAATAGTACCTTGAAGTTGGAGTTTTAAAATTCCATTATTTAATGTTAAACCATACCAAAAGTACTTTCTAAAGACTACGTAGCAGTGACATGATGTAGTCAGCTTTTAAGAGTTTTTCTTTCAGATGCAAACCAGAAGTTGCCAAATTAAGAGTTTAACTCTGAAATGGACAGAATTGTTGATCCAGTGGTGCAAAAATAACAATTAAATAACTGTAAGAATGAGCATTACTATATATAGGGAATAAAATGCTCTGTAGAAGACCCCAAGTATAAGATTATTCTACTAGTTGAAAACTTTTTCTTGCTTTATCAGAGATCTGATAAATGGCTGAGCCATGTTGGTTACGAGTTTGGTCTGTTGACTTTCTGCTCTTCATTATATGTAGTGTCAGATTTGTACCTAAAACAGAGCAAGAAACAGTAATAAAACTCTGATATAACCAGCACAAAAATCTTCTTAATAGTGTACAAAATGTCACTTAGGAAGCTCTTTGATGTTTGTGGAAACAGAGTATTAGCTTTATTTGTCAGTTCTTTCCATTTGCATTTCTGTGCTCTTTGCTTCCTGAGGAAATCTTACTCCATTTAATTAAAAAGAGAAGCTAAGATACATACTTGTTAACAGGCTTAATTTGCAGTGCTATGCCAAAGGTTGTTTGCAAGTCTTTGTACGGAGTGTGGAAAGAGAAGAGCGGTTCATATTGTTCCTACTAAGCCCGAACGGTAATGGTTATTGCTGCTTTCATATCGCTGTCTCCATTATATCTGCTGCTGAGTTCCATACTTTTTTTCTCTTAATCGAATTTTAAAAAGACCCTCTCTCACCTGCCTCGCCACCTCATGCACCCACAGATGGGTATGTAACACCACCAATTCTAGATGTTGTTGAGCCTGTGACTTTCAAAATCTCATAACTTTAGTCAGGTACATGTATTATCAAAATTTAGGATATGATCTCATGAAAATGAAGTTTTAAAAAATTTTCTAAAATTTTAAGTTCACTTAGGATTATGGTCATCTCTTGCCTTTGTTGATTTTTAGAACCACGTAAAAAACAAGGTGTGAAATATTATGGAATTACTTTCTCTTGTACACAAAAATATGTACATAACATGAATGTCCTAATTTTCAGTTTCACAAACTTTCCTTTGTGTGTGGACTTTCTGTACCAAATCATACCATGTTTGCAGCATGCTTTTTCATGGAAAGTAACTTTTTTTGACAGTTCACATGTCCTCTTAAAAGGTACTTTCTTTTTTATACAGATAGGTTGCTTACCAATATTTTGCAAATAATGGTAAAAAAATCATTCCACCCATCAAGAAGGATTAGGGAAGCTAGGGATTAATAATGACAGAGACAAACTTATGTTCTTCTTTAAAAAAGAATTTATGAACCAAATTGAATCCTGGACTTCCATAAGCTTGTTGGTTAGTACTCCAGAAAATACCAAATCATTGACTGATGTAGTGTGTTAATATCCATGGAGAAATTGCCGTATTGCAATATTGGTGCAGAGTGTCTCAGCCTGAGAAAGCTGCCCCGTGTAATTCGCAATATTCCACCTAATGAAGGACGAACTCTCAAAAACCCCACACATCTCCACTCTCACAAGCCTGGTGGCCAGCCGTAGTTCCTCGTAATGCCAAACACTTGTTGCCAAGCACATTCGTTACTTTAAACTAATCACCATACTAAAACAACAGCAGTGTAATCCCAAAAGGTAACTTCTAAATCATACAGATTTCCAAGTGCCAGCAAAATGCAGCTGGGAATTGACTCACTTCTGGTGTTCTGTAATAGCGGAAGATGACTGAATTGTCAGAATGGAAACATTTAGCAGCAATCATTTGATTTCAACAAAATGGTGATGGAATTGAGACAGAATTGATTGTTTTCTTCTGGCTTGCTCACAGATTTCCTTGCAGATCAGCAGAAGAGCTGCTGGCTACTGGGAGCCCAGGCAGTCCCCCAGCATCACCCTTGCTTTCTCTGGCTGTGTTCTCCTCTGCGGAGGTGCTTAGGGGAGGGAATAATTCTTCAGATTTAGGCGACAGGGTGATTAAGTATCATGGTTTGTCTTCCAGCAAAAATTAAGAACTTGCTAACCCGTCTGTGGGTTTTCCTAAAACTTCTTTGTAATTGCCACACTGAAGGTTTGCAAAACGGCCCCTTTTAAACCCTCGGTTTAAGGACCGAGGCAGGGTGGTTTGCTGTAGCAGCATCCAGCCTGGCTCCCCCGTACAGCACTTCTAGGTAGAATTAGTGTGCAGATGTAAATTAAGATTAACACATTTCTGTTTTGTGTAGTCCCTGGCATTTTCTACACAGTGGATACATGGCCTATTTAGACTATATGTATAAGCTTGGAAGCAATTTAACTCTTTAATTACATTTTATGTGATAGCAAGTTACTAGAGTATACATAAATAATTTACACATTGAGCAGTATATTGCCCTCATCCTCTCTTCTTCTTAATTCCCTTCTTAAAAACAACATCTGCAAGTAACTTCTTTATAGGAAAAGTCCTCATGCTTTCCAGGATTTGTTGCAAAATAAAATTTCACTATTTTATTTCATTCCTTTAGTTGGTTACCGTCTTTTCATACTCTCAAAGCAGTGATGTATGCTGCAGTGCTTGGGACTTATTTCATAGCATCCCACTGTACCCACGTTCCCACTGAAATTCCTTGTGTTCGGTGCTGCTAAGGGGGTCTCTGCCCCTGGAAACAGCTGCAAGAGAGGGGGCCTGGATTTTCAGATCTTTAAATCACCAGATAATGGTTTGTGTTTTAAAGCACGATGTTCATTTATAGTACTGTTTGCATGGTAAAGAATTTACACACCGAATGCCCTGGAATATGTTAAATGAGAAAAACTAGTAAGCGTGAGAACTGTAAAAAAATTCAACTCATTGTATCCCAAATAAATGATATAATTAATTCTATTTAATTTCACTCCACTGCTGAAAGCTACTCCCAAAGCAGGTTTTATAGATACTAGGAGTGGCATAGTTGATATTATTTTTATAGCGACTCTTGCACTGAAGCAGTTCAGGCTCACATCTTGGAGACCTGTGATTCGGGCTCGGTCCTTGGTCCTCTGCCTGTGCAGCAGCTCAGCTTCAATATCTCTCCGTCTGAACCTGAACACCTGCAAACTTTCACAATTTCACAAGCAAAGACTGCGAGTTCAGTTCCATGATTGCAGTTTTTTTCCTCGGTCGATTTTGAATAAAAACCTGTTACTTGTAGGCGTGATTGGCAGACGGCTGTGCGAGGTGTTATTAGTTAGATTTGTGGAGACTTGCAATGCTCGATTCAGTCCTCTTGGGTTGCCTCAGCAAGACTTTAGGAAAGATGCTTGCACATCGTTAACACGCTGGTAGCTACAGAGAGAGGTTTAGGAGGCTATTTTGCAGCCTGGAGGAGTTGTCATGTGTTCCACATAAAAAGCTAATGTAGCCTTCTTTTAGAAATAACAGCTGGAAATCACACTGCAGCAGGTAGGATGAGCTATACTTGAGCTGGTGTTGCAATGCCCAAAGAAAAATAAACAGAACATCTATGCTGAGACCTGGGGCTACAAGAGGATTACAGGGCTGGAGTTCATGGGATGTCAAACTGCACGGGGAGAAGCAGAAACGCCAAGGGGACACCCGTGTCCCAGTCCACCGGGGACTTTGCAGAGAGGCCACCAAATAACCTTCACTGCATCCAGTCGCCACCACCTCTGCTGGCTCAGTTAGGCTGTGTGCAGTTATCGCATGTTGGGACACTATTTCAGAGGGAAATCCTGGAAAGGTTTTCTATGAGGCAATGCTGAAACATCCCATTTGATCATTTTTTTAGAAATGTTTCTGGATTTGAATTTGAAATTATTCTTGTTAAGTGGTTTATTTTGCATTTACAAGATGATATAACAAAACAAAGACAGGCCTGATTTAAAATAAATTATTTGGACCCACTTAATTTTATTTTAGAATGTTCATTTATGCACATTTTGAAAATTTAAGGCTTGTCCACAATTGGAACAAAAATAAGACTTCAAGTATCTAGGTTATGTAGGGTATTAGTTATGTGCTTCATATCTGATTTGACTAAAATTATACTATGCTGAATGCAAATGATACCATGCCCCCCTCACCCTAAACCAAGCCAGTTAATAAAACACTTTCATTATTATATATTTGTAACATTGTTCTGAATAGGCTATGTAAATTGAGGGATTTTGATCACGAAGAAAAATCATTGGTCATGTCTGACGTACATCTACACTCACTGTAGCCTTCAGAGTAAGACTGAATTACTACTTAATTGAAAAACCAAAGGTATAAGAGATTGTACATCTAACGACATTTCAGAACCTTCCTGTATTTCAAGTAAGAACCAATTGTCTGCTTTATCAGGCAATATAGGGTTTTAATTCCTACTATCCTTTCAGCCCGTACCATCACAAATTAGTCATGATTTATATGTGAAGCTATACATGATGAGTCATTAACAGTGGCAATGTATCCTATTGTGTATATGTATACACTATACATATAAAACAAAAACCAAAATGCATACGTGTGTATACAAATGCACAGTTATAATAATGTATACATACCGAATCCACTCCATCTGGAAAAGGATGACCTTCTGCAGTACAGAATTACAAAATCTTTTCTAGCTACTACAAGTGTATAGATCATATTCTTTGAGCACCCATAAAAGTCATAGTTACTGTCAATTTGAGAAATTTTAGCTCAGTGCTCCTGTTTCTCTTTTGCTGTCACGGGAGAAAAGAAATCCTTCTTATTAGAAGGACAAGATGTACTACTGGCTCGTACCTTGACAAATGACCTTTTCCTGGCTTTAATAGCTCTAGGATGGGTATCCTTGAAAACAAGTGGGTATTTACATTTGCCATTTGAATGGGGGAGTGCCGCATGTTTTGCTTGGCCTCTTCGGGTAACGTGGGTGAAAATTGCCTCTTGATATACTTATCCTATACGTTTCTCCTGTGCTAAGGAGCAGCCTGAAATTTCTCAGGCTGCATCTGTTTTACTAAACTCTTCAGTTTCATAAAAATAGATACTGAGTATCTTGAGGAAACAGGTTCATGCAGTATTGCTTGGTGTACTATTGCGCTGCTGCATTAAGTGGAAAAAAGGCATTAATGCAACTTTTCACTAAGGAAGGACAAAATGCATCCTTCCTTATTCATTAGACCCTTTCAGGCTGTGACCGTTCTGTCACAGCTGAGATGACAGGAGGCCATCCTTCACAGCGATGAACATGTCAGCCCGTCCTCTTCTCAGCTGTCACCCTATCATTATGCATATGGCAGAGGAAAAAAAAAAAAAGGGTGCGATTTGATTGAAGCATGGATTTGTGCAGACATAAGGATCGTGGCTCAACAGATGTGATCCTTACGTTTGAAATAGGAATGAAAATATGAATCAGCCTTTATTAAAGTTTGCACAGCTGCCTCTTATTACTGATGTGTTGGGTGAGAGGGGTTCTGTTTCCTCAGCTTTCCTGCACGAAACACTTGCTTTCTGATGACATTCACTATTTGGTCACCCACAAAACAAGCTCCTTTATTTTTTAATAAGACTACAGCTATTTCTTACAGTGTTTGAGTAACAGATACAGCTCCTAGTCCTGACCTTCACAAATGAAAGTAGGAATACCTAGTAAAGACTTCACTGAGTAGCTTGCTGCCTGTCTGAACCTTTAGAAAGCAAAGGTTTAAGTCAGTAGTGGTGGGAGGAAGAGTTGGGCTCTAAGGGGAAGGCTGTGCTGGAGCTGAATGTATAGCTTGCAGCAGGACCTTGAGTAAATGGCTGAATCTTAAGAATCTTTTAATACGCACAGCTCAGATAATGCAAATTTTATTTTTTGTGTAACTAATAAGAAGCTGCTATACAAATACCTTAAATTAAAATCACTATTGCAGTTAGAAATCAGTGTTATTCTTACAATTCACTACGTACTGCTTTGACCCAGACTATTTATGTAGCTTCTTAGCTTTTATTAACAGCTGTCTAGAGAGAATAAAAACATCCCATGCAGATTTCACAACGGCCTGGTGTCAGAAGAAGTGACATTGAAAACCATTTTATTTGAAGTCTGTTTTAGGATGGAGTTTTGATGCAGCAAAATCATACATTGAGTATACTGTCATTTAATTTATTTGAAAACATGATGATAATGTGACAGAAAAAATAAATGTGAAAACGTTGACCTATGTAGAAAAGAAACTGTTGAAGGGAAGTAAATCAGATGTAATGCCTGTGATGACCACGTCAAAGCGTTGGGCGATGTGATATATGAAGAGGAACCAATGTCTAGAGGAAGGGCAGAGGAAAAGAAGAACTGGAAGGATTTTAGAAAATACTTATAATTCTGACTTTATGCTTTTTGATTAGACTGATTAAGGGAAAACAAAACCAAATCAGAACTCATGACTCCTGAAATTCACATAATGCGTTTAGTCTGGTTTGAGATTCACTGGTGATAAAAAAGCTTGCTAGAGGATCCAAGGGCTACCTGAGAAGAAGAAAAAAAAAAGTGATTCAGTGTCCTGGCCTAAACTTGATCTCATTTACTCTAGTTACTGCAAAGCAGTGGAAACTAATTTAAGCCTTACTTACTGCAGAGGTGCTACTGTGATCTACAGAGTCAGGAGGGAAACGTGAACTCCAGTATCAGCCATCTGTACAGTGCTTTTTGTTGAGGCCCTGAAAAAACCCCACACTCAGTGCTTTTTTAACTTACATAATGTGTTTCAGTCCCAATTGCTCTATCTATCTATTAACCTATATACGTCTATACTGGGAAAAAGAGTGCAAATCTAAGATGCCATTTGCTATTTCAGTCTGTCCTTGAAACTTCAAATAAATCAGACAGAATAAGACCACTCTGATTTCCACCAGCACCACACATAGTAGGGTTTCACCAGGAGTAAGTAGCAGGGCTCTCACTGCAGTAACTCTGTAGCTGCAGTGTATTTACAGAGGGGGTTTTTATTATTTTCAGATCAAAATGTAGCATCAGTGATAATGCGCTTCCTTGTAACCACACTCCAGGCAATAACACATCTTTTGAAGTATGATCAGTGCTGTATGCAAAGCTCCTTTTTTTTAGAAATAGAAATGCTGAATATTTTTAACTATGACATGCTTTTAAAATACTACCCTCCACTGTCACTAGGCTTTAATAAGGGCAAACATCACACAATAAAATAAAAGGTCATTTATGACAAGAATGTAAATATATGGTAAATCCTTAGCAAAGATATGCCTTGAAGTTTGTTGGGGGAGTTCATTCCAGTCTAGCTTTCATAAGGGTAGAGTATCTTAAGCTATTTGTTTATCAACAAATACTGCTCTTCATAAATTTCATACTGTGCTTAAGTCTTTCTTCCCTGTTTGCTTTGTCTGCAAATACAGACACTGTCTGTGGCTTCTTTAAGCTGATCCTATGCAATCCCTAGCTTAAGAGGAGCTGGTCCAACTAGGTAGTGGGTTTTCTTGGAAGGGGGAAGTTTGGAGTTTTTAAATTTTTTTCAGGAGGACTTATTTTACTCAGTGAGCCAATATGAGCTATATTTGGAAGAAAAAGAACAGAAAAACTGGGATAACTTAAACTGATGTTTAGAGGCTTTGCTAGCAGAGCTGCACCACTGTAATTGCTGCTGACAAGACTCCGCAGCATAGAGCTGGCCCGGCACAGGAGCAAGGGCACAGGAGCTGCAAAGCTTCATTGTAAAGCCCTGAAAACTTGCCTATAGGTCCCTCCCAGCTGCTGGTCTCAGGTACTCAGCTTACCCCAGGGATTAATTACATGGACTGACAATTAGTAGGACAAAACTAGATTCAGCTGCGCTATTGCAGATTTAAGAATTCCTGCCATTACCGTAAAATGATGTATTTCCTCAAAGGCTTGGAAATTCACCTAAGTCTGAGCTAAACAAGAGATGGGACTAAGAAAAGAATAAACCAGAAGTAAGAAGATCCTTGGCCTGAATCTGACCATTCAAAGATTTACTTTGTGCTTGATTTCATTCACTTCCTATGTGCCCAGATAGAGGACTTCATTTTCTCTGTGCATATTAATAACATCATGCAGGGAGACTACTAAGATGCAGTGAACGTTTCGGGGAGCAGGCAGTGTTACTCTTTTAATTCATTTCTACAGCAATTCTTGTTTTTCTACATTTTTGGTTCTATTCTAATACCTTTTTTTTAGAAGCACTTACATCCAGGTCTCATTTTTTACTTTTCTGCTATTCTCTTTAAATAGAGGTGTTTATTTAAGGACAAGTAAGAGGTGCTGGGAGGGGCAGGCATCATGATTGAACTGCAGGCTCCAAATTGAAAAGACTTTTAAAGTTGGGTGTTATTAAGAGCACATTTAATCAGGGAAAGTGACAAACAATTTGTTGTAAGACACATAAATACTAGTGGGAAACTAATTTCAGTGGCATAAAAAACAATCAACTCTTGCATATAAAGTAAATGGAAAAAGGGTACCCCTGCATGTTATTGCTCCTGCTATGTACCACATTCATTTACAGCAATTACTCTCTTCTCTTGACCAAAACAGCCTTTTTTTATCCGCAGAGTAAAGCAAGGGCAGAAAAATATTCAGAAAACACAGTAATATGCAGAACCAGCTACAGGATTTTCCTTTTTTCCTTCTTAGTTGGTCATATTTAATAATCATAAACTGCCTTGTTGCTTAAGAGCCTGACCTTCTCTGTTAGCAAAGCTTGCGCCTAAAAATCCTGCAAAGTTTCAATTTCTAAATGTCACAAAATATCAAATGGGTGCAGAAGACAAGAAGCAAGTCAATAAATGTTTGTATTCTTCTCTTGATGCTCTTTTGTATTTCATTTTATATGGAAAAAAAAAAATTAACCCAAAGTTTAATCTCTTCTCCAAATAAAAGAAAGAGAGCAGAGCCTGGGGTGACAGTCAGTTAAAATATTGATTACAGTGCATAGCAATTTACTGAAAAATAAATAAATAAACCCAAAATGCCTTCAAACTATTTAGGAGAAAGCATACTGTTTCCTATGGTGGGAAGAAGTATAATTAAAAAGCTATCAACAGTCTGGGATTGTCAAAAGTACTTTGTCACCTGAAGCACATTCCTTGTAATTATCTTTTGGGCTTTAAGCTAGATCACCATTAACC
This sequence comes from Theristicus caerulescens, assembly GCA_020745775.1. Classification (NCBI taxonomy): domain Eukaryota; kingdom Metazoa; phylum Chordata; class Aves; order Pelecaniformes; family Threskiornithidae; genus Theristicus; species Theristicus caerulescens. The sequence goes on from CM036562.1 coordinate 5,716,722, forward strand.
TCCAAAGAAGAAGGGTTACTATGCTTTCTGGTGTGAGAAATTGTATCGTCATGTAAATTAAACCCTGTTAGGTAGTCAAATTGGATTTGGGAAACGATTGAGTATTAAACCTAGTCATGTATATTATCAAATGACACAAAGCATGAAATGCTAAGAGGGAAAGAAACAGAGAAATATTTTTTTTCCTTCCTGAAAAATGTCAACATTCTGCTACAAAAAATATTTTTTTTTGTGAGGGTAAAAACAAGAAAAGGAAGTAAGATGTATATTCATTTTGATTACGTAATTATTTTTTTTTATATTTCCAGAGAACAGAAAATGAAACAACCCAGTTCTAGCTGATAATAATACAGCAGTACTTAACATCACACTTATCTATTACTCAGGATCTCATACCCTGACACGTAATTACCAGGGCTGATAAGCAACGGCTCCTTCTACCCATATGAATCCAGTTGCCCAAATTTCCTGCTGATACATCTGCAGCAATAGTGGCTGGATGGAAGGCAACTTTCTTCATCTCTGCAACTTAATCTAACTGGTATTATGGAACACATGAAGAAGTTTTAACCAGATGCTGAAAAATTAATAATACTCTTTGGAACATAGAAGGTATTATTTAGGAAAAAAGGAAAGGAAAAAAAAGACCAAATTTTCTTTTTACTGTAGTCAATATATGCCTGAAGAATTCGTGTTTTGAATGCAAGGAGAGTAAATGCCTTTTAAGTATAGATTTTTTTTCTTGTTAGCTTTTCTAGCTGTGTTTACAAAGGTGTGGTATTTCAATGACCAGCATAAATTAAAGGGTGGTTTCACTCTGCTTGATAACAAGTTAGTACTTGGCAGCCCTACAGGTGAGGCTGCAAAGAAGCCAAGTCTGTGGATAGGTTTAACGATTCCATGCTCCTGCAGGTGTTTTAGATGGGCCAAGCTGAGGTGTATTATCAAAATCTCAGGATTTCAAAATTGCTTGCAGTGGCAAACTTGTTCGTTGTCTTTGTTTCGTGCCCTGTGCCTGCTGCCTACTTGCTCAAATACCATAAGCTCTTCCAGAAATCTCAAGCTCATAACAGATGGCTGTGTATACCAAGCCCAAATGCGGCGATACGGGCTCAACGTGTCCATCAGATCGCCCAGTTCACCTTCGTGAGCTGCCGTGCTCGGCCTTGTGGCCAACGCAATGTTTGCACCCAACACGCTGCGTTCAACAAGCGCCATTCGGCCATGCTTGACAAGGCTCCGGCTTGACGTAGGCTTCTTAACATGAAAAAGACAATCTTTTTCCTTTTGAAAAAAATGGTGTGCAGAAAGGAGAGTGCTGACTTCAGGTAATGGCGAGGGAAGAGTGGATAATATGTATTTCTCAGAAACAGGAGTGAAACCCAGAGCTTTGCAAATTGCTAACACGTAGTTCCACCATTAAGGAGCACATGCTTCTTTGTAGTTGCTAAATATAAAAATAATTTGCCAACAATCTCCAAAGCTTTCTGAGAATTTAAATATTTTTTTTTTATTTTGAAGAGAACTTTTTTTTTAATTTTTCTGCTAAATTACTGCATGTTGACAATGGGCTGTATCCAGCATTTATAGTCTTTCTGCTTTCAACTTGTGGAAAGTGGGTAATTGAAGTGGTGTGCACAATAAATGAGAACATCCATTGGTTCCATATAAACCTTTTAAAAGCCTCGAAACGGAAAGTAAGGCAGGCTAATATGAATTGCAAAAGGACACAATTAATTTGTACATGAAAGAAGATTTTTAGTATGCCATTAGCCTCTGTAACAGCCAAAAATAAAAAGGCAATCATGTCTAACCTTGCCAAAAGTATGACAAACTGCTTGTCATGAAAAAGTTTTGTATTTTAAGCAAATGCATAATGTTTTTATAAAAATTATTCTGTTAACTCTTACTTGCTGCCAATGAAATTAGGTTTACAAAATGATATTAAAAGGCACAATCATTTCAGAGTAGTCAAAAAAAATCAGGAGCATCTGCTAAAGCAAGTGGAAGTGCTGTTGCTGTTTGGAAGACTTGAATTTTGAGCAAACCAATTCTGTTGTGTTTCCTCTGTGTCCCTGCTCCTTTTCATATGCCTTGTTAATGGAAGCATCAGTTAAAAAAAGTCATGAGGAAGTTGTGAATCTGTGTTCTATATCTCATATCTTGAAGAAGCTAATTTTTCCCATCTTTTTTTTTTTAAATGAAAGTCTCTTCTCTTTTATTCCCCTTTCTTCTCCCTAAGTTACTTAATCTTTTTCAGCATATATTATCTGCATATTATATAGCATATATTCTATTTTTAGAAAAAGTATGTAAATTTTAACAGATTATTAAGTGGTTTTATTTCTAGATATAGCTAGCCAAGGCCATAAACTGCTCTTGAAGATTCCTACTAACAATGAAAGTTAAATTACGCTACAGATATTAAAAAGACAAGATTGTGTGACTGATAAATTATTTTCTGCATACCGCGAAGAAAATGCATCATGGGATTTCAGTCGTCTGATTTAATCAATAACTCTGTAATCCCTAGTCAATCATAGCTTACTTTTATCCATCGTTACAAGGGTGCAATAATTATTAGTCCTCTATGAAAGGCATCATTAATGTTAGCATCATTAAATAATATAGGTAGAATAGGAGCACTCAGAAACAACAGGGAGCTGGTGTCTTGTCAGTGATTGTAAGCAACCATCCTTTATGTTAATAACACTTAAAATACCACTGTAGCTGGAAGAGAGACCCCTGAATCTTACAGCAATAACAGGGATTACAAATTGTACCTACTGGAAATAAGGTGAGGGATATTTGCTGGAAAAATGTATTTCTCAAATATTGCATGGTTTGCAATGTTTAGTATGTATTTATTTGGAAAAAATCATTATGATAATTTATGGTACAATAAACTGCAGTATGAGTGAATTTTATAAGCCTGTCTCGTGTGCCTACTAAGGAAGAGTCTTATCGATTATCAGTCTGATTTTTTCATCAGTGCAGCTCATTTGTAACTCCATTCAAAATCATTTGGTAGAAGGAGAAGGGACAGTTTCTCAGTGCCTGCGGCGATGGAGACAATTTCTCACAAGACAGAAATCTCCTCTCTGAGTCGCAGTGATCCGGTGGCAACTTGGTAGTTTCTGTGCAAAGTCCTGGCTGATGCGGATCTGGTTTTCTCCTTGCTATTTGCTCACCTTCATACTCTTCCTATGCAAAGGTTTTTATATTTCTTTTGATATCTGTCTGGTTGTACATGTCTGCACGAACGACTTCTTAAAAAGATCCAGTTGTATCTCTTTGTGTTGGGTAGATTTATAATTGCCTGTGATAGCACTTTAGTCTGGCATATTTTGCCATATACATATATATATTTAGATTAATCATATTAATTATGTCCTGGGTTTCCCTCTTTTCTTCTTTGATGCTGTAAATCTGAAGGAAACAAGACTGATGAGAAACGTGTAGTCAGTGCATCTTGTGTAGCGGAGAATCTGTTTCTCACCATTACACCCATATTTTTCTTCTTCCTCTGTGATCCTTCTTTGCCATTTCTGACAAATTTCTCCACTCCACAGTTTTTTATTTGTCTCATTTTTCCTTCCTCCTCTGGATAAATGCTGCCTTATTCAGCCTCTCATATTTCCTGTGGTTGTGTACCACTCAAGGCTGTGCTCAGCCCTGGGCAGTGTTTCTTCTGTCCTGCTCTCCACTACGGTCTGTTCTCATTGTAACCATGGCACAGGTTTTGCGCTTCAGGTTTGCAGTCACTCAAATTTTCTGCCACTTTTCCAGCTGAGGAAAATACCCCTCTTGATGAGCCAGCCATTGCTACAAAGCAAGTAATGACAGTTACAACCCCATTAAGGAAGGGTTCCTTCTATACGGTGGCTATCTATAGTGCTAACCCCAGGACGGGACTGAATGGCAGGGACCAAGATCTACGACCTGACCTAATGTTGACATCAACCCTTGTATGGGCAGGGGGGTGGGCCTCCTGAGGTCCTTACAACTTAAATTATTGTCTGGTTCCTAATATAGCCTTTTTTCCAAAGAACTCTTTAAAGAGATGTGTAAGACTCCCTAAGGATGCATGAAGCATCTCCTCTTATTCTCCATCTGGATTTCTGCGCTTCATTTTGTCTCCCAAAGAATCCACACTTGAAAGCACAGCTGGAGTATTAGGCTTCTTTCCAAAAGAGTTAAAGAAATATCAAGTTCCAATTGGTCTTAGCTGTCTTGATTTTTTTTCTGCTTTATGTCCTGAGACAGGGGAAATTAATAATGACTGCTCCCATATAGAAAACTGAGAATTATATACAAAAGGATAATAATAATAATAATCCTGGATTTTACTTGAATGATTCCCTCCAGGTCACTTCCATTTTCTTGGCTTATTTATTTAGGAAAGAAAAAAATTGGTGAAGGATTGCACCATTTGCACTGTAACTGTTGAGAAGAAATGTGGCAAGGCAAAGAGCCCGACTCACCCTGGCACAATTTGATCAGTTTCGGTGAAGTTGCACCAGGGACTAATTTGGCCCGAGAAGTTGGTAATCATGTACCACAGATGTTACAGTATTTGAAGGCAATGGTCCATAATCGTAGAAGGAACAATATTATGCCCCAAAGGACCTATCAAGTGAATGAGATGTTAGAGAGGTTTTTTAGACAAACACTGAATCCATACTGGTTGCAAGATGCAAGCATGCCTGAGAAAATGAAACTCTACTTGATCTTAACATTTTAGATTAAACCTGCTGATGTCTGTTTTAGAGCGACTGGAGGGCATTTTAATATCATCCCCTAAGTGCCTCTATAGAAATGGACAGTTCATTATGGAAATGGCATTTCTATTTCTTTACCAATAGTCTTAAAAATTTTGAAGTAATGTCTTCAAATATAGCTCAAAATCCTGCTAAATTTTTTTCTTAATAGAAATGCTTAATGTAAGTTCTTAAAATATTCTCAAATACGTAGTGTAACTAAAAGTATGTGAAAAGGTATGGACATTTATGTATTTTGAAAACCAACTACATAGTTTATCATCTGGAGGATAGAGGTCAGAGATGTATTAGAAGTAGAACAATTATGGTTTGTACTCTGTGATTAAATATCAGAAGCATTAACCAGCCACAGCATTACAGTCATAATATTAGAATAAAAATGACAGTTACTCTTGTAAAAGGCTAATGAGGTTGTATGTGTGTATAGCTCTTCTGTAATTTAAAATTGGATACAGACATGCACATACTGATTCATTCCTCCCACTCAAAAAAAGAGGAGACTTCCCAAATCTTTCGTACGCCCCAAGGTAAACATTGAGTCCTTTGTTATCATCCAGCCAAACTCTGAATCACTGGTGGTGGCTCACTCCCAGCAAACCAGCTAGTTAAAACAGGCAGCTCAATAGCTCAGTCCCTTTGGGTTTCCTTCACCAGGCAGGTCATAAGGGACAAAGATGATGAACCTCAAAAGAAGCTTCGGTTTCCTTACTACTTCTTTAACTGGCAGTGGAAAGAACTTCCCAGGCAGCTTGAAGTATCCAGTAGAGTTCATTTACTTCTCCTGGTGACTGAATAGCAAGGTGCTCTATATTCTGAGAAAATGTCTTACCGCAGTTTCTCACTGCTTAGCGGTTTGGGGTTTTTTTTTGCTGGTTGGTTTGTTTTGTCAGAATTACTCCTGAAAGGTCACATGAGTCTCAAATACTGCTCGTCTCGGCATCAGCTGCAGCCTTCTCCGTCGTTGCTGGTTTGCTATGCATGTATTTTATTTAGATTAAAAGGCAAAGTACATTCATTCAAGGCTTAGGCAGTTTAGCATAATTAATTGTACAATACAAATAATTGAATTAAGTTTAAACATTGCTAAATTAAAGTCCTCAGAAACCACATTTACCATTTTTATACTGCCAGACATACACTCTCCGTCTTCACTGGAGATTATTTTTTTCAGTGTACTCAGCACAAAGAAGTGCCAGGGAATAGGAACAGTCCAAAAAAACCCCAAACCCCAGTGAGGGCCCCTTGCCTTTGAAAGAAGGGGGTCGAGTGCTCTTACTGGAAGACGAGTGATTCCCCTTAGCTGTTGGATGGCCATCACATTGAAAAGGCTGAAATGATTCATGTCTCTCTACCCCTTCAATCCCTCTCCTGGAAAGGTGGTCCTGTCCCCGTATAACAATGCATATTGTAATATTGCGTTGCGTTTCGCATGTGTCCTACAGAAAGAAAATGGCTTGCACGTGTCTGTCAGCCCCATGCGGTTTCCAGACAATTATAATTTCTTCATTACTCTTCCCATGATTGGATGTCAATTAGTGACTTAAAAATAAAGTCTTCATCAAGTTAGCAATCCGTTGGGCTCATGAGTCTCCCAACACCTCAACCATTTTATCTAATTTATTATATGGATAGAAATGAAGTAGCGCTGTTGGGTTGCACTGGGGAGAGGGAGCAAATGAGCTCCTGTGTGCTGTGAGGTCTCGGAGACCCAGCCTCCGTCCAGAGGGACCACGGTGCGTCCTCCGAGAGGCTCGTCCTTAAACCAACTCACTCCTTTCGGCTCGGTGACTGTTTTCACCTACATAATACGAATGCTTCTAGATATGCCTAGCACTGCATATTTCTGCCTTTTTGCTACTGAATAAAAAGGTTAAGAATGAAAATATCTGCCAACTAAGGTCTTTTCAACTGATTTTTCAAGATAGAGTCCAACCGAAAGATTTTGTATTGACAGCTGGTGAAACGTTCATAGAAATGACATCTGCCCATTAAAAATATCCCTCTTACTTTCCCTTGTCCTCGGGGATTTCAAGACTGCAAATCATTTTCATGAGAGATGTAACCTTAGATCAAGTTATGTAAAAATCTATCACTTCCATCAAGTGAAATAATCACAGTATGATACAGGAATATTAAACAACTGCCTTCCCGCATGGTATGCACAGGAATTTTCGGAGTTTTCCTCTAAATGTCTTCGATTGTTATTTCGTATTGTGACACCTGTAATTGTATATAGCAATCTAGATTTTAAAATCCTGACAAGGCTGCTATGGATTCCACAGCATACATAAATCCATCACGGCATACAAGATAGATTTTAAATTGATGGTACCACACCAAGCACTGAAATAAAAGCACTAGCAGCACTTATCCTTGTAGACTAATAGCTGCAAATGATTTTATGAATCATTAGTTCAGATCCTGTAGTCCTACCCATTTTAAACCATTTCTAGATTAATGCTTTTTTTGTCTGTGATACAATATTAATCGTCTACTAAAAAGCGTGCAGTTTCTAGCGGTGTGTCACAGCAACATTTCAGTGATGGAAGGGAGTTTGTGGTATTGCAATAACTGATTAATTGCTCTGATTCGGGTAGCTGGTGCTTTTTCAAGAGACTGTCTCCTGAGAGCTAGTATCCTGTGAACAGATCCGACTTTTGAGCACAGATTACCTGCTACTGAGTAGTTACACTTGGATGGTAACATGGGACAAAAACCCCTCAGATTTTATACCCCAAAAGTGCAATCCGGGTTATGTTGGTAGAGCAGCGAGCAAACTCGAGCATCATTTGTTGCATAATCTGTTGTTGCTCCTCTTCCTCCTAACTTCACGGCAACACGGACAGCTTATGGCAAACACGGCGCCAGCAGAACGGGATTTTGCCTGTAGCTGGTGGGTGGGAGCTGGGGAGGGATGGGGCGCAGGGACGGGTGTCTCTGCAGCAGGTCCCCGCGTTTTGCTCCTGCGCCCTGTCCAAAATGGAGTCTTTCGCTTTCTGATCACATTAAGGACTTTCTGTATGTGCCACAGCAAAGAAGGGCTGAGAGATGTTTTCTTCTTCACTGAGTAAATAAGGCCATGAATTCTCAGTTTTGTGGAGCAAGCGTCATGTCAGGCCTCTGCTCTTAAGTTTGCAAAAAAGATCCCATTATACGAAGGTGGATATTTTTTCTGTATGGTAACTATGCATTTAAGCAGCCATTTTCTTGTTCAGTTCAATTAGTTTTCCCGAGTATTTCTGTAAACACCATGTGGTGGTAAATGTCATCAGTGGTTTGCAGCAGTTAGCTGTGTAGCTCTCGCTAACATGAGCTGTATTGTATTGATGAATCCTGACCCTGCTTTAAGGATTTAGCTGCTATTTTCTACCTATTCATCTCTCAAAATGTGGTGAAATGTGCTTCTTCTGAGTAGTTTTTTTCACAACTAGTGTTTACTACTGACATGATCCCTACATGATGCATAGGGATGTGCTTTAAGGATAAAGTCAGCACGAGGAGGGCTTTGCATTCAGATGCTGGAGGTCGTTGCCCAGCTTTGGAAACTGTGGGTGCCTTTCCTTCAGGGGTGTTAGTTGCAAAATAAAGGGTGACAATTTAGAAAATCAATGTTTATCACACTTGTATTTTACCTTTTCCTGCAGTTGAAGAGGACAGCTGGGTGTCTTCCAATACTCCTTCCACCCTCCATACAAATGTCCTTTCCTTGATGAGTGGCCATGCCCTGGCAATGGCTGTCCTGGCCCGAGCTGTATGGGTTTATCTGCCTCCCATTACCAGGGACAGTGACCACAGGACTTTAATTTATGGACTATGGAAAGGCCATGCATCCTACTGCATGCCTAGGGCTTTGTGTAAGCTCGATAATCACAACAGCTCCGTAAGAGTAATTAACAATTACATAGAATGAGCAAAACTATTTAAGTGGTTATTTTAAATTAAATTAGTCTCATCTCCTACCTTTTGGCTTAATAGGTGTTTAATATTAATGATACTAAAAAGGTGAAATAGAATTGGGTAGAAAAATAAAACCTGGTGTGTCTGCTCCTACTCAGGTAGGCAAAACAACGCTCATATTTTCCACCTCCCTGTCATCCTTCCTAGAGAAGTCAGGACGAGTGGCCTTTGGAGGAGCCTCTCTACTTTCCATTAAGTATACAGAGCCAAGGAGATTAGGCTCTTCATCTTACATATTTAGACAATGATGGAATGATGTCACGTCTTTAACACGATGGCTGAAAAAATCTATGGATCCGTCGTTACTTAACTGGCTTGCTTTATTGTGCTGTTGAATCCAGGAGGATCAGAGGTTAGTAATAACAATGTGATATAAGGGCCTGGAGTGCTGGAGGGCTGACACTTGAAAGGGATGCACTTTCTGTAATGATAAGGTCTTGGAAACTGTTGCAGTTTTAATGTTGTTACTGCTGCATTTAATTTGCTTCTCCTTCTACAGTGGGTAGTAAATGATGTTGAATATATTTTCTTCTCTGTCCCAGATGAGAGACTGACATCCATCTATACCTCATTTGAAGTGAAAGTTAGAACCATAACTTTTTTTCCCTTTTCTTCTATTCTAAATTCATAGGCCATAGTATCTGGTTTACAGTACTAGAAATAATAGAAGTCTGTGCATTTTTCAGACATCTGTAACTAAAACATGCAGGCATGCTGACATTTTTACGTTGCAGCATATAATGTTATCATATATTAATAGGTGCAAAAGTCAAATTCTGCTATTGACATGTTAACACTTAACTTTTACGTAGATACATAGATAGATAATTTCATATTTAGATCATGTTACCAGACACCTTATTCAATCACTGCACCGCAGACCTTGAACACACACGGGCTGACATTGATAGCTACTGAACGTGCTGCGGACGTTACAGGAGAGTTATCTCTATCATTACGTGCCTCCGTGTTTTTTAAATAAGTTGAAGGAATAAAAGAGGGAAGAAATGCAAGAACAAGATTTCTAGAGGATGACTGTGGAAACCTGGGAAGACGAATGGGTGTTATACCCAGCACACATGCTCGTGTAGGAGGCTCCTTCAGACCAATGTGACCCACATTCTTGCTGGAGGAGAGGAGAATGGCACAAAGTCAATGTTGCTCCCCCTCTTCCTGAGGTTTTTTTTGTTGTTTGTTTTTGTTGGTTTTTTTTCCTATTCAAGGTTAATCACTGAAGGATCTCATGCCATATAAATTAGAATAACCCATCAACTTCAGTGGCACTACTGGGTTTTCCACCAGCTGAGGGATCAGTCCTCGAGTCCTTCCAGAGGTTAGCAGGGGGTATCACATACCTGAGTCAGCCTTCTCTGTCTAGTTGCCTTAATCAATTCCTGAACGCTGTGCTCAAACATATCATGGTATTCATCAATTCCTCTCTCCAAATAAGCAAGAAAAATTCCAGGAAGGTTTTCTGTCATTACTGATGTTCATAATGTAGGGAGATTGATGGATTGCACTAAAGTCCTTGCTGTGGCAATGGCGTATTTTGAAATGCGTTGGAAAAGAAAACGGCTTTAGTGCAGAGGTATGCAAGAATATTTAAAGGTGTTTTGGTGAAATGTGCTGGATTTAGAAGGGGTATGGGAATACTAGGAAGAAGCATAAGATTAAACAAATGTGTAAATCATGAGATCAAAACTTGTTACTGAGCTTTAAAAAGACTGCATTTTTGCAAATGCATCCCTTTTATAGTTTCCTTTTTTAAATTTGTGATTAAAAATGTGGTGTGTTGTGGACAGTCTTTGAGAAAACCGTAGTGGTTCTCTAACACGCAAAAGCCTTTACAGGAGGTAGTTAAAGCACTTGTCAGTAAATTTAAAAAATGGCGTTGCTTAGAAGTACTTATAGTGAACATTCTACATGCAGACATTTTTGTAGAAGGAAAATTAGTTTTCATATATAATTTGTATCTAAAAACGAGAAGGGAACAAAGCACAGGATCAAAGTAAATGAGCTTTTAGATCATGCAGTATGTTGGTGGCAAGTGTAACATTCGCCAATATTATTTGACTCCATATATTAATGAACATATTTGTGGAAAATGTGCATGTAACCATAAAAAAGATCCACAAATGACCACTACACAACTGTCCAGTTTGCCTTTATTTATCACTAAAAGCAGGAGAATTTCTTCTACAGTAGAGAAAATCATGTCTTTACAAAGATAGAAGGCACAGATACTAAATCCCAGCAAACATCACTCCCAAAACTAAACTGCCACTTTCATCCGAGAAACAGCATTTCGACTTGAAAACTATTTCTTGATCTTGAGCATTTGACACTCAGTGCAGCTGTCTTGTATGGTCAACAAGATCAAACTATCAGGGACTTCCATGTAAAAGGTCACACAAGGCTATCACGTCTGCTTTAGCCAAATCTGAACAATCACAGCAAATCAGACTCCTGAATCCTGTATTGAAAACTTTAATTTCTGCCTCTGAGATCATATCTACTCTATCTTATTTTTTCCAAGAACATATCAAGCTTCCTTTCAAATCAATTTGCCTATACTGGCTTCTTTGGGAGGTCTGCAAATTGTCAGAAATCTCCTAAATTCCAGTCTAAATTTATTCATGAACAATTTATAGCCCCTCGGTCTTGTATGAGTATCAGCCTTTAAAGTTAAATAATTCTTCTCCCTCCCTGCTGTTTACTTCCAAATGTACCTATAAAGAATAATTGTATCCCCTCTCAGACTTCATTTTGCTAGGCTAAACAGACCAAGCTATTTTTAATTTCCTCCTCCTTAATCATCCTACCAGGACCTAGCTGTACTTTTCAAACCAAGGTATATAGAATGGTTCACAGTATTCTGCATTGCATCCTGCTAATGCTTCGTGTGACGGTCTTGTTTTTGCTTAAAACTTACCTTCATGAGTTATCTATTACTAAATTCTGCAAATAAGAGAATGTACTTGCAAGTTAATTTCAAAAAACTTATCGGAGTCAGGAATTCTCCGTTTGATGGCAGTGCCTGTTAGTACCTAATTGGCTGTGTTGGACTCAAGCCTTTGCATTCTAACATGCAAAAGCTTCTGAAAACCCTGATTTCTCTAACTGGTTTTATTGTTCTGTGTTCAAGAAAGAGGCATCTTCACTTTAGGAATGCAATTTTTAGGCTGAATTGTAACTGCTCTAAAGCCATCCTAAGCAGGCTTCCACTTGGTATAAACAGAATAAAAACTCATTTGCTGTCCTCCCTAATTTCATCAGCCGTGGCATAGGACATGTTCTTCAGTGTGTGCTAAGATCCATAAACTTCCAGTTTCACCTATGTGTTGCTCAGTTTGCACTTAGGCTCCTTTTGACACCTTGCCTGCTTCATCAAATTAATTTAAATACAATTTTTCGCTAATTGGGTGATTAGTCAACTTTCACTTTTCTTTTGTCCTCTGGGATTTTCACCCAGTGCAAGGAAATTCATCGTTTATATTGTTCCAGATTGTGTAAGTATTTATGAATGAGTATTAAAATCTCGGATGTCAAATACAGTGCATAATATCAGAGATGCAGAAACCCAGACTCATAAATTTCCTTCTGTGATCTCATTTTGTGATCATTAGGTGACCTGCCAGCCAGCCAGACACCCATTCAGTGATCTTACAATTTTCTGTCTGCTCCTGAAAGACCAAACGGATAAGAGGCGAGTCTATCTAACAGCAGCGTGGACTCCGTTCCCAGGTCTGCCTGTCATGACCTGCCCAGCCTCTCCGTCACCGTAGCTGTACATTTGGTAAATTACAGTTATCTGTCCCCTGGCAGGGACTGGGGACCTTGGTTATTAAGAATTATAAAGAGCAGAGAAATATTAGAGGCAGTCAGTAGGAGCGCTGAGATGATAACTGACGGTCTCTTCACCTGGACCTCAGTGCTCTTTGTGCCGAAGTCGAGGGTATTGTGGTGAGTGGCTTTTGGAGCAAGCGCGTGGCATTTTATCGGTTTCTGCAGAAGTACGTTGCAGAGCTACGAAATTCATGACACTCCCCCAAGACATGTGGCAGGTCTATATATAAGTGTCTTCAGACTTCCAGCCCTGTGCTTTAACCTCTGGCCGCGCATCTTCTCAGGGCTCCGTTCTGGCTAAGAGGAGGGTTCGAACGAGTGACCTCTGGGATGAAAAGGGTGAGTTGGTACCTCCTCTGTGCCAGGTCGGGCTCGGCGGCAGGGAGGCGTGATTGACTGCCTGCCCCCGTGCGCGGGGCTGGGAGGGACGTCGGAGCACGGGGTGGGAGCGAACCTGGCTTGGACAGCCACAAGGTCACCCACGGGATGGTGATAGTAGGTGGCTGAGTAAAGAGGCACAGCATCATCCTGCTGAATGAGTGAGATGATTCTTTTTCTTCGTTAGAGATGGGCAGAGTTATTAGTAAGTGAAGCACTCCTTTGCATTCATGCTCTTACAGATAGAAAAGACTTGTGAAATTGTATTTATTTTTTCAAAGGCTAAATGCTGCTTTGTCAGAAATAATGTCTAAGCCTATAGCATTTCATATTGGACCAATGCGTCTCAATTAATGTCAATCCAGTATTGTACCACTGAGTGGCCCCAGAGGATTATGCTCCCGAACCATCCACTGTTGAGAGCAGAGACATTTTCAACATCAAATCAGCGTTCCCCTTCTTCCTGGCTTGGACACCAGTGGCTACTTCTGTGTCTTCCCCCATCCTCTCTGCTGTGACCAGCAGTTCTGCTCTTGAGATGTTCCTTGAGCTCTTAACGATGTGCTGCTGGAGAGGCTGCGGGATGTCCGTGGATGTCAATATGGTTTTCCCACCTCATCAAACTTCATGTTGGACTTCTTCCCCAGAGTTTGTGAGAAGTTACCTGTGCAGGGGTATCTGCTTTTCCATAATATACGGAAAACTTGACATTTGGAGACATTAGATGTCATCCCATTTGCTATTAATACGGATTAGAAGGGTGTTAGAGAAACATGCAGGGGATTAGGTGTTGGTTGAGCAAAGGCAGTTAGAAAGTTCCCTGTAAGAACACATACGTGAAGGTGAGATATGCAAGAGATGGAAATCACCTCCTTCCAAACTAGCCCAAGAGGCTACTCGACTTGATTCACTTGATGGGTGGTTCTGTTTTCTGCAGTATATGTGACATCTTTATGTGTGCAGGATAAGAGAATGGCTATTATAGGTAAAGATTATGTTACTTATTTAAAAACAGTAAAATGTGGATTTACACACACACACGCACACACACCCCCTCAGATCATAATTGCAGTCCCTTGCAAAAGGCAAGCTGGAATTATCTCTCCACAGATGCATGTAGATGATTGCGTGATTTATACATCTGAAGGCTGCATTGTGGAACTACTATTGGAAAAAAATCTACAGAAAAGCATATATACGTTAAGTGCCAAAGCCTTCAGTCTGAAAGCAGCCTTTGGAAATACTTTTTTGAAAGACTATATTGACAGGCTGAGCTCTAAACACAGTTACAATGATTATACAAAAGTATAGTCTCCTTTGGACTAAAATGCACTGCTATTTAGATGGATTTTTAGTCAGGTGTTACGCAAGTCTTAAAGAAGCACAACCAATATACTGGAGCAGTTAGGTTTTCTTTTCTATTATTAGTGGCAACTTTCTCCTGAATATTGAAAGAAGTGTGCATTTTCTGCTGAAAACCTCATGGATAAAAGACATCAGATAGCAGGGGCTGGTGTGTCTGGGAGAAGACATCCCAACAGCGGAGGAAAATGGGGTCACCAAATACCAACTATTCATCGTTAAGGGGTTCTCATACTACTGCTATGCTGTCATTGTCTCTCTTTTGCCACGACCTGTGTCTTTAGTTATGTATCATTGCCCGCAAGGCTTACTCAATTTTTCTTAAAGCAGTTCTTCACTTTTTTCTGGGCTGCTCTGTAGAGCTGCTGCCACAGTTAGACCTTCACACTCAGGTCCTTTCCTCACCTTGCCTCTGGTGTGGTATGTACAGCATCCTCAATAACAGCCATGCATTTGCGTGCTGTAGATGCCGACTGTGGCACGGAGCATCATCATTTCGCTGTCATGGTGTGCGGCTTTAACCTTTTGTTGTACCCATCTGTTGTTTCTGCCTCACCTTATGCTTTGGTTATGAAATCGTTGTTGTGGGGATTGTCTGCCTGGGATCGCTGTTTGTACAGCACTTGGCATACTCCAGTCCTAATCCCAAATCAGAGCTTTTAATTGTTGCTGCAATACAAATACATTGACAAGGTCAGGCCAGCTGTTATAAAAATTAAAGCTACCTTTTGCCTGTCTTCCTCTATTCCAGTGCCCTTTGCTTACAGAGAGAAACACTATTGATGTGCCCTCAGTTGCCCTCCATGTATCTCCAGTGCTTCAGCACTGTGGGCTTTTACCCACTTCTCTCTCCCATTTAGGTTATTTCTGTAGTTTATTTCTGGTACCATACATTCTGCAACGATGTCTCCAAGCCAGGGAACATGGCTGAGATGCGGGGTGGTTCCTGTATGGCTCAGGAGGCTCCTCGGGTACCGCTTTGGAGTCCTTGTCCTAACTCTTCCACCCCTCTGGGAAGCCCCATGGAGATGTCGTGGACAGGCCCAGCTGTGGTGATGGATAGTCCTCATGCCTGCGATCATGGGTAAAGGATTCCTTTCCCTTTGTGCATCTGTGAGTGCCTAGCAACTGTTTTCCCCTGGGTTTTGAAGCATACTTTGCCGGCTACCATAATTTAAAAGGTTAGGTGAAATGACTGGTGAATTTAAAACTGATAGCATTGTCTCATGTAATTTCTTTATGCTTGTTAATGAGCCTTCATCTCCTTCTGTTCATATTAGGGGGTAAAACAGTAGTGGAAGTTGAGATACATAGACAGGCTTTGACAAAAGCCAGTCTTCCATGAAATAGAATCTCAACTTTAAGGAAAAAATGACCCACTAATAAATTACATTCCAAAATGTGTCTTCAAATAATGCATGAAGTCTGATTTACATAAAAACATGTCTGGGAGCGCTTAAGCTCTCATTCTGCAGCAAGCCAGGATCTCTTTCCGAAAGACAAACGAGAAGTGTCCCCACTTGCAATCTTAGCGTAGAAAACTGATCATTTTCCCATGTCCCCTGTTCTGATGAAACTGTTTTCCTAAGCTTTGTCTGTTGACAGACCAATGCAGAGGATGCTTGGGAGTATTGGAGTCCAGCTATACTGTATACATCCTCCCAGCACCGTAGAAAATCCTGTGCACCTTTTGATGCGTGTGGTCACTGGTGGGGACCACACATGCAGGTTTGAGCCCATAGAGAAAAGGAGACTTTTTTCCCCGGAGGAATTCATAGACAGCAGAAGTAAGTAAAGATGCTAGCTAATGCCAATTGTGATTAGGGTTTGTAGAAGAACACCCGTTATGGGATTAATCACCCTTCTCCTCCGTGCTGCAAAGGACTCTGCCTGCCTTAAACCTGATGTGTTTTCACTCAGCGTGTGTCCGGGCTTGGGCACACAGGTTAGCTCTGGGGAGTGCATCAGGCTTCCTACGGGCACAGTAGTCGATTTTTAGAAAAACGGTGTTTTTGAGGATCTACAGGCAATTCTGCTGAAAAGCAGCCTAGTACACAGCATTACAGATGTGATGAAAGGTTGTTGTGTCCCGCTTTCAGAGGGGCTCTTGTTGGGCTCTGCGTTGAGCAGGATTTCTCCCCATGGGCTCTGTAATGTGTAAATGGCACTGATTCCCTCAAAGCTCTGCTCCTAGCCAGGTTTCCATCAAGTGTCTATTTGTTGATTACGCTCATTCTCTACAAAACAGCAGTTATGGAAATACTGCAGACCCATAACGTGTGTTACTTACAGAAAGTTTAAGTAAAGAATTCGACAAAAATAAATTATTTCCTTTATTTTTCTTCATGATTGTGCTTTGTGGGGGAGAGATGCTTTCAGAGGGAGGAGGGACAGCAGCTTAAGGTGGGAAATTCAGATGAAACCTCAAATGAATTAGCATTCAGTCTTGGTATCAGGGATTTTTTAATCCTTCCTTAGCCTCACATCTCCGCAAAACAGTCT
This sequence comes from Theristicus caerulescens, assembly GCA_020745775.1. NCBI lineage: Eukaryota > Metazoa > Chordata > Aves > Pelecaniformes > Threskiornithidae > Theristicus > Theristicus caerulescens. The sequence continues at coordinate 5,733,548 of CM036562.1, forward strand.
TATGAGAAAAGCAGACCAGGAGAAAAAGGAGCTTATAACAGCAACTTACAGGTTTTCTCGAAGGTTAATTAATTGCAATTAATTGTGAAGTACTGTAGCAATGAACAGTAGCTTTGAATTTGATAATGAAAACCAAAAAAGAAAAAAAAGAAAGAAACAAGGAAAAACCCATATGGAACAATCCTGAGCTTGCAGATGTGTTTTTTTTCCTCCCCTCTTGGTAGGTTCGGTTTGCAAACCTAACTCAGACAATTTACAAATATAATTATAGCAGAGAATTAATTTAGGGGCTGTGCAGCGTGGTGGAAAGAACAAAATGTTTTCATTAGGAAAGTTGAGACCAGCAATTCTGTGAAGGACTTGGTAAGCAAGACTGTACCCACGTGCTTCACAAAAAAAGGGCGATTTTAGCTAAGTTTGTCCCCTGATTTTGGGTCATTTCTATTTAGATTAAAATAGATATTGAATCAGTAGTAAGAAGAACAGAAGGCTCTTTTTTTTGCCTTCCGTTGCTCTAGGGGAAGAATCTTCTTGGAAAATGATCTGGCTGGTTTGGGTGTGTGCCATGGAGTACAGAAATGGGACTGGGGTAGTCACTGGGAGGGACTGGGGTGACTGCTTCCATCTTCTCTTTCTCTTTCCAGTTCAATGCTCTGAAGAGACTGTTGTTCATTAGCATTAAGGTACCTCCAAGAAGCTCCAACCAAAACTGTTGTGGGCAAACGTTAGGAGTTGGTTTCTAACCGAGAGCTCAGCAGTGTACAAGGTAGGGGATGGAGACTGTAGAAGATGGCGTGATTTGTTCAAGGCCAAAGTCAGTGACAGAATTAAAAACAAACCCAGAATCCACTATCTTCGTATTGGTGTGCCATTCCCTCTCCCATCTCTCTCTCTGCCTCTTGCCTACCATGATCGCAATGTTTTTGAGTGGATGGTTCAGCTGAAAGCCCCTACCTGGTAGCTGGAAAATGTGTGGCCAGGAGGGCCGCGCTGCTCTCACACCTCCGGGGATGCTGCGGAGCCCGCGGTGAGCAGGCTCTGGTGCTGATGAGTCGGAGGAATTCACGGCACAGCCTCCCCACTTACCTTGGCCCAAAACAAGAGTCTCACCGTGCAGGGGAATTAATTTTGCTTGCTTTCTCATCTGCTGAACTAATAGGGTCAGATCAGTGGGGAAAGCAAAAATTACTTTCAAGTTCCCCAACTCCCTAAGAAGGCTGCTCTCTGTATATGATGTGGTTACAGCTCCCAAACTGATGTATTTATTTTACGGCTGTAGCTCTGAGCTCACAGAGCAGGGTTACAAAACAAAAAAGTTTACAAAAAGAGATACTTACCTAGCAAACCTAAAGCTAAAATAACAGGGTGCAGGTACACTTGGAGATACGTGAGATATAGCTGGTAATGTTTGTTCATAACAGACTCATCCTGTCATAATAAAGGATCCCCTGAGCCATCTCAAAGTCTTATTTTGAAATTTATTATACTATTTAGCATATACAAGGTTAAGAAAATCAGCACCACAGCCAGATGGCTGGGGAATTGTCTCATCCTGTTGCTCTCTTCCCTACTGCCAATAAATTTGGTGGCCAAGGCAGGGCACCAGATGCAAGATGCTGCCAACGGGGCCAGCTGTGGGAGTGATGGAGCCTGGAGCTTCTCTGGTCTGCTGCTGGTCCCTGGGGACTGCCCCTGGGGTTGGGCTGGATAGTCTCAGTCACATATGGAGTTACTGCTGCAAGAGGAGAGCGCAACAGGGATGGGATCAGAGGAATCGGCCCTTTACCCACCTGTTAAAGAGGAGAAGTATTACCAGTGCCACAAGGTTGTTACGAAGTGAATTAGATAAAGAAGAAAAGTCATATTCAATTAAATCGTGCCCTTTTTTTCTTCTAGACAATGTGACACTGAAGCTATGCTTCACAGTTTATAGATTTGTATAGAAATTGGTGCTAATAGTTCAATTTTGTGTAATTATCATGCTAGTAAGATTGAAAATGAGAAATCTGGGTAAAGGGAAGAGGAGACAATACTTCTATAAATAGTTAGTATCCAGAGGAGGTAGATGGGGTAAAAATATATTCAGGGATTAAACTGTCAGCAAAGAACCTTTGCAATCTAATTCCAGCTCCGACCTGGAGTTTCTGTCCATCATGCCACTAAAGCTCTCTGGGTTTGGGTTATTTTTTTTTTAAGTCTTTTACATGAAAATAATACCTTGCTATCTCACTGGGGCTTTGTGACAATTCATGTCTGTATAACGCTTTGAAGCGGAGCTTGTAAAGTGCTAAGTATTATTAAGATGAGATGAGGGGAATCTCTTATCTCAAACATCAAGTTCTTCGGGGATGGGGAAGGAGGCAGTGATCTATTATCCATAATACTTCTCTTCAGACTAAGTTTGATCAGCCTTAGTGTGATTCAACAAAACCCTGTTCAACTGTGGACAAATGGACATCTCTATTATAAGTGATGAAATGGAAAGCTGTATAAAGGGAGAAATCGCCTGACGCTGTCTTTGATCATAATCTATCTGTGCCTCAAAGGAGAACATAATAATACAAACATATTTGCAGGAGAAAGCCAAAAATAACTCGTACTGTTGTTCTGCCTGCATAAAGCCATCAGGAACGGGCACAGACGGTTGTTGTTGTTGTCGTCAGTGTTGCACGGTGTTGCCGTGCCAGTTAAGAGACTGCCAAGTAGCTCACTATTGGGGCCGTATTCTGGTGATGTGATCCCTCTTTGCGAAATTTGTAAAGCACTTAAGCATCTTTCAAAAAGAAAATGAAGAATTATGATAAACTGTCACTCGGTAATGATAAACACCCGCTGGACCGTCTCTGAGTTAATTTAAAAAAATAAATAAAGTCATGTTTTCAGGCAAAAGCTTATTGCAGAGAAGAAGATGGGACAGAAGGGGCTATGGGGGCAGATGGCAGCAGGATGGATGTAGATAAGTTTTAAGCAGTAGCACAGATTCTCATCAAGTCTTTGAGGAAGAACAGGAGGGAGTAATTTTGTATGTAAAAATGCTTTTATCTGTCAATAAGTGTGTTATGAAGCAGCCCAGAGACACTGACATTCAGAGGCTATGCTTTGCTCTTTCAGCGATTTGAGCTTTCTGGACATTATTTCAAGGTCACACGTCACTGTCGCCCCTGTTGTCAATCAGCTAAGCAGCATCTCGCTCACTCCTCACTCTTTCTGCCTGATACTCCATTCTGCATCCCCATGCTCAGGGTCAGCTTTTGCAGCCTTAATGCCTTTTACTTAAAGAATGCCTTTTACTTAAAGGATACGGTGGTTCAAATAAGACTTTGAATTCTTCTGATTTGCAAATCTTTGAGTATTATGCTTTCCTTTTTAGAGAGAGTTTCCTTTAAGTAAAAGCCTGGGGAATACATGCAGATTCCTAAACTAGCTGTTATTAATTTGTTTTCCTTGTGGATCTGCAGCACCTTTCTGTGAGACATCATATTTGATGAATATTGACATGGAAATAATGACTGCCCATTGCTACAGTGCCACTTGCGTTATCTGTGGGAGCCAATGCCTTCATTACTTAATAAAAATAAACTAATAAAATCTATTAGATCCATTTGCAAGGTGACCTATAAATTTTACCATAAATTCTTATCTAAAATAATGGTGTACTTCAAACAATGAGTGTGCTGATTGGAATAGAGTTTTTAGAGTATTTGTACTCCCTGAAGGACATATTTCAACCAATTTTCATTAATAATTAATCATGACATACTGGTTCTAGAAGGTTAACAAGAACATAACAAGTATAATACTCCCAGAATTATAAGCTTTGGGGGAACATGGCATGATATGTTGGCATCTTTTGCCGCTTTTGGAGCGGGTCCAGAGGAGGCCACAAAAATGATCAGAGGGATGGAACACCTCTCCTAGAGGAAAGGCTGAACGAGCTGGGGGTGTTCAGCCTGGAGAAGAGAAGGCTGTGGGGAGACCTTATTGCGGCCTTTCAGTACTTAAAGGGGGCTTATAAGAAAGATGGGGACAGACTTTTTAGCAGGGCCTGTAGCGATAGGACAAGGGGTAGTGGTTTTAAACTAAAAGAGAGGAGATTCAGACTGGATATAAGGAAGAAATTTTTTACAATGAGGGTGGTGAAACACTGTCACAGGTTGCCCAGAGAGGTGGTAGATGCCCCATCCTTGGAAACATTCAAGGCCAGGCTGGATGGGGCTCTGAGCAACCTGATCTTGTCGTAGATGTCCCTGCTCATTGCAGGGGGGATAGACTGGTTGACCTTTAAAGGTCCCTTCCATCCCAAAGCATTCTATGATTCTATGATTTTATCTGCTGTGGACAGTACTTGGGATAGGGATGAATAACGGACAAGTGTTTGTTCTCTGTCCTTTCCTGCTGTGTGTTTCTTTCTTCACAAAGACATTTTTCCATGTCAGTAGTGATGGACTCATGTACATGTTCACTTGTGAATCTCTACTTCATATATAGGAATATATGTATAGGAAATATATATGGGAAATACTAGTAGGAGCATCTTGACTTGACTTTTTACCTTTAAAGGTTTCATCTACTCTCTTCGGAACCATCCATCTCTGCGAGAGACAGCATTTTTGTATTTCCTACCAGCATTGTATTCCAGGACTGTCCTAATTGTGTGCATTGGGTTTTGCCATGCAGCCTGTGAGCCCCTCCATGCTCACTAAGTAATCCTTTCAGGGTACCTAGGATGCTCCTTGTTATTGATGTATTGTTTTTTCAATATGCACTTTGGAAATTTCAACATACTAGAAGGTAAAATTGCATACTGTAGAAGCTCTTAAAAGTCAGATTTTGCCAACCACAGACTTGTCAAAGGCAAGTATATAAGGCTAATGAAGGAAGAGTAATGGTATCTCGAATCTCACAGTGCTTTATATTAATTGCTCGCAAATGCTGACTGCTGGCAACTGTTCCATAGTCAAAGCATAATGGATTTGAGAGGCCAAACTTGCATTCCTGCAATGTAGCAATTTTTTATAATGCAGTCAAAATAATTGCAGAGGACATTTAAGTGTCTCTCTCTGCCCGGTGTGGTTTGGGAGGTCTGCAGGAAGAGCAGCCTTCATCCGCAGGCAAGAGAGGAGGAGCAGGGGAGATGTAGCAGTTACTCTGCAGGTGTCGTTTGGTGGTCTTGAAAACCAGCAACAGGCTGCTTGCAGCTGGAGAAGTGACTGGTTCTGCACGAGGTCAAAGGCTTCGTTTTCTCCTAGTCCTCACCTCGCAGCGGGTATTTTTCAGACCCGTGCAAAGGCATACCACCACCACGCCAGGCATCTCTCTCGTTTGGTACCTGGCAGTCATTAACACATACATGTGCAGGTTTTGAGAGTGTGAATTCCCATGTCGGCACATGCTAGGGTGAAAAAGCGTTAAATTCTTGGGAAGGTTTTAGTATTTGAAATCCCGAGCTGCCAGAGTTCAGGTGAAGGAGAAGAAGATATCAACTGATGCTTTTTGCCAGATGGATAGACTAAGGAAAACCAGGTCCAGCTGTAACAGTATTGGCTTGCTATTTTGAGACTTAAAACTGAGCGTTCGTGCTTATTTTTGTACAACGACTTGAAATAGTTCCAATGGGTAAAACAAATATAGTACATGTTTTACATTTTTTGGGGGGTAAGAGAGTTCATATTAAGAACATTTTTATTCCATTAAAATTAAAGCTTGTGTTACATTTATACAAATGATAAGTTATCAAATCTAAAAAAAAATAGCAAATGCTTTTGATTTCATAGTAATAATAAAATAATTGTATAAAATGTAAATACAACTTACCTAGCATGTTATGTACACTTAAATTAGCTCTTACCACATTTTCAGATGCACTCTGCAGAGATGCAGGACACAGAAAAAGAAGGGCCAATATCCCATCCCTTCTGCTGGCTGTTAAAGTAATTTGTCTCAATTTACCACCACAGTCATAGATGATACTCAAAATATATTAGTTCAAAAACTGATGCAGACGAATGGAGTTAAAATTCTAGACTTCACCTACTCAAAATATATTGTCTGTCTTTTTTCAGAAGAAGAAGTAAAAGATATATTAAAGACTGGGAAGCATTGCTCATCTAGTCTGATAGATTAAAAAATGTTGGGAGATGAGGCAGGGAAAGGCATGCCTAGCACAGGGAGTCTGCGAGAGCAACAGTTTGGCTTCATTTGCCTTCTTTTTGTAAGATAGTTTCCAAGTTTTTGACAGTCTTTATTAAACTGAGGTGTTCTGCCTTGCTTTGTACATCACGGCCTACTTATATTCTTTCCATTTACCCTGAAATGTATGTTCTCCTACCTATAGAAAAAAAATGAATATGCAGAAATGGAAAGGATAGGATGGCGCATTATAATGTGTCTCTTTTTCCAGCCTAAAATGTTTTAACATTTTGTCTGTAGAGGCATGTTTGCAGGTTTTTTGCATATGAAGCCTCAGGAGTTTTTAAGAGCTGCTAATGGACAAGTTAAAAATAAACCAGCGACCATTACGACTTTGGGGAGTATTCTGTTTATGGAACATGTTTCCAGCATTTCCCTTTATTCACTGGGAAGCATTAGGATGTTACGCATGTGTGTGTTCCAGAAAGTTGATATTTACTTGTAGCCCTGTGCTGTGGAAACGATAATGAATGAGCAATCATAGCTTCTAATTAAAAGATCTGGGGAAAAGTATCAGGAAGAATGAGGTTTTAAGAAACAAAACTCCATTTTCCTGCATGTGTGGTTAGCAATAGAAAATAAAGGAGAATTTAATAATTACAATACATGACATTAAAACCTTGCTTCTCCCTTAGGTGTCAGCTCCCCTTAAGTGCGGGGGTTAGTTAGTAAAATGAGTCGCCATGTTTTTGGGGTGCCAGCAGCGGGAGGCGGAGGTGGTCACCACGGACCCACTGTGAGTCGCTGGGGGATCGGCTGTGGTGTCCCCAGCACAGCTCAGTGAACGATTTCCAGTTGTTTGACAGGTGACTCGTTTGGCTGAAGCCGATCCCCCTTTGACAAATGACTTCTGCTGCCAAATTGCTCTTGTGCAACGCGAGCGTTTAATAACACTGCACCAAGACTTTGGGAAAATGTACAGGCTTGGAGGGCGCTTGTGCAGCATTGCTTGTGGCAGGCTTTCACCCATAAAAATCACTCCGTTGACATCAGAAGAGGTGTCTGTGTTAATCAGCTCGTGCTCATCTTTATGAACAAGCTTGATGTAGCTGCAGGCTCAAGATTCAAGGCAAGATTTCAATCAGAATATAGACCACAGTCATTTTTGTGGCCAGATCGGCACCCTGTGCTGTGACAGAAGAGCTGTCGCTATCTATGGCATGGAGCATTCATAAAAGACCTTAAAGGCATCCCGCAGACCAAGGCAAACTGAATTGTGGCTCCTGCAGAACTAGCCAAAAGATGGATCGAGACAGTCTTGTGCTTTTCACCGTGCCCTGTGTAGCCAGACCATTGCCCTTAAACAAGCTGGGTGGGCCCCAGACTTACCTGAAATTTAAGTGTCCCCATAAATAACAGAAACCTATTGCAATAATTATTTTTTTAAACATTAGAGATTTGTTTTTTCTCCAAAAACACTTAAAGGTTTTCTTAAAAGTTGCTAGAAGATGAATGTAAATTTATTTTTGCTTATGTGAACAGTAAATAAGCTCATACGCAAATTAACTTTGAAAAGATCCGAGCGTTCCTAGAATGCTTCATGTTATTGTACCTAAAATACATACACGAAAGCAAGAGTAAATGTTCCTTCCTTTTGTATTGAGACAGAAACCAGGTAGGTTTCCACATTAGGCAGCAAAAATTATAACTCTAGCAGAGCGATGGAGATAAGCTCATTCAACCCAACTAAAATGTTGTCATTTTCGATACCTTTTCTTATTCTGCATGAAGAAAATTATGTTGAAGTCTCAAAAAAATTAAGCGAAATTACAGTTGCATAATGAAGCTAAGCTCTTTATGGCTGGTAATAGAGGAGCAAGAATTTAGAGTTTAGTAAATTCATGGTGGTTTGGAAATGTTATGACAGAAAGAGGGCAATGCAGATACAATAACAGAAGAACTTTCCATCCTATGACTTCATGCTTCCTATGAGCAGATTGCAAGTTCTGGCACAATCTGTAGCAGAAAACATATCTATTTTTCATCTTGCAATTATCAGAAAGATCAGCGGTTCCTATTTTTGTAGATTTTGCTGGGGGAATTTGGCTAAGTTGTTCAGAAGCTAATCCCTAAGTGTTTTTATAAATCACGTGCACATACGTGCACCTAGTCGTGGTAGCCCTTTGCTCAGTGAGCAGCCTCACCCAGATTTACAGTGATGGGAGGACCTTCCCCATCAAGAAGGACAGCAAAGTGTAGCTCAAAGCATTTCCATGGCTCACCTCGAGTTCCTTCACAAGTCCTGGACTCCTCTCCGCCTCTGCCATCTAACTCACCTGCCTCTTACATGTGCTGCAGCCTAATCCAGCCGCAGACTGAAATACTGTGCAGTGAGACTCATCCAGTCGTTTCATCCCTCCTGGTTCAAAATTGGGCTGGAAGGCCTAAAGAAAGAGAATAATGTTAATGGAGCTTTTCTGAACAACAGGATATACCTAAGTGCGATTCTGGCAAAGAGTCGTGGGCCGTGAGGTACAATTTGCCACGTCGATTTATTTGTTTCGATTTGCTTATGCGTAATCTTGTCAAAGTGATTTTTTCTCTCTGTAAGGCTCTTGTATGAATGGGAGCTTCAAAGTCAGCAGTATAGAAAGTCAAACATGACTTGGTGTATGCTGTCTATAAGCAGTAGCTCTTTCACACACAAAGGAGAAAATGAAAACAAATGAAAACATCCTTCAGAGACCGTGTTTCTTCTGCATCAAGATCACTGGCTGTGTGATGCAAGGGATGATTTCTGAGATGTATTCACAGAGAACAGCGAGAGCTTTGATACCAAACGTACATGGGCTACAGTGATTTTAACACTGCAAGTGCGAAGGAAGGCATGTACTTGGATTGTTCTGTGTTTTTTTCAAATTAAGGATTCATTATACTAATAAGCAAAACAGATGCATGGGAAAAGGTGTCCTGTGATGAATGTAGAAGGCTCTGTTATACATAAGTTAGCAGAGCATTTGAAATGCTCCTTGGCTTTGCCTTTGTGGATGCTCAGCTGCTTAATGTCAGGCATTTTTATACTCACAAAACCAAGCGAGCTCTTCTGTAGTGCCTATTGCCTTGGCATTTCAGAGACATGCAGCATGACAGAAGGTTTTGTATTTCTTACTTTTGTCTTAGCCCGTCCCTAGATGAACTGTGATCATCACAACTTGGGGACCACTCTGATTTGCATCGTGTCCCGTCAGTCCCCGCTGCTTCTGCTGAGTGGGCACCAGCCACTCCATCCATCTCCATCCTTTTTTCTACAGGCTCTACAGAGATCAGACAGCAGCTCCTGTATCCTCCCTGCGAGCAGAGAGAACTATGGGTTGCCATAAGCATAAAGAGCACAGATGGTTTAGTTCTTAACATCTCGAGAACTTTTATTTTTAATTTAATTTGGGCTAATGACAGAAAAGACAATTAACCTACCATCATGAAAAGAGCTTCCCTAAATAACTGCCGTACAGATAAAGTTCAGGACAAGTAGGAAGAGGACATCTGCTTCACCTCTTTTGGGCCAAAAAGCATGCGTATTTGTGCTGAACGCAATTGCAGTATTCTTTCAGGTGCCCAGGCCTCTAGATGGATGTAAGTTGTGGGAAAGTGGTGGGGTTTTTATTATTGCAAGGCACAGAGCATCTGCATGCAGCCTCTGGTAAGCAGGCGATACCATCTTCAGTTATGTATCACCCATCCCTGGACCAAAATACTGAAGTGCAGCGTTGTTGGTAGTCATTTCTCTTTTACTTCTTTCTTTGTGCAGGTTCAAACAGTATTTACTGCTTCTCTAAAACAAGGTGCTTGTAGGAAATCTAAACCTCTGCTATGTTTTCTGCAGAGCATAAAACAATATCTGCAACAAACTTCTTCAACGTTACCTGCCTGAAAGCCTGGAAACAAGTTGGCCCTGGGGCTAACAATGCAATCTCTCACCGTTCCTCCTGCCTGAAAATATCTCTGTATCTCTTCCTTCTGAGTGGTCCGTGGCGGAGCTGCTCTCAAGGATTGCTTTTTCAGGTTAATTTTCAGCTCATGTCAGCTGGCGGCTTCGTAAGAAACAGCATGGGCGTTCAGGGAATGAAGGCTTAACCCCAAACAGGCAGGTAACCAGACAGAGAAAAACAGAAGACAGCACAAGATGATATTCCTCACCCAAAATGTTCAACCATGCTATGCCTGATTTCCTTTTCCTAATCCGCCCTGTCCCAAAGCCAGTGCCTCGTGTCCCAGCACGCAGGACCCGCAGAGCCCTCCGCTCCCACCCCTGCTGCAGGGTGGCTGTGGTACCAACCTCTCTGTTGCCCATCACATCTAAGTGATATTTAAGTACATCAAAGAGAAAAAGTGGGAATGCTGTTAGAAATATGAATGCCAAATATGACAAGATATTGAAGAAACACATTACTTGCAAGTGGAAGGCGGCACAGCCCTGCATGGCGCAGATAAGGACCAGGACTAGCGCCGAGCCCACTCGGAGCTTGTGACTTATGAAAAAGTTTTGTCTAATGGGGAAAAAAGCTGAAGCAATCAGTGCTGCAGAGTGCTGACTGGAAGAATAAACATTAAAGAGATAAAGCAGACCAGAAGGCAAAAGCAATCAGATTTGTAAAAGAGAGCAGATTCTGATTTTATCTTATGGAAATAAATGCAATAAAAGCTTTCTAACTGGAGTTGTATAGAGTTGCAAATTTTTTTATGCAATAGGAGAAAAATTGATGCCAGTGGTTGTTTTAATATTTTATGGAAATGCTTCAGCAAATAAATTGAAGTGTTTTTTATTTGCAAACAGAAGGTAAATGGGAGAACTGAAGCTTTTTGCTACATCTATTTTTTCTGTTAGACAACTTCACCCTATGGTTGGGTAGCTTTTGCAAATAGTTTTTAGGTACCATTTAAACATCACGAGCCAAGCCATCTCTGAAAATCCAGGACTGAAAGTGTGAGAGGTTAGAAATGCTTGCCTCCGTTTTACCGCAGCGCTGGACTTTGTAGCCACGAAAACCCATACCAGTGGTTCACAAGAAGAGCAGTGCCGGACGGATCAAGTATTTTGCATTTCGGTGTTTGCTCTCCTGAAGTCACGTCGGCACCCCGGTGATTTCAGAGCCTCTCTGAGCACACCGAGCGTGGACCATCAATCTGACCTAATGGCCAGCATTCAGATCCTGTCTTGATGTTGCTAATGTAAAGCCTGTAGTATAATAAAACTGACGGCAAAACTGCAGCGCATACAGACATATATGGCTTTTCCTTTGAAAAGTAAGGGAGGCAGCACAATGCATTAAAGCAGTCATTTCCTTTTATCTGATAAAGGGAAAAAAAATTAACCCAACTAAAAACAGTCAGGGCATTTTGCCCTATGATCTCTCTTCATCCTATGGATCAATATGTCCTGAGCTTGCATCCCGTACATAAATAGCTTTCATGGGCCAGATGACCTTGCTATGGAATAGATGGATCTTTAATCAACAGACCCGTGGTACATTCGTGTGAGCAGGGAGGAGGCTAACGGAGTTTATAAATAACTGAATTCAATTAAAATCAAACCAAGATAAATCAGAAAATATTCCCCTAAAACCTCAAGATTTAACAGTCATGGAGATGTCTTAGTGCCATGGGAAAACCTTGCTGATAGTAGAAGCATGTTACCAAAACCTGGCAGCTCTTCTCTTCAGTGACTATGGGGTTTTTGGAGGGGGGGCCATAAAAATACACCCTGCTTTCCTGATTTACCTCAGGTGGAAACCAGAGGGGCAGGAGAAGAGCACAGCACACAGGGATCATGATGAAATAGGAGACTTAGGGCTGGCTGCGAAACGAGTCATCACACTAAATACCTTTGTTATTTTAATGTGCGAGGAGGGTTTGGTTTGCACAGTTTTTATCCCTGAAATTAGTAATAATTGATGACATCTCTCACTTTTTGGAAAGTTGTGGTTCTTTCATCAGTAAAGTGCTGGGCACGGTGTCCCTGATGAGTCATCAGAAGAACGTGGAGACTTACCTGCATGATTTTGTACTTTGGTCATTTGGTTGTATGCTAGGAGAATGGTGTTGATTTTTAAAGTTAAGAAAGAATTATTTTATTAATTTTGAGATTTTGGTACTAAAATGCAGGCTAGGCCCTAAATTAACAGAAAGAATAACCGTTAATATATTTCATTTGTATTATTTCCTTGTCATTTTTCTTTCTTCATAATTAGGAAACGATTTTCTTCAGTAACATAATTCAAGAAGTTCATAGGAACTGTAAAAGTTCTCTGTTTAAGAAACACAGCGGGCAGATGGGACCAGCGTGCTTGTGCGTGTGTGCGACATGTGAGGGCACACATGGGGTACCCGCAGGAAAAAAAAACACTTTATGCATTTTTCCTTCCTCTCTGCAAGACTGCACCACGTCCAGGCAGCCAGCAGCAAGGCAAGTAAAAAGCATTTGGAGTGGGGAAAACCTGAGTGTAATAAATACAAAAGCTCTGCAGTAAGTAATGTCAGACATGTTCAGTTCTAAATTACATCTGGAGTATTCCGGGGCTGCTTTGTGAGAAAATACAACTGGTTGAAAGAGGATAATATACTTCACACGTTCAGACTGCACCAAAGTATGCTACAGAAATGGTCCAAGAGTCCGCAATTACGTTGGTACTCCAGCATTCAGCACTGCGTTGAATTTTTATGATTTCCATGCTGTTTGTGAGTCTCAGACTCTGCGATTCGCAGTGCGTGAGTCAGCCTGCCTCGGGAAAGGGGGACCGATAATTAACCCCGGCCATTCGGACAGCCCAGTTCAGTCCAGTCTGGCGGGTGTCCTGTCACACTTGATTTATTTAATATCTGCCTTGATTAATATCAACTTTTATTAACACTTCAATTTACAATTTTCATATCAGTTTTAAGCAAAGTTCAAGTAAAAGATGTAAAGAATTAGAATTAGGTGAAATCCTTCGTGTCCTGATTTAATTTCTGCCAACAGGAGAGTTGCATAGGAGAGGAAACATCCGTGGAAGTACAGAATGCAAATTGCTCAGCATGCAGCGAGTCCTGACACAAGCTGGGTGTTAATTTATTTAAAGCTCATGATATTGTAATGAATTCAGGGTGTGCTTGGCTTTGAGGGAGAAATTGTGCATATATCAGGTAGCAGTAGGATATAACGTTCAACCGGTTAGTCTGGCCTCTGCTGTTGCGGATAAAGCCCATGCTGCTTCCTCCTTCGCCCTTTGAAAGCAGCGGCACAGCTCCTCGGGAGCAGGATCAAATCCTTGTAAAACTGTGCCCTGGAAGGAAGGAAAGAAGGAAAGAAGCCCATTACGTAGGTGAAACAACATCCTCTCAATGTCGGGCATACCACGTCTTTTCATTCAGGTGAATCTCAAACTCAGAGGAGGAAAGGCTGAGCCATTTAAATTTTATAGCCATATAAATTATAGATAGAAATCACTTCTGGAATAGGGTGAATTACAATTGCCATGTTCAATCCGACCATTCAAATGGCAGCTGACGGTTAAGTTTTGCGAGATGGTGATCACTGGTAATAGTCGCTAGTAATAATTTTATTTAAATTTCAGCAATGTCCAGAGACTTCAATTGAGCTGAGAGCCAATGCGGAAGTCTTTGCGCAAACACCTGACAAGAGACCTTCACAGTGTTTAGAGTAGGAGATAAGAATTGTTATTATTCTCATTTTAGAGATTTAGAGAGATCGAGCAATTTGGGAAACGGCTCCCGGGAAGTCTAAGGCAGAGCACTGAACTGCTGTTAGTAAGCAAAGAAGAAATCCAGTCGATACTTTGTTGGCTGCAATTTAACTATTGTGCTTTTATAAGCCGTGCCTTTTCTGCCTTTGCTTTTTGGAAATATTTGGTGTTACAGTTCAACTAATGAACAACTTCTAAGTCCTTTGGCAATTTTTTTCTCGTGGTTGCACAGTTGCATATATATTAGCCCATAACCATTATTCAAAGACAACTTTCTCTTACTTAATATGCTTGTATTATGGCTTTTGTTCCAGTGTTATCTTTGAGTTCAGTACATAAATTTTGAAGTTTTCCACCCCAAGTCCATATAAGCAGAACGGGAGAATAATAAATATAACATTAAATTATGCATGGCACAATAGCGTGTTAACCACTTTCATGTTCACCAAGTAAAATGGAGAAAAGCAATTTGTGTCTAAACAAGGGCAGCATTTTTACATTGTGGAGGTCACTGGAACACATTGTACTCATTAGATACACAGCAACTGTGGTAAGAAGTTGAATCCTAGATAAGCACAAGCAAACCTCTAATGGATAGTCTGAATATATCAGCTGATTTGTAATATGTAAATGTTTTATGAGTAATAGGGTTTTAAAGCTGATTTTGATTAATGAAATGCAATCTACTTATTCCTTCAGCAGTCAGCCTACAAGCATCTAACCAACTAATTAGTCTGTTTAGGTAAAGTATTAAATCTGCCTTTTGTTTAAAAATAGGAAAAAGAAAAACAACTGAGACCTGCTCTAGAAGGTAGGTGCAGGAAAAAACTTCAGTGGTATGAATGACTTAATTAGAAAAGTACAATAATTATATAAAACTTTTCAAAGCTTTGTAGTTCTAAACATAACGACTATTTCAATCTCAGAAGTGAAATTATTAAGTGGAAAAAATGGCGGGAAACAAAAATTGCGTCTTTGTATTTTGCAGACTTTTGCAGACTAAGGCAAAGATGGGTTTGTGAAATGAGGTGAGGTCATGAAGCTCACAGTCAGTTCAGTGGTCATTCAGATAGACAAGTTCTGAAAGTCTAAGGAGTCTTTTCTCATTTATTATTTTAATTCACATCCATGCCCCAGATGCCTTAGTGCGATCAGTTATGAGTTATGATCACTATGGCATTTGTGAACTGGATTCCTTAGATGGTGCGCTGGAGAAAACAGTTCCAATGAGAACTTGCTGAAAGGCATTGACACAGATGTTATCCATGTGGTATCACTGGTTTTGATGTTCATAGTATTCGCAATGGGAAGCATTAAAAAGAATTTGGCAGATTTTGTTTGTTCCGTTTTTCCCGTTCTTCCTGGTTTTGTTTTATCTTGGCTATCCCATTAAAACAAGAAGCCTAGTTCCAAACCATCCTGTTCCAGCATATTCCTCTCACAGGGATACAGTCACAAGACTGAAAACTGCAGGTGATTAACACCAATGCCTGAATCAACCACCCACCCTGGGGTTATATTGTTTTATATGCCCTGATTAATAAATAAACAGTCCGAGGCAGAAAGGTAACACCATACCTTCATCCTATGCCAATGTCCATCAAGTATGGCGACTGGAGAGCAAAGACGCTTTAAAAGGCAGTGAGATGACACCTTCGCAGGGATAAGAGATGGGAGAGTGGCAGAGACGGTCTGGAGAAGACAAATGGAGGCTCGTCTCATTCCCAAGAACTCTTTAGTTTTCTGAAATAATGCACTGGTTGGGCTGTTCCATTGCAATTCATGACGATGTCCTCTCAACCAGAGCTTGTAATGAAGCCTGAGATGAGATGAGGCCAGATACCTGCATATTGCTGTTAATATGATCATTCCCCAACACTCAAACAATGTTGGAGCTGTTAAAACACCTCAGAAAGACTGTATTTCATCTCATACGTGTTTGGCCACTGATGATAAGTAATCATTCTCCTGCTTCACTGAACTATCGGCCTTTGCATAATTCTTCTTTTACATTTGTTTACTTACTATACTGACGGCTGCCAGGGAGAGATGGTAATTTTCACAAGACACAATCTGAAGTGATAACAATATTTTATTAAACCCCAATGAAATCCTGCCTTCCTGACTAACTAAAGTCTTTGGGTACAGCTTGAACACATGTAAAAGCTCTGGTTTGTCTTTAGTCCGGTAAGATCGTATGTCTGAGTGACAGCTCCACTGCTGCAGAAGGAAGGTTCAGTCCTTCATCAGTGGTAGAGACTTTGTCGAGACATTTCTCTGATTCCATTTCACATCATCTCAAAAATAATCTGATTTTTTTTAAAGAATATCTATTTTCTTTATTAACATTTCCCTTCTTTCGGATGTATTTCAGATACATCTCTTTTCCTCTGCCTTCCCATTTCCCATTAGTTCTCACAATAACATGCCTTGATTGTTCTTTACTGGTAGTGCCAAGATCACCCTGGCAGTACATCAGCTATTTCCCTTGGGAAATGCATTACTTCTTCCTGGAAGAGAGGAAAGTAGGAAAAAAAATATTCCGTTTTTATTATATTTGTAAAATAATCTAAATTATCTGCCTCGGTACATGTGTAGACAGTACAGCAGAACAGTTAGAGTCAAACCTGTTTTCTCTTGTTTCAGAAATTTTCCATTATTGCACAACTTGATCGTTTCTTTAAGTGAAGAAACTTCTGCAAAAAACGTCACACAAAATCCCTCTGTTTCTCCATTTCATGCGATTGGAAAGATTTGATACATAAACACCATTTCATCCTGAAACTGTACTAATCCACATATTATTAATTTCAGTGTTTCCTCAATCCTACTTAGGATGACTTTGGTAAAGATCCTCTGGCTGTTATTCAACACACTTATCCTGCTAATATTTTCATGATTATCTCATTCTCTCTCTTTTGGATGAGAATTAGGATTTATTCTTCCACTACTCTGGAACCTTCTCACCCTTTCATATATCCCAGGGGGATCTTTCATAATTCAGTTACTGTTCCTCCGCAGCTCTGGCTGTGAAAGCTCAGGCAAAGCTGCTTAGCAAATAAGTGAGTTCACTTTAGAAAAAAAATTGCTGGATTCACCCGGCTTTTATGTTTGACATATCAGTACCACATGTCATTTTACTGGGGTCTTCAATTCCGTCGCTTCCTCGTAGCGTTTGCGTCAGCAAAAATGGGTTGTCAACCAAAGAGTGACATAAGCTCTGTACGTTGCCCTTTGCTTTGTATCGATATATTTGTAAAGTCTTTTAGCGCGTTTCTGTTTTATTTCCCACGAGATGCTTTTAGCACTTACCCTATTTAATACCTCTGAGCATTCAGAACACAACAACTTTACATCAGGAAAGGTTTATAACTAGGTCCGAGAAGTGAAATGTTGCCATCTTTCCACAGCAGAGTGGCAAATCCTTGGACCAGGAGAAAGCCTAGAAGTTATTAGTGAGGATGGAGGTGGGAAAACCGCTGCTTTTATTCCGAGCTTTCTGGCACAATGATGCTATAAAGCCTCTGACCATTGCCCCAACAACCTACAGCGTCTTGGCACTCTCCTTACATTTGAACAGTGCAGCTGATGCTGCCTGTAGAAGCAGTATCCTCCTCTGCAGATGCAGAAGTAAAGGAATCCCAAGAATATCCATGGAAACACAGAACAATTAAGGTCCATATGAAAACTGAATCCTAGCCCGCGCGCCTCAGTTGGTGGAGAGCCCATCTGAAACGTGGGGATGAAAAAGCACTAAAAGGCCGTAGTTAGTTCATGTTGCTGGTTCATCACAAAACTTACTAAACACATTCGTCATCGGGATACATTTATTTTAAAAAATGGACAAATGCTTTTTGCTGCGACGCCGTTAGACCATTTACAAAAGTCAAAATGGTTGTACATTCTGTTAATGTGTTACTGGAATAAAATCATGCTGCACATTTAGCGCTGGATTATGTGGAGAGCAGCCAATACTTGTAGCATTGATTACAAGGTCTATGCCTAAGTAGTTCTTTTCCTGATTTATGAGCAATGCATTATCATTCATTGAGTGACAGAGTAAGCTACTACATCTGTTAATTGGACAGTAAACCACACTTTCATTCTCACGTTACAGCGTTTTTCATTAAAAAAGAGACATATCTAACATTTAATGAAATGCTTAAATAAATAAATGGATACAGAAGTGTTGAATATAGACCCTTTGCTTGTTTCAGCAGAAGGGAGTAGTGTACAGTGTGTTTATTAATTAGTCTGGCAAAACGTAATTAAAGGGCTGTAAACTCTGTGAGGAAGTTAACCAGCCTTGTAATAAATACCAATTTATAGGTACAGTAGGTCAGCTGCTATTAAGTAAAGAGGTAACCTGCATAGAAGCTCATTTTTAGCATGGAGACAATATAAATAAGTTATCATCGTGAAAAATACAGCTGACCTTGCAGATTCAAAGGCAGCAGATTGCAATGTTTTTACAAGTTCACATAGTTTTTTATCTCCTAGCAACTGTATGTCATTTACATATTTTACCACATCGAACATCTTAAAGAGATTTTCTGATGACTGTTGTCAGAAAAAAGTCATTGTAGTATAGTTCCTGGAAGACTGTTGTTTTTTATAACTGTGCTTAATGTCTTTATGGGAAGCTCTGAAGCTACATAAAAGATTTTGGTGTAGGAATTTGATATTACAAGCACTTTCAGTTATTTTGTGGTGTTTACAAAAACACTGGGGTCTGAGTTCAAGAACTGGCGCGGCTCCTGCTGACATCAGTCTGCCATGCACCAGTATAAAGTATACATATATATCTCTAAAAAAAGTGTGTGTGTATATATATACACACACTTTTAATATATATAAAGTATAAGGATTTTTTTCATTAGTGTTTTTATTCACTAGTTTATCAGCGGAGTTCTGCTCATTAATTATCTTATGGCTTCTGCGATAGCAGGGCTCCAGTTAACACACAGGGCTCCCAGCAATGGCAAGGGAAGGAGGCTAGCGCCATGGTCTGACACAAGTCCTAGTGTTTCTGTCTGAAAGGTTAGACATGAATTAGGCTGTACATTTTTATTTGTGTAGGAAATCTTTCCTTCTTGTACCACTGATGGTAATAGATGGTGAAATTTCAGAAGAACATGTAAAAACCTTGTTCTTTGCACGCCGATGCCAAGAAAATATTGGATCTAGATGCAGACTTCATTCAAAATACATGAGGAGAACTGAAAGTTTGTTGCTGTATCGTCCATCCAGTCTTCTCTTTCCTGTAGCTGAGAAGCAGAAAGACTCCTTACAGGACTGGAGCTGCCGTGGTGAAATAAGGGCAGGACAGACCCTCTCTCTCTGTAGCATATGGAAAATCATTTGAGCTCATTTGAGCCTCATCACCTGAGCCCATGAGATCACAAGCGCTCTCCTCAGTTACAGATAAATCTGAAAAGAGCTGAACTCAATGGCTAAAAATCTCATTTGCTCACAGAGAAATGTTAGGGTTCTTAAAAGCAGATCTTGTGTTTGCAGAAGTTTGATGACTGAGGGCTGTATCTCCCGAGTGAAGTGAACAGGAGAGTAAAGATGCCCATAGCAAAGCTGGTATCAGGCCAGCATCACTTGCAGAGAGCCAGGAAAACAACTCAGGATTCAGCTTCACAGAATGAAACACAGGCATTTAATTGCCGAGCTCAGGCTTTTCCATGCGATACGCACTGGAAAACTGTGCCATCCTGCTGGAAATTACCCCAGGCCGATCCGCTGGCACAGTTATCCAGAATCACTTCTGACGTGATCTGTAACTTAACGGTGAGCCGAAGACGTGAGTATTATACCTGTCCCTGCCATTAGGAGTTTAGTTGTGGTTGCTATAAATCGCTCTTTGGTCCCACCAATTTTCTATCAATGTAATTGATAGCGTGCTCGTTTCTCCATCCCGGCAATTTTGTGTAATCAATTACAGCACCCCAGTCAGAGCAGTTGCTTTGTTAAATTTGTGAGATGACACAGACCTCATGCAAGCTGTACAAAATTACCAATTATGGAACTACACAATCTTTTCTAGGATGCCATAAAGTGTCGTTATTTACCCTAGAAAGAGAATGTCTAAACAGATCGGTTTCTCATCAGATGCCATTGCTCACGGATCTGAAAAATATGGAAATGCCTGAGTTTAAATCATCCGTATGCCTGAAACAGCATAAGAAATTAGTTTCTTGAGCTATTTTTATGTTTTTCTAGCTTACAGCTAAATCATGTATTATGGTGAATCATTAACTACTGACTTTTATAGCTAATCCTTATATAGCCCATTTTTAGCTTCGATGATATTTTTGAAATACAAGATTTTATAGACTACAAATATGCATCAGACAATGCAATTATCTGTTTTCAACATGTCTCCAAGTCTAGTCTTTCTCTGGAGAAAATACAGAGAGAGGCTGACCTTTATTTATAGTGTGCTTTGTACTGTACTTTGATTCCTTCTACAGCCTCACCTTCATGGGGAGTGATTTTCCCATCATTTGGGAGAGATGCACAATTCAATTCCTGCTACACATAAAATCCCCACCGATTTGCCGCACGGACCGAAATAGCCTACATCTGCAATACCAAGTGCTCTGCATTCACTCTCTGTCACCAGGGAGGGGACAAATCAGTTCAAACTGATTCCTGTCAGGATAAGATTGGAGGGACATATCTGTTTGCTTGCTACATTTCAATTGAGAACAACTCGAATGCAAGTTCTCCTGTAATTTCTTTGTACGGAAATGCAGATAATCAAATCTTTTTCTTGCCAGAGACAATGTAATTTTATGCTTTGATTTATTCTGAAGCATTTGATTTGTAGTTTTCCCTAGTCCCAAAGAGTCCTGTTGGAATTTAATAAAGCAGTGGATAACATCCCAATGAGGGTTTTCAGGAGGGAAATAAAATAAATAAAAGAAACTGCCAGAAAGAGATCCTTGATGAAACCCAGGGCTTGTAGGTGGTTTAGCACATGTAACTCTTGGTGACAGTGACAAAAGACAGATAAAACTGAGGATGTCAATAGACAAGTATGTGGGTTTAACTCCATATGTGTATCTCCAAACTATGGAGAGATGCAGGAGCCTCAGTTGGGTCCAGATGAGGTCCACAGAGTGTGGGATCTCCTTATGCTGACAGCAGAAAGTCATAGAATGATGGTATCGTTAAGGCTGGAAAGGACCGCTGAGATCATCGAGTCCAACCTGTTAGTCTAACTGCCTGGTCCACCTCTAAACCATGTCCCTAAGCACCACATCCACACGTTTTTTGGATACTTCCAGGGACTGTGATTGCACCACTTCCCTGGGCAGCCTGTTCCAGTGCCTAACCACTCTCTCCATGAAGAAATTTTTCCTAATATGTAATCTAAACCTCCCCTGGCACAACTTGAGGCCATTTGCTCTTGTCTTATCACTTGTTACTTGGGAGAAGAGACCGACCCCCACCTCGCTACAACCTCCTTTCAGGCAGTTGTAGAGAGCAATAAGGTCTCCCCTCAGCCTCCTCTTCTCCAAACTAAACAACCCCAGCTCCCTCAGCCGCTCTTTGTAAGACTTGTGCTCCAGACCCCTCACCAAATGCCTGGCATGGCCAAAGGTTGAAGACTGGGTCTCGTGCTGAGAGCAGTTCTTTTACATGGCATACTGAAACGGTTAGTAAAATAAAATAGGAAAGGAGTGAGGGAGAGCAGGAGTAAGACTGACGGTGCAGGTGTCATCTTCATCCCTGGGCGTGGGGAGCACGGACAGCAGGGGAGCTGCCTGGTCTCGTGCTCCCAGAGCTCAGATTGCACTGGGACCTGTCTGAGCTGCGGGAGACACTTGATAAAATAAGAAAAATAACAATAAGGTGCTTTGGGGAAAGAGGTTCCTGCTAAAAATGGACAACGTACTGGCCCTGCAGCAGGGCAGGGAAGCAATGAGGCAGGGAGTGAAAGCTGGCGGGGCCACTGGTACTTTGCGAGACATAGACATCAGAGAGTCCAAGGGGATTTTAT
Source organism: Theristicus caerulescens (assembly GCA_020745775.1). Taxonomy (NCBI): domain Eukaryota; kingdom Metazoa; phylum Chordata; class Aves; order Pelecaniformes; family Threskiornithidae; genus Theristicus; species Theristicus caerulescens. The sequence continues at coordinate 5,755,430 of CM036562.1, forward strand.
CCAAATCCTGCTTAAAGTTCTCTTTTGAATCTTTGAATCTACCTTCCAGATAGAAGAGTAAAAGGACCAATGAAAGTATGCTGAAAAATATAGTTGTGTTTTTGATTGCTCCCTTCTCAAGAACTGCTCAGCATTACTCACAACTCAGTTCATTCTCTTCATTATATTTAGAAACGCTTCACAATATTTTATTTTTTAACCAAAATGAAAAGACCCCTTGGCAATTCAGACAGGTATGCATTAATATTGAATGATTTGATTTAGATTGACAAATTGAGATGCTTAGGTTAAACTTCAGCTATCTGAAATGAAATTATTTGTTTCCATTTTTCAAGGAAACGATGGCAAAAATGAAACTCTATGTAAACTTTATTTACCTGGAAACTTCACAAGTAGCTCTGCTTTCAGCTGAGTTTCTGGGGTTCACATCTAGGGTTTGTTCGGGATTAATCTAAGTCTGTACGTAGATGATACCTTTGCAGCTCCTTCTCTGTGCCAACACCACTATGGGCTCCTGCGTGGTGGTCAGGGAACCAAGGAATCGATCTGTTTGAATCCGTCAAAAAAAAGAAAGAGAAAAGAATCTAAAAAAAAGGAAAGAGAAAAGAATCTAAAAAAAAGAAAGAGAAGATGTCAGCTGGGACAGCTGCTGGATGCGGCTGGCTGCAGAGGACAGGAGTCTGGAGCTGGAGGCAGGGGCAGGGCAGGATCGCTGCAGCAATGGCAGGCATCCACGCTGGCGTGGGATGAAGGTTAAACTGTGTCCTCAGACTGGGAATGGGCTGGAGGGCACAGGAGTTGGGCGAGAGGTGCTGGGTTCACATCACTTGTAGTACGTGATAGTAAAGAGATGCCAGCTCACCTGGGCCAGTTCTCAAAAAGGTAATAAATGGGCCCAGAAAAGTGAAAAAGAAAAATTGACTCATGCCGAAGCTGAGATTTTAATCTTTTTGAGGTGGTGGATGTAAAACTAATAAAAAAGGAGAGTTTTGAGCTTAATTTAAAGATAAGCCTCATCATAAGCACTTGTCTTGCCTCGTAAAGGTAAGGCAGGCAATTCATCCTCATATGCAGATGCACTAGCAAGGCTGGGAGTATTATGCAGTAGACGGTGGGTAATGATGCTTTAAGGGAGAGAATATAACATTTTTGAATTTTTCACAGCTCTCCTTTTTGTTCTTTGTGGACAGGAAAACAATTAGACCTATAAAGCTCTCTGATGAGGCACTAGGATGGGCAGCGACATATCAAATGCCTTTTCTCCTGGGGAGGTTAAAGCATTGTGGGTAAACTTTTAAATAAACAGAAGATTTATTCACAGTAGTTGGGTGCCTTTCTTCCAAACTGAAGGCATCCTTTTAATAAAAATTATCCAGTTCCCCCTTCCCCTGCGGCCTCTGAGGGTGTGCGCCCGCAGGGGCGAGCGCGGGGAGCACGTCCCTGCTGGCTTTGGATGCCTCACAAGTCTTTCTGTGTGTGCCTTAATAGCCTTCCGAGGGAACTGAAGTCTCATTTTGTGCGACTGTGAATTTAAATCCAGGTCACAGAGATGTTAAATAGCAAATGACACATTTACTGTGCCACCCAGCTGCCTTCTGTAATGCAGCAGGAATGCTTTCTGAGCAGGGACAGTATGCCAATATTAACTTACATACAGGTTGGTTTGTTGTGGATGCTAATGTTAAAAAATAAGGAAAAAAAAAAAAAAGGATGCTGCTCACATTTAAATAGCTACTTATTCCCTTTGCACCTTCTCTCCTGAAGTGCTGATGCTCTTTCCTGGCTGAAGAATTCCTAAAACATTAGTTCTTTTCGGTTCAGACCTTTACATTTAAGTTTATTATACCAAAAAAACGATTCTGGTTTCCAGGTCACCAGAAATCAAGATGATGCTGTCAATATGCTATTCTAACTCCTGTGCTTGGTTAAAAAACCAAATTACCTCTTGGGTTTATGATGCTGTCTGTAATATTCTCCTTTTGTAAAGGCACATACTTTATTTCTCAGGGAGGAAAGAGGTTTGTCAGAGGCTGCTGCATTATTGCAGCCTTACGAGCAAATAATGAAGTTGGACACCTGCATTCTGTACAAAAAGGCTTTTATCAGGCAGATGGAGAATGTGTTCCAGGGCATCAAAAAGGCTCATCAAAAGATAGAAAAGATGGGGATATTGGGGTATTCGCTACACAGATGTCCTTTCTGGAATAGTATTGCAAAATACATACCCAAACAGCAGCTAAATTGACTTTTGACCAATAGATGGAGACAAAAAGTGTTTTCTTCATTAACCTCTGTGGTTCATTCCTACTGAGCAGGTCAATTTACCTGCAGTTCCCTCTCTGGTAGCAAGTTTGTTCAAAGCAAGTGGATTTCTCTCTTTTTTTTTTTTCTTTTCCCCAATAAATATTATCAGATGAAGGATTTAGCTCTGCTGAGTGCTTTCGTAAGTGCCACGGTTTGTTTTCCCTGAGTGCGTGATGCTCTCCTGACGCTGTGGAACAGCTTTTCAGGTTCAGGACTTCAGGTCTGCTTCAGTTTTTTTAACCTCGTATAGACACTCGCTGAAGTTCAAGTATGGCAGTTGCCATCTTGCTCAACATCAGGAAATTTTCTTTGCAAACCTCAGGACCCAAAGCATGTATCTCCTCAAGAGAGGGGAACCCTTCAGCCCCTGAGTCCTGCAGCTGGCCTCCAGAATGCTTTGGTGTAGACCAGTGTCACCATCACCCACCCCAGTGGCATGCCCAAAGCTCTTAACTTAGGGCTCTGGAGATGCAGAGCAATCCATAATGACCTGGTATGGGCTGCTGGAGCAAACAGCGCCTGGCTTCAGCTTTCATCTTGTTAAGTGTGTCTCTTTTATAGCACCACGTATTTGCCATGGATTTCACAGGTGTTTATTCCTAAATATGGAACAACTCAGCCACCGAATCCAAGAACTTGCTTTACTTTACAGCTTCAGGCATTTCCATTGACTGCAGTGGTATATTTCATATGGGCAGTTGAAAGCACAGTTGTGTATATGTATATGGGTGTGTGCATGTGTAGGTGTATTTATTTGTGAGATTTTAGCTAACTAACTGTTTAATATGACAGGGCTGAAGGTAGAAAATCTGCTAGATGCTAATCCAGCAGTATCACGTGAGAAGTGTAGCTTCACAGACTGGACTGGAGAAGTACTCCCAGGTACATCTGGGAGAAGTACTAGCTGGAGCCTCAGTGTAGAGAGCTTTCTTCCAAAGATCTTTTTGTTGTACACTTCGGCTGTATTTCCTTGAATTAGGGAAATGTGGACAATAATTAGCCTTGGCTTTCTGTTTTTTTCTCTGCTCATTTGCCAGTGTTTCTAATTTAAAAGTCAATCTCGTATTGCAACTTCCCCTCTTCTGAATCTCTCTGCCTTCTAGGACTGAGTTACCCCAATAGCTAAGTCATAAGTCTCTGCTTCCAGATACAAGCTGCATGGGTTAACCTCTTTCTTCTTTCTTATGTGTTCTAATTGCCACATTTTTAAAACACACATTTATTCCCGAATCCTTATTAAACTCTGACACTGTTGTCTTATAAATCTAGTGTAGATAAGTGTGTGCTAAGAAAAAAATACACAAAAAAAACCCCAAACCCCAGTAGTGTTCTGCCATCTGTTGATTATGTTTTGATATGCTGTAGTGAGTCAGTACATATTTCTGATCCATGAATCTAAACGTAATTTTAGTTTAGCTCTGATTTCCTCAAACCACAAACTACTGTGTTTAATTTATAAATTGCTTCTTACATATTCTGCTCATGGCTGGTGAATGTAATTAACATTTTCTTCCGAAAAACCTGTACCTATAAATATCAAGGCCATGACACACATTATTAATTAAAAAAAATGATGGGGGTTGTTGGTTTTGCAAATATATAAATAGCTTTCCAAAACTGTGTAATGAATGTTCACATCCCCTTTCTAATAAGTATATTTATTTTATGTTTATTAGGAAGGGGATGTGAGGATACTGTAGTAGTATTTAAGTATTGCAGTAGGATAAAATTAATGAGACCTGGAATCACTGCTCAGTACTAAACAGCCTTTCCTATGCATACAGCTGATTTCGGTCCTGAAGGAGGTGTCTAAGAAGTTAGCATTAAAATATAATTTCTATCCTAGGATCAAGGCAGTCTGACATCTATACCCTTTCACCAGTATTTCCATCTCCTTTGCAAAAAAACCCTCCGTTGCCCTTGAAAGAATGTTTGTGTTTGGTGCCATTAGTCTTTAAACTGAAAGTTAATCAGTTAAAAATTTGTTGGGAGTTTTGGGTCTTTTAAATGACAGTAAAGTGTAAATCCTCAGCATCGGTCTGTCTCAAACAAACCATCAGAAGAGGGACTTTGATTAAAACCATACAAGCCAGAGTTTGAATTTCAGTGCAATCTTCTGACTGTTTACAGGTTGGAAAATAAACCAACCCACTTCAACAAATTCGAGAAAGTAAAGTCAGAAATAATCTGTGCAAAATGGGTTATAATCTGGACCCTTTGAGTGAATTTATGAAAAACTCTGTGTGACTGTGGTGCAAGCCAGCTGCTAGTGCTGCTCCTCTAGCTGCCTCTGGTTTCTTTGGCTTTGTTAGGATTGTCTTCTTGCCCCTTTTTCCAAGACTTTGATCCCAGCATCTATAGGAATTCCCTGGGCAGCTGATATGGGAAGTTTACCTCTTACTGCTCATCTTTTCATAATTAAACAAACACACGAGATTTAAACACAGAGAGCCAATTTTGAAAACTTACAGACAAACAAGCGACAAAAGTCCCTTGAACACAACTATGTTTTTAATTACCCACTTACTATTGATCTTCTCAGGCTTTGGTGGTGGTGCAGCAGCAGCAGCATGCTCTTCTGCCAGCTGAGGATGTAGGTTTGGGAGGATGAAGCAGTTTCAAGTGTCTGGCTCTTGCTCCCAGGGCTGCATTTTCCTCTTTTCTCCCTGGTGAGGAGTTCTGATGGATTTTCTTCCTTTCTTGGCTAGATGGCAGGCAGATCCTTGAGACCTTTATTTTCTGGCACGCACAAACAAGGCTTTTCTTCAATATGAAATATTCATAGAATAAAACACTTACAAAGATGTTAAAGGACAAATAGCATTTTGTCCTGGTCCCAACCCTTCCACCAATTCATTTAACCCCATAAAGGTGAAATTCTGCTGGGAGTTAACATTGAGCCGTGACTCAGAAATAAGGTAGTGAGCTTCAAAACAGGTTGGAGTAGGCATGCTGAGTATGAAGTTGCTCATAATTTAGCCCTAAGTGCATAAGGGGTTTATTTAAAAATACATTTTACTTCAGGTAAACGTGACAGGCTGCCTTGAGCAATGCAAAGTTTTAGCTCGTTTTCTAATGTACCCTGCACCCACTTTTCTGCGTGTTATTGTGCCAAACAATATTTGGCCATGGACAAGCTCAGATCAACTGGGGATTTGATTAGGACAAGAAAATTAATTTTTACTGGGATTTAGGGTTTATTTGAACCCACTAAAGAAAGCGTAGCCCTATAGTTCACCTTGATTAAAGGAAAAAAAAATGTCTGGTATTATACAATTACACCAAAAGTGACATTATGATTTATTGTGTCAAACCTTTCATTCTTCTTACAGCACCACAAAGGTCAGTGACAAAACAAGTCTGCTGCATAAGATCGAGAAAGAGGCTGGTAGTGTGAATAAAAGCCAGGAATGTCATTTTTAATTTTCAATGTCCCTGCTCTTGTGGCACGGAGCCAAACCATAACATTTCACTTGCTTTTAAAAAAATTATATGCAATGCTTTTTTCAAAGGAGTCCAGTTGAGCTCCCTGGAGAATTGGGGTCAGAGCTAGAAGTGTAGTTAAGGGGATGTTAGAAAAAATATTTGCAAACTTTTTTTTAATGACATAACCTGCTCTGATGGGATTCCTAGTGATTAATTTTTTTTTTTTATGCAGTTTTATGGCAAAAGGGGAAAGAAGTTGCTTAGAAAAACTTGCAGTGGCACATGTTGGCATTGCCCCCTTATGTCATGGAAATTGTTTCTAATTCTTCCAACTCATCATGCAATTAGAAAGCAAAAAGAACACCAGCCACCTGAGATGATAAGTTTTGTAAATCAATATTATTTATAAATTAAGAGTATAAAGAGCAGAGGAAATAAACAGCAAACATCCAGAGGTCTAAGATATTGTGCATGCAGTGTATGTTGTTGAGTTTCTTCTGAAGTGAATTGCTCAGTTGTTCTTAAGACTATTAGTAGTATGATTTTAATACAATCTTAGTGACACTTTACAAAGGATTACAGAAGACTTTTGATAATTCAATAAGTAACTCGCTTTGCTTACTTTTGTCCACCTCTAACAGTAAATATGATTATCTTCAATGTGAAGATGCTGTCTTCGGGAAGGAGAGCAGCTCAATTCTCAGGGCTCGCTCTTCTAATCTTCCCAAGTGTTTTATAAAGTGGTATCTTTACATGTTGGGCATTGGAGTGCAGTAAGCACATACGCCAAAGGTCACTGAGGTTAATAGTGATTTCTCAGCTGACTGCAGTGATCTTTGATGTGGTTGGCAATATTTAACTAAGTTTTTAAATGCTGTTGTTCCTGCAGGTTGGGTTCAGAAGCCACAATGCAGAAAGACTGAAACTAGTCAAATAAACCGATTGTTCTATAAAAACAAGCACAGCAAAGGGCTGGAAAATCCCATTTTGGCAAGAAAACGCTCCACTTTTGTTCTTCTGATGTTACGATGTTATGAAGAGCCCTCAACAGAGCTATAAATTTACGTTACATGAAAGTTTATCTCGTGACCTCTATGCACGCAGTGTGTAATTTGAAACACTATCCATGCTCTTTTCTTGCGCATTTGTTGCTTTGCTTCTCCTGGTCTCTTTTTACAGGAGGTCTCCATTTCATACAAGCTTAGGTGATTCAGATAAATTAAAACAAGCCTCTCTACAGACAGTATTATTTCAGTTTATGTGACATATTCCACTTTACCGCGGATTGCCTGTGGTACAGAAATCTGTTACAGTAACGAGTTCCTGTGTCCAAGACTTTAATCTGTTTTTTTTTTTAAAATTGATTTAAGCCACGGTAAAAATGGTTTATGAGGTTTACAAAGTCTTTTCGCTAGTTGTAGCTAGATTAATTTAAAATCATGCTAAGTCAAATAACAGCTTGGGGTAGATAAGTCCTTATTCTTTTCCTGTCTTTCACATGTCCCTTGTTCTTATAATCTCTTATGACTATGTATATTACAGGACACGTTTTGGTATAATTTAACAAGAAGAACTTTTGAACTCTTTCCCTGGCAGCTGTGGGAGATGGCCAGGTTTTTGAAAGAAGATATTTGCAGCTTGCTGTTGTAAAAATAGTACTTCTTATAGTACCTAAAGATCATGGAAACTAACCACATGCCCAGTCAGCTAAATGGCTAAGAAACATCTCAGTCTTCGAAACCCAAAACACAGTGCTCTCAGTTTTGGTCTTGTTTTGGTCACTCGGTGTAACTGGATTGACTTCAGTAACGCCACATTTGGGAATTAAAATAGGTTGGCTCAATAATAATACCGCTGCACAACTCCATGATCTGTGGACGGAAACTTGATATACAAAGTTCACATTTCTGGGGATATTTGCACATACATTTTATCAAGTCAGTGCATGTGTGATGGGAAGAATGTGGCTGTGGTACAGATAATTATTGAATTGCTCATATAGTGAAAATAACTGGAGGGATAGGAAATCATTGTCAATTGAACCTAGACAATTTCTAGCTAAGCATATTAAAAGGAGGTCATTTTGGAATGAAATCTTAAATTTTGCACGTAGTGGTATCAGTGCTGAAGAGGGTTGATCACAACGCGCTCTGCTCAGAGAAGAGGCTTTCATTTAGCTCGGCCAGAAGTGCCAAGGATGGGGTCTGCCTCTCAGCAGCAGGCGAATCCAGCCTGCAGCACTGCCGTGATGCCCGCCAGCTGGGTTCACATTGCAGGGGATACCTGAGAGGTGCTTCTTGGGTTTGAGATAGGTACCTTACAGTATGTGAGAACGGTGGAGTGAAAGTAGGCAATAGCATGGATTGTGTAGGGAAGGTGTGGGAAAATTGTCATGGGAGGCTGAATAGGTAAGATTGGTAATGCTATGATACATTAATTGTGTGGTAGAGGTGAGTGGGATGGATTAGCACCCCTGTTTTAGCATCCCTGTCTTCTAAAGCTTCTAAGCTTCTAAAACCAGACTGTGATGCTCCTAGCCAAAATGAACACAATGGTATTACCCAAACACTCCTCATGGAGTCAAACACTATTCAAGTTAATATTGAGGAAAAAGAAGTTCACAAAGATTCAGTGAAAAGAGTAGACTCGTTTCCAGAAAAAAATTTCAAAACTTCTTAAGTAGTGACTCAACTCCATCCTCTTTTGGTGGGATTCAATACGAGACTAACTTAAATGTCAGTATCTACATGCAGGCAACGTGTCTCATCTGCTGTGCCAGTGGAGACCTGATCGATAAAGCCAATGAACCCTGGGGAGTGGCTGGGCTCTGGCTCCCCGTCGCGTTGCTCTTCAAATTCCTCTGCCTGCATGTGCTGGATCTCCAGTGGTGATGGGGTTTTAGGCATCTGGCTTATATACAGGCACATCCATGCTGGCATGGAAATTTACTCTTCTTGTACTATGGCTTTCTTGCTATGACCTCAGACAGTTATGCTATTTTTGAGCTTATAAACTTTTAACTCCATCTTAATGAAGTTGAGCTAGTAGAAGGTCCCATATAAATAATTTAATAATATGTCTGAATGAAATGACTGCTATCTAACTAGTAGAAATAACAGAAATGATTAAATTAAATTCAATATACACATTAGCCACTGAACTACATAGCCATAAAAGAAAGAAGAGTGTGGTCTAAAGAGTTGTCTCTTTTCCTCCCACAGCTTTATAATTATATCTTCAGGGAAATGCCACAGCTCAGCATTTAACGATCTGCCATCAGAGACATTTATAAGGAGATTTTCAGGGAAGGAGAGAGTTGACGGTATCTTTTTCACAAAAAAGCAGTCATTGAATAGTCTGACAATCATCTGCTGAGAGGAGCATTGATCTATATATTTACATATCATGTGAAGTTAATAATTCTAAGTTTTTCTCCCAAGAAAATCCACAACAAGGTCATGATCTCGCAGTACATGTTTGGAAAATAGAGCATAAATCTTGGACAATGTCAATCTGTCACAGCCCTACGGCAGATTTGTATGGTTTGAAACAGCACAGCTGGTCAATTCAGTGACTCTGAATCTTTTCTATGAGGGATGGCTCCGGCAAAACCCAGCCCCTTTGCAACGCTGAACCATGGGGTATACTGGAAAAGAGGGAGACATTTGCAATGTAGGAAACAGTGGAATGAAGCGTTCATGCAGAATTAACAGATGGCACAGAGTAAATAAATGGAAAAATGAGCAAAATACTTTTCCTATTGCCAGACTGTAAATCAAATTGAAATATCCTTTGTAGCTGTAGCCGGTACGTATATGCAGATACCTCTGTTACTTCTGAGGTAAAAACTAAAAGTCTGGATGAAGACTAATCTGTTAAGTGCTCAGTGTGAGTAATTTCTAATTTAATGGAAATATGTAATTTCCCAAATAGACAAGAAAAAGTCCAGGTTGTGGCTGTCAAGTGTTTCTTAGACATTTCAAAACATGGCTTGAGTAACTGCTCATCTCTCTGAGCAGATTAGATTGTCCAAACAGATTCTGAGAGGCAGGAAAAGATCAAGTACCCTTAAGAAGAAGAAGACAAACTTAAACAGATCTGTGAGTGCATTTATTTGACTGACTGAAACACTCAATAAAAGTTGAAGAAGTCTCATTAATTAAGTTACATGCGCTCCTAATCTAGTGAGACAGGGATTTCCGAGAAGATATTGTCAGATTCCAAGTGAGGTGGTAACAACATCTACTGCTTTGTCATTTGTAGTCACCGTTTAGCACTTGCATTTCTCCCAGCATAGGCGGTCAAATAGGTAAATCACAATCATTTCTACTTACAGCAAAAATCAAAATATTTTATTAAGTTTTATCCATTTTTAAAGTGGTAGCTCCTACTGACGTCACTCATGGATTGAACCTCGCAGAGTAGCACTGCCATATGTGTGAGAGTGACAATAGCATGCTTTTATCTTTTGGCATCCTCTGCTGCAGCCCGTGAACAGGAGAGCCCGTCGTCACTGCTGGGATTTTGCAAAGCAGGAAGTAACCAAAAAAGCTGGTTTAATTTCAAGCTCCATTAGACACAGTGTTTGCCAAATGGAAGAAGACCAAATTGGTTGGAAATCTTGTCCTGAGACCTCTATGTTGGGATTAAAAATCAGAAAGAGTAGGTAGTAATAAACAGAAATCACATAATATATCATCTGAATCATTTACTTTGAAATCACTTTGAGTCTTTTAATGTTTTTTTATTTTTTTCCTCTTGGAAGTGTAATTATTCTGGGAATATTGATTACAGAACTGTAGTATCAACCTGGGTTTTCCAATACCAGGTTGTTGAGATCAGTATTTGAATGACTAAAAGGTAATGAGATCACTATACACACACACACATAAACTTTACTTTTCTTTATCCTTTTAAAATGTTGCGAATGCATGCATAGCACTATATGATTTGAACACTGTAATTAGAGGAAGAAAACAGTATGATTAATAAAGAGTAAAGCTGATTTTAATCCAATCTATTATTTTTACCATGACGATTAGTTTGAGTGGCAAGATTTATTCCTCACTCTGCATCCTGAAGTGCTTGTTTTCATGTAGAACTGTTCCCCCAGGAAGCTATGTGCTCAAGTCTCATTCGATGCGCTGCCGTTGCGATGTCGATATGTTATTCTTCCTGCAAATGTTGGGGGTGGTAGGCTTGAATTGAGATCCTGTTGAGTAGGCTGAATGATACGTTTTACAATTTCACGTTTACGTTTAAATGGTGAAGTCATACTCAAGTTTTTAAGGTCAGAAGAAGTCACTAGAGTACCCTAAAATGACATCCAGGAGAACGTGGGCTGCAGAAAGTCATCTGCTCATTTTGCGTCCAGCTTGAGTATTTGTAGGGGAAGTTCAGTAATTAATGTAAGAAATATCTCACTGACTCTAATAAGAAGTGGGTCGGGCCTCTGCTCTGATGTATCGGTTCAATTGATTCAGCAGCCAGAATGATTGATACGAAGGTATTCGAACCCGGCCCTGCAATTTGGGCTGATAGTCATTAGCTGCGCGCACAGGCCCTGGCCTGTCATTTGTAGGCCTGCCAAGCCCGCGAGTAGCTGTCGGGCATCTGAACTGTACGGCTCTATTCTCCATTTCTAAAATTTTCCCCTCGAGAGCTATTACCAGAGTTATCAGCAGAAGGTAGTATGAGATATTAAAACTATCCTTCGTTTGAAAAATAAGGACCCTAAAAAGGCGATAGCGATGCAGGATCTCAAGTCACGTCCCCGTGAGGGAGAGGGGGCTCAGGCTGGTGGTGTTGCCACAGGTAAGGCAGGAGAGACTAGCAGGAGAATTAAATTGCTTCGATGGAACTGATTTAAGTTGAATCAAATTTAAAATGGATATATATTTGTGTGCTTGCTTGTTAGGAACGATGGAATCGGTTCTCAAAGCCACCCTTGGGGGCTGCGCCGGCCGCCCACGCGCGGTGTTGATAGGCAGTGCCAGCAGCAGGCTGCTGCATCCCAGAGTGCTGGAGAGTGAATGTCAGCTCATTTAATCTTTGTCAGCGTGGTCCTCCCCTGAAAACAAAGTTTAAAAGGATGCATTTAAAGAAATGTTTTCAAGATTTGCTGGAGGAAGTGTGCTTCTCGGTATCTCTTGGCTGTAGTTTAACCCGTTCCTCTCCAGGCAAGTGATTTCAGAGTCACCTCCAACGCCAGAGCTGGAGTAGTTAGTTCTTATCGAAGCTCAAAATACAATGATTGCTCTGTAACTCAGGAGGGAAATAGCTGTGTGTGCTGGGCACTGTTAAAAAAGTCAGTGTTTACCAGGAGGTAGCAAATCCTAGGACTTGCTGGAGCTGGAGCTGGACCCATCCTTGTCTGCCACTCGTATTTTACATATATGTGTATGTGTGCATGTATGTGTCTATATATATATATATGTATGCCAGTCTATCTATCTATCTATCTATCTATCTATCTATCTATCTATCTATCTATCTATCTTTCTGTCTATCTATCTATCTACATGTATATTGAGGTTGGTAAGGAAAGAAATTGATATGGTCTCATATAAAGAACTATTTTAAATAAATATTTTCACATCTGAGTTTAGCTTGAAACAAGTGATTCTCAACACTTTGGGGCTGATTGGTCGTTTTGAGAATGTGCTGAATATATTGGCGCATTTGCGTTCGTTGGATCCTTTGGATGCTCTTTGTCGTTGCGGGAGTACAGGAGACTTTTACAGCCGGGAAGGAGCAGCTCGTATAGTCTTTCCTACAGAAGCCTCCTCTCCCATACCAGAGATTTCTACTTCCCAGGGAGCGGAAGACAGCACACACTGCTCGGCTTTATTGCAAGGCACTGCACCAGCTGAAGAAATGGATCCACTCATTCAGGACAAGTAAGCAAATTCAGCTGGCTGATGAAAGGAAGCCTAGACAACGGTGTTCAAACACTCGCTCCCATTTCCTCCCCCCCCCCCCCCCCCCAGATGTCTGGTTTCAGTTTTAAAACATAATAACATTTCATTAAGGAGCCATAGCAACCCTTCACTAATTTGTGAAGAGTACATCGTGAGCTACATTCTGTACTTATCAACATTGGAGCACTTTAGATCTTGTTTCATCTCATTAGTGGATGTTTATGGGACCTGAGGGTTTCAGCGCTCTCTGACTCATTAGTCAGCCTGTGGTGGTGCAGGTTATATACTACGAGAAACGATTTCCCCAGCCTTTAAATGCTCGCACAACCTTCAACGGAAGTTCAGTCAGAAATGTTTTCTCACATTAAACCGTCAGTCAGAAAGGAATGTGCAAAGGCGTGTTGTTTTCCTTTAAAAACCACCACTATACTAACACCGTGTATATCAAAGTCATATCATGCTCAGTCACAGACAGCTGCGCCACTGAAGAGATGTAATTTCAAAGGGCTGGATATTTAAATTGCTGGCTGTGGAAAATTTAGCCACAGGATGGCATTTACAGGAAACAGCAAATCAGAAGAATGTGTCGTGCTGGAAGTTGCTTGGTGTTAACACCAGAAAGAGTAGGAATCTTGTTTTCCCACTCATTTACTGGACCGAAGCCTTTTTTTCCCCAAACGCTGCAGTTACCGTAGATTCATGCATGATCTAATTTGTATGAAAATAAATGTTCTTTTTCCTCTACTAAATTTATTAAGCAGCGCACCATTTAGTAAACTGTCAGTAGCATCTGTTGGAGAAAGGCAAATAAAATACTGGTGCAGGAGGAGGTAGTTTGTCCAGATTACCGGCATGTAGTTTCACGTACTGTGAAAAAATTCCCTGGGTGCCTAATTTAATAGGAAATAATCCACCAATCTGCTTTTTGTGGCTTTGTTTCTAATATTGCTTTTCTTCCCCATCATAATGTACAGTTTTCTCTGAAATACACTAACAAATAGGAAAAACAAATATGTGTGAATTAACAGTGTGATGTAAATGATGGAGCAGGAAATGGCATCTTAAATTTGTTTACAATATGCTGCAAGTCAAAGCATAGGAAACTGCTTTATTAATAAGCAGTTGATAGTCATGTTAATTAGGAAATCACAGAAAAAAATGTGCCGCTTGTCTGGTAATTGCCTTATTAACACTGCATAGACTGTATCCATTTTTTCAAGGATTAATGTGGAAGTCAGATTCACATGTTGTGCTTTTGCAAAGATAGTAGAGATTTGCCTCGTTATAGGTGGAGCTCTGGTACTGTAATTGGGAGAACATAGGTGGTAAGGTCCTTAAAAACCTCTGCCCAGATGGAAATGCGATGAAGATCAGTATCAGATCTTATCTGAATAAATATTTCTGAATTTTACAGTTGCTACATGGCAAACTGTGCTTATGGAATAATAACTTCACAAATTGGAAGTCTCTAGTCTCGCTCAGCAAGTGTACCTACACAAGCATTGCATGGGTTTGCTACCAATCGTTTCTGCATGAGTCACTGTGCACATTGTGGTTTTGATGGGAAATGAAAAACTGAGGGCTCATCGAGGGGACTTGGATTTGAAAGAAAAAAGGCAATATTTTATTTCAAAAGGCTGAAGTACAGATAGAAGCAATACCAATGCTTTTCTTTCACGCCAGCGACGTGGCTGAACAGTTTGTAGAACAACAAGTTATTAAGTTCCAGCACGTCATCCTCTGAGAGCCTCGTGCTGCTAAAGTTGTCAGAGGACACAGCAGCTCGGCCGCAAAACCCGCTCATGTGAGGCAGAGGCTGTCAGGGATGCTGCAGGAGGACGTGCCACAGCTCCGGCATCGGGGCAGGGTGCCGGGGCAGCACTGGCACTCGCTGCACCTGCAGCTTTCCCCTTGCTCGTGTGAATCCAAAGTAATTTTCAGGCGCCGGATGGTTTACAAGAGGGTGAAACCACTGCACGTTAGTCCACGTTATACTGTTTTCAGCAATTAGTTCAAGATGATGTTGGTAATTGTGATGTGAGGACCCTGCTACTTGAAAACAGCCCAACTCAGTACCTGCGCACCCGCTGGAGTGGCTGTGCTTTAGAACCAGACGGCACTTGAGAACATCTTCAAGCTCTAGTGCTTGTTCCATTTTATCCATATTTCTTCAGTCATTTCTTCAGCTGAAGAAGTTTCTGTACTTACAGGAAGGGTAAAAGCTGTGTCCATAGAGCTGTCTGACAGCACAGCTTTCTAAGCTTGGTTTTTTTTTTAATGTTACTTGAAGCAAAGTGCTTGCTTTTCTACTGTGCAGAACTGATGCCTTTGTAGCAGGGTGGCAGCATCTGCGCACACCTGAGCTTGTGCCGTTGCTGTATCATCTTTGTAGAGGTATCCAGGTGGTGAGCTTCAGAACAGTTTGAGAGAACCATAAGGAACCTTCTCAAATGGAAGCTGAAGGCTGGAGTCCTCTGGCAGGATTTGGGATAAATGTGATTTTTTTTCATGGTCAAGATGTAAGGATAGGAACAATTGTAGCTCTGCCTGGAAGCAAAACGTCCTCTTCCCATGGTGGGCTTGCAGCTCGATGGAGGGTCATGAGGCATATGAGTTGAGGAAATAATGAGGGAAAGGGCTGACAGGTTAGGGAAGGTTTTGGGCATTGCTTTATCTTTAGAATTTTGCTCTGGGTTGCCACAGATTGTCCTGTAGCATTTTCTTCCAGAACAGGACATAGATCTTGTTTAGGTGATCAGCCTTGAAGAACCAAGGGAAGGTGCTCTTCTCTGAAGTGTTTAGGGGCAAGAGTGTTTGCTGCGAGAGCAAAGGGACTAAACATTAAATGCTGTCTTAAGCTTGTGCATCTCTTGTTAAGCTTCTTTCTCCGCGTCCTGGTGACATAGTCCTGGCTGTTTGTCAGGTATTTCCAGTAGTCCAGACCAAGTTAATAGAACTCCTTCAGCTTTTTGCTTTCTGTAACTTCTGGGGACAAGAGGGCATCGAGGCCCTGGAATCTCTCCTTTTAAAGGCTGTTTTGAGGACTTTTCTTTGGCCAATACCCTGTGTGAGTGGAGTGTTTAGTCCTGGGCAGCAGCCACTGGTTTTTGCTCTTCATGTTGATAAGCTGCATCACCTGATGACTCAACAGGGATCTTCTCTCTTCATCTGTGCTGGCTTCCTTCTCTCCTCAAAATCATACCTGTCTTCCCCACTGTTCTTTTCCTATGTTGCTCTTCTTGCTCTGTCCCTGGTGTGCACCCTCTGCAGTTCAGGCCGGGTCTGCAGTGCTCTGCAGGGGCCAAGGAGATGTTGCCAACAGATGCCTGGAGGATCATAGCAGGAACGTGCAGGGTGTGCTCCAGACCTGTCATGCTGGTGGCTGTTGGGAGGACAGGGGCTATCCTGTCACCTTGAGGTGTCCAGGTGGGAGAAGCCAATGGGCAGTGCTGGGCCATGCTGGTAGCCAGCACTATCTCCCCTCCACAGAGAATCCCGCTGCTAGGACTTCTGCTAGGAAAGATTCGTAACTCCTTCAAAAATACTAATAAAAAATATCTTTGTAGGTAAATTTGCCACAGATTCCCACAATAAAAGCATTACTTGTTATCTAAAATCAAATTTAAATGTGCTTTTGCAAAGTCTACCTTCTTATGAAGCATTTTTCCTTGGCAGTGGTCCATCCAATGTAGCATCCTGGCTGTGGCCTCACATTTGATTAAGTAGATTACTTACATCTTCTTTACGATATAGTGATACATCTGGACTAGAGCTCAGCAGACACTGAAGCGTTTTATTAAAGTCAGAGACATGTAAAAATGTATTGCTGAACTGCCGTAGACAAAGTTCTTTGGTGAACTGGAAAATGAAGAAGAAGGTGTTGCCGCAGGGGTCTGATTCGCTGCTCCACTATGATTCAGTTGAAATTACTGGAGTCACAGAGATGTCGGACTGGGGTGAGACGGTGCTGAAACTGGTCCCTTGCCTTGCACTTAGAAACACAGGCTGTGCATTTTCCAATTGCTTTATGATTTTACCACGTCGATGCTGAGCAAGGGGAACAGGCACAGATCTCATTTCCTGTTGTTATCAATAACAGTGACAGTTCATAACTCCCCTGTAAGTTAGATAATATTTTTGTTCATTTTTAACTTTTATATAAATGAACAAAAAGAACTAGCAATAAGCACACAGTAATCAAGAGCATCTTGATGCTCACCATGTGCAAAGTTTATACAGTGATTGCAGTAGTAAAAATAAGTGAATATTCTGGTTTAAATCCACTCTTTACTTTGGTCTGGCTCACCTGTATGGCAAAAAATACTTCTCCTAGCTATGAGATAGATGGCACTTTTTATAAAGACGTGAGGAAAACCAGTAATTGTTCCAGTCAACGATGACATTTGTCATATCCCGTTTAGTGAACTCAATCTCTTTACTGCTTCAGAGTGTTGTTTGTGAAGTCCTTGATGTCTGACACATTGATTTGTCCGTGTAAAAAGCAGAAATACCTAACATTTACCAAAGAACAAAGTTTCGCAGCAGGTGTCCAAGCGGGAGGTCCTTCTAGGCCACATGGTGAGTGTTTCTTTAGCTGCAACCCAGAGGACACATGGAGGGGCATAGGGGAGGCTGCATTTTGGCCTCATCCTGCCACATCCATCCCAGGAGCTGGGAACTGCTACCAGGTTCCCACATCTAAGCAAAGCCTTAGAGATTATGTCTGCTGCTTTCAGCGTCAACTCCTGTAGTCCCTTACTTACGGAGAACGTTGTTTATATAAGGCGCTGTCTCTCAGGTTAAAAAAAAAAAAGCTAATATATAAATGTTGTGATTTTGATTGAATAACATAACCGACACATTTGCTGTTTAATATCCTATTCCACACTGAACAAAGTCCCCAGACTCATCATGAGCTGTTTATCTAAAGTAATAGCAAAATACATTCTTTTCTGTTTTAAAGGTCTATAAAGCAGATATTAGCTGATTTTAAAATGCATGTACTTCATGATCTTGTGTAAAGAAATCAGTCTTCCCAGTTCTGTTCAATTGCAATTCTACAGAACAATTTTTCTTTGCTCAGATAATTTTTTTTTCCTCTGAATGTTTAATCTGGGGATGGAATTTGACTTCTTTCACTGTTCAGGGCACTAGTACAAGTCATGCTGTGCAACGTGCATTTTACATGCTATTCTGCTTTCACAAAAAGCTAATGAACATGAGCATTTGGGATTCATTGGAAATGGTCTCCTTAATGTGATGCTTCTGTAGCAGATATAGTACTTTCCAAAAGTTACTGCTTCTCCAGTCCTTGCAGCTTTCCTATCATGTACACGGGGGAGCACTGACAAGGACATGTAGTACACTAGCTTTTTTAGTGCCAAAATGACTCCGATCGATCTTAATTCTTATTTATTCTTTGCACTAACATTCAACAGAAAGACAAGCTCCAAATTCTGACTTGTGGCAGCCTCTTCATTAAGACATGAGTGAGGAATTCAGAGAACTTTGGTGCTTGGGACACTTCTTAATAGACATTTCTGAGTATTTCCATGTCAACAGGAGTCTGACCTGATCCTACTCTTTCTGAAGCCTACAATGATTTTCTTATTAAATGCACTGGCTCAGCATTGGCTGGTAATAAAGGAAGAGGGCGATTGTCCTTAATACTAAACCTTTCAGCCCAGATCATTGTAAAAGTGGTGTTAGTGTGATTAAGAAGAACCAGGCCAAGACTATTTAACTGCTTAATCTTAGAAATGAAATAGCACAGATTGCAGTGCAAATGCCCAGGCTGCAAGATCAGCACAAGGCCTGCTTTTAAAAACATGTATGTGAAATTGCCTTGTCTGTCCATGAAAAACACATTTGTCCTACCTCTGCCTGCCATCATGCAGAGAGAGAGACCCAACCATCCTCCGTTGGGAAGTTTTCTGGGCCCCTCTCAGAGGGTATTTGAGGGACAGAGGTATAACTCAGCAGTTATATAGCTACTGTGCTTTACAAAGGGAGCAGACCACAGCCGGTCCTCTGCCTTCTTGAACCCATCATTTGTGGAACCAGTTCAGTTTTAGGTCGGAGACTTCATTCACCCAGTCCCAGTCTTCATCCACTTTAGATACCAAAGCTGTGTGCTGCCAGCTCCCTAATGAATCCCGCGTTCTTTAATCTATCAATCTTGATAATTCCTCTGTGAAGTTAGGAAAAGCACAGAAATTTTAATTGTGGCATTAAAAGCCACCTAGATCCTTGTACTGAAATCCAAAGGTACCTGTGAGATTTCTAGAAAATCATGTATCTGGAAATCTGACAGGGAACTGAATCTGCATCCTTTTCATTACAGACTATTGGTGTAATGATTAAAGCATCTTTTCCTCATCAGGGACAGCATATTTACCGTGCTATCCATTAGGGAGACAATTGCTCCTGGAAGATATGCCAAAATACCATTTTTTTGATGTGTGAATGTTCACAGTCACCTGTATAAATAGCAGCGGGCTGCTAGCGAAAACTATATTGATGCTTTTGCCTTTACTTCTGGGATTTAGTCTATTTGCCTTTCATGATCAGTGAGAATTTTGTAGAACTGCTTCCCCAGAACAACGCCTGTAAGGAGAGGCGGGGCAGTGGGCAAGCGCCGCGGTCCTGGGGGGTCGAGCTGTCAGCCGGAGCTGATATCTGTCTGAAACTATGAGCTTCATTTAAAAAAACTTCAGTGTCTGCAACAGGTTTTATTTTGAGACCTGTACTTTGAGATGGAAGAGGGGCAGGGATCTGAGAAGAGTTATCTGTTATTGTTGCCCCCTACGCTGCTGCACGAAAGCAGCAATAGGTGCCAATAGGTTTCCAGTAGGTAATTCAATGGTAACTTTCTTCTGAGTGCTGCAGCGTGGGAGCCTTTGAAAGGAAGAGGTTAAGAGACAAGTAAGTAGGACTGAAGTGCTATTATTACAGCTATTTTTCTTTGCTTCTAATACATGTCATCCTCTTTTATTAGGAGCTGACTGTTGAACCAGGAAAACCGATGCCACAGTATAAAAATGATACATAGGCAAGAAAGTATCATTGATAAGTGATCTGAATGGTACTGACCTTTCAGAAAAATTGAATAAAAATATACATGTCTTGAGACTTTCAAAAGTAAAAGATCACCTGCATCCTCTCATTGTGCACAGAGAGCACGAGTACTTCCAGCAGTGACAAGGAAAACAAAGCTGCTGTGATCCCCACCTTAACCTCCCAGCCATGGGAACTAGTACAGCGGGCATTGTGTATCGCTAAAATCACAGCTCTCACCACACCAGGGAGCTGAAGAGAGAACTGAGAATACCAGAGATGTCAAATTTGAGTGAATGCTCCCCAAATCCCACTTGTACAACTGTTACACTCTCAGTACGCTATTCAAATAGCAATTAATTAATGTTTGCTATTGTGTGTGATTTAACCATAAATTCAGGGCTGCTTTGTTCACTTAGCAGCAATAAGATGTCACTGCAAGATCTACTGAGAGACGAGGGGGAAAGTCAATTTTTAAGTGCAGCCTTGTGAGCTTTCAGTGATTTCCTATAAATTTGTACTGGCGCTCTCCCAGATTCACACTCTTACCTTTCCTGGTTCTCCATACCCATAGGCACGCATCCTTCCTGTTTCACATATGAGAACACAGTGTTTGTCTTAAACATTAATTTTTCATAGGTTAGATTTTGTAAATACATCGCTTTATCTACCAGTCTGCTTATATGCATTTGGTGTGAAACTCGCCTACTTTCCTTTTCATCTCCATAAACAAGGTTTGTGCATCCTGCTCTGCAGAGGCTGTTACTCTCAGCCTTCCAGGACTCTGAACAGGGAGTTTTTGGCTGAGATGTCTTTTTGTGAGCTTCTGCTTGGCTGCAGCAAAGAAGTCTGGGGAAAAGACATTAGCCAGCTAATAGCAGCTTGCTACATCTCAGCTTTCTGGTACCTTAGGAAAGAATTCTGTTTAGACTACAATTTGCAGCAGTGGAGGCATCATCGACCAGCTGAATATAGCTTGAACAGAGGAGGTTTTAGTCATATGCATCCCATTCTCTAATGTACTCTAAACATGTATCTACAGAAAGAAAAAGTGGGCGATGAGGCTGGGGATGAGAACAAGAAAGCTTCTTAAACTTCTTTGTGTGGACATTATGTAGGTAGTGTATACATGCACATATAGGTGCATCTATGTACACTTAGATAAGCTTTCCATTAAGGAGTATAGCTAGGGAGATTGGTCAAATATGACCCTTTAAACCCTCCATTTGAAGACAAATGGTTGCTTTCTGACGGTGTGTCGGCAGAGGGATACCTGTGCATCCGTTCGCAGGAGGCTTGGAGGAGCCTGTGGTTGGCTGAACGCTGGTGTGGGGCTTCCTTAGGCGTGGGGGATAACTGCTGGTGGAGAAAAATAATTTAAACAAGAAACAACATTCCTCAAGAGACATACAGAAATAATAAAATAATAAATAAAGATCTCTATATCATCTAAACATGGATTTTCTTCTTCTAAGAGAATCATAGAAACACAAAATCATTTAGGTTGGAAAAGATCTTTAAGATCATCAAGTGCAACTGTTAACCTAGCACTGCCAAGTCCACCACTAAACCATGTCCCTAAGTACCACGTCTACCCGTCTTTTAAATACCTCCAGGGATGGGGACTCAACCACTTCCCTGGGCAGCCTGGTCCAATGCCTGACTACCCTTTCAGTGAAGAAATTTTTCCTGATATCCAACCTAAACCTCCCCTAGCGCAGCTTGAGGCCATTTCCTCTCATCCTATCGCTTGTTACTTGGGAGAAGAGACTGACCCCCACCTCGCTACAACCTCCTTTCAGGCAGTTGTAGAGAGCAATAAGGTCTCCCCTCAGCCTCCTCTTCTCCAGGCCAAACAACCCCAGCTCCCTCAGCCGCTCCTCCTAAGACTTGTGCTCCAGACCCTTCACCAGCTTCATTGCCCTTCTCTGGACACGCTCCAGCACCTCCATGTCCTTCTGGTAGTGAGGGGCCCAAAACTGAACACAGGAGTCGAGGTGCGGCCTCACCAGTGCCAAGCACAGGGGGACGATCACTGCCCTAGCCCTGCTGGCCACGCTATTTCTGATACAAGCCAGGATGCTATTGGCCTTCTTGGCTACCTGGGCACACTGCCGGCTCATATTCAGCCGGCTGTTGACCAATAGGTCCTTTTCCGCCAGGCAGTTCTCCAGCCACTCCTCCCCAAGCCTGTAGCGTTGCATGGGGTTGTTGTGACCCAAGTGCAGGACCCAGCACTGAGCCTTGTTGAACCTCATGCAGTTGGCCTTGGCCCATCGATCCAGCCTGTCCAGGTCCCTCTACAGGGCCTTCCTACCCTCCAGCAGATCAACACTCCCGCCCAACTTGGTATCTGCAAACTACGGAGGGTGCACTCGATCTTCTCGTCTGGATCACTGATAAAGATATTAAACAGAACTGGCCCCAGCACTGAGCCCTGGGGAACACCACTTGTGACCGGCCACCAACTGGATTTAACTCCATTCACCACAACTCTGTGGGCTCGGACATCCAGCCAGTTTTTTACCCAGCGAAGAGTATGCCTGTCCAGGCCATGAGCAGCCAGTTTCTCCAGGAGGACGCTGTGGGAAGTGGTGTCAGAGGCTTTACTAAAGTCCAGGTAGACAACATCCACAGCCTTTCCCTCAGCCACTGAGCGGGTCACCTTGTCATAGAAGGAGATCAGGTTAGTCAAGCAGGACCTGCCTTTCATAAACCCATGCTGACTGGGCCTAATCCCTTGGTTGTCCAGTACGTGCTGCATGATGGCACTCAGGATGATCTGCTCCATCACCTTCCCCAGCACTGAGGTCAGGCTGACAGGCCTGTAGTTCCCTGGATCCTCCTTCTGGCCCTTCTTGTAGATGGGCGTCACATTTGCTAACTTCCAGTCACCTAGGACCTCCCCAGTTAGCCAGGACTAATGCTCAGTACAACTGGAGAACTTAAGAGCTGATTTCCAGAGAACTCACAATGTAGCGTACTGCCAGGTAACTCGGAGCTGCCTAATTTCCCCTTGCTGTTTTGTTCATTTCTTTTTTACACACATTATCCAAACAAATATTGAGAAACTGGAACGAGGAGAGAAAGAAATAGCCCCAGTGTCACTTCTGAATTTGGCTATGCTATGGGCTTTGTGTTATGCTGATAAAAAAATCAACCAACTGAAGCATTAAAAGATGGATTTTCTTTTAAATGAATGAGGTCAGATTTAGCTTGATGTTCCGCATCGCAGAACTGCCAATCTTTTTTCTGTGAACCTGGAAGCTGTCGGTCATATGGAAGTGAAGGCCATATGTATGTAAAGGTGGTGGAAATTTTTCCTTTTGACTTTCAGTAGTTGTCCTCTGGGTAACACGGAACAAAACTGCTGAGGTCTTGGGGGTGACCAAAGTGTTTGTCTCTGCTGGGATCTCTAAAATAGGGAAAAGAACCCTATTTTGGGGACCTGTCTTTCTCTTAGCAGGGGAAAAAAAGCTAGCAAGGAGACTGGGAGGTTAAGGGGAGCAGATAAGAGGTAGGGAATGAAACGAGAGCCAAGAGGACTGCCGTCAGCTGAGGCTTGGCTGTAGTGTTGACTTGGCTCATCGGAGACCGTATGTGAGTCTTGGCCTAGCAACGGCTGGAGATCACATTGGAAATCTGACTTGACGTTTTGGCCTGCTATTTACAGGCCAGTCTGTCATTTTCTTGGGGAAAAAAATTCCTTCATTTTCAGACGGCTAGTGAAAAAAAAAAAGCATTTATTTTCCTACTCAAACCCTCCCTATCAGAATGTTGGGTTGGTGAAAATTATCCGGCAGCAGAGGTCTGGTGTAATGACATTTTGTAAGGCATTGGCTTCTTAATAAAGTGGAATTAAAAGCTGATTTAGGGAATCACCTCCTAAAGAAGCAGCAGCAGAAGGTATTGACACCTACATGTGCTATAAAACGATCCCTTCCCCAGCTCCTCATACAGGGGAGGTCTGAGAGCACCCTAGCAATTGCCTTACTCCAGGTGTGAACGCAGGTGTTTCAACAGCTTGCTAAAAAGTAGAGAGAGAGAAATGGCAAAAACCAGTTGTGTTTCTGGACACAGGTGGTATTTTCAGGAACAGAAAAGTAAGTGAAAATGTACCAGTTCTGCTGGTAAACAGGAGACTGTGGCAGTTGTGACTGTTGCTCCAAGGCAGTGCAGGGTCTGACCAAGGTTCTCACCTCTCCTCCTGAGTAAGCCACACAAAAATGGAGCCTCTTAATTTACTTTAGAGATTGTAGTGTAAAATGCAGGTAAAAATACAAGCATTTAGGCCAAGATTTTAATCTTCAGGTTCAATTTAAATTGTTGCTTAAACTATCCACTGAAATAGTGTTATGTGAGTAATTAGCAAATTAATAGCTCACCATGTTGTGCAGAAATGTCAGCCCCTAGAAATGTCATTGCTATTTCTTTACTAGCTTAACTTTTCATTTTTAGACCAATAATTTTGTCTCCACTAAGAATGTGCTGCCTTGCTGCTGAATAATGGAACAATATTTATAAGAAGGCTAGAATTTTAGCATTTTTAAGACAGCTTAATTGACATTAATTGACACTTCACATACATAAATACATTTTTTTGCCAAGGTGATGTTCTTCAGCCTGCTGGAGGCAGGGGAGAGGTTTGCATCCCATCTCCTACTGCCACAGCTCCCAGATGAAACAGAAGATCCCGGAGTTTTTGATGCTTCAGCTGTCATCAGGATTTGAAGCAGGCAGAGACGTGACTGGCACCTTGTGGAGAGACCCACTGTTGTCCATCAGCCATGTCTGGGGCTGCATCAAGAGCAGGCAGCTTTCAGCTGCGTCCTGTATTCAGAGAGCTCACTCATGGCGTGTTCCCCGAGGCGACAAGGGTCCACCCATTTGTTACACACTGGCAATATTTTTTTTCCTTTAGCCATTCTCAGACAGCCCCTTTAAAAATAACGATCGGGACGTGGGAGCACAGATCTGGTGGCATCCATGAGTAATGCAGCACTTAGTGCTTTAAGTGCCCCTGCGCTGCCAGTCAAGCGGCGCTCGTAGGGCCCCGTGGACGTGCGCATGATGTATGTGCTGCTGCTCCTGCTGCTCCTGTGGAAGTAATTAGATCACCCAAAGGGCACGTCGCTGGGTGTGTTGACTGCACCACTTGAAGAAGTAACAAGGCATCTTATTCTCCTTCAAGCCATAGCAATGCATGTTACAGTTTGTGCTTCTCTGTTACATACTGTGCTCTGGGATGAAGAAGTCAGCTTTGGTTTGCTGTAGGAACGCAGTTGCAGGGCCGGAATGAACTGGTGAGGGGTGAGAGAGTGGATTGCGTCTTCAGTTTCTGTAGAAATCTGTTTTATCTCCGTTGTGAAAGACATCCTGGAATCTGGTAACTCAGCACGGAGTTCAACTCCGTTATAAAAAAGCCAATGGATAATGAAAATACTGTATTGAATTGCATTATACCTACCAGAAAACATGCGAAATGAGGCTGATTGTCCATCCTGGTACCTGCCATTTAAAATTAGTTACCCCCCAGTTAGCATTCATTTTTGTTTGGCTGGATAATTAGATGGCTATTTTGTCTTGTTAGAGCAAGTGCAAACAAATTGATCACATTATTTTCAAAATGCTTTGCTTTCTTAAAAGTAATTGAAAAGCTGGGACCAGAAAACCACCATCAATACCCATATTTATCTAATTTAAAGTTTTATAGAAACTTTTCAGGAGGGGAAATATATATTAAGATGACTTTTTGATGCTGATGAAAGTAAAACTGGAGTTTTCTTTTGTGTGTTTGTTTTAAGCTAAACCCCTTTGTTATATACTCCCCTGTAAGAATTATTTGAAGGTTACTATGAGATAAACACAAATGGTTGGTAACTCCTTTTTCAGTTGTTTTATCCTAATTAAAATCCAGGATGTTGTTTACTGCATAGTATTTATGTAACTGGGGTTTGCAAACCCCAAGTAACAATTTATTTTTATTGTTTCAGCAGTTCAGCTTAGTTTCATTTTGATCACAGAAGAGCTACCAAGTAAACAGTTCATCTGCATACCATAGATTATTTTTTTTTTACTGGTGGGAATTTTTCCTGGTGGATTAACTCTTTCAATAGCAACTTTGACATTTTTGTAATTACACCTCATATATAACCTATCACATCAGTAGGAGGAAAAAATTAAGAGAAACAGCCGTTAATTTTGTTCATTCAAATTGTGTTTGCTTGCAAGAAGACAGGCTATTATTTCTTCTTACAAAAGCCATAATGAGAAATGTTCTGAGCTGATTGTTCAGATCAAGCAAAGGGCAATGTGGATTTGATTAAAGTCCACCTGAAGCCTTGAGCCCAGGCGTATCGAATAGGAAAGCAAACTCGTTTTCTAAATCCTAGAACAGTTAGGTAGACCTCGGGCCAATGTCAGTTGGGATGTTTTATCAGAAAAAAAAATTGTAGGGCTAGATTGGCTGGAAAGGTTAAAGCTAAGTGAGAGAAAAAAAAAACAAAACCAAGCCCAAGAAGATCTATTGTGAGGACTTCATACCTTGAAAAGCAGTGTTGATAAGACTCAGATAAAATCTTTTCTTGCCTAGGGTAAATGCCACTTAGTTTTTGTAAGTTCATTTTATATTCACTTTTTGGAGATTATTTCCCTCCTGCACTGTTAGTACCTCTGTTTCCTCACACGCAGCGCCAGGAAAATAACAAGCAATATGAAATTTGTAAAAATATCAGTCAGTCTGATGCCTCTTACTTGATTATATCCATAATCTCCCTGGGTAGACATGCCATTTCACGGGAGCGGATCAGTAAGGTAGCAGCAGCAGTCTGCCAGCAAAGGCAGCGCGTTAATAAATCCCGCTTTCCCGGTGAGCTGTATATGAACTCGCGTTAAAGTCACTTGGAGTTTGGTGGGCTGATCAATGGCAGGATCAGACTCAAAAGCCTAATGAAGAGGGAGAAAAAAATATTCTGCTGCTCCAAGTGTCATTGCCCCGAGGAATATGAGAAACTTTATATTTGTGTCGTATGACTTGCTGCACGAAGTAAATGATTTAAGTAACAACAGCAGAGTTTTGCTGATGCTGAAGACTGTATGAAAGTTACAGAGAATAAGTTAAGGTGACATAGATCAGTCCCAAATGTTTACTGCCAGTTCCATTTGCAAATAAAGAGGCAAAATATTTCACGTCGCAGTGCTCTCAGAGGAACTGCTTACCCCCGTTGGGTTCTGCCCTTCAGTCCTAGCTTAGCAAGCACTCGTGCAGTCTTGCAGTGCTGCAGTTGTGCCCTTGCCTGGTGTTACCCTCCCTGCTCATCGAACAGGGCTGTCAGATAAGACCTGGGACAAAATCTCAAGAGGTGAATTGGTGCAACTCTTAACAGTGGGATCGAGCACCATTAGCCATCCAGTAGCCTTTTATTTAATTTACTTTGCTATTTTTACTTTGTCGTATCTACCCAATGAAGTCTACAAAAATTAACTCATCTCTTGTTAAAAAAACACGGTTGAGACTCAGAGTAAGTGTGCTGTATGTGTTTTCTAAAGAAAAAAACAAAAAAGAACAACTTTGCAAGCAAGCTAAAGTAGCAGGTAGAGAACTGGTAAGATTGCTCTGTTGTGAGTTAGAAACTTTGCCATCTATGAAAAGACTGAGGGGACGGTCCACAATTCGGGCTTGGTAGCTTAAAAGTACTTGACTTCACCATTCAGTACAGAAGTGGGTGGGTAGAAAAAGCAGCTATTGTAGCATCTGCTTCATCAGAGAGTACTTTGGTTATTTTTTGCACTGGTTCTAGTATGTGCAGCCTGCACAGTGGATCTGCATTGGAGCTCTGACGGTGGGGCAGGGTTTTGCAAGGATGCACGTGAGCCCCATTAGAGGTAAATCAGGAACTTCACCATATTTTCTCTAATAACACCTGTCATTAGATCTTGGCAAAGGCTCAAGATTGAGCTACTGTGTTTAAGAAGGAGCGATGGAAATGCTTCCCCCGAGGGACTCCCATTGCAAAAAGAGATGGGAGTGGAGAAGGGCTCAGCTCAGAGGACTTACTTTGAGCTCGTAGTTACACAACGTGATACATCTTGTTTTCTGGATAGTCTGTATCCTGGTGGAAAGGTATATTCTTTTCAACTTGACCTGCCTGTGACCGTGATATTTTGCTTGCGGTTAATTGAATGATTTTTTTTTTTAGCTGATACTCTATTTGGTGAAAACCACAATTTTTACCAATGTAAAAACATTTGTGAAGCCAGCTGGATTCTTCTCATACTTCCAGCTATTTCAGCATAAACAATTTTGTTTGCATGAAAGGAAGTTTTGGAAATATTAATTAAAAAATGGAAAATGTCAGGTTTCCTGAAAATGTCTTTGGCCAGATAACGAAAAAAGAGGAAGGACACAAAGTGTTGTGTCTGGTTGCGATTTCAACATCGGGCTTTGTTTCAAAGCTGTTAGAGTATTTGTTACTGACTTGGATATTTCCTCGTACACTAACAGAAACAATAAGAATATGCACGTGCAACTGCATCATCTTTAATTTCTGCCCTATGAGTTTAGTCATTAGTATTCATTGCTCTACAGTCTTGTCCCAGGGATTTTTTGCAAAGGACAGTTAGTGTGTGAGAAACGAGTGGTTTTGTAGCTTGATGTTTGAAATACAAGCAGCTTTACTTGGCTGCACCAGATCGTGGAGTATGTTTTATTCTCCGGTTAGGTGTCTGCTCCCATGCCCAGTGAAGTCAATGAAAGAACTTCTATTGATCTGACAAACTTTATTATTAGGATGAGATTATTATCAGGAGGTAGATGAGTGAAAAAAATTAATAATTATTTTTGCATAAACATGATTATAAATTTAAAATTCATGTCCTAATGATATTCTATTCATATTCTGGGATATTAATTTTAAATTCACTGCTTCAGTGATTAATCTTTCCTAAAACAAATTTGCTAGAATATTGAAACTCAGGGAACACAAAGGGACACGAATGGAATCAAAAGAAATTCTTTTAACAATCTGGATATTTCTAAAATGGTTACCGTTCTGGTACTTACTTAGCACTAGTTTTTTTTCTTTCTAAGTTTTTGTTTTGCCTGGTTTTTAAACTTGCTGGTTGTTTAGTAAGTGAAGGCAATGGCAGTTTTTCCATTAACTTCATTGAACTATGAACCAGGCACCCCAGGTCACTGGGTACAGCAAGCCAGCAGGTTAGTCTTAGTGTCTTATTTTTTTGAATGAAACAAAATAACTCTGTAGGGCAGCTGATCACCTTATTATTTTCCATAAATCTACATTACTGTCATACACAAGAACTGCCTCTCTGCCAGAGAAGAGATCCGATTAAAAGGCTGCCAGAACAAATGTACCTGCCCTGCATCCCAAAGTCAGACACATTCGGTTCCAGCAAGATACAAGAGCAGCTTTCTCAGATGAAGGCCCTCCGCTTGGAATGTCTTGCCACCATTTTTACAGAGTTTGCTTGAGGAATCAATAGCTGAAGTGTCTTTTTACTGCCCTGATGGATCATAGCTCACTTTTTCTCTATCTAGACAGGGATCATATCATCATAAGATAGAGCTTTTCACTACAGATGATAATGTAGTTTTGCTTTGCCAACTATTTACAAAAAACTATCTAAACATGTTACTGTTGTTCAGTGTAGAAGTTTCCTGGTCCCTCATTACAAGGTATCTTAATCCTAGATGGGATCATGGTAGATGATAATCTAAAAAATGAAAAAAGTAAGTTACTTTTTTCAGGAGCCACCTCTAAATAGGGAGGATTTGTTCAGGTGCCCTGTGCTTCCAATAAGGGTCCATTTGTAATGTGCTTCTGTGATCTTCCTTGGAAATAAAACCAAACACACAGACCCTCTGAACCAAGAATTCTCCTTCAGAGTTGCCCATATTGGTGACAGGGGAATTATGTTTAAAGAGCCTTGTATATTATAATTAGTTACTGGCAGTATATTAAAACTATATTGAAATCACATCTTTAAAAGCTTGTATTTAAAAATAATTTCAACTTTCTATTTATTTATGTATGTGAGAGTTAAGTTCTTGCACCTGAAGTCAAAACTTAAAAGACTGATTCAGGATCTGATTTTTTATTTATTGCTTATTACTTCTGCTTGTTAATAAGCTGGCTTTTCCAGGGTTACAGACATCAGTCACCTCTTGCAGTAGGCTTTTGTTTCTTATGCACAATATCTAAAGGTAGCATAAAGGCTCATTGCAATCTCATACTTAGTTTATCACTTTGGTGTATTTAGTAGGCTTTTCAATGCTTAACTTTATTTTTTTGTCTTACAGCAGCAAAAACAGATGTCATCTGTCATCTACTTTTTCCGCACACATACTTTTTGATTCTGTAGCTCCTTAGCTATGTGCACGTGCATTTTCTGCTAACATTTCTGTGATGCTGTTTGTGACCAGCTTCACTCAGGTGTCACATTATTATTCTCTTATTATTTCTCCTGGTGTTAGTTTATTATTGGTTCAAGTTTGCTCATTTTTAAAGTTGTTGGTGACATTGTAGAAGTAGTTTAGTTTCCTTCTGATAAAATGACTTGTATTTCTCATACTTTCCTGATTCTTAGTAAATTTTTTGGGAGGAGAGCCATTGCCTTTTTCCTGTGTGCTAGAAGGTGTGGTTACTTGCATGGGAAGGGAAATGAGTTGCATGCTGCTGTACCCTCCAGGTCATCAAATAAAGCTGCTGTTTAATAAGAAAATCTGCCTTTGCGGATTCATAGCAGATTGGTATCGGTACAGAGCTCATTCTGCATCCGTTATTGGTGCAAGTGTCTGAGTGCAAAAAATGACGGGCATTGGGAGTGGCTGTATAACTAAAATAGAAAGAAAAACTGCAGGTAGATTTAAAAAAAATACTACTTGCATCAGATGCATCTAGAATTAGGGTATTTAAAGGGAAAGTGTTCTGTAATGTCCTACCTTAAGGAAAAATTAAGGAAATCCTTCTGCAGCAATGCGCATCAGCATACAGCAGAGCTTAATGGCAGCAGATGCCAGTAACTGTAACATTACCTACGTGGCGTGACAGGCAATTTAAGGCTAAGCCCACATATTGATGTTCTTTGCATGTGAGCTTCCCTTCCCTGGGTACCTTGGGGAATGATGAAGATGCGAGAAATATCCCAGCCTCTTCCCTGAAACACTCTCTCCCTCTTGGGAGTAAGTAAGCACAGGGAGGCTTGGGGAGGTACAGACCTTTCTGTCCCCCTGTCCGCCCTGATGCACCTCCTGCACCACGTTGCCTACGCGGAGTGTGTATGCACGGTGTAAGAATGATTTATTTTGCACTAATCAAAATACCGTACCTAAGGAAGCCTTTGAGGGGTGAGGTTTCTAGCAGTGAAGTCGGCTTGAAGCCTTCCAGAAAGGCTGTGGACACAGCAGGTAGTTCATAATGTTTGCCAGCTATCTCATCTCCAAAGCTACAGCAGAACTGGAGACACAGTGTGGGGAAAATCGGTTTGGTCCCAACAAGCCAATTTGAAGTAATTTTAAGGGTAAAACGCAGCAAAGAGCCTGTGTTGATCCTGTTGCAGAAGGCGTGTATGTCATACCTGCCACGAGCTCTGCTAAGTTTTCATTTCTCTGAACTTTTGGAAGTAATTGTTATTACAGATGTGGTAAAAAAGCAGAAAAGCTCCCCTCAAGCAATATGTAGATATTTTTTGTCCCAGCAAATGACTAATGATACGAGAATTTATTTGATGACATGAACGATTTATTTAAAACTGCTTTGTCCTTTGGTAGCCCATCTAAAGAAAATGATACTGGTAGAGGTATACTGCATTTGAAGTCTTTTGTTTTTGCCTCCTGAAGTGCCGTTGCAGAGCATGGGTGTGAAGCTGTAGTGCTGCAATGTGATGTATGTGCTGGACCTCAGTTACACGTAAAGCAGAGGAGATGGTAGCAACCAGGGTGTAGTCCAGTAGTAAGTACTCCAAGTTCTCAACTATTTTTTGCACCTTCCTAAAATAATACAGAAAACAGGACAATATTATTTCAGAGTAACAGCACATGGCAAACCTGCAAGACGGAGTACGCTAGGGTCTCTTGGAGGCTGATCCCCTTTACCCCTCTCTCTACAGGAAGATCTTTGTGGAAAACAAGAGTTCTGCGTGAGCTTTGCCTCCATCCGAAATCTCATCTCCTGCTCTGGGATTTCTCTGCCAGCGAGCTGTAACTCTGCCAACTGTTACAGAAACAAAAGCTCTTTCCAGTTCACTTCACCCAGAAATAGCCTGCTGTCTAAATTCCTTCCTAGCCCAGCTTTCTCCTCTCTAGTTTAACATCTCCCCCCCCCCCACCATTCTGTGGGGAGGGTCCTAAACCTGCAAGGTTTTTTTTGTTCCCGCAGGTCTGGCCTCCAGCGCCCTGCGGGCTGGGCTGCAGGATGCTGTGCCGTGGCCTCCTTTCAAGGCACAGGGCACAGAGGCTGCTGCAGAGAGAGGTCAGAGCACTTGGTGGCAAGAGATCCAAGGGAAATGCAGCTTCATACACTCTCAAAGACAAAATCTTGCAGAGGCTATCAAGGAAACGGATATGTAATATCTCAATTCTATTTTAAAGCTGCCAGACAATAAAATAACACCGAATCCCTGGCCTGATAATCACATTCCAACCAGAAGGAGACAGACGAAAAATACTTATTTCTCAGGAAAAAGTCAGATTATTCTGGTTGTACGCTGTCATCCAGAAATCCTCAAAGAGCAGCCAGTAGACACTAGAGGGCAAAATGTTAGATCGCCCATTTAGTTTACAGATAGCTGGATTTAAACCAAATAATTATATGAAATTTTACACACTAGTGTATGCACAATGCAATGTGCTGACAGGCTTCCCAAAGTGTATTCTGCAACAAATAATTGGTGTATATTATCTTCGTGTTGTAGACAGAACGGGGTGTCCAGATCATGTGTCACTCCTGGATCTGCCTCAGCGAAACAGATGCAAGAATTTTCTTTGGTCAGGCCCAAATTACTGGTGTAAACACTAGTATCTGCTTAAATGAGAGTTTGCGTAGCCGCTAACGGATTATTGATTGATAGGAAAAATAGATTAATTGCTGAAAGTTACTTGAAAGTTTGAAACATTATTTTATTTCAACCTCCTTTCATCACAAACAGAGCTTTTAGGGGATTTTTAATGCATTTTCAAATACATCTTTAAGTCTTTCCCATTTAATTTTAGCAAATAAATACATTAATTTCAGCAGAACAGAACATATCTACTAGATATGCTGAACCCCTGAGCTCCCCTCCCTCGTACATCACTGGGAAACTATGTGTTGGAAACTCGGAGATCACATATGACACTATTCCAGCTACCTACATCAAAATTCCTTGATTGCTTCACAGACTTGGCTTACTTTGCAAATCCTGCAAGTACATTTCAATCAAGCTTGAATTTGACTGAAAAATAAAAATATTTCATCCAAGAAATTGGATTTTTCAATTTATTATAACTTTAAAAAAGATTCAAGCTAGTGTGGATGACCCAATATAGTATGACTATGATGTTTTAAAAATCATCAAAGCAATTCTTTCTTATCATGTGAATTTGCTTGCAAGTTTGACCTTACTTGCTACACTTTCTACATGTACTGCAGTGCTTTAACCACATGATTTCCAGTAATCTTACATGGCTATAGCTCTGCTTAGAAAGTCAGGTGGATAATAGTATTTCAATGACGTCACTTTTCTTTGTATCAACTTAATCTGAAAATTAAATACATTGAAATTACAGGGAAATTGAGGGTGAAACAGAAGCTCTTTTTTCTTATGGAAATTATTGAAGATTTTTATATACATCTCACAAGCCTGTTAAAAGCTGCAGTAGACAGAATGATGTTCCTCTCTTCATCTGTGAAATTCAGGAAACTGTAAATGATAGTTCTTATTTGTGTAACCTTAGCGTTGCTGTAAGGAAACGATTACTGTGTGTGCTGTACATGTTACCACTCTGGCATTTCCTAGACTGATAAATCAAAATAAGGCTTTTATCCACACTCAAGTGGGACTCGGAAGAAAAGATGACTGAACTTATTAAGACTGTGAATCAAGTTAGAAGGGGCTGTGATTCCACCAATGCACAGCAAAGTGGTTTCTGAGATGTCTAGGAAAGATTACTACTTGTTGATCAAAGCTCCAAAAATAAAGTAGAAAAGAAAATCTCTTCTTTTTTGCAAGTGTTGTGACTCCTCGTCCTAAAATTATTCTCCTTATGCGCCAGTCATTATGTAGGACCCCAACGCTAGTGGTGAAAGGCCTCCACTAATCAAGGATCTTGCTTTTCAAAGCCATAATAAAGAATAGTAAGGAGTGCAGCATCAGAAATTCAGATTAACACAGCCTTGATCATCTCCTCAGATACTCTTCTCCTTTTTCCTCTGTGTTACTGGCACCAAGATACAAAAAATACCAGGCTTTTTATAAAAGTCAGATGCAAAGTACAATGACTAAGTGCTGAATTTTATGAATTGGGAAGCTTAAAACCATGAGCTCTAGGAAACAATCTACTCTCCGTACAGTATTTTATACTTGCCTTTTTTACTTAATGCATGGTTTTGGTCTTCTGAATAGTTTTAAGTGTTATAATTAGGACTCTGTTGAGTGCATTGTGCTTAAGGCCACAGCCCTTGAGCCATGGTACCTGTGACCCTGATGTTTGCAGAGGTTTTGAACCCATTAGCTGGGCAAACCTGAGTGCATTTGAGTCACAGCTGTGCTTTGGGGGAATCTTGATCATATTCCAATATAATTAAGGAAATCCAGGCCACAGTGGTTCAACGTGGAGTGGTTTTTGCTCACTCAAGTAGCATTACGGGGGCCTGTTGAAGAGGTGTATTAAAATCTCCGGGAGTGTGATCTGTGACTTTGATTGCCAAGCAAAACACTCAGACAGTTATTCGTGAATGTCGCATTTTGCCACTTGTAAAGACTATATTGTCAAACAGGATCATTTACACTTTTGCAAAAGCAAGTTCAGTAAACATAGTTTGTATATAATATCTATTCAATATATCAAATCTTCCTATACTGCATTTTCTTGGCAGTGTAGCTGGGACAGGCCAGCCGTGACTGCGATGTGAACGGGCAGCCCGTGCGTCGTGACCAGGAGCGCAGGCTGGGCGCGCAGTCCCCATCATGAGCTGGAGTTTTACTCTTTGGATCTTTGTGCAGCCAGAGGAGAGCGAAGTTTTGCATCATTTGCATGTCTCAAAGGACAGAATTGAAATTCCCACTAGAATAAGGTCAGAATGATAAAAGCAACATGAAAGAGGGTCTTTTTAGAAGGATGTCATTGAAAAACTTGGGCTTTAGAAGGAAAAAATGTCTCAGGGAGTTGGTAATGGGATACGGATTGTATTTCCTATAGGTCACTGTCTCTGTTCCTATATAGATCAGTAGTAGTGGCTGAACATCATAACTAGCTAATAGCTGAGTTAGGCAGGCGATGTGAATGTACTGACTGTTTCGGTCTATTTTCTTGTGTGATTATTCACATCTCAAAAATGCCATCTTGACTCTGAGTAACTGCTGTCCCCATTAGGACTGTAAACAAGGAGGTCAAGGACCGAACTGGAACAAAGGCTGAGCTATTACCTCTTCTCAGGCTAGATTGAGCCTGGAAGCTCGCAGGGAAAATAAAGTCACTCTGTAGTGAGATTTCCATCTGCAAGAGACTTTTCTTAAAGGGCTGAACTGTCCCCCTATATTTATACCCTGACATAGGACTGATTAGAAATTAAAATAATGTGATGAATGGTTTAAAAAAGAGCAGTTCAAGCTCACACAGAGAGAACAAGTGAGGTAACTTTTTACGTAAGACAGTAAAATTGGAATATTATTTTGAAGATGGTTTTCTGCCTGTCTTGTAAGTAGCCTTTAAAAATTGTAATCGTATTTACATTTCTAATTTTATACATTTCTAATCCCATGCATTTCAATGAACATTATGCACTGACATACGTTTAATCCTGTTCTCTCCTCCCCAAACAGAATCTCTGCTTCAGGGCCCAATGTTTCCCTGATGGAGAATCGACCGGCACTTTTTTAAGTGAGAACATCAAAAACCCACCATGAATCTTCCAGTCTCTAAAGCTGTATTTCATTAGAACACAAACCTAATAATCTAGTAAAAGGTAGACTCTGTTTTGCTGGATGACACAAATTGCATGTTAAAATTGAAAAAAAAAAATAAAATTGGAGGGAACACCATCCTGTTTATTTCCAGCCCAGTGACATTCGTAGCCCTCCAGGTTGCTCCAACAGCACATAGCGAGTAAGAGGAATGAGTAAGAAGTAATGAGCACCTCATTTCTGCCCGCCAGTTGCACCTTATTGCTGAAACACAGAACAAATGCTGCTTATCCACTCAGCTGCAAGCAAGCAAATTAAATGCTTCTACCACCTGTCCTTGATGGTTATATTATTTATCTCACAGGGATGCCAATGAAGACATTGAGCAC
The DNA here is from genome assembly GCA_020745775.1 of Theristicus caerulescens. Lineage (NCBI taxonomy): Eukaryota > Metazoa > Chordata > Aves > Pelecaniformes > Threskiornithidae > Theristicus > Theristicus caerulescens. The sequence goes on from CM036562.1 coordinate 5,791,644, forward strand.
TGCAAAGGACTGACTATTAGGTCTTTGGAAAGGACCTGAGTGCTGTATAGCTCAGCACGGTGGTAGCAAAGCACCCCACCATCTTTTAGTATCCACAGTCCCAGGGAAATGCTCGCCGTCCTTATCGATTGCCCGAGGAGAGTTAAGTGCTGGAAATGGAGTCGGCGGCGCTCCCGCCTGCTGCGAGGGGTCGCGCTGCTCTCTTGGCTGAGGAATAAATTGGTACGTGGAGGCAAAGGTGCCAGCAGGACCCTGCCACTTTGCAGGTGTTATACAGTTAACCAGGGCGCAGGGACTGAGTGCAGGGATCCCCCCCTCGCTCAGTAATAAACTCGGTGATCACAATTAGCATTTTGTCTTCTTTAGTGCAGATAGCACTTTTCTTTGCTGTTGTCTCTGTACATCCAGATGTGCTCTGACAAGGCATGTCAGGTCTACCTCTGGAGACATGAATATCGATTTTTTAAATGCATGTAGCTATTTCTGATCGTTTCTGTGCTTGCACAGCTGTAGGTATTTTGGGCAGTTTCACATAGGAAACAGAACCTGGTTTTAGCATTTGTTTGGACCCGTTTGTGGATCTCATTCACAGCTGATGTGGTGATGGATGAAGCTGAGGGGCATGTGGGACAGGGGAGATCTTCCTGGATCGTGGCATGACCACATAATCTCTTTTATTAATTAATCAAACTCCATTTTAAGCTGATTGGGTTTATGGTGTACTTTTGTCTCTGCTGTCCTTCCTGGGAGGCTGTCCAAGAAGATGGTATCTTGTAAGGAGCTGTCAACTTCTTAACCTTTGCTATTCCTAGCTAAAATATATAGTAACTTACTCCTTGGCAATGTCAGCCTTAAACTTGAATAATTCTTTCCTCCTGATGTCTACTTCTTTTTCTCCCTATCCCATCCACCCTTACCTCAGTGTTTAAAGATATATCACATAAACCTGATTTTTTGGTTTCAGGGTAATTAGTAATATATTGGACCTATTTTTTTTAAAAAGGAAACCTCAGGTAAGAAGCGTAATATCAACATAAAGTCTAATTTTTATGTCAGTGTTATTTTGGAGTGATTCAGTATATGTGTCTGCAATGTGACTAGAAGGTTGATAAAGTAATTACCGTTTTTATGAATCTTGGAGTTATTATTCCCTTAGTACAAGCCCTTGTAACTTGTCAGCTTCAGGGGGAACATTCATCACAATTTTTTTTATGGTGACATGATATGAAAATGGCTTATGCAAGAAAATTCAGCTTACATGTTCTAATAACTGCTTTCAATTTGTTCTTCCCATCAGGACCATTAATATGCAAATACAATAGAAAATTATGATGTCACATTATAGAGCTATTCACTATATCCTACTTTGTATATGATATTTGCTATTCTTCTGGAAAAATACAAAGTATAGGGAAAAAAATAATGATGACCCTAATCATTGTTCACCATAACCATGATAAAAGAAAGGTAGAAAAGGAAAAATGAATATTGGAAAAAAGAATTAGACCTCTGGGTCAGCCACTGGCAAGCATCCTTTTTAGACAACTGAAATGTGTCAATAATGTCTCTGGAAAGCATTAGTTTATCCATATTGGTTTTCTATTACGTGAGTCAGAAGATCATATTGACACTCAGATTTGTGATTTTGTCTGATTTGCTCCGTTGTACTATTTTGCAATATATGTACATAAAATCATTTTTTAAAATAGTATTCCTGTTTGGCTGCAGCAGTAATACATAAATAGGCTGTTATGCTATTTGTATTGATTTGCAAACTTTAACTACTCAATAAGTATGAAACTTTTAAAGTATTCTGATAAATGCTAATTTAGAATCCATCTTGAATCAGTTAAAAGAAATTTCAAGAAAACTGTACAGGATATGCACAGAATGAGTGCAGCCGGCACAGAATTACCGTGTGTAAAACCCCCAAAAAATACAAAAAGAAGAAAACAGTGTTTCCAACTGCTAATTTGAGATGTCCATCCCTGGTCTCTGTGAATCCACAGACTGTGGCGTAAAAATAATTTGTTGGAAATATCAATAGGCAGTAAGAAAAAGTGGTGTCAAAAACAATACTGGAAAAGCAGTCTTTAACCAGGGGTTCTAACAACCTGCTGCTTTTTAAATTTTCAGAACCACGATACCCTATCCTGATGATGCGCAACTTTCACACGTTACTTAAAAATGTTTTTCTTGGGGTAAGAAAAGCAATGCAAGAAAGGCAGCGCATTAGGTATTGCTACAGGAGAGTTGCTTGAACTTAGAATCAATTTTATTTTAAAACCATATATTAATATAATTTCCGGTTCTGTTTGTTTTGTTCTTTAATAGCCCTACTGGCAGGTGAGCCTGGAAATATCTATCATTTTCTTCTAAGCTTCATCTGATGGCAGTAATTATAACTTTATAAACTCCATCACTGGATCCTCCCTGCAAGACCCAGACACTAATGTGAGATTTATGAAGTATTTAAGTACTCGGTCTAGAACTGAGATCCAACAACCACCCTTCATCGGCTGATTTTTTGGCTAAAGGTCACCCAGACATCTAAAGATCTGCAGGACCTCCTCTCTCTTCTGGAAAGAGGTACCTGGCTCAAAGTGGATATAAGCCTCCTCCAGCATTTATAAAACATGCGGGCACTGGGATCACACCATTATAAACCACATGGGTATTGGGGTCATGCCAGCAGCCAAAAAGTAGTGATTTCCTCTGACAGTCCCATAATCTAGAAACACATACCATTGCAGTAGGGCAAGCTAGTTCAATTTTTTTATTTCATGTGTATTTATATTCCATCATACAATTTTTAAAAGACCATAGATAAAGTTACATAGCATCCTGCAGGATTTCAAGTTTGTTTAAGATGGCAAAAGTTCAGGTCAGGTGTGATTAAAGAGAAGAGTTCAGGTCAGCTGTGATTAATCAGTTGCCTCCTTATTGGACTTAGTGGAAAACACCTGGACCCTGTAAGGATTCAGGAGGCAAGGATGGAAAGAGAAAAGCAGCAGCTTTTATGGTGCTGTAAGAGAAAGCTACTTCTGGGATTTAATGTGGGAAGAATGAATAATCAGAAATATAGAGCTGTGCAGAGTGAACAGGGTGAGTAGTAGAAGCTTAATGATATTTAGATAAAATACACATTTTGGGGGTGAAAGGAGAGAGCCATCTAACTAAGGGTGGCTTTGGGTCTGGGAAAAGAGTGTTGGTTTTTATGCTTAGTGAGGGTGAGGCTGGTAAGGGTCCGGGAACTGAAATGGGAGAGGACGCTTCTTTACAGAAGCCTTGAGGCAGTGATTACACTGAAAGAGTAGCAAACTTTGTGAAGATAAGAAAAGTAAGGCAGGGGATATTGTCTGTGGGGTAGGTCTCCAGCATTTATGCCCTAGGCCCAAAAACCAAGGGGGCTCCAGTGGTCTCAAGTGTGAGAGCTGTTCTGCTGAGAATTTAATGCATTGATACTGTCCATCTTATAAATTATTCTTGAAAATAGGTCTCAGGTTGAACTTGGGGGAAGAGCAAAGATTATTTTCAGTGTTCAGGAAAAGTAACTTGTTGTTCAGGTCTATTGGTAGGAGAAATTTGCTGTTTTCTCACCTGGGGCCTGGGGGAGAGAAAATGGATGTGGGGATACAAGGGGATGGTTTACTTTTCAGGAAGACTTGTGCAAGCAAGTTTAAATACATAGCAGTCACATTGTGTATTATTAGCTATAGTTGAACTGTGACTTCTGAGTGCTGTACAGAAGGCACAACAGCACTGTAACAACTGAAGACACCTAAGTCTGCAAAAGGAAAAAGAAAAAACCTGCCGAGGTGTCACTGGGGTAACTTGGACTAGAGCTGGTGTCGACCCTGGCTGATGTAAGTGGCTTACAAAGCCTTGCAGAGCTGCTTAGGTTTGCAACCTCAGAAATGCTTCTTGATAGTTTCTTTGAAGTTGGCTGTTAAAGCGTGGTGGATTTTGCATGACATGGAACCGGCTCTGAAGTTTACTTGTGTATTGATAAGGCTCCTTGTGAAAAAAAATACTGTCTTTCTATCATTTGGAACAAACCCTATGAAGCATACATAACTCTCAGAACAACTCGGATTAAAAAATACCTGTGTACGTTGTTCTGCTGTGTCAGAGCGCTTTTGCCAAGCCAGACTGTGTCCCTGGTCAAAGCAGAGGAGAATCATTTAGGTTCTTGGATATAAATGGATAGAGAAATGGGATTGACTGTCCACTTGAAAGTGATTTGTGTGTCTGGGTTGCATCAATTCTCTGTTTCCTGAGGTTTGATGCAGCCGCTTTGAAAAGCAACGATAGTTTATTTCTTAGCTTCAGGCACAGTGTGCTGTATCCATACACCTAGATAATAACTATACAAATTTCCAGCAACGATCTTGCTCATATTTCCTTTTATTTTGGAGAAGAGGGAAAGGTAGAAGGCGAAGAGGATGCTGAAATAGCATCATTTAGTCAATCTGGAACATATGTGGGGCGCAGTCCTGATTTTGGTTAGATAAGAGTAAATCACGTTTACTCTTATGGCTGAATATTTTGATTGACGGGTGAACTGCTTTCATTTCCCTGTACTTCTGTATATAACCCTGCATGCTTAGTCTGTCTGTTGTGTAATATTATGGCTTTTTTTTCAAGGGCAAACTTAAATTTGCCTCAGCTTGTTACTCCGTTATATTAAAATAAATGTTTCTGGCAATGTCAGCAAAATACATCAGTCTAATCAGCATCACACAGTGGATCCCTTCTTAATATGAACTGAGAAGTGCTATCTGGTGTTTGGGGCTGGCTGGCAGCCGCAGTGCTACTGTGCAATTTAAAATCCCAGGGTTATGTCTCGGGATGTTGTAGTGTTCCCTCGAGTCCCAGAACAATCTAAATTGCTCTTCTCTTTTTCTACCTGTGCTATTCAGCACTGAGCTTTGTGGGCTGGGGCTAATCAAAAATATGTTTGCTCAAGGGAGAAGGTGAGTTTTGTATCAAGCGCTTCCTTCCTTTTAAAGAAGTTCAACTGACTGATATAGATATATATATAAATTTAAACAGAAGTCATGGGGGAATTCCTTCACCAAAGTGTCTGAAAGCTTCTAAGAAGTTCCAGTTTTGTGCACTGTCGACAAAGGAATATCCTTCAAATGTAGTCATATCTTTCTTTATTTGAAAAATGGAAGTTTATTAAACTTTCAAACCCCAGTTTTCAGTAAATGCAAACATAAATATTATTTAAATTTTAGGAAAAACCCAACCTTTTCAATATACTTTAATTTGAAGTAACAGGATTTTTTAGGCCATTTCTGACCTACTTATCTGTCACAATTAATGCAAGAGGTGTACTCACAAAAGCCAAGGTGGAGCATTAAAAGTGAAGAAGGATCACTCTAATTTGTGCAAAACAGTTGTTGTAAAGGATGTGATAACCACCTTAGAGATATCCCGAGATTATTGGGAGTCTCCAAGAGAAGGCCTGTGTCTCTAATTAGCTGTTAATTAAAATCCTGATTATCTGGCCTGTATCCAGTGGCATTTCCAAACAAGATGATAATGTGATGCCTGTGTAATTGTCATGTTAGAAAACTTTAACTAGATTTCCTACCAGCTCTTGTCATGTAGCTAAACTGCTAAAACCATTTTTTTTTTTAATTTTCTAAAAGATGGGTGTGAAAAGGCCGGGGGGAAATATGTTTTAAAAAAACAAACTGAATGGATTAAATGGTCCCAGGTCATTGTATCAATGTAACATTTTTTCCTTTGTCTCTGCTTCTCTTGGAGTTGTTTCTTCCTTGCACGTAGCTCACGTTTGAGTCGGGTAAGAGCCTGTTAGCAAGTGAGAAATATCAAGGTTCCAAATGCAAAATACTGAGGCTTCAGCTGCAGAGTTAATGTAACAAGAGGTTGGCAATGGGGAACAGTCTGGACCTCCCTATATATTGGACTTTGTGATAACAGTGTATTTTGAGATTCTGTTTCCTACCTCAAAGCCTTTGCCCCTTGGTTGCAGAGCTAATGTGAAGGCTGCTTTAATGCAGCCTGTATAATTCATTGAGCTTTTCTCCTTTCAGCAGCTGCCAGTATCTTTCATCATCTGGTCCTTGGGGAATATAACGTAGTGCAGGGTACTGTGTTTCCGTTTGCTGATTACAGCGGTCCTGACGTTACTACACAATCTGGACGTGTTCTGAAGTGTTACGTGTTGTATGTTGTTCTCCGTGATCATAGCTTTAGGAGACAGGTCAGCAGCATGCTGCCATAATGCACGAGAGATCATTTGCTTACAAAATTTGTTTCCTGATGGCTTAATTATAAAGGAAAGTGACTTTCGGTAAGGAGCAGAATAACTTTATAGAATCGTAGGCTCAGTGGTGACTTACCACCAGCTATTTTTAAGCCTAGGTAACTTGTTGGTATTTTCAACTTACATTTTCTTTATAAGAACCACCATGAGTGAAAGCTTTAAAAAAAGAAAAAACCAAACAACCCAAAAAAGCATGTGTGTGCCATATTTGTAGAGTTTTAATTTATTACAGTTAGCTATTGCTAGCGTTTTACTCATTTTAATGACTGAAAGGACTAATCAAGTATTTGTTTTTGCAAAAAGTCCGTAAATGCCGTGTCCAAGTGATTTGTTCCCTTCCGTCTGTAATGGAAGATGATTTTCTTTGGCCATTAATTCTTGTTGATTTCTTAAGATAGCTTTCACAGGTTTATTAAACTTTTCCATTAACTTTTCTCAGAGAGGTTTGAGCATCCTCCTGGAAAGATGATAAAGAGGTGTAACTGGAAAACAAGTTAGACTTTTCAGTGTAGTTGTTGGGTTGTTTTTATTGTTATTCAGTAATTGTTCAATGCAAAATTGTCTGAGTCTTCCTAGAAGCGGAGACCAGAGCTCAGTCCTGACACGTGGTCTGACGGGCTCCTTGGTGCAAGTGCTCTCTCTTGTCCAGAGAAGCTTGTGTTACCAGCCATGTGCTGACCCGGTGTCAGAGGAAGAGTATGGAGTCCCTAGCCAAAAGCCCTAGTTTGGTTGTTCCCCTGGGAGATGGAAGTTTTGGGTGAAGTGTCTGTCTTAGCCGAGAAGTTTGAGATGTATGTCAACTGCTTTGACGTACATACTGTAACCATTTGGCTGCTATGAAATGGCCCTCCAGCATGGTTTGATAGGAAAAAAGTAAGGCATTTTTTGTTATTTATCTAATGGATGTTGATACCGTCCTCGAGGAGAGGGCTCCAGTCTGTGACTTTTGTGTGGGTGGGGGCACGTACCAATGTATTCAATCAGAAGTACCAGCTCCAGGAGGAACTAGACTTCAAGCCCATATGGGTAGCATTTTTCATTAACTTTAATCCTAGGCCAGTCTTTCTACAGTGTGTATCCCTTTGAGCACCAGCATTGGAGTTGTTCAAGTGTCCCTGTGTGCTATACAGAGACCCGCTCCCTTAGCTGGGGATTTCTGTCTCCACTGCTCTGGACCCTTTTTGTGGCATCCCTGATATCACTAGCAGCGACTGAGACTGCATAAAGCAGCATCTTCTGGCTCTGGGCATGGTGTTGTTACTGGTTCAGTATGGTTTTGTTTCTCTAGAAGAGTGTGAGCAGTGCTGGCAGCAGGAATCAGAAGCTGATACACTCGACTGAATGTGAGCGCGTTTGCCCTGCTCATGTCCTTGGGTTTCGTAAAGCTTGTAACGAATAGTCTGAGAGGCCAGATCTCTTCCCGCCACTGCTCCCCAACTAATTTCTCTAACGTTCAAGTACTGTTAATCCTGTTAGTCTTAGTTTGGAAAGCATAAGGCATTTACTTTTCATCTATTCTCCCTTTTTTAACTTTTTTTTTTAAAAAAAAACCCTATTAAAATGAAATAAGAAAGTTGGTTTGCTTTTTCACCTAGCTGTAATGATAAAGTGCCATTCTGTAAATGAAGACAGCGGTGGTGTCAGGAGCTCGGTAAGCGTATGCGGTGAGGGACGGATCCATTTGCTCTGTTCACCGTGGTTTTCTGAGGCACTTTCTAATGCACCTTTACAGATAAACCCGGCTGTTCGTGCACTGAAAGCTGGCAAGTGTTAATGTCATCTTGAGCAAAGCTCTTGGCTTATTTTATGCTAATCGTATGAAAGTTTTATAAAAATAACAGGTTTTGTATGTAATTTTGCTAAGGGGAAGATCCCAACCCTTTTGAAGTTGGTGGCAAAATGCCATTGGCTTGTTCAGCCTTTAAATCTTCCATGTATCAACAAGACCGTACAAGTAAATAACCCTTTTCCGTGACTTTGACTAAACCTCACTACACGCACACAAGTTTTGCAGAACATGTACTATTTATACGTTGAAGAATTCCAATTTTCTTCAAAGCCAGATCTTCTACAGTGTCATACAATTACTTTCACCTGCGTGTATGCTTTTACTTCCAGGACTTGCCTTAAATGTGTTTAAAAGATAGGAAGGAATTTCTACCAGGAGATAGCATGAAAGATCAAATGTTTTCCCTGTCTTCATTTTCTTTATCTCTTTAGAAGGCTTAGAGACAGCAGCTGGTAATTTGGGGTCTACATTTTTTAAGAACTTCAGCCCCCAGCTGTTCCCATTACCAAACCAAGCCTTCAGAAAAACGTGGTCACTTCATAAGGGTGTCTAACAAGAGCTGTCTTCTTTTGGACAAAAAAAAAGCTGTTCATCCTTAGCTTCTATTTAAATAAAAATTGAAATAATCTAAAAAGAGGAAAAGCAACAAGGGAATAATATTCAGCAAACATGGAATATATATAAGGGAAGTAGCCCATCCAGTAGGATTATAAATGAGAGAGGAAAACATGGTTTTGCCTGGCTTCGTCCTTGTGCGCCCGAGTAATTAAAAGGGGGCAGCAGGCTTGGGTTTGGCAAACGGGAGGAGTGCGTGGTAGCAGCACTGAGGGGGTTTAATCCTATTGTTAGAGTTCATAAAAGTCCTTTCCTGAGTCTAGTTTGAGAAAACGTTACACGATCCCCTTGGTGGCTCGTGACAAATAGCTGCAATTGCAAACAGGTCGCTGGTTGTTTAAAAACAAGACATGAAGCTTGTGTGGAGCAAAAATAGCGAGTGTCTGCTGGCTTGTGAAAGCTGAATTTGGAGGAAAGTGAGGATTTTCACTCTGAATGTGTTCTCACGCTGAATTTATCACATACCACGTTCCTCCTCTTCATCCTCCCCTTCATCTTTTCTCTCAATGATACTAAACAAAACACCATCAACGTTTCTTAGAACTAAAAATGTTTGCCACCACTCTAGCATTTTACTTAAACAAGAAATGTGGTTTAGTTTCCTTAGATGGAAGACTTGTTTCCTTGCATATGGCTCCTTAAATTTTCCTGTAGTATCAAAAACCTATTAAAAATTAAATAGACCTTTTAAAAAGGCAATCTAGCTTTTCATAGCTCTATTCCCCAAATTCATCCTCTTTGCACAGCAGCTCCCAGCCTTGTCTCGATGGCATCCGTCGCTGCTTGGCGCTGGTAACCCTGGCTGCCTGGCTGCTTTCACAGCCAAGGGACTGGTCAAATGGGTCTGCAAGTCCTGGGCTGTGTAACTCTGTGTAAATTCAGAAAAGCAGGATAATGAACAGTTTTAATTCTGTTTCCATTTGAGCTTCACTTGTGTCCTTATTGTTCTCCCACATTGCTTTGCATAGTATCTGCCCTGTAAAATGTAGTCAATAAAGACATTAAATGCACTTAGATTCACTGCAGATATTAAACATGTAAGTTTGAAGCTGGTGGGAGGAAGAGCAAGTGACGTTGAACTGTTTTCCTCTTCTTTCTGGAATGGCACTACTCAAAATTTCCAGAAGGCTTAAGGAAGAAGCTAATATTTTAATTGTCTTGTATTTCTCCAGCTGAGATTAATAGCGCTGTCAGCGCATGAGATGACGCAAAGCTGAAATACACGCAGGAAAATGCATGGCAAGAAACACAAAGGCTCACTGATTCACTCTGAAGGGCCAAATCCTGTGCCTTGGAGTATGTCACTGGCTCTGTGGTGTGGAGATTTGCAGCCAGCTGGTCATGGTTATGTTATATTGCAGTTGGAGTAGATGATTGTGGTAGGTCCCTTCCAACTCAGCTATTCTATTCTATGTCACCTACCCTCAGCTATAATATAAATGTGTGTGTATATACATAAATATAAGAACTTTCTCAGTAATTCCTAGTGGAAAATCCATAACTTCTGTGGAAGGAAAGCAGATTTATAACTGGGTCCCTGTGCCTGAGTCACCTGCCAGGGCAGGAAGGGGAGCCTAGTAGCAGGTACCTTCCACTTAACCGAGGGGGTTTCAGGTGGGTTTGAAGCTGAAACTTCAAAGCTGAAATGTTGATCTGCTCGTTTCACTTGTAACCCTACTTCTAGATCTGGTGCCTCCATTTCTTATGCTGAATGGTTCCCCGTTCTAATTACTGGTCTGCTAGCATGCCTATGCATCGTTGCTTACATTATAAACCTGAAGGACACCACAGCTAAGTGGGAAGAAGTGTTGCCCTTAGATTTGTGGGTTTTTTCCACTCTAATGTGGGAACAAATTCTTCATGTTTTCTCTTAGTGTACACTGGGAATAAAAAAAAAATACTATTGTAAGGGAAGAAATATTAATAACAGAGAAAGAAAACATCAAAATTTGCTATTTGGTGTTTGCTCCTCTGAGTGTTTTTAAGGTTGTCAGCTGGCACGGGGTGTTCAGCCCAAACAGATGTCCCTCGTCTCAACTGGAGACTGAAAGCAGAGGAACGAACTGGATTTTCTTTGCTCATATTTCTCATGAGAGAGAAAGTGATGTGAAACTTAGTTTCTATATTACCAGAGAGAAAACAGCTGTTTCTGTGAGCTTGGGCTACAGATTTCCAGTCATCTTTCTGCTTACCACTGCATCTAAGCCTCGCTGCCAGCGAATGCCGGTGGCTGGTACAGCGCGTGGTACGTGCAGAAGGACACAGCAGAAGGTGGGGAGAGCTGGCGTTTGTGGGTGCCTTATGGCCTCAATATGGGGTATTAGATTTGTTTGTGTAACTACTGGATTTTGTAAATTGAACTTACACTTGAGGTAATGCTCATCTCGAAGTCTCTAGCAAGTATGTGTAAGAGCGTTGGGGTTTTTAATAATATGTGCAGCTAATTTGCATCTCTTATTCAGAGGACTAAGCAGGGTAAGATATGGTACAAACGTTTCCTGTACTTGCTCTTGGAAATGGACGTTGTCAAAGATCTCTTGGAACAAAGGAGGAAAAGATAGGCTACTTAGAAATAATAAAATATAGCTATGCTTGTATTTTATTTGTCATTTTAGGAGATGACGGGATGAATCTGTGGAATTATGCACATTATTGTGAAGAAGTCCTAGTTATAGTCTTCTGTTTTTCTGCAGTAGGAGAGATGGATGTGTGCTTAGTCTCCTGGTTTCATTTACCCTGGTGAATTCCAGTCGTGATTCATTCTCATTAATGAGATCAAAGCACAGAGTTCCCCTTGCACTACCTTGAAGGTGTTAATTGCTTCTCCAAAATATATGTATGTTGGCAAACCCACAGACCTTCATTTTGGTTTTGCAGGTGCTTAACCAACCTTTGAGCTTGACAAAAATATTATTCATTTTATTGCACTTCATGCCAAATGAATCGATGAGAAATTACTCTCCAGCTTAGCTTATGGGAGGTAGCAGCTCTCTGCGAGCATAGCCAAAGGTCAGTCCCGGGCTGGGTGTGGGAGCTGATGTAGGACATGCTGATAGAGATAAGGGTGATGAACTTTCATTTTCTAGCCTGACAAACTGAGAGGGCGGTAGAACCGATAGGATAGTAATGTAATGCCTTTCTAAATGGGCTTAAATAGGATTGGCGCTGAAAAGGTGCTGGCAAATTATGGCATATTCACTTCTACCTTTGTGAAATGTATTCCAGTTCATCTAAATTGGTTTTGACTGGTACTGTGAATCAAAAAGGTTGATCTGTAGGGCAATTATTTTCTTTAACTTAAACAGTTCAGACTGTGGACAATGTTATGCTTAAAATAATTAAAAAAAAAAAAAAGAAAAGAAAAAGGCTTGTCCAGTTGTTTCATAATGCAAGTTAAATTCCAGCAGATGTGTATTGCAGGTGTAGATGATCAACGCTTTATGACAATCCTGTTTCTAATTTTCCTCTAATTTCCTTGATTGCTTATGAGTTAATTGTGTGTGTAGTGATAGGAAGACTTCAGAATGCTGCTTCATCAGTTAATTAAGAATAAATCAACACATTTTAAAAGGTGGTAAAATAGTTTTAGACTTTTGTTTATGTTTTGTTGTGGTAACTGCTTTTTTAAATTTCGTTCTTTTTTTTTTTTCCTTCTGAACTTGGTGCTCTGCAAACCTGATGTGTAATTGACAATTGGCTACTGAATTGGAAGTTAACTGATTAAACAACTGTTAGCATGCTAATTATGAGATACTTTTATATTTCTGAATCTCTCAAACATCTTGCACTGCTTGTATAAAGAATACTGAGACTGAGCGATGCTTTGGTTTTAGTTCAGTAAGGAGTTTACACGAGTATAAATATAATTGCACCTCTTTTTGCCAATTGATTTTATTACAGTGCTTAATGGTTTGTTGAATAGTTTATAGGATAATGAATGTCATTTCCTTGTATTATACTATAAATAACTTGGCAAATTTTTAATTAGGATAATCATGGTAGCTTTCTCTACTGCTGTAATCAAGCTTTACTTTTTGCATCCAAGAACTAATGTACATCTATATCAAGTTAGACCAATTATGTTTTTCTAGAGATTACAAGTTTTTTGTTGATTGTGCGTTTGGGTTTTTTTTTAATAGCACTTCCCTTCTTGAATCTTGGCTCTGCTTCTGTTGAAATGATAATTAGCTCCATTGGATGAGTTTTAATTACGTTAATATTCCGATTAGAAGAATGAAGAGGACAGAAGTTTTGTTCCATGAAAGATTTTGAAGTTTGGCTGTCTGCAGCGTTTGAAGAAAATCAGGCACTTCCTTGTTTAGTGTATAAAGAAATTTTAAAAACCACTAGTAAAGTTAAATGCTCACTTTGGTTTCAGTTGTAATCTTAAAGCTTATTAACAGTCTTAAAAATTAAAAATACAGAAAAAGAGAAGCAATTCAAGCAAAAGATTGAAAGTACTCCAAGTACCACATGGAGCGATCTCCAGTTTGGGGGAGCCTGATGTGCAAGCCCGTATCTCCAGCACGGCTCGGAGGTGCCCAAGGGTGCCCAGCTCCTAAGGGCTGGCAGGACGGCATGCCGTGCCCACGGGCCCACCCGATGCTGTTATCCTGACTTTGGAAAGCATTTCCATGGCCGCAGCACTGTATATTGTGAAGGAATAGTTTTCATTTGCTTCTCTGGCCACCTCTGCTTTGTTTATTGCCTGTATAATGTTTACTCCTTATGTGGTTAATTAGCGTATGATTGGACTTTACAAAACGGGTTTGGTACCAAGGTAGTGCTGTGGATCTTCCACTGACAAGAGTCACCCAGATGGGAGTTTTGGCCAAGTAAATACTACAAATTTATACAGACACTTCATTTTTGCGTGGAATCGTACACTGTCAATTCAGTGGGATTCTTCTTTACAGCCAGGATTTCGGTAGTGCAGCACAGGGTAGATCTGAACCATGCTGCTATACCGGCAGGTGGATGAAGCCTTGAAGTCAGTGGGAAGCAATGTGCAGCTGCAGATGGGAGTTTCAGTTAATATCTCAATTTCAGTTACTTTCTTCTGCTTTCATAGTTTGGAGATCAACCTGAAGAGGACAAAAGTGCTCAGGGCTTCTTCAGTGCCTTGAAAAAACTACATTTACGTCCTCAGCTAAGATTGTCAAGAGCTGAAAGCCTTAGCAAGCTGTGTTGTGATTCAAGAGTGAAATATTGTTCTGTGTTTGATGACTTGTTACCTTCTAGAGCTCTTCTGGAGGGATGATCTAATGAGTTGCACATGAGACAGCAGCACAGATACTGGTGGTTACTGTTAAATCCCCCACCCCGTGCACCTCTTGTGCTGTTGTACCTTGAACATGTTCTCTTTGGAGTGTTGCAGAAGTTACTGGTTGGCAATTTTTTCAATTAAGTAGACTTAATCAGAAAAAAGCCTGTTTGTCAAAAAGTGAAACATCTTGCATGTTTGTGGAAAGCATACCACTTCTAGTGAAACTTTTAATTAAGAAGAGGGTCCTTGGGTTCATGAAGGAATTCTTGACGAGAAAAAGATTCTAACTCTAATTTTGCTCTTTTGAGCAAGAAGCAGTTTTCTACCACCTACAACTTCATAAAACATTCATGAAGTTTCTGTCTTACCATATTGCTGTATTGTAAACGATGATAGATTACAGAAAGGCCAACTCCTCTTCTCCACAGAAACCAGCAGCTTGGACAGATTCAAATTTGCTGTTTCCTATATTACTTTTGTAAAAGTAACAGAGGGACCTAGTTTACGTTAAGGGCTGCCTGGTTTCATGCTTCTACTATAGCTGACAATATAAATACCCATTTCCTTGCTAAGATTTGGAAGTTGTTAATGTGGCTTTCGCTGCATTGCAGAAGGTTTCTAGCTCTGCGGCCACAACACAGCTAACATGCAGAGCTCTAGCTGCTTGCTCGCTGCAGTTTTGCAATTATGTCATCAAATACAAATCTAAACATATGGTCATTTCTACAAAATACAGAGCCTGAGAAAACTGGAGAGAGCAATGATGAGTCGGAAAAAAATCTAGTGGAAATACAGAGTTAAATGTCAATGTCTGCATTGTGCCTACTTAATATTTCACAGGAACGCTGTCAACTTGTTATAGAGCCCAAAGGATTTATACATTTTTCTGACAGATGATCATGATTCCCATCAGTACACTTAATGCCAACATCTGTAGGGTTCCACCTAATTTGGGAAACAAATATATTCTGTCCTCGTCAAAACAGAATACTTTGTATGTTCCAGGAAATGCTTATTACTTTAGGGTCATTGCAATTAAGTGGAGGACAGATTTTTAAAGGGGTACGGCACGGTAACATTATGCTTCCCTTTCGGTTGCTGTTTTTAAATGTGAGTTGGCTGATGCCAGCTTCTGGTCTCCGTAATGCAGTGAAAAAATGCTATTGAGAATAGCTCTGAGTAAACACATTAAATTGAAGTGTAAACATGCTCATTAGTACAGACTATGGAAAGTTTTGGTCATACTTTCTGTGCCTTATATATAGTACATTCCCAGCATTCTTGATCTATAACAGCTTTATATTCCATTCATAACTTTCTTTAAGCTCCACTGTAATTTTTTAATTTATTTATTTGTTTTATGACTTTATTGGTCCTTAGGGAAAGTCTCTCAAAATCTAGCTTTTCTAACCTTCTTAACATTAAATCATGGCCAGCTTAGATACTAATGCACAAGGACACCTGTATAAACATTCCTTTTTCCTTTGTCTCTTCTAACATCTTTATAGATGGTGAAGATATTCCCATCAGCCTTTGTTTCATTCTGCTAAATAAATAAATTTCACTTGATCTCTTCTCTGGGTGATCTTCATTCCCCAGATCATATTTCAGCAAGCTGGATTTCTTAATTATTTATGTGAGTGTACTAACACTCAAAGAAAAGTTATACTTCATGTTTTGCATCAGTTAGTTTTGTATATACAAATATAGTTGATATATCAATGTAACATTACTGCAAGTAGAAATAGAGCTTAGTACTCTTCTTCTGCGGAAAGGACACCAGAAAACGAAGGGAAGACTTGTCTGTCTGGGTTAATGATATAATTGCATGCCTAGAGGAGGTAAAGCATCACCAAAAAGTCTGAAAAAGGACAACAGAACTTCTCATGAACTATTTGAAAAATAATAGAAAGTGCAGAAAGTGGGAAATGTTAGCTTGTATCTAAGAGGTCGTTACTTTTGGAGCACTCATAAAATGACTTTCCTATAATACGTGTAATTCTGCAGATTTTTCTGTTATTCAGGAACTTTTTGTTTTCTGTAACTTCCAAGTTAAGTAAAGTAACTATCTAGGTTACGTCCAGTGTTGCTGAATTTTAATTTATGCAGAGCTTAAAGCAGTTACCTTCAGGGTTGGGGAAAAAATAGGAATTTTTCATGAAGTGGTCTCTTTTATGTTGGTGCTGTTTGACCAAAACCATGATTAGAAAAGCTTAGAAGGATTTTTACCTGCCACAGGATGCTAGTTGAGATATTTTTTAAATAAAATGTTTGCTTTTGAATGATAAATGTACTATTATGTACTGAAATGTCAGCCTTAAGATTGTCTTGGTCCTGTGTTCTTTCGACAAGACGAGGAAGCACAACAGTGTCTATCAGTGAATCTGATCAGAATAAAAATGAACTTGGAAGCCAATAAAGTGAGTCTAAACCACTTTATTAGAAGCAGCATTGAGTTAAACAGGGCCGATACTGCATTTAGTTTTGAATGATGAATAGGACTTCAGTTTCAAAGGTTATTTTCTCTGTCTACTTGATGCAAACTTAGCGTAGCACTGATAAAAGGTTCCTTCTGACTCGCCCGATTCCTCTGCGGATTTTAGATGTGCAGAGGTCCAGTTTCTAAGTGTATAAAAGACGTTTCATACAAGCTAGTAACTCCTTGGGCTGCTCTTTGTTTTGCCTTCATCCTGATAATTTTTAATATTTTTAGTTGTCTCTCTTTTCATCTTTTTCTTGTCTGCCTTATCTCCAACATCATTTCATCTTGGTTTTGCTTCCTTAACAACAGTCCCATGGTACTGTTGGCCTTTTCCCTCTTGAAATGAGAGAAACTTCTTTCTTCCCAGTGGCTTTTCTGGGGCATCACTATGTCACTGGTAGAAATGAGAGGGGAGACGGTGCCAGCGATGTGTTTGGGCCAATGCAGAAAACCCTGAGGACCATACGTCTTTGTTGTCCTTGCTGAGGTCAGGCACGGCAGGGGAGTGAAACCCTGAAAAGCAATGTTAAGTCCCAGTCTGATTGTCAGGCTAGGGGAAGGTTCGTAACGATCCCAAGGGTGAAATTAAGACACAAACGAGGTCATATGCCGCCAATCAGATGTTTTATTGGGTAAATATAAAAGAGTAAAGCGATAGGAAAGGCAGGAAATATTAGGAGGAAATTAAGCAAGCGTTCAGAGAGGTAAGCAAAGGATAGTCACCACCCTGGATCCAGCAGCGTCCCATTGGTCCTCAGTCTTCAGTTCTTTGGTGGTGGATGGCCACACTCAGGTTTCGTTGTGCTGTCTTTTATCCAGTGTTGGAGAGGGAGTTTGCCCTCTCGTTTCGGTTTGGTTACCCAGAGCAACATCACCTACTCCACACATGCACATCTAATCACATTGTTGGTGGGCAAGTGGCCTGGTCCAGATACCAATTGGTGTCCTGCTCTTGGTGGCGCCTGATAAGCCAAAGAATGGCCTGCTGCTTCAGCAAGTTTGCACAAGTTTCCTTGCAAGCTAGTGGCACTTGATAAGCCAAAGAATGGTCTGCCCTCGGGTCTTATCAGACAGAAGAGTGGTCTGCTGTCCAGTCTTATCAGATAACCACACCCAAGCAAGCTTTGAGACAATTGTTCTTAACACTTCAGTCTCTTACAAGCAGTTCTCAGGCAAGTGTCCGATAAAAGCCTTAAGGACCTGATTTTTCTGGGGTAAAATCAGTGGAGTTTAGTGGTGGACTTGGCGGTGGTAGGTTAACGGTTGGACCTGATGATCCTAAGGGTCTTTTCCAACCTTAACAATTCTATGATTCTATGAGTTTGGAATAGTTCTGTGGAAACATGGATTTATAACTCATTCATATTTGTAAAGCATGAGAGATTTTACTTTTTCTCCGTAGTGCTCACAAATACACAAGTATTTCTGCTGCAGAAGGTAAAATTCATTTGGAACGGCAGATAAACCTCTGTGGGAAGTTAAACTGGTTGCACGTCTGCCGAAAGAGGGAAGCTATGGAGCTGGCTCTACCTCCTCGCTCCTCAGGCTGCGTTGTGTCATGCCCCTTTTAGCTAAAATGGGTTCACGGTGTGATATTTCTGATTGAACAAAGGCAAGGGGAAGTGCTGCCTGAGGTCCAGGCTGGGCTAAAATGCCGCTCTGATGCGGGTCTCCATCAACACGGCAGGAGGTGGAAAGAGAAAAAGTGATCCGACTGGCAAATATAAGCCAATGGCCAAGACGGTTTAAAAATGATTTCTTCTGTGAAGCATAACATAGATAGTTTGCACGTTTATGCCTCAGTCCAGGGGGATGACGGGAACAGTGTGCGGAGATCTGAACAGAGCCTTGAACCTTAAGCTGCTCGGGCCATGAGGTACAACTGACCTGGCGCGTCCTCAGGAGGCCTCACGCTGCCCCCTCCAGTGACTCCTTAAAACACATTAGTGTTCCCGGCTGGAGATTTTGGGAAAGTCATGACCACCTGTGTTTGACTTAGCATCTTCTCTGTCATATTCCAATAGCAATGATAAAAAAGTCCTTGGTCCATTTAGCAAAGTAGTGAACAAAATATTGTGTGACTAGGGCATCTTATCCTATTTTTATTCTGAGTTGTGTCTTGGGCTTCAAAATTACGAATGTTTTGATCAACTGTTTGTAATACTACAATTCCATCTTCTTCTATTTCCTCCAAAGGCCAGTTTCCAAATTGCTTTTAAGTATCCGGTCATTCTAATGTGTGTGTCAAGGGATCTTCAAAATAACTCAATACAGGTGGTGTGAGTTTAAAAAAAAGTCTTCCCGTGTGTATGCAGCTGCATTCATCACCTTAGGTCTTCTTCAATATTCATGTCTTTTACCTGGAGTACTGCTTTTGTCCTCAGTGATAACGTGATTTTCTTCAAAATGAAACATAGAGTTTATTTTTCTCGTCAAATCGCCCTTAAAAATCTCTTGGATTTTTTCTGCTATTTGTATCTTCCAGGATTTGAGCACTTGTTGATGCTTAAACTTTCTTTATATTTATGATAGTGATCATTACTAGGTAGCAAATAACAGAAAAATATGTTTTCTTTGTGCAGATGCACAAAGCAGCTTTCAAAACATCTTGTGTATGTTGCTGGATCTTACCTAGTGTTTCCTCCTAACCCATCATAAATTACTTTAGTTTCACAATGCGGTCTTTGGAAATATATCCGAAACCATTGCTGCTTTTTTTTTTTTTTCTTTAATGCCACTGCAAAAAATGAATCTTAAAAAAAAAAAAAATTTAGAGTGGGATTGGATGGGAAAAAAAAATCCTGTATTGTTATCAGTCAAATAGAAGGTAAATGATGAAAAACTATTAATTTATTAATTCCTAAGCCTCAGTTTAGTTAGACTTGGTTCAATCAATATCAGTCTTCTGGTATCTGAACTAGTTTGCTTATATTTTAAAGAAACTGGTTGCAATGTGATAATTGTTTTTTATACTAATCAGCCCACAATGGCTTCATGAGAAATACATTTGAATAACTTAAAATAGTCATCAGAACAAAAGTCAAAAGCTGTGTTAGAGAAAACATGGACTTCTCTTAAGGTGATAAGATTAATTTCTCTGCTGATCTCGTAGTTTAGGTAGATGAAAGGCATGGCTGAGATGGCAAGGGAGGAGTTCCTTCCAGCCGTGATGGTCTGTAAGTGCACTCAACGGTGAAGTCATACAACGTGCTTAATACCAGTTTGACACAACTTCACGGGCTGATTTAATTGCAGTCCATAAGTGATGGTGTAATCGTATCTCCAGTTCAATTAAGGAACAAGGTTTTTACCACACTTCCTAAGTGGAAGTAAATACACAGGTCTTTGGAGCTATCTTAGGAATTAGTGAGCCTTAGTTACTGGTGCTTGAACACATTTCAGTGAGCCATATCTATATTTTTTAATCTTTTTTTTTAATAGATAAAAAAAGAATAGGTGCCACCATTCTGCTACAGGTGTGCTTTCTGTCAAATGGCACTTTAAATCTACTTGAGCATCATTATTGAAGAGACTCAAACAGTTTAGATCTTAATTGATATTAATAGGAATAACCCTCAATGACGTGAACTTGGCAAGCCAGGAATTGCAGCTGTTCTCAGCAGCAGTGGCAGTAACAAAGATAATTAATTGTTTTTCCCTGGAAGATATATTTAGATTGTACGATCTAAATATTCCATTCCCTGAGCCCTAATTCAGGCTTGTATTTGTTCTGCAAATACAGTAAGTGAAACTAAAGTTAATGTTTTTTGATTGTCACACCATAATATGAGCTATTGCAATTATTTTTAAGAAATAAAATATTCTAAATATTTATTACACAAGCCTTCAAATGATAACTTGAATAGTTAATACTGTACATGAATTTATTAGCATAAATTAAGTACTAATTTGTTTAGGGTTTTTTTGGGGGGGGAAGCTTTGTAAGAGTTGGTTTATAAGAGTTGGTTTGTAAGTTGGTTTATATACTTCAGCTGGCCCCAGAAGTAATTTACAAAGGGTATCATATTGAATACAGCAGAGCATGTGCTCCTGGCAGAGTTTTAGACAAAAAGTATTCTTGAGTGAGCACAGCTTCGTTTGCTGAGAACTCACAGTCAGCATTATAATCCTCTAGGTTATTAAAGAATATGTCAAGGCTCAGTCTTGAAGTGCGCAAGGATGCATTAATGGCACTGTCAAATGTTAAAACCCATCGTGCAAGAGACCTCTGCTTGGGTTATTGATTGCCAGGCTTTAAATTCTTTAAATTTCGCTTAAAACATTGTTCTGAGTGCTAACAAATCTTGATGGGTACTTCCCCCAAAGATAACCCCAAATCGCGATGACCATTGAAGCGCTTGGGACCTGGGAGGGAGCGAGATACCGGAGCTGTGCTTGCGTGAATGCCTCCTGCATCCCCGTCTTCAGGGGTGTTGTATCGTGAGTGGGCTGCGTGCTTGGGGAGTATTTACTTCTGGTCCTGGTTCTTGAAGCTGTAACAGATACACCCACAAGAGTGTATATTCATATGCTTTAAGTGTGTGGGTTTTATTAACACTTATTTTAATAGGGATTGTAAAACTCACACATTTAAATGCTGTTCTATAAAGCGACGTCGTTCTGACTGAGGGTTTCTTTCACCAGTTATTTATTTCCACAATACGAAGTCGCTAGTGTGGGTATAATTTTGTCTACACCAGTAACATCCACCCTGTAAATGCAGCATTCATGGGATGCTCTATGGCTCGCTACGATAGTAATTTCCTATTACAGGTTTAAAATCTGTGTGTCTTAAAAAACAGATAGGAGCCGCGGGGTGGGAGCTGCCGCCGTCTGTGCTGGGCTGGTGGTGGGGGCGGCGGTGTGGGCTCTTACTGAGGCAAAGCAGGCGCCCTCCAGCAGCTCCACAAACACGTCCCTTCATAGTCAACATAGGAGGCTTTATTTCCCCCTAAACTAATATGGCACTAAACCACCAAACTAAACATTTACCTTTGTGATGTAAATATTTCCTAAGCTGAGCTTCTATCAAATCGTGCATTTATTTGCACTGCTGGGTGAGAGATACAGACTTTGCAGCAGGAAAATCTGTCGCGTATGAATGGGATGAAGCTCTTTTTTCACTTGCATCTTAAATGAAATCTAAATTATACATCATGCCTTGCATACAGCAAAAGTAATAGGTATAATGAAAAAATGATTGCATGTGATCAGTGGTAGTAGTGATTTGAATGTTTTGTCCTGTATCTTTCCTTCAGCCTACTGCCCAGAAAAACTACTTTGTTAGTGTATTGAAAGAAGTTACTTGAGTTCATCAACCGAGATATTTCAAAACCCCATTTCTCTGGATCTCCCTGTGTTATTCTGACCATTCTATGGCTGGAATATCAGTTGCTTAGGATGCAGATTAAAAATATTGCACAATCTAGGCTGGCATTCAGGTCTGCCTCTTTTCAACAACAGTGGATTTGAGAGGTAAAAGTGCTTTTGCTGGTGTCCTAAAGTACAGCGGACTGCTCTTAATGAATCTCCAGCTGGGGGAAACTTAGAAATATGGTGCCATAAATAAATAATAAAAAAAAGTTATCATTGTGATCATAGATCAGGCCAAACCAGCTCTTTCTGGAGTGTGTGTACGTACACATATGTTACTGAGGAATCATAAAGATTGCGTCTGCTCCAGTGATTTAGCCCAGTCACCGAGGTTCTGTAGAACAGCTGCAAAGAATAACTAGCGCAGCACCAAAGAAACAGCCTTCTCAGTAATTCCCTGACTCGAAATCACTCGCAAGTAAAATCATTCTGTTGCGGAGCTCCAAAGCCGCGTCTGTCTTCTGGGGAGAATTGACTGGTCATATGGTTCTGCATCTCTTTCTTTCCTGCTGCTAGAATATAATTAAAGTTGCTAAAAATATATGCTTCCTAATATTGTCTTTTCTGTGTAAGCATCTGCTATTATTCTATTCTCACGGGAGGGCATGGTATAAGGATGAATGCTACTTAACTCTGTTAAGTGGTCCATACTACGTAGAAATGTGAGAGTTCTTTATTTATGGCCTGATCTAAAGTCCCCTGAAGTCTTTAAATCATTTAAAAAAAAAAACAAAACCAAATCAGAGGAACCTGCTGGCTTTGTTAGTTTTACAGAAGTATTTTTACCCATCAGATGAGAGGAGACTTCTAAACTGTGAACTACCAGTTTCTTGCTAGCCTGCGAGAATTCACGTTGTTAGTGCTAAGGAAATTAGTAGAACAAATGGGGGCATAATTACTGCACTTTTACAATACTGACATCATACCTAATTATGGTTTAATCTACAGAACATACTGTTTGTTTAATAAGTCCCAGCAGAGGTAGTTCAAGCATATGTTTTCATGTCACCTGGAGGTAGCTGGGAACGACTGTGGTAACGCTGTCAAGAAAGTGACGGTTTACAAGATTTTACGTATTTTACAGTATACGGCATGGCTCACTGTCGATATGCATGAAATCACTTAAAGGTAAGCAGTAATAAGCATTTAGAGCCAAAGTAGCTCAATGCAAAGAGTGTCTTTGTTCCCCTTTTTGTGTGGTAAAACCAAGGCATAATTTTCTCAGCGCAATCTCAGCAGCTAGCGAAGCTGGTAATAAAATCCTCAGCATCCCTCCTGCTGAACTGAGATCTGGGTATTGCTAATAAAGGTTAAACATCGATCATCCTTTTGACCTGCTAAAATGATGATATCTGCAGGTTTTACCCTGAACTTACTACCCGAGGATGTCTTTTTCCTGGTTCTTCTTTAAAGCTGGCCAATTTTTCCTGAATATGAAGCTCTTGGTTTCCTCTCCTGTCTCCTCAGCCATCACTTGAATTTTAATTATTGTTCCCCACATGTGGAAAGTTCAAAAGCAACTTAAAGATTTTTGGAGAGAGGAGAGTGGGGACCCGGGTATGTATTTGTGATGGTTGTCCTCCAGCCGGTTTTGTTGTAAGGTGGGACGATCCTCTGCAAAAGCTGTGGTATGTCGTATTTATTCAGGTGCCCACTAACTCCTTACACAGCACATCAGGCTTATGAGCCTGATTTCCATGACTGCAGTGGAAATTTTTAAAAGTTAGGATTGCCTTGGCCACCCTTCAATCCTCGGATACCAGGACAGTTTTAAGAAAGCAGTTATATTAAAAATGAAATTATTTCATCCTTGGTTTCCATACAACTAAAACCTTTAGCATGTGTGTGGAATAATGCATACCATCGTATCGATTCTGTTCTTGATGCTGTCTTTAGTTTTCTGATCTCTTGACCATTCTGTGTCACAAACAGCCCTAGGGATGGCAGGGATCTGAAAAAGCAATAGCTGATGTCAGCCTTCCCACAGGAACACTGCCTTTGAATCCTGCTTAAGGATGTGGGTCTCTTTTTGTTTATCAAGTGTCCATATGTGTTGGCAATAAAGTTCTTTTTTTAATTATTTCTACAAAGTTGCTTGATAACACTGTATCAAAAATTGTCTTTATTTTCCCTTATATCTGTTTGATATCTGTCTTTGTGCAGTATTTTTTAAAAATACAAGTTAACATTTATGAAGGATAATAGCATTTCACCTTAATAAGCCAAAGAAATAATTATCTAAACAGATAGTTCTTTGGTTTGGGTTTGGCTTTGAATAATTAAATACTTAATTTATATTTATGATAGATTTTTAAAAAGATGTTAATGTTTCCAAACATTCAATAAATACATTTTTATGATAATTTTTTGTATAACATTAAGTAATTCAGAGTGATAGCACTTGATTTTCCTTGCATGATGAACTGATGATGATCCTAGAATGCAACCTAAGGCAAGAGCTCCTTCCTGCAAGGAAGCTCGCATCAGAGATGGGTGATTCCTAGCTTGCTTTAAAAATAAAAGTTTCTGTTATCTGTCTGTACTTGAGGCCTGTGATGGTTTTCTCATCCTTTTATCAACTCAACTCTTCTCCCTGGTGTCAAAGCTTTGACTGTTTCCTTCTTGTTTCCGAGGAGCAAATGGGCATATGTGCTCATTAATCCTGTGTGTCGTTACTCCGGGCTCACATAACTCACCCCATGCTATTCCCGCTGTCCTGTGTGGGGTAATAAATCCAAGCAGGGGTAGTTTCAGAACTTGTTTGTAGGTAGCTGGGTGACACTGTGCTGTTCTAGGTGATGCAATATGTATATATATTGGCTATATTTTTACAAAGCAGAAAGGTGCTTCAGATATGAAGTCCTTCCATTATTTTGATGTGATCCTTTGTGACATTGTCATTTCAGACAGAACACAAGCTGCTCTTGTAAATGCCACTTAAAATTTTCCAGTAATAACTTTTTACTAAATATTACATCTTCCTACCTCAAAATAATATGTTTGCTTACTCAGATATTCACATTCAACGCATACTGACAGCAGCAGCTAAAATCACAATACATTGTTCTCTAGTGGTATGAAAATTATTATTCAGCGAATACTTTTCTAAATTACACCTTAAATTATCAGTCTTGGATCATGCTATCAAAAAAGTCAGACCTGAACTGCAGAAGATCATAATTTTAACTGCTTTCCCGATGGTTAAATTGCAATTAAGCCTATATTAGGTGACCCTTTGGTGTGCCATTGGCTTAATTCTTACAATTTAACTTAGAACTGTTGATTGGAGTTATTTAAAATAATGGATGTGACTTCAGTAGGGCCCAGCATAAATATGGAGCTATTTGTAGGATTGGAGTCAATTTTAAAATGATTTATATGAAAAATAGGGTTTTTTTCTTTTGTTGTTGTTGTTGCAAGTTTCTAATGTTACTACCACATTTTTAATATTTGTTCTGAGCTTTTTCAGCATTAAAGTTATGCAGCATCCAATTCGAATGGAATACTTAACCCTGGTGATAAGGCTCTCCTTTTAGCTGTTTATGTAGACTGTATTTAGAAAGGAATTTTAGCTTGGTTTTCTGATAGTGCTTTCATCCTTTTAATCATTGAATTTAGTATGAGGATATCTTATAGTCTTTAACCCCATTTCCCTGTAGATTAATTATTCCAATATAGAATGAACATGTATTAAACATATGTAGTTGCTTACGGTAGCAGATCTGGCTGTTTCATTTCACATAAATCTCTTGTTGCACAAAACAAAACCTTTGTATTTAAGACTTCTCTGGTCATTAAAATGGAATTATGTAATAGGCTTCCGTCTGCTATCGAAACCTGTTCATCATTATTTCATGTCATTTTAAGTGGGATCATTCTGAGATATGGTTAGTGACAGCAGGCTTGCCGCTCCCGACGATGGGAGCATGGTAGGACAGGGCTTCCTTCCTAGCTGCAAAAATATCTTAATGTTTATTGTCTTCTGATAAAGTTTTCTCCAAGAGTTTGGTTCTCATTTCTCCTGCCTTGCCGTTCTCCGTGTTACTACGTACTATGTTCACCTACTTAAATAGTGTGCAAGTCGCAAGTTCTTCCATACATCTCCCCCAGCCCGTTACGTTAATCGCTGTGGGATAAAAACCAGCTTTGCTATCCATCAAACTCGGCCACTATCTCCATGACACTGATCACGGTTAGCAGAGCAGTTAGTATTAAATGATTGGCAATGGAACGACAAAAGAGTGGGCAGAGAAGATGGATAGCCCCGTGTTACTGCGCTTAAGTGTGAGCTGTAAGCGGCAGTTCAGAGCTGGGTAAATATTATCTGATTGCTGTAATGACAGCTAGGCTGCCCGTTACGGCAAATGTTTTCTCTGTAAGAGTAGCTGAGTACTGGAATAGAGGAGCTAAGGAGGACAGAAATTTCACTGCAGGATTTAAGAACTGCGTTGATAACTGTGTGCTAGATAGGCCTTGGGAAACGAGGCTGTGCTTTACATCCAAGGAGCTGGACTGGGTAACGTCATGAGGTTGCTGCTAGGCCTGTGTGTTTTGAGGTTCTCTGAAGTCACTGATGACTCCCAGTTGTTCCTGAAGCGCACGGGTGGGAGGGCAGGGAGAAAGGCTCACTGAATCCAAAAGAAGTAATAGAGTATATGAGCTCTTGGGGTTTTTCTTCAACAAACCATTTAGTTGCTGAAAGACTGTAAATTTCAGGATTAAACTATCTGGTACAATATTGAAAACATAATTTTTGGCAAAAGGAACAAAATTAGTGCTTGAGTCCTAAAGCAAAGCAAACAAGCACGTCAACCACCAGTGAGAACAAAGCCTCAACATCCTTCTCCAGGGAAATAAAAGAGAAAGCATAGAAGACAGTTCAGTCCAGATACTACACAGTTCCTTTCACACTGCTTTAGGTTTTTTTCCATCGTTCAAGATAACTCGCTGGTTGTAGTTCTTTTTTCTGTTTTTTAAGTATAACTTTGTTTTCTCATTATACAGTCGTCTAAATTACCTACATCTTACCTAGCTATAGCTCTCCTTCATGAAGTTACCTACACTTTAAAAGAAGATTTAAAACTTTACTTTTTAATCACAGTGTTGATGAACAGAGCAGAATTTTTTAATTCCCACAATGTTCTTAGTATCTTCAAATATTGCAACAGTTGACGTGCTTTTCCTTCCTTGCTTGGGCAGGTGTCATTCTATTAGAGTTTGAAAAATGCAAAGGAAATGGTTTTGTTATGTTTTCCATGGTAATAAAACTACTGAATTAAAACCATGACATCAATTGATTACCCTTTGATATATGAAATTTATCTAAATTAATTATCTTCCAATATTTGCTAAAAATGTTAGTGTGTGAAAATTCACAATGATAGAACATGTGTTCGACAGAAGACTTATCAAAGGTATTGTAATAAGCTACGTAATGAATGTTTTCAGCTTTCAAAAGAGAAAATACAGTGTATGGCATTTATTTAAGTAATTTGTCCATCCTACTTTAAGAAAAAGAAGCAATTTTGCTGTGAAAACATTACAATTAAATTTGGAAGCTTTACAACTAGCAAAGTTAAAAGCGTAACTTGGAAATATCTAAGTTAAAACAGCTAACACAGATAGTAGATGAAAAAGATTCATTTGAAGTCCTGCTTAGAGGCACAGTAAGTGGCGCACTGTGTCGAATTGGGTTTGAAATCAGCTCAGGGTGACTTGTTCTTAGTCCCAATCCTTCTGCTCATTTCTTCTGCTTTTCAGGAGTTTGTCTGTCAGCCCTTTTTGAGATTTGATCCTGGGAGCAGCTGAAAGCCTTAATCTTTTCTCCGTTGAGCTTCCTAAAGAAGCAGCAAGTGTGTATATGTACAAAAAGTGTATTGTGCCAGTCCTCTCTCCTAGAATTTCTTTTGCATGTGAAAGTTTTTGTTGCTTATCAAGGTATATACTCGGACTGGGAAGCACATAGTGTCCTCAAATATGAGCTCTTGGGTGTCCTGTGAAGGGTCCTGCTAAGCTCCTCACAATTCCTCACAAAGACTAATTTTTTATTTGTTTGGGGTTTTTTTTAAGTCTTCTGTTGCAACCATTTCCTCCTGACGAGGAGGCTTACACCAGAGCAAATGAAATGATAATATTATGAACACATGATGATAATACAGACCAAGGTAGAGAGGTTCAGAGGTTTTCACGTTCCATGTAAATGGTTTCTTCAAAGACATTTTGTTCTGTGACATGGGAAGGGGAGAAGACTTGTTTCAGTGGAAACCTTTGAGGGCTTTCCACAAATGAGAGCACTCTTGCTCATGTTCACCCTGGCACTGTCTAGCTGTCAGCAGCTGAAAGGGCACGTTGTTGACTCTGTTATGGGGCTTGTCACTCTTCATACATAGAGGGGTAAGTGATGGTTACTTTGACCCTCCATCCTGTCATTAACATTCAGTCTAAGTCTGGCTGTTTGGAAAGAAGGACAGCTTCACCCTGGGGAATGTGTTTGCATGTTTCCTCCAGTTTTCAGGGAGGTGAAAGATAATTGTGAAGACCTGGTTTGTAGTGAGCTTGTTGGGACTTCAGCTTCCTTTCTGTATAGGGCTACTTGGAGTAGGGAGTGGTAAATGACAAGATTATAGGTGATGTTTTTCTATTAGTGTATCTCTATTGTATTAAAGAAGGCATCTGGCTATTTTGTGTCATTAGAGACCATCACTATCATGTCATTTCGTAGTTTGCTGAGATACGTATTATTGCGTGACCCTTTGCTGATTAGGTAAAAATTGTCTCAGGAATATTTGGGTCTTTCTCATTATCTGAATATGTGTTAGATTTCTCTGTCCATAAAGTGTGCTAAATTAAGGCTGAATACCAACCTTCTCTGGTTCAAATCCACAAGAGGGGGCGCAGGGTCAGCCCTCTTAATGCAAATACTTTTTTTGTCAAAGGAAGAGCAAAGAATGAGAGGAACAAGGCTGCCCCTGGACTTACCA
The DNA here is from genome assembly GCA_020745775.1 of Theristicus caerulescens. Lineage (NCBI taxonomy): Eukaryota > Metazoa > Chordata > Aves > Pelecaniformes > Threskiornithidae > Theristicus > Theristicus caerulescens. Next base: position 5,820,450 of record CM036562.1, read on the forward strand.
CCTGCCCACCTCCAGAAATACTTCAGGATTTGTACAAAGCAGAGCGTGTTTCTAGTCTTCTTGTTAATACTGATCTCTAATAATATTTGCTCAGCCTGATCCATAAGTTACAGTAGCGCTGAGCAAGTCTGAAAAATATGAAAAATTATTGTAGCTGTGTGATGTAAATAAGGAATTTGAGTGTGAATATTTATGGACTAGGTTATGGGCTGAGAAATAGGATGTCTGATGTCAATCAAAAGACTGACCAGACTCTAAATGAGATGTCTGTGACCTTGTTGGGGGGGAAGATGTGCAGACTGAGGAAAAGCTTGCGTGTGGCATTTAAGGATATATAGCATAAACTGAACATACGGTGCTTCTAGTGACTGGTACCTGTGCATGTGCTTTGCCTATGGATAAAGCAATTACTTGATTAATAAGTGCTGAGTAAGTGATAACTAATGTGCCAGGAAGTCAATAAATACACATAAAAGATATATATTCCTGTTTAGGAATGCTCTATATGTATGAACATACCCACAGCTGGTTAAGCCCCTTTGCACTGTGGAAGCACAAATCAGGGCCTGGTAGATCTTGAGAGAGATTTTTGGATCCTGTGAATAAAACTTTACTCTCTGAGTTTGAACACAGCATTGTACTGAACTGGGTAGGACAGAAATAAATGATAACTTTTTTTTTAAATGCTCTGAATGTAAAACTCTGTTTACTGTTTTGCAAGACTTATTCCAGGGATTTTGTCTGTAGTTCAGTGTGGCCAAACATAAATGTTTTACTATATGCTGGGCTCTAAAAATGTAGATTTAACTCAAAAGGTATAAAAGGTAGGAAAAGTATTATATAAAAGTCTGAAAAGTTGTAAGTAGGAAGTGCTGTGCATGCTCTTTCTTCCCATCTCCCTTTCAGTTACAGTAATTTAGGTTTTAGCATATGATGAGTTCTCTCATAAATTACTACTGGAATATACTTTTCAACTTTTGAGTAAATTTTGCAGAAATTAATCTGCAAACCCTTCCATGTTTCAGTGAGAGATCAAAGAAAATCCCAAATGGAAAACATGCTTTTGAGAGGGGGGGAAAAAAAGTTCTGAGTTCTTAAGCTCTTGTAATGAAGATAACTTAATTAAAATCAAAGCAAAACTAATTAAGAACTTAAAAGTGCAAGGTTTTGGTTGCATAATATCCCTGAAACATGGCAGAATGGGTTTATTATCATCGGTAGAAGCTCCTGGTCGTGGGGGCAGGTGATGCGGTCACCACTGGATCCGAATGAAAATGTGCAGCTGGATTACACTTTTCTGACCACTCCTAATGGCCTTTGCACTCTTTCTTAGTCTTCCTGCTCTCTTGCTTCTGAAAAATTTGCTATTTTGGCAGGCAATTCCCCCTCTTTCCTGGGAGTTTTGTCTGGGTACGCAGTTGGGGACAAACCAGCTGAGCACTTGTATGTGTTTATCTTTTTTTATTCATGTTTTTCATGGTTCTTTCCTTGATCTTGCCATTCCCAAATTGAAAAGGAAAGCATGTTTACACACACCCGCCTATTCCATGTGCACCTTTTCTTGCCCTTTTCTTGAAAAAGGAGAGGAAATTGAAGATCCCAAAGTGTTTTGTTTCACTTGAACCATGGTAAAAATATCTTTTATTTTTTAATGAGTGCAAAAGGTAATGAAATCAAATTTGTGAAACATTATTACTTGAAGTTAGTCTTAACCTATTTTTATAAAAACATCTAAAAATTATGTTATGGTGATCTTTTATCCCTAAACATCTATTCATATAGAGCTACATCATATCATTCAAAAGCTTCTGTTCGAGTGTGGGTTTTGGATTAGTTTGCACATGGGATTGTCATGGATCTTTAGTGAAAGCCTAATGAGCAGACTCACTGCTAGAATGGATCAAGACTTTATTGGGCTGGGTTTTGTTCACTTTGAAGAGTGTTGCCATATGGGAGACTTGTTTCTTCGGGCTCTCAGGTGCTCTTGGCAGATGGAGATTGAAGTGCTCTGAAGGCAGCACACCAAGCAGCTGCCATCTAAGCGGGGTGGTGGGGTCACCTAGACCACAGCAGGAGCCTGGCAGATCTGTAGAGCGCCCAAGCAATGGACTTCTGAAAGTGGGGACAGTGCTGACGCCTGCAGAGAAAACCAATTCTAGAAATCATCAGCTTCTCTGCACGTCTGGTTCCTTGACGAAGGCAGGTATTAATTAGATTCACAGCAAATCATTTACATTCTCATGATAGCACTGAAAAGGTACTCAATTGTATAAATGTTATCTCCTGTATAGTTCCTTCCATGAACCCTGTTGACCTGCTTTTCATAATTGCCTTCCCTCAAATAAGAAGAATCCAGATACCTTTGACCTCTACCAGTCAATGTGATCATGGAGAGTGATCTTGATCCCTCATCATTTAGGTGCTGAATGCATGTTTACAGAGGCAACTGCCTTATTAAACTAGGAGCGTTCCTGTGGTAGGCATGCATTGGCTGCCGTCTTGTGTGCTGGTTTGTTTGTTTGTTTGCTTGCCTTTTTTTCCCCGTTGTCTATTAACAGCATAATGGAATTTTGGTTTTCCAAGTTTAGTGTAATTGCATAAATTATAATTGCAATTACTCTTCTAATGGAGATTTTGAGCATTGTCCTCTTAAAAATGTGCCTATCTTCAAAGAAAAAAAAAAAACAACAACAAGGTATTTTTGGCTCTAGAAACATTGACTTTAAAACTAAGGCACTGGCTTTTTTTTTTTAAAAAAAAAACAAACAACAAAACACAAAACTTTCCTTCTAAGAGGCATTGCCAGGTGTTTGCAACACAGGATAGGAGTGCTATCCTTAGGGAGGCAAAGCTTTCATTTACCCATAGAGAGATGATTTCTAACCATCTGCTCTGTATCTCAAAGAAGCGATATGTTAAAAATGTGAATTTTCTCATCCGCTGGGAGCCTCCCTGTGCAGCACACGTAACAGAAGGAAACAGTGTGCGGAGAGGTGTCACTGAAAAGAACTGTTTTCTTCACTTATAAGGCCATCTTAGATGACCATTTTTTAGGAAGTGTTTTTAAAATGAACAAAAAAGAAGCCCACTAATCAGTGTGTGTTTATGATTAACTGGCCCAGTTCATTTTGTAAAGATAGCAGCTGAAAATAAAGATAATTCTATAGATATGCAAAAGAAAACAGTTTGAAAAAGCAGTTTCAGAGCCAATAAGACCCTGAGCTAATATTAAGCTGCTTTATTCAAAGCAAGATCTATTTTTCAGTGTTTTGTAAGTTAGTGGTTTTTTCACTCTACTGTTTTTTTTTTCTCAAGAGAGAATATAAAAAGCTTAGATCTCCATAATTTCTGTACTGTTGAATAAAATACAAGCAAGAGTTTAATTGTATGGGAATAGTGAAATTATTTCAGTTTTAAAAAAAAAATGTAGAAAACAAACCTTTTTTCCAATCAGATGTGCTCAAAACTGAGCTATGTATGAAGTAGCTTTTTAAAAATTGTTTGTGTCCAGTTAGGCTTTTTTGGTAATCTTTGCCCAAAATAAGAAAAAAAATTCAGGTTTATTTGTGTAGACATATGTGACCAACTGCAGCTTTAAAAAAACCCTGGTGCAGTAAGAGGCGAGGGATAATCACCTACACCAGTGCTTACTGACTGCTCTATCAATGTTCCTCCTCCTTCAATAAAAAGCTTGATATCTTATTTCCCATCAGCAACCTACCAGTTTTTTGTGTCAGACTCTCATTACCCTTGAGCATGGTGAGAGGATACCTCCCTGTTCCATATAGCTCCTCGTTTGAATACCATTTACTCAGGCATTTATGGTGTTTTTCAGAGGTTTCCATCAGATTCCTGTTCATTACGGCTGGCAGTAGCACTGTTCGGATGCGTTTTGACTGGCAGTTGACATTGAGTAGTGAAAAGGGATTTTATTGCGGATAAAATTATAAAACATAAGGGAATGTTGCAGAGGAGAAAGGTCTTTAACTTAATGGTAGCGTGGCTTTGCTGGTTGTCTTTCTCTCTGCCTTAAATTTTACATTTCCAAGGGAGCGATGTCAAGGACTAGGTAGAACGGGGATCTGTTTCTTTCGTACTGGCTTCCTCCCTTACTGCTGGGGTTTCTTCGGTGACAGCCGCAGGACTCAGGGACAGGGTTTAATATAGACATTGCACCGAAAAGCTACAAAAGAGCAGTTCTGCACATTTCACCGTGATTGCATTGGCATCACTGTAAGGTTTGGTTACAAACTAGACTGAAATTCTTCATCAGCTTCAAACGTGATTTTCTTAACACTGGGCTCTGCTTGCTGCCGTATATAATTAGACTTGGAGTATTACATTTTGGCATAAATGGCAGCATTGATTTCTCCTGTTACCCAATTATTGACAGGACTTAGGAAAGAAACACGATTTCTTTTTCTATAGGTATTTTGCATGTAGGTAATTGAGTAGGTTCATGTAGAACCAGTCACTTGTGTAAATTTGACTGTATGAGTGTTTTCACAACTTTACATTTTTATATTTATTCATTAACGTTTTTTTCACTTAGCTGTCAGTTCAGAAATCTATAAAAAATAACATTTGGAAAAGTCTAATTTGAAATGATTTGATCTTATGAATCCTAACTCATGGAGTTAGCCATTTCAACTATTTTTTGCTCTGAGAAATAATTGTTCTTGAGTGGCATAAATAAGTGGACATGGTAGGTAACTGATTCTTTCCTAGTTGTAATATTCCCAGGTCTGTGACAAACAGACACGTTATACACAGAACATAATAGTTCACGCTGTAGTACAAGGTTTCCATAAAGAAACAGAAATTTATTGTGGATTTCAAGAATATTATAAAAACAAATACTAAACAGTTCTTCATACAGGTTTTGCTCATACTACTGTATATCTTTGAAATGTGGAACTTGCCAAACTCCCTCCCTCTTTGACTTCCAAGATGGGTTTTCAAGACGCACTATTGAAGCCGGACCTTTAATCATCCCCTTGAAAGATTTAAGAAAACCACTTCCAATACAACATGTATTGGGTTTGTGTGGCGAGGTTTTGGTAGCGGGGGGCTACAGGGGTGGCTTCTGTGAGAAGCTGCCAGAAGCTTCCCCTGTGTCCGACAGAGCCAACACCAGCCGGCTCGAAGACGGACCCACCGCTGGCCATGGCCGAGCCATCAGCAATGGTGGTAGCGCCTCTGGGATGGCGTATTTAAGAAGGGTGGGGCGGAACCCTGCACAACAGCAATCGCAGTGGGAGGGAGGACTGAGAATCTGTGAGAGGAACAGCCCTGCAGACACCAAGGTCAGTGAAGGAGGAGGAGGAGGTGCCCAGGTGCGGGAGCAGAGCTTCCCCTGCAGCCCCTGGTGAAGCCCATGGCGAGGCAGGCTGTCCCCCTGCAGCCCATGGAGGTCCACGCTGGAGCAGATCTCCACCTGCAGCCCCTGGAGGACCCCACTCCGGAGCAGGGGGATGCCCGAAGGAGGCTGTGACCCTGTGGGAAGCCCGTGCTGGAGCAGGCTCCTGGCAGGAGCTGTGGCCCCGTGGAGAGAGGAGCCCAGGCTGGAGCAGGTTTGCTGGCAGGGCTTGTGACCCCTCGGGGGACCCACGCTGGGGCAGTCTGTTCCTGAAGGGCTGCACCCCATGGGAGGGACCCACGATGGAGCAGCTCATGGAGGACGGTCTCCCGTGGGAGGGAGCCCACGCTGGAGCAGGGCAGAGTGTGAAGAGTCCTCCCCTGGGGAGGAAGGAGCAGCAGAGACAGCGTGTGATGAACTGACCCCAACCCCCATCCCCGTCCCCCTGCGCCGCTGGAGGGGAGGAGGTGGAGAAATCGGGAGTGAAGTTGAGCCCGGGAAGAAGGGAGGGGTGGGGGAAAGGTGTTTTAAGATTTAGTTTTTATTTTCTCATTACCTTACTCTGATTTGATTGGCAATAAATTAAACTAATTTCCCCAAGTTGCGTCTGTTTTGCCCGTGACGGTAACTGGTAAATGATTTCTCCCTGCCCTTATTTCGACACATGAGCCTGTTGTTGTATTTTCTCTCCCCTGTCCCGCTGAGGAGGGGATGATAGAGTGGCTTTGGTGGGCACCTGGTGTCCAGCCAGGGTCAACCCACCACACCTGTGCATGTAAACTTACACTTTTAATTAAACAGTCACTCATTTTTTACAAAGGTAAACAGCTTAAATGACTGAGCACTGTTTGCTGTTGCAGTAAATGCAAAGAATTAAAATACAACAAAAATGCTTTGATTCCTACACAGTTATAGAAGCGGTGTTGTAGCTAGGTTAAGCAATATGAAACATATCTACATAATAGTTGCAATTTTGACTCATTTGGAACTGTAGCCATCAATAGTTTTAGAGACTGACCTTGAAAATGAGGGGTGCACATATGAAATGATAGGTTAATTTTAACAAGGTGTTCCCATTGTTATTTCCTAGAGTAATAATACATAAATGTCCCAAAAACTGTGCCACAAGTTTTCCTTTGAAGCTCAGAGTCAGGTTTACAAGCATGTTTAGAAACGCGTCTTAACAGTGATTAGACAACACAATATGTATATAGTGTCTGCAAAATAGATATTTTGTTCAGAAGACCATTGAATTGTTCTGAGGAGCAGTGGTTTTTTGTTATCATGCTAATTGCCAGTTGACATATCAGCCTAAGAAATGAATATCGTAACAAATTTAGTTCATGGTGAAATAGAGAGAAATAGAATTTCTTAAAATTGTGTTTCATAGAGGTAGTTTCTGCTAATGCTGCTCATGTCTGGTTGGAACAGTTATGGGATGCTCCCACTGAAGCACTGCAGCTGGATGTTAGGGCTCTGCAGCCTAAGTAAGGGCCTTAGATATCTCATTAAATTATTTCATCACATTGTTTCTATTGTTTGCTTTGCTTTCTGATTTCACAATCACTTTATTTTCACTTTTCATTCTGCCACTTTATTTTCCTTCATTTTTAATCATTGCATTCTAAAACATTCTCGTTTTCAGAAGAACATCAGTTATGTGACGTAGGAGAGTTTCTGTGTCGTGATCGCGTGACTTGTGTCTCCCAGCACTGGCTGTGTGATGGAGAGCCTGATTGTCCTGATGATTCAGATGAGTCTTTAGACACATGTAAGTAAAGAAAGACCCAATCTTATTTTATCTTCCTTTTAATGGTAACATTTATAGTTGCACTAACTATACAATTGAAAGGTTGGATTTGATTTTTTTTTTTTTAAATCCTGAATAAATCTTCATATCAAGGGGAACAGGTTACATTCACTGTGTAGGTGAGAGACAAAAGAAATGAAGAGATGGAAGGTGTTTTGTTCATGTGCCACTTTGTAACGAACACTGTCGCCAGAGCATATGGTCCCCATGCTCTCGCTGAGCTGTGGATGAGCTGTAGAGGGCAGAGGCAAAGTCAGACACAGGAAAAATGTATTCCTCTAAAACAGGGGGAGGTGGGCTGGAAATGAATAGCGCAAAATGTTTTCAATAAAAGTATGAAAAGCATGCAAACATCAAAGGGAGGAATGAAAGAAGATGTAGAACCTGTGAGGGGGAAAGAAGCAAAGAAAGGAAAACGAAGGAAAGCTTTAAAAACACATGTTTAATTCTAGTAAAAGACCTTTTTTTTTTTAATGTGGTTAAGAGCTTCTGAAGGCCAGAGTAGCAACCTTACAGACTTTTTTCTTATCAGCCTTGTAGACTACTGATGAGGTGATATTAAACCTTAATGTTCCCTTGTTTCCTGTGTTCTGAGGTAAGTGAGGGAAATTCCTGATTTTATCCCCAGGATAATCACTTAATGTAAGAGAAGAACCATGTATTTTGTATCAAAGCAATACTGACAATCAGGAAGGCTAGAAATGTGGTTTACTGCTGGAAGAAAGGAAAATATCAAACATCAGACAGTATTTAGGAGTCTAATCTTTAAAATGAGGGACAGAAATTCAAGGTGTCTGGAAACCATTTCTGTCTGGGCAAACATTGCGCCGATGATTGCAACCTTCCTGCTCCAGCGTTTGTTCTCTGGAACAGATAGGAAAATTGCCTCCAGGGCTGTGGTGAGGGTGCTCTGATTAACTGCCTTTGAAACACTTCGGGATTCTCAAAAACATAATACCATAGTTGGAAGCACCAGGTACAGTTAAGATTTTATTACTGTGCTGATGATTGATTACTGTCTTCTCTAATATAATATTTTCAAGCATAGTGTTAGTATCTGCAGTTAAAAGTTTTTCTGCTAACTAATGAATATTGTGATAAGAGCACAAAAATGGTCACACACACAGTTTTTAATTTGCCTCCTGATATTTAGCACGTAATTCCAAATCCAGCAGCTTGCTGGATGCCTAGATGTTCCTCTCAAGAACTTTGCATGTTTATCGTACTGGACCACGTGATCTGTACTCAGTAGTGCCATTCAAAGTCATGATATATTAAAAACATAACCTTTTGAAGTTTATTGATGGCTTGAAGAAAGGGGGATGGGGTGGGAAAGCAAACCTACGCTCTTCCTGACATCAGCCAGCCTGGTTCTCTTGGAAACGCCTTCCCCTTTGCAAATGCTAACAGTTTCTGTAGGATGCGTTACTTAGGCTGTCCTAAGTCAAAGGTAGGAGTTAGCATCGTTGCTTTTCTGGTTGTAGAGCAGAAAGATGTTTGAATCCTTATGCAAATATAGCTTATGTAGCCCTTTGCTGATGAGCTGCTGGTTAATGAGGTGCCTGGGCAACACCTGACTGTACAGGCTGAGGTGGGAGTCGTGTCGGGTCTGGTACCCTGTCTCATCCTTTCAGTTCAACTCGTCCCAGGCCTCTGTAGGAAAACCAAGTGACAGCGCTGGGATGCTGGGTGTAACTTTCTTACATATTTGCTCACGATTATGTTTTGGTCTTGATGGTTGTGTATTTGTTTCGTCAGCGTAATTGAATGTCAAATGTAGTATTTCTTGAAATATGTGTATGTACTCGAACTTCATCAAGTAAGTTGTTTCTCATTAGAGATGAATACAGTGTTCCTGAATTTTTGTGCTGATGCTTTACATCATGGTATCTGTAAGAAGTTATAAACTACCTTAAAAATATTCTTATGAAAAATTTGAGGACTCTGTGGTGTTAATGCCAGGGACACAGCACCTTCCAGTTTTAGTGCACTGAGTCATGTGTCTGTTTGTTTATAGATGAATGCAGCCTCTATTTGTCAGCTCTTTGCTGACTTACATACGATGAATTATTTGGTGTAGCCTGACAGATATTGCTAGTTGTTCCTATAGCCATAAACAAATGGAGTTTGATTGATTTTCTGTGGATTTGTGCCTAGTAATAGGGTTTTCTGGGTTCTAGTAACGTGCAAGCATTGATCAAAGCTTTTCCTGCAAGTGGAAGTTCTTAACTTCTCTCCCGTGAGGATTTCAAGGTGTCTAAAAGGAGAGAAATTCTCATGCTGCAGTTTTTCCCATGGTGAGAATATGAAAAGTCTCATTAGTCTCATCACTCAACCATCTATTTGCAGAAAACTTCGAGGAATTAAATATCTTTGTGGCCTCTCTCCTGGTGGCATTTTAACCAGGTTTTGCAATAGAACCTGAAAGTTATCAGGCTGCACAAACACATATGATGTGACTGTATCAACTAATTTCCTCAGGAATCCACCTGAAATCATCCAATCTAGTCCCTTTATTAGCATCAGTAAAGAGATCTAGGATTGGACAGAAAGGAGAAAAAGGTGACATTCTTAGTTATTGTTGAATTCAGTCTCTGTGTGGGCAAAGATTGGGACAGGGCTTTAGGCAGGCACAGCTTCTTCCATGGGCTTTCAATGAGTGTGATGGAGGTGTCCTGTCACTGCCGGTGCTCTTCTGAGCCGACAGACGGCTTCCATCACCAGTCCGTTCCCCTTCTACTTGCCATCTTCCACTAAATGGTCTCACAAATATCTTTGTAAAACCAGAAGTGAATTCCTATGGCACCTATACTTGTCCTCTCCTCTGTTTCTTAGCAGCTGTAATTCTTTCTGCTCTCAGTGGTGCTGCTGCTTTTTATGCTGCCAAAGAACCTGGTTCAGTAATTTCTAATGAATAATTTAGTGAACAAATTTTGTTGCTTTTCTGTTAGTGAGTTGTTCGTGAGAAAATTGATTTAAAAAAAAAATTGTATTAATAAAACTCTTGACCAAGTAATTTCTACCCGTTCTTGGGTGGTAAGTCTCTAGGTGGTTCATAAGGTTTTTGCAAATAGTAAGGATTCAAAAATCAATTTACTTAACCTAATCGGATGATGCTAGGTTCTTCAGTAGGCTAAATCAGCAAGCTCACTTGAAATCAATACAACTCTATCAGACGCCCCAGAATCTGGCCAGACATGTTTGACTTTTAGAGATAGCTGTTGGTCTGGAGGTTGATGCAAATGTTTAGAGGACTTCCTTACTGTAAAAAGAAAAAAAATGCTCTCTGTAGACTCATCTGCCAAACTATTTTGATGGGACAATTACAAAAGTCAAATACACTGCTGAAAAGCATAGAGTTTAAAAAAGAAAAATAATGACAACCTTTTGTATCACCTAGTGTCGGTTCCCTATTGCCTGCTTTAGGCACTCAGTAGTTGGAAACATCTATTTAATACTGTTTTTCTTGGGGGTTTTGTGTGTTTTGTTTTGGGTTTTTTTGCTAATTTTACCATTCTTGCCACTAGTGTTGGTCTTAAGCTGTAAGCATTTGCCTGTCTCAGCAACTTCTATAGTGGTTTAAGTAGGGAAGGTCACTAATTGTATCTCAAAGATCCAATTTTAAACATTGTCTTTTTAGGGTACCAGTGTGTGTTGCGTTCCACAGTTGTACTTCTGAATAACATATTCATCGCTAAATAAGCCATGTGGTTGCCCAAGGAGTATCAATGGCTTCTGAAATCTAGACATTTGATTTGATGTACTACTACCTGGTTTCCTCCTCAACCTCCTACTAACAGGGTTGAGATCTAAAAGGTATATTGGCAAATGACTCCATCCATTTAGTACTTCAGGTTTTTTTTTGTGTTTGCAGCTTCAGCATTTGTCTGGCTTGCACGTTGTTTTCTAATCTCAGTTCACAAGCTCTTCTCTGTCAGAATGCGTTGTGCTAAGGCAAGGGTGAAACAAAGGAGCAGGAAAAGAAATTGCTTATTTTCTTTAGCTTCTTTCTGGAACTGTACCCATTGATTGTGTTTGGGTTTTGTAATGCTTGGTGCAGCAGCAGTTCCAGCAAGGGCTGGTTTATTGTCTCTTAGTCATGAAGTAAAGGAAGGTGCTATAACACTGCCTGATACTTGCCCTATGAAGAGAGACTTGAGGTCTGGCACAAGTATACCCTGAGCTCTTTTCGTATCCCTTTGTGGCGTGTTGCAGGCAGCAGTGCTTTGCTACAGCACAGTTGCCCATTGGAACCATCTATGACCCTAAGTATTGCTTGAATATCATTAATATCTTATGAGAGGGGGGAAAAAACACAGTACAATATGAGATCTGCTACCAAGACATGAAAGTACTTGACACACGGTTATTTTAGCAGCATCAAAATTCTGAAGGCAATTCACTCTGCACCACCAGACTGCAACTTTGTCTCTCGTATTGTCTGCAACTGCACTTTCTTTGTTATCCTGGCACTGTTGTTCTTGTATTTGAGCTTTGTTAAATGTATCTGAATGACTGAATACATGCTACCCACACAATTTATTTGTAGCTGACTGGTCCTGAATTGAAACAACCCCAGTTTCCATTAACAAATCATCAAATTTGAATGGTCCCTGTCTCTAGAAGTTTGACTAGATGTAGCCTTATCATAACATGTTGAAATTATCTCTGATAATAATCTTTCTTTGGGATTTTGAGGGAGTACGTCTTCTATAATCATGATTAAACTGAAGTTGGAGGAGCAAAAGAAAGGCAGCAACCAGAAATACCTTGTTTAAAAGCTTGAGTCTCACTTCGTTTGCTAAAATAGCTTCTTTCATTCTCTGGATGCTAATTATGTGAGACTAGTTTCACAAGCTTAAAAATTGTTAATTGAGTACCTCAGTTGTAGTTCTTTTACCAGCAAAGGATAAGATAATTGGATGCCACGTTGCTCCTGTGATATGAAACAATAAAGATAAAATTTCCTAAAGCTCCTAATTCTTTTACAAGTAGATCCATTGAAATTCAATAGAAGCCAGCTTCCCAAACCACTCATAAGTAGCTTTGGAAAATCCCCGATCAATAAATAACTTGCATACATTGAAGATGAGCTGCCATGAGGTTATTGAAGGTAAATGAAGAAAATGCTGGACATGAGGGAAATATGTGGTCTTGTGTTTGCACTCTTTATAATTTTGCTGTATGTAGTTACTATTGAACAAGCAATCTGCTGCATAAAATAGCTGCTTACACCTATTCTGGACTGTGTTACTGGTCATGTTAATTTAAACTGCTTTGAGTTGAATGTATAGTCACTTTTTCTCTCTGAATCAGGAACTTTCATATCAGTAGCGTAAAACTTAACTTCTAAAGCTCTTGTAGGAAATGAACCACAACAAAATGACAAATGTCCACAAATTTTATGAAACTGCTGCTAGTTTCCATAAAATTAAGTTAAATGCTTAATGCAACAATACAATATTGCCATGCTTTTATGTTAGCTGGTGAAAAGAAGTGCTTCTGACAGAACAAGATGAGTGTTTTGAAGTAGGATTAACTTTCCCAATACCATTTTTACAGACCTGAAAGAAAACACACTTCCACTGAGGGTCTTCTTGCAGTTTACCCTGGCAAAGCTACGTGGTTGGTAACCACTGGTAAAGAAAAGATGTATAAAGATGTAGTTATTATGGCCAGGGGTTTTGCCATCCTATTTTCTGGCATATAGCCTCACAGGTCTGCTGTGCTTGATCCTGTTTAGTTTGCCGTTCTCTGCCCCCTTTACCCCATGGTGAACATCTGCCTGACTGCTACCTGGGCTTCAGTTTCCGACCTCTGCTTCCTCCTTACTCTGTCGTTTGGGAAAACTGCCGTGCTCAGCCCCTCCAGGAAAGGTCATTTTGCTGGTGTGATGGGATTGCTGATATTCTCGTAGTTAACCGAATATTAGAGCAAACAGTCTGGAAAGGATGAATGTCGATGGTGCTCATACCCTCTAAGCCTTTTGGAAAGGTTATAGAGAAGCACCCCATTGAGACAAATCCTGCATTGCAGTTGGTCTGGAGGTGTTCAGGTTGTTCCACTGTGGTGTTTGGGACCGGTGTTGATGAGGCCCATGAGGGAGTTCGTATTTTGGGGGTGCTCCTACATTTCTCACCGCTAACTCTGCTCCTTTTTCCTCTGGGCCGCCCCATCTTTGGGTGCAGGGGAGCACTTGTCTTGGGCCAGGGAATAACCTTCGTATTTTTGCACTTACTTTCTGTCACAGCCAGCATATAAGCAATGGTATTGAGGCCCTAGAGAACATTTAGAGGCAATTCCTTTTTATAATTTCCCAAGGGATGGTAATATTACTTCTGAGACATAAGCACATTGTCAAATTACTGGAATACGTGCATTATCCTTCTCTGAATAAAACTAGTTTGTTCGTTTTGTATGTAAGTGACTTTTGTATGTAAGTGACCTTATGGCTGTGGGGCCCCTGTGAGGAGAGGCCAGACCCAGACGGTTCCACCTGGGGCACAGCTGGGCAAGTCAGCGGCGCTGGTGGCACCTCTGGGAACGTGTATTTAAGAAAGGGCAAGGCTCTGCCTGACAGTGAGGAGTGAGGAAAGGAACAGCCCTGTGAACACCCAGGTCAGAGGAGGAGGAGGAGGGGATTCCTCTGCAGCCTGTGGGGAGCAGGTGGATATTTCCTGAAGAAACTGTGGCCTGTGGAGAGGAGCCCACGCTGGAGCAGGTTCTCCTGACAGAGACTGCAGTCTGGCTCTGAAGTAAATTAATCTTCCCAAACTCGAATGTGTTTTGCCTCTGACGGTAACTGGTGAGTGACCTCCTTGTCTATCTCGACTGATGAGCTTTGCCATCTTATTTTCTCCCACATGCTGTTGAGGAGGAGTGAGTGAGCAGCTGGGTGGGCGTCTGGCAAGTGGCCACAGTCAGCCCACCACAGGACTATCTCTGATCCCAGCATTATACGGGCTGTGTCTCTGCAGCCTATACACAGATCTAAACTTGCAGTGAATGCAAGTTATGTGCTGGCGTAACACTAAATGCTGGTATGGCCCTGAACACGAGCTGATGGGTCCCACCAGAAGGAGGTTATACGGCTTTTGCTTGGAGATGCGCTGCATTCTGCCATCTGAAGTATGGAATGACTAAGCTTGTGCTTGCTTTCAATATTTTTTTATTTTATTTTTTTTTAATAATAAAGGGTGGCTCTATGTGTCCCTGATAACTATGGGAACTGGAGTAGGATAGGAAGATCAGATCTACAGGAGGGAATGTTTGAAAGGATGGATAACAACGTGCTTGAGGAATGCCATGGAACACTGGACACCTATTGTATACATCATATACCCTGTCAGCCAGGTAACGCTGCGGGAGCTAAAATTTATGCCCTACTGAACACAAGGATCTTGCAAGAGCAAGGTGTAAGTCTGTCCAGCTGGTGTCAGAAGTGTAGTGAGTCTTGTACGTGGTGACGTGTCGGGCACTGCTGCCTTATCTGTAAAGGGTCAGCAACAGGGGCTTGGCTTCCAGCAGCGTTCATTTTGTAGGGGGCTGCAATTTCAGGTTTGTGAATAAAAAAATACTTAAATGATCGTTTTGAAAGTGATGTGCTACAGTCAGGTAAACATCAGAATTTGTCAGGGAATAGAATTACTTGCTTCTGCTAATTTTTTTTTTGTAAATAATTTTAAAGACTAGAAGCATTCAATAACTCTTAATAGTTTATTTTCTATTCTGTGTATTCATTTCTACTCTGGTTTCCAGTCTGAATGTTCTTTAACATTGTCCTTTACATAGTCCATACACCCAACCCTGTTTCAGCCGAACCTAATTGCCATAAAAGGTAGCTGAAGACTTTGCAATAGATTTTGATTACCATTCTGAAGTTAGCATAAGTGTTATATATGCAAATACTTAAACAATTATTTACAGCTTACCAATATAAATAGTTACATTAACTTTTATTATAGGCCAATAGGTTTTTGTAAGGCTAGCTTGTTTCTGGTCTACTAGTAATGATTCACGCCTTGCAAATGTGTAGCGGGAGATCTGTGTGGTGAACAAAAAGTTTAAGAAAGAAGAATTCCTTTGGTTTTTAGATGCTTTGAGCTCATAATATGAAATAATCTTTAGACAAGATTTTTCCCTTGTACTCAGGAAAGCGCTAGAGTTTACGTGACCATCTGAGTGCATAAAATGCAGAATTAGATTTCTTTGTGCCTTTTCACATGGGGCAAACTTTTCAAAATGTATATTTTTGAATTTGGGGGGTGAGGTGGTGGTGTGAAAATCACAGAATCTCCAGTCTGTGTGAAAGATGAGAACTACACGGGGAATCACGGTGGTGTTATTGCACAGAAACTCAGCATCCCTGGCAAGAGGTCCAGGTTCAAATAGGTACAATTTCTATAGCTCTCTGCCTGCATATTTTCCTTTGGAATAAAGTATGCAACAAGAAGTTCAGGACTGAAGGACTTAAAGGTCATTGTATTTCTTGATGACATAGTCATTAGAAATACTACTTTTTTTTTCTTTTTTTCTACAGCTGATTATCTTGTGCATGGTTTTCCAAAAGTGGCTCACGGGGAATTCAATTAAATGATTGCCGACAAAATGAGCCTCTTTTAAGGTCCGTGGAAACATGTAGGTATAATACAAGGCCAGGATAGAGCCTTTGAAGGATGATGCCCAATGCCTAAAACTCTGAAACAGCTCATTTATGGATTAATTGCTTGCTAAAATTGCACTTCCTACACAGAAGCAGATCTAATGGGATATATACTCATAAGACAAGAAAATGAAAAGATCAATCTTTTCAAAAACCTATAAAAGTAATTCATACTTTGACCAAGACTTTGTTTTCAAGTTTTTAACCCAAAGCAATTTTATTTTCATAGCTAAGCTATAAATTACACCCAAAAAAAAGTGCACATGTGGAGAGAGAGAAGAGATGGGAAGATGCGGCACAGTTTCTCTTTCATGAGGTTGTGCTGGCTGTTAAGCCTAACCTAATGACTTCCCCCCCCCCGCCCCCTGCATTGACTTTCTTGACAGTATTTGGCCACAAATAAGACGCATGTTTCAGTGTTAATCACACTTTGGGTGTGGGCCACCTTTCAGGTGCAGATGCCGTCCTCTCTGGTGTCACGGGCGGGATTCATCTCCTGCACTGTCAATGGAGGAGACCCCAATGCGGAGCTAAACAAGGGTGCTGTGGTTGACAGAGACTGCAGCAGCGAGTCTCTAGGATGCACTGGGGCAAAAATCGCCTGTCTGCCTGAAAAAGTGGGGCAGTCACTGATTGTACAGGAAAATGATGAAGGGGGGAGATGTGAGATTGCAGCGTGGTTTTTTGTTTAGTTGTGGTTTGGTTTGTTGTTGTTGTTTTTTTTAGAAGCTCTTTATATAGTTTGATCTGTACTTTATTTAGTTTTATGTGTACTGATTTGAACGTTTTTCCATGATGTTTTTGTCCCTATTTCCATGCATGTTTATTTGGAATCCATTTAATTTACATCCTCTTTTACAAGTTAACAATTTTATTGCTACTTTTCTTTTCTCCTCTTCCCTTTCATATTTATATCCTTGCAACTCTTTCAGGACCTTCTGTACTTAAGTTATCCTTTCACTCCAGCTCTGCATTTCCCACAATTTTTTTGTTTAGCCCTAAACCTCACTGTTGCTTTATTCATTATTTTCCCACTTCTCTCACTTTCTTTTAGTTCTGCTGACAAAACTACTAAAATTACTAAGAAAACTATTTTTCATTCTCTGTGTTCCTGTATTTTTCCTCTGTCATCATCCTAAACAGATTCCCTTTCCCCTCTCATAGGTCTCATCCTTTTCTCTTCACTGATGTCCTAATTCTTATTCCTTCATTTTCTGTCTCAGTTTTTATCTTCCCGTTATCAGTCCTTTGTCTCTTGCTGTCTTGTCATGCTACTGCTGCTCAATAGCATCAGGGAAAGAGAGTATTTTGGGAAATGAGGAGTGCACCTTAAGCAGGGTAATTCAGCCAAATATCAAGATGATTGTGAGAGCATTGATTCTTAGGCTGTCATTGCACTCTCTACCAGGAATAGCTTTGGTAAAAGGGAGGTAGAGAAGTTACTGTATGGCGGCATTGTCTATTGATTAGGCATTGATAAAATTTAAAAACATATTTAGAAAAAAAAGAAACTACATAGCATCATCAAAAGCCTTTTTGGCTTTGCTGGTATAAAAAGGTAATTTTTGATAATGCAGGGATTTATAAATTACAGCAATCTTATGTATGAAATTTCTTGTTGAAAGATTTTTATCTGAGGTGATGCCACTTCACCGTGGGTCCCAATTGCACCAAGACTCATTATACATGTTTATAATTAGAATGATACATCTGGCCTGCAGATCCTGTACTGGGAGAAATGTAGTCTATTTAAGTAGTGGGCTGGATGGTATTCTTTATTTGTCACTTAAAAAGTGCTAAAGTGTAATAACCATTTTTCTTCTCAAAATTACTGATGAAAACAACTCTCATTAGCAAGCAGATGGCTTTCTGGAAGAAAAGTAAAATTGCTTTTTTTGAAAATAGGGCTGTGATTTAAAATAAGAATTCAGATGTGTTATTAGTGATAAAATGCACGGTAGTTTTAGTCAGCAAAGAGGGCACTTTGCTATGGACGAAGAAATAATGCAAGGCAAAAACCTCTGCTCACAAAGAATAATGCATAACTATGACAAAGGAGCGTAGCTCACTGTAGCCAGGAGTCTAGATTCAACTGGGCTACATTTTAGCTTTTTAATAAAGCAGCAAAGGAAATGATGGCAAAGATCTCATTTCAAAAAGTATCCTTCAGGATTTAGTTTCTTATGTTAACTTACTGATGTACAGATCTAATCCAGAAAGTCCATGTTTTAGCAGCTCTTAGTCATGCCGCAGTACTTCTGGGTGAAACTTAACTGTGCCAAATGAAACATTTTAAAGTCTGCATTGCTTAACGCCTTCATCTTACATTATTCAAAGATGCATCAACATCCATGTGCATCTACTTTGTAGGACTGTGAGCTGTGCCCTCAGAAATAGGTCTTGAATTGTATGTAAAACTGGGGTATGCCCAATATGAAATAATTTCGAGTTAGTTCTACTCATGAGAACAGGCGTTTATAGGGTTGGACCCAAATTTATGTATATATTTCCTCATGGAGAATGCTAAATTAATTTTTACCATCTGACATTTATAACCTCATTAAAGTCACAGTTTCTTAGAAGGTATAGCTGTTAATGGTGTATTTGCAATAACATGAGTTACTCCAAAGTAAAGATGTGGCAAGACTATTTTTCATTATTTAAGTGTTGAAACAAAATCTAGGTGGAAAAATAGAATTTATTTTTTTCCATCTTATAATAAAATTACCTCTAAAGTGTTTCTTCTCTTTGCTCCACTTCTTGAACATTCATAAGTATGCAAGGCTACAAAGAGCACCTCTCACTGCCTTTATGCTAAGGCTGTAGAGAATACTGAGATGGCATTTTCTAACTCATTCTGACATTTTCTGCTCTGCTTCTATAGCAGGCTATTTGATATTTTAGGTAATTTTTTAAACTATTTAAAGTTGTCTAAGGTAGATCTCTAATGTGCTGCCGTCTTTGGTTTTCTAGCTTCTTGTTGCAAGTGGTAATTTAGTTTACAAGTGTGCTGCATAACCTAAAGCCAATGGGAAGTTCAAGTACAAAACCCAGGTACAAATAGTGGATAGTATAAATAATAGATGTCTGCTCTGCTATTAAAAGAGATGTTATGTAGTGTAATACCTGTTTAGTGCAATAATAAAATAAAGATACATTAGTCTTACTGAAATCTATCTTCTCTGACTATATTTTCAGTAAAATAAATAGCACCCGTTGCCGTCTTGCCTTTCAATGAATTTGTCTCTAACCTCCTCGCCCCCTTCAAGCTGGAGTGTTGGTGGTGGCCGTAGCTCTGCTTTCAGTCCCTGGGAACACGCGGGGAGCTGGGACCGCAGGGGCAGCGTGCGCTTTGTCCAGCATATAAAATTAATAAGGGAACCTACTCAGACGTTGGATTTTCCATACTAACAAATGCTTTGTTTCATTGATTTGTAATTCCCTGTTCAAAATGAGACAATTCGGTTTAATAGACTTATTCTCACAGTTGGGTTTTTATTCAGTAAGGCAGTAGTAAGTTCTCTACCCAAGACAGAGAATAGTCTTCTCTCTCTCCACCTCACCCAAATCTGGGTTTTTAGTTTTTTATTTATTTCTGTGACCCGCATGCAGATGTAGGTGTACTGAAGGTTGACGGCTTTACTCATTAGGCTCCTATAAAGCCAAATCTCATTTTACTTTGGTTGCACTAGAGATGTCTAGGAGGTCAGCAGGGTCAAAGCTGCAGTTGCTGCAAGAAACTATATAATTTCTTTCCTGCTAACAGTCCTGGGGATTTGAATGCGTCTGATGAATAAGGTCAGTTGAACTGAACTATTTTTGTATTTATGAAATTATTTAATTTGCCTTGTTCTTATCTTCCTTTGCAGTG
This sequence comes from Theristicus caerulescens, assembly GCA_020745775.1. Lineage (NCBI taxonomy): Eukaryota > Metazoa > Chordata > Aves > Pelecaniformes > Threskiornithidae > Theristicus > Theristicus caerulescens. Next base: position 5,840,152 of record CM036562.1, read on the forward strand.
ACTTTGGCTTGGCCTTCCACCCTAGTTACTTCTTGATATGTAGTGGATTTCAGGCATATCCTGAGTATGTGACTTCGTAGCAGGAGGAGGAAATTACAAGAAGATCATTAAAGTGTGAAATTAAATTCTTAAAGATGAAACATCTGAAATAGCTAAAACATTACCCCAAAAACAAACAGTGCAATTGATCCTACTTAATTACATGCTTAATAATTTTATACCACTGTAAAGCACATTGACGATGTACTAATCCATTTCATATTCACTGCCACAACAGATTTCCTCCTTCTTATTTGCTTTGAATCTCATCATTATCATGCACATAAAACTAGTATTCTTAGAATTTTTATAGTATTATTTCCATATAAAATGAGAAAAAGTGTAATATATGAATGCTAAACAGCTCATTAACATGGTTTGTAATACATCTATTCATGATAAAAGCAGCTGAGAAATGCTGTTATAAACTAGTACTTCAGTCCCAGAGTATAGCTAAGATTAGAAGAATCATCCTTGGATAATAAATACTTCAGGGAAAACAGGAAATCTTAGATACAAATAACATCAAATAAAGAGCTTTGTATGCTTAATTAAACACATTAACAGATGCATTTATTTCAGTTAAATAATTAATATATTACTAGTACTGGCAGCAAGAAATTTTTTGTGATTTAAAAAAACCCCAAAAACCTGAAAAGGCTTTAATTTCAGGAGGAAAAAAATCTACCTTTAAAAGACATTAAGGATGTTTTTATCTGGAACTGGCACAAAGATTGTTAATGATGGAATTACACAGCAAGCAATATGTGTATGTCAAGAACCCTGACCTTTAAAGTTCCTTTATATGGGCAGGCTGCTGTCTCCAGCCTAAGAAACAGGAGTGGCTTTGAAACAGTTCGGTTGATGAACGGTTCCTTCTCAACCGATGTGCATTAAGGTTTGGTCCTTGAAGTCTCTGGCCTTGTAGCCATGCTTTCTGTGTCCAGGCCACGGGAAGAGGCTGTTGTGAATTACCTGTCCAAAACTGTCCGGAGGTTGTGTGACAGAGAAGAATCCTGCATTCACAGTGAGCGTTTGTTAGAGCTTGGAGCTGAAATTTAGGAAGATAAACTGCAGGATTAAATGATGTGTTTGGGGCTTAAGTTGTCATCAATTTATATTTTCATATAGATTTAGCTATGTGCTTTTTCCCTTTCTAGAAGCTTTTTGTACTGACCTAAACCAGACTGGCTTTGCTACTGTTTAGTTGCAGTTGTGTCATAACAATTCAGCTTAAGTTTCATATTCAACCTCAGGATTCTGACCTATGAAGAAACACTGCTGACAGCTTTATAAAGGGGTCAGGTGTGGTCCTTAGCCTTTGGTCAAATACCAAATTATACAAAATATAATTAAGATCAAGATGTAACAATGTTTGGTCATCTGAAATGTCAATAAATAAATATCCCACAAATTATTTATATTGGAAATGCATCTGGTATTGTTGACAGAAAATATTATGCAATACGCTTTCTACACTTCTGAATATTGAAAACTCCCACTGATATTTTTTTTTATTTTAGATGAACGACAATTTCTCCTGCGTTTTTAACTTGGTTTATCAGGGACAAGTTACCAAGGCAGGAAAAATGGGAGATCGCTCAGAGGGAGAGTGAATTCATACATAAGCAAGGTAGAATGCATACTTGTGCAGAAGATCAGTACAAGGACCATTCATAATGTCCCTTTGCTTCTGAAGGAGAGAGCACAACCCTGGTGTGCGGGTCTTGGGCATAGGGCTGCCCTCCAAGCGTCCCTTTCATCGTTCGTGAGCATTGTTCACACTAATGGTACCGATAAGCAAGAATATTAAAAGAAGCCATTTCATAGCACTAGTCTTTAGTCTGCCCCAGAAAAGGATGCCGGAAGAAGGGACTTAGCTAATGTACCGTTACTATGAAGTATGGTGGTATTTGCTTCAAGTATGTATATGCATATAAACGTTTTATTTAACATTCTTTTTGTATTTCCCTAGAATTACTGGGAAAATGTGAAATAGATAAATGTTTTTTGGTAAGCTAGAACAAGGTTAACTTTGACTAAGCTAAGCTTAAAGAAAAAGAGGTTTGGCGGTTGGGTTTTTTTGAGCTCATGATAGGTTGAAATGACACATATAATATGCCTTGACCTTTAAGAGCTGCTCTCTTTGTTTTTTGGCTTGCTGCTGTCAGGAATAGTACCCAAAAAGATGAGAGCACACAGTAGTTACACAGCCAGCATCTGTAATGCAGCCAGAGCTTAGTAATGTAGGAAGCGCAGCTAATGCCGGCACGATGGTCTGCTGCAGCTGCCCATCTGAAAAGCCTCAAAAGGCTGTGTGGGACGAATGGCTGAGGAAGAGCCCTTGGCCTCGCGAGGGGAAGCTGTAGATGGAGGAGCAACAGGATCTAATCAGTTCCCAAGTCTTCCAGCAGCCTACACAGGTCAATGCAAACCATGCAACCTTTACACCTCAACCCAGATTATGAACGGCTGCTGCCAAACAGTGACACATGCAGGCTCACACTTGTGATTCACCTGCCCCTACCTGATCTGCCAGACGCTTAGTCACAGACTATTGCTGAGCGCTTTTCAGCTCCTTTTCTTACAAACAGCTTTATCTTGTGGTCCTGTCTGCAGTGTACAGTGTTTTTTTTTAAAAAGGAATTCGTTTTCAAAGTAATTGAAATAGTTTGCTCTAATTGGGAGCGATCCAAGCCTGGGAGGGAAGAGAAAATTGCAGTGATCCAGACAGCTCAGTTGCTTTTCTGTGGTAAATCGTGAAACTATAAATCATGGTATGTTTATTCTGTTTTTCCATGACTCAGCTGTATTTGTGGCTGTATTTTAGTTGCCAGCAGGCTTACAATTTTGAATGCATAAAAAAACCTGAGATTCTTTAAGAGAATTTTACTTTTTTCAATCTGATTTTTTGTATGACAGTAAATAGCTGAAAAACTTCATGCACAGTCAAGGGGAACTTTCCTTTTCCATTGTGGAGAAGAATGCTGAGAGATGTATAAAATTGCAACTGAAGAGTCAATCGTGTAGAAAAAGCAGTGATGCAGCACTCATAATTACCTCAAACTTTAATTTTTATTTTTTTTTAATCGAGATTTGGACTCCTTGTGTGTATGACCCTCACTGGAAGGGGTTGGTAACTAAAAAAACCTCCTGGGGCTTGGAAAATCAATGTGAAAAGTTACTTAAAGCAGAAGAAGGTGATGGATTTAAGGTGCTTCTCTATGGCTGTCTCTGCTGGGGAGCTCTGTTTTGTGATTGAGCTCTCTTCATATTTTTCTGGCTGTGCAGGGGAGCAGTACATCAGACATGCTTTTATTTCTATTTGAGTTTAAAGATTTCTTTCTATTCTCAGAGCAGTGCAAAAGAACCTTCTCGTAAACGTGTGTTTGTGTGCGTGTATGTTTCTATAACAATCCTGCTTTTAATTGTATATAGCATGTAAGGAGCTCCGTACTTGTAAATGCACAGGTAAGGGCATGGATTCAGTTTAAGTCTGAGAGCAGATCTTGCACAACTCTGGTGCAGTGCTGGACTGAGGCTGAATCCCATCGCTCAGGAAGCATCTCTTACTATCTTGATTAAAGCTATACATCTACATGAACCATCTGTAGCACCGCAGGTCAGTAGAGTAGTACTAACCTGGTCTTACACTAGTGTGTACTGTATCTACTTTTAAAGGCTGAGATCAGAGGGTTTGCCCAGGGTAATGCTGTTTCAGTGCACAGGGGTAGGCAGGACTCCTTCTCAGGCACAGGCTTATTAGTGGTACAATTTAATGATACTGAGATGTTCTTTGAAGGGATTTTTGTCTTATACTGAATATATGCATCAGGTTGACAGTAAGATCTCTTTTAGCAACTGAAATTGCCAGGATAAAAAATACATGCAAAAACTTTAACCATTATCAGCATAGAAACAGGCCAAGTACCAAAGCTAATTCCTACCGCCACATGGTGGCCTTGGTAAACGGGTTACACTGTGTGCCCACTTTAATGTCACTTATTTGACAGACTCGTTATAGCAAGATGTTTTTAGCTTGTTAAAACTGCATTAGTTAGTCTGCAGCTAGCAGTAAGATTTGGACAGTGATCCATGCCCGCCCCAATAAACTGCTCACGAGGCAGTGATCTTTGGTGTAGGCCTCTGTGCGTGGTTGTGCTGAGCTCATTAAGATGTCTTACCTCGTAGAAGGTATCAGCTATATTAAGTACGGAATTCTGGCAATAAAAACAAATGCAGCATGGCATGGAAATACATTAACATCCCCTGGTTCAGTGTAACATTGTGTTTTCAGGGAAACAAACAAAGGTGATATAATAAACTGAGCTGGCATCAGCCCAGTTACTCTCAGTGAACTGTAATGGCTTTCACAGGGTTCAGGGTTGGGTCTTCTGCATCATTAATATTCCTCTAAAGGCATGCGGGATCTTTGTTGTTGAAATAAGGAGTGAATAAAACAAAAATTAGAAATCCTTGAAGGCTGTACAGGACCTTACGCTGCTGTACTACTGAGAGATGTTTAACAAAATAAAAAGCTCGGACGCAGCGTAGATGTTTCTTCTGGTAGCTGTTAGGGCCTCCTCCAGCCACCCACTGATGCCACCCCAGTGCTCACTGTGGTGCCACTACTTGTTATTATTGACCATTCAGATATTAGTTAAAACCAGTCTATTTTGCACGTCATCTTTGTGCAGTGCCTAAACTCCGAGTGCTCAGCGTGGCTCGCTAATAAACTGTGTAACAGCAGTTTTACATGGCCAAAACATCTCAAAGTAATAGTTCTCTGTCTCATATTTTGCCAGACAGATGTAATGGTGTATGGACAAATCGGGAGGAGTGTGGCTTGTGCAAACTAATGATTTCTCATTAATCTATGTGGCACCCTCCGTTGCCACCTGGATAGCAAATTTCATCCTCCGCAGCAGCTTTGGCAATCACTTTTTAGCTGGTGTTGGGAAAGATTTTATATATATGTAGAGTCTGCTTCCAGTTTGGGCTTCATGAATATTTTGTCTACAGAGCTCAAGTACTCAATTCGATGGTTTTGAAGGTTGGTTTCTAAATCCCCTACTGGTAACTGGTTTTGTCTTTTTTTCTTTTTTTTTTTTTGTCTCTCCTCCTTCAGAAGGGCTTTTGCAAGGCTGTTTTAGCAAGGATGCTATGAGGCTGATTGTGAAGTGCAGCTAATTCTGGCATCTTGTAAATATCAAAACAACACATTTTGTTTTTACACTAATGTGCTAAGGTCAAAGTTGCCTTTCTATTTGAATAGATAAGCATTTCATCTTTGTTAATATCTTAAAAGCTGAAGGAAGAAAACAGAATACTGATTTTAATACTGATATGTTGATGTTTCAGCTTACTCCTCTGGGGAAATCTTCTAAATAGAAATTTAAAAGGACAGTATAGCATTCTGGTGTATGCCAGCTCATTTTGAGTGGTATGTATGGAGGTATGTGTGCTGCTTTCTGGCCATGGTACTGTCAAAGGACTGGCCAGGGCTTTTCTTCGAGGTGTTCTTAGCTCTGTGCTTACTCTTGTTTCAGGATTGTTCTCTCCAAACTGTCTATTGAGATTGGAGTCTGATATCCTTTAGACGTTTCTGAACAGTAGCTTTTTCATACTGCTGACTCGGTTGGCATTATTCCCCCTGTATCATTGTATCTTATTTACTTTATGTGTGCATCTATTTAGATCTCATACTCCCTCAGGGCATACAAGATCACTAATCTAAGTCCTCAGTTTTAGCTCACTACTTTCTTATTCTTGCAGTTTGATGTGCAGTATAAATATCATCGTTGCTTGAGCACTAATGTACAATTTAAAAACAATAAATACCCCATTTGCTGAAGGCTAATAGTCTATTCATTTTGTGCTGTAATATCACCTGTTACTTCTGTGAAAAATTTGTCTTCTGAGGAGGTGATTCTGTGATCTTTGCTATGCCGTGCGAACTCACGCAAAGTGATATAATTCCAGTTCTTTCATCTCTTTTCTGGCAAATGCCAGACACAGCCTCACTGTCTGCCTTTTTGTGGATTTAGCCTGATTGCCAGAGTACCTCTGCATGCCAGGGCAACCACTCGCCCCAGGGCGATGCTTTGAGTGGTGGCAACGAGGTAAAACCTGACCCTGGCTCTGGAGGAATTGGTGCTAGCGCTGCCTGGACCCCCGCTCAAATGGGGGTTGTCTTGAGATGAAGGGTAACTGTTCCTTGGTGATATCCTCAGGTATAAGGCTGGGGGCACACAGGCCTTACCTTGGATTCAACATAGCTTGATTTAATGTTATGTTACCTCCAACATGTTAATCAGTGCTGTCCATCCATGTGAATTGTAGTCCTTAAGTTTGGCATTTTTTTGATTATATTTGTTTGTTTGCTTATTATTTAAGGGCTGATTCACTCATGAGGAGTGTTGTTCTTCATTTTGGTCTTGCATTACCTTGAATCTCTTCTGTTTCTACTTACTTTTTGTATCCTGTAACACAGGAGAAATATAGCTCAGTATTTTTTCATATTTAAGTGTAATGCAGTGGTCCTTGAGTGTCATAGTTTTTCTAATGTGAGTCAACTGGAAACTTTTTGCTGTTCTAACAGGATTTTCACCCCATATTTTGACAGACGATATATCCTGTAACGGGCTCTATTTCAGCCATGTCATTAAAAAAAAGTTATACAGTTACAAATATTATTCTTCAATCACTCAGCCAGGAAGGGTCTGAAGAAAGGTTGGTTAGGTGTGGCCGTAAAAATGTGACTGCTATATTGCAATATTAGCTTTGGCATAAAATAACACACTGTTGCCAGAGACTTTTAAATACACAGATGCTCATGTGCTAAGGCTGCTTTGAGAAGTTCCAGGAATTGTGAGAGAATAAAAAATGTTTTAGCCCCATCTTTAATAAGGATTTCCAGCTTCAGTCTGTGACTCATGTTGTAACATGAGTAGAAAATAAGAAATGTAAATAGGTGCAATAAAATACCCTTTGCTCAATTTTAAAATGCAAAGTGGCACATAAAAATATAGGTAATATAGGAAATTTTAAAGAGGAAAATATATGATATTTCCAGGATTTTCTCTGTTCAATAGTGAGGGAAAAGAGGTGTTTTTTTTTCCTATTTTCTTTTTTTTTTTAAACAGTAAGGTGACATAAAGAGTATCATCAGCTTTTGTGGTGAATAGTGGTATAATCAGTTTATCAACCTATCAGCACATGATAAATATCTATTGGAGAAGATCTATGTATAAGAAAAGAATCTCATATTAAATAAAAAAACATAGGTACATAACCTCTGTGTAATTCTGCCTGTTAATAGATGTCACGTATCACATGGTAGATGTAGGTGAAAGGTAAAGCATTTTAACTTCTTTTAAAGGTGATAATTCAGATAAAGATTGACATATATATACACACACGCATGTGTGCATGGAGTCATACATACATACATAAAAAAGTATTTCTTGTAGTGTTAGGTTATTCTGAAGAAGGTTTATGAGGTACCACAAGTGAAGTACATGGTGAACATTGTGAGTAGAGAAACAAAAGATGCTTTGAATGGTGTGTTAGCGTACTTCTAGTAGAACGCCAACAAGAAAGTGTGGTGTGAACCGTGTGATGTTGCTGTATAGGGGAGTTAGAGAAGCTGAGCTACCGCTGAGGTTGCACCAGTTTCTGAGCTTGAATCAGCAGGCTAATAGCTTTGAGAAAGGCTGTATCTCTTGGTGACCAGTTATTTTTCAAGTAAGTCACAATCACTTAATTGCTTGAACAAATGCAATATTTGGGGATTTTAAAAAAACATAATGTTTGATTGCCTGTACCCATAGTCTGAGTCAGCAGCATAACTGTCAAGAGAGCGCTGAAGTCTACGAACCCAGGCAGGGAACGGCAGCAGTGCAAACGTGCACTCGGCGTGACAAATGGGGACTATTTCCAGTCCTTGCGCAGGGTCCTTGTGCAAATGTACCTTGCTCCTATACTGTCGCTGTAAGCAGTACTACTCTTTAAGGCAGGCTTTTTTTCTCCTGAAAATTTAATAAACAGAATCAGTAAAATATTTGGCCATTTTTCTAGTAAGTATTTTTATTTCACACTTTAATTTAAAAGGTTACAGTGATACTTACCTTATAAAATGGCCTATAAAACAGTATTCAAAATGTTCTAAACACATACAGGACAAGAACAAAGTGTATCGAATGTCAGAAGTAGAGCCTATGGTGACTTCATATTTGGCAGGTACCTATCCCATCTATATTTGTTTATAGGTTTACATAAACATGTTGGGTTTCTTTGGATTTCAAATCTGTGTTGATTCTGGATGAGGAGTTTGTTAGATGATGGCTTTGCAACAACTGCCAGGCTTCTGTCATGTTGATGACAGAATGATATGATAATTAAACTATTGATCATACGAGGAATTCAGTCACCATTTAGAGAACTTTATTCACTAATATTCCAGTCAACATATTTCTTTCTCTCTTGTAGTCATTATGTACTTCAAGATTCATGTGACAGTTTTTGGGATACGGGGTTGTTAAAACTGTCAGCTAAGAACCACCACTTTAATGAGATGATTGGAAAACAGTTGCAGTTTGTAACAGGTAAGAAGTAAATTAATCTGCCAATGAACTTGGAAAACTCCTTACTCTCTATATCAGGCAAAAGGTGCCTCGCAATGTGAGGTGACCTACGTGATATATTGTGCAAAATATATCGAAAGAGTTGGAAAAACTTTTTTTTCATTTCATGATACATGATTGGATAACATGGTATAGGCGATGAGGATAAGGACCATTTAATGATAATGATTAATGATAATGATTTAATGATAATGGTTATTACTGGTGCACATAAATTGCTAATGGACCAGGAGGCACACTCTTAAGCTTTCCTAAGCTTTTTAGAAAGTCTTTTATTTACAAGATAGGAAATACAGATGCATGCATTTCTGTCACTGATCACAGCAGCATAAAATTATTAGAAGAAACTGTTGCAATATTTGTGGTGGCTTGCAGGCAAACTGTTTCAAAAAGATGCGAGACTCATACCATAGTGATTTGCCAAAATAGAAAAATGTGAAGATGAGTTCTCGTTTTGAAACCTACACAAGAAAAGTATGTGATGGATTTGAGCTTAGGAATGGAAAGGGAAGAGAAGACCAAAGCTTTGATGGTGCCCCTTTAATCTGACTGCGGGAGTCGTCGTGTTTGTCTGAGCGTTAGGAGTGTCAGAGCAGTGTTGTGCAGACCATATTGAATTGGCTTATTGGTACAACAGTGTTGTATATTTATCTTAATTTCCTCTTACATATGACAGCAAAAGACTTCTTTCCTCAGCACACCAGCCTGAGACAGTAGTGTACTTACACATGTGTTTCTCAGGTAGACAGAATGTGTAAAAACATATTTCGGAAAGAAAGCAAGATCGTAGTTATTTATGGCATTGCTCAGTGATCATAACAACATTGAGCTTTCTTTAAAGGCTTTTCTGAAACCTTAGCTTTATTCAGCGTAAAATATAGTTTTGTTGTTTGTTTACTTTTTTAATTGTATTTTTCACACTAAACTACTTAAACGCCCTTTTCAGCTTTCTTCAGTAAAGTATCACAAATAAAGTTGAAGACTTCATCTACAAATCCCTTTGTCATGTCCTATAATAAAAAGATGAGCAGAAGGTGGTTAAAGCTATTTATCACAGCAGACTTGGCAAGTCTGGAATGTGTTAAGTTAGATAAATTGGCAACTACCTGTTCTCCATTCTTTATCTTATAAGACAGAACTAAAACCAAGTGAAGCATAGAGCCTTCTTGCTTTAGGAAGATACTGGAGGTTACTACTGTATTTTTTATTTATTAAACTCAGAAACTGTTGAGAACTTAGGACACTATGCCTTCGCTTCTATTAAAAGTTATCTTCTGTATAGTATCTTTATTTAACAAGTATAATTTGCCTTTCAAAGTGTTTTTTTTTTTTTTTTTTTAAACTGTGTCTGTCAGGACATTATTACGTATACCTGGTCGTTTCAACCACTTACAGTACATGCTAAATACACTCAATAAGCATTTCATTTAGCATTAATGGGATAATTATTGTATGTGAAATACTGATTTATGATAAAAGACACATTTACTAGGATCTGACATTTGTTCAATTCATTACTCATGTTAGATAGCAATTAAACTTTACAAGGTTATTTTAAATTGATTGGTACAGAATTTTTGTAACAATAGTTACTGTAATACATGTGCAGTGATACATCATTTACAGTGCTATGTTAACCAAACATTAATTTTCACTCATGTCTAGACATTCAGCTGCTAATTATAGTTACTCGTTGTTTACAATATGTTGTAGCATAGAAGGCAGAGTATTGTTAGTAGGTATAATGGGTATTTTGTCCAAGAATGGCTTTGAACTACATTCTGTCGAAACCAGTGATATGGTACTTTGGATCTCTTAATTATGTAGCAAATGGCACACAAAAGCTATGTAGGAGAATGGAAAATACATCAGAAATTTTGTTTCTCTGCACAGCTGTGCAGATGGATATAAAGCCTGCTGGTTATCGTGAAAGGCACTTTTAGCACCTCCAGCTTTAGTCTCCTCTTTCCTTAATCTCCTGTACTTTTTGGAAGAGCCTTGGGGAGTTACTGTTTCATTGTAAAATTCCTATTAAATAATGTATAAAGTCCCTGTCCGTCCCATGAAAAGTTAGAGAAAGTGAACACTAAGTTTCATTTTAAGAATGAGGGTGTGTTAGACAAGAAGCTGACCTTCATGTTGATCACTGCCTTTGAACAGTGAAAGTTCTCAGCATTCCCGTAGAGAAGAGTAATACCACACTGGGAGAGGGATATTGAGCTCAGACAAGGGAGGCAAATGAGCAATTGTGTAGCTTGTATGGGACTCCCCAGCTGCCTCTATAGCTTCTGCCAAGATTTCATGTCGGCGAGCTCCCCGTGGCTGTTGAACATCTCGAAGGGAATGGGCAGCTTCGGGCTCCCTATCGCCACCGACTGCCCCGGCAAATTCTTACTCTTCCACCAACAGCGACAACAGTTGGTCCTGAGGAGCTGCAGAGGCAAATACTAAAACTCTCTCACTTTTGGCTTGTTGCTTGCTATTTCTGTTCTTTCATGTGCTTACTAGCTGTTGAAATTCCACTGCTGCGTAGCTTTTTTTTTTTCCTCTTTCTCTTTTCTCCAAAAAATAAAAGGGAGGTATAAAAAGAACAGGATGCTGAAATGGGAGGATACTCCAGAGACTAGAAAAGAGAAAAAAGGGGCCTGGCTTTGGGAGGAAGTTGAAAGAAAAAAATCTTCAGTCCAGCATTAAGTTAGGGCTCTGAATTCAGAAAACTGATATTTCCAAGCCTTTTAAGTCTGTTTCCTACCAAAGATGCCTTCCTTCTACCAAGATAATTGCTCTTTATTAGAGAGAAAAGGCACAAGCAGGTTTTGCAGTATTTGGTTGAGGAACCAAAAATATGTATTTGCGGGAAATAGTGTGGATAACCTTTAGTTAGCTGGCAGCTCTGGTATCTAAAAGAAATCACTCTTGCATACAGCTTTTAAAGTTGCTATTACACTGATTAATAGCAGTGGTATGAGGCTACAAATTCTTGAAGACTTGTGGAAAATATTTAGGAAAATAGTAGCAAGTACTTGACTGTAATTGGCAGGGTTATTTTAATATTATGTCTTGATTTAAAAAGGCGGAAAACCCCCCAAACTTTCTTTGGGCAATAAATTGGAGGAAGATGCTCACATATCAGCCCTAAGTATATAGGGAAGAACAGCAAAGTGCAGCATGTTAGTAAGAAGTAGGTCTGGTAGAGCATCTTTATGTGAAGCGCCCAAATTAATTCTGTATGCGAAAGGGGAGAACTGGGAAGGAGAGTGGTTGTCATCAGAAAACTTGGATTTTGAGGTCAATTCCTTTGATGACAATGCATTTTCAGTTGTCCTATTAGAATAACTTAACAAAATATACGGGGCTAGATTCTTACATATGGTACGTACTCTTTACAATTCCTGTGGCTGACCCATCGTATTGCTGTGGCTCTTTGGTAACATTTGCCATAACACTTGGTTGTAATTTTGTTGTAATCGTGATGATATCTAATAGATTAAGATACAAAAACAAACCACAAAAAGGTAAATGTGCATTTAACTCTGTGCATTATACTATACAGGGTTTTTTTTTTTAAGTGCTCATTTTCTTGATGCTATGAAAGACTGTATGCCCATGGTTTACTGTGCTGTGGTATGCTAACTCTGTTATATTATTAGAAGTTATTTGTCTTCTCAAATCTCCCTGGATTAAAAAAAAAAAAAATCTTTTCTCAAAGTCAGTTGGTTTCTCACAACTTCATGTATTAGAAAACTCCATCTTTTCAAGCCCTTGGAAATTGGAAAAAGTTCTTACAGAGAACTCTAATCTCTTGCTCTGATTTATGTAACATATAAAATGTATCCATTCTTTTTAAACTTCCAATTAAATAGATTCTCACTCATTGTTATACTGTTCCAAGGAGGAAAAAATTGAAATCATACGGAAAAAGAAGAAAACCTTTTTTCAAAGAGAGACTTCTTCCTGCTCTTAGAATTGGCAAGTTGGATTTTATGTAACAGCCAGTGACTGAAACATCAGTTCAGAAATTAAAACTCCTCTGTAGTTTTGAGATGTGTTATCAACTTCCCTATCACTTCTGTTTTTAATGTTCTTGTGATTCCAGAAAGAAGTGAAAATAAGTTTATCACAAGAGCACTGTAAATAATTTTATTTTTGTTTTTCTCTCTGATGCAGACAACCTAAATCACTTGTGTTGATAAAACACCAAAACATTGTCAGCTTTTTATTTTTTGTCCTTTTTTTTTAATGTTTAATGCAGAAAAATGCGTAATGTTACTTGAAAGTAAAACAACAGAACACTTTGGATGCAGCAAGATGAAACATCTCGGGTTTTTGGAGTTTTGGGGGGCCTGCCCAACTTGAACTTGTGCATCAGATTCTACCTGATGTTAACTCCAGGCTGTGATTTTTCTTTTTTTTTTTTCCCCCAAATTAATTTTTTTGGTCTGAAACTCCTTTCAGTTATCAAAATAGAACTCGTTGTCATCATTATTTTTATCCCAGCAATATACTCTGCAGAAGAGACAAGTACTTGCAGGGTTTCTGCTGCTTAAGATCGGAAATATGTGCCTGCCCTATGCCACAAAAACTATAAATGAGTGTGTATATGGTCAGTATTCTCAGCCCATGTGCTATTACAGGAGTAGATATTCTTAATACAAAGCCAAAACTAATTATGAGCAGGTTTGATAAATTAAAAGGAAAAAACAGAGCCGAGAAACCAGAGTAAAAAAGGACAGGTATGTGCTTTCAGGCTTTCAGTACCTTGAGTAACTCTACACATACAGCATATTTCAGTGGAATTAAAAGCAGCATTTCCTCCATTATTTTAATATTTTTAGCTTTCAAATTTCAGCTCACATGTCTACAGAACTTTCTAACATAATATACTACGATGAACTTTTGTAGCTATAGCATATTTGATTGCATAGGTACTTTTGGAATAATTAGAATCTTGAAGCAATTAAAAAAATGAAGTGTTAGTTAAATTAAAAACAAAAAAAGGGCATAATTCTGATTTTCGATTAGGCAATTAATTTGTTTAACTAAGTGGAGAGAAGTAAAATGCCCCAAAGTATGTCTTTTACAGAGGATTACTCCCACAGTACTATTTAATTTTGTCTGTTTGTATGTATCCTACTGAAACTGCCTCTATTCTTTCTTTCTTTATTCCTGTTCATACATGCTCCCCAAGCCACTCTCCATCATTTATCAGCAGTTATGGCTAACCGGGCAGGTCCCAGGTGACTCGAAGTTAGCAAATGTGATGCCTGTCTACAAGAAGGGTTGGAAGGAGGATCCAGGGAACTACAGGCCTGTCAGCCTGACCTCGGTGCTGGGGAAGGTGATGGAGCAGATCATCCTGAGTGCCATCACACAGCACGTACTGGACAACCAGGTGATCAGGCCCAGTCAGCATGGGTTTATGAAAGGCAGGTCCTGCTTGACTAACCTGATCTCCTTCTATGACAAGGTGACCCGCTCAGTGGCTGAGGGAAAGGCTGTGGATGTTGTCTACCTGGACTTTAGTAAAGCCTTTGACAGCGTTTCCCACAGCATTCTTCTGGAGAAACTGGCTGCTCATGGCTTGGACAGGCGTACTCTTTGCTGGGTAAAAAACTGGCTGGATGGCCAGGCCCAAAGAGTTGTGGTGAATGGAGTTAAATCCAGTTGGTGGCCGGTCACAAGTGGTGTTCCCCAGGGCTCAGTGTTGGGGCCAGTTCTGTTTAATATCTTTATCAGTCATCTGGGTGAGGGGATCAAGTGCAGATGACACCAAGCTGGGCAGGAGTGTTGATCTGCTGGAGGGTAGGAAGGCCCTGCAGAGGGATCTGGACAGGCTGGATCGATGGGCCAAGGCCAACTGCATGAGGTTCAACAAGGCTCAGTGCCGGGTCCTGCACTTGGGTCGCAACAACCCCATGCAATGCTACAGGCTTGGGGAGGAGTGGCTGGAGAGCTGCCTGGTGGAAAAGGACCTATTGGTCAACAGCCGGCTGAACATGAGCTGGCAGTGTGCCCAGGTAGCCAAGAAGGCCAGTAGCATCCTGGCTTGTATCAGGGATAGTGTGGCCAGCAGGACCAGGGCAGTGATCGTCCCCCTGTGCTTGGCACTGGTGAGGCCGCACCTCGACTCCTGTGTTCAGTTTTGGGCCCCTCACTACCAGAAGGACATTGAGGTGCTGGAGCGTGTCCAGAGAAGGGCAATGAAGCTGGTGAAGGGTCTAGAGCACAAGTCTTAGGAGGAGCAGCTGAGGGAGCTGGGGTTATTTAGCATGGAGAAAAGTAGGCTGAGGGGAGACATTATTGCTCCTGAAAGGAGGTTGAGGCGGGTGTCAGCCTCTTCTTGGAGATAACAGGCGATAAGACAAGAGGAAATGGCCTCAGGTGGCACCAGGGCAGGTTTAGGTTGGATATTAGGAAAAATTTCTTCACTGAAGGGGTAGTCAGGCACTGGACCAGGCTGCCCAGGGAAGTGGTTGAGTCTCCATCCCTGGAGGTATTTAATAGATGTGTAGATGCGGTGCTTAGGGACACGGTTTAGTGGTGGGCTTGGCAGTGCTGGGTTAATGGTTGCACTTGATGATCTTAAGGGTCTTTTCCAACCTAAACAATTCTATTATTCTCTGATTCTATAAGGAATCTTATTAGCACATCAGTAATTTGCAATCTAAATTCCCTTGGGGGATTGTGTTTTTCCTGTACTTTTTATGCGGCTCTCCCAGGTGTTGGTGTTCAAAGTACAATGAAGAAACCTCAGGTTTGCAATAGAAATTCTCCTGTATCATCAAGGCACTCATTCTTTTCATATTGAAGAAATGCAAAGGGTAATGTAATTGAAAGGAAAGTTATTGCAAAAATTGCTTTCTCTCACAAACTGGTATCCTAGATCCAGAAATAATAGCAGATTGAAATGGGAAAAGCGAAGTTTTGCTTGCAGCACTAGGCCATAATGGGTCATAGGATCTAAGTGTTTTTACAGGTTTGCATTCTGTAACTTTTCCTTCACATTTTTTGTTCATCTCTCTTTCTTATGCTGTGTTAGTGAGTTCTTTATCTCTCTGGTTATAAATGAGGAGCAGTGGGGAGAGCATTACGTCCAGAGAAGAGCTATTTGCTTTTTCTCCTACCAGAATTATAACTTGAGCTGTTCCTCTGCTTCTAGTAGAGACTGTCCTACCTCCTGAGGCAAGGAACTTGCCCGAGTATCCAGGATTCACTTTTTATGTTGTGTACAGGTTAACAATTCAAACTGGCAGTGAAATTCTCTGACTATTTCATGCTTAGCATGCTGTGCTTCACGATGTCATCCATAGCACAGACTCCTCACGTACAGCTTGGTGTTTGGTGGGA
Organism: Theristicus caerulescens; assembly: GCA_020745775.1. Classification (NCBI taxonomy): domain Eukaryota; kingdom Metazoa; phylum Chordata; class Aves; order Pelecaniformes; family Threskiornithidae; genus Theristicus; species Theristicus caerulescens. The sequence goes on from CM036562.1 coordinate 5,856,183, forward strand.
ATACGCTGTGGTTGAGCAGAACACTTACACGGCCATTTTCTTGTCCGCTTGGGCTGCTAGACACTGGAACAATTAAAGGCTACATCCAGTTAAGACAGACGCCTGTCACTTAAGAAGTCTAAGTCCAGGCTTTAGGTCTTCAACAGGCAGCTCACTTGCCACTCAAACTGGCAGTTTCCACCAGCCGCTTAGCTTTCCAAGGAATCACGCTCTGCTGTGCAGAGTGTGCATGACGGATTGGGTTACGTAGGAAATCCTGGTGGCAGCTGTAGATTAAGTATTTGGCATTCACTGGAGTGGGACCGCAAGTGAGGCGGTCGTCATTAGCTGAATGTCCTGACCGGCTGGTTCTTGAATGTGATTTTTTACTCAAAACGCTCTTGATGCTGACCCAATGAATGTTATATATGTAAAATGGAGCAGTGCCAGCAAACAGAATTGAGGTCGCCGGCTGCACCTTGCTTAAAGATGCTGCGTAGGGCAGCGTATGGCGTAGGAGAACCGGCAGATGCATGTTTAGGCTCATCTCGTGTGGTCTGGGACAGTTTTTGAAAGACAAGCTATCACAGAAGTGTGGTGTTAGGGCACTGAATTGTGAATGAAAGCAGTAATATGCTTTCATCTTAATCCCACAAAGTAAAGGACTATATTTCATATCTGGTTTTTTTGTGTTTTAATTAAAGTTATGGGAAGATGAAAAATACAAGATCTTATTCATCATAAATGGCCTTTCACCTGCTTCAGCACCTCAGTTCACTTCTCCTGTTCTTCTTCTAGGCTATGAGAGACTTTGCATCTTTTAACTTAAACTAAGGTATCTCTTGATCCTTCCTTCCCCTTCATCCTGCCCTGCCCCAGGGTAAGGGGATGGGAATGGGCCAAAGGGAGATTTGAAATTCAGTTTCCTGAGAATAGCTTGGGCAGCCAAGCTGGTGCTTGGGCCGGCGAGGCAGAGCCCCATGGAGGCTGCCGTGCCGCTGCAGGCCCAGGCCACGTCTCTGCTGGGGGCTGTTACTGCTGGTCCCCATTTCCAGCAGCTGCCATGCCCGCAGCCACTGAGGCTGGAAGCCCAAGTCCTGCTCTTCTGATGACTGTGGGTGATAGGATTTGGTTGTGGGGTGTGGGGGGAAAAAGAAGGATCCTTGGTGGTTTGGTAAAAAACAGCTTTTCTCGATGTAATATGGGAACAAAAAAAGTTAGATTGCAAACTGCTAGCTAAATTGTAGTGTTTTCAACCTCTGGCTTTTCCTTTCATGTATCTTTTTAGTGTATTTGTTTCTTGTAATATAGTATCTGTGTCACACAGATTAAATCTTTGAATAGGAATTGAACCTACTAAATGAAAAAATATTAAGAATCATACGAGGCTTCTTAATACCATAAGGTCTCTGTAGTAAAATATCTTTGCTAAGATTAATAATTACATTATAATTTTTTGTAACTATATGAGGGTTAATGGAGTAGGAATGTGGTTTATGGAGGAATTCCTTTTACAGAATTGCTTCAAAAAAATTTCAAGTAGAATAGTACTCAACTATGGTTTTTTCAGTTCAGGAAATCTGTTTCAGTGGGAGTTGTACTAGATTCAGACAAAACTTACTATTCCAATGCAGCTAACATCTTTCATTTTTAAAGTCGTAGTTTGAATACTTTGTCTGTGGGATAACTACTCTTAGTGGCTTTGCTATACTCATATCACTTGCAGCTATCATTTGCTATAAGGGAAAGGACATCGATTTAAAATAAGAAAATCCTGCCTGGGAGTAGATCCTAGAGTTTATTCCAAACCAAAAAAAAATCTATTGGTTTTATTCAAGATGGTAGCTTTTCCAAAACAAACTGGTCCTATTTATGTATTACTATTGCTTGAAGGTTGTGGAGAAAAAAAAAAGTAGCTTTAAAGTTTCCCACCAAAATAGAAAGGGCATGCAATAATTTCCTTTAACCAGTGGGACCTGAACATAGACACTGTTGCGCAAAAGAAATTATAAACTCGTGGAGAAACAAGTATCAACAGTCCATCTGGTGTATAAAATTGAAAAAGCTTACCCTCAAGTGAAGAACAGGATGGAGATAAAGTATAGCAGGTTCCATTCCCTGTTCTTTCTTAGCTGCTGTCCACAGAGGCCTGGGAAAGCTTTAACGCTAGTTGAAAATACTGGCTGGTAAAAGGCAAAGTAAACCAGGGCAGGCTGTGGAACAGCAGTAGGAAGGCTGAGGCTGCTCTCAAATACAGAGATTTGGTACGCTGCACATTAGGAACAGCCGTCCCAATGTTGTAATGTATTCAGAATTTGTGATTCTTGGCAGAGCAAGACCTCAGAGACAGTGGTGGAAATACAAAGAAGGGGGTGAAATCTTAAGTGATTTTTGTTGTTTCCAGAAAAAACTTACGTTTGCCTCTTTGCACTGGGAGTGGGAAAGGGAGAATGGAGTGTGCTGCATTAGTGAGGGCTAGCAGAGGGCTGATTTGCTCAAGAGCCTTCCCAGCATGGTGCCAGTTGGCAAACTGGGCTTGTGTTCAAGCATCAGTCAAGAGATTATGGGATGAAATTGTTTTGCAAACAGTGCCTCTCTATGTGATTTTAATGATAAGTCTACAACATCTGGCTGGGGTTTTGGAATCAGAGCTCATACATTTGCATGCCCTGGTCCCTCCAGAAATGATTACGCTCTTGGAGGGTGAACAGTGGACTCTGTATAAACACTACATCCATGGCTCGTAGTATTGCCTCTTTTGATTGTTTCTTAGCAGCCCAGAACAGATATTTTGAAATTGCTTAGAAATGTGTTAATTTTAAAAGAGTTTGCTGGAAATTTCACAATTTAATTGTGCCTGAGGTTGGTTATTTTGTTCTCGTCATTTTCCAACTCCTTCATAAGTTTCTCACTGTTGTTTCAACCAGTTCTGTTCCACCAGAACATGGGGCACTGCAGCCTTTTCCGTGCCAACCCGAGATGCCAAGGACTGTGTTATATAGAGCCGACCTCAAACATGGCCACAGAGGTTTGCATCTGGTATATGCTGAGCTCCAGAACTACCAATTCTGATGGAATTGAGATGTTTCTGTCAAAAAGACTTAGAATATACATTCTCGTTTTCATGTTGAATTAGTAGTGAAATCTGAATAAGTTTATTAATTTTTTATTTGTTACATTTTGGAGGTGATTTCATTATCTCAGTGTCACCATTAAGGATAATAACTGGAAGATGGGAGTAGAAGTAGTTTTAATTGTCCAAGAATCAACAGAGAGAGAAAAAAGGAAGCAAGTACAGAAATAAAATACCCTAATGTTTTAGAACCTAAGTAAACAGCAGTGTTATTGAATGCACTGAATGAAACCAGTGAAATTTATATGTAGCATGGGTGCATGTAGTATTTTATTTAGAGGATATTTAAAAAAAAAATTGGCAAAAATGTTAAACTTTTAAATTTGATGTACTAGTTAAATGAATTAGAGATGCAGGATCTGCCATAGGCAATTGATTTGAGATACATTTATACTTACCAAAAAAATGCTTTTACATCCCTTTAACTGTCAGTTATGGTCCTGAGATCTGGATTCCATGTTTCCATGGAAAAACTGAATGCTATCGCTGATATCTAATGAAATGCAGGGAAATGCTCTTTGTGCTGGAGTTTTGTTATCAATAGCACATTAGTTTGCGTGGGAATGTAGCATGGGATATCACAGCCTCTGGCTGCTTACCTCCGCTCCTGTCCCATTCTGTCCCTCCTCTTCTTGCCAGGACACTGGCCATGCACCCACCAGTTATTTTGAACGTTCCTATGCCCAACAAACTGCTCCTTGAGCAAATTTAGCTTGCTGAAATGGGAGTAATTTTTTTTTTTTAAATGGTTATTTACCTATGGGGTTTGCAAGTGAAGTGATTCAGTGGAAGATCTGGCAAGTGCCAGTGTCTTGGAGGAAGGGAGGATGTAGAACCCTGAGGCCAGAGCAGCAGAGGGAGAAGGAGATGGGCAGTGAGAGGCTGCCCTCCTCCTGCCAGCACTGAGCCACGTCCCGGGAAGAAACAGGCTCTGACCCTCTTAAACTCCACACTGTGGGAATAGAAACTGGAAACTGATTTAATTTCTTTTATCCTGGGAGTGAAAGAGACGGGAGTGTGAATGGAGAAAGATTAGTGATTTCTGCAGGTGAGCCAGCTCCCACCAGTGCGCATCGACCGCCGTGGTGGGCACAGCACCGTGCACACAGCTGTTCCTCTCCATGCATGATCTGAGTTGATAGGTCTCTGCACGGCGATCCGCTTTGTGTGGCTTTACCAGCAGTCTCTGGTAGCTCAGAACTCCTTGCAGAGGATTGCGCTTTTGGAAAGAGGCTGGATACTCTCTATGGGTGGGAGTAGTTCAGCTTGGGATGGCTGTTGGGCAGGGCTGGGGTTTGGTTGGTTGGTTTTTGTGTTTAGTTTTTTTTTTTTCTTTTGAAATTGCACTTTTCCCTTTTTTCTGAGTTTGGATCTGAAATAGCCTTTATTGCAACTTCTTTTTGCAGTGACAGATAATCAGAAACAGATAAAACACAATGAGACAGTAAAAATAATCCCCATCGACAGATGGAGCACTAATAGACATAGAACACTCCTGTAATGACCAAAGTGCTTCCAGTGTCACTGTATGCAATGTGAAATACATTTCTCGTCCAATGCAGTGTTAACTTTATTGTCAGTGGGCAGTTCCTAAAAGTCTATGCTCAGTTTGTTTCCCTTTGGAGTTTGAAAGCTGGAGGTGTTCTTAGAAGTGTAATGGCTGACAGTCCTGCGGTGATGGCTCAATACACCTCCAGCTGCACCGCGAACTGTCACCAGCAATGAAAGAAGAGAATAAAGTGGACTCGCTGAGAGAGACAATGAAAGCAACAAACTCATCCGTACAGTGTGACTTCATTTCAGTGGCAACCACGTGTAATAAAAGTAACTGACTTTGAGTCACGGTCAAATCAACACTTGCAAAAGGAGGAGCAATAGATGGATCGTATAGTAATTATACTGGGGAAAAAAATGTAACAGTTCTGGTAGTAGGGCTAGAAGTGACTAATGGTTTCTTTATGAGCAGTCCTAAACTAAGTCTTTCAAGAGCATGCCAATGCATAGGAGGTCCAGCATAAAAATGTATCATTTAAAAGGGACTTCTTCTAATGGCCCATCTTGCATCAAAGATAACTTCTGAATTTTTGTGTGTATCAGACCAATGAATTGTTCCTTATTTACTGTATCGCTTAATTTTCTTTTTGTTTATGGTAGCACATATAGGTGGTTTTGTCCTTAATGTTCTGTAGATTCTTCAAGTAAAACCCCAACATGAATGCCATATCCCAGATTTGACAGGAAGTTTGCAGCTCACAGTTCTGTGATTGTTACTAATTCAAACGACCAAGCGTAAAGGACTACATAGTGTGATACACGATGAGCGTATTATTTCTGGTTGGCTTTCTACCACTGCCATCACTCATTGCTTCAGCTGTAAGAAACAAGCGTTGCAGGCCTGTGAGGTTTGGAGCGTGCCCTGAGAACAGAAGCTACAATGGATGCGTTTTGCAGTTTGCTGCCACTGAAGTCAATGGTAAAGGGTTCATTGATTCCAGCGGACCGGGATCAATTGGTCTTCAATTAGAATATGACCTTCATACTTTTTTTTCTAATCAGCATTTCCCTATTACCTGAGTGCTGCTTGGCACTGTCCTAGGTCCAGTCTGAGTAATTTTTGTTTCTATGGATCTGCATTACTGCTTTTAGTTTGAAGTAAAGTAAATTGAAGTAAATTTCTTCCTTTGCTTTATGCCTGTACCGATGCGAATCTTTTACTTAATGCAACCCATTAGTTGTCTTTCTCTCTCATCTATTATCCATGATTTTTTTAATTTAGAAGCTATAGATTTGCTTCATTAGTCTTTCAGTTTTCGTAAAGATCCTATAGTAATTATTAAAAAAAAAAAAGAAAAAGAGGAAGAGATCGTATCAAATGCACACAGCAAATACACCAGTTGTAAGTCACATGAAATTTATTTATTACCTTTTAAGACACAGAACTGCACATTTCCATAAACTCTTTAAATATGCTAGTTAATTGCTATGTGATCTTTCCTAAATGTGCCAGGTCGCTTCAGCCTGAGTGCCATTCAGTGTTGTAAATTTTGTTTTCTGACTTCTAATCGTTAGTGGTTATTCCCCTGATGATCTTATTAGCCTTCAGCACAAATACTTCATATATCCCACTGAATAACTGAAAGTCTGTGGAACTCCTTAAATATGCATGGATATCCAAAGGTATTTTTAGTCTTTTTTTTTTTTTTTCCTTCACAGGAGGTAAAATGCAGTGACGCTGTCACTATATAGCATCATCTTCACTAATTCTACTGTTATGAGGATGAAGACTGTCATATTTTGTAGGGATAGGCAATGTCTCTTGTTTGATTGATATGGATGGAAAATACAAGCCAACATTGTACATACAAGCTATCTGAAAAAGCTCTATATCTTATTTGTTTGTTGTTTTTTCCCCAAAAAAAATATATTTACTAGTCCAGTCAAAGATACTGCATTTCTGTACAGATTTTGTCTCTTTCAAGTCTTTAGACTGTGAGACTTTTCAGTACTTTTTCAGTGCTGTTTAGCAAGGGCCGAGTGTGGTCCAAGGACACTTTTTCTTTATTGATCTATGATGACAGATAATAATACATGACTATGTCTTATATAAAAATGATAAATTAGAATGTATGAGTGTTATTTTGGTGATGATACTTCTATGTGGAGACTCATTTGAAAACCGAGGTGACTAGCTGAAGTTTTGATAGCACTTTTCCATATTTTTTCTGTTTACTCTCGAACGTTCATCACTTGTGTCTTTTTGTGTAGTTTGTATGCCAAAATGGTTTCATCCTCTTTAGTGATGTTTCTCTGCAGGTTTTTAATCCCTCTGCATTAACAGGGACTCTGTGAATTGCTAGTATCATGACGGTAATTACAAATGTTACTTCTCCTTAGAGTTGGAGAGGAAAGTTGAAATTTCTTTGGCATTTATGTCTTTTTTCCTTTTCTGGAGTTCGGATTGTATTACAAGGTGCTTAAAAACTCTGGAGCAGCTGCTGACTGACTGCTTGCATCAGCCTATACAGATTGAATGCTTTTCTGGCTTTGCTTTTATGTTGTTGGTGGTGGGGGGGTTTTTTGTCTTTTTTTTTTTTTGTCTTTTTTGTGTGGATTGGTTTGTGGTTTCTGGTTTGGGATTTTTTCTCTGTGTGTTTTTTTTTGTTTTGTTTTGTTTCTAGGTCCCCCCCTGCCCCCAGCTCCAGTTAGAGACCCTGCTGTTGTAGTTCATGAGTAAGGTTAAGGTTGGCTTCAACATAACTAAGTACAGTGGCAAGTATTCCGGTCACAGGCAAGATTATTCTGAGTTTTCATTATCAGGGTAAACATTGTTTTGGTTTTTATTGCTCTATAACGGAGCAGAAAAATGACTAAATCTATGACCAATTTGAACTAGTCTGCTTCTAATGGGACATGGGACAGAACAGAGGAGCTGGGACCTGAGACAAGAAAATAGCAGTAGGGATTTTATTAAAAGATTTAAGTGTAAGATCACATCAGGGAAGGTGCAGTTTCTTGAGCTGTTTGTTTTAACTGCCAACCAGTTGCTTTTTCTGTAGGTTTCTGAGGATTTCTAGATGCTGAAGTCTCCCAGCATACTTCAAAGTTTTATAAACACTTATTATCCTTGCTTTTTTCAGATGATACACTGAGGCACAAAGGGGTTATGTGGTTTCTCAAGCGAAAATGAGAATAATGGAACATTGGAATCCTGTTTTTTAGCACTAAATACATGTATAGTGTGTATGTCTCTATATATAGTGCTTATATATATGTAGTGCTAAAAATATGTATTTTATATATATTATTTCTTCTCAAACATCTTGTTTTGTTGGTGATAGGTTTAAGCTGATTTTTTTGCTTTTTTTAACCTACTTAAAACTTAGCCGTCCCTCAAATGTTGCCAAATACTATGAAACATTTGTAGCTGTCCTAATTCTGGCTCAGAAGCCATGCTAAAAATTCCTCCTTCAATTGACAGCTTTCTTTGCCAGATTATAATATTCCCAGCTGATTAGTTATCTTAACCGCAGGGTTTTTTCTGAAAAGTACAATTAGCAGAATTTGTTTCAAGCTACTACTAGCAGTTTGCTGTAGAATGTAATTTCTTTAATGTTTTCTGAGCAATGAATGTTATTTATGTATTTTTGAAAAATCTGTTGCTAAGAGTATATTTTCATCCCTTTCCTTTCTTTCCTCCTCCCCCAATGCCAAGAAATAAAAATTAAAGTCGTGAGTAAATCTGGAACTGAGCACAGCCCTGGCATTTAACTGTGTGGGATTCTGGATATGCCGCAGTGGTTATTGTTAAAATATAACTATTTATGAAAATAATGCCATGTAGAGAGGTCGTTGGGAGGAGAGGGGGAAAGCAGGAGGATTAGGAGCTTTCAGGAGTGCAGAGCTGGGGATTTCTGTACCTCTGAGCAGGGTGTGCACCGCTGGGCTGATTTAGAAGAGGTTTCACCTCATAGCTGAAACTAGGGAGAGTCAGAAATGAAGGTCGTACCCTTTGCCAGCATGGCCATTTCATTTTCATTCATTAGGAAATTCAGACTGTAAGCTATAAAGCAGAAAGCAGTTGTTTTACACCTCTTTATTTATCAGCACTGATTGAAAAGGCAGACAGCAATCTTCATGTAGCTTTTATAGAACTTTATAAAGATAAAAACCCTGTAATATATCCTTCACTTCTAATACGGCAGCTGACATTTGCTGAATGTCTGCTAAAGTGTGATTAAATTCTTGGAAAAAAAAGAAAAGTTACTGCAAAGAGCTGTTAAAAAGCATTAGAAATAAATGCCGAAGACTGGATGTGTCTGGTTTCCGTCATGGGCCCAACGGTGGTGGGAGGTAACGCAGCAGAGCTAAGCGGAAGAGGGGAGGATGCAAGAAGAGAATAGAGCCAGTCCCAAATTTCACACTGTCATGGTCTGGCTGTTTTGCAAGGGTTTTTTGGAAGTTGAACAAAAATTTGAAGAAGTGATATAAAAAAAACCCCTGTCTCAATGTGCATTAAATACATCCCATGTTGTTTATAAATTAGAGCCGTGGGCTACTGTGACAAGAAAGATGTGGATAGGCTTTCTGTTGCTCAGAATTAGGAAGGCGTGAGCTGTACTTCTGTTTATACTTAATTGTTCTGACTTCATATTTCATTGAAACAGTGAGAAGGCTGAAATGCTACACAGGGACTTTGGAAAATGCCATAGATTGCTCTTTTAGCTGCATAGAAAATCTAATTTTTTTAAAAAATATGTGTTAATAAAATTAAAGGGTCTGAATCTACTACTATGGTAAGCTTTCCATTTTACAAATCTCGTCCACAGATTCGTTGAATTTAAAGATGTTGTAGTAGACATTAAACAAGAAGCGGGACTGAGTATTTACAAGTCATAGGTAGAATTTTCATCGAATAGGGAAATGTCAGTTGTGCACATTAGACCATTAATGATCATTTTCACATTTACCAATTAGTGGAGGGCAATATAGATGTTTCAACTCAGGATAATATTTATTTTAAATTGAATGGTTATTGTCAAACTGAAGTCATAGAGATTGCAGCCTGCTTCTCTCTTTGTTTCTTTCTGTTCTTCCTTTTTGTTTGCTTTTAAAAAGAAATAAAAGACTAAAGAGATTTACGTTGACCAGAGTTTAATTTGTATTGACATTTATATCTTACCTCTGAGGTTTAGAAAAAAATGGAATCAAATTAGGTCAGACACATACAAATGAGAAGATATTGCTTGGAGCTGCGTGAGCACTGAAACACCTAAATCCAGCTTAAACAAAAGTGAGCTGGAAACTCAACTCAGCATGTGAGACATGGTCTGGGGGGCTGCAGAAATCCGTTTATGTTTTACGGAGTATTTCTTGAAGGCATGGAACTCTGGGTTGGAGGGAAAGAATTCAGAATACCAAATTTATTTTCATAATAATCTCATCAATGGTATTTGTATGGGACAGAAATATCTGCCATCCTGTAGATGATAAAGAACGTACGAACTAGTTTGCAGTAGTAATGCTGCAGGTCTTGATCATCCCACACAATTTAGCGCAGCATGTGATCACAGGCATTTTATATTACAAAATAAACTTGGCTTTAGGGGATTATAACTTGTATATAGGAGAAACCTACCATATAAGGAAGTTGTAAGACCATACACTGAATTGTTTTCCTGTTCTAAATTAGGATTGATTTTTCTTCTTTAAGCAATTATTTACATTTTATGAGAAATTAATCATACTGATTGGTTGTTGTTGTGATACTTTTTGTAATGCTGCCTTAGCTGGTGTTTTGAACAGACCTTCATGAAACAAATTTTAAGGGAAAAGCAAGATGAATTCTCACTCTTTTTTTTGGTAAAGTAGACACATAAATATCCAAAAATTTCCTTCATTATCACCCTACTACCTACCAATTTGTGGTGTATGTTCAGTGTTCTCAAAAGCTTTTTTATAAACTTGCTTTGTGATTGTGTATTGAGTACAGAAACATTTTTTTTCCACAATGAATGCTTAAAGTGGACCAAAGGGAATATCAGTTGAATTTTCAGTTATAGGGAGAAATTTCAGAACTCAGCTTTCTGTTAACTGTAAATTTCTACCTAGAGTCTTTTATTCCCAAGAACTTTGTGTTCCTATCAAGTGGGATAAATGCTTTGCTATTTACACGTTAATACTTACGTGATACTTGGTGTTAAATAACAAAAGCTGCATCTTACATATTCTGTCACAATGAAGTTTCTGATCAGGTAATTATTACTGTTATTTTTGGTCAGCCAGCTGTTGTGGTGATGCTGCATGGAGCAGGGAAGTCCTCTCTAGCCAAAGCAGCGCAAGACCTTAGTCAAAGGAGATATTGTTGAAATCACCCTGTACATCCTGTCAATGAAATGGATCCTCTGAACATTATCTGCTGACCCTGCTGGCTGCTGATATTTTAAAATCATTAATAAAAGGCTGGTTGTGATGATAGGAGTTCTTGGCCAGTGGGGAATTACCTGACCCTTTTAAGGCAAGATGCACTGCCTCCGTATATCAGCTATCTGTAAAATGCATTGCTGGAAAATTATGAAGTTAGGTATGTTGTCATGGAGATTTTTGTGAGATGAAAGGGGTGCTTAAAGAAATCTATTTAAATAACTTGGGTTTCTTTAATAGGGTGTAGCTTGAATGAAATTCCTTACATTTCAGTATTAATGACCCTAAAAGTAAAATTACTTTTTTTTATGAGCATTTATATCAATATAATTGAGAGCCTCTTCAAAACCGCACAGCTGTGCAGTTTCCTGCCCAACCAGGGAAACAACCTCGATGTAAAGCATCAGTACGTGCGAGGATTCGTCCTCTCCCTTCTCTCACTGATGTTTGAGCATAATAAAATGTGGCAGTATGACAGATACCTTTTGGGAGCACTTAGCACTTAAAATGGACTCTCTGTATTGCAATACTAAATTGTAGAGTTACCGGCATAAAACACCGCAAATAAATTTACATTTAAATTGTAACAGACCGAGGGAGATAATGTCACAACAACGCAACAAAATGGGAAAGCAAATCCCAGTATACATCAGCTCCTTATTTCAGTCTCCAGTTAGTCGGGAAGTTAGGAACTTAATTTTGAGTCACACCTTGCCAGGAAATAAATACATTAAATTGTTCCTCTGAAGCTCTTCAGCCTCAGGGATAAACCCTCTCCAATGGCAGCATGGACCAGGGTGATGAGGGGTAGGACAGATCCTGGTGGCTCACTGCAGCGGTAGTCCCTGTCTCCCAGAGCTCTTCCTTCTCTTGTTTCTTTCTCTCCACATCGTTTAGAATTTTTACTTTTTGTAGTTTTCCATTATTCATTTTGAGACTTTTTTTTTTTTAATCCATGGTGGTATTCCCCCCCCCCTCCCCCTTTTACTTTATACTTTTTCACCTATGGCTTTCACACAATCTCTCTCTCTCTCTCGTTCTCTCTCCTAGTATGTTATTTCTTCAGGTTTTAGGAATAAGTGCAACCTGGCTTCCTTGATACTGTGGGTGTATTAGTGTAAAAGTGGTATGTAAACAACTGGTTCTTGAGAATATGGGGTAGAATATATCTAATTTTTCCTCTGGTCCATAGAAACACCATGGATTAAAGTCAACTCCTAATAGCGAATGGAGTGACAGTGATTTTTCTGCAGCCCATCATTGCGACATGGAATAAATATTCAGAAATATCACTGGAGCTTTTTTATGAGTTAACTTCTGCTTAGACAGTTAACTCCATGAGTGGGGTGGGGGGTTGATCTCGGAAGTGTGCTTTGTGAGGATGGGTCTTCTCTTCATTCTTAAACAACTTGTGTGTTAGTCAAACTCATGCAGATAAATTCTGCTTTAGCAATATGGCTTTCCTGCGGTTGAAAAATGGACTTTTCCATTGCCTGAATCTGTGGGTTTTCCCAAAGTCTAGTTAATTCACTTAGAAAACTTTCTAGGTAGCTTGCAATTTATGAATGGACTGAATTGTACTTTTAATAAGAGGGCTTTTTTAATACTAAGAAAAGGAAACACACTTTTAAAAAGGGACTAGCCTGTAATAGTATTTTCTGTGACTTACATAAAATGTATTTGTCTTAATACTAGCATTGATTTTTATAGCTCTTATAACTACAAAAATAATTAATAGCATGTCACTGAACTGAAGAGGGATGTTTCCTATTCACTTGAGAGTCAATTTAAATTACAAATGAAATAAGGAAAAAGTGCCCTAAAAACTGATGTGTACATACCCGTACCACAGCGAACAGATAGCAATTAGTGATAAGTGATTTGCCTCAAAGTTGCTTTGAATAACCCATGATGCAAAGCTCAATACATAGCAAATAAGCTTAGACTCGCTGGAGAGAAGACAGAGAAGTTAATCTTCCCTCCAGGGCAATAACGTTCCAGGTGATATACTTACAATGGATTTTGTCACGTTGTGTTTTAACACTCCCAAACAATGGGTTTCCAGTTCTTTTTTCCTTATGAGATTCTTTCACAAATGATCTATTTAGCAAGGCTTAGACTTCCCTTGGAAGCTTGTGTCTTTTCTTTCCAAACGCATCAATAGCATCAATTAGGATTGATTAGTAAGGTCAAACTTGGTATTGCACCGGAAAGATGCGTAACCAGAGAAGGTCATGGCATGAGCATACAGTATTGACCCGTTACGCTGTCTTAGGGGAGCATGAGAATTAAAAGCAATTGCTGCACCTGGAGACAACTAAAATACACATTACATGGAAATGCGTGAAAAAGCCAGTAACTGACCCAGGATTTAGTCCATCTGAGTTGGAGACTCATAAGAAAGAGTGGTCTCTTGCCATCTGTTTATTGGTGAAATAAATAATTTTCTAATTGATAGGTAAAGAACATTGCAATGGCTGTCATGGTCTCAGCTATTTTGCTTCTACTAATATGTAAAAATAACTAAAGTTATTCACTTATTATAGATGGTTTTTATCTTGTTCTGTCAAATTTACCACCCTTAGTGATGACAACTTTGAAATCTTTTAGGGATTCATATAGATGTCTAAACTTACACTGTATTTTACTGACCAACCTGTCTCAATTATATTTCATAGCAGAGAATTATTTCATATATACATTTTTTTTATTGATCGATTTTGAATCGATTGTGTTTTATACTCTTCAGCTATTTCTGTTTCTTGGGTTTGGTTTTGATTATTTGGTTTGCTTCCTGAGAATTATATAGTATAATTTGTCATTGCCCAGCAGAAGTTTGTTTGAAGGTAGATTTCCCCCCCCCCCCGCCCCGCATTCTAGTTTGGCAGAAGTAGGAATACTGCATGTCTTTATTTCCCTGAATATGTTTATTTTCCTGATGGAATATCTTTTCTGGCTGAAGTGGAAAACTTCAGAGCAGACATCCTGTAGTGTTGGCATAGCCAGTGCTTTGGGTAGAGTGGAAAAATCCAGGTCTGGTCTTCAACCACAGCAGGTCAACAGATCAGCTCTTGTGCTCCACAGTAAGCCCAAACAAATAAGATACACTGAATATGACAGATGCAGGTGTGTATGTATTTCTGGCTAGGTAATCCAGGACAGAAACATGTGAGTCTTAATGACATGGTAAAAATAAAAATAGCTGGAGCCTTAAAGGATTATTTTCTGCCAAGTCTCTCCTCAGAAGCAACTTTTATTCACCACATTATTTATATGACTGATTTCTTTGATGTATTTCTTTCACAGGATGATGGGGTGGTGGAGACTCCTGGCAAGTCAATTAAAATGTTGTGGAAAGTCAGGGTGACTCTGGTGTGTACCCTTAAATTGCTGGCTGCCTCCTGGGGGAGCAGAGGCTTCCCTGGCCTCCGCCAGCGCTCAGCCCTGTGTTTCCCAATCAGCAGCCCGCTTTATCGAGCCACCTGAAATCAATGGGGATGTGCTGCGCAAAAAATTAATGGCAAGGTTAAATCTCCACACTGAATGGCAAACATGAAAGAAAGTTAAAAAAAGGTGGAAAAACAAGAGTTTGGCTTTATCCCAGTATACATCTTATTACAGAAGGTCTTATAGGAAGCTGAAGGAGTCACTTATGCAGCCGGCGCCAGCTCATTTGCAAATCCGCATGGTGAGTTTGAGCAACGTATAAGCCCCTCCACCCCCTTCAGAGTCTACCCAGGGTATTTGCTGAATGCCAGATACGGACTGCCTCATTAAAACAGAAATTACTTGTGTTGATTTTGATGATGTTGGGCTTCATTTCAAAAGCTTGAGATGTTGCTCTAGTGTGGAAGTTGAATAAAAGGACTTCAAAATTAAAAAATAAAATCCCTGTAAAACTCCAGGAGTAAGCTGGCAATCACAAAAGTACTGGCACCTTTCCATGATCTGTAGTCTTATTGGAATAAATGCAAATCATCTTTGGGCTGAAAGTTGCACATGTGAAAGCTTTTAATTTTGTTAAAATGAATTACCTATAATTATCTTGTTGTTAATACGTAGAAGTAGACTACTAAAAGACATTGAATATTCACAGTGATTTACCATTAATCAAGGAAAAAAAACTCGAAAGACAGGTTAAAATCACATTACTGCAAAAACAGCTTACATCTTACATTGGTAATTTGCTGTGTAAAATTCAAAACAGAAATAACAGCGGTGTGTGAGACTGTTCATTGACGAGGTTTGTATGCAGGTGTTGCTTACAGCAATAAGAGGTCGGAGAGGTACTTTGCAAGCGAACATAAAGGCAAAAGAAATAGTTGTCCCAAAATGTCCATAATCCAACAGGCGTATATGAAAAATTGTTTTGCTAAGAGTTGTAACCCCTCTTGGGGCTGCTCATTGTCCCCAAGAGGTGTGCGGTCTATCTTTCCAGCAAATTGGTATCAAGTACTTAGAGGTGCTGTGGCGAAAAGAGGGGCCATGCATCCATCTTCTCTCATTTTGGTGCCTTTCTTCCAAAGAAAAGGAGAGCAAACACAAATCACTGTTGCGCACATTAGAGCGAGCACAGATTGTACCTCTCTGCGTGGTCACGCAACAGCAAAGGAGCGGTATGTCTTTGGTGTGTGTTGCAGTATCACGGCCACCCTGAGTTTTCACTATATAGGCTTTAGTTCACACGTTGTCTTTATTTCCATTTCCTCCTTCCTTTAACAGTGGATGGTCTGGACTTGGTCCGTACTCTGCCTGGAGCTGCCTGCTGGGAGCAACGTGGTGCTGATGCTTAAAATGTTGTTTGTTGTACTGTGTATAATCAGGTTAACCTTGGGTTTTGAGCTATAATTATTACACAGAAGGGTGAAATTTTGCAAGGAAGGGCAGCTTTATTCTAATAAGCACACTTCTGTAAATATTCTTATTCTGTTTATTCTCGTTCTTACGATTTATTACCAAACAAGACAAAGAGCAGCCTTAGTAACTCCTACAGCTAAAATTACAGCAGACTTATATTAAGTTTCCTTGAAAAGCCAAAACCTTAAATTTTCTATGTTTTCAAACTGTGGAAACTTTTCCAATGGATGTCTTGAAGATACTCTATCTTTACCTGCACTTTTACATCTCTGTTACTACAAATGATGGTTGATACTTATCATGACAGTAATCCCTTGAGAGTTGCTTAGTGAACAAAGATGCACTTGAAGTTTGTCATGTGCTGAAATAGGTTTTTTGAATCGGGCTGCAAGTGAGAAAGAGGTGCAAATTCTTTAAATCTGGTAAGCAAATTTAAACAATATGATGATTATAGCGTTGATGCAAGAATGTGAGTGCATACTGTTAAGGGGAAGGTCTTCCAAAAGCACCTTAGCACTGAAGACTTAACTGCTTGCGTCGCTAAAGAGCGAAGGTGTAGGCTCCTAAATCATTCTGGTGCTCCTGTAGGCATTTCTATACAAGCTGCTGTGACTTTAGATAGCCCCCTATCATTTTCCCCAACTTTGTGTTGCTGTGAAGCTTTGATCTTTGTACACTGCTGACAAGTGATGAGGAGGTTTCTGGAGTCATGGTCTATTACTGTATGGTTTGTCTTGTCAAGTTAGCAGCAAAAGAACAAATACTCGGGCAGATGAATTTTGGAGGTAGGATTTGGTTTTTGCTGTTCTGATTTAGCCTTTGCAGTTTCTCAAATCCTTCAGTGTTTCCCATTGTAGTGTTTTAAAAACAAAAGCAGAAGCATGTTTTTTAATCTAATAATGTGCAGGAATGTTTCATAAATTATATATGAATGTAAGCGATGTATGAATGTGCACGCTAAACTGATGGAAGATCTTGAAATATGCTACGTTACATGCTAACATTATTCAGTTCTCATTTTTAGAGTTTCAGATGAGGTAATCACTTCAAAACTGATTTAAAAACATTGGCATTAAGATAACTTGTGTTTTTATTCGCTTTTGGTATATGGAAGCTGCCATGTACCACACCCTAATATATATATGGGATTTCAGAGGCTGGCCTACTGCTCTTTCATCTGAAGTCATTAATAAATTTTCTTGTTGAGCTCAGTTAGGTCAATGCTGAGAGTTTATAAAAAATCCTTAGATTTTACTGTGTAACTAATGGTAGACCATTGAAAAATTAATTGATGGCAACTCTTTGGAAAGTGTTTTATCACTATTACATTACATGAATTAGGGAGGGGCAATGTATACTAATTCACATACAGGCAAACATAGAGGTTACATTCTGAGTACATTTATCAAAAAAGAGTGGTAATGGAAAGCTTCTTGTTAGCTCAATAACATGCTCAAATTTCTTCTCTCACACGGCTTTATGTGTTATCTTTTCTGTCCATCAAAATGAAATATTTTGAGGCTTGAGGATTTTATTAATCAAGCTCATCCAAATTAGTTTAATTTACTTGAAAAGCTCTGTCAAAACACATGAATCCGTGTGATCTCACCATTTTTAACCAGGAAGGGAGAATCTAGATGAAAATAAAAACTGCAATTCCTGAGTCTTGCTAATCCTTCTCTTAAAGATCAGAACAGAAACCTAAATGTTTCTCTCTGTGGTCACTGAAAGATGTGAAGCCAAACAGGTAACATGCTTCACAGTCAAAGGAGCAGAAGCTTTTTGATTATTTATGCTTATTTTCCTTTTGCTTTCACTCTTCCAGATGTAATTTTTTTCCCCTCCAGCTTCGCATATTTCTCCTTATAAAAATACACTTAGTTAGAACATATGGGTTACTTGTACCACAGCATGGCCTAGGAAAATTCAAAGGGACATAATTAATCGGAATGCTTGGAAACAGCATGTTCCCAAACCACAGTGAAATTCAAGATAATAATTTTATCCTAATTTGTTTCAACTGTTTTGAAAGATAAAGTTGATTGTGAGAGCAGTTGGACCTTGAACTTTTGTCCTTAAGACATTTTTGAGGATTTATTGTGGAAAATGAAGGAATGAAAATATAAATCAGTTATGCAGTTTAGTCTCTAGGAAATATATTTCAAGACTGAAAGCATTCACGGGTATTGCACTTTATATTCTGACTGCTTTATTGGCAAGCATTGACTTGTGTTGCTTATGCCGCTGACCATTCCAAACAAACACACAGATCAAAATTACTTTAAACAACTTTATAATTATTTTATTATTTATTGTGCCACATGGATGTTTCATTTCAAATCTATGTTTCAATTAGGCTTTATATTTAGATGGAGGAGAGGCCACACTTGCACAGTGAAATTTTGTTGTAGGTTTTAAAATGGATTAGTGTGGTGGTGTCCATTTTATGCTAGCATTAAATGTTTAGGAGTATCAGTGCTGTGTATCAATTTGACTGGTTTTGAAGCATTTTCATTTTCTGTTCACAAATGCAATTAATGTTAAACTACTTATTACCTTCTCTTGGACTCTGAGTAAGATGCTTATGTGAACCAATGATTCAGTTCTTCCATTTTTCGTACTGTTACTAGACAGTAAAAACAACAACAAAAAAATTATTCCGTGTTTTTAAGAGCAGTCTTCCAGAAAAGAAGTTCAATCAAACTCCCCATTTTCAGAATGCCTGGAATAAGTTCAAATGAGGTATGTCATAGCAGGGTAGATTTCCCCTTCCCTCAAATGCTGTTCCTTCTCTCTTTTACTGTCCTATCTTCAATGCCACAATTATCTGATTTAAGGTATAGCCATATGGGTTTTTTTTATTTCTTTTCACTATTCTTTTTGTTTTTCTTCTTTATTGTTGATGCTGATAAAATTGTATCATTTTGTCCAAGTTGGAATAGTTACTCTCTTCAAAGCACTGCACCTGCAGGTTCACTTTATAGAAAGGCATTTTCAGATGTAGACTGTAAAACTTCACAGTTCTTTTGTTAGATTTTTTTTTTTATATGGAATACCGTTAAAAAGAAATGAAAAACAACAACAGAGAGTAAGAAAAGGAGCACAGGAAGATTTTTTTTTCATAGGCTCTATCCTGCTCTAAAAGACTGACCTGTATTAAAAGTAGACAGACATTACATTTTAGACCTTGTAATCTGCTTATCACAACTATTTTGTTCACAACATTTGATAGCTTGCAGCAAATGGAAAGGAAATCTTTTGAAATGTTTAAAGGGGAGAGTATTTTAAGTATCAGGAGTGCCTTTCCTGATCACATAGGAATGTCTTCAGTATGGTTATGGTTTTGTGTGGTGTAAATCCACTTCCTACACCATTCACACCAAACCTAATGGGAATACAGTTGAATTTCATGTGGGATGATGGTGTTTTACACAAATGCTTTACTACGGTGGGTCTTCAGCCTTTGGTAACATCTACACTGACTAAATAAAGGGCTGCAGATAAGCTTATACCACTTCTTTTTGGTCTGGTTTGGTTGTTTGGGTTTTTTTGGTTTGGGTGTTTTTTTTTTTTTCAATTGTAAGCAATGTCAGAAATTTTAAGTGATGAAATATCCCTGAGCCATGAAGTGTTTCTACCATGCTAATGGTGACTCAGTCAGTTCTTAAAGTTGAGCTCTTAAAACTGACCTTTAAATCAGGAACCAGCTACTATGAGAAAATGTGGTCCTAGGGTGACCTGCTACCAAGACTATGGAACTTCAGCTGTCGTGACTATATTTATAGTTATTGGTAACTTAATACAGGAAATGATTCACCTATTAAATCTATTAAGTCATTTCTTTGTGAGGTACTGGCTAGCAAGGTTGTTGGCAGTAAAAAGTGTCTGTTCCCTTTCCTTAGTAATGTAAGTAAAAAGGAGTTTGCCAAAACCCAATTTCTTTCTCTATTCTTTGTCAGCATCTTTCTCGGGAGTCTTTTTGCCTTCCCAAAGTAGATCTTTCTATGGCACCCTGAGCCCTTCAAGGGGGAAGTCTGTCCCTCTTTCTGATCCTTAGAGGCTTAGGTAGTTTGTGTGGTGCAGCAAAATACACCAAAGAATCTTCAGGGTTTTTTAAGTTTTGTAGACCCTTTTTTCACATGACTGGTTTCTTGACTTCGGCCATGGCTCTGTCAAATGGCTTCAGAAATGGTGCTTATTGTGTCAGCAAGTCTCCTACCTCAGTTCACCACAAATGCTGCCTTATTTCCTGGGAGCGAGCAATGCTATTAATGAGTACCCATGTGCCTACCTTTCAGAGCCAAACAGGCCACAGCCTTTACTCTGCAGCTCCATAAGCTCCACATAAATTCACCAGACAGAAGCATTTATTCAGTCGGACTCCGCTCTGATTCCTTGGGACTGAAAGCCCCTTCTCAAAGCAAAGATTGGCCTACCCAGGACCAAACGGGTTGGTGTACCCAGTGCTGTGTTTGTTCCTACCCTTTCAGTAAAGCTCTGGGATGTAATGACTCGAAGTAGCTGCAGAGGAGGCTGACTTCATCCTTTCACGGGACAATAGCTCTCATCTCTGTTCATTAAAGAAAAAGGTTTGCTGAAAAGAAAGATCATAAAATAAAATGCTTATGCCTGATACTCTTTGCCAGTGTTCTTCGTGAGACAGCTAAGCATCAGCAAAGGAGAGCTTGCAGGGAAAGAAAAAATCATTGAATCATAGAATCACAGAATTGTTTATGTTGGAAAAGACCTTTAAAGACCATCAGGTCCAACCATTAACCTGGCACTGCTAAGGCCACCACTAAACCATGGCCTTAAGCACCACATCTACCCAGCTTTTAAATACCTCCAGGGATGGGGCCTCAACCACTTCCCTGGGCAGCCTGGTCCAGTGCCTGACTACCCTTTCGGTGAAGTTTTTCCTAATATCCAACCTAAACCTGCCCTGGCGCAGCTTGAGGTCGTTTTGTCTAGTCCTATTACTTGTTACTTGGCAGAAGAGACCGACCCACACCTTGCTACAACCTCCTTTCAGGAGCGATAAGGTCTCCTGTCAGCCTGCTTTTCTCCAGGCTAAACAACCCAAGTTCCCTCATCTGTTCCTCATAAGAGTTGTGCTCTGTTCTGCCAGGCAGTTCTCCAGCCACTCCTTCCCAAGCCTGTAGCGTTGCCTGGGGTTGTTGCGACCCAAGTGCAGGACCCGGCACTGAGCCTTGTTGAACCTCATGCAGTTGGCCTTGGCCCATCGATCCAGCCTGTCCAGGTCCCTCTGTAGAGCCTTCCTACCCTCCAGCAGATCAACAGTTCTGCCCAGCCTGGTGTTGTCTGCAAACTTACTGAGGGTGCACTTGATCCCCTCATCCAGATCACTGATAAAGATATTAAACAGAACTGACCCCAGTACTGAGCCCTGGGGAACACCACTCGTGACCAGCTGCCAACTGGATTTAACTCCATTCACCACAACTCTTTGGGCCCCGCCATCCAGCCAGTTTTTTACTGGTGAAGCATACTCCCATCCAAGCCATGAGCAGTCAGTTTCTCCAGGAGAACGCTGTGGGAAGTGGTGTCAGAGGCTTTACTAAAGTCCAGGTAGACAACATCCATAGCCTTTCCCTCAGCCACTGAGCGGGTCACCTTGTCATAGAAGGAGATCAGGTTAGTCAAGCAGGACCTGCCTTTCATAAACCCATGCTGACTGGGCCTAATCCCTTGGTTGTCCAGTACGTGCTGCATGATGGCACTCAGGATGATCTGCTCCATCACCTTCCCCAGCACTGAGGTCAGGCTGACAGGCCTGTAGTTCCCCGGATCCTCCTTCCGGCCCTTCTTGTAGATAGGTGTGGTGTCACATTTGCTAACTTCGAGTCACCTGGGACCTTCCTGGTTAGCCAGGTCTGCTGATAGATGATGGAGGGTTGCTTGGTGAGCACCTCTGCCAGCTCCTTCAGTACCCTTGGGCAGATCCCACCCGGCCCCATAGGCTTGTGCATGTCTAAGTGGTGTAGCAGGTCACTAACCATTTCCCCTGGGATTATGGGTGTTTCATTCTGCTCCCCATCCCTGGCTTCCAGCTCAGGGGGTTGGGTACCTGAAGAAAAACTGGTCTTACTTGCTGGGTAAGTAAAGCAAAGTGCTGGGTATCTCAATTGTTTTTACCTGCACTTTGTCTTCTGGCCATAGGCAGAAGGATGTTAGTTTGTTGGGAATTTCGTGGCCTTATGTGATGGACCGTCTCCCCCTACTGTTATCCCCATGAAGAGCTACCTTTGTCCATGCGATCCATCCCACTGCTGTGCGATTCTGGCTTGATGTGTTAGGTAGAGTTGTGCTGCTGTCCTCCAGGAGCTGCTGAGGACCAGCCTCCTGTTGATTATTTGTGGGTGCTGCTTGTAGTCAGCTGCAGTGAGGTGGAAGGTACAGAACAGGTTACTGTTGTCCTTACTCTTCCTGCCTCCTCCAGAGTAAAATCTAATTAAAGGACTAAGGGGACATTGTCCCTTCATCACCTGATCTGTGACGTGTTCAGGAAGGCTTTGGGATATGCCACCAAATAAAAGTACTGCTATAGTACCTGCATAACACTTCTTAAAGCAGTACAATTATGAGTAAATAGCAAGGCTTTCTGTTATAGGTAAGATATTTTTGGTAAGATATATAGTATGACCTATTAAGTAACAACGATTGCTGGTAGCTGAGAATTTCAGTTATGAACATGGTTATTGACTAAGGCACAATAATGGGCTCTGGCAGAAACGAGGGAACCTCCCACTCAAATTTCATTATACCCAATTGAAATTAGGAGAGAAATTATAATTACGAACCCAAATCCAGCGTTAGGAAAATGTCTACCTTTCTGTTCATGCCTGTGAAGCAGGTTTTTGTAAACATAAACTCTAGGTATTAGTGATGATTAACAAGAAGTCTTAGTTGACGTATGCAAGTATGAGGTGTCTTTCTGACAATGGCTGACAAGTAGGGGAGGGCTGCAGGGTGAAGAAGGGATCTGTACATTTAACTTTATGTCAGGATGCTTAATCATCGGGCTAGGGGCTTAAAGTTCAGGCCAGGCCCCTTCCAAGGCTAACTGATCTCACTTGGCAGCAGCTTTTCCTGCTGCTTTCTCCCTTCTGCAGAGCACAGGACGTGCAGAAGGTCTTCTGATTTGCTCCTTTATCCATGGAGACCTGCTGGTGAGGGGGGGTCAGGGCAGCTCAGAGGTGTCAGAGAGCTACTGCTTGCTTGCTACACCTCTCCGCATTTTACTCTTCATGAGTGGGTGTACAAGACTCCATTTAATAGTTTGTATATGCAAATGAACAAACAAGTGAATTATCAAGAACTATCAGTTGAGGAGGAAAAAAAAGTCAAGTGTCTTATCTTTCCTGGAGACATATGTTATGACCAGATAAGCAGTTCATCTTCCCAGGTATGTTCTATTAAGTGTATTATGCAATCAACTAGGATATATAAGACATTGCAACTCTAATCTTCTCAGGCAAGTAGTATTCAATTATACTTACCATTTTAAAAAGAGAAATATCCTGAGCATTTAGAGTGCTTGCATTTTGGCACTCAATCTTGTTATGTGAAGGCTAATAAAGAACATTCCAACTAAGAAGGCATAGGACAGGCAGATGAAATATTGAAAAAATAATATTACAGAAGTCCTGAAGTGGAAGTGTTCACCATCCCTCAGAATAGTTTCCTGACATCTTATCTAATGTTTTGAAATGAAAGAGAATTGCCATCCATTTCTATGCCTACAGTGTATGTTTTGTGTATATAGTTATAATTAAAATAGACATGCTGCTGAATACATTGTTTGCAAGTGCCCTTTCTGTTTTAAAAGTGCATTCAATGATGTACTTTGTTTTGTTATGTAAATTGCTTTTTGGATTGAATAGTGTTCAGACAGACCAATTTTCCTGTTACTCTTCTAAGCAAATATTAGAGATGTCAGAAGTCTATCTGTTGCAGCTCCTGCAAGCTCTCTCGAAGAGATGTCTGCTCTACCACATAAGATGTAGCATAACGGCAGATAAGGTCAGTCACAGACAGGTTCATAATTTGGTAGGAGACTACTACTTCTATTGGTTTGACTTGAAAAGAATCTAACATAATATCTTTGGAGGGTTATGGGAAAAGCTCTGCTTCGTATCTGTTACTGGAAGAACTTGCAGCAGGGGTTACGGTTACGGTTGTTTACCACCTTCCCATATCAAACCCTATTTTCAGTTGTTTATCTTCTGCTAAGCTTTAAATGTATTGGCAGAAATTTCAATGTCACTTATATGAGGTAAGCTAAATGCTAGGATATTTCAGTCTATGAAATGTGTCCAGTATTTAACAGAAAGAGAGATTAAGGGAAAATACATTGTTTGGCTGAATATTGCATATAAATGGTACAGCCTTTTGCTGAGATGCTCTAAAGACTCAATGAAGCAAGGAAGCATTTCGCAAATTCCTTTATCCCTTCATCCCTTTCCAAAGTGACCCATGACCTTCTTCATTCAAACTGCAATTAAAAAATGTTGTTGAGAGTATACATATTCTATTTTTGCTCCTGCCCATGAAATACCCCAGTGTCTTTATTCTTCATATCCATATTTGGCTAAGGTATAAACATCTAAAAATTCATGCATATTTTACTAGATATTTTCTTATATTTTAGCATCTACTTTCTTTAAAGGTCCTTTGCTTTTTGCACAGAGCATGTTCCATACACCCATGCAAATGATTACACATGCAATGTTATTTTCCCCCCTCATTCCTTTTTGTTCCCCGTTGTTCCACCAGCACCAAACAGATGTCATCTCTGGACTGAAAAGAGTGAGCCAGCCCTGTGCTCCTTGTTTCTCCTCTTGCATATAGGTGCAGCACAAAACGCTACAGGCTTGGGGAGGAGTGGCTGGAAAGCGGCCTGGCTGAAAAGGACCTGGGGGTGTTGATTGACAGCCGGCTGAACATGAGCCAGCAGTGTGCCCAGGTGGCCAAGAGGGCCAATGGCATCCTGGCTTGTATCAGGAATAGCGTGGCCAGCAGGACCAGGGAGGTGATAGTGCCCCTGTATTCGGCACTGGTGAGGCCGCACCTCGAATACTGTGCCCAGTTTTGGGCCCCTCACTTCAAGAAGGACATCGAGGTGCTGGAGCGTGTCCAGAGAAGGGCAACGAGGTTGGGTAAGGGTCTGGAGCACAAGGCTGGTGAGGAGCAGCTGAGGGAGCTGGGGTTGTTTAGTTTGGAGAAGAGGAGGCTGAGGGGAGACCTTATTGCTCTCTACAACTACCTGAAAGGAGGTTGTAGCGAGGTGGGGGTCAGTCTCTTCTCCCCAGTAACAAGCGATAGAACGAGAGGAAAGGCCTCAAGCTGCGCCAGGGTAAGTTTAGGTTGGATATTAGGAAAAACTTCTTCACTGAAAGAGTAGTCAGGCACTGGCACAGGCTGCCCAGGGAAGTGGTTGAGTCCCCATCCCTGGAGGTATTTAAAAGACGGGTAGACGTGGTGCTTGAGGACATGGTTTAGTGGTGGACTTGGCGGTGTTAGGTTAATGGTTGGACTTGATGATCTTAAGGGTCTTTTCCAACCTTAACAATTCTATGATTCTATGAAAAGGTGAGGCTGCTTGTGGCCAAACAGATTCTCCCATATATCCCCTCCTCTAAAGCCTTCCTTCTGCTCCTTTCTGGTGATCTGAGCCAAGGAAAGTACTTGTTTCCTGATTCGGTAGCAGAGATATGAGATCCAATGCAGGCAAGGGAATGGTGAGAAGTATAAGCATAGTCTTATATGTCATGCAGGTGACCTTCCCTGGTAGAATGGGATTCTTCATCAAAATTGATATGCATTAATCTGCTTATTAGATAGGCAGATTCTGCCTATAGATATTTAGTCTTCACGTGTGCCTTTCAGAGTGACTGGTCAGAGCTGAAACCTTGCCAAAGTTAACAAATCTTTAATTAGCCCTATGTGATCTGGAAGTGAGCAATGCACAATATAGAACTTAATTGCACAAGAATTTCAATGTTTGCAAGCACAGAGAGAAACTGAGACCTGTGGATGGGCTCCAATGGATGCATTTGGCCAAATTTATTTTTATGTATTCTTGAAATACCTGGTATAACATCCATTTACAGAAGAACTAAATTTGTTAAGGCAAGTAAGTGAAGCTACATATTTATTAATGGGAAGAAATATACGTACTCGAGCTGAAATTGGAAGCTGACATCAGAGGACTGATATTTCCCTCCCTACACCTCTCCGTACCCCATAGTTGTTTTCTACTCTATTTATATTGTTCTCAGAGCATTGCGAACCTAATCAAGTAGAATACTTTTTTTTTTTCTTTTCCCCTGGCTAGAGCACAAAGCTATTTGTAAATTAAGGATTTTGGAGACTGGCTTTTCCCCTCGCTTACAGTTTTTCAACACAAAACCAAAATGAAAGAAAAACCCTAATGTGGTAAATAGGGCTTATTACTTAGCG
This sequence comes from Theristicus caerulescens, assembly GCA_020745775.1. NCBI lineage: Eukaryota > Metazoa > Chordata > Aves > Pelecaniformes > Threskiornithidae > Theristicus > Theristicus caerulescens. The sequence goes on from CM036562.1 coordinate 5,882,554, forward strand.
GCATTGCCTTCTATTCCAACCTCAGGTTCCCAGTGGGTCCATACACTTGCCTCGCTAGCTAACTTTGCAATGAACTGTTCATCTCTTTCAAAGAGAAATGGCTTTTCAGAAGATAAGCAGTTAAGACAGCATTAATAAAAACCTCTCTTGCAACATGTACCTTCTGGTGGCCACTTGGGAAATGCTGCCTTCTTTTACATTACTTCTTTCCTGTATTATGCAGGAAAGAAAAGTATTTGTCTGGTTGTCCCCATAGCTCTTGCAGTCTAAATCAGACCAGTCACAGATACTTAGGTCATGCTACATGTTTCCTCCTGAATTCCAATTTTTAGAAAAGTTCAAGACTCCCAGCGGATCAAATTAATTGGGGAGTGAACTCTGAATCAGTTTCTTGACCTTCCTTCTCCCTTAGTGTTTGTTTCTCTTGTCCTCACTGAATAAATAGTTTGCAGCAATCCAAATACCAGGAATTTCAAATAGCCAGTTTATAAATAAGCACCCTACACTACCAAAAAATGCTACACAAAGATTATTTCACTTTTTATAGTAGTATGTTAGACCAAGGAAAGTGGCATTCATGTTAAAATCTCTAATCTCTCTCTGAATGAGTTGTAGTGGAAGTGTCTGTTACATTACTTACGTCATGGCTGCTGTTGCTCAAACACGAGAACTACTGAAGGAGAAGAGAGTTTATCTGAAGTAAACAGATCTGAATTGGTTCTGTCACAAAGCCAAAAACTTTAATTAAACTTTCAAAACTAGATTTCATTCTTTGTTCACAGAATAATAGCTGTAATGATGGATCTGCAAGGTGGAAACATTATGGAAAATAAAGGAACTTTTAATTTTTTTCTCCCTACATTTCTATTACATTTTCACCATAAATATAGTAGAATAAATACTGTATTGTATTGTTTGCCCTATGGCTTTAGTGACCAGAAAACATTTTCAGATGAACTATATATAATGTCTCTTGCCTAAGCAGCAATTCTTACATTTGGTAAGCAATTCCCAGTACTGAACTAAAAGTCCAACTATTAATAAGATATTTGACAGAGTTCACACTTTCTACTAAAATCCATGTATTCAACAGTTCAGTACATTGTAGTGTGTAAGGAATACTGCTGTCAGGAAGAGTAAGCCAGAAATGGCTAATAACAGGAGTCCAATACAAGCTTGCAGCTGAAGGAAACCATACCCTCTGCTGTGAGACTTGGTTACTCTACCAAGAGCATATGCCTGCCACTAGCTCAGCTAATTACCAAGGTTGCAACTGAAGAAATGGCTATTTTGCAAATAATAATATCCCTTGATCTCCTGCAGTGCAGGTCTGGAGTTATCTTTTACTGCTTGTGTAAAACCTCAGTATAATTGGTTGTGACTAAATCTCCCATGACAAAATTTTGAAATGTTTTTTCATCTTGGCATTTCAGATGCATACCGTGCATGCCAAATTTTCAAGCATTAGTTCAGAAATTGTCTGAAGATAGCTTGTAGGGTCACTAATGCACCTGAATGGCATTATTAGAAATTTCATGAAAGATAAAAAATATCTGGGCCTAATGAATATTTAACGAGAAGTACATTAATTCTTTTCATTGTTCATCAAAGTTTATTGTTCATCATCAAAGTAGTTTGTAAGATTAAATTTTACATAGAATGTAGTATGCTAAACTATAGAGGCTTTTTTTTTTTTTGTCAATCATAGAATTTAGGAAATATTCACAGGTACCTCTGTAAGAGATTTACTGAGTTTTGTTATTATTTACTGTCACTTTAGACCTAAATCTCTAGGCTTTGAGTTTAAGGAAAAGGGGCTATGATCTTGCACATCAAATACTTTTCTTCATTTCTATATTGCCCTAGCTAAATACCATTGATGTATACCCTCAGCCACCACTCAGTATTTTAAGGTCATGGAGGGAAATAAAGCACAGTATGGTTTTGATTTCACCAGCAGTTGCTTCCTCCAGAAACAGGGTGCTGCTGTTGATAGGTGACACCATGCTTCTGTGCCAAGCACACCAGCCTGTAGCACCTTCTTAGGTGTGAAAATGGTAATCAGTTCAAAGTAGCAGTTCCCTACAAGTTTCTGCCGCTATTGAGAATGCAGGTATTTGCCTAATTAAAGGTAATGATAATGAGGATGTGTTACTGCTCAATATTTTAAAACTAAAGTGATAGTAGAGAGAGTTTCATGATGGTCACCGCTACCAGCATTTCCGTCATCTTAATGAAATCACCTTTTCAAGGACTGTCGCTCATTTTCGCATTCATATCTTAGAGTCCTGAAATGAAGGGAACAATATTGTAGTTTCTTATTTGTATAACTTCATACCAACAGCTTTCTCTTTCAGTTTTTATTGCACAAAAATCAGGTGAATCTAATCCAGAATGAAACTTTTAATAGAAAAGGAAGAAAAAGGCAGAGAAATCAGAAGTGTAAGGTATGCAAAGGCATTTACTGTATGTGGATTTTGCATAGATGCTCAGCAATTGGAGACTCTTTAACTGTCTGATTAGGTTTCTCAGGTTCATGAAGTATATGCTGTTTTAAGAAGTAATGAAGAATATTGAGGAAAAAAATTTGTTCTTTTCTCCTTTCCTTTTTCAACAGCAGTTTTAATGATATATAAAATCAGCAAGCCTTTAGAAAAGCTCTTTTTCTTTTTAGAGAAATAGAAAATCTTAACCTAAAGAATTCTGTGGAAGTATTGCCTGGGGATATCAAATTTATTCTGCATTTTAATGAAAACACAAATGAGTCAATTTAAAACTAGTATACCATAAACTATGCTTCCTTCCTACATCTGTTCATAAACATAGAAGGATGTATACCTAGGGGAAACTTGGTTCCTCTTACATGCAAGGAGGAGAAATTCTAACTAGGAATACATATTTTTCCGCATTCCCTGTGGGTAAACATCACAGAAGAAAACCTAGTTAAGTTTCATTTCTAAGACACAGAGCTTCTCGTCAATTATCGTTGTTAATAAGGTTTGGTGGAGTCAGAAGCGTGTCACTATGTATATCCGTGTAGTGTTGCAATTTGCATTGAGCCAGTCGAGCGTACCTCTTGCCTAACAAACCATACAAAACATAATATCAAAACATAAGACCAAGAAAACTCTTATTTACTAACAGCTTGTTTTGCAGAAAGTTTCCTGGATTCTATAGCGAACAGCAACTCTGTTTTTAGAGAAACCTTAAAAAGACCAAAACAAAACAAACTTTGAAGACATGTTTAGTAAATACATATAATTGAAATAGGTATATGTAATTTCTAGGCCTTCTAAATGGACATTTTTAGAAATTAGAACTGACACGTGCAGGGAGATTATAAATGAACTCTTGTGTAATTGTTGTCTGCTTTTGTCAAAACTGGATCCCCAAACTCCACTGAATTGCATCGTGTACGTAAGTATTTCTAAAATAGCATTTGTGCTAATTGACATAATCAGACATCAGCGGTTACAACTGACATCTTGGCTGTCATCTGTTAAGTCACACAATGATATACTGCTTATGTTGACTGTTAATGTTATTCAAAATGAGTGGGACATGAATAGGGTAATCCTTGTTTGCCAAAACTTGGGTCCTAAATCCATGTCTCATTTGATAGCAATGGTGATCATAGTCATATTTGATGAATGGAAGGTATGTTTTGACCACTGTTAACTTTTTTTTTGGGGGGGGTGGTGATTTTTTGAGTACTATTATTCGTACATTTCTCCTAAACTAACCATCCATATGACTTCAGAGAAGTAGAACTTATGGCAAGAACTGCAAGTTTTTCATTCAGGTTAAGAAGTAATTCTTGAATTCATTTTTGTTCCTGAAATGCTTGAAGGAGTATAATTGTCTGAATTGTAGAAGGAAGATTCAGACTTGAGAGTATGAAGGTGGCCTTCAGTGCTTACTGCATTAATTGTGGAAGTTTCTTGTCCCTAAAAGTATATATGGACTTAATTAGCCCATGAAGATTCTCCTATGTTTCTTGTTGCCATTAAGTAGCAGTAGAGAAATTAAGAGATCTGCCATCTGAAGTGCTGATCCACCATCACCACAATATGATCTCCAGAAGGTGTTTTACAAACATTACCATGTAGCGGGAATGCTACAGTCATACATACTGTCCTTAATTCCTGTAAATTAATATTTTCTTAGCATCTCTTAATTTCTGTACTGAATCAGTTAGAAATGGTCACAATATTTTAACAGCTTTTCTTCTTCTAATATGACACTTCTGTTTGAGGTGAAAGTTGTGCTCTCCTCCATCTCTAATTAATTGTGCCAGCAGCCATAACATTTTATTATGTGATTCATACAGCTTTTATTTGGCATGAAATAGAAGTGAGCTAGCTTTGGGGTATGAGCTGTTCCAAGAGCAGAGCCTTTTATTTAATTCTCTTTAACATCACCTTAGAAGATATTTGAAGATTCCTTTTAGTCTTGCTCAGGTATTTTTAGGGACCTTGGTTGTTGTTCTCTTCAGAAGTTGTTAGCTGACAGTTCAAAGATCAGCCATCCTGGTGATGTCCCTTTTCTTCTGCATACGCTGTGCATCTCCAGCCCGGCAGTAGGGGTTTGCTGGTTGGTATCTGATCTCTGCTCACCGCAGCATGATGACAGGGCCTGCCAAAAGAGTTTGGATAAAAGTAAGCTTAATCTGTAAACCAGCCAGTTGTCATTCACTGTTTCTCTTTTCTCAGCTCTAGGTACATTAACGTATTGCAGTGACATCGGTTGTGGTCAAAATGCTTATCAAGGAAAATAAACAGTAGAAAGAGAACGGCAGAACAGGCTCTGTAGATCAGCTCCTTTTTTCTCTAGCTTTCCTACAGGGTATTGACTCAAACCGCAGTGTCACAGTGGATATACCTCTGCCAGGGCACCAGGGGAAAGGATACGTTCCAAGTGCAGAGAGAGAAAGAACTTCAGGTTACAGTCTGCTTTCTCTGTAGTGGTAGTAGAGTCATCATTAGTCATACATTATTGCATGACACCTTAAATATTGATTTTAATTACAATTCAGATCACTGTGTTTTGTAATAATCTCGTATCTAAGATATCTCTATCTAAGATCAGAATAAATTTAGTAGAATGTTTTCCATGGTAGCAGCCTTTAACTCATCAAGACAGCTATATTATACAAACAGGGTGAAGACTTTTTGTTTCTAGTGGTTGATTAGCAAAGGCTGGATCTATTTGATTTAAACATAATATGAAGCAAGATGAAGGGGAAATAAAAGAATATTTTATGATGGAATCATTTGACATAGCCTCCATAAAATCTCTGCCTTCTACCTAATGTCATGTTAGTTCAATATTAAAAAATTGAAAAGGTTCAAAAAGTAGATGGCATTAGGTCACTGTAGTTGCTGAAACAAATGGACAAAAGTGGAACAGCAATCCAGCATTTTAACAGCTAGTAGAGCTGAGATCTTATTTCTGGTTCATGGCAGGACAATACCAAGTCAGGCAAAACCCGGGAGTCTGGGTTGGCAGTTTTAAGAACTCATCTATCCTCTCCATGCGCTTCCGTAGCAACCAAAGGGAAGGATTAATCTTTGGCTCCTGTGACATTGACACCTATATACAAAAAATAATTTCATTGCAGAATAGTTACTATTCACCCCTGTGGCCATTACATGAATATTTAGCATAAGATCAAAATGCTATAACCATGTTCTTCCTTCTGATTCAAAACACACTATCAAGAGTGATTTGCTGTTAATATCAGAGAGCCTCTAGGTGACAACTGCCTCGCAGGAACCAACCTTCATAAAATGGCATTCAAATGCTGTCTGATTTGCAAATGCGGAATTCTCCGGGGCTTTCTATACAATAACCTCAGATACTAAGTACAGTTTTGTCTTCCCAGAAGTGGCTTTGGGAGGCTCTGTGCTTGAAGTTAGTTTTATTCGTGTTTTGTAACTTACTGATATAATTCTTCAAAGCAAATTCCTTAGACCTTTTTCATTTTTAAGATCTATTGATTTACCAAGAAACAACTTCAGAAAAAAACCCCAAACAAATGGTGCAAAGTATTAAAAACTGGGTGAGGATGGAAGAACAAGTCTGGTAAATGTACTTTGAATTACAGTAGCACTTGCAAACTTAAGAGCTTTGAGCCAAGCATAATCTAATTTGTGTATACAATCTGTTGCTGATTCTTTTCTTTCTAGAAAATTATGTAAAAAACCCCAAACCAAAATGCAGACTTCTCAGAAATCTGTGTCCTTCAGCAGATTCCAAAAGGTCAAAACTGTCGTTCTGCTGTTTACGGGGTACCATTTAAAACTGTAAGCCAGATCTTGTGCCTGTTTTCCTCTCTTCTGTGTGTTTTCTCGTAAAGGTTGGTACTTATTGGGAGAATTAAGACTAATAGGGTAACATCACGTCAGTGTCAGTGTCTTTGGTAGAGGGCAGCAAATCTTTTTTTCTAGTCCAAACTAATTATCTCTCTAACACACACACAAACACATGAAGTAGAGTGTATCTTACAAGTTGCCTATCTATTTCACTTCAGGTTTTGCAGAGCCAAGAGGGTGAGTGGCAAATGCATGTAACCATTCAACCATTAAATGTTTGACCATATTCCAGCGGGGATTGCATTGTGGAATAGACTGTAGACATAGAGGGAAATTGCAACATTCACTGTCAGTACAGAATATCTCATACTTTACTTTCTTCTGTGCACTTCCCTATCTGTATAGCTTTGAATATAGCAAAAGTATTAACTCCTGAGAGAAGAGTTTATAACATTGAACGGGAAGAAGAATATTTTACAAGCATGGCAATGATTTAAGTACTTTGTAGGCAATTTCCTTGCTTTTAAGCAAAACTGATGGTAATACCCATTGCAGTTTCTCAAATGTGTGTGTGCTTTCAGGTTTATGCAGAAATTTGTAAGTGCTTTGCTGAATGGGGGTCACTGGCCTGTGCTGAGTAGAGATGGACTTGGGCATATCCTTAAATGTAAGCACGCAGTTATGTGCTTTGCTGATTTGCCCTAAATACACTACCTCACTAAATGTTACTTATTACTAAGGAAAGATTGCTAAGATAATGAACCATAAATGGTGCCTTTCTCAAGGGTGTAATGCCCTTTATGAGATCTTTTAATGCATCTGTGTAAAGATATATAGCTTTTTGCTTATTACAGTACACTTACCTTTGCCTCTGACTTGAATGGAACATGTGCCGTGCAGTATATTTACATAGAAGTAAAATGAGGGAGAAAGTCTTGTCAAGAAATACTGTAGATTGTTAAATGAACAAAAAATGACTGCTAAAGTTTGTGGTCTGTATAGAGGAATGTGTAAACTCAAAAAATGTAAGTTATTCTATGTCACAAAGTATGATTTCTTATTCCAAATGAAATATTAATTGGTAGAAAAATCTCACAGTAACCATCAGTTTACAGGAAGATCAAAGATACGTGAAATAGTTATAAAGAAATGTTGAAGAATATTTACAAAACCTTCAGCTCGGGTTGGCAATCAGATTTGGTCAAAGCCTTACATTGAATTCTCCTTTCATAGTATTCTTATTTCTAAAAAGAAGGTTGCTAACCATCATAGAAGTGAGGTTCTTGAACTGCCTTTGACAGAAACAAAGGTAAAAAAATATTACCTAATTCTAAGGTAGAGCACTCTTCATCAGCTTATTAAACTGATTACAGAACTTGGCCTTAAGAGCAGAGACTGGCCACATGACAGAGATTTCCCTTGAAGCCTTAGGTACCTATATGAGAGCTATGTTGAGATAAATCACCATTTCAAGTGTTCTAGAACTTTTCCGTGTCCAGCCGTGACGTGCAGTCCGCATGATCAGGCTGATTCTTTACCAGTAGTACGAGCAAAGCTTGCCCACTCTTCCCCTGTCCTCCGTGCCTCCTGGCACCGTGAGCAGCAGAGATGCTCTCTGTTCTCTTCCTGCAGCTGCTTTATGATTTATCTGAAATTCAGAAATACCTTGGCCTTAAAGGCTTCTGGGTTCTGCCTACTTCTCTCTCCTGCCTGTGCCTTCAGAGTGAAGCCACTTGGTTAGTGCTTTTCTATCCCATTGTAGAAAGTCTCCTAACTATCGGTTTTCTTAGGAACAAAATTCCCAAGGATTTAAATCAACTGAGACCAAACTATCTATTAAACTGCTCTGCCAGATCAGCTCCTGAGTGTTACCATCCTCACTTGCTACTTTTTGACCCTTTGAAGAACATGAGCGGAGGAGAGGTTGCTCTCTGGTGCATCCTCCCCTAACACCCTCCAGCTAGGAGGAACCGTAGGGACTGGAAGCACCGGTAGCGGTCTTGCACCTGGATAGCAGGACAGCCGAGCTGTGTATCCTGACCCTAAGATCACACCTCACTTCACATTCTTATTTTTTAGTAAAAGAAGTTCATGACTGAACTTAGCGCTTCTCTCCAGAGTGCCGTCTCCCATTGTTCCCTCAGAGTACCTATTAAAATGGAAAAACTGGGTTTGTTTTGCAGTTATCTTGGAATGCTGTTACTTTTGTCACAAAATGATTTGACAGCTAAATGTATTAATATTTTAGATCAACCTTGACCTCCTTTTGTAAAGAAAGGCAAAACAGATGACTGGAGTTAAATAATCCTTTTACTTCTAAACAAACCTCCATTATCTCTGTCCCTGCTTAGTTCTCTTGCTATCACGTTATATGCATACATACATATAAATATAGGTAACAATATATGAATAAATTGTGCTAACCCGTGATGCAGAAGGAAAATGAACCCAAATTTCTGTACTGTTTGCTGTATTGAACCTGCCATTTTGTTTTGGAATAGAACGAAAGTTCCAACCACGAGGGTGCAAAGGCAGGGTCTAGCGTCTCGTACCTGATGAGAACAGGTACGGTAGGCTGTAACCAGTATTAGCTTGCTTAATTTGTTTAGCAACGTTTTTGTTTACTAATACTTGCACGTGTTTAAGGTCAGCCTATTCTCACCAAAGCAAACATTCTTAAATACCTTTATTGTAAAACGGAAACCAAGATTTGGGCCTCCATTTTTGTCTCCTTTCTTTTCCTCAGTATGAAATATCTCTGTATTTGCTTTTGCTGAGTATCAAGGCCTTTTGTGATTATATACATGGGCAGATGACCTGCAGTCTTTTGTCATAAAATAATGTAACTTACTTGTTTATCAAGAGGATTTTGTTTTTTTATTCTAAGTAATAATTAAATTAGATGTAATTAATGTTGTAGTAAGAACACATTATATTTCTCACCGACAATTGGAAATAAGATTATTTCCTAATTGTACCTAGTAAAATCATTTTGATATAATATCCTTTAGTTTTCAAACCAGAACTTGATTACTTCCTCTGGAGAAAATAAAAAGAGGAAGAAGCATAATCTTTCTTGATTTATTTTGATTAAAAAAGCTAACCCATTTTCATTTATATTCATGTACATCTAGGTCCACCTTAAGCAAAATAGCTTAAAATAGTCCTTCATACATATATTAGGATATTTTTCAATACTATATTTGTTTTCAAATGTGCTTCAAATTTAGTGTGTTACATGTTGGAGTACATACATGAAAATCTTAAAGAAGTATATCATTAAAGCAATTTGCGAAGGATGACTAAAGATTCCTATGGTCACGTGAACTATGATCAGCTCTAATAATATTCTCGGCAGTACTTGGGTTGTAAGTGAAGCCAGCATAGTGCCAGCACTAGTACGGTGGGACACTTAGGGGTATGCAAGTCAAAATTATTTGTTGATACATTTTACTAGTGAAAAAATACAGCACTAGAATTTCAGTGAAATATGAACTTAAGAGACAGACAATGAATATACGTGTCAATATAGGCAAGCTTTTTTATAGACTGGATCTGGAAATTATTTATAACACAAAATTAACCTTTTTTCTAGCTAGATTTGAAAGGACAAATGAGAGGATGCTGGCTTGCAATAGAGCATATTCAGAGGTTGGACCTTTGTCACCTCTGTGTTATGCCTACAATTGCACTTACCTATTGCAGCTTCTTCTCTTATTTTTCAGCAATTTCTGACTAAACAGCAGTTACCTTCAGTGCAGGACAGCAAGGGGCGTACAGGGAAAGAAAGAGCATTTTATACTCCTTGTATATTCTATGGATTTGCGCTTTATTTCACTCGACAGGAAAAAGCACTGAAGATAAAATAGGCAGCATTAGGTTTTGATTTGGGTTTTTTCTTTTTAAATGTCCTGAGACACTAACATTGTTCAAGCTGTGAGATTCAGATTTTGAACACTTTTATTTCAAGTGTCATTGCTTATCATTATGATAAAAAGACATTGCAACTGAGAGAAGATAGTCATCTGTATATATTTTCAGGCCCTCTTTCCAGTGGATATTTTCAAACACAAGATCCTGTTGAATTTGAAGTGCATGGAGGTTAATTGATGCTGTAATTGATTTAAAGCTGATTTCTCTTAGAACTGTCATTGGAAGACCAGAGGTGATAACACAGCTTTCATGATGAGCACTGCATATGTCTTACTGATAAGGAAGTTGGAGAGGAAATACTATATTTAAAAACCTTCAGGATGGGTGGAAGAGAAGAGGGAAGGAAGGGAAAAGCTCTGACAGTGTTAATGTTTCTGCTGGATCCAAACCAGCATGGAGTCCTGCATCAGGGCCAAAAGGATGCATGCAAATCAAAGAACTGGAACCCAGATCAAAGGAAAGCAAAAGAAGTTTTCAAAACAGCAGCACTTATTTAAGAAAAAATGCATATTAAAAAAAAACCAAACCAAACAGCATAGTGGTAAATTATTATAAGACTTTGGATATTCCTGAAAATACTGTGACAAGTTCCTCTAATGTTCCTGTCTAATTTACCTTCTGCAGTCAGTTTAGCCCAGCTGACTTGAAACTCTGACATACAGATTTATATATACTTGCATGTGATTTTGCGTTTTAAAAGGCATATTATTTTAGACTTTGCTTTCTAGTTTTGATAGCTCTTCAGATGCCTGAAAATGGCACTTTTCTCTAATTTTTTAATTCTCATGGTTTTGGAAGTTGCTCAAGTTCATTCACACCTTGAGAACAGCTTGAAAAACTCTTACTAGTTTGTTCCTGAAATGTTTCTGATACCCAAAATGGGAAAATGCAGTAAAACTGGCAGGTGCTTATAGAAATCTTAAGCTGATACATCAGGCTGTGATTTAAGTGCAAAAATCATAATAGTAAACAATTCATACAGTGTAATTTATTAATTTAATTTTGTGATCTTTATGTGGAAGATAAATAACCCTCCCAGAATTTGTGCCTTGATTCACATATCTGTCTTAAAAACTGGGATTTTCACTGTGGCATCTCTCTCCAAAGTGCAGTTGGACATATGTAGTACCAGCAGGGGCTATTCTGCCTCCAAGGTTTTGATTCTTTATAGGTCTGCCAAAAATTCAGAACCCATATATAGAAATACATGAGGTAAGCAAGTGTTATTTGTAGCATTTAATATGTGTGAGGTTTTTTATTACTTTTTTTTAGTGGTGCTATCTCTTTAATCTTCTTTGGCTATAAAATGAAAGAACAGTGGCGATTAAGTCTATTTTATGCAAATGTAGGTAATGATCCATTAACCCATGATATCAAAGCTATTTTCACATTCATCATTCAGTGACCTTCTAACACAGGGAAAATAAGTACAATTCCAGCCTATTCTGTTGAACTAATTCATTTTCTAAGAGTATAATCAGCTTGTAGTAAAATAATCAAATTTTGAATTATACGTGAGGAATGAGGAGCTTAGTTTTGGACTTCCCCCCTGCCTCCAATTATTAAAAAACCTCAAAAAACAAAAACCAGAAAACTTTAAAAGTGAAGTGTTTCACTTTTGGTTTTCGCACTTGGACGTCAGAGTGTAAAGAGCAACAGTGAATAGCAATTCACTGTAACAGTGATAAGAGAAAAGCTGTTGTAAGCATAGTACATAGTATTAACAGACAATGAAATCAGGGTCTCTTTTTTAACATTTTTCTCCCCACATGCATATATTTAGAATACTTGTGACTGGAAAAGGTACCTGCATCTTCTGTTTTATCCATATGGTCCCATAGTAACAGATGCCTGAAATGGCTTAGGAAAGGTGTGACTCATACTATCTGCTGGATTTTTCCTGGCATTTTTTCCCTTGATTTGTCAAAATATTGCACAAAAGAATGTTCATTTATAGGATTACAGACTAAAACCTACATTTAGAAATGCTGTCATAAATGCCTGCATGCAGTCTGGCTGTCTTTCCTGCCAAGGACTGTTAATGCTTAAATTAGCCATCTGATGGACTGGTGCCTTGTTGTTCACAAATGTCAACTGCTCATGAAAGAAATAACAGGTTTTTTCTATCAATTCACAGAATAACATTCTGAGTGAGCTCATAAACCCCACTAATTGCTGGCTAAAATTTGCATGTACTTTCTTTTGCATTGTTTAGTGCTCCATTGTAGGTTAAATGCAGCGCATAGAGCTGCCACCAAGACTGTGAGTAGGACTCTTCAAACTTTGTCTCCTTTGAAAGAAAAAGTGGCTGAGACAAGAAAGCAGAAAACTCAATCTCAGTCTTATTTCTGGTTATAATTGTATATAATTATTAGGTAAAGAATTCAAATTCCAGGCTTTTCCTCTATACAGGGTTTATTCAGATAAAAGGCATATTAATTTTCTATGTTTTTCTTCCATTGAAGTGTACTTAGTGTTTAAGATGATTCATTTCTTTGACTTCTCCATCTCCTCTTTGCCCTCTCTCCTCCAGTTCTGAACTCCCCAAAATCCAGAACCTTTATCAAATTCCAATTTAATTAAAAAACAAAACCAAAAAACCTGTTTCTAATTTGGGAAGCAGTATTTAAGAAATTTCATCTTCAAAAAAACCCAAATCAAACTGTGACATGTTTCCTATAATTCTATTTAATTTCTAAAATCACGTTACCAAAATAGCTATTTAATTTTTACTTTCCAGCAATTTTAAACTAGCCCTCTACTGTAGTCTTAGGAACTGTTCCTTAGAACGCATTTTACTTCAGACATATAACTACCCCTTGAGGCTCAGACATCCTCAGCCTGACTGAAAATGTGATTTGTACAGCTCTCTACCAAACTATTCTGAGAACCAGTTAATTAGTTTGGGTAGCTACAAATATCTGGAATTCCCATAGCTCACTAGCAGGTTATTTGACAGTAAGCAAATGGAAATATTTTCAAAGAAATAGAGGCTTTAGTGGACAGACTGAGAGAACAGAGTGCCCAGTAGGAATATTGTCACTGCTGATGTGTTTGTATCAAGCATGAAGATAAGTTTTGCCTATGTAGGTCTCCAACGGCAGAGCCTCCAGAGATGTTCTTTAAATCCCTGCCTCCTCTCGACCTGTTCCAGAAAGGCTAGTCAGCACATTCAAAAAAGAATGTTCTTAATATTAGTTTAACAGTTTCATGTATCCAAACTTTCAAATAATCAGAACAGGGCGAGATTATAGGCCTAAAAAAGAGGCAGCTGATTGAGATGGAAGTGCTGAGGGGACAGAGTCACCTTGGAGGTAGGAAATGACAGCAATCCTTTGAGACTTGCCTTGTTCGCAGGGGGATTATGTTTCCCAAAGCACCCTCTCACAAGGGAGGTAAAAGGGAAATTTTTCTTAAATATCTACCCTCTTGAACAGTTTTATGTTTCCAAAATACACAACCGATAAGACATATCCTCTCTCTGATTCTTCCTCTCATAGCACCATCCCTAGGCTTGGTTTTGTCCTGTTCTATTTACAAGGACAGGTCACCAGAAAAGGGGAAATGCCCAAGTGTGGCTGCTCCCAAGGTGCGTAACGTACCTGGGCCAGGCCGTGATTATTGTGATACAATATGTTATTTGTGAAACAAGACTTTTTTTTTTTCCTAACTGGCAGCGAAGGAATGTTTAAAGCAGTTATTTTGGTTGCCTAAACTGAATTTTATCAGGACGGGCCACACTTTTTTAAAAAGGGTAGGGGACCATTTAGCCAAAGGTGGCAATTAACTATTCCGTTTTATTTCCTGCATGTTATCTGCGTGTGGGATGGTGAAGTATCTTGTTTTCAGAATGTGAGTGTATGTAAGCCAGCATTTGAAAATGAAGGCGAGGGCACAAAGAGATCTGGTATTCACAGCAGGAACTTCAAACCTCGCGTCTGGCACACGCTACTTACTTTTAATAGCTTGTGCTCTGAAAATCTGTTAAAAACTCCTTATGCTAGTTAAAACCAGGCAATAATGAGTCCACAAGTAACTGTTTGCTTTGGACCATAATGGAATATGGCAGTTTCCTGACTAGACTCAACCTGATGAAAATGTTCAAATATAGATGTTGTGAACACAGCAGGGTAACAGCTAAGGGCTGGCAATAGAAACTATTCATCTGATAGGACCGGCGTACAAAATGGCTGTATCAAAACATAACTGATTTGAGAGTTTTACAGCATATTTAATCTGTGGTCAAACTTTTTTTCTTAAGCCGTGTCGATTCCCTAAGCTTGTTAAAGTTGTAACTGATCATAATTAGCAGTAAGCTTCTAGGCTACTGTTGTAATAATAGAGTAAAAAAGCTACAGGACTTCGTATATAAATTATATATAGCATTAGGATAAGTAGGCTTGGTTAACTTAAGCTATACCAATGTTTGTAAGAAATATACCTTTTTTGGTTTTATATGGATTTGATAAGAGGTTCCCGCGACTTTCTGGAATAAGTAATTTTCTTCTTTTTTCTCCCTCTTTCCTTGCCTGTATTTCTTTGTGGCTAAAAATCAATTGACTAGATGTCTCCTTTTGTTTCATTTTTTGTTGTTGGTTTTTTTGTGCTTTTTTTTTTTTTACCCCAGCCCTGCTTTCTAATCCTCTTATGTAATTTTTTTTTTTTTTTAATTATATGAGAGAGTAGTGTGGTCTAGACATGGCTTCAATGGGTATTTCAATTTGGAGGAAGGGTTGAGGTTTTTTTAAATTTAGTGAGTATTTGTCTGTGGTTTGGTATCACAAAAAATAGCTAGTCATCTCCATGTTGGCTTGTGAAAATTGTCCTGCTTCTGCTACAGGACATCACTTCCACTTTATTTAGATCAGCTGCTATGCTCCAGCAAAGTACTCTGTGAGAAACTAACCATTTCATTGTGCATTAAGAATTAATAGAAAAAACTAGTTAACATGGGGTTTCCGTGGAGAATCTTGGTATTGTGATCTTTTGCTATGCATTATTTATGTATATTTGTTATAGTGGTGTATGAAATGGGTAAGCATTTGGCATTTTAACACTGCATAGAACACAGTAACGTAGAAAAGAATTCACGCGTGTTGAAATTGCTTCTGTGCCGCGTATTCACTTAAATGCAAACAGCTCATTGTCATTGTTATATAGGCTGAATGATAGGGTTGGAGACATGCAAAATTTTCCTTTTTTTTTAATAGACTACAGAAAATTTCTTGGAAAATAAACAGAGTTCTATTACTTTGAGAGACATATCAGGGAGGCTTTCAACTCACCTTAGGTTTCTGTGAGATTTTCTGAAGCAGAGTTGGAAATCAAGTATAAGTTTGAAAGATCATTGTATCAGTGCAGAGCGTTATTTGATGTGGTTGAGGGTTATTATACACTTTTGCGGCTGTTTTCAGTGAACTGTCAGTAAAGTAAATAAGAAAAAAATTAGGCACAGATTAGCAGTAACTAAGAATATGGTTACTTTTAGTGGTGCAGTTAGAAAGGCAGTGAACAGAAACTGCTCCTATGGGTATTGTGTACTCTGGTTTACTAGTATTGCTGCTTCAAAAGCTTTGTGAAGAGAAAAAGGAAATGTGCTGGGCACTATATAGTTGAATGTCATAAGCAAGTGATACTCTATATTTGAAAAATCAGCTGATAAAGATTGTAATTATGTGACTAACATTTTAGGGAAAAACAGTTAAATAATTTGCACTGATTTGAAATACTGTATTGTTTGTGGAAGATAATTTATCTCTCAGAAAGAAGTATTTTTGAAAAAAAAAAGGTATTAAGAGATATGTGATTAGTAAAGCAGCTAAACCAATTTTCTATGCAATGTTTTTGACCAGAGTATGAACTTTTTTCAAGTTCTAAAACTTTTATTAGCTCCCATCTGTATCACTGCTGTCTTAAGTTACAGCAGGTTTACATAAGCTCCTCATTTTGTTTTGATAGTGTCAAAATTTTTCATCTTGACATCTGCAACATTTCATTTTTGCTTCATAATTTTGATTCATTTATCTAGATGTATAAACTATGCTAAATCTGTATTGTAACAACATCTATTTTTTAGTAAGATACATGGGTGCTTATTCTACATAGCACAGCGCAGTATAATATCCAGAAGTAGAAGGAAAGTGAAATGACATTTCATTTGTTTCAGAACTTCCAATGCAATTCATGTTCTATAGGGATGTCAATTTTTATTTCACTGAAGTCTTTATTTTTAAATATATAAATATATGTGTGTGTTTGTGTATGAATATATGAATACATGAATATATATATATATGAATATAGATATGCAAACATACTTTAAGAAATTTCAGGAACAATTTCCTTCTGGATGTTTTTAATCAATAGCTTTCTGTTACTCTCTGCTCTGCGATAATTTTTGGCCATATCCGGCACTGTGTTCTTCAGTCAATTAGCTACATTGCTCTTTAAAAGCCTCTTCTCAACCATTAGCTCACTGGCTAGAGCACACCACCAAAATACTGAATGGTGGTAGAAGCAGGGCCAGGAGATGTAGCTCTTCCCTCCCCCCACACTGCAGAGTCAGGTTTACTTTTTCCCTCTTTTTAGCTCAGTGACTACGTACGTAATGCATATAAAATGTGATAGCAACAACAGATGGAGTTGCATAATACCCGACAGCATAACAGTTGGGAACCCTCCAAGGAGGTGTGAAATAAGGATTAAAGTCTTCTCAGCTGAAGGATGATATGGACCGGGATCTCCCCTGGGAATCTTTTGTCAGCAGGGTAGGCAAGGCAACAGTAGGCGGGGGGGGCACCTTTTTTTTTTTTTTTTTTCTTTTTTTCCTGAAATAATCAGAGCTCGTCTACATGATAAGCCCGACAAGTGGAAGAGCTGAATGTAGTCTTGCCCTGATGGGTCTTGACCATAAACTTGAACATTTTCAGACCTCATTTTTGTGCCTGCTCTGTAAGAGTTGCTCTGGGTACCTGTAAGCGCTAGAAAGTTGGATGTAAGCTCTTAATGTTTATGGATTTAGATGCCTAAGGCTTCTTGAAAATGTATTCTAGAGTTTTATATCAAAAATGTCAAATTAAAGTTACTTTGGCAATGGCATTTTTGTTGTTTGTATAGAACCGTTCTTAGTAATAACTAAAATAACTCATCTGGGGAAGGTACAGATGCCAGACAGAAGGATAATGTTGTGCCAATATTTAGAAAGAGTAAATGCAACGGTCCTGGTGATTGCTGGCCTGTTAGCCTGATACTGATCTGGAGCAAAATAATGCAGTGGTTAATACAAGGCTTGCTTTATAAAAATTTAAGGAAGGTAATGTAATTAATGCCTAACAGCATTGGCTGAGAGAAAATAGATCCTACCAAGCTATCTTGATATTGGTTTTGATGAGATTACAAGCTTGATTGATAAAACAAAGATGTTGACATTAGTCATTTGCCTTGGAAAAAATATCTGTAGCACATGATACCTTAAGAACAGCAAAACAACACGGTGCAGTAGATTAAAAATAAGCAACTGGTATATTTTAAAACAATTTTATTTAAAACAATTTTGGCATCACTGAGCAGATATGTTTTGAGGTTCTTTTTTCTGTACTATTTAACACTTTTTATTATGCATAATAAATATAAAATGAGTATTCATAAAATTTTCAGATGACACAGGGGTTGGGGATGCGGTTAATGATGGTAATAACAGATCAGATTCAGAGCAGCCAGAATTTCTTGTGTGCAAGCAAGCAGCGTGTGATAATGTCCATGCCTTTCATAAAGTCACTTTTTCAGAAATGAAGATCCTACCTAGGAAGTCATTACTCTTTCAGGCTGTTATTTTGATGGAAATGAATTAAATATGAGTTCTTAGCGCTATGTATGTGTACACAAGGTGTATCAGGTAAGAATGGAAAAATGGTACCTCTGAATTCTGTTCGTTTATAAGCACTGTCAGAAAGGCACCTATCTCTGTTAACAGTTCAAGGCATGCGTTGACAATTTAAACAATATTCATAAAAGACTTCCTTCCAAGAAAGATGAAAAGTCTATATGCTTTCCCTGTAATGGAAAACTGGAAGAAACTAAAAGATCTTAATTTGTCCAAAATGTAGAAGTGAAAGTTAAGACCTAACTTTGGTTTTGGATGGGGAACAGTAATTTGATAAATAATTGGAGGGGAAGGGGTACTTTCGTGTCACACAAATAATAATTGCTAAAGGCTGAAACTGTAGGTGTATGGTTTTGGCTGAATTTCTAAATAGTGCAAAATTCAAGGCATTTTTTAGCCTTAGGTACAGAGTTGACTGAGCTGTCTCACTGCAGTGGTGCTTTCCATTTTACACTGAAGGATTGTCGTCATTATGGTGGTAGTGGTGTGTTTGTGAGGCCAGCTGAGCCACTGTCCAACAAAACATTCCAAAGTTATGGAACCTGGAGCTTTGCTCGGCGAGGGCATTAAAACTTGTTCCAGCAGGAAATTCCCAACACTGTTGTATGGGTAAATATGCAACTCTGTCTTATAACATTTTTGTCTTAATAGTAAGGAAATGGAAATTACTGATAGCTAAAGACATATTAAAAAATTCCATGCACAAATCCAAGAGCAGGTAGATGTTGGCTGTGCGAGTCCTGTCTGCAAGAGCAGGGAAAACCTCTATCAAGCTAAGGAATCAGCAATTGTCAAGAAAGAGCGATATATACCTTACTGGTATACATTATTTTGAGAAGCTTCAAGACAGAAATGACAGTAAGTGGATTTTTGAAATGTGAGAAAGAATAGAACATAGACAGAACAAGCCCCATACCCAAGTTATGCAAGACAAATTCCCAATTTTATTTTTAGCAAGATAGAACAGTCATAGAGAATAGAGCAGTATGCTATAAATGAAGAGTGCTGACAAAGCATATGTTGTTAAAAACTGAGAAAGGATAATTAAATAGGACAGAGGAGGCTGAAATTTTGTCAGCATTCCATAATGCAAATGAAAAGAAGCCATTACAGTTGATCTTCCTTGAGGAAGTGGTCTATGTATATTCATTTCCTCAATAAAAAAATAGATTAAATGCTTCAATAAAAAAATCTGAATTTTCTACTTCAGTTTATTGTAAATATCCTGATAGAACTAGATTTAGAGTTCTGCAACTAGAAGAGATGAAATGGAGAATGAATCTCAAAGATTTTTTTTTAATTATTATTATCATTGTGTTAAAATTTGGTGTAAATTAAGAGGTCCTTTTTGGGAAAGGAAAGAAGTAGCAGTTGATCATGTAGGGAGAAAAGGAGAAACTGGCATTAGGAAAGTAAGTGCTAATTTTGAATATAGAATTGACTTAAAATTTCTATGCCAAGTTCATTTTTGTTTTAAGGGCTTCATTTACTAAAATATGTCTCTGAAAGGATCCTAGACAATGTTCTAAGTCCAGTTTTTCAGCACACTTAAAATTGCTTTTCTTCTCTGCTGCTACCTTTGTGAGCACATAAAAATGAATAGAGTTCACTCACTGTTCATATGCTTAAATAATCAGTGTTATAAATCGGTGTTCAGGTATGTGCCCCGATGTGTAGTGCACATCCTCAAGGTAGTCATGCTTTTGATATATATTTTTTTAATTATCTTACTGTTTAGTGTGCATTACTCGATCAAGCTAGATAAATTCTGATTGTCTTGAGAGTAGACAGGATAATAAAACAAGAACATTAGTAAACCCCAGACTAGAATTTCAGGTAAACCTGAAGCAAGAATGGTTAAATGTTCCTAAATACCCATATGCTTAACATAGCGATAATATATTTTGTTTTTACAGACCTATGTACTTTTGGTGCATGACCTGGTTTTGGGGTGAGGGGGAAATTGCTGAAAATAATCTAAGGGAAGCTTTTCCTTGTTCTGTGCTTAGAAGTATGAGGAATGCTATAAACCTTTCGTTGGAGGCAGCCTTCTGAGTTTCCGAATCTTCTGTCTTAATAGGAGATTCTTCTGTTGAACATCTGCAACACCAAGGACCTCCTCATACCTGAGCCTCAGGCTCAATTAACTCTGTCTCTTACTGGTATTGAACAAATATTTTGTTGAAAGCAAAAGTATTTTTCAATTTGCCGGCATTCTTACTAAAGAGATATAAAAAAGTACGGAGAGTTCCTGGTGATACCATACGGTCCCTATATTAAACTGCTTTTTCCATCCCTGTGGTGTAGTTCATTATCAGGATGGCTTAAACATGAACACTTATTCATCCTGCCTGGGCCTGGGATCCTTGTAATCCCCTGACCCAGGCTGGCTAGCTGAACAAAAGGAAGCCTTAATTAAATTATTGCATAAATTCCCTTTGGAGAAGCTGAATAAAATTCACTAGATGTAGGATATCCAGCTCTGAGCAGATGTGAAAGGAAATCTGGAAGCCTAGCGAACTGGCAAAGAAATCCCAAATCTAAGCTATTGAAATGTGATGCTTCCAGAGATGATTATTTTTGAAAGAATTGCATCCCCTTTTGAAGCAGTCTTGTTTTTTCTCGACCTAGCTAGTGTCTGGGAGGTTTGTTTGGATTTGATTAAATACATTGTACTTATGACTGACAGTCTAGTTGGTGCAAAAGGGGGGAGCATTTAGGTTTGCTGCCTCATTGCTGTGCAGTGTAGACACTTGTCAGAGGAGAAGCAGAGAAATATATCTGTTTCTCTGATATGATGGGGTGCTGGAGAACAGCAAATATAATATGTAGAGCCTGTTGGCTTTGTGAAGCCAGCAGGGATCTGTCAGTTTGATATTTTGGGTGAAAAGGGGAAGGGCAAGAAGGACTTCCCAAAATACTGTGTAAGAACTGTGCTGAAAACATCTAAAATAGACTGTGTTTGAGTGCCCTGCATCAGGTTCTGGGAGAGATGGAGAGCAGGACTTTGAGCACGGTCTGTGATGGGCTGTACGCTCCTCCCAAATACCATCTGACACACATGTACAGTTCCTGAAACCAAGGACTGCGAGTATAGGTTTGAAACAAGACATTTCAGCCTGCCAGTACTGGGTAAGCGCTCAGGACATTTCTTATTTTTCTCAATTTAGAACAACCGTAGATTTTGAAATACTAAAACTGCTGCGGTAGAGTATTGTCACAGCCTTGCAAGGCTTTAATTGCCTGCCTGTGTTTGTGGCTTTCTGTCTAACAATAACTGTTAAGTGAACAGATTTAGGATGTTATTGTTAACTCTGGTACCCCATGGCTTGTCATGAGCTTTGATGGAAGAGTCATCTCTTCCATTTCAGGATGGAGCTCTATAGCTCAAACTCAAATTGCTATCTGAGTCTGAACCCCAGCCCACAAAAACGTACCAGAGATGACACGCATGAGGACCAACAGTGTTACATCATATTTAGCTGTTGTATTATATTTAGCTACCTGACAGCTGGGATGTTCCTTAACAAGATGTAGTCTGGTAATAATACTAACGGTACAAAACCTGCCATGATACCTTAACAATAGCATGTTCTTTCGGTTCTCCCATGCTCTCTTAATGCCACTGCACAAGTAGCAGAGACAGTTGCTCATTGACCGATTCAATTATTTTTATGTAGTTGAACACGTTGCTAACGCTAATCAGCTAGGATCTCCTTGTACTACTGGGAGGTCTTTATTTATCTATGGGTCTGAAAGCATTTTAAATCTCCTTAGAAAAATATCTTTCTAGAGAGAAGTGAATAATTATCTAAAAAGATGAGGAAGCCTCCCACTTTTTCCTCTTTAAGAAGGACTTTTTTCAGGGAAATAAGATGTTATGGAAGTATGGGCTCTTGTTTTACACTGAACAATAATAATGATGATAAAAAAAGAGTGAATCAGGCTATTTTCATATGGTTCCTCTAGCAGCAGTGTTTCTGTTGTTTCCTTCTATGCTGTCACTTAAAATCTGTTCAACTGCACAGTGAGCCATGTTGGGAGCTGATCTGTCTGCAGACTATTCAGTTTTTTGATCAGTAGGGTTGGCTTTTGCACGTTCAAGCTTTCTAAGCAGGCTTGGATTGTGCAGGTGCTGGTGTTGGCACACAGAAGGAGGACAGCCAAGGCTAGGTTATAGAGGAAGATCAGGAGCAGGTATTTTAAACTGCCATGGGATTGTAATCCTGGGGTATTGTCTGACTGATGTGTGTCTTGAATTGGAGGAATTTGGCAATTTGCTGGGTAAGTTGTTTTAGAGAAAAATACTGGATAATACTGTCCAGTGGCTCAGGCAGAATCTCTTTCTGTTGATCTCAGTCCTTGACCTTTGCCATTAAGTTGTCTTTCACTTTTTGCAGTACAGCAAATTTTTAGCAGATTTTCAGCTCTCAATTAGCATGAGTAGGTTCTGCATGAGGAGGTTCAGGCTGGTTTAAATGTTGACCTACTGCTGACCTTGTGCAGGGTGTTCTCAACCCCCTCTTTGCACAGATACAAATTTTTGAGAGTAGGGCAAGGAAAACATTCCTTCTGTCACATCATGGAAAATGGAGTTTAAATAACTTGTTTGGAAAACTATGAGAATGCAAAATCAAGAAATAAGTTTAAAAAAAAAAAAAGGAAGGAGAGAAAATATTTGATATTGGGAAATAGCTTTATAATGAACTCTTACCTCCTAACTATTTCAACTAGATACGATAACTCTTATCCAGTAATAAATAATATAAAATAGTAGGTAAATCAAAGTTCATTTGGATCAGGTATACACTAATAACAAACAAGAATAAGGATTCAGAAATAGTCCAGAAGCATAAAAACACCTAAGCTGGTGATACCAAGAGTCCAACCAATTCAATAAAGTCTTTTGGAAAGTGGCCACTAGGGAAACATAAAAGCCACAGGACAAATGGAGACTTACCCAACCTTGGGATACCTCACAGGTTTTAACTGATGACTTAAGGAGAAAAGAAAGGCACTTCTTAGCTGGAATTTCTATCTGTGCCATCGTAACTGATAGGCAATGACAGACTCTGTCCCCGACCTGTTTTTGAACCCATTGGCTTCCATCAAATCCTACAACAGTGTGTTGCAAAACTGTGGTTTTAAATGGTGCCTTTACAGCGTTCTTTCTTTTTAAATTTACCCTCCTTTTTTGTATGAAACACATGAAATAATTTTTTTTCAACTTCATCGTATGATTCATTATTTTCTAGACTCTTGTTCCTGTTTCTTTATCAGACTGAAAAATTTTACTCTAATTGTGGTTTTGGTTTTTTTTTTTTCCCTATTTAGAAACTTCTGTACAGTGTATCTTAATTTTTTAGTACTTTTCCATAGTTCTGCTCCAAGTCCTTCTTGAGGTAAGATGTCTAGGATTGCATGGAAAATTCCAGACATGGTACATCATGAATTTATACAATGGCATAGTGATGTTTTTGAGATATTCTTAATAGTTTTCTATTTGCCTTTTTGAGTGCTACTGAGCATTAAGGTGACACTTTTAGAGAACTGTCTGACATGACACCAGATGTCTTGTATGCATGGCAATGTATTATCTAGGGCCTATTATTGTGCTAGGTAGGGTTATTTTTACTTGTGTGCAGCTCATTGCCATTGAGCTGTATCTACCATTTTATCACCAGACATTCTGTATTGTCTGTGCCTTTTCAATCAAACTTATGTACAAACGTTGAAACTTGCCACATGATTTACTTAAATGTTGAATATCATGGATCTGAGCACTGATCCTTGAAATAACCTACATCTTCTATTATTAAAAAAAAAAAAGTAATTCTACCATATCCTTTTTATCTTTTAGGGAATCTTTAATTCACAAGACGACCCTTTCTCTTATCTCATGACAATATAGCTATTTTAAGATATTTAGGTAAGGGACACTAGCAAAAAAGGATATCATATAGACATAGCTTATATTAATTATTCTTTTCCAGAAGGTTCTTGCCTTTTCAATGGGTTTGTATAGACTTGAGAGGCACTTGAACACTATTTTAACTATTTCTTTATGTATCCTATTAGTTCTCTTATCTTATATGTCTGTTAGTTCTTTTTTTGATACAATTTCCACCTGTTTTCTAAGATTAGAAATCTCATTTTGTATCTATACCGACCGACTTCTGGTTTATGTAGATACTAATAACATGCTAATTGCTGTAATACTGCACCTACTAGTAGTACTTCAAGGGACGTGAGTATGATCTGTCACATGTAGGTTGTTCATCAGTCCTGAAAAGGACAAGAAATGGAGTGAAATACTGTATTTTCTTGCAGGGCATTGATTTTGCTTTGGGGGATGGAATTTCTTAGGTGGGATGGAGGGGTTTCTA
The DNA here is from genome assembly GCA_020745775.1 of Theristicus caerulescens. NCBI lineage: Eukaryota > Metazoa > Chordata > Aves > Pelecaniformes > Threskiornithidae > Theristicus > Theristicus caerulescens. The sequence goes on from CM036562.1 coordinate 5,907,069, forward strand.
TTTGTGTTTACATAGGCACAGAGCTATGCATTTCTGCTGGAGAGACCCAAGGTCAACCAAACTAATAGACCTCAGCGTTTAACAACGCTTCATTCTGCTGAAAGGGACACGGAGATTCCTCTGACCTTGAAGACCCTCCCCACAATTTCTGATCTGGTTAGACTCAGTCCTGTTGTTGAAGATACAAAATGCCAAAAATGGAGGCCACCAGGCATTTTGGAATACAGGCATAGAGGCATATTAAAGGACAGTTGAGGACAGATTAATAGTAGTATAGAATGAGAATATCTGAACAGTTTTATTTGCTCTTGTTGGTTGGTTTTTTTTAAGCCATAGTGACCAAGGTGATAATTCCTTTTAAGCAGAAAACTAAGACAACTGTCTACGCCTGAGCTGATACTGTAAGAATCTGTGTACAAACCTGGAATTTTTGATGATTGTCATTATTTATTTACATGAAGTGGGGGGAAAAAAAGGTTCTCTTAGCAATTTTTTTAATCTGGATTTTTACTAAGCTCACATTATGAAAATGACTTGCCTCTGAAGAATTGTTCTATATAAATTTAGCCTTCATGATTAAATTTAGCAATATAGTGAAACAGAATTTTAACTCATTTAGAAAATCTCAATCCATCTCTTAATGAAGTTTCCATAATCAACTTATATGGGGGGAAAGAAAATTAAGAAAATTCAATATTTAACAGTTAAAATGTGACACTGTGCAGACCCCAAGACACTAGGAAAAAGAAAGTCCTGCTAGGCTTTCCTTTAACGAACATTTTCCATTGTTGTCTAGAAGCTAATTTTCAAGGTTCATTTTCACCAGTGAAGTAGTACTGTGTTTTGAATAGCAAAATTTGATGTTTTCTTTTATTACTGCTAGAAAACTTACTCAGTTTAAGCTAAAAAGGATTTTTTGATACATTGTCTCCCTCAAATAAATTCCCAGCAGTGAGAAATTACAGATTAGTGTCAAATGGTGATTCCCTGTCACTGAAATATGTTCTAAAACAGCAGCTCTCACGACACAAAGCTCTCTGGAATGGTACTATGTAGTGCCTCAAAGACAGTGCATATTCTTGAGTTGTTCCTGGGCAGATGTGAGGTGGGGGAATTAATAACCTACACCAGTCTTGAAAAAATGTGATTTTTCTCTTTTTTCCCCCTTCATTTTTACCCATGTAACTTCTGCAATAAAGCCAAAAAATGAGATTTGGTATTAATAATGTTTCTAACCTTCTGAATGATTAATATTTAGATGATGGCTTAGTACGAATAAGATTATTCAGTTCTTCTGATTATAAGACTTAACAGTGATAATGAACTCAAGGTTAAATAATGCTTATATAGCACCTTTCAGTGGGGGAGTTCAAATGTTAGATACACATAATTACTTATGCTTTAGAAGATTACTATTATAAGCATGTAAGTAGTGTTAAGGAAAAGCAAAAAGTTAGCAAAACCAGTATTTTGTCCCAAGTCCACATTGTGAGCCAGGAAGACAGAGATGGGGGCAGAACCAAGCAATCCTGAGTTTCAGGCCCTCTCTTAATCACGGGACACAAATACTTTATTAAAACCAAAACCAAACCACATTAAAAACAGAGAAATAGCTAACTCTGCACTCAAATTTATCTTCTGTTAACTTCAATTAGCTAAATGGGGGGGGGGGTGTGAGTAAATGTGAGCAAAACTTTGGGGGAGGCAGATTTTTTTATCAGAATGTCACTTCAGTGGCACTGTGGCGAGGTGTGTGTGATGGGCACAAAGAGACTAAGCAGCAGAGCACATTTAAGTGCAAACAAAAGTTGAGGTTCCCACTCAAACAGAAAAGGGTGGCTGCCAAGGAGATTGAGAACTTGCTGCAACTTTGCTGTTCCAGTACATGAACAGGTCCCTTTGTTTGGCTCAGGTTTCCCTGCTGCCTTTGCAGCCAGCCAGCCTTTAAATGTGAACAAAGAGGTAGGGTTTAGGGTTTTTATTTTATTTTATTTTATTTTATTTTATTTTATTTTATTTTATTTTATTTTATTTCTTCAGAACTTTATTAGTGAATAGGATTTCAATTAGTCAGAAAAAATTTAGGTGTACAGTTCACAGCATGGATGCTCTTTCCCAAAAGCAAAAATAAATCTGAATTATAAAATACTTTGAATTACTTCTTTTAGTAGATATGGAACCTTTTGATTTGGATGTACACATTTTTTTTGTTATGAGAAGTGGAGGGGAGAAGGGGCAGGCATGGAAGACGTCACTTCGAAGAAGAGATATGGCATGTCCAAAATAATGGAGAATCAAGTCCCACTAAAGGTGTTTTTGTGAGAGTCAATGCCACAAAATGTTGCCTTTTACCGTTTTCCCCCAGAACAAGCCGTGAGGTGAGAAGTCAGCCAGTGCTCGCTCAGTCCTGTGACGGGGATCTGGGAATCCATCAGGCTGGGGGTGTTACACCTCCGAGCTATGGGAACCCCTTGCTCACATCTTCGTGACTCCTTGATCTCAAGTGTATTCCTGCCGGTGGAAAAGGGAGGAATATGGCACGCACATGGAGGCAGTCACATCAGGGTGTGCGTACCGCTGGAGTCCGGGGGCTCGTCTGTTCTGGCCCTCACCTCCCATGTGTCTCCAGGGTGAGGGAGGGTTTTCTGCACTCCTTAGTTAGCTGAGAAGCAGAGGACATTCAGCTCTAGCAATTCAAAATGAGTGCAAATTAAGGTAAATTAGAAAATCATGAACTATTTAATATTCCTATTTCCACATTATTTATTCAGAAGAAATTTCTATTAACAGTGTGTTGGACTCACAAAGCAATTAACTCCATCCCTTTCACAGATCCCTCTACAGATACACTGACATGCTCTGCAGAACAAAGGATTTGATCTTTTGGGACTAAGATGCTGTTATTTTTTTTTCATTTGCTTATCACTGTGTTAACATGTGAGGGAAAATGGTTTGTTACATTGCTGCATTCTGTGAAGCCATAGAAGGTCAGGAAGATATATCTAGATCTACATCCACTTCAGAAATATTTGCCATTGCTAATACTTGGAGCATCCAAAATGATTGTCTGTTCTTCCTTCAAGTCTGCTTTGCCCTTGTCTCCCTGAGAAATAACGGTTCAGTACTGTCCTGGTTTCAGCTGGGATAGAGTTAATTTTCTTCTTGGTAGCTGGTAGAGTGCTGTGTTTTGGATTTAGGATGAGAATAATGTTGATAACACACTGATGTTTTGGTTCTTGCTGAGTAGAGTTTACACTGGTCAAGGACTTTTCAGCTTCCCATGCTCTGCCAGGTGCATGAGAAGCTGGGAGGGGGCACAGCCAGGACAGCTGACCCAGACTGGCCAAAGTCTGTGTTCCATACCATATGACGTCATGCTCAGTATATAAGCTGGGGGAAGAAGAAGGAAGGGGAGGACATTCGGCATGATGGCGTTTGGCTTCCCAAGTAACCGTTACGCGTGATGGAGCCCTGCTTTCCTGGAGATGGCTGAACACCTGCCTGCCGATGGGAAGTAGGGAATGAATTCCTTGCTTTGCTTTGCTTGTGTGCGCGGCTTTTGCTTTACCTATTAAACTGTCTTTATCTCAACCCATGAGTTTTCTCACTTTTACTCCTCCGATTCTCTCCCCCATCCCACCGGAGGGGGAGTGAGTGAGCGGCTGCGTGGTGCTTAGTTGCCGACTGGGGTTAAACCACGACAAGTACACAGCCTCCGATTTCTACATTTAGTTTGGTACCTGACAGAGATACAAAACACAGATAATGGTTCCTCTCGAAGAGGACAAGTGTTGTTAGATAAACTATCAAGTATTTCATTGACAGAAAGATGCATTCTTTCTCAGTTCCACGGGGTTCAGGAGTCACTTCTGGGATGGCGGATGCCTTTGTGCAAGATGGTTTGTTTTCTACATAGCTCTAATAAATACTGTAATGCTGAAGTAAATGCACACTTTAATTATTCTAAAACATAATTTATACATTAGTTTCCATAGTAACTTGTCATTGCTGTGGCATGGTTGGAGCTAGTGACATTTGTGAGTGTAGAAAGTCAATTTATGCAATGATTTACAATGTAGCATTTGATTTCTCAAGTAAATACTGGTTTTGTTGGTTATGGCCAGCTGCATTTATATTGAAATTGTTATATATTCCATAGGTATAAACTGGATGGGAGAATAAGTCAATGAGGTCACTGTATTTTAAGCATTAAGAACTGTAATTGAAATCTGTTTCTGCAGAAGGCTGTATTTTCAAAAATACACTACTTCGACACATGGGAATATTGTTTCTTCAGGGCTTGCTCCACTGTTAAATAAAGATTTAAGTGTTTAGCTCTGAAAGAATCATCACTTTCAACCAGGGACAATTCACTGTGCCAATAAAAAGGTTGTGTACAATTTACAACAAGAAAACAATGTTCTTGGCTCTAATTATTTTTCTTGATATATAAGGTAATATATTTCTCAGAAGGATATAAATGATACTAACACTTTTATTTTGACATAATAAGCCTTCTAAAGAATTACTGAGTTTAAATGAAAAATACATACACTACTTGCAACCCTGTTTTCCAGTGTTGTGCTTGCAACTGTTGTTGCATGTATCTGGACATGGAGGAAACTCTCATGGATGAAACCATGAGCTATTGCTGCTGCAAACTTCTTATTTTTTTAATAGGCATCTTTAATAGATTATGGAAATCTGCAGCAGTAGAACATCTTAGAGAAGACCTAATTCATCCCAGAATGGGTTTGCTGGTGTGTAAGAGAAGTGATGCAGAAATCTTGTCTTGACTACAGAATCTGATAGCTGCAAAACCACAATTTACCCAAGAATGCTTTGACAAAGACACCACAGTCAATGCAGATAAAGTTAGAATGCAAAATACCTGTGATTTGATGCAGATTTATCTGTGATTAGTTGATATTATTGTGAGTATAACTTGAGCTTCTCTATACTGATCTCAAAGTCAGGGCACCATATTAAACCATTAAACCACAAGTTTAATTCTTCAAAGCCTCAAAGGTTTCTTTTGGTAATAGGTTCACTAGATTATCTGCTAGTACATGGGCTAAAAACTGGATATATTCAACAGTAGTTTCATATAAGATTTTTTCATTATAATGTCAGTTTTTAGAATGTAGGTGACTAGTTATTTAGTTTGAGGAGGAAGAACAGAGCGAAGAATAAGGGCAAATGTGACTTACAAATATTTAAGCTAAGATAATAGAAACTAAGGAGGAGGGGAGTATTTCTGCTGTGCAGGTAGGTACCCTGGTGAAAAGGCCTCTGTGGAGTTAGCAGTATTCTGACAGTAATACAGACAGCAATACCAATGTGCACGGTTAAAGGATTTTGTGTGGTCCCATAGGTGCCTTCACCGTTGTGTAGCTACAGGCCTTGCATTTGCAATTCTGCAGCCTGCCTTTTGCTTTCAGCTGTGTCACCTCCTGTGTAGCTGCTGCAGCAGCTGTGTTAGCCAGGCCCCTGTGGCAGCGGTGCACCTTTCTGTTGTCACGCTGTGGTTCCGTGCCATCGCCCCTGTGCAAACCTGTGGTGGGTTCTCATGGGAAGCAACTGCTGCTGGGGTGAGAATCACCCCGCTCTTACCCTCCTGTCACAACTGTTTCCTACCCCTTATTCTCTGCTTTCTGTTTTTCATTAGTGGAAAACAAAACTTTGCGTGTAACGAAGCAGATAGCAGTCATTTAAATATCTGGTAAGTGTTACCCAGTAATACCTGTGCACAAAAGTGTAGTCAGTAATCACACCACCATGGTTGTGCCTGATCAAGCACTCTCCAGTTGGCACTAACAGCCTCAGAACCAGTAACCACTGTTGGGGAGTTCGAGCCAGGTCCAGTGAAAAGTGTATCAAACTGGGGGAAAGCGTAGCAAAAAGTCCCTGCTGGCCTCCCCGCCTGCTGCATTGCAGAAGCTGGTCTCAGCGTCCTCTCTGCAGCATCTTAAGGCTTAAACCAGCTCAACAGTAAATTACTACCTGAATTACAGAGCGTAAATATTGCAATTGTAACTGTGCCCAGTTCACAAACAGGTGTTGCATTGTAAAGGGACAGGGTGGGAAGTGGGGATGGAGCAGAGCAGATTATCAGAAAACATCCGTGCTCCTCTCCTGCCTGCCCGAGAAATGTTCATTGTCCGTTGCGACTGTTGTTTTCATTCGCCTTTTCGTTCTTATTTGATGACGGAGAAATAAGAAATAGATTTGTTCCTAGGAGGTCGGTCACAACGCTGATGAAGAAATAGATTGAGATTGTGTTTTGGAGGAAATTTTCTAAGGCATTTGAATGTGGCTTTCCTTTTTCATTCTTCCCTCCCCTCCTCTCCCCCAGTTGCCAGAAACAACTGGCCAATGGCAATTATAGAGAGACTGCTGGACTTTCACCAGCTACAAATTCATTTATATTTTTATATTTACCCATTCTGTGTGTTTCCAGCTCCTGATGGAGATAGTAAAAGGCTGAGCATAGCATTACAAAAATCTGCCTTGAAAAAGAATTGGGGTTGGGAGGGGTAAAATATATGAATAAAATTGGAAAACAATAACAAGTCACATCAGTGAAGCTTCTCTAGTACCTGGCATGCTTTATTTTAGTAAAGTTTCTTAATCATTTTATATCCTAAAAAAGATCTACACATACATATATTGCAACTATTGCAATACTGAAAAGATCATAAAAATTAAGTTGAAAAAGGCAAAGTACGGGAGCCTACTGAAGACTGGCTATATCTTGAAGACTGTGGAAACAGCAAGGGCACATTAGAAGTGAAGAATTAGAAGTTTATCTGTCACCTTTTTGCTATTTTACTCTAACGTCTCGGTTATTTTATCTGTAAAATGAGGATAATAGGATGTGTGTTGGGTGGACTGGTCAGAATACAGTCACATAGACAAATTGCAGTAGTTCAGGAAGTTACTGCTTGTCAAATGAGCAGAAAAAAGGTATGAATATTCCATCTTGTTTCAAAGTAAAATGTGATAGCTTAACCCATGTGCATTATACTTGGGAAATGGAGTGTATTTTACATACACACACATATTCACACGCACACAGAGCTGATGACTGTGACTTGATAGTTAAACTATAATTTAACTGTCATCACGTGAACGTGACCAGTGATTCGCATGCAGAACTGTAACACCCCTCACCAGCTTTGTAATTCGTGTTTTCTGAATGTACAGACATGCACCATATGCGGATGCTCTTATGCCAGAGGAAGGCTAGAGTACACAGATGCCATTGCTAGTTAGTAGGTTTTATGCACATGCTTTTTTGCCATGTTAGTAATGCTGTTGTTGGAACTGCAGCCATTTATCTAAGGGACTAAAATGTTTTCGCTGTGGCCAGTTGCTTGAGATGTTTTGCTCCTTCGCTCTGCTTTTGTTAACGGTGAACCTAAAGGAATCCAAATATTTTGCTAGTATTCTGTCAATACTACAAAAATATTTTGGTAGACTGGTGCAATGTACTTTTCCATACAGTAACTTCATATCTGTGGGCCAAAATTTTGGGTGGCATGTATTTGAAGCACTAGGAGAAAAATTGCCTTTTTCTGAACTAAAGAAAAGTTCATCATTCCATCAGTAGCTTACCTCTGTGTGTGATCCCATCCGCCCTTGTTCAGCCACTAACTGAAGGTGGAGGTTCTTGAAACTTTCTGGACAGTTCTCTCTTTAATAGGAAGGTGTACCAGGCTTTGCTTTTCTGTGCGTCCGAAACCCACCTTAGCTAGAGAAATTAGGGATAAACTCTCATCTGAGCTCTGCAGATCTCGTCCATAAGTAAGACATAGGGATAATTAAAACTTCAGGGACACTTTTATTAACTTAGTGCTTGAGGTACAAGAACCCGTGGTGTTCCTGCCATCGCTCTCGGCTGTAATGGCTTAGCGGTCAGAGCACTCTTTCTGTTCCCTTTTCTTTCTGAAGGATTCATATCCATGGCTACCCCACAGGCTGTGGACTAGGGGGTTCAGTTTTGTTTCAGTCTTAGTTTCCAATTAGAAGACGTGTAATATGTAGCCGATGTTTCCCTGTGCCTCTTTGCTCCATGTGCATGTGTTCAGAAGATCCTTTGGGAATGTCACATTTTGTATGATGGAGTGACTGAAGTGCTTAATTCTTGGTTGTGAATTCCACATTGCTGTTAGATCTAAGATTTGTTAGAAGGAAAAGGAAACTAAGGAAAAAACCTGAAGCAGTGATTAAGCATAAGAACGAAGAGCTTTAATGAGAGAGTAGCAACCAGCATGAGCTGACTGTTAGGGATTGTCTCCTCTCCATCTCAAGATCAGCAGGGACAAGGACTATGAGAATCTCCTCTCTAGTTTCTCATCATTTCATATCCACAGTTGCAATATTTTTACTCCATTCAGGATTGGGTTCTGAATTGTTTAGATTTGGACTTCTTAAACTCTGGATTAGGTTTTCTTTTCAGTGAACTGCATTGACATCAGTTTCCATTACTGTACAATTCTGCTGTACACTTTGCCTCCATTTCTGTATAAGCACTGTATTCTTCAATTAGCATCTGAAGGGATTATCAAAAGCTTCCATTGGGTGACTGAAAAACTTCTATATTTTAGACTTATTTCTAGAAAGTAATGAAATACAGCATGTGAAATGCTGCACTATATAACGCTCAGGAATCACTGGATACCATACAGAAGTTTGTAAAATATCGCTGTTTTAGTTAATTATAGTGTTGTGAGTCTACATAGTTATCTGAAAAAAAGATTTAAAACAATGAAAGGATTCTAGTTTAGCAAAGTATTTATTGCACTGTGATCAATAAGATGAAAAGAATTTTAATGCATGTTTAGACTTCCACTGAAAAATTGGTGCAGCTTTGAAATACATGCACAATAGAAATTAGTAGGTCTTCATTCTTTTACATGATATGTATACACATTAAAAAAATATGTAGTTGTGAAAACCTATCAATTTTCACCACATATCTCTATGCTGCCATGCTTTGGTGGTTGCTGCATCATTTTTTTCACTACAAAAAGTGGCATATGTAATTATAGGGGAAGGCACAATTACAAATTGCATGCAATTACATCCAAACAAGTAAACAAAATAAAACTACATTCAGCAAACTAAGGAATAGCTGAAAGCCTTCTAATGGAGATGCCAAAGATGAGCTTTTGCAGCTCTACAATTTGCCAGTCAAATTGTTGTAATTTAGGAGAACTTCCCCACAGAACCTCAGAGTAGAGCAAATGATTGGCAAATTGTCTTTCTAAATTATTATATACTGCTATGATTGGTTTTCCCCTATTATTCTGTGACAAGATCTTAATATTTTCAAAGTTGAGAACTTGCGTATTTTTCTTCAAAACCTGAACTTTCCTATTCTGCATGTCTCATGAAGTGAGACACATTCACTGTGTGGGACACATCTCAGGAAATAAGTAATATTTTGAAGGTGTGATTGTAATAAAAAAGCTTTATGAGTTTTTAAAAAGATCTCACAAAAGAGGATAAATACTGTGTCTATGTTGTTCAGAAGTTTACCACTGAAATAAGTTCTATCTTCTAAATCAATGGGAGAAGTAAACAAAGCTGCAGAGATAAGGTCGTGTTCTCAGTTATAGACAGATCCTATTCTAAAGAAATTAAATTTTGGTTGTAAACGACTGCTGAGAATTTCTTTGTTGTCTTGTATACAGTTACTAGACCCGCAGTATAATTATGCTGGTTAGCACTGCAGGGCACACAGATCAAACGGATGTTTTCTCTTCCCTTTTCTACCGTGATATGCAACTGCCTTTCACGTAGGGCTACAACTGCCCTAATGGAATTTCTGATGCTTTCTTGTGAAAAGGGACAGATTCCCACACAGGGCACTTTTTTCTTTATCATTTTTTGAACGATTAAAAGTTATTGAGGGTTTTGGATAAAAGGGAGAGCTGGCATAAGGATTCTTCCATATCCCTTTAACAAAAAAGAATAATGAAAAAAAAACGTTCTTCAGCCTATCCAGACACAGTCAGATTATCTTATGATATCATGGAATGCGTCTGCAGCTGCATCCTCTTGACAAATAATCCTCCCTCTCCACCAACAGCATACTTCAAGATAATTGGCTGAAATTTTCTTAGCAAATAATTGTTTGACCAATTAAAGCTGTTAGTCTGCAGAGTAATGAACTGTGAATACATTTTTAATTCCTGTGAAATCCTCCATTTTTACAAATGGAGGGAAGATAAAGAACATCTTAAAGTTGTTGAACAAATAATTTCTTTTGAGAACACTGAAAAGATGCAAAAGTTTTTCTTTCTGCCAACATGGAAACTCAACGCTATTCAGATTGATGCTTAAGGGAAAAAAACAGTAAAATGAGAGGTGAATACTGACATATCAAATTTATAGAGTTTCTTTTAGAAGGGGGTTTTTGAATCCTTTCTTAGTTTATTCACTCAGAATCATACAGTAAAAGATTATCTGTAGAAGTCAAGACCTATGTATAAGGGCCTGCCCTGTTCTGTGAAGAATTTCCCATTCAACACTCACTATGTTCAAGCTACTTTAAAATATCATTCAATTAAATGATACATCAAGTAGAAACTATGTATGGCGTATTTCTCCTGCACCAGTTATAATCAAGCATTTAATATCAATATTAGATTAACAGTCTGTGTTCAAGCTGTGGAGTGTGTCACCAACTCACTGCTTTGTCAACTCATAAGAAACCAGCAATGGAGTTTCTTGGAGATGGAACATCTTTAAAAGGACCCTGTCATTGGGCAGTAATAGTCTCATACCTGAAATATTTTCCTTTATGATGTTTAAGCTCAGTGGGTGAGCTACTGCAATGACTTGGATTGAAAATACTACTGGAAACTAAGAGAAAAAAAATAAGAAGCAACCCAGAACTATGGGGAGAAAACCTGCTTGCTTGTGTATTGAAGAAGAAAGCAGATAACTAATAAATGTAGGTGGAAAAAAACATCAAATGTGAGAGTAGATGACCAAACCAGGAAAATATGAAAAATAGATAAGATAGTGGGCAAAGGAGTATTAGCAAAAGCAGCAGGACCTAAAGACTAAAGCCAAAGTATTTTAAGTGCAAGAGTGGAAAAAATAGCTGAAAGCACAGCATTTATCAGACTGAAACAATGGCACATTTGCACCATCAGGTTCTGAAGTAATTTGCCTGTAGGACAGAAAAATACCTTGTTTTGAAATCAGATGGAAATTAAAATGCAGCACTGTCTCCCAGGTTCTTGTTTTAGGTAAGTTTTTTGACAGCTACCAATGTCAGAAAAAGCTTCCTATCTTAGTGTCTGTAATTTGGGTTAAGAAAAATAAGTGAGAAGACTTTGATGAATCTTGTGTCAGTGTGGACATGGATATAGATTTGAGTTATCTATTACTTTCTGGATAGTCTGCAGAGAAGTTGCTTAGATTTCAGTAGTGTGAACTTAATTTAAACTAAAGGTGGTTAAAAATTTAAATGTATGAGAAAGTACAGATTTAAAATCAACATGCACTTTAAAATACTGTCAAAAAATCTCACCTCACTACTTTTACTCAGCGTCACATTAAACAACTGAGCTTAAAATTTTAAGAAATGAAAAAAAATTGTTTTATATTTGATTTCTGTATAATTTGCTGATGCCTCAAATTGGAAGTGTTCACCAAATTGTCTCCAAAGACCATCCAGCTGAATGCCAGCATTGGTTCTCCCAAGCTTCGAATTTGCACACTTTTAAAATATTCTGCAGCATTTGCCCTGACTGCAAACTCTCCTGCCACTGAAATTGTGAAGAGCATTTCACACGTCACGTGCACAAATTCAGCTAAGATTTTTGCTTATGCAATGTGGTACTGATGTGATTCCTCCCTAAATGCCCCACCATCTCCATCCTTACACGGGCGTTAGCCCTCACTTGACCTCTCTGGGAGCTGACACGTCTTGCTGTGGTTAGGACAAGAATTCATCTTTACAAATTTTGTTTTCCCTGTATTGGTTTTCTTCCCACTTTGCTCAATGGAGACAGCAATGATTCTGCCTCACTACCAGGCTGTCTCTACATTAGTGCTTTAGTTCAGCTCAGGGATATGCACTTCTTAAGTGAATAAAGGAGATCTTCTAGTCCTCTGAACAAATTTAATTGATTGAATATTAGCAATTTATCAAGACTAGATTTTTCTCTTCTGGAAAATTTGTGTCCTTCTCATGTGCGTTTGTTTAAATAGAGAGAGACCATGTTGAAATGGAGCAAATTTTCTTAGTTCCTCAAGTTAATGATATTGTGTGATTGTCAGATGTAATAGGTTTTACAAAATTTAAGAGGAAGGAAGGAATGGAAGCAGGGATGCAAGGAGGATAGGTTTTTTTTTTTTTTTTTCTTTCATCTCCTCTTGCTAATCTGAATAGTAGCTTACAGAATCTTTCTTCAGTCTCAAACTCAGGGTTAATGTTGGACTGCTTAACCCTGTTGTGGAACTACAGAATGAACAACAAACAGCACAGGGAAGTTTGAAAGCCAATTCGTCCAGCAGTACAATCTTCCATTCACCCAGTCAGTACTCAGAGGCTGCAGCTTTAATTAGAACTGCAAGTAACCTTGATTTGATCCTTAGTTTAAGTAAAAATGTCATTGTATATCAGCAATTAGACTAAAGCAAATATTGCAAAGAGTTATTTGCCAGTCCAAGTTGCAAGAAAATCCATAAATTGTTTTTTTATTCCTGGAGCCTTTTATTTTCTCCTTGCAACATTAATGAAAACATACTTGTATTCACAAAACTGTGCAAAGGAAATGATACATAAACATCCGTGAAGTTATGTTTATAGCTAGCTTGGTTGGAGAGAGATCAGATCAGGGAAGGAACGTCACTGGAATTCAGAAACCAATTGTATAGAATCACAAGATACATAAATAGTCAAATGGCTACTAAGAAATTTATGCTGGCAAGTGTATTGCATAAATGATTAATCTGATTTTGAATAATGACTAAATGTGATCGTTCCAATCAGGTAAAGGGTTCTATATCTCTTGGATACTTTGTTCATGGGAAATAGTCTCCCCGTTGTCAATCAAGTTTTCCTCCTAGAAAAGCAGCCATAATGAACCTTTGTTCTAATGGGGTAGGTTATCTTTACCTGCATCTGTTTTATAGTCCTGTAATTGCCTTGATTTCGGTGAACTTACTCTTGATTTACATTGCTGTAAATAAATAAAGAAAAAATGTTAACTAGTATAACCACACAATCTCCATGTAATTAAATAGATATTAGCTATATTAGCCTCTTAGCATCATACCTGAAAGTCTGGAATAAAGAACATCAGCTGCCTTACAGAAAGGTTAGAGAATATTAATAGCTCCAAATAGAAGAAAAAATTCAATTATGAGTCTAATAAACAAATTGCTCAAAAAAGTATTGTGTATGCACTTAGTATGTAGTCAATTATGCGTGATCTTGCATACATTTTTTGCTTTTCCTGTATATTTGATTACTTGAATTTAATAATTTACATACCCTCTCTCCATCAACATACCCTTGAGACTCTGATCTGATGTTTTTCAAATTACAGCCTCATTGGTTATGTTAAATGGAGCTAAATATATATTTCAGAAAAATGAGAAGGACATATCAATATTGACATCTCTTCCTGGAATTCAGGGACTGGAATGAAAAACATCTTGAAATCTTGATCTGAACCTTGTTTGAAGATTTTATTTGAATCAAACTTTCACATTTTTCCATTAATATTTCTTGATGATTTCTATAAATATATGCATTTCTGGGGAATTACAGGGTCCCATAGTACAGTAAACTTTTTTTATTTGAAGCAAATGATGACTGTGAAGATCATAATTGTATTAAACCATATGAATAGTTCTTATTTTGTGTGTGAGGATAGTATAGAGGGGTTATGTTACATAAAGATTATGACAGAGTACCTGTTGCACTTACATACTATATAATTAGTAGCAATATTTAATTTAAAGACAACTGAGCTGCGTTTCTGCTAGTGTTCAGTGGATGTGAATGGTTTGTCTGTAACTATGTATGTTGCTTCAAACTGGGAATTTGTCATTTTAAAATGTTATTAAGTAGTTCTGAATAAATAGAATAAGTAATGAGACCATCACACGGGTGGCGTGTGCAAGATTTCCAGCCTGGACTTTACTTTCTGATGGCCATCCAGTCTGTCTCCCTATATTATGCCTGAGCACATATGTGAGAGTGTTTATTTGGTGTGAATAATCAGTGTCATAACTAATACATGTCATGTGCTCTTCTTAATGTAGAGGTATTACAGAGAACTGCATGTGAAGCTTCATGCTTTTGCATTTGAGTGAAATAATTACCTGTCTCGGAAATAGTGTTGTTGACAAGTACATCATCATCTAGATTGTGAAACCCTAGATACTTGCATCAGACCTGCATCAGATTCTTGTGCAGTGTTTTCTATATTTTGTTGTTGTGCCTTCTAGTTGCTACCACTATGGCTTTTTTTTGATGTTTCATCTGTTTTTTTATTTTTATCATTGTTTTTCCCAGCTAGTGACTTTTGTCATTTGATTACATTATCTGCTTGCTCAGATTAAAGATTTTGTTTACTACCAAATACCCAGATCAGGTGCATCTATGCAAAAGGATGAAAAAAACTCAATTACAAACACATGAGGAGTGGCTTCTGCTTTGTGACTCAGTAACAGTTTTCAGGAAAGATTTCTCTGACTAAAAGTTGGTAGCATTTCATTAAAGGGTCAGCAACATAAAAGCAGCTGTTGCTCTTGAAGACATATCCACTGAAAGACGTATCAAACCCAGTGCTCTCAAAGCTTTTTCTGTTATAAATGTAATTACTGTTCTTCATCCTTCCTGTTCTTGCTGTTCGTCATCCTCTTAAAATGATTTCACATACGTTATTTTGTATCTTTTTACTGACATTTGCCTTTTTCTTTTTGAAGTCTCTCTCTCTGTCACTGTAAAATGGTGTTTTTGCATGCTTTCTCTATGCCTCATCTAATGCAGAAAAAGAAAAATCAATGATGGATATACTTCTCTATTCACTCTGTGCTCTCCCTTTCAGAATGTCCGTTCTTCTGACAGGAATTCAGATAATGTAACAAAAAAGCAAAATATCCCATCTGTCTACCTAATTGCCTACCAATCTTCCCACCTATTTATCTGCCTGCGTACCAGAATGGACAAGATTCATTCCATGTCCTGAAGGCCAGTGCAACATCCTGGCCTTCACTTACACCTTGTAGTTTGCAAGGATTAACATCTGGCTTACTCGTTTCATAGGGGATGGAGAGAGATTTTGATAAAATTATGATCATGAGCTCAATCAGAATAAAATCTTTTAGTTCTGGGAGAATCTGGGAGAATTTTGCCTTACTAAAAGGCACCTTTGATACGTAGTTTGATAAAATGCAGTTTATCTATAGAATTAATTTGTGCGTTTTTAGTTTACTTTTATTTATCGTCATCGTTTGTTCGTTGGTGAGAGTGTAGGTTTTAGATTGGAGAGGGATAAGTATTTTTTCCCCTTTGCCTTCTCTTTTAAGGTTATTTTTGTATTAAACACCAAAACGGGGTCAAAGCCTGATTGTTATGCTGGTCTAAAGAATAAATGTCAGTGAGCTCATGTGCACTGAGGGACTTGTTCTCCTGAGATTGTATCTCTGTTCAGCAGCTCGCTGAAGCTCTACAAAAGACCGATTACAGTCAGATCTGACAATCATTTGAATCTCTGTGCATGTCAACAACTGTCCTCAGATCAAGGGTGACAGAGCTGTATGGAAACAGATGTCAAGTCACTCAAGCAGTCTTCCCTGTTGTTGAACATAGATAAATTGTAAATCACTTTAGGTCAAGGGAAAAACCACTTGCGAGAAGGCACAGGGAGAGCTAGGTGAAAAAGTGAGATAACAGCTGGAAAAGCAGCTTGTAAAAGCTTCAATTCCTTCAAAGCATCAATAACTATAAAAGCATTTGGATTTTCTACTTTAATTAATGCAGCTGCTTGTGACAATGCAGCCTTCAAACAAGCAGTCTGGCTTTAGAAATTTTCATCTAAGGGGTTGAACTAGTGGTTACAGCATTGCCACCAGAAAAAAGATATGGGTTTGAAGGATGGCATGCTTGACTGAATAGGAGGCACTTACAAGAATCAAAAGTGATAATCCGTTTCTATAACATGCAGTGCACTGTTGCGTTCCAGGATGAACATGATCAAACTTTGCCATGCTCAAGGGATGTCTGAGGTTGTGTTGACTTCCCAGCATCACCGCGCTACTCGATTTTGGTCCTATCAAGTTCCTGTAAAATAAAACAAAACAGCAGTCAGAGTGCCTGCAAAACTGCATACAGGAGGGAGAAGGGGTGTAATTACCTACAGCTTTCTACTGGGGAGCTCTTAGAAGACATAACAAGAATTAAGGTATTTGTTTGCCAGCCTGTGAGTGCTTACATGTGACTGTGCCTCTAACTTTCAAACAGCCTTTGATAGGGAAAACTATCCTTCCGTGAAACCTGGAGGGAGATAGCAGAAAAAAAAGTTGTTTTAAGTCATTTTCAAAACCTGGAAGAAAAAAAAATAAAATACCACTTTCTTTATGAGGCAGTTTTGCCAAGTTCAGTGCAGGCATAAAATCAATTTCTCCCCATTGAAAACTGCTTTGCATTTCACTGAATTGTAACGTGTGCATGACGGGCCGGGGGTGGAGTTGTCTGTCAAGGCTGAAATAACTCTTGCTGCATCGCTTGTTCTTGGTCTAAAAGTTGCCTTCCTGATGACACTACCCGCAGTTCATATGAGAAGCGATGGGAGTAGCAGAAGGTTCAAACCCGTATGAAAATTGGTTATTTGTTTTCTTCCGTTCGCGTGCGTGCTGTATTTAAAATAAATTGTAAAGTAGTCTATTAAAAGAGGATGATTTCCTGCAAATGAAGGTAAATATGGTTATAAACCAGGAAAGACTTGCAGTGTAAAAAAAACAGAGCCAAAGGATGAGTGTGGCAATAACTATCAAGTCTCTTTCTGTATGTATTTGTCTGTCTATGGCATGTATCCAGCACGAACCAGATGGTAGCTGAAATGCTGAACAATTTAAGCTACAGGCTGAAGAAGTCTCAGTTTGCCCATTAAAAACAAAGCAAACCAAAATTATTTTACTTACTGATCTTACTGATGTTGTCTAAGAGCTACAGTAATGGACAGTGCAGACACTTAGCATAGTCTCAAAAATATGAACTGGCGCAAGACAGAGTTACATTGTTAAGAGTCATGTGGGTATGTTGGAATATATGGACTTCGTTGGTGAGCTGGAGATGCTGGCTGTTGCAATAGACACACTGCATGGACAATATCAGTTTTATATAAATGTTATTGAGAAAGTTATGATAATCAGAGAGCACAGAATAATTCAGTGGCTAGGGTATTCATCAGAGATGTGGAGAATTCTAGTTTGCATGTTTTTTCTGCTCCAGTTGAGAAATCTCAACTAGATTACAACATTCTGGGGACCATTTTCAGAAAACAAAAACAATTTTCTTCTTCCTATTCCATTTCTATTTGGAAAGGAAAAAGTAAGCTGTAGCAAAACAGCTAATGAAGATTAGCAGTGAAAAACCTAGGAAAATTCTCAATAAAAAAAGACAAATTAAAAAAAGTATAAACCTCTATAAAAGGGGTCATTCAAAAGTCTGCCTGCATTTTGTTACAAAAATCTTCTTTGCTTTTACCGAGATCTGTTGGGAAATCTACTTCTCTAGAAGATGAGAGAAGGTTGGTAAAATGTACAGTCTCCCTGGAATTGCTATGGCACAGGGACTAACTGAAGCTGATGAAAACAAAGGTGCAGAAGTGTTCAGAAAAATGAAATCTTGGTGGTAAATAGAGTTTTAGAAGTGAGATGAAATGGGAAGTCTGAAGGAAAAAAAAAGACTATTAATACCATGTGGCTGGTGGACTAAGAAGACTGAGACACCATTGTGAATACACATCAAGAGGGAAAAATGTATTTAGTTAACATTTAGATTTCTTTCTTTGGGTATAAAAGGACACTAATTGTATAATTTGCAGTTCGTGTTCAGAAAGGGAAGAGATTTGCTGTGAACTAAAAGTCATGCTATGAAATAGCCGTGCAGTAGGGAAATTGGCAGTTCTGCACAATAGGCCAAGCATGAATTCCATTACCCCTATGGCATGGTCGCTCTGAAAGCAAAGCTCGCTGTACACTACCCAAAAACTGTGTAAAAGTCAAACTGTGTAACAGGAAAGAGGATGTTCAGTTCAGCAATTAGTCATCAAATAATGTAACGCCTCTGAAGAAGAAGCTGAATGATGAACAAAATGCTGTGCCTGTCTCGAAATCCACTTGTTAAACCAGTTAAAATCCTGGCAGTGGAAGTTCAGAATTTCAGTAGTCTGATAAACTGATTTTGTGGATGTAAAATTTAAACTTTGAATAATTCATCGAGAACAAAGGATTTTTGGAAACTCAGAATGTTTCGGACTTTAAGTATCTAAAAACAGGTTTCTGCTTTTAGGGACCTAAGTCTATGGACTTTTTTGTTCAGAAATTTCTCTAAGAGCTTAACTGGGAACTAAGAAAGTTACCTTAGACCTCTGATTGAAAATCTTTCAGGTAATAGCTGTTTGTGGCTGCACACCGGTAAATATAGCAAGGAAACAATGTGAGTACTGACGAAGTTTTGGAACTTCTATGGAGCTCCACAAATCTCCCTCTTGTTTATCTTTCTATGTATAAATGTGCCTCCATGGCAGTGAATAAAGTATCTATCTATCTGTGTATTTGTAGACATTTATTGAATATATAGAGAGATATGTAAGACCTTATTTTTTCAGTTTATTTAAGTTAAGGAAGAAGCTATTGTCTTACTCATCAATCAAAGCCTTTCAGCAAACATTGTAGGTCTTTAAGAAGTGCACAAAAATGTTATAGCAAATGTAGGTCTTGAGGGTTTTTTTAATTTTTTTTTCTTCCCCCATTCACTGCATGCATCTGTTACCTAATTTATTGTCTCTAATCCTGGGCTATACTTTGACTATGCAGATATGTTTGTACTCATACAATATTTTATCTTTAATATCTATACTTACTGATGGATTCTGTAGCTACTCTGTAGGCAGTGTGAGGGGGAGAAACTTTTTAAACTAATATTCATATGAGCCACTGCCTGGAGCAAGGAGCCTCACAACTGTTGTCTTGTGAAAGCAAATGGGAAAAGCACTTCTGTTTAACTGTAAAATAAAGTCCTTGAAATTTATTTGGATACTGGTTCATAGGCCGGGAGGTTTACTTGTTACTGTTCTTCTGATAAAAGAGAATCACCTTGAAGCAAACCTGATACAAGCAAAGTTGAGGAATAAGATTCCAAAGAACAGATCTGAAAATTAGGTGATATGTTTGCAAGGAAAAAGAGGGCCAATATTTTTGTGATCTCAGCTTCAATACCTTTCTTTTAATGGTAAAGTAGATGCACTAGGATAAAACCTGTCAGAGGTGACTGTCAGAGAAAGGAATGTGAACACCAGAAAATGAGTCAGGACTAAAGAAGCACTTACAAGTGTTTTTTGGTTTTTTTTTTTTTTTCAAATAAAAACTCAAAAAACAAAGACCACCAGGAGGCAGAGATAACAAAAGATGGGAGAAATGTCCCCCAAACAGCATGTTGAATTCTTTTTTCACCATAAAAGCATCCACAGGACAATAGCAGAGAGAAAGGGAAACATCAGTCTTCAAGGATTGGTTGTAGTTAAGAGGTCCAGAGACTGAGACCATTCTTCATGATGCAGGCTTCTCTTTTTTAATCATCTCTAGCATGGGAAAAAGCAAAAAGCTTCTGTGAGAAAGAGCAAGAATAAAAGTTACATTTAAAATACTTCCCTCCAACTCCATTGTTTACTTATACTCTTTATAATTGAGATGTGTAGGTCAAAGATTAGGAAAAAAAAGAAATTTCCTACATTCTTTTAAAACTGAAACAAATTTCAATAGCACAAAAATGAAACATCATTTTTGAAACAGCAAAATGGAGATAAAAGGTCATCCCAGCTACTGATCTTCTTAACTAATCTTCTTGGACTTAGAAGAGCATCAAAAAATTCTCATGCAAAATGGGCAAATCGACTGCCACAAATTGATAGTAAAACAAACACTATCAGTTTTGGTCTCTGTTTTTTGTCTGAGAAGAAATTCAGGTTTCACTAGGGAGATGTTCCGATGTTTTTTCTTTTTTACGGAAGAATAACAAGGCAAAAATGGGTAGTTTGGCACAACATTGGATCCCTACAGGCTTTGTACTAAAATATTATGCATGTTCACACAGCATACTGCTGCGGAGTATTTGTGCAGCAAATGGACAGCTCTCAAGACGACTGTGGTAATATACCTACCTCCATCTTTCACCAGTAAAACACAAAAAAGACAATATAAATTCTTCAGTCTATTAGCAGCTCCCATCCTTCCTAACCTGCAATTCAGTTTTTTGGCTAGGAAATAAGAAACAATATTCAGTTTCCTCTTTGCCTTAGGGCTATAAGAACCAGCGTTCATATAGTTGCAGCACTGAAAGCCCAGGTTGATCCCAGCTGGACTTAATGATCAAGGTAAATTAATTTAAATTAGTTTAAAGTTTGTTTGTGGCAGCTGAGCTAGCTTTTCTACCACAGTGCTTCAGAGTGCTAGGCAAACACCTCTGTTTTGAGCTGTCTCAGGTGTTTCTACATAGTGCCACTTGGAAGTGAAAATGGATGTCACTTACTGAGCTTAGCGGACTTTTCCAATCTCAATGTTGAATTTAGTTGTCCAAATTTCACCTCATTTTACTCCATATGCCTTACATGTTCTGGATCTAGACCCAGAACTTTGGAGGGAGGTAGAACTTTGGTGTGGGAGGTAGTGAACAGACACAAAATTAAATGTTTGCAAAATGTTTTTAAAGCAAAATATCTGTGGACACCCTTGCTTTACTTTGGAAGGAAATAAGAGACATTGAGGTGCAAGAAACTGAACATTAAAAAGAATATGAATACACGATAACTAAAATCACATCCTACTCTTGTGGAAGTTGCTTAATAGGAGTTGAGCATGGATGAAAGCTAAGCAATGCTAAGAAAAGGAACACAATTATGTTACTTTTTAGCTCCTAACCCAGAAATATACAGCACAAAGGCAAACTGTTGAGATTAATGGGATAGCATTGTCAATGCAGCAGTCTGTAAATGGAATCCTTTAAATATATATATGTCCTAAAAGTCCTTAGGAATGTATTCAGGTAAAATATGAATATTGCAATCTTTTCTTTCTGAGGTGATTTCATCAGAATAAAGTGACTTTTGTGCTTCACCAAATGCCAGAGCAAAGCAGATAGGTTCAGTAACCACAAAAGGAATTTCTTCAAATTATCTTCACGTAAATGAACTACTTCTCCTATAATCAGTCTGTAAAGAGTGTAAATAATTCTGACAGTATTCAAACTCACCCATGCATCTTCTGTAGTTATCTGGTATATACTTTCTGTCATTATTTAGTCAACCATTGTAGACTTTTTAAAAAAAAAAACACTGGTACCCCAACAGTATCTGTTATGTACTGTCACTTTCCTGGAAAATTTCCACTTTTTATTTGAAGTGAACAACAAATGTCCCTACTCAAAAGATACTTAAATTGCAGCACTTATTCAGAGCTGCGGTAAGTCTGTCCATTTTATAGGTACTGCTCATTCTCGGCAAGAATTACTGAACACTGATTCACTAGCAGCATTTAGGAATGAAGTCTTAAAAGTTTTTGTTGGGTTGGTTTGGTTTTTTTAATATATTAGAAAAATAATCAGTTTTATGTCATTAGTGTCACCACTGTTCTTGAAGGGTAGGATTCTGTGCCCATACATGTGAAGCTCAGTATAGAATTGGAGTTGAAAATACCAAGTTCATACCAGAAAATTCACACATACCAAAATGGCCTAGGTCTATATTGCTACAGGTAGATCAATGGGAAGGATAATATTTCTCTACTCAACACTTGGTAAAGGATTTTGTATTTTTTTAAATCATTGTGAAATTACAGGGACAATTGTATGCTTTTCCTGTCTAAATCTGAAAAGATTTGTTTATAGATCTGTACAAGAACTTTAGATTGTTTGCTAAATATAGATCCAGTGTTAAATAATGTTTTTTCTATATTGAATTTTCCTGTAACTGTTGAGTCACAATGTATTAGGACAAGACAGTAAAAAAGTTCTAGACAGAAACTCCACTTTTATTTTGACAGAGTAGCATGTTCTAAAGTTTAGAATATTATATATAAAACCAGCATATTATACATCTTGTTTATAAACCGTTTTGACACTTCCTTGGATTTGATGTTTGAAAACATTACAACTATTCACCTGAATACATTTTTAAATCTTGATTCTTGACAGTTAAAGCCCAATATTGGGGCAAATGCTCTTAACAGCTATCATAAGTCCAGCTCAGCACACTCTGTTGTGATTAACTGGAAATCTCTTCACTACTGGTCCTATTGTGAAAGAGATGAAATACTTTCAATAAACTGTTTTTATGACTTAAAAATACAAGCATATCTTCATTTCTCTCTTCAACACGCTAATTTTACCTAATTAGTTCATCACCATAAACTTCTAGTATAGATACATAAAACCTTTCTAAAAATAGTATGCACAGATGTTAAGACAAATTGTGTACTGTGTCCATTTTTCATTGTAATTTTTTACCATTTCATATAGATTTTTGTGAAACAGGTTTGATTTTATTTTATAATTTCATCACAAGAACTTAAGTGGCTTGGATCCATTGAAATATATTGTTATATAAAATAAAAAGCTTTTTTCTCACTTTGGAGTATAATTTTTAGAGGCTTTTCCATGACACATACCTTTCATACCAGTAAAGGCTGGATTATTTAGTAAGCACTGTCTCAAGCTCCCCTTGATGGAAGTGATTTCCCTAGTCACAAACGATGTATCTCGTGGCTTCACAACACTACTTTGTTGAAGAGAGAAGAGAAGATCGTAGAATCATAGAATGCTTTGGGATGGAAGGGACCTTTAAAGGTCATCTAGTCCAACCCCCCTGCAATTGGCAGGGACATCTTCAATTAGATCAGGTTGCTCAGAGCCCCGTCCAACCTGACCTTGAATGTTTCCAGGGATGGGGCATCTACCATTATGAAGTACAAGATGAAGTACAAAACCCAACTACTTCTCTTTCCTCATTTAAGCTCCTTCTTGGGAGTAGGTGGCTTTCTTCTCTCTCTACAATACTTCCTCACAGCATGCCTGACCAAGTAGGAAAGCCTCGAGCAAGTCACAGCGGAAACTTGCACGAGTTGCTCTTACTCACACTGTAGTGATCATTCACATTTAGGCACAGCAGATTTTGGTCAGACTTTTCATGTTGCAACTGTATCATTTCCTCAGTTTTATGTCATTCTTGCTTTTAGAATTAAACTGCCAGGTATGGTAAAAGATGTAAAGCTGAACATATTTTGGGTTATTGTCTTCCAGTGTTCAGTAGGTATTAGCATTCAGGTATTAGCATTCACTTCCCTTTGCCTCTATCAAAGTCCCTACACTTCTGGACTCGCTTTCCTCCTGAGTCCTCTGAAGTGTCCAGCTCTTCTAGGACATGGTGTAAAGCTTAAAATACATTATAAGCAATGAAAAGTCTGAAAAACTGTTATTTGCTGATGAGGGAGAAAGTCTCTGTAGCTGTCTTTGGGGACCAGAACTCAGCAGACAAATAATATTTTTTCCCACTGTTTTCCCTCTGTATTTCACATGAAATTGTTCTTGCTTCTTCAGACTGACCAGACTTTAATGCCCCTGTCCCCTTCTCTTGGCGAGGATTCTGTTACAAGCCAGGCACAGGGTCCTGGAAATTCCAGTGTGCTGGACTATTATTTTAGTGGTGAACTACCAATTTTTGTTTCAAACAGCATTATTATTACATTGCTCTTCGCAATCTTGCCTGTGCGGCAGCAGAAGCCTCCCGGAGTCACTGAGCAGGTGGATAAGGTTCATGTCTCTAGGTGTTTGTATTCAATTGCAGTTGAGGTGGCCCAGCCTTGAGTTCAGCAAAATCTTGTTTCAAAGGGAATGGAGCTGAATGAGCTGGAACTTTCCCATGAATTTCATTAGTATATATCCAATAATGGGGGAAGATCTGGCTTGAAAGGGCTAGAGCGTGTTGGCTTGTTCACTAAGATTTACTGCATTCGGGTCTAATATGGGTTCTTTGTTTGCTTTCACCATGCTGTTATCTGAGGGCACTTCGGGGTTTGTATTGTGAAAAAGATACAGCCAAGGCTGAATCATGTTAAATAATGCTTCTTTAAAATTATTCTAGGAGTACAAAAATGGGGAGGGAAGGTGATTTTATTTTGTAGCTGGTAAACATATGAAACTAATTTTCTCTCTGAATTGTAGTACCTATCACATTGCAAAGCCTTTTAGAAGTCTCTGAGAACTACTAATTTAACATTTTCTATAAGTAATACAGGATTTTTTACCAGCTGTGCTAATTTTTTGTCCGTATGAGTTTTGGTTCACCTATTACTAAGGAAGTAAGGAGGTGGATTTGTTGTGAGAGATGGAAACTTCACTTTGATAGACACTACAACATATGTTACTTTTTGTTTGAAATTAAAGGCATTCCAGGTCAGTTTATAGTTATAGGCCAACACTGAATCAAATAGGACCCTCAGTGTCTATACAATATGAAGCCCTGTAATTTTTACCTTTTTGACATAGTGTATACTCCAACAAACCTGATTAAATCTTTTATAGTGTTAAATTTTAAACAATTAAAATCGGTTCTCATCATTTCAGTACGTGACTGCATAAGAAGAAACAAGTCACACAATTTATTTTAATTAGATGTAATTTACATTTATGTATCTGTGTACAAAATAAAAATGAATAACTTTCTGATTGCGAACTACCTAGCTCAGTTTAAAAATGCATGAGATGTATTTCTAAGTTACTGCAGTAAAGCTGAATCACACATATAAGATAATCTTTAAAATGAATAAGTAATGCAGATTTAATAACTTTTTTTAAAAAAAACCCAGCTCAAATACATAGAAAATGTTGGCCCTCAGCTAAATTTT
Source organism: Theristicus caerulescens (assembly GCA_020745775.1). Classification (NCBI taxonomy): domain Eukaryota; kingdom Metazoa; phylum Chordata; class Aves; order Pelecaniformes; family Threskiornithidae; genus Theristicus; species Theristicus caerulescens. The sequence continues at coordinate 5,932,224 of CM036562.1, forward strand.
CATGTGGTTATAGAACACAGTTACGCATTTTAATGGTAAATTTCTACCCCAAAATCATAAATAAAACATGCATGTTGATACTAACATCATCTACTAAAAAGTCTTAATGTATCTCAAATGAGATGGAAACTTCATTTTTTGCTGTTTAAAATAAGAAGTTAAGGTATCAATGTATGTTCTAGTCCATTCTTGTTTTTAAAACATTTGCGTCTTATGTTATAAATCTCATCAAACCCTGTGAAATTTCACGTTATTTGGGACTTGAGAACTATTTCTGGGTTTGAATTCCAGTTCTACTGATGCAAACACGAACTTAGTAAATTCTGTCTCAATCCATAGACGTTTCCGAGGTTGTGTGTGGGTTCATAAACATCCATGAGATGTGAGCCAGAGAAGGATTTCCATCAAAATTTCCCAAGCTTGTTACAGATGTGATCCAGTAAATAACTCCTACTATTCCCTTATTTTAATAGAATTTCTGCAGTCTAATGAAGAGCCGAGCTGGAACACGATAGAATAGAATATATATAGGTGGATGATGTGTGTAAATATAGTCAAACACATTTTTATGATGTCTAATAGAGCTTGTATGCTGCAGAGATTCAGGAATATTCTGTGTTGTATCCAGCCATTCTATTACACCACGATATTGTTCTATAAAGAACATCTCCACACATTTTTCCACTGACGTTTATACACTTTGGATATGTAAATATCTATAACATAAGTGTTGATGTGTTACAATGTTGCTGGTAGTAGGTACTCTAATTGTGTAAGTAATTAACACTTCTTTTGTTCACCTCATTATCATTTTTCTCAAACTGAGACTCTATTAGCAGCCCATTCTGTATTGTGCATAGACATCAAGTCATTACAACAGTTGACACAAGACAGCCTTGAGATGTGTGACACTAATTAAGTAAAAATCTCCAAATTAAAAATAGGTTCCTTATAACTAATGAGGAATGACCATCTACATGAGACAACATTCATTTTTTACTTCATTGGTCATAAAGTATTGCTTTAGTGTGTTGTAGTAAATCACCAAAAAAATCCATTAACAAGGCTTTTCTGTGTCTGCAAGGACAAAGAATATTAATTATTTTTACTTCCTGAAACCTGAGAGCATTTTTTTTTCTCCTCTTCCTACAGTCTTCATTGGCAAATGTTTGCAAATCCATTCTCCAAAAATAACCAGGGTATATAAATTTGCAATGGCTTTGCTTATGTATAGGTACGTACAAGGATCTTCCTTTATATTCTGATATATCCTACATGCAAGAGCTTAGTAAAACTGGTTTAGCTTTTTAATTTTTAGGGACTGTAGCAAAGAACATAAATTCTCTCTCTCTTGTTGTCTATATGGTAAGTTTTACTGCACAAGTTACAGCTGCGGTCATTGTGCAAGTATATAAAAATGCTAAAACTCGTTGATGTGTAACTGTATTATTCGGGGCAGTTGTGATGGATGATTATGATGGAGAATTGTTTTATTGTTTTTTTTAATCAAACACCACTGGCATACTGAATTTTGCAAGACAAAAGAGAGACTTGATTTTTAAGAAAAGTTCATGATACATATATCCTCTTGTGGGTTCTTCATTCTTCTTGCTGTTTTCTCTACAGCTAGATATCTTTATTAGTATTTTCTGACTGCAAAGAGGGGTTTTTTGATAGTTCGTGGGAGATAATGCATTTTTTTCCATACTATGTAATTTTGCAAGGTTACATTTTTTCATTTATGACAAATTCGAGTGAAAAGTTTAAGGGTGAAATTTAGTAATATTTAAGAGAAATCCGAGATTTAAAAACTATGTGAGACCCATTTCCAATATTTATATTTACAACTCCAGGATATTATAGAATGGAGAATGGGAAAGTGCGATTTACTGCATTAACACGGTAGTAGGTCATATATGCTCCTTTTAAGGCACTGTATATATGTACATATGCATGTTTTCATAAAGTCCATAAAAAAAGTGTAGTTGTTAAGTCTGGGACAATGAAAGTCATATAATATGTACAGAAAAGACAAGATGCCAGCATCTAGTGAAGCAGCGAGAGAACAGAAGGTTTTGATTTAAGCAATAGACAAAAGTTAAGATATTTACCTAAACTTTAGTAAAGACCAGAATTTTTTAATCTGTTCTATAGGGATGGAAATGTCTCGGAAGCGTCTCAGAAATGTGTGATATGCAAAGTACACTCTGTTGCCTTATTGCATAAAGATGCAGCCTTGCTGGTGATATCAACAGAGACATTTTCACTGACATCCGAAAAAATGCAAGCGCAAAGCAAAAAATCACATTAAAACATATTTTTCTTTTGGACTTTAGGTCCTTGTCAGTTCCTCTGTAAAGTACAGTTATGTATCTGCGTTACTCTCTTCCCTAAACTAATTTTCATTCTGATACACTGTGGCAGTCTTTAAGCACTACATATTTATTAATTGATTTATTACATTAATCTTCTGACACGGTGGATGAACTCTTTGTAAAGGATATTGGAACACCCGAGGCGACTCCAGTCTTGGTTCCTCTCCCCTTCTCTTTGCCTCTGCCATCGTTTGTTCTTTGCTTTTTTCCTATAACCAGAGAGGCTGCAGAAAAGTCGGTGGGCAGGTAAGGTTCAGTGTTCCCTTTGTGGCCATTGATTTCTCGGACGACTCTTAACCTTGTTTTAAAAAAAAAAAAAAAAATTCACATTGTCATGCTATTCAATCCAGAAATGATTAAATTTAGAGCTGTTCAGTGAAAAATTACTCCAGTCTTGTGTAGAATCATAGAATTGTTAAGGTTGGAAAAGACCCTTAAGATCATCAAGTCCAACCGTTAACCTATCACTGCCAAGTCCACCACTAAACCATGTCCTCAAGCACCACGTCTACCCGGCTTTTAAATACCTCCAGGGATGGGGACTCAACCACTTCCCTGGGCAGCCTGTGCCAGGGCCTGACCACTCTTTCAGTGAAGAAGTTTTTCCCAATATCCAACCTAAACCTGCCCTGGCGCAGCTTGAGGCCATTTCCTCTTGTCCTTGTAGAACTGTTAGATGGATTTTGGCTGAGGGGGTGCTCTTTTCTCCCCTTGGCCAGGTGAATTTCCTGTTTGAGGTAATTTTTGGATGCAAAATGTCCAACTTATGGAAAATGTTCCAATTTAGGAATGTAGGTGGATTTTGCTCATATGAGCTGATTTTACTATTATCAATCCGATTACTTCCATGGCTTTTACAGCTGTAGTAGGTAGACTTATGTTCGGCAAACCTCACTTTTAGTTCAGGTCCTGATTCTGGTGGCTGCTCTCAGCCTGATCACCCAAAGAGCTCTATCCTGACTCCAGCCCCGTCCCAGCCCATGGGTGCCCAGAGGGATTTTTGGATAATGATCCAAAGCTGAGCAGTTTTAGAAAGATTTCCTCTACCTCATTTTTCCTCTTCGTCAGCCTGTGTGCAACTGCAACATAGTTTTTCTGCTTCTCTCCAGTGGCCATCAGCTACATTACAGTAGAAAAGATGAGTCCTGTGGCTCTGTTAATTATTTACATCTGTGTAGCAAAGATGAGCAAGTGTCTGACACACAGAAAGCAGTGATTGGGAAAAAGATAGCCAAAGGGAAAGTGTTTGCTGGAGAGCCGTGTCAAACAGAGCTCCTGACAGAGTCATTATAGTGGCAGTATGCAAACAATGTTCATGTTTTTAAACAAAAAAAAGTATTTAAACAATTAAAGTTATTGTATAATATTAGATTTAGACTGTCTGCTGTTTGCTTTTCTCTAGTACTTACAAAAATAGACAAAGAGGAAAAGGCAAGCAACTGTAGAGCATCATAAACCCAGTATCCATATGCTCTGTTTTGCACCTGTGAGTTCATTTGTATGTAATACTAGTGCCAATGCTAAAAGCCTGTCACAGGAGTACAGAAATTGGAGTTTTGTGTGCCACTGCGAGGTTTGTTAAGCTTTACAGATAGATAACCTTTTGAACTATTTTGTCAACAGTAACACACAAAATTGGAAACCATCCTTTGGAAGTGACTTTCCATGGTGTTTTGTTTTTGTTTTTTTTTTTATTATGAGTTCGTGACTGCCTAAATTATATATCAGTACTCTAAGCACAGGCTAAGATGAATGCAAATCCTTGATTGGATTTGGAAGACTTTGGCTGGGATAGCTGTGTTTCTTCTCCCTGTACAAACCACAACGAGCCAAAGCCTGTTCTTGAAAAGGGAGGTAGATACCAGAGGACTGATTGTGTCCCCACTCCTCCACACTTCTAAAGAGAGAGGGGAGATGAGACACTTGGCGCTGGACACGTAAGGGCTGTGAATCAGCACAGATGACTGATTTTCCAACTGTGATGACTCAAAGCCATCTTTTGATTTCTAAAGTTCTTCATTTTCTCTTTTGTTTCTGCTTGTTTCAGTATTGCTTTCTACAGTCATTAGCTCATCTCTTATGTTTGGTCAAAAGTTGTGGGGGCGTACTGTAACTATATTCATTCATTTGCACACTCACAAACCTGCTGGCTGCCACTGGTTTTATTCTTTCTTGTAAAATGTTATTTTGGAGTCAGTATGCCCTGAGGTCAAAGATTACAGCTATTGTTCTGCTGCAAACAGCACAATACTTCGCCTGCTTTTCTCTTCTTTTCAGTTGTCCACATCCTACCATAAGTGTTTATTATTCTTCTACTTTCATGGACAGCTAAATACTTGATTTAAATGAAGGTGACTTCAAATTTGTATTCATTATCAGTCTACGTGGTTGGATAAAGCATATGGATAAAAGTAGCAATGAATAAGGGGTTACTTGTGATACATAAATCCTTATTAAATACAAAATCCTTTCTTTGCATATATATAAGATACCAAAGAGTAAAGATTTTAAGTAATTTCCATAAATTTCTCCCAGTGTTTCAAAGTCCTGATATTAAAAGTTTGCATCTAGTCTGTGTGAAAAATTACTTTTTAAAGCAGTTATGATACCATGGGATACCACGTGTGTTTAGTTTACACTTTACACATTAACCTGTAACTGCAGGAATTAATATGTAGTATTCAACCTCTTGGAAGTTTTCAAACATTTAACATTAAAAAAGATTCATGGAAATATAGTCTCTTTTTCCCATTAATCTTTACTTTTCCCACAAAAGCAACCTCTTCTAATGGCCATAATTTAGCCCTAAACCGTAAATATCTTTAAGGTACAGTATGTCTTGTCTTGGCAGGGTCAGAAACATTACTTTGAGATGTCGTGATTTCAAGTTTTATAAAAGATAAGAACTTTTAAAATCCCTAGTTATCGATGGTGAACTGGACAAAAAATAAAAAAACATCTGTGAGGATGACTTCTCACACTTTTAAAACTATATCAGATATTTTATGTTACTTTGGCTGCATGTGGCAGGTTGTTTCTTGTTGCCAAGAGCTATGTTAAAGAATAAATATTAAGCTTTTTAGTCAATTCTGCAACCTTAAATAACCAACACCACGCTCTGAGTCCACAGTAGAGATGGGGTACCAGCAATGCTATGGGGGCGAGTTAACAGGGAGAAACAGGTCTCTCAATCTTATATGTGTGTTTGACAATCCCCAAACTGTATTGTACCATAGTGGAGTATTTTCATTTAAGCCCATATTTATCCAGAGGGATCCTAAAAGTTGTGTGGGTTATTGTTTCTTAAAGTTTGGGCTATTTTAGCTTAATAACAGACTTCAATCAACTTAATTCGATAATACCACAGAGAAGACCTAGGTAGTTGCTATACCAAAACTTCTCTAGAGGAATGTGTGCTGCAGTCAGAACAGTAAAAGACATTTTTTGACAACTCTGTTACTTGCATCAAAATTATCAGTTTTGTATTTGGGTCAGGTTCCATCCACTGCGTGTTGGTGCTTTTGTACCTGGAAAGGTCCAAAATACCTTTCCCAGTTCCCACCTATGCATGCAAACAGAGTTGAATTCAAAGGACGTTGAACCAGTGGAATAAAGTTTTGTTCAGGATAACTGCTCACCGTGGGGAAGATTCACTCCATAAAGACACTTGGGAGAGCAGGATGGATCTGTAAGTCACTGATGTACAACACAAGTGGGAATTTTGAAGGCATCCCACAGTTTGGTATAATTGTTTCTTGTGGCTGTGGACAGCCCAGGATTAGAGCTGCTAGAAAATTGCAGGTCTTCAAGTAAATTGGATGCAGTGATGTAAAAGGGACGTACCACATTTGGCTGCCTAGGCTCTTATTTAAAAGTGCAAGCTACTGCCTAACTACTTACCTGATATGTTGAAAGAAGAAACACTTTGTAAAAACTTAGCTGAGAAAGACAATGGTGAAAAAATAAACTCAGAAGTAGGAGCTTTGATGCTTTTTTGGTAACAGTTGTCAAATATGAGCATTTCTAAATGAATTTGCAAGAAGTGGGGGGGGGGTGTTTTACTGTAATTTAATAACTTTTTGTGGACCTTGAATTTGTGCTGGGCACTGTAGCATGTCTCCTTTCATCTGGCTATCTCCACAATCTTTGCAAGTATCTTTTATTCATACTTTGTAACTCCTTAGTAAACTTAGCACACAAAGTTGTACCTTAATTTACATGAAATTAAAGGGAGTGAAATAATGTTCATCCATAATTTTTGCTAATAAACACTTGTATATTGCTTGCAATAACAAAAACTAGTGGAAGTAATCAGTTTGTAGATTCTCAGTTGCATTCTCTAGTTAGAAATTTAGTATAGCATGAGCCTGAGGCAAGGCAGGTACAGTTCTGGTTGGGCACAAATTCAAGACAGATACCATGTCAAAAGTGCGTGGTAAAATGTGTCTGCTAATTCTGACAGCGGCCTTTAATACTTTCTCACGATGCTTCTTCAGCGGGAAACCAGAGGTTGTGTTCGATCGATCCCATCGTCTCCTGCTGGAGGATGTCACAAGGACTCTCTTACCTCTTCTCAACCCCCACTGAAGTAAGGGCACTTTCCTTGAAGGGACTTCAGCTAGATTCACTGTACACTGCACAGGCATTGCCAAACACGGTGCAGTTTTCTTCCATGCTTTCTCACTTTCTGGGAAAGTGCAGTGAGCCTTGACACAGCGTGACCAAATCAGAAATGGCCATCTCAGTCAGTTCAACAGGCAAAGAAATCTGGATCTGAAATGAATGGCCGTCTTGTTTTCAGCCTGTCTGCTCCTGGGCACAGCCTGCCTTCTGGAAGACTTGGGGAAAGAAGCAGTAATCTGTCCACCTGGCCCTGCCTGGCCATCCCAGGGCTGCATCTAACCCTGGTGCCCTCACCAGGCCTGATCCTGACCCCCACCCATGGGCAGGCATCGTGGCTCATCCCTACAGAGGTGCCCAATGCCCCAGGCTGGAGCTGCCCCAGCCGCCCACCAGTCGGGATGGGACGGCCCTGCCTGCCAGCCCCGGGGGGATCCCCCGTGGCCCTGGCTCAACTTTCTGCAGCTCAGCTTTTTTACCATTTCTCATTTAGCCATCTGTTAAGAGACAGTTACACCAAGGAGACAGTTAGATATTCTGCTTCCTGAGCCAGAGTCTCTTGAGCTGCACAGCACTGCGTGCACAATGCTGCTTCCATCCTCTTCGCCCTCCAAGCAGTGTCCTGGTATGAGTGTTTGAAACATCGAGATGGTGTATTACCATAATTGCAGCCAGCAGTTTTGACTGTTTTCCCACCAGCTGGCAAGGCTAGGAATTATTGTGTCTTTTGAAGGGAAGAAAAGACACCGTCCGTCTTTTATATTCTTAGCATTCTTGCACTGATGTAAAATACACTGAGATTATTTTGAAGAAGAACAGTTTTAAATTCCTTTTCCCCAAGTTCACTTGATAACACTGCCAGAAGTGGCTGTCTGTTAAAGGAAGAGGGAAGAGGAGTAAACAAGATAAAAAGCAACTCATCTTTATTTGCATTAGACATTTCAGAAAGTGCAGTAGCTAGGTAGGATTCAGTGGGAAAAGCATATGCTGCTTCAAAGGCATTGCAACATGCACCTCTGTTTAGCTTAATCTTTTTATTCAATGAAGGTGGTAGGAATTGTGGGCAGGGAGGCCTTGGGACATACTGTCTTGTTCCACTGACGTTGTTGGATGATTGAGACCTGTTACCTGAGTCATTTGGCAGAGAAAATAGGACACAAGTCTTCTATAAAACAGGGCTTTTTTTGGACTGAAGTTCATCTTCATTTGTAAGTCAAGTTGACTTCCAGAGCATCATGCTAGCAAGGAAGCAGAAAGTACATATGAATTTATCTTAATCACATGAATAAGTTAATCACTTCTAATCTTAACATTTCTGTTTTCACAAGTGGTGCACAAAATTTCTCTTGAAAACAAACAATGTGAGTAATACTTCTTGGAGCATATTTCAGTTTCCCCTGAAATGCAATTCCCAATCAAAGAAATCTAATTTAGGAAGCTCCCCTACTAGTGTTTTAAATTGGATAATATATTTAAGATTGCAGGATGTTTGTCTTGAAGGAATCTTGTATTTTAAAAGCAAGAAGCATCAAATCAAAATTAAATCCCAAACTCTTTAGACAGGAGCATATCAGACTAGTCCTCTTGAGATTTTTAATGTTAATTAAGAGACTCATTCTTTTCACTTGTTAAATTTAGAAAATAAATATATATGCTTATATATTTTTGGCCACAGATCTCAGTTTTCTGCTTGAAAAGGTATGAATGCTGAAAACCCTCTAACAATCTTGGGTTTATATGTAAGTAATGCAAGTACCATGATTTAGAGGCTTCACAGATCTAAGTTTTTTTAATGAATGTTCTCTATTTTAGAAGAAAAGATCTTTTTTACTCCTCACACTCTATTAACAGTTTCTCTAATGCAATGAATAAGCAAGCTATAAATGGCAAATCAGAAAATTAGTTTGGTTTTGTTAAATGTTAGGTGCCTTCAAGTCCTGGTGCAACTGAAATGGGAATCAAATCAAACCTTTCGGTTTTATATGACCTACCTGACATTGAGCGCTTAGCTATCCGAAGCTTCTTTATTTACGTTCTTCTTTGAAAGCTCTGCAGAGTTAAACCAGTCCTGGAGGAACGCTGGGCACTGCCAGAGGTTGTACGTACTGTAGTGAGCTTTGTGTGCATGGGGTGCTTCATGGGATGAAGTGTCCTACCTCCAGGTAACAAAAGAAAAATGAGTAAATTGCCCGAAGCCCAGGCAAAAAAGCCCCAGTGCCCCAGCCAGTGGCCATGCTGCCTGGGAAGGGCATGGAGCCCCATTGCCCCCGCCTCTTGTTTTCTTGCATGGTGCAGGGGTCTCTGCCATTCTTATTACTGTTGTCTTCAAGTCCTAGTGTCTAGGATAAGTTTTAATCATCTCTCAGATTTCTGTTCTTAATTTCCTCCTATATTTTACTGGAAAATACAGGAAAAATGTATTCTTCGTGAAGTGTTTTAATACCTCTATATTTGCTAAGCACTTACTTAACCAAGAGCATAGTGAAAATAGTTGTTTCTTTTCTTTGAGTTCAGAAGGTGTTTAGACCCCTTATCCTTATCTTAGGAATGTAGTTTTCTTGAAAAACTGTATGTAGCATATAGCCATAATAAAAAATACGGGTTTTTTTCATTTTGGAAGCACACTAATTTTTTGAGACAGAGTACATTCATCCCCACATACATTGCCTTTTTATCCCTAGTACCAGCGTGCTAGGTTTCTGTTAATCAGCGCTCCATCCAGGATGTAATTGGTGTCACTCCATCGGTGCAGGGTGTGAAGCTGGAAGGGTCAGAGGAGGGGAGCAGGCCGCCGTGCATCGTGCCTTCCAGCGCAGCGGGCGCGCGCGTTTTAGGGGCGCGTGCTCTGCTTGGGGAAGGGAGTGCCTGCCCTGTGCTGATGGGAGTTGCGTAAAAGAATACAGGCAAAAGCTTTTTAAACCACTGAAAACTGGTATTTGTTGTGCCCACTCTAAATGGTGGATGGCTTCTTGACATGGAGCACAGCAGGAGGTATTTTTAATTTAAGTTTGCTAATTGGGAGAAGTTTTCTAAATTAGGATTTTTATTTAATGGGCTGTGCTAAGAGCTATCTGTATTTGTTACAGAAATCATAAATTCCCCCCAGAGCTCTCCTTTGCTTTCTCCTGCTGACTTCAAGAGACCAGATCTGCCAAAGCTGAGATTTCCCACTTTTAAGGGAGCTTTCAGCTACTGCCTGTGATTTCTGTCCTTCGTCTTGGAGACAGTGCCTCGAAGAAGGTGAAAGCATATTGCACTTGAGCACAGTGCATCCTCGGGTATATTTCCCTTGAGGACTGTTACAAGCTGTCAGACTTGAACACAGACCCAAGGCTCCAACACAAGCAATCAAGGAGCTTTAAGTTGTTTCCTGAAAGATTTCCACACCTTCAGTCTCTGTGTAGCTAATTATGTACTGTGTACAAATTATGATTCATCCTCTAAATGAGCTAAACCCTTCAGACCTCTAAATGTTCTTTACAGTGTGTTAAAAATCTCCAAGTCTTTATCATGTGAAATTATGTTTGGGGTTTTTTTTTTATCAGTCAGAACCCTCTCTAAGAGATAAACAAAAGAGATCCTCAAAAATCCCTGTACTTAACACTTCAGAGATAAGGGGATACAGAGTGATTGCAGCTGGGATGGTATCCCAAAGGGAGCAATCACAGCATCCTTATCCTCTCCCTGCCATCCTGTGCTGCACAGGTTCAGAGGCAGACTCCTGGGCTGGAGGAGCAGTTTCTCTGATCTAATGCAGCCATAAATATGTAACATTTATATGTAATTTCATAAATATCTACAATTATCTATATAGCACAACAGTGAATGTAAATACTGGTACCTATGACTCCTGATATGACTTTTGATATGATATTCACAAGGCAATTGAAAATCTTGTGATACTTTTAAAGTTTGCAAAGCTTAATTTAGCATCTGTGAAACACCTGTATTTAGGGAAATAACACACTCTGACTCATTGATTTCCTTTTAATTGCACTAATCATTTCTTGATGATTTTAGTTCTCCTAAATACAGCAATGATAATGCACTAAAAATCTGCAAAATGGACTAATACATGGAGCGTTGCCCTTAGCTTTAAAATGGAAATGCAATATAGAACTTTCTTTGCCTTGTTGTAGATGTAAAAATATGTATATGAAATTTTCTGTGTATTTTTTAGGTCCTGAGGAAGCAGATGCCAAGTGCACCCCGAATTACGTTAGCTGCATCGGTACAAACAAATGCATTCACTTGTCCCAGCTCTGCAATGGGGTTTATGACTGTTCTGATGGCTATGACGAAGGAGTACATTGCCGGGGTAAGTAAATTTGCTAAGGAAAAAATGCTTTAACCTGAAGTCTTCTGCTATATTTTCTTTTTGAGTTCAAAGAGAACCAGAGCTTGCTTCTTCTTGGGAATACATATACATATAAAAGGAAAGTGGATTGATAGAGGCATATTTTAATGTATGTTTCAGGTTCGTTTTAGAAATATTTTGTTGTGTGAAGCAAATGCAAGTAAAAAGCACATACAGGTTTTCAGACTTTTGCTTTAATGAGTACTAACCTTGCATGATGGAAATGGTTATACCAAAAGAAGGATGAGGAAGTCTTTTCTTAGGCAGCAAAGGCTGGGCACCACACTGTTTGCCAGAATATTGTTTTCCCTTATAACTTTTGTTTAAACAAAAAATCCAAAGAAAACCACTGAAAAATACATCAGATTTGCTATGAGCTTTATTTTGTGTTGAGAACTCGCTTTTGGGGGGATTTTATTCTGATAATCTACTGTTTAAGAGTGTAGATACCAAATTGTGGTAATGAGAAATCTTAAGGAGAAATTGGTGGACGTCAACCTTTTTCATATCTCAGCTCTACTACTCAGAAGCCTTACTAAGGTCTGCCTTGGGATAGTTATGAGGCTGCTGTATTCAGCCCAAATCTTGGATACCACGAGTTGTTAACATGTCCGTTGTTCTCAGTCAGTAGACTTTACTGCTAGGCAAAGGATTGTTGATGATCCTCAACAGATCTCATGTTGAAACCCAGAAACTCAAGAATAGATCCTGGGACTTCTGCTACAATCCAATGTGACAATATACAGTAAAACATACAATTAATGGCATAGTTCAGGAAGTTAAATTAGAATTTAAAAGTTCATGTGGACAGATTTCCAGAACTGTCATGGTAACATCTAAGCCTGTACCGAAAATAACCATATTAAAAAAAAAAAACACGTCTAAAATAAGAAAAAAAAAAAAGCCAGCTGGAATTAATCATTGTTACACTGCTGACTTCACAAAACTACAAATAGTTATTTTTATATAACCAGGTGAGGATACAGGCTGTCATAAAATATATGACAATTCTTATTCATAGTGATAGGAATAATTTCTTTTCTTGAAGGCTCTACTTTTATATAGTCCTTGTTTGATGAGCATTACACAAAATCAAAATTTGTGTCAGCCTATTGATTTTGGTCCCAGCATCCAAAAAACTCCAAAAGTTAAACTGGCCAAAGCAGTATTTGGGCCATACTGAAGCTTTCTTAAGTTGCAGATGAGTGTTTTTCAGAGAACAGTATTGATCTATTAAGCACTGTTAAATGTATATTCCTCAATAATTTATATATTTGTATAAATTACTTCAGATTAAATGGCAGAGGATTAAAAACTTCCAGTGCTGAATAATTATTGTATTATAACTCTCTTGTATTTTTATTGTGTTTTAACTCTTTAAATTAGGAGATTAATGGAATCAGAAAAAATATATAGACTAAAAATAAAATCCTATGTTAGTGTAAATTAAATACGTTTGGTTTTCATATGTAACATTTTACATAAGTAGCTTGTACTTTGGAATGTGATAGCACTTAAATACCTAATCTTTATTCATGCCCTTTTAATTTATGTTCAAATACACCTTGTAGGGTTCATGTTGATTCCCACTCCTTTCTTTATTATCATATATGAATATGAAAACTTCCCAATGGTAAAATTAATGTCTGCTCTAATAAATTATCATAGAATTTAGTAAAATATACTAAACAAACATTTGGTCTAAACCACACAGAACACATAGATAATTAAGTTATTTTATATTATATATTATTAAGAATTTAAAGTTGTCTCCCCGTACCTCATCTAGTAAATGGTTAACAGCTCGTTAATATTGATTTTTGTAGCAGTTACATATTTTGACTTGCTTATTAGAGGCAGTTCTTGAAATTATTACTGGACACATTTCTGTCAACAAAGCCAAAGACTATAGAAAACAATAACTTTACATTATGATCATGTAATTTGATACTAACAATTGCCACTAATGTGTCATTATGATGAGTTCTTATGTATTAGATATTTGGAATGAATGCAGTACAGTTGTAATTATTCTTTCTATATATCTATAGAATCATAGAATCGTAGAATTGTTTAGATTGGAAAAGACCTTTAAGATCATCAAGTCCAACCGTTAACCTAGCGCTGCCAAGCCCACCAAGTCCACTAAATATCAGAACAAAGCATGGGTAACCGTTGAGCCGTTCTGTTGTTGTGCTTTCTTGCAAAGTTGCTTCAGAAACCTATCCAAATAGGTAGCTCTCTTGATATTAGTAACAAAAATGGCATAGTAAGTATGTTCCTCTTTAATTAACATTGTTCATATGAAATTTTTGATTGATCAAGAAGATAATATTAGTTTTAAATATTTAATTGCAAACAACTCAGTTGGTCACAGAGCTGACTGTGTGTTAAAATAACCTATTGCTAGCAACACTGATAGCGCTGTATAAATAAGTCGCGGTCTATGCACCAGGAAAATAAGTTATGATGTAAAATATGGGGTGTGTGACCATGGAAAAGACCATTTCAGCATACAGGTCACAACCCCACAGGGGTGAAAACTTCAAATAATGCTTAAGAACTAATGGAGTATAAGCATTCAGTAACTGGAATTATTCTAAATTCTTTGTCTAAATTTAATGTTCTTATGTTAATTCATTATATTATGATCTTTGAGAGATATATTCAGGCCTGCACATTTCCCTGGCAAGTAAAAATATGATCATATCTGCAGTGCGAAATGGTAATGTATGTGAAATTTCAAGGAAATAGTAGTAAATACAATGACATTCCTGTCTCATCATCTTTTATTTCAGGCACATATGCATTTTTGCTGGTGAATGTAATGCATAAATTCAGGAGGGGTTGTGGCAATATGAAATAAAAAATGTTTTATTATGTATGGTTGTTTCACATTATGTGTTTCAATGTCCTTCAGAGGAGAAGGGGTGCATAGTTCACTGAAACTGAAACTCCCAGCATATAACAGTGATAAGACATCTGTATTTGGTCCTTTTGGATTCTTTGCTATTTTTTGACTGAAGAATGCTTTAGGGAGGCTGAATAAGCAAGGGATCAAAGTATATACTAACCCCTTCTATTAAGCGTGGGCTGGGGCTATTCAGCTTTCTGAGTTTCATCAGATAATTTCTCCACAATCCAGTCCTGCTGAATGGGGGAGTTGGTGCCCATCAGCTACTTGGAGGCTTGATAAGGCTCAGCTAAAGTTTACCACTGCCAAAACTAGATCCAACCTTGAGTACTTCTGGTAGAAGACTGATCCGGAGCCGCTTTGGACAATTAAGCTTCTTTCTTTAACACAGTTGTTCAGGTTTCTTTTGAGAACCAGGTCTTTATTTCAGTTGCATTTTCAGCCACTTTTAAAGCTCAGCCATGCGATGAGCTGAGAAGTCTTCAGCTACAGGGGAGCTGCCAAATTATTGCAAGCTAAACTATTTAGCTCTAAGTCTTCCCTTCCCATGGTTCGTCCCAGTCCCATATTGATGCAGTCGCCAGGGGCATCGCCAGTACGGGACTGGGACTGGGCAGTTAAAGCAGGTGTCATGTGGCTACAGCTTGCTCCAGCCTCTGATTTTGTGGTCTTTTGAAGGTTGAAATACCTCATTATTTTTCTGAAGGTTTTAGGAACAGCTTAGACAAATATCCGTCACAGATTAGATGGAGTAACCTGGCCTTGAGTAAGTAAAGGATTAGATATATCCTTAAGATAATTTCTAGAGAATTACAATCACATTCCCCTAAATCTTAGAAAAGGTTTTTTATAGGACTGCAGAGGTGATTTGCACAGTTTTGTAAATCAGTACTTTATATATATATATGGCAAAAAATTGAAGGTGATATGCCAAAATTAGTTTTTGGTCTGTCTTTGAGTTAGAGCTATAGAAAACTAGAACTTTTACAGAATATAGAAATGTCCTTTTTCACTTAATTAACTTAAGAGATAAATTACTATGAATAGCTGCAGGAATAGTTATGCTGAAATTCTGGATATTCTAGCCAGAAAATACTAAAAGAATACTGAAAAAAATGCTAGCACAAATACTCTGCATATCTTTGGCTTATGCCAATTTATCATAAAATGGAACATTTTTGGAACAATTACTGAGAAGCAAAAGTGACATGGAATTAAAAGAGGCCCAGGTAAGAGCCCAGTGAAGGCATTACCTTACTGATGCTCTGTCTTTAAAGTTGAAGTATATTTTCCATTATACTGCAGCATCTCTTGCATTTCTATGGACTGTGTTGTATTATGCAGTGGGAATACTGCAGCAAGTTTATCCATCCTAGCTGACAAGACAAAATAATAACAACATTAATAGTCTGCATGTACTCTTCTCCAATGGGCACATTACCGATAGAGTACATTGGGATCTCATTAAATAGTCTTCTGTCACAGCCTTGACATGGATTATGCTCTGTACTTGGTTTGAGGATAGACAACCCAGTGCTTTGGGAAGGGGAAAGCAGGAATGCTGTAGGGCTTCTGTGGAAGTCTGTACTCGCGCTAAACCCCTGAAGTGGAAAGAAGTGAGCAGGTTTTTGAGGACACTTTCTCTCATTCCAGTCACTGCTACTATCAGTAGTATCTGGCCAGTATCCCGTCTCTGGGACATGCAGGAGATGCTGGACTGGGGCTCGGGGAGCTCAGGACGTTTCTCTTCCTGGCTCTGAATCACAGCAGCTCCCCACTGAGGTCAGAGTTGTATGAAAAAAGTGGCTGTATCTTTTCCCATCTGAAATATTGAGTATTCAGATTGCTTAGACCATCTCATATTGAAATTAATCATAATAGCAAGACTGCAACACCCATTAAAGCCCCTTGCTGTTTGGCGAATCATCATACATAAGGTAATTGCCTGCATGTTTACCTGTCTGCTACCTAGCACTGTTGACAAGACAAGCCTGGCTACAGAGGAGAATCTGCATTACCTTCGGAAGACTATATATCTTATGAAAGTAACCTCAAATTTTTGCTTGATGTAATAACTAGATGTAACCCAACACATTTTTAAGTTAATTAAGACTAAGAAATCTAGGAGAGATCACAGAGGTTACTTGAGATGCTTTTTTTTTTTAGTTAAAATGGAAAGTTTTACTGAACAGATCTCACAGAAACCTGCCACGTCTTTGGATTATTTGGATCTTTGTGAACCGTGATCTGAGCCATAATCTCTAGTCAATAAAATATATAAAGGCAAACTCTGGTCATTTACTATTAAAAAACTGCAAAACACACATACAGAAGATTTGGCCAAATAGTTGTTATGTTTGTAGCAGCCTATAATCAGAGTATTATTTTTCTGTTTAGCCTTTTTGAATGAATCGTTATCATAAGACAAAGATAAATGCTGCTATTACTGAATCATGTTTTTGTTCTGGCCCTTCTACAGGTGGAACACTGGGAAATTTTAAGTAGTGTTTACCAGAGGGGAAAATACAAATTTCAGAATTATATGGAAACTTCAGGCTTTCAAGAATGAGGCAAAATTATAAAACTGAAAGTTATGGATCTACATTTACATCCTAGTCTTAACTCTTTTTCTTTATTTATTTATTCTTTGTTTTTCTTTCTTTCTCATGAAGTCGTGTAACAAGGTAACAAAGGAAATCTAAAATAGCGTAGGATTATAAACATTCCCACCTTTTTCACATGAGACTGTTGCTGGAAGTAGTGCACACTGGCAAAAGAAATCCCTGCAAACTCATTTGGTTTATTCTGATGAGCTTTAAATCAGTGATCCTTTAAAAGTGTGATGTACAAAGTGTGACATCAGGTTACTGAAACCTTGAACCCCCAGGAAATCTCACAGTGCTCCTGATGTACCGGTGAGGCTGCGGAAACCATCAGGTAACATTGAAAATTATTCCCTCTGCAACCATTCTGCATTCTGCATCAAGCTTTTTACTTGTGGTTATAAGACAGAAAAGAGAAAAAAGTGGAGGCACTAAAATAAGGCGATGATAGGTATTTTTGCTTTGGAACAGAACTGCTAGTAAATAACTACATTTGTCTGGACGAAGGCTTATTTTGCCTTTTTTTTGGTTTTATTGTATCTCCGTCTCATTTCACCATCCAAATATCCAATTTCTTGTATATTACTCTCTTTCCCATCTTTTTGCCTTAATAGAGCATGATGTGGCTCATTGAAATTAGCCAAGGTCATTTAGTCTATTCTGCTGTCAAGACAAAGAAGTCATGGGCTTGGTGATTTAATAACTTGCTATCACAAAATCCTATTGCAGTGAAGCAAATTAAAGGGGGCTGGCAGGGGATAGAGCAGTGGAAGATGTTTGAGTGATGTGATTTCATCCCACCTTTTATGGGCTGTTGCTAAAGAGATTTTTTTAGGCCAGAATACATAAAAGGAACACCATTGTTAAGGTATCAGCATCGTCTATGTGGCAAATTAAGTGTAGAATTTAAATGTTTGACCACGTATGATAATAATATACACTAGCAGATCTTTATGTAGTACATAGTTTGTATAGAGTGTTGTGATCCTGTCCATTGAAGGAGCGATATATGTCTTGTCTGCTCCCAGTCAGTATTTCCATTTCAAGTTGCAGTATTCGTTGTCCTGAGAGAAAATGTTGGATACTGTTCCTTACTGCCAAAATCAAGTGTTGGTCAGTTATGGCCTCCCTGAATACAAATACTGATTAGTTTTCCTATTTAGCACACATGCTTTAAATACATACACTTTCTTCAAGGTCATGGAAACCATGTTTACAATAGGAAATGCAGTGTTGAATGGTTGCACCATGGAGTTCTTTTTAATCTTCCTTGTGAGAGAGAGGAGTAAAGATTATAAGCCCAATATTTCAGTTTTTCTATGATCCTGTTGCCTAATAAAATGCACAATGTGTAGTGGACATGTTAATATGTCATATTTTAAACGAGATCATGGCAGTCGAGGGCCAGTTAGTCGTGATGGTAGTTAAATGGCTCGTGTTCAGGGCTACACAGACCTGATGAAAACAGCTACAGTCAGCGTCGGAGGGGATGCAATGGAATGATCTGAGAAAGCTTTGTTTTACTTTCCAGGGATTTAGGTTAAATGGGATTTATTGTTGCTTGCTCTTGTTGCCTGCTGTTACTGTTTTGAGGCTGCCCTCTATTGAGAAAAGAAAACAAACATATAAACTCTTACGATGAGCATCCTCTTTTCAGTTTTATTCAACAATTTTTATTATCTTTCTGTTGATTAGTGTGCATAGTTACCTGATTATTTTTTCCTGTTACAGCTACTAAAACTTTTTAAGGAATTATCTTATGTAAGCAATGTAAGATCATTTTTGTACAAAAAAATGTCAAAGTCCTTTTATCAAGATAAATATTCCGGGCATAATCTCTGTAGCAGGAGTTCCAGATATATTCACATGGCAAAAAACCTGACGCTCATAACCTCACCCCGCAAGCAGGAATTGTAGCTGCTGCCTGGCTCCCATTAGTTCACATCATAGACTATATCTTAACTGCATTTTCGATATATAGATGTCAGAGACAGCTTTTCATTGAGGAGAAACTAGGGCCTGACATCAAATGCTTACAAAACACTAGTAACCTTGAGGCATAGGGAGAATGATAGCACACGGTTTATCTTCAGCTATTGTCACCAATATTCGGGGTGCAGGGGGTAGCTTAGATTTACTGAAATTTTATTTAGAAGGAGTAATGCTTTTTTCAGTTTCCTTTTGAACATTTTTTCTTCCTCAGAGTACATAGGAACTGTTAAATTTACACCTATATGGTAAGAATTAAATTAATAATTCTTACATTAACTAAAATTATATCTGATGAGGAAAAATACATCTGAAGCACTTGTCCATCAGTAAAACATGTGCTTATTTAATTTCCGTGGCCTCTTATTTCAGTGACATTATTTGTGTATTCATTGCTCATATCAACAGTTTTAAAATAATTGAGCAACCTGTTTTTTGAAGTGAGAAAGAAAATTAAGTTTAAGGCACATGTGCTGAAAAACTTGGGTTTTCATCCTCCTAAAGCTATTGATAAAGTCGACCTAAATGTACAGAATGGTATCAAATTGAAGATGGAAAAGAAGAAAGAAAAGAGCAAATTCCGGGGCTAGCATCGCATAATTTGTCAGAAGTGCAGTTGTCAGTTTTGTGCCCCGGGAGTCCTCAGCCAAGCTAAATTATGAGACTCGGTTTCAAGTTCTTTCACTCCCTGCCTGAGGGGATTTGTCTTCCCAGCTCCTTATCTTCCCAAGGTGAATAAACAAACGAGCAAACTACAACATGTTCTGCATGGGGGTGCTTTTGCTCCTCGTGGCCCTCTTCTCTGTGGACTAAACAGTTAAACATTTATTAGAGCAAATACTTGAAGCTCCAGGAGTGTTCATTGTCATTCTCATAGCAAAGAGGCAATTCTGGTCTCTCACTTGTTCCCATCTCAACAACTATTCATGTATTGTTAACTAAAGTGGGTAAATTCTGGGAGTTGGGGTAGGCGTAGTCCCACCTGGAATACATATGCCTCTACACCTGCCTGGCCCTGTATATATGGCATACACCGTATTCTGCCTTTTCACACAGTACAATTTATAGCTTAAAAAAAAAGAGCACTCATGAATTTTTCTTCTAGACAAGGACTTTAATTTCTTACTGCATCCCACTTCTTGCATTTTGCAATTTTAAGCTCATGAAACTGTATAGTCAAAAAGTCTAAGTCATTTTGAAATCATGTAATATAGTTTAAAAATTAAAAGTTACCATCATTTCTTAGGCTATGATAAACAAGTCAAGAATGTCACCAGCTATCTTAAGTGAGATTGATAATATTCAGTGGTGTGAAGAAGTTTGCTTTGACACTTTGAGAAATAACTCTTGGTCTTCCACTCAGAAGCAAGAACATGCACAGAGCATACAAAAACTGATTTCCAGAATTCATTATATCCTGTCTGGAAGATTTCAATCATCTTTTCTCCACAAAAATCTGTGTCAAGAAAGCGTAACTTAGTCTTTAACTCACAGGAGTAATGCCTAATTCGAGTTATCTGTGAAATGTGCAGATTTAAATACTGTGAGATGAAATGGGAAGAGTTAAAAATTGTGGGAGAAAGAAAAGAAAAAGAAGTGGTACCATGGGAAAGTACAGACAGTAAATGGCAAGTAAGAAGAATCACTGGAAGCAACCAAGTCAGAACAAAAACTGGGAAATACAGAGAAAATAAAAAGGTTCAGTATAATCCTTTATGTGAGGGCTAGTAAAGCAGACCTGTTTTAAGTCAGTGCTCTCTGTTTGGAAATATGTGCATCAAAGAGTAGGAAAGTGTTCCCACTGCACTGACTCGTATAAAAAACCAAGAGTTTGCCAGGAGACTCTATAATCTAAGAGTATTTTCTCTTTTGTGAAAACGGCTGTATTGAAAGCATCATTGCTGTGCATGCAAGTGTATCAGAGCTCATCATCATTTCTTTGCGGTATTTACACCCTCGGCCCTTTGTGTCTCTGACTGTTGGTACTGGTCCTTTAGAACACCACAGGTTTTACCACAGTTGCTCCACATACCACTTGTCTTACCAGTATGCAAGACAGTACACAACATATGTTTTAAATGCTCAAAAGTTATGATTTGTCATCATGCTCTTACAGATTTTGAATTGAAGAAACTGCATGCTTCCATACTTCATACTACAAACTTCCATTCCCTGAAATTTGAAGAGAGCGCCAAAAATCACCTGAAACTGTGAAGTTCAGAAAAACGGCAGATGATCTAAAATGATACTGATATATGCTCCAGTACTGTTCACTAAATAAATGTAATAGAATTGTAATGCATGTGAATCGCATATAATCTATATTGTTGGCATATAGCAGAATAGACAGATTAATAATGTCTACTAATGTTGTTTTTTAAACCCAACACATTATGCCAAGGAAATATAGACCTAATTTACTGTTCTCTGTGCAGATAATGTCCTCTCAAGTTAAGTTCATTAACAACTTCTTCAAGTATGAAGACGCTTGTTAAAAAAAATTAAAATAAGCAGTGTGCAAGAATTAAAAAAAAAATCAGTTAGGATGAGACTTGAATCCTGCTGGAATTAATGGCAACATTCCCATTATTTTAGGCTTCTGAACTGGGCCTATCCAAACCAAAAAATGTGCTTAATTTTTTCTTAATCACTCGTATCCAGGTGTTATTTAAGCATTTACATAAGCAAATGGATTTGGCTTTGGGATTTTTTTTTAAGAAACTCTAGGAAAATGAGAGAGAGAAGGATGGAGAAGGATGACCCATATTTAAAGTTCAGGATGTGACCATGATCCACTCTGTGCAAAACAACCATATTTTCTGGCATGCAACTGTTGAATAAGGCTGCTCTGGTTGTATGGGCTGCTCTCTGAGCGTCTCTTTTTAACTGTGGGATATCGTGTGGTAGAACATATTCTATGAAATCAAACTTCCTGAGACTATACTGAGCATCTTTCTAAAATACTTTTTGTCTATCCAGTCATTGTTAAAATCCATTTGCATGTAGCAAAGTATTAAAAATGCTGTTTGGAAGATAAGATATCTTATATGTGGGATGGATTAATGGTACAATGGACCATTGTCAGCCTTCCCATTTTCTCAGAGGGAGTAATGACCACTAAGATTAAAAAAGAGGAGGAATTAGCAGCAGACCAGATTATGATTCCAAAAATAGGCTTAGCCGATGCACAGTGACACATTTCTGACCCCTTCATGATGCAGCTTGGTTTCCACACTCGTGTGAGGTTCCATAAGAGCTGATCTCATGTTCCCAGAGCCAGATCAGCCTGAGAGAAAATGTCTGTGTTTTAAAATAAAAGACTCATTTATAGTAATTTAAGCCCCAAACACATCTCTTTGCCCTGCTATAGAAGGTCAGAATCCTCGCTCATTAACAACTATGTATGATCTTTTAAACAAATGCACTTTTTAATTACCAGCAGGCAATTCAGCACAATTTGTTGCTGTCTAAGGTACTTTTTATTTTCTAATGGTCTTGCATATTTGATAGCCTCTTTCAAAATTATGCATCAGATGTAGGACCTACCACTTGTTTAATTGACTTTTTCCCTCTTTTAATGATGTGCGTCTCCTAGAATTTTAGCAGAAGTGAATCCAGCTACATATGGGAAAGGCAGCTCTTTGTATCAGTTATGTACGCTTGTAACACAGCTATAACGGTGATGGGGTCCAAGCCAAAGCCTGTGCTGAGTCCCAGAGGATCTTTTTGGAGTAGGGACACTGGAGCTGTGACCTATGAACTTTTCTCAAGGGGGATATATAAGAGAAAATGCCCTCTGCTGAAGGACAGGAGCTGGTAGTCACTCTACCCCCTCTTTTTCTGGGAATCTGGAATACACTCTGCCTATTCAGAAGCTATTCCTTGCCGGGTGTTTTGGGTTTTTTTTCCTGTTTTTAGGATAAAGCTGTGGTATTTGAAGGAGAAATCTCAATCTGTCTATTAATTTTAAACATGATAAGAAGGTACTACCATGGCATACTGCCTCAGTGTTATTCTAAGATGATTTCAGTTACTGTCCCAAAATAATAGCTTGTGCCCTGGACTGGTTGTGCCATCATTTTCATCATCATCTGTTTAGTTGCATTCTTTGTTATTGACTCTTATAATTTATTTATTAGAAACAAACATCTTCATTTAATGAGCATTCAGATCTTGAGTTACTCACTAAATAATATTCTTGAACAAAAATAAAAACCATGTGAAGTCACGTTTTATGTTCTATTTTAAAATATTTATGGTAGAACAGTTCCATCTGGGATCAAGGCAGAAAGTGACATAGACTTACAGAGTAAAAAGAGAATAGTTCATAATTCTGAAGTAGCAAAACATTTAGTTGTCTTTTAGCAAATTTGAGCATTTTTACGTCACTGAAAGACAATGAAGTGATAGAAGAATGACATGAAACATTTATGTGCAGGTAATTTTTAGGTATAAGAGTTGATTTCTACAGGAAAGCCATGAATATAGTTTTGAATTTTCAAACTAATGGCACGCAGCAGCATCAGGGCGATAATACAGGACAGGAATAGTTCTGTTCTGCAAATTGTTACATAAAATGTGCACAGTTACATAAAAACAAAACTTCTCTGACATCCCGAGTACTCACATTTAAGGTACATTGTAATTAAAAATAATTTTGTGAAGTGCAACTGTTCTGCTTTCTGCTATAAACTGACACTAATGTTCTATGTTAAAAAATAATCAGAGAATTACTCAAAAATTTAAGTGGACACAGCGTGGGGCCCATATTTCTGCTTTCTGATAAACTCGAATGTCCTACGATGCATAAAAATGTGAAGTGCTATACTAGCCCTTCAGGAAAATCTGGGCTTGCTTCTTGCCCTTAACACGGGAGCTGGATGTTTTGATTTTTAGAGAAGGGAAGAAAACACAAGCCCAAGCCAAATCTCATGTTGGTCATAATGTCTCATATTAGAGGAAAGGATATAACACAGTGATCTTCAAACTGTAATTTCCCCCTCTTGAGCTTAATGGAAAAATGCTTTACATGGCACATACATACCTTTTAGTGACACGTTGTGGATTACCGTTCAGATGAAGTAAAAAGGGGATCACGGATGCTTCCTCTCTTACTGAAAAGGTTACTGGTTTCTACGTATGTGTCCTATTTGGGTTTACAAAGGAGAACTAGATGAAAGACAAAAAAATGCCCTTACATGATCCCCACAGAAAGTCAGGCTTTCTACTAGCTGAAAACTTTTTGGTTTGAAGTCCACCAATATGTGCCAGGTTTCTTTGATATTGTCTTGAAACTGTTTTAAAGACATGAATCATTCCAGTGCTAAAACTATTAAATTTGCAGGATGTAAGAACTAACAAACATTTCCTGTTAAATGCAGAAATTTGCAATCTTATGATTTACATACCTTAAAAAGTCCATACATTACATTTAACAAAAAAATCATTCTGCCAGTCCAGGAGATTTTTCCTGATGCCAAAGGAGGGTATAGCTGGGAGGAGCCATTTGCAAAATGCCTCAGATTTTTAAGACTCATCACAAAGTCAGAAAGAACCCTTGCTGCACACCTAAGGATATTCATAATACATATGATACATACTTAAGGATGCACATAAATCATATGCAAGTTCCCAGCATGCAGCAGGAGAGAGAAGCTTGGTCTAATGTAAATTCACATAGAACAGCCCAGCAAGTGGGCTGTTTTTAACCTCTATAGCTCTATAGATGTCCGTGGCCACCCCAATATGCTTATAAAAGGAACCACAGTGCTTTCAAAGTACTTAACCCTCCAGTATGTACATGAGGAAAGGCAGTCTGTTGCTCTTAATAAAGCCGCTGTCAGCGTTCACCAAAGGATCCAGGAAGCTTTCTTCAATATATGGACTGTAAATGAAAGTAGAAATTGCTGTTGGCTCGCGTTAGCACGAGTTAGAATCATCTTGCAAGTAACAAGTAATGTGAATGAAATACAATTCTTGTTAACGGATGCATCTGCAGGCCTTTGCTTCTGACTTCAGCTGTGAAAGTGCTTCTCACATCTTTCTTTTTCCCCTAATGAAGGCACAGCTGTGCATTTAGGGACTTGACAAAGGGTGTGATTAGGAGTTCTAGACTCCAAAATAATTTATCTGCCTTCAAAAAGAGTTGTTATTAGCAACTAATTCTTGGTGAGATTTATTATTGTCTCACATTGTGGGCATTTTTGGTGGTAGAAGAATGGAAAAGCTGTAGCAGTTTAGTAAATCTTTGCATTTTCCAGAGTTTATATGGTGTTTCAGTTTGATTTTGAGGTCTGGGTGAACAAGTCACAGACTCCATAAAATCTGAAAGCATTTAGTTCATATAGAAATTACTGGTGGTTTCTTTGGTTTTGGTTTGTTTTATTTTTTTTTGTCATTTCTTCTTCATTGCCACAAGTTTTACTGCTTTTGTATTGCCATTCCTGCCTCCTGTGGGACACGTTTCTGGGGCTAGCTGGATGATTGCTGGAAGTGAGAAATCTAAACAAGAGAACAAGAGCATCTTTTAACTGTGCTCGTTCTCTCCCAGCCTGTACACATACCAGCTGGAGTTTTCTCATAGTCATACCCTATTCCTGACCATGGGAAAAGGTGAGTAGGTAGCCACAGACCTACTGACTTTCCCTTACCAGCTCTCATCCTTGGTAGTGGTGTTTGCCTAATGGAGAGGTGGGCTCTACTCATCCATCCCATGCTGATTATGTGCAGAGAAGTTACTGTGCTGTGATCTTCTTTAGCTGTAATACATGTTCTATCCCGAATTTCTATTCAAGAGCTTGCCTGCCTGTGTGAAAGGATTATTACTGTAGATGAGAAGTCTGTTTGGGCTATGTAAAATATGTCAGATTTCCAAGGAGCTGACAATGCCGATGTTCAGCACTGTAAGTTCTGCTGGCAAGGAGCTTGGAAATGTTGATTGTAGTACTAAACATACATCAAGAATATATTTCATGCTTTAGGTGTAAGAGAGACTGTTTTCTATTCTAAACTGACCTGTGCTGTAGAAAATATAGTTCTAATTTTAAAAAGCTACTAATCATTGCCTGTCACTCTGGGAAGTCCTGTCATTCCTGAAAGTGTGACCATAACTAAACCTTGCCTATTTGTAATTCCAGTATTTGGGAAACTATAATCAGAACAAACTTTAGCATTAGTAGGAAGCTGATAACTAGGATTGTATAGATTCTACTGGGGTTATACTATATGTATTTCTAACGACCTGATCATTTACGGACTTAGTGCAAGTAGATGCTGGGATTCAGCTGTCGGTGTGAGGCACAGCCTCAGTACTTACGCAGTTTTTACTTAGACTTTTCTCAAGTGAGCTACCAGTGAGCAAGACTTACACAGGTAGTTTTGGCACAATAAGTGGTTTTCTTGAGCATAGCCAATACGGACATATTTTTTTTGCTAACTTTGCGGAGGAAGGTACTTGCATCTGAATGTTAAAAATGGTATTTTGGGGGGGGGGGAAATGTGGGGGGGAAACAATAACCTGATAATTGATTTTGTTCTTTCTTGATATACTTTATCCAACAACTTGGGGAGTTTTTATTGAAAACTCTAAATGATTTTAAATTTTGCTCTATACAGAAGACTAAAATATTTGTAAATTAAAAAGTCAAAGGTGAATTTTTAAAACAATTTTATATTAGCTTTTTAGTAAAACATCACAGAAACTCTGCCCTTTTAAATACAAAGAATATAGTCTTTGGGTTGGTTTTTTTTTTCCCCCCATGCTGATGCATTTTAAGACGAGTTGCAGAAACCTCCAATAAATGCATGCTGTACATAGAGATGTTTACTTAGAGAAAGGTCAGACAATATATTATAGAATTAGAATCTAGAATTTTGGAAAAAATAGATTTTATTCATTGTGATAAAGATTTAAAATAGTCACTGGAAATTAAGATCTCAGAAAACATGAGGTATTTTAAGAATTTGAAGATTCCCTACATTTGGATCAGAGGTGCCTTGTCTCTCTGGTATTATCATGGTAGCTTGCAAAGCACAGTTGATGAACTTGGCAAACAAAACAGTTGATCAAGTACATTCTGGCTGTGGAGGGAGTGGAGGTAGTGATGAGATGCAGGAGACCTGTGGGTCCAGGCTGGAAAATGCCAGAGGGAGGAGAGCACTGTGCTGCCTGAAATCGCAGAGTTCAAATGGGGAATCTTGTTCCCGGTTCATCGTTATTCTTCCTGGGGTGTCCTCCCCTTATTTGCTCTGAGCAGACCATTCAGTGGGCAGGACATAACCACTGATGCTGATGCATGAGTATGACTAGTAGGAACCTTTGAAAGCACGTCTAATGTTACCTGGAATAAATAGCCATGCCATTGTAAAGAAGCTTACTAATTCTTTTTACCTCAATCCATATATGCTATTTTTAAAGAGAGGTGTGTCACCAGCTGCAGTGTAATTTACTTTTAGAATATAGTGCTAAAATGTCTCTAGTCTCCTCAGAGAGTCATCTAACGATGGATGTTTTCAGGGAAAAAAGAGATGTATAATCCAAAACACTGCAGGATAAAGCTTTTATTACTGTTTTGAAGTTGATTAGAATTCATAATATTCTTTCATATTTCTTGTCAAAAAGGTTTTAAAAAATAAAGTTTGTGTTAAACATTGTGGGTACTTAATATCTTTAAGAAAATCAAGAAATGTATTGATGTTCTGGAAAGACACAAAAAGGTCTAATTAGTCTGTATGAAATGGAGGCCTTGGCGCATTAGGGAATTGCCTCTCACAGTGGCCATCGTATTTGCTGTCATTCGTTATTTCCCCTCCTATTTCCCTGCATAGCCGGTTTGTCAAGGATTGGAAGTTTTCTGTCATAGAGAAGACTCTGACTTGATAGAGGGAATCTGGTCTGTGGCTTAAACTCCTGGCTACTAAGGTAATAATTATTACCTTATAATAATTATAACTAGTCAAGCCAGAGACAATTATCACATGCATAAGTATGCATATAAGGGAAAACCGGTTGGTTATTACGTGGAGTCAGGATCAATGAGCCTGTAGGGTACTATAGTATAAAATACAAACAACATGACTGCTGTATGCAGAACACTCAACAGGCCCTCCTAGTGAAAAAATATACTAACAAGAGTAGAGAAAATGTTGCCTGCTGTGCCTCAATGAAAAAACAAAAGAGTTTCTATGAAATTTGATTGATTTGCAAACTAGAAGAAAGTTTGAGGGGGAAAACATAGCACAGACTCCACAAAATTGCTAACAGTGCAGTGCTTAGCATTTAAGAAAGAAGAATCATAAGTTAAAGAAGAGATTTTAAAGGAATAGTTTAAATGTTTGCCTTTTCTCCTTCCTTTAACAGTTCATGTAATAAGAATCAATGGCTATTTGCCTTTTCAGCTCCCATAATCTCTTTGTGGAATGAAAATTTCAGAATATGTTTCCCTGGTACAGTCAAATGCTTTGTGGATTTATATTGATGAAGATCTGTAGCCTATTTGCAGCGGTGATATGTGCTCCTTTTAATCCATCCATCTTTCAACAGTGACAAAAGGTGGCTGTTCTCTTTTTAGTCATAAAGTTAACTTCAAAAAGGAGGTGTCAGTAGGTAAAAGAAAGTGATTTTCATCTTTTAATATCACCACAAACCCATTTTTTATTGATAGATGCCAAAAAAGGTTGCAATCATTTCGCATGGCTTTAAAGCAGTGATAGCTTTACTTTGAGCACATTAAATCTGCACTGGTGACTTAAAGAAGGCAGCAATTACCACATGGCTGTTGTTACTCACAGAGGGAAAATGATGAAGTTCATAAATACAAGAGTTAGATATTTTAATCATTGACAGGAATACTTAAATCTATTAATCATTTTGTTGTTGTTTGACTAATGCTCTATTGTTGGGCTTGCTTTGCGAATGCATTCATTTCTTGCCGGTTATTTTGTCACTGAATCATAATTTCATTATTCTCTGACCTTGTTTGTCCTTTGCTCCTGCAATTGCAATGTAAGGGTGGTTGAAACCATTTGGACAAAATAAAAAATGATCCAGACTTTTGTTTTTCAATGAAACTGCATGGAGCGTAAATCTCAGTTAGGTTCAGCTGATTTTCTACTGTGGTTGCAGCCATGACTGCTGGCAAAGGACCGAACACCGTGAGACAGTCCAACCCGGAGAGCTACCCGGGTAGGCCAGGAGCATGGTGAACTAGGCATCTCTGAAATGTCTGGTGGTCCATCATAAAATCTCATAAACTCCAGTTTTGGGACTGCTGAAATTGTATTTTGAATTGTTTTAAAACTAATAAGCCAGATATGTTATATATATGTATATTTTTATATTTCTATTATTGCTTCAGTTGTTACTTACAGCAAAATGAATTGGCTTTTGTTTAACTGCAAAATATCTGCAGCACCTTTCCTCTTCTAATTTGGTACTATAGATAAAAAGTACAAGACTACTTTCATTTTAGAGTATTCCATGCACTAAAAAACTAATATAGTGGAGTAGTTATTCATGGGGGGAGGGGAACGTTTTTATGCCCTAGTTTCTAGTACGTAGGGAAAAGCTGATGTAACATTTTGAAAACATGAATTTGGTGCACTCCAAAATGTTTGAATTCTAATCTTCCCCAGAGTTCAAGGTTACTCTGGTGCATTGATGTAATTTTCACCCACTATTCATATTTTACACTAGTGTGGAGCCAGAAGTACTGGAAAGCCTGCCTCAGAGGACTTCATCTTCAGTTGCAAATTAAATTTCCTAAGCATTCATATATTAGTATCTGTATCTAAACCCAGACCAAACTAATCAATCTTTCTACCCATAACTAATATTATGATAATGATAATTAATAAGATAATGGATCTAACATTTGTGTGATAAACTTTTCTTTGGGATAATGGGACTGTGTAGAAAAAAGAAATAACAAAACCTTTCCCTTCCGAGGGATTTTCTGTCATTTAAATTGGAATCACATGAGAGATGAGGAGAGAGACTGTCCTTCCCTGCTCTGATAGCCTCCAAAATAACACATTTTTATGATTACAGAATTCACCTGTTCACCAAGGTTAATAGCTGTTTGAAACAGTGGCTTCTCTTTGGTTTGTGTCCTGTACTGCAGCAGGCATGTTAATAAATGGTTCTGTCTAATAGCTCTAGCTGGGCTTAAAGGCTTGAACAGAAGAGTCCATCGCCGACTGAAACAGCGAGTTTGTGCCTTTCTTACCTTGCATGCTAGCATTCTCGCTAGTGATCAGGGCACTGACTCCATGCCTTAAAATCTCCCAGAGCTCCTCACCTTAGATTTGGATTCAGCTCTAAGCCTGTCATGGAGGGTGATTATTATTGTTGCTAGTTAACTGCCTTCTCCATCTGTGCATCAATTGAGGGGATATCCTCCCAAATGAAAACAAATCTGGCGGCTGCCTGGAAATTTCAAGCAGCTGCGTCCTATATAGGTACGGTTTTATGTGTGCTACTGCTGAGAGATCTGCAAAATACACCACCACTGAGACTATTGCCTTGCTCAGGGTGGATTGGGAATGTGATCTGTTAAAGAGAAAATTAACAGCACAATGAAAGAAGAATGTTTGCTTTTAACAGCTCTTCTTTTATCTTCTTTTCAGTGCTTGTTTGTGCTTTATCTCCTTCATGCTATGGCAGAAGTTATGAATGTTGATGAACCAATGCAGATCCTTAAGTACTTAGTCTAGGAACCGTTTACCTGTTCACACAGTGGAAGCTTGAGTCAGATTCAGTCCATTTTACACAATTTATTTCCTGAAAGCTGCCTACAGAGTGTTTTGTGTAGCATGTTTAATTTGGATTGAACCGGATTATGCGTGTTCCAGTTTTAGCCTATGTGTAACTTGCATCCACGTCCTTGGCTGTAGAAAGGGCAACAAAATGCCTGTGTTCCTAAATGCCAATGGGCTAAAGGTGAAAATGCAGTACGCTGGGTAGGTGAGTAAAACCGGAGAAGAATGGCCAAAGGCCTCAGGAATAACCAAGTGACGGGCCTGGCACTGCTTCTCCTGCCTCACAAGCCCTCTGCATGTGTTGAGAACAAAACTAGACCTCCATGTCTCAGGTTAGGAAAGCACTTGGTTCTTGCAGTATTTTATTCCAAAGTCCAGGTGTGCTGTGTTCGTTATCTTGACTATATTTGTTCTGGAAGGTCTGTTTAGACTTAACTTTCACTAGATGCTGTATTGTATTTTATCCTGAGTTATCACTGTTAGAAGGAATAGGGCAGCTGTAACAAATTCCTTGCCTTCCATCCCATACATGGATGCATTTCAATATGAGGACAACTCTTAGATAGCTTGCAATTACTTTATGATCCTTTTGCATGGAAGATTATTACTGTGCAGCACTGACCTGAATATTTTTCTTACGTGTTAATACAAGTGCTTGGCACTTTGAAGCAAAATAGACGAATAAAAGCATAACCTCCCACACCAGAGAGCTGTGGTATGAAGTGGTTATAAGAAACAGCTAAGAAATCCTAATGTCCTGCCCATACTTTTGATTTTTGGGAGGCTGGTACGTTACTCCTGTGCCCAGCCAGAGGATTTGTGCAGCGTGGAAGCTGCTGTTCTCCTGGCAGCCCTTGGCGTGCGTGGGAGGGGGGAAGGCTCAGCACGCAGGGCTCTGAGGTTGCTGTGCCTTTCCCTCAATGGCTTCTCAACATCAGTGTCTGCTTGGTCCTCGTGCTTTTTCCCAAAACACATTTAAATCTTCTGCATAGAAATCAAATAGAAAAGAAATTACTTTCATTATGTTGGTTTTATTTGTTTTCTGACTTAGTCTAAAGCACAGGATTATTCTCACCCAAATAAATTACACGTTAGAAGCAGTACAACAAAGGTATGTACTGTTTCAATGGAAAGAAGTTGATATCGGCAAAAGTGCATAAATATGAGAGAAGTCCAACTGTGCATGTTAAGAAGACGATAAATGAAAGTAGGCTGGTTTTACACAATTTTTAAACGAAATTGTTATTCATTACTGCACTGTCTGTGCTTTCGTCCCTTCTTCTGCGTTCTCCACCTCCTCCTTGGTATTGACGTCTGGAAGAATAATAATATTCTACAGAAGAGGGGTTCCTAATTTGCGATTATAATTCACATGCTTCCCCAAGAACACCGCACCCTGCTAGAGTTATGCCGTCCTGGCCCAGAGGTGGAAGCAGACTTTCTTGATCTTGCACCCCATTGAGCTGAGAGTAATGAAGGTAGTGGAGGGCAGCCAAGGCATCAAAAGCAACCACCATCCACTCTGCTGTCAGATTTCCTGATTTTTTTATTCCTTTTTTAATGCAGTACTCAGAAATAATCAAGTGTATTGTTGTAAATATCAGCATGTTATTGCCATGGATAAGTTGTACTGAAAAATCTATATTTCATGGAGTCTAAATTGTGCTGAATATCCAGAGGTATTCACTAGCTACTTCTACTGTTCCTGCTGTTTTTTTATGTACTTCAGGGAAGTCATTTATGATGCTTGAGTCACCAAAATTTAAGGTGACATGACAACCCGTAAAAGCATTTCAGTCTCCCAGAGACACTTACGTGCCATAAGAAAAGCAGTTAAAAACCTGAGAATCCCGATGTTGATTCTGTCAATCTTCCTTACTGTCTACTTTCAAAAAAGGGATTCACAATTCAATATTTCACACTGACTAACCCCTCTTTGCCCCTGCATGACCAGCGTAATTGTGCAGTTCGCTCTGGCGCAGTGAAGCCAGCAGGCAGCCACCGCCTGTCCCGCGCAGGAGCGTTAACCTTGTGAGTGACCCCTGTAGCACGAAGGCAAGAACAAATGGGGAATGTGCTGCTCTAATATTCCATACTGCACAAAATTAGAATCTATTTTAATGATGTTCCATTTTTCTTGTGTCCACCTCAACACTTACTCATATCAGATGTACTTTCTTTAAGGACAAGCTGCAGGGTCTTTTCTGTTGCAAATTCTAACATCTTTTTCTACAAAGCTGGAACTCTAGAAGGAAAAAGAAAACTGTTTCGCTACTGATTTTCCTCCTGCATGGGAAGAATTGCAATCTGCTACTCATGCTAAGGGAAACTCATGGGAGCAATGGCACAGGATAAACTACACTATCAAGAGCACTCATTGGCGTATGCCTGTCTTCTTCAAGAGAGAACTGTTTCATTACTAGGGCATATATGCTGGGTTCGTTTTCCAAAAATAAGAGGTTTTTCCAGTCCATGATCTCTAGTCTCAAACTGGACGTGATGCCAGGCATTACTTTCACACTTCCGAGCAGTGCCTACTGGGCGCTAACTGTCCAGCACTTCTGATTTGAAGTTTATTGCCCACCCTGCCGAAACATGGTGAATAATACATTGCTTCATGGTGAAAAATACATTGTAATACATTGTGTTTTAAGTTTTTCAGTTGGTTACAAAGCAGTTTTGTATACTTAAATCACAAGCAAATGCCAGTCTCTCCTAGCCATGCATTTGATCTGTGCATTCTTGTCATGTTCAGAAGTGATTTGCTTTAACCAGAGTAGGGGATGTGTGTGTGTGGAAATCCATACAGTGACCTATAAATGGAGCTAGTTTTGACTGGAGGCTGTAGTCATTTCCACAGCACTACCCAGCACCACTTAGGCATCTACACTGCCCCAAAATAGATGACTACTTTCCTGCTAGCTTTAACGCATAAGTTTTATTGTCGGTTAAATCCAAGTCTGCGTAACAGACTCCTCATATTCCCCTCCATCTCTTCAACCACTGAACTCCAAAGTGGATTTGACTAAACGGAGCCCATTTATATATACTGTCATTTAGTCCTGACTGCATCGTAGATAGACAGTCTGCCCTGTCCTCTGTATCTCTAGCATCATCTTCATTGCCCTTCTAGACAGTTGAAGTGAACTTCAGTGCTATAGTCACTGTGCTATAGTCACTGTGACTGTATATGGTCACAGTCACTTCTTTTACTATTAGTCTCTATCCTATTGCTATTATTCCTTTAATATGTCCTTTACCTCCTGGGAGAGTTCCAGTTCTAAGTTTTCTTTTTATTTTCTAACCCCATACTGCTGTGTCCCAACACCTCGAGTGTTTCTTTTGACCTCTCCCAAGTACATACCTAGGGTGCGTTGGTTCCTTTATCCAGCGTATCACCTATGCAATTACTGCTTCTTTAATCAGTCCCATCACAAGTACTTCACCTCTCCTTGTTGTTTGTAGTGGTACTCTTTGCTATGTATCTTAAAAAAAGTATGTCCCTCACAGTGTGTTCAAACTAGCACTGAAATTGCATGAGTTGTCCTGTTTTCTAGTGAATGTCCCCAACTTAAATAACCTCAAACCTGTTTTGTTTACTTTCTCTTCCATCTTTTAAGTGGATTGTCCTCTTCTCTTACCACATTTCAAGTTCTTCCGCCTCTTTCCTGATGACCTCTAATGTTTCATAGCTCAGAAGCTTCCAGAGTGTAATCTACTGAAGGTTAATTAATGTACATCTCTCTCCATTTAATCATCTTCGGAGGTTTCCTTCTTAGATCACTCCCAGTAGTCTCTCATTAGAAACCACCAGTTTCTCTCCTTACTCTGTAAACTTGAAAAATTTGTGAGAACAGCAGAATTTTTCCTTTAAGGTGCCTTTTTCACTTCAAGGAAATTTCTAAACCTTTTGCCTTTGTCTTCTCTATTCCAGTTTCTAAAATTGCCAATGATTATAAGTAGAGCTCCAGTCATAGGTGAGACTTGCTGAGTGATAGCATAAAGGCGGCATTGAGAGTCTTGTATTTTCTGTCTTTTCTCCAGGTCCTATCCATTGGTCTCGTTGCAAACAGCTTTACCTTCCAATTAAAACTGTGTTGAGTGAGCTAGGGGGATGTATACAGATAATCATCAGAAAAGGTCCTGGCGACTGTGTGTTTCTTCCGTTCTTGTCACACACATGCCAAGAGGACATTTCATGTTAATTTGTTGTGATAAACATAAATAGGGCACATACACATAGATGCATACAGGTAGATCGCTCCTCAGGTCTTAAGCTTCAAGACTATTGCAATCAGTGAGCTATCTGCTGGCTTATGTGAGCACCCGCGTTCTGTAGTTTCTCATATCCTAGATCTGCTCAAATAACTTCCAGTCTTTCCATTGGGCAGGCCAGATGGACCTGAAAAAAAGGCTTTGACTGTCTGCTGGGGGGGTGTTGCCTCACATGAAAATCTTCAGCCTAAAAAAGCTACTGGGTTATTGCTAAATTGTTATCTCTTGAGTTGGGGGTAGAGGGCCAGATGTGATGCTTACTTTCCCACTTGAAATACCTTACATTTTCAAACTTGGGACAAATTTTTAAAAGTAGAAGTTATTTTTGCTACTGGTCTTATATCTGTGTATAAAGGCATGTGTAATAATGCCTTGGTTAATAGCCACCACTTGGGAGGCTTTTTCTATTGTTATTCCAAATCAATTTTTTTATGTGAGAAAATGTTTTAAATTTTTTTCTTGCACATTTGCCTTGTCCCATACATTCCAATACTATTTCGTTCTTCTCTGTGTTCCTCCTGATATATTTAGGGCTTTATTTTGATGAGCTTTGTTTCATGTTCCAGAATTTTTCTTGTCCATGATAATCAATTTCTGACACTGGAAGCTGATGGGAGCCAACAGTAGCGGTAAATTCATTTAAGGGAGGCAGCAAATATATATTTAATGCAAATGTTAATGTTAAAAATCAGATTAAGTTTATATACTTTGGTTGTGGAACCAAGGCTGACACCCCTACAAAAATCTCCGTTTAAATTCTCTTTTCATTCCTGTTAGTGTGTAATAAATACCACACATGACAGTAAGGAAACTGAATGAACAAGAACAAAAAAAAAAAATACCCTGCATAGTAATTTTCTGTTTTAGCATCTCAGTTTGGGGGTTGTGTGGGGGTTGGTTTGTTTGTTTGTTTGTGGTTTTTTTTTCCCCTAAATGCCATTTACAGGTATATAAACTAAATTTAGTTCATTTCCACAGCTTTAACAGATGTTACACTTTTGACAAGTATTCCCCAGCGAAAAGTATGTGCATTTTAGTTATTTTAATGTCATTTAACTGATTAAAGATGCAAAGGAAAAGAATACAGACCTTTGAATCAATAGATTAAAAAAAGCATTCTGTCTTCCCAAGCTCCTGCTTCTTTCCTTTCCTTAGGTTTCAGCCATGCATTGATTAAAAGAAATTATAAACAGGAAGGCTCCAAGGGATAAAAATTGAACCTGTATCAGTCTCAATGATTCTTAAATTTTAGCAGAATTTAAATTCAAATTCTTGGCAACTTTGAATCAGTGTAGTTCAATTGATTTCAGTGAGATTATTTGAATTATAATTGTCAGAACTGGCTTCTGAACATAACCAAACAAGCCTTTCTTAGATGAGTTCTCCAGTAAAATGCAATCAAATATACAAACTTGTGTCCTTGTTCATGCAAAGAGAGATAGATGGACAGCCTTTACCATGTGTTCTACAGTATGAAAGACAGTAGGTCTAAGTACTTGGAAAATAAATGTATAAAGGTTTCAGGCTGACAGCAGAACCTCTGAGCACCTGCAATTTTAGTTGAAAGAAGTGGACTTACGTGTTGTTCTTTCTGAACTGATTTCTGGAGTTTTATTACATGGTCAAATCTACTCTAATATTCAGGTGATTGTATTTGCTATTTTTCTTTAAATTCTTGAGAGAATTCCAGACATAGATAGACTAATTGTTCTAGCAAATTTAAGTTTACAATGAAGGAAATATACTTTTCTTTCGTAAAGCACATCTGCATTTAATATAAAAGGAGACAGCAAGTTCCAGAATACGGAAGGTATTACGATAACATTATTTATTTACTAATTGTATAGTCTAGAGACATTGACAGTGCAAAAGGTCACATTAATATTCTGATGGTAACTTTTGAGATTTCAGAAAAGTTTCTGCTTTATATTAGAATGGATTCAACACTCTCAGTTTTTCCTCCCCACAAAACACAGGAAAATAGTGATACCCTAAAATACCCAAATGCCTGAATTAATCATTCTCGCCGGTATTGTCTAGAGTGAGATTATAGTCAGACCATAGTTTCAAAAAGGTGTCAGACAATATTGTTATTTCAATTTTATAGATAAGGAGGAAACCCAAAAGAGTTTAGGTGACCTGCCTCACCAGCAAATAAAATGAAATTTCAAAGTACCTAAAACATGTGCTTATATGTCCTCTCTGTATTATTATGGCACTGTAAAAGTAGTGTATTTGCTGACTTTCTTTTCAATTGGTGCCAATGAAATTAATCACTGGGTTAATTCTAAATACAGTTTTGCTGACTTGCCCAAACTATGCTGTCATATATTATTATAACAATTTATACACGCTGACGGTTTTATACTCTTGAGGATGAAGTTTCAAAAAATACAGTATTATTTATACTAACATGTTAAGTGACAAGAAAATTCACTAAATATAAAAGCATGGTCTAAAATTCCTGAGAGCTTTCCCTGCCTGAGTGATCCGCTAGTGAGATTTTATGTATCGTTTCAGGTCCAGTTAGAGAACTTGTCTTCATAAATCTCTTCAGCATCTAGCCAGGTGATAAAATTCATGTCAAACATGACTATGCTGTTTATCATTTTATGTGCAAGTTTGTACACATTCCCACTCCTTCCACCACTATTAGATCTAAGTAGACAAATGTGATATATATATCCTGTGAAAAAGTGCTGATCAATATATCTTCCAGTGCTTGAAAATAAGGATTTCAGGTTAACAAATTGATGGAACTCCACTGATCTTTGGGAAGAAGAAATCTTCGTTGTTGGGTAGATTGTGAATTTCCCATGAGAACAGAGTAATACTGAGAGATTATCAGTAAGTATTTTCCTGGACCATAAAGTATCAATTAGTATAAAGCATTGTCAAGAAGTTTCTGTCAAAGTATGTTCTTCTGTTGTGACAAAAGATTCCCTGAACACTCCAGAAAAAGTGTGGAGAAAAATAGAAGGAAATATTTATTAAGGAGTGGGAGGACTCTCCCCACCTCCCCTTTCCAAGGTAAATAATACTTTTCCCCTTCTTGACAAGTGGTACCAAATATCAGAATTTTGTGGCTTGCTTCCAAATGAAAAAAATGAGCACTACACAATCAGAGCTTTAAGCTCGTTGTGTAATAAGTATATTTTACACTACACATGTTGGTCTTTGAAACAAAGAAGCCAAAAGCAGCCCACATGGGCAATTGCCTCTCATTGGAGAACTTAAACCAGAGATCTCAGGAGATCACACCTTCTCTGTTATTGATTCTAGTTAGAGAAATCAAGATGGACAGAAAACGTCCTAATGAATTGTCAGAGCTTCCTCAAAGATTCTCTATCCAAAGAACAACACAATAGCATTTTCTTTTAAGACTAAAACCTTGCTCACCTAAAAAAATAAATCTTTATCAGTTAAATCTTTAAATGTTTAACAGTGCCATCTGGTGACCTTTGCCATAACAACAGCAGTATATTTCAGAGCATCTTTCTTTTGAGGATCTGAGAGGACTGCAGAAACAACTGCGTACTACCAACTGAAAACCCTGCTTAGGGAAAACCTGAGGCATTTGTTATTTCTATTCGTCTTCCTTTACTCTACAGCTTCCAAAACTCAGATAAGCTGATTCATAAACTCACATTTTCTTCTTAATGATAACACAATTGAAATAATATCTATGTAATATTTTATAGCTATAAAGTTACCTGTAGAAAGACACATGCAATTATTGCTGGGTAACCAGCCATCAACACAATTAATAGTCCCTTATTTAAAGATTGCTGTGAACTATGGTAGGACTGCAGGCAGTGCCTAAAGACAAATCACTTAAATCACTGATGAGGACCCCTTATCCAGTGACGATCCTTAACTGTGATAATTTCCCTTCTTTTCTTATCCAAGCTGATATTTTTAATGTATGGTTTATTGTAAAACTCCTGAAGTTTCAATGGCTGTTTTTCCCCCAGTGACAACATAGAGGTAATGCATATTCTTAATCCTTGCCTGTTTTGTGCATGGAGATTTGAAACATTGCAGGACAGGGACTCTCTAAATGTGAGTTGTGGGAATCTCACTATTGATCTCTGGAGACTACTAGCAGTAAAACAGGCTGTTAGAAAAAAAAAAAAAAACAAAAAACAAACCAAAAATATATATATATTTTTTTTTAATTTTCAAGATGGTTTAGGAAGAGCAGTAATTAAAAATGCCATTGAATGTTGTTCTTCATGGTTACAAAATTAGTGCAAGAATACTCCTCCCTTCAGAAGAGGAAAGAAGAAAATTAAGTACTTTAAGTGGTTTGGAGAGTTGTCCTCAAGCATGTACTGAACATGACATAAGCAAGCTGTTCATTGACTGGGGAGATGGTGGGAATACCTTTCTCAGACAAACATGGAACACCTGCTAAACTCTGAGACTTTCGGTATTCATTTGCACACAGCATGCTTTGACATGTAGAATAGATACAGGTAAATGCACAGAAATAGAAACCCTATGAACAGCTTAGAAGTGGCATACATGTCTTCTGCCTCATAAAGATGCACTTGTCAGTTTGGTGTTAACCCAATGAGAGGAAAAGTGAAAAATTGAAAACAAGACCCATGCAATGGGAGACATCGCACTGCATGTTTGCCTCGATGCAAACCCATTTTTTCACATCTCTTTTAGTGACAATATTTCTTCATTTTCTTATTTCAGTTGACTCGTCACTAAATAATTATTGCCTATCCTGCTCCCTCCATCCATCAGTTCTTTGTCACATATTATTCAAAACTCAACTTTGACATTTTATTCCCTTTCTGAATTTCAGATTTAATGTGTTGTTCAGGTCTAGAGATTGTGGGAGTGTGTTTGTTTGCATACTACACTTGGCTGCTGCCTTGCAAAATACATTGTGTGAAAACATTATGTTCCCGTGCGTGAAGAGAAATGCTGCATGTTACTGAGTTTTGTAACGTTCTAAAGCACTGTAGGAAATAGATCTACTGGGTTGATTTGAATTTAAAACAAAAAAGTACTTCTTTCTGGAAAACAAAGGTTGGTAACAGACGAGGACTCAGTGACTGTTTTTGAGTTGAAATTTCAGGTTTTACTGAACAATATGAAAGTGATGGTGAATTTTAATCACATTTTCAGAACATGTTATCCTGAGATGCACAGAATTTTGGGGGAAGGGCCCTTGCTTTAACTAAAATGTCTGTGCTTAAATCATTTCATCAGGGAACAAGAGACGCTGTTTCAAACTCTGACTGCTTGTGTCAACGTGAACTTCTCCCTGTCTCACTTAATACAGTTTACTAGATCATCATGCTGCGAGGTATTTTGGGTGGGCAGCTCTCAACCTCTGTTGACACTCATTTCTCATTAAATTACTGAGATATCCTGTAGTGAAAAAATGAACCTAGGTGTATATTTGTGGAGGATGAGTACTGAGTTCTAGAGTAATTATCTTTTTTTCTTTTTGTTAAAATACATATGTAACTTCTTTAAGTGGCACATCCTAACCAAGATTTTGCCTGGGAAGACAGAATTTCAAGTCAGGCAGGTGGGATCTCTGTTTCAGTCTCCCACAAACTGGGTATCAATGAGACTCGTTAGGGAATGAAAGGCAGTTTCTTCCCATCTGTTTTGATAACAAATGTCTGAACTTGTCCTTAAGTTTTATTGGCTAACTTCATTAAAAATGCCTAAGATGGAAATAAAATACTTTGTAGAACTGGGGAGAAATTAGTGAAGGGCAACAAGTTTTGTTGAACAAGGGAGATGGAGTAACATTTTATTAGGAATAATGGAGCAAGCTAAGAGTCTTCATCCTCAAAAATGATTGTCCGTGTGTTGGAATATTTTAGGGGTCTATAAAAACATGAATGATATGGATAGGGATTGCTGTTCAGTATCTCTTCTATAACAAAAATTACGGGGCATCAGACAAAACCAATGGGTGGCAGGTTTCAGAACAATCCGTAGAAGGTATTTCTTCAACACGTTGGATAAGAAGCCTATGAAATTCTTCACCAAAGAGTGTTGTAAATGTGCATGTTTCCATGGGTGCAAGGGCAAACTGGGTAAATGTATGGAAGAAAAATCCACTGAGGGTTATTGAATATATAGCAAATATTGCTTCCTTAG
This sequence comes from Theristicus caerulescens, assembly GCA_020745775.1. NCBI lineage: Eukaryota > Metazoa > Chordata > Aves > Pelecaniformes > Threskiornithidae > Theristicus > Theristicus caerulescens. The sequence continues at coordinate 5,973,252 of CM036562.1, forward strand.
AAAATCACTGACCTGAATATATTTAGAGTCTGACTATTAAGGGGGAAGTGTCACATACGTGCCCTGTTCTTACTCTTCTGTGGGCATCGGATACGGTCATTGTTAGTAACTGAGCTGGATCCACCACTGGCCAAATGCCTTATTGAATCTGAATTAGAAAATATCTGGGGGAAAGATGGTTCTGCCAAAAATAAATAAATCAGTACTTGTGAATATACATTTTTGGCTCACCCAGACATTTTTTTAACTCCTGTTTTTCAGTTTGCTCAAGGAATTTGGTGAAGGAAATAGAATTAAAATGATATAGTTGACTCATTTAAACTTATATACAGTCTTATTGGTTCCACATGCAGATGTGTATTCATGAATAAATAGGACATATCACAAGAAATACATAATTTGATATGTATTTCCTTTTAAGACTGGTCAGATCTAAGACTTATTCCAACTGCTATATTTCTGCTTGGTTTTGTTGTTTTGTTTTTTTTTTTCTTGTTGGTATCATCCTTATTTTATTCTTGGAATTAGCAATAAATCTCATTTCTAGAAAGAAAATAGAGTATACTCTACCATATATCATTCCTAAACCTCAAAGTGAAAAGGTCTCTCATCTTTGAAACTCATAAACCCATGCAGCGGAGGCAGAGTTTGATACATACCAGTAGGAGCAATTATCTGTGTCTCAGGGGATCCTTCAGTTTGTGCTAACACTGATACCTTATTTTGTACACAGGTCATGAATGCTCTAATGACCACAATTCATGTTGCCATTTAGAGGCCAGGAGAGCACGCTGTGCCTCGCCTTGCTTTTACAAGACTAAGTGACACAAACAATCAGGGCAAAATCACAGGATATATGAAGTTGCTTTTATCATATCAGCACAACCAACAATGCAACAGTTAAATGTGTGTAAGCATTTCCATTATAAATACAATGCTTGGCATTTAAGATCTCAGCTGTTAAAAATCCCAGTAAATAAAACATAGTGTTTTCTAGCTTATTAAAAAAAAAATCAACATCTATTAAAATAAAATACTTCATGTTTATTAAACTTTCTTTTAAATGGGATAATGAAAAATTTTAAGTGTGCTAGGCCACCTGATCAATGATTTTAAGTGGTGACACTGCTTTATATTGTGTAGTAAGTTAGATTAAAACATAAAAGCAAACCTAGGGAATCAGTTAGTTCAGCTCAAGCTAGGAAGGAGTAGCAATGTACGTTGCCTGTTGGTTTGCCTGCAGAGCTGCTCTGCAAGCATGCGAGGGAAAGGAGGGTGCAAGGGGCAGATCCTCTGGTGTGCCTTTCAAGGGCTGCTCCGCTGCCACATTGAGGACGGGCTCATTTTGCACCCAAGCGTGTAACCTCCTTAGGGGGAGCACCTGGGAAGTGTGGTTTAGAACCAGCGGAGGTCGGCTCATGTCTGTGTGGGTATGTCCAGTCTCACCTGGGCAGCAGCACAGCTCTCGCTGGTTGTCCATCATTCTGGGTCCCGTTTGGGGAAGCTCTAAGACATGTATCAAACATAACACATGGTAGTAGTTTCATGCGTTGATTTATGCCTTGCTCTCTTCTCTTTTCCGTATTTCCTGTAATTACAGTGTTATTTACAAAATTAGTGCTGAACTTGACAGTGGTTTTAAATCTTCTCATTATAATATTGTGTATTTTATCCCAAACTAGAGCACTGGGACCATACTTCTAGCAATTATAGATTCTTCCTTCTTACTCAGTCAAGCAGGAGCCCATCTTTGCTGAGCGTGTAGCTACGTTAATTGCTGAGTGGATTACATGGAGCTCTTGTTAACAAGTTAGAAAACAGCACATATGAAAGAGGTATATGAGCTGGTCATCATAAAGTGTGTTTTCCAGGCAGTAACATTTATGTAAATGTGCTTGCCCGATCTGAGCTTTGGAAGGCTTTGATAAAGTATAATGCAAAACACTAATTGGTGAATGTATCAAGAGTAGAACCATGAGGGACTTCAGTGGATAAAGATACTGATGACAGATGGGTCTTCTGAGGCGAGACAGTGACTGAAGGGGTGTCTTCAGATAATGCAGTTTTCTTTTCTGCATTTTGTTTCTAAAGAGAACAATGCAGTGAGATGCTGAAGTTTGGTAATGACATTAAACAGTTGGGAGAAGTCAGTTCAAAGGAAATGATAATGTTCCAAATTACATAGCAAGATTAAGGGAATACACAGAGATGTAATCAAGATACAGAAGAAAATTAATTCTGAAAATAAAACAATAGTCAAGCTACAGCAAGGGTGTAAAGTCATCCTGTAAATATCTACATTCTGTAGCATCAAACTTGTGAGCTTGAGTGATTAGTTGGCTTCTTTCTTCTTCCCCACACTCCTTTAGAAACCTAACAATCTTAGATATTTAAAATACTGAGACAGACAGGCCAAAGACTGAGACCTTGCAACTGCTTCTGCAGCTGTCGTGGTTTAACCCAAACCAGTAACTAAGCCCCACCCAGCTGCTCGCTCACTACCCCCGGTGGGATGGGGGAGAGAATTGGAAGAGGAAAAGTGAGAAAACTCATGGGTTGAGATAAAGACAGGTTAATAGGTAAAGCAAAATCCACGCATACAAGCAAAGCAAAACAAGGAATTCACTCACTGCTTCCCATGGGCAGGCAGGTGTTCAGCCATCTCCAGGAGAGCAGGGCTCCATCCTGCGTAATGGTGACTTGGGAAGACAAACACCATCACTCCGAATGTCCCCCCCTTCCTTCTTCTTCCCCCAGCTTTCTATGCTGAGCATGACGCCATATGGTGTGGGATAGCCCTTTGGCCAGTTGGGGTCAGCTGTCCTGGCTGTGCCCCCCCCAGCTTCTTGTGCCCCCCCAGCCTCCTCGCTGGTGGGGTGGGGTGAGAGGCAGAAAAGGCCTTGCCTCTGTGTAAGCCCTGCTCAGCAGGAACGAAAACATCCCTGTGTTACCAACACTGTTTCCAGCACAAATCCAAAACACAGCCCCATACCAGCTGCTATGAAGAAAATTAACTCTATCCCAGCCAAAAGCAGCACAGCAGCTCTGAGAGGTTTGCTCTAAAAATGTTCCTTTGAGCCAAGACTGTTGGCTCCCTTGCTCTTTTGAGCTACTGCCGAAGTGTATCGGCCTCAGCTTGCGTATCAACCACACTGATGGAAATGGCAGTGTAGCAACTGAGTCATCAGTGCTAAGGAAACTAAATAAAAATAAAAGCTGTGTGTCAAAGCACAAGCTAGGAAGGAACTGAGATTACAGACAATTTTTTTCTTTTTAGCTATTTATTTATCCCTATGGATGACTGCGAGAATTCTAGAACAGGATTTTTAAAGCATTAGGAAAAATGGTGAGGAATGCACAGTTTATAGTACACAGAGAGTTGATGAGACATCTACTAAGTTAGTTTTGTTCCCTTTTATTTACCTTGCTTTTGATCATGAAAGATCTTTACCAGATCTTACATAATTATTAAATTAAGTGAGATATATTTATTTTTTATTTTATGGAAATTCAGATATCAGATTAAAATAAATTCCACTAAAATACTGTGCCTGTTGCTTTGTCTAAATTGCAATGAAAAAATAATTATTATTTTTGCAGTGCAGATTTGCATATATGAGGCTGCCTCTTTATTAAAGTTATACAAGCGTGGAGTTTTAGACGACTTTATTAAATGCAAAGCTCTCTATCATTTTGTGTGTACACCCTGTATACATTCTGTAGGCTACCAGAGAATGCATACACCGTTCAGACAGAGGTTCAAGGACCACACATGAGCGTCTGATAATTTTTACGTGCTGTAGGATACTCAGTCTTGAGCTGTCACTGCACATGGGCATAAGTCTCCCACAGATCCTTTGTCAGGTGTGCCCGCCCTATGCAAGGGCCGTGATTGGTTTTGGACATATGTTGTTGTTACAGGAATCATTTACCGTAAGGAACTGAAGTGCTTTTTCTCTGTTGATCTGTAGCTAGTCTGCATGAGACACTTATGTCCCTTCATCCACAGATTAGTGTGTGTAGCTCATTTATTTGATGAAATACTTTTATATTTGTGATGTTACATGATTTCTGTAAGATTAAACATCCCCATTTAAATATATACCTGCTATTTCTTTTCCTAAGAAGGAATGAACCTAAAAAAATTGAATACCAGGTGCTGGCACAAGCTGTTTGAATGACTTGAACATACATGCCTTGGCTGTCTTCCGAGTTTGGCAGATAAAGAATGAAGATTTCTTGTATTGGTAGTCCTTCTTGCTCCACTCTGAAAAATGCAAAGCATGTAAAATGAAGGAAGCCACATCTAAATATGTCACAACATCAAGAAAGTTAAGTGGGAGCAAGTTTTCCTGAATACCTTTTTCCCACACGTTCAGTTTTTTTGTAAATATTAAAATATGTGAAATATTTTGCTCTGTGGTATTCCTTAAAACATTTAACAAAAATATTGGTCTGTTGTGACTGCACCTATTACATTTTATTGTTCCATCAATTTTTTGTCACAATACATGACGCGCATGCATCATAGATCACACAATTGATATATGCTCCCATTCATCTGATGTGCCACATAAATCACTTTGGATAGTGATATAATATTTTAAAGAATTGACAGCCAGAATTGTTTTTCTTTTCTCTTGCTGAGATGATTTGGTGGAAATAAAGAGTGGAAAGGTTCTTGGTAGGTCAAAATTTTATGGTTCTTAAGAGAAGAAAAAGGTGCAAGTGATCAGTGACCCTGCACATAATTGACCTTGACATTAAAATCATTGTACACAGATAATCTATCAATAGAAGCAATACAGAAGGACATGTTCATAGTGCTGGAACAGAGAAACTATGCTTAACCTAAAACTTCTTATGGCAAACAAAATAAGAATCAAATATATTTCATTCTAGAGAGCATGGTATCACTAAGTTGAACAGTACATATTACCAGTCTGAAGATATCTGAGATATCCTATGAAATACTCAGCCAAACCTTTGAACAGACATTGAATAAGAGAGCTTCAGACAGCTCTTCTCTCTAACTCTGAATGCAGAAATTTTCCAGGCTAATGATTTGACCTTTATGTTGTGTAAGAGAAGCACATAATTTTTCAGGAGTGCACAATATAAATGAAATGTGATCTCCTTTACAAAGTAGTATTTAGTGACCAAAACTCTCTTGAGAGCATTGCTATATTAAATACATATTATAGGCCAGATACAGCTAAATTTTGTTAGTGGATGTGTATGTGGTTAAGCATTTTGTTTCCTTTATACCAATGGAACATACAACATCTGAGCTTAATGCTTTCAACAGTTAGGACTTCACCCACTGAATTAAGTATGCATTGCAAGTGCTCACTGGCTTCCAATTCTAACAGGCTCCACTGTGTCCTCCAAGGGGAAAAAGTGTTATGTTTGCTAGTACAAAATTTCCATCAGCTTTATTTTTTATTAATTTTTCATTTCTCCTTTTATTTGCCTTTCAAATATACTACACCTGTGCCTATTTTATTTTAAGATCCTAGCCTTTCTTAATTGACCTTTTCATCATGTTTGGATTTGGCAGGTGACATACTGCCTATCGTCCTAGTAGTGCTGGGAATTGCAGTGCGTTCAGCCGTTGCTGTATATTTCTTAAAATTATCAAATATGGCGGTTTTGGAAGAAAAAGTTGGGAATTTATAACCTTGCTGAATAACTCATGAAAACAGTTGTAATAAACACTGTGTGTTACTAAGCGCATACAAAACACGTGAGATGAGCTTTCCTAGCATTAGGTATCTATACAACTCTTACAGCTTCTCTACCTACATTCTCAGCTGGCCCCATATGAAATTTTTTGATGTGGCCCAGGATCTCAGCAGTTTCCTGACCGCACAGGAGCCGTACCGCCCTGCCTGCGCACCACGCAGGAGGGAAGTGGCTCATGGCCAGGTCAGAGAACAGCATCAATTCCCAGTGCGAGTTTATAATAGATGTTCAAATGGGTGAGACTTATGAGATGATAATCAGATCTTAGCTAAACAATGTAGTTTAGTTGACTTCATCTTTCACTTATGGAGGTTTATGGAAACTGTCTTAACGGTGCAATTTTAAAAATTTTCACTACTATTGTGCTTTACTTCATTGGGAGTGATGATTCTGACAATAGCTTTGTATATTTTTATGGCAGATTTTGTTATAAAGCCAAAGCTTTGCAAGTTTTAAAATATAATTTTTTTCAGGACTCATATGTCTTAACCAAGAAAGCAGTAAATTGACAACATTTTCCTTCTTTTTTTTAAAGAAAAGCACTCAGTGTCTGGCCATAGGTAGTTCTACAGTGTCTGCATTTTCATTTATTGAGAGGAAATTCTTACTCACGGCTTATGTTCACAGTGTAGGTTAGCTTTCTGCAAAATTATTCACACATCTTTCCTTCATTTCAAAGGTTTTAGCATGCAACAGAAAATAATCTATTGCCTAATATAACAAACAAACTGATGAGGCAGGTCATGCACTATCACCACCATTAGCCTTTTAAATATTGCCAAGTTCAAAGGCCATGACTTTAAATTACAACAGGCCTTGGCTTGCTCTGTAAGCAATCTCTCCCTCTCCTTTGGATCCACTTCCAGTTGCCAATATCTTCCTTTTATGTGGTTTGGAAAAAACGATTGAACTTTCTAATGCATCTAGGATGTTAATGAGTAAGAATCCTTTAAAATGATGTTGACCCTATTGAGATTTTTAACTTTGCAGAAATTCAAGCAGAGCAATTTAGGTGCTTGAGAGACATGGTTAATTAGAAGTTTTCCTGCCTGACCTAAGTGGATTGAACTGTGGGAATGCTGATATAAACAAGTTACTGTATAACCGAGAAAGGTTATTTAAATTGTTGGTCAGGAAATAAAACAAATGTAAGAAATTATGCAGATAAGTTAATAATACAAGAAGCATTGATACCGATTAACATATATATAAATGAATCACTCATATACCTAATAAAATTAGACACTATAATACATTAGTAAGTATAGGTAAGAAGTATTTGGTTACATACAGTTATTAAGATCAATGTGTACTGCCTGCTCCCTTGCGGTGCATCCTGAGTGAAGTTTGGGGTTTTTGGAACTGGGTGGATACTTACAAAATGACCCAAGGCTCAGTTATACCTTTGATAAATGGCCAAATGGCCTGGAAAGTTTCTTCCTTCTTTACTAAACGCTGAAGTAGAGCTTCATAGAAATATTCCTTTCAGTTTTTTCCCAATTTCAGTTTTTGGCTGGACAAGTTAAATTTGTCTTTATTGAACAGTGCAAGTGCTGTCCCAAACTGGAAAGCATCCTAAAAATGGACTTGCCCATTTGAAGGGAAGCACCACCTTCTTGTGATGTCTTCTATCTCACTACTTAGTAAGGCTTCTACTTCAGGTTTGCACCAGTGTTTCCTTCTTTACCATTTTCTGCCAGTTAAGACATTCAGCAGGCAATGATAGGTACGGCATTTCTCCTCCAGATCCACAAGAACTTTAGCAGCTAATATTCCCTCAGGCTGCCTCAGCGGATCTGATCTGATAACTATTAAGTTTCAGCAAATATCTGCTATTCCTGTACATAATTGCATTACTAACATTATTATTACTTTGCAGTAAGCAAAGGAAAACAGAGGTCCAGAGGTAAACACCACTTGCAGACTGGTGCCTCCAAGTTGTGTTGCCTCTTTTTTTCACAACAGGAAAGTGACTTTCAACTAAGGTTTGGTTTATGTTTGTTTATAACTTGGTCTGCAGCATTGCTGGACTTCTTAATAGTTGTGGTGCATTGGGTTTTGTAGCCATTCTCTTCATGACTTTTTTACTCAGGATGTAGTTAAATTATCCCTGCAGTTAAAAAAAAAATGTAGGTGCAGAAAAGGGATTAGTCACATTCCTGGTAGTAATATTGATCAGTAGCTAGTGTACCTGATACAACCATTAGTTTGAGATGTTCACTGGCCACTGGCTGTCACTACCTGGGAAGATAAACCAGAGGAAAGATGACTCTGCACATGTCTTGTTGGTAGTATATTTTCCTAAGCATTTGCTTCTGGCAATTTTCAGAAACAGGACACTGAGCTGATGGATTTTGTGACTGAGCCAATATGGTATTACATATATCTCCCTGAGCTACTTTCCTCAGTTTTTTCACTACTTTTTGTTTTTCTTATTTTACAAACTGATCATATTTGTTAAGGGATGTCATGGAGCAGATGAGAACCCTCTGTCCCATGGACATCTTAGACATCAGGATGTATTGGGGACTATTGCAAACAGCTTTCTTTCCCTGCCCTGGTAGATGCTTCCCCTCCTGGTTATCACTGCAAGTTCCATGACAGATTTCATAGGAGCTATAAAATGGGTCATTTCTGGTTTATCCTAGAAGCAATTAATCTGTTATGCCAAGAAGGCAAGTCTCCCGAAGTCCTCTGTCAGCTTGGATAGAGTTTCTTCTTTATATCTCCTTTTAGCTTTCAGCTGTGCCTTACCCATCTCTGACAAATGGCTGGAACAAAACTTTGTAAAAAGACCAGACACTAAACTGGGATAACCGAGTCACGTTAGTGATATAAATTCTAAGTTGTTTAGCACCATTGGTTGATCATTGGAAGTAGGGTTGGGCTTTTTTTCTGTCAATATTCCAAATATTACCAAATAAGCACTCTGCAGTCTTTTCAGTCCTCTCTTAGGTGCTTAAGTCCTTGCTCTGGTTCTTTTCTATTAAGAAATTGCAAGTTTCCTTTAGTTTCTTTACCCTTTTACCATGAAAAATATTTTGGTCAGTAGTAATTGCATTACTAGTCACTTCATCCTGATTTGTCTTACTATTGTGAGACAAATGGACTTCATAATCTGTCTAGACGGTCTGGTTGTTACTTTAACAGATGTTTGATCTCCAAAAGCAAGACATCCCTCAGCTGTTTTCTAGAAACCTTTCAGACACGGCTTTAATTCATTTTTATGTGTCCAGCCCTTGTTTTAAATCATATTTTTCATTTTCTGAGACATCAATGAGCTATGAAAGTACCTACACTGTTTGTTCCATCATGGATCATCAGGAGGACCAATTCCTGGCTGCTTCCCTTGGAAACTGAATTCCTTATGTAACATTTACATTGCACCTTTTTTCTTTGAGCAGTTAACCAAAGTCAGGCTCTTGAAGTTTCTTTCAGGTAGGAAGAAAAAAATGTTGCTGCAAGTAATTTTTTTTTAACGCAATCCTATTTAGTCACAAAGAATATCCAAAGCTCTTTTCCCTTAGCCAGGAATTGTGCCACAGATGATGTCTCCGGCTTCCGACATTCAGCCCAGGAGCTTTCCTTCTCAGCTTTTTTTTTTTTTTTTTTTAAAAGGACAGAGCTTCCAGAACCTCTTTGGCTGTGCCCCAGGCTTATTTGCAGCTTTTTTTCTCTGCTTCACTGGTCTTTTTACCTCTCTCTCATTAATAGAAAAACAGTCACAAAATAATACTCAGTGAAACTCCTGTTCCCAAATGTCCTGTGCGTATCCTATCAAGCTGAATAGTGACGAAGGAAGTCTCAAATTGTTTTAGCTACCTGGTTCCACAAAGGAGCTTACTGGCTTCTTCCCAGTATCTTTAATGAATTCACACAGACAGCTAATTCTAAGACCCATCATCCACTCAAGAAGCAGAACATAGCAAGCTTATAATCAAAGCAGCTCACTTTTGGATTATTGAGTATTTAACTCCAGTATAAATAGGCTGCAGACAAAGAATTGTTCAAAGAAATTAGAGAATGATTTAAAACAAGAGATAGTTCTTTTGGAATGTTGAGAAGCCAAAAGAATTGTTGACCTTCATTCTTAATATATATTTACCACGGATTTTTTTCCTTCTAATTTTAGCTGTAGAAATGGGGGGAAAAAAGCTTGTCTCAAAAAAAGGACTTTTTTTCTAAGGCTTCCTTTCATAACACTGTTTATTCTCCAGAAGCATTTCACTGTTTTTTCTTTGATGTGTTAGTATATCTTTTTATTTCTGGTTATTTTTCCCCTATGAAAAAATGTATGCCTCTGCGTTTCTTTAACATGGGCTGTGTATGTGAATATTTTTCTAATTCTTTTGATAAGTGAATAGTTTTGCACAATTTCAGTTATCTAGCAATATTCATAACATATTCTGTTAGTACATAAATACTTTTTTTAGTAGTATTAGGATGAGTTCAATATTGTGGAATTTGTAATTATACAGTTTGGAAAGAAGGATAGTCTCCAGGCAGCTATTTTTTATACTGCTATAGTTGTGGTGTTTTAATAATTAAATATAGCATTAATTACATATGGGTTAAATCCATTCATTGATAGTTCTTTCTTTCCAAGTTGAAAGCTCTCTGAATTTATAGCTGTGCTTATTTTCTACCCTATACATGCCTGCATATCCATACCTTTATTTCCCTCTTATTTTCCTTGGTTTCTGGACAGACTAAAGGCTTGTGAAAAATATTAAAAACAGGAAGAGTAATGTCTGAAGCAGAGAGGTGCATGTTTTATTCATGTAGAGAGCTGTTTTGGTCCTGGAACAAAACCATTAAATATCCTATACATTGTTAGCAGAGGATGCTTGCTTTCATTCCTTGTCAGTTCCATATCTTTTTCTGTTCTTAACATAGTTCCTCACTCCTCCCTACCAATCCCAGCTCTGGTTACTTGTGTATTGAGATTTTTCCCTTTTTACTTTCATACAGACTCCAGATCTGAGACTGGTGTTTGACTCTCTTGCCCCTGAGGCTGGAAGAGTACCAGAACAGAAGCAACCCTCAGCGAATGCAAAGACATATCTATTTCATATCTTACTCTCCAATGACATTGCAGAAAGATCGCAAACCACTGTTACACACATAATCTTATTAGTTCAAATGAACATGGGTTTTGGTATATTCAAACCGTCTAGTGGTTTTAGTGACAAGAATGCTTATAGAAACTTAGATTTTTAAATAATATTGCAGAAAATTTTGCTTTAGATGCAAAAATTTAATATTCACATCAGAAAATAATTATAGTTATTGCAGCTATCCAAATACATGACAGAAACATAATATGCGATCTATGGTTTCAGATAATTATTTCAGTCTGTGAGTGCTGGATAACAAATGCCCCAGAGGATCCCTTACAAAACTAGAAACTACAGACAAAGAATTATTTACAGAAATAGTTCACAGGGTATTTCCAAAGGCAATAATAAAAATATTTGCAAAAAAATGGCAATCTTCTTATGAGTAAAAATTGTATCTTAAATCATCTAGTAAATTGTTAATTATTTATCCATCTCTGCTTGGGAGTTCAAGTAAGTGTAATTGGTTGGTCCCTAATGAGATGCGGTGAAGATTCACACTTTCCCCGTCGAGGTGATAAAAATCAAATTAGAAGAACCTCTGAATATGTCTGTCAATGCTGTGTGTGCAGATAGGATAATTTCAGCTGTGCTCAGGAAAGGTCTATGAGGGCAGCGGGAGAGGAGAAGAAGGTTGGGAGCATGAGGAGGTGCTAAATTGGTGGCAGTGTTCTTGTCTTTTTTTATTTTGATAGAAATGCAAATTGGATACTTACTATCTGAATTAATGGCTGGTCTCCAAACAGACAAAGTGCCATTGATGTGTGCTATTCAATTTTCCAAAGTATCAGTAAGAAAAAACAAAACAAAACTAGATTTAATCATTTGTGGAACTGGGAATACAAAAGTGCATTTCTACAAAAAAATAAAATGCGACATGAGATGGGAGCTATAGTCCAAAGTCATATAAATTTGCTGGTTTATTGCATTTGTATGATTTTCATTGTAACAAAATAGTACTGTTTTAATGAATTTTAAAAATCTAAAATTTAAGGCCTCACATTCTTAATATTTTGCACTGTATGCCTCACAAGTGGTAGTCAATAGGGGAATGTTACCTGTATGTTTTCTTTACCTTCCTTCATTGCTTTCCTTGCCTTTAGCTCTTATAGCTCATCTTCCAATGGCCGTTACAGCCCCAGTGACTACATAGTCTTTAGCAATACTTTCCTATTTCAAGTTTGTACAATAAACACTTCTTTATTTCAAACGGGGATTAAAATAAGATATTCATGTAACCCAACAAAAGTAAGATACACACTTCTAAAAAGGCATTGCTGAAATGTACAGTAGTCAGGTTGTGCTACGTCAGTTTAATCCAGGAGACTGAAGAGAGGAGGAAGGGCTGGCCATGCCCTTAAAACGTCTTAAAAAGACATGTTCACAAAAGCCAAAAGGTGTGATTAATGACTTGTGGTGAACCAAGAGGTGAAGTCTTTGTGCTGTTTGATCCACTTGCTGATTACACAGAGCTGCCCTCCATGCCCTGGCCATCTACCGATAGCCTGGGGTTACCTTCCCACCGACCTGCCCATCTGCTGCCCGTTCAGTGCTGCCTGCCTGCTATCAGCTGTCCTCTGTACCTGCTGGAAATTCGAAGGTGTATCAGATTCAACCACCTTTTTAATAGTCCTGGTTTTGGAACAGGGAGTAATGGCTTCCTGCACCTTGAGCTGCATTGAAAGTAGGGTCAACAGGAGCAGCGCATCTCCTTTTCTTTCCCCCAGCTATTGCTGTCTTCAGCAAATTTTCAAAATACTGATAGCAATAATAATAAAAACCATCTCTGCATTTGTAATGTGATGATTTAAATTTTAGTGTAAACAGCATGTCCTAGTGCAGATTCTCTGGCCTAAACACCCAGACACAGCATTTCAAGTGCATGCAAATCCCACTCCAGAGGTTTAGATTTCATTTGTGATGGGAGCTGCCGGATGGAAGACATTAAAAGACCTCTTACGACACAGCCAAGAATCAGACTGCTCCCTATGGAAGGCTTCTGCCCCAAATGCTCCCTGCTTGTGCATCTTAACACACCTGGTGAACATCTGATGAGGAGAGCTCTGGCAGAGGGATGAACAATGCCAGATTGTTGAGCACATTCAGCTAAAAATCTGAGTGTTGCATACAATTGCGTAAGCTATTTTTGTTACAGATCTATAAGCCCTACTTAACAATTCCTTTTTCAAAAGACATTTTGAAGCATTGAGCAACAATGAGGACCTTGATTTCCTTATTGTTTCATGGAAGTGTTTTGTTTTGGAGATGTATGTGGAAATGCTTAGTTTTGTATTAAAAAATATAAATGACATGTGGAAGATGGACAGGTACAATGGAGTCTAAATTATCTTCATTCAAGAGGCACAGCATCAAAATATAAAGCATAAAAACAATTTTTTTTTTTTTGTGTTGTGGTATAAATCCAAAGAATTAATCTTGATTTACATCAATATAAATTAATAGAATTTGACCCAAAGTCACTGTCTTATTACAGTAGTTGTTATTTTGTCCTTGATAAATGTATTTGAAGATATTTATCACTATGAAAGCTCTACTATAATTAGTGTCAAATCCAAGTAAATAAAAGATTATAGTTAACTGACAATAACGAGATTTATTTAGTTTGCTGTGGCCTTAAATTAAAGCTGTATTAGCTACATGGCCTTGTAGAAACACAGCAATCAGATCTGCTGCATCTGAGAAAGATCACAATCTACCTCACAAATTTCTTTTCCCAAATACATAAAAAAAAAATCCTCAGAGAATAAAATAATTAGATATGTATGTGTGGGGCACTTGTCACTAAATTTTATTCTTTAACACAAATAGTTGTCTACTGAAGGTAAGAACAGAGAGAACAAATGATTGTATTCCCTACTATAGCTGATCCTAAACCAAGCTCTTCTTCTTACATGTTTGTTGAATGTAAAAATTACTATCAGTTCCTCCTGCTTTGTGCAATTAGGTTAACTATGCTTTTGGATAGAAAAATAGGTTATACTTAGGAGTTTGTTAACATGTTCAATTCAAATCTGGATACTTATTCAGTGGATCAAAATCCCAATGCAAGTAAGGTTGGTGGGTTGGTTTTTCTTTGCATTTCATGTTTCATAGCATCTTTTCATAAAGTTGTCTGCTTTTGCATTATTTATTGTAGCATCAAAACTGATGGAAATTGAGGCTTCAAAAGCTTTTAGGGAGAAATGTGTGGTATTTTCCCCAAGTATTGCAAGTCGGAGTGGGTCAAGTCCTGCACAACAGTAGTTGTAACTTCCACTGAAAGCAACTGGAAGGGCAAAGTGGAACTCTGGTGAATTTTAAGGGTGTGTTGCCAAGGCTTTTCAAAGGAGCTCTGATAGAGTAAAGCCATCTGGATGAGCTGATCTTAAATAAGAAAGGGAAATAGTTAGAACATAGCTCTTTCTCTTCTAGTAAAGTCAGCAAAGGTCCACTTTTTTTCCCTACATTCAAGAGAAATCCCTTCATTCTACCAACCAGTGAACAGAAAAATATCCCTCCAGTCTTTCTGTCTTTAACTAACAGTCTAATAAAAGTTGGATGGAGGATCCCTCTTATTCAGAATTTCCTTTCATTTCTGTAAAACTTCTACCTAACTGTGATAATGTGGTTTTTTGCAAGATAACTGTGCAGTTTAATAGTCAGTATGTAAGATACCAGTTTTTAAATTAGTAGTGAAAGTACTCGGCTATGTCTGATTTTACCCTGTGCATGCAAGATCCATGACTATAGCCTTTTTCTTTGTTAGAACCAATCATATATTGATGTCTTTATTTCCTCCTTTACTTTGGCAGTAAGGTATTTTCATCAGCTACTTTAAAGGGTACTAATAGTAGAGTCAAACTAATTTTCATCAAATTATGGGATTTTGGAAATATTGCTCAATAGTTCATCCAATAATAGTTCATCCATATGAAAAATGAATCTTGACCCTGCTCTGTATCAGAGATGCTAGATACTTAATGCTTGCATTGTGTAACTGAGAGCTACAGATGGGAACATTATTTCCTCACTCCTATAACCTCCAATTAGATGTTCAGATACAACCCTTTCAGCTTCAAGAGATACCAGACTACTGTCCATCTGTCAAGGCAGAGATTTATTTAACTAAAAATGGGTAAGATCTGAGCAACCAAATCATAATTACCCAAATGACTTCCCTATCAATTAGCTGTTCCTTTGATCAGCTGGCCGCTGCAGACTTGGGTGATCAGCGCTTCTCTCCCTGCAGCAGCCTTTCTACTGCAATGCAGACAAACGCAAAGACCCTGCCTTGATCTTCTTCACGTATAAACCTTCTTTCCTTGTTGGATGCATGGGATGATCTCTTTCAGCTACTTGATTGCTAACTTTGTTTGCTAATTTTGCTAAATATATGCTCATACATAAGCTGTAGCAGTCTGATTGCTAAATTCAAACAAAACAAAAAGCTTATTATCCCATTCCTTGATTAACATACTAACGGATGCAAGTAGCACCTTGACTGCTTCCCTATTTCCTTTTTTTCTATAAGCTTTTTCAGCCAGAGTTTCCATGGCTAAGATGTAATCTGTATGTCAGTTAGACAAAGATTCGGGCCTACGTTCGGCGTCTACGTAACATCTCTCTTGGGAATAAAATTCACTCTTTCTTGATTCAGTTCAGCAGGTTTCTGCTGATCTGCATTCTGGTATCTGGTATGCAATGAGGCTGAAATCTGTAATTGTCCTGTGTGCAGCAGAGGGAGATTTATGTTGGTTTTTAGTTGTTTAGGAAATACCAGAGATGTATGTAATTGGAGAAGCGAAATTTGGTTGGGCAGTGCCATTAGTATGTATGTAATATTTTGTTATAGAGAGTTTGTTACTCTGCTGTTACATATTCTTACTATATGGTGTTTAAACCTTGTGAAAATACAATTCAAACAGGCTAATTGGCCAAAATGCTATATTGTGTAGTTTTAGCTGCCATAAGAGGAATTCCCTACATTTCAGACTCTGTGAGTTAATTAAAAATTTCCAAGTGGGAAACCACTGCAGAGTTACAACAATAAAACTGTGTTCTGCATTGCTTAAGCCCCTGAAATGCCACCATTTAAAGAAGAATTGGCCTAGCAATAAACACACTGTTTTAAGTGGTGGGGCGAGAGGATGATTCTGTTTAGTGGTAAATGTATGAGATGTCTTTCCTTAATGTGGTTTTGGATGCTCAGGATTGATCAGAAATTGTCAGCTCTGAGGGACGGTGCTGCATTATGAAAAGCTCCTTGGAAATAAAAGATACTGTTTCTTATGGATAGAAATGCTGAAGTTAGATGGCCACCAAGACAGGTTTTATATATTATCACAGCTAAGTTTAGGAGGTGATGGTACTTTGTCTTAATACATCAGCATTCTAACAAGACCTCACCATACGAAACAACAACGTTCATAGCATGCTATAAATCATTCTTAGCAGTACAATAAGTTTTCATAGGGCGTCCTGGTGGGTGTCAGATCTCAGCAGAACACTTCATGCATCTGAGAGAGAAAGACTTGACTACCAGATTTCTTCTTGTCTGTTTATGTGAAGTGATAAAGGAAATGTAATATCAGTTTTGACCAGTTTATGTCACACAGAATTCATGTACTGAGTTTAAAGGCCTAGAATTTGCATTTTAATTGTAAACAATATTTGTACTTTATAGTCATTTCTAAGTCTTTTTTTTCCTTGCAAAATATTGATAATAATCTGTCCACACAATTACATTTTTTCTTTTAATTGGGTTTGGATTTGTGCAATACAACATAAGAGAGAGATAAGAATTAACAGTTTTAAATAGGAAAAACCAGAACCATTTACTAAGATTCTGGTAAAAGGGAGCTGGTAAATGGATAATCAGTTATCACAAACAAGAAGTGGTTGTAACTCTTCTATAAGAGAATCTATGGGAGAAATTACGAACAGCTGAAAAACAGGCATAATTCCAACTGATTTTCATGATAGCAAGGTTAATTCTTAGCATTTCATTTTCAAACATTTTACAAATATTAATCGAGCTTCACAGCATCCTGCTGGAGTATCTGCAAGTTAATAGCTTGCGTGAGCAGATATTGCAGAGCTGCAGTTACATGTCTGACATTCCTGATCTCATCTTAGACTTGGAAAACAGACTTGTATCTTCCTCAGAAGCACAGAGCCATTACCCTTCTACAAACTTTTCCTCACCTGTGTAGTTCGTTCAGTTTGATTTGCAGTTAATCTTTCCGCTCTGCTTCTCATGCTCATCGTAGGCATGGCATGCTACTAGAGCCAGTCGTGTAAGGTCTGTGCAATTCTGAAACTTGACAGTTGTAATGGAAGCACAACAAACTGTCACTTTTTAATAGCACCAGGTCTATTACTACAATTGCAGCAGAGCCTGTTCATAAAACAAGCTGATTTTCTTTATATACTCATAGTTAATACTGAGATATATGTGCTGTCAGTTGAAATACGGCTAATATTTTTAATGCTTCTTAGGTTTTTATCTTACCACAACAGTCTACAAGCAGAGACATATAGATCCCTGAACAAAGCCAGCCGTCAGAGACATCAAATCCACATTTGCCTTTTGGTATAGAAGAGAAATAACTGATTCCAAGCCATTCAGGCTGAAGGAAATTGTATTCACTTTAACACCTCGAGACGTTTGTAAAAGCAGTTGAAAAACAGCTGCAGGCTATTGAAGAAGTTTGCTGACCATCAAAGTCCTGAAGGTGGCTATAAACTGCTGTTAGACAAAGAGACTGGGGGCACCATTTTGGTCCTCTCTTTCCTTTCATGCTACAGAAATAAAAATAAGACAGAGGGGAAGAGGCAGGAAAACTGGATGCCTGCACTTTGCAGTAGATGGGAAAACGCCTGGGATAGGTATTGTAGGAAGATGTGGGGCTAGGGATGTGAAAAACAGAGAGAGGAATATAAGATGTGAATCAAAGCACTGTAGGAGGATTGGAGGGATTAAAGGCAGGAGTCAGTGAGAAGAGCTGCTGCTGTTGAATTCTCAAGGTAAGGCAAGAATGCAGCATGCTCCTGGAAAGGGGAAAACGCAGGGTTTGACTCTTGGAAACAGAGCAAAGACCAAGAAAGTAGTGAGCCAGAAAGTGAAAAGATCTTTATTCACTAAGGACCAAGAGAAAAAGAGTTGCTTCATAAGCATAAATTATATTAAAAAATAGAATAGTATCTTGCATCTTCATCCATCCCCCCAGAAATGCCAAGTTGCTGCAATTTTCCCTGAAACCCACAAGTGTACCTGTGCTAACCCAAACCTTCCTTCCAGACCTGCTGCCGTCCTTCCCACCACGGTCTGCGTTGCCCCATATCTGCTCTCCAGCTCCCTGCCTGCCTCCCTGCCGTGCTCCCCAAAGCCCCTGCTCATCCCCTCGCTCTTTCCCCGGGCGGGCAGCCCTGTGCGCTGAACCTCCTCCGTGCCGTCCCTGCCTTCGTTGCCGAGGCAGAGTATGCAGGGCGATTGCCAAGCTCGCTGGCACAAACCAGGAAAGGAGTTTTTTTCACAGCTTCCCTGTTAGCGGAGGCAGGGAAATAAGTTTCTCACCTGCCAAGCTATTGATTTTCACAAATCTTGTCAGAATTTAATACCTTTAAAACTCCCAACCTTCAGTTTGGTTGAAGTAGGCCAACAGCTTCAAAAATTGTAAACCGACTGTTCAAGTGGAAAACCACTTGAAAAATGTAGCTATGTTTTGAAGAGGAATGCTCTTCTTTTTTTAACATTATTCTTAAATTCTTCATTATTGTGAGTGCATAACTGCACATACAGCGTGCTCCTTTCAGGTTGAATTCCCACTCTGAATTATATATGAACAAAAATGAATGTCCAGTGGCTTTGCCGTGAAAAGATGTTGTGTCAAATCCCAGCATTTCTCTTGCATATTTTTATATATGCCTTCTGATTTTGAAGATCATGAGACACACAACATTTGCTCTGATGGCAGTATTATCAGAAAGGACAAGAGCATCTTTGCTGGACTCAGGGACAGGAGGTTGACCTGAACACATGGATGCAGACAAAGCTGACTTTACATCCAATAGAGATCAGTGCAAGATACGTAGCATATTTTTATATATACCTATGTGTATGTAGATGTGTATATGGATATACATTAATTCAGTACCCCATAAAAGCCTGCCCAGCTGAACAGTGTGACTGGAACAGATAAGCAAATTGAAGTCTGCATAGACTTTCTCTCTATTGCCAGATTATTTTTAAACCACCCCCTGTATTCCCACAGTGCAGTTTAGTTTCACGGATACTTGCTGCACCTGCTAACAGACACAGA
The DNA here is from genome assembly GCA_020745775.1 of Theristicus caerulescens. NCBI lineage: Eukaryota > Metazoa > Chordata > Aves > Pelecaniformes > Threskiornithidae > Theristicus > Theristicus caerulescens. The sequence continues at coordinate 5,992,435 of CM036562.1, forward strand.
GGAGCTGGATGCCAGTTGTTTTGCTGCTCCTCCTCTTAAGCACCACACATAATTATCTGTGTGGCTCCCGCATCCTCTATCAGTGCTCCCGCTGCTTTCTCCTACGTGTCAGTGCCACCTGGTCCCACGGCGAGGTGATAGACAGTAACAGCCTGCCTAAGAGGAAAGGCAGAAGAGAGAAGGTGAATGTGAAAAAATGTGAAAAAAAGCACAGAGAAAGATAGTCACACATATATTTGCAGTCTTATGGGGCATATTTGCTTTACAGCCCCAAAGGATAGTATAACCACTTCCCCTCCTCTGTCGCTACTTACTTCTCATGCAGTTTCTCCCACGTCTTTCAAACCCGCTAAGAAGGACAGGGAACAAGGTCACTTTTTCCTTGGCCAAGAGAAAAGCTGATGCATGGAGCTTCTGGCTGGCTCTCGCCTGCAGACAGAATACTCTGAATCTGCAATGCGTGCACTTTCCCTAGGGGTGGGAAACTTAACAACTGTTTTGCATTTGCGAACTATAATACAAGGCTTTAGCGAGATACACTGAACGTGACAATTCCAGAGCCCTGAATGATACAAAGGAGTCTCAAGTCTACACTCAGATCTATGTGTAAATGGAATTATAAACTGAAATATTGCTGCCTACCTGTTTCCTAACAGAATCACAATGAGAAAAAAAAAGCACTGGAGTACTGCTGCTTTATCTCAGAAAACATTTTAAAACCTATTACTTTAAGTAGTCATTCCCATTCCGCTGTTACAGAAAATGGACGGGCCTGGGGTTCTCTACCAAAGGTGTTATTCCCTTGGGTGTAGATGTTGATACTGTACTCTTTCTTCTGTTTGTACTAGAAGAAAATAACCTCCAGCACCCAAATCAATTCTAAATTGTAAATATGCAGAAGAAAAATATTAAATTCTGAGTAATTGTTGTACACAAAAACGTAAGCCTTGTGCTAATAACATCCTTGGGACCCTTCTGATCAGAGAGGCTCAGAGCAGTAATGGCTTCAGCCAAGGTTTGGGTTCTTTCTTTACTTTTGAAGAGCGTTTTTGTTGGTACTCACACAGGACCAAAGCTGAGCAGGAGACTGGAGACTTACGGTGGCATTACTATGCTGTGAAGTTTTAGGATGTTTGTATTTCAAGTATCCTTGATGCTCTTCTGTTACATTACCAAAAAAAAAAAAAAGTACTACTGAAAGGCATATTAGTTTTAAACGTACAGAAATGGATTTTTACTTTCACTGAAGACAGCATAGGTAGCATTTTCTGCGCTTGAGCATCCTGGAATAAGCAGTAGAAGAGGCTTTTCTCTCAACTCTGTGGTCCTGCAGTTCATATTACTTTTTTCTATTGCTACACAACTCGGTTTTGTTTATTAAGAATCAAGTGACATAGCTATTATGTTCCTACTAATTGCAACCCACAGCTCTTTATGTATTTATGTCTATCTTTTTGGTTTATCTTATTCAGTCTTTCTAAGAACAAGCTTAATTAATTCTATAAGGAGATAAACATAAAAAGCAGTTTGCAAATACAAACCATATACCTATGGTAATCATTGTCATTCTGTTTTAATCCTTAGCACTGTGACTTTCCACCAGCACAGTCTGTAGTGATAATCCTGTGAATTAGATCTGTATTACTCACCGGATTATTAGCAAAAATAGTGTTAGATTAGGCCCGTTGAGCTCTACATAGTACGAATCTGTGGCAGAATTTAAGAAACCAAAATTAGGATAATTTTGGCTGGGTGATAAGATATTTTAAGGGATGGTGGCAACACAGTTCAGGATAGCGTGTTTGTTAGAATACAAATTGCAGCTTGCTGATGACTTTTTCAAATCATCAATAAAATACTCCACTTTCTCTCTGCCTCTCTGTCATACAAATATAAGTTATCTTGGTCTTTATAAGCCACCTGGGAGAATTGCTTTTAGATGAAAGAATTAAAATATACCTCATTTGTTAAGGTTTATAAGCCACAGTGCTCTTGTTAGAAAACATACTACCATGCAATGGTAGTTGTATAGCCCTGTGCAGAAGGAGCTATGTTTTCAAATCAGGCTGTAAACTTGCACAGAGAGCAGGAGTGGTAACCATTTGTCATTCATGTGCCATTCTGTTGCCTTCCCTGTCGTTTGAATTCAGCCTAAATTCTTCTTGTACATACATTGCAAGGGCATGTTAGGGAATTGCGTGCACTAACTTGGCCTAATAGTGCAAATTATTTGGCGCAGAATAACTATTTTCAAATATAAATTGTGACATCTGAAGCTCATTTAATCAATGTAGGGATTATAATAGAAGAATAAGAGAAAGACATAATTATTGATAAAACTAGAGATGCCTTCCATGTTTGTGATTCTCTGAAAAATCCTGTGCAAATGATTCAGTGGGGTTTTTTTCCAAATAATTCAATTTACTTATGAATAAATGCATTTCTTAAGTTGAACATTTCAGAAGCATTTTCATACCATGTTCACATATTGCAAGTATCCATTTTTGCTGAATGAAGTATTAGTCTTTTTTTTTTTTTTTTTTAGGCTGGTATGGTTGGCTTCTTTTCATCTAGCTACATCTGTTACTTTTTATAAATAAGCCTTTTCTCCCCTAAGAATCAAGCAGAACTTCTTCCAAGCCTTCTATTCTCAAGTGTAACTTCAGAAGTGCAGAAATAATAGCTTTAATACTTGGCCTTTATTGACTAATTCAATAGCTTTATGTACTGTAACTAAGAAAGGTAAATGTAAGGGGGATTATAAGGCAAAGGGAGAAACTTTTTCTTGTAATTCTGACTCCAAAAGAACTTCTCTGCAAAGCTCCGTCTGGCCAAGGATCTGGCCTCTGCCAGGAGCCAGGAGTCAGCGCTTGGGAAAAATACAAGAAATAAGGCTGGTGGAGAGACTAGGTGTGCGCGCCCTCTGTTTTGGGAAGATGAGCATCTTCCAGAGTCAGGTTGCATCTGGACCACCCTCTTCTGCCTAGTTTTATGAATTTCTTTCATCCGTTTTGAAATGTTTTATACTTTTTCCTCCATAACAGTATGACCATGGTGTTGTCTATTAGCTAGTAGCTCCTAGTAATACAATCAATGATTATAACAACAGGCATAGAGGAGATCTGTATTAAATGTCTTAAACCTCTTCACAGCTGAAGAATCTACAACCTCCATCAGACTTCATGTGTTAAGACATGAGACCGCTCAACCCGATAGATGGATTTTGATGAGCAAGATCAAACCTCGTGCTCTGCACTGGTGTCATCCCTGAGGTCGGGAGGATTTGTGGAAGGCCCCAGAGGAGCTGGCAGCAGCTCGCTCTGAGCCAGAGTGAAAATCCTCCTCCTCCATTTGCCTTATCGTCACTTGGTGTTACTTGTGAAGGAGTGGATTTTAGCAACCCTCAGAAGGACTGCTATCATAACTTATTACGGCTGTCTAATTCAGGGACTGATGCGGGCTAGATCTGACTCTTTCCAATAAAATAAGCAATAGCTGACAGCTGTTTTGACAGTCAGTCATATATTTTGCTATATTCTTTGAGGTTCTTAGCAATAATGGAAGTCTTCCTACGATTAGCTATAGTTTATCATACCGAAAAGTACATAGTTTGTTAATTTTCATTTTCCACTTACTAATTATTCCTAGAGGCTGTAAATTTTAGCTTATTTAGTGGCACACATCTGGAGTGTATAACAGATAGCAATATAAGTTCACTGGGGTTACATAAAACAAAAAAATCTGTCAGGAATGAATGGTGGTTATTACCAGTGACCTGAATTCTATTACGATTTCAAAAATAAAAGTGTAATCTAGCAAAACAATGATGTACTAATAAATGCCAATGTATCCATGTTAGTGCCTTTCTTCAACAAGCACATTTACTCTTACTGAGTGCTGTATGTGACATCTCCGTAATGTAAAAGGTTTACGGTGAGGTCAGTGAAATTCATCCATCAAATTCAAATCTTATTAACACAACATTCTGAAACATCCAAGTTTTATTCTTGGTTGTCAAAACCATTTTTCTCTGACTTCAGATAAAGTAGTTTATTGAATTAAATAGTCTAAGTCAGTTTTCAAAACATCTCTTTGCTTTATGGTGCTGTAATAATTTTCTTTATTTCAAATTGCACAGAAAATATCTTTCTTTTGAAATATTAAGATAATTCAAAGAACAGAATATTCTAAGGAAAAGTCAATCTTCCTCTCACCCTACAACTCATTTTTTTCCTCAACTGCTGTCAAATGTGTCGACCACTCATGTGAGTAATATAATCCTGGATTTGGAATATGCTGGTGGTTGGACATATGTACAGCACCAGTGGGGGTCCTGCTACTGCTCTGAACCCAAGAGTTCGTTGTCTCTTTCTGGTTCTTTGTTATTTTACTTTCCTTTAAGATGGTGTGAGATGATGCTAATATCAAATAAGCATGAGCTTTTGAAAGAGTAAATGTTTTATTTTTACCCAATAGAAACTTATGCAATTAGAGCTATGAAAGTGGCTGCAAAATGAGAGTAATTGTGACGATGATAGCAATACAGATACGGCCCTCTTCACTGAATTCTTGTGTGCATAGGAAACCTCATATCAATAAGGAAAAATATAATTCTAACACCTGTGCATACATTCTAAGGACAAATCCACAGATTGGGAGGATTTTCCAAATCACATGATATACAAAGTTAGAATAAAAATCACATAGGAACAGACTTTGGAGGGCAAATTCACAAAATGTTTTGATTTTAGTTAGATCAATCCAAAGAGCATCCATCATTCACTGCTAGTACAAACTGTGCATTATATTTTCTTGTGAATTATGTAGGGGAAGGAAACTGTAAGTTGATATTGTACATTAAAACAGATCTGTAAGGCTTTTAATTTATGACGATATGTATATTGATGTAAGAAATTTCAAGTAGCTGTCTTTCCTAAGTAAAGCACAACTTTGATCTTTATAGGTTCAGAAAATTCTGGCTTTTTTGAGGTTGTCTTGCATATTCCAAGTGAGTTCAAAAGGTGTCTTTTTTATTGGAAGTACTAAGTCCTGTGCTTTGAAACTGCAGATGTATACTGAGCAACAGAGTTGGCTATATATTAACGTTTGCATTCTTGATTAGTTGAAGCTTGATGGAATTTCAGAGTGCCAAAACAAAAATGGATAATTAATATGCATAGAAGTTGTAAATTCAATTAGCTGGTATTATCAATTAGGCACACTCAGTAGAACTCCAGTATGAATTTGGATTCAGTATCTCTGCCGAAGAGTTGGACAAAATGCAAAATGAATATTCAAGTAAAAAATGAAATTGATCAAATACTCATTTTTTTCATCCAGTAATCTGCTAGAACCAGTACAGAAGTAAATATTTATTCACTGGAACACTCAAAGTGGTAATGACCAGTTTTGAACAAGTAGGGTGTGATCCTGTAGTTCTCCCTACTAACTGCTATTAAGCATAAACCAATTTCTAGGTTTTGATCTAAGGGTGGAGAATTTTTGACTATTATACTGTGGTTACAGCGCTACTGAGCAATCTATTTATCATTTATAAAGCACTCTTAACAATTACTATGATCAACTCACAGAGTTATTTATCAATGAATCTAAGAAATATTTATGTTATATCTTCTGGTCATCCCTCTTTTAGTTCAGAATTGCTCCCTGTAGTTTAATTTTGATGAGCCTTCCACCATTTCCTTTTGAAAATGAAGTAACCATTAATGGTATATTAAAAAAGAAACACTTCTCCTTTAGATTCTAAAATATGGGCAGGAAGTTTGGCAGTTGGGAAAGTGAACTTGCTGGAGTGGTTTCACTCTACAGCCTGATTTCTTCAGGCCACTGCTCATTATAGGCCAAAGGAAAAAACAAGATGATATATACATTTCTCTAATCTTTAGGAAGGTTGGTTTGTGGTTGGTTTTTTTTAAATATAAGGGAAGACCTTCCTAAAGAGTGTCATTAGGCAGTCCTCTTCTAGTAGAACGAAATGGAATTGAAATGCAGTACATTTGCTCATTTGTCCCAACTTTAGATAGTCTCGTTACTCAGAGAGTACCCTTTGTTGTTATTATTTCTTTTTATGTCACAATGGGTTTTTGTGTGAATGGGAAGAAAGAAGAAAAGAGGGAAATTATGCAGCTTGTCTCCTTTCTTACCAGGTTTTCTTCTGGTTGTGTTTCTTCCTGTTTGAACCATTCATCTTTAGCCCTAACCATTCGGGGCTTTGGCTGAAGTTCTTGGTTTCCAGGGTCCAAACACTGAACTAGAAAGGAACTTTTCGTATAAGTAACATTTCAAAAAATGTAAGTAAGAAGAGGATAAGAAATTATGTTTTCTCCTTGGATGTAAGCTACTAATTAAGCTATTATCAGACGTCTAGGCAAGCGGAAGTGCAATTTTAAAGTGTAGCTCTACTTTATGTAGCACCGTCAAGCATGATCCAAAAGTGATCTGGAAGTAATTTTCTTTATCACTAAGCCACTAGAATATTTATATTTCATTAACATCACCTTTGTTAATTAACACTTAGTACTTCAATTTTTGGTAGATCCAATATGCATCATCAGTTAGTACCAAGTTAAAAGAGGGTTTGTTCTGAAATCCAAGTCTGTAAAAGTAGAATCTGATTACATGTTAAATCTGCCCCCTACCTGCATTCAATACAGTCAAGAAAGAATACCTGCTGTTTTTTTTAATAGAGGCACATCTCTACTGTTTTTTCAGTGTGAGCCAGTAAGAGAAATTGAGCTATTCATGCATCACCAAGAAAATGGGTAAATTACAGTTATAGGGAATTCTGCCCTCAGTTACTGGCAAAAAATAATAATTTCTATAATAAGTTTATATTTATGTTGAGTAGCCACAGGGTAGCACACATTACACATTTTAAAATATTTACTTTACAGAATTAATTTTTGAAGCTGTTCATTGGTGTCCAGGTACAAACTAAAATTTAGGGAAATGTAGATAACAAGTTATAATATTCTTTTGTAGGAAAATATATTTTGTGCTGGTGAGGTTCCTACACTAACCACCACAGTATCTGAGACCTTAATGTGAGGACCTTAAACTATGTGACCAGCGTATGTCACATTTTATTAATTATTGAATCTCAAACCAAAATACCATCTCATAACAAAAGATAGTTGTCTTATTAGATGACAATTATTCTAGTGATGCTAGCAGGGAAAATATTTTACCACAAGGAAAAATATAAGCAAAATATTTTATAGTAAAAAGAGTTCTAATGTGATGTAGTTTTAAAGAATATTTCTGTGGGTTTTTTTAAGCTCAAATACTAATTAAACACAGGGCTGTACAATAAAGCTATCAAAACGAAATATATAAAAAATTATCAGTAATAGTATTTAGTGATTTATCCTTCCTGGTTTGGAATCCACTGACAAAGAGCACCCTGTATAGGCAGCAACTTTTCTTGGTAAAAGCCAGGTCTCAGCACCCATCTCAGCTTGCCTGCGCTTGAGCTGGTTGTACCTCATTTTAGCAATTGTGCAATGAGCAAGCAAGTATTACCTGGCCTGGCTTAGCTTTAAAGTACCCTATTATTATTGAGGCTTTTCTGTGTTAATTGTATAATTTGGACTAGTGGACTTTTATTCTATAAGCACGAATTGGACTAACAATAAATTTTTTGTTCCATGTCTATGGTGTCGCCCCTTTTGCTCAGAACAAGACTTTGAGCGTGACCTTGCAAACCCTACATCAGATGTGGTCAACATAGGGCTACCTGCTGCTTCTTGGGTAGGGCAGGTATTTTTATTTGTTCCAGGATTTAAAGTATAAAGTATGAAATATGAATGTTCATATTGAAGAAACCTTACTCTGCGTAAAAGGCACCTCATCAAAGCTAAGCAAGTTGTTAGAGAAACAGGGCATGAGTCTAGGCTGGAGCCGATTGCATAAATGAAGAAACAATGAAATGGGCAGAAAAACTTCAAGTTAGGATAAGATCCTTAGAACAGTAGCTAGGCAGTAAAAGACTTGGCATTCAGCATGCCTGAAATACACGGGGAAAAAACAATAACAGCTTGCAACGAGGAGCATAACAGTTCTCATCAAGATGAGTGACAATTATCACCAAGATACAGAAAAGAGCCACTCTGCAGGAATTGTGGGGTTTAGTTTAATTTGCATTATGCAACTTCTGTAGCTTTGCAGGTGGGCTCAGCACCAGGTCCTGTCTGTGCCAATTTGCTGCTCTCTCAAGGTTTTCATTTTGCACAGCTCCCAGGGGAACAAAGCTGTCATACAGAGCATTTGTACTGTCCCAAACCTGAAAATCCTAAGAATGGAGATTCCTATGAGGATTCTTGATGTTCTTTATGATATGCTTATGTCATCAAGAGGCACTCGGGCAAATATAAGTACACCGTAGGGTACACAGCCATTACATGTATATATAAAATGCGTCCTTTGCCAGCTACATTTTTTTCTGACTATTCAAGTTGTCTTTTCTGTCCTCCAAATCTCTTTTCCTCCCAGTCCTAATCCTATACCTCAAACTCTTCTTTACATGCATTTTCCACAGGCTTGTCCAGCTTCTTATTTTTTTAAGGTTCTAACAGTATTCCAGCTGACACCTGCAGCCAGATGGTGGATGCCATTTTTCCATTCCAGCCACGAAGAGTAGGGTGTTCTGATAGAGAACAAAAAACATGTTGCAATCTTAATCTCAACCTTATAATGTAATATTGAAATTACAGCTGTTTTGGAAGAGACATGAGCTGTCTGCCTTGCCCCATGAGACAGTTTACAATGCAGAACCTTCAAAATCTCTGGTGTTGTAGTAAAAGCTCAGGAGCCTGCAAACTTCCTAAGAGAGGGAAGCTGCTGGCTGCAAAATCATACTTTTTAAACGTCTGATTTAAAAACTCAATTGTACAGAGTTGTAGAGAAGTAGACTTATACCAATAATAAACACTGATTTAACAATAAATTTGCACGGTATGTGGCTGAAGAGTCACTGAAACAGTAGTTTTCCCACTAGAACTCAAATTGTGTACTAGATCTCCCCAGAGAGCAGTCTCTTTCTTACTTCATTTCTAGTCCTGAGCCAGGACCACTATTGTATCTTCAACAATTATTATTATTCTGTGGTATCGGATAGCTCTTATAATGTAGTATTAGATTTCAATAAATGATGTTTAAGCAAGCCATGGACAATCTAAAGAAAAATTTGGAAGATCAAAAAGGGTGAAAGATGGTGAGCACATGAACCGGCATACATGCACAGATTGTTATATATGCAGGGAGTGATTTTAATTTTAACAGGACAGTTTTTGAATACATGGCCATGGGCAGATACATAGAGGTGAAACAGCTCTGATGGGGTAAGACGCTATCACTCTCTACCAGCTGGCTTTGCTCTGAAGCAGATGAGCTGTGCTCACGCATTTGATTGACTCCACAGAGAGCAATAGCAAATAAGTGAAATAATGATAGCCATCTATTACTTTCTGTGCTAGCTATTTGCTGTGTGAATGTGCCTCCACACTCCAAATAATTTGGAGTTCTCCTTCTGCAGAGTCTTACGTGTTTAACTGGAGGGCAGCTGGTCAATATTGGTCCTAGTGTGACTTTAATAAGAGAGCTGGACAAATATATTCAATTTACTTAGAAGTTTTCCCTGATTTAGAAGCTTTTTAACCAGATGCAGACATATTTGCCATCTTTAAAAAGTATATTCAAAACTAAATATGAGAATTTACATTATTCCTGCAAATACGGTTGTTCTTCACATTGGTTTTCTGCATTATTTTTTCCTTATTTTCTTTGCTACTCACACAAAATTGTATATGTATTGTTTTGAAGCATGATTCAGATGTAAGAGAACAAAAATTTTTAAAAAATTAAAAGATATGGCTATGTGAAGAGTGTTTCTTAGAGTTATCCAGTACTCTTAAAGATTTTTACCAGAGATTATATCTAATTTTTTAAAAGAAATTTTAATCTTGCAACCTGATATTATGTGTTCAATTCCCCCCCCCCCCCAGTTAAGGAATAAGTTCTTGCAAATAGTTTAGAGTTGTCAATTAAATGTTGATGCATAGCCTTTTGCCACTGTAGTCCCATGCAGAGAAAGGAATTCTAATCCCCCCTTGTACCTCATTTGTTTTTATTAACACATTTCCTCTCTGAGTGACAGGTTCCTTTCATTAAATTATGAAATCCAGATTAATCCCAGGCTCTGTGTTCCGTGTCATTCCTTGTCAGGGTCAAGGGAAACTAGCCCAAATTATGCCATTGGCTTTTTTTTTTTCCTTTTTTCCTTTGCAGATCTTATTATTTAAAATAAGGATTGAACTGTTATCTCTCATCTGTTCTGAAATACTTTGATGGTTCATTACAAACAGCTTTAAATGGATCAAAATACGTATTTATTAATACTTGCTGTAGAATTAGGAATACTGGCCAGTTTGAGAAGAGTCTATGGATATCCACACGTGTTTGTTTCCCGCAGAAGAGGTATCGGGTTCTCCTTTTGCACGATAAAACCAATATGGCTATGAAGAGCTTCTGCAGCATTAGCCAGCCAATTTTGCAGCTTTTTCTATTCACGAGGAGGGAAAAAAAAAAAGCATCCAACTTCCAAATTCTCTAAATGAGGTCTACCTCCCTTTCTTTGAAAGAAAATAGAAAGCTTGTTGCCTGGTAGAGCTCAGCTGGGGCCTGTTACCTGAGAGTGATTAGGAGAACATGCTTTCTGCCCACTCTTTTCTCAGTCAGGGAGCACTTCTCTCCTTTGGAGAAAAAGATGGGACAAAGCTATTGTTGCTGACCAGTATTTTTCAATCAGGTCATCTTCTCTCTTTTTAAAAATCTAAAGAAGAATATTGCAGCTGCTACCAGTTGTTCTTCTTGAAGGGCTTTTTGAATGTCATTTCATTAAAGAAAGAAAAAAAAAGATTTTATCTAGGGATATAGTCATTCTTGTAAGAGATGGGAGATCATGAAAATACATTAGCTTTTTATTTTTCAGCTGTAATTGTCATCTTACCAGGTCTTTTAACTTGGGATTTTTGGTGTTCTACTGTTCATTTTTTTTCCAGTTTTCAGTTGCTTTTCCACAGATTTTTATCAATATCCACCTTTTATATTTGCTGTCTCCATCTTTGAAGAATGAAATGAAACAATTTCATCTGAACTTAAATTAATCAGTTAAATATGGAATTAAATGGTAAATGTAGCTAATAAATACTTGCTTATCAATATGCACCGTACGTGTCCGTGTAATTGTGGGAAATACAACCAAAGGTGAAGTGGTTGCCAAAAGTCTGGGAGACATCAGTATCTTAAATATGGACTTACTACCTTTCTGGATTTTTTTTTCAGTTTTTAATTGTGTTTTGGGTATAAATAGCTGTATTTTTATAGTCCATATGGTCCAATAGTCCATTATATTAGTCCATTGACCTGCCTGACAGCAATACTTGGAGTGTTGTGCCTCCTGTCTTACTCTTTCAATGAAAACAGGAATATTGAGTTCAGTATAGCCTTGCCCATACGATTATGCCTCCTTTGGCTAATTTATTTTGTGCATGCTCTTTATGAGTTAAGTCAGTCATTTGCTGTTTCTGGGAGTCCTGCTTTCCGACACCGAGGACTAATGCCTTAGTGCCACTGAGAAGAAATTTTTTATGTGAGCTGTTTTATATAGCAAGTTGATAGTGAGTTCCTTCAATTTTTCAGAACCGTTTTCAAGAGTGACTATAAATTTTTCATATGTAAAAAGATAAAATACACAGCAGACAACCATCCTGTAACAAATGGTACCATCTGAAAATGTGAAGTTATGATTGTCATATTTTAAAGTGCATGATTTTACGCTGAGCTGGAGGCTGCACAAATCGTGTGGATGTGGATGTGTGTGTGTGCCATATCTCAGGTTGCTCACGGAAAGCGGTGACACTTTGCTCTGAAAGCTCCTTTAAGTCATCCTCCTGTTACGTTGCAATGACTGTGGGAAGTTGTGATATACTGCAGCTGCAGCTACCTGGGTGGAGCACAGGAGCGTTCGGTTTTTTAATAGCAGCAGTCTCCTATGCTAGAGATATATTCTGCTAATGAGAAAGACAGGGCATTTGCATACTCACTATTTTCTAAACAGTCTTTCATCTTCTGACTTTACCAATATGCCTAATGCTACATAGACTTCGTGACCTTCCCGCACTGCCTTCTTGATGTTTGACAATGCAGATCCGAGTTCATCAGACTGCCTGAATTGTGGAGCAGCAGTAGCAAAAGAGCAACTCGACGCAGCGGTATCAGCCTCATTAGCAGCAATAATGGGCTCTTAGTGCAGTCTTGATTCTCGTATGATTTTAATGGCACAGCATTCTCTGTCATTTTTTTGTATGGAGAAAGCATGAAGTCAGAGAACTTTTGTAGCCAATAAAATATGGAGGGTTGCAGATGCACATTTCTTATTCTCAAGGTGTAGTTCGCTTTGTTCTGAAGAGCAGACCATTGTCAATAAAAAAGTGTTTGATGGGAGTTTTTCATTAGGAAACTCTGAATTTGAAATATTCAGGTCAGGAAGAGCACACTGTGATAGTCGGCATTTGGTTTGAACTTCTGAATGTTGGAAGGGTTTTTGGAGGTACTGCTTGAAAGAAAGTAAATCTCTGATCCTAGATGGTCTCTCAATTTATTAAACCCTGAATGAACTAATAAAGGCACTTCAGAGAACATTATACATTGTAAAAAGTCAGTAAAAGTAATACTGGTCCCTTAAAAGTTCTCCATACGAATTTTTGGAAATAGTTTTGGATGTAGTTGTATTTTTCTGATAGTTAAGCCTGGTAGGCAGCCGGGATCTGCAGAACAATTGGATTTCTTACTGGTTGACACGTTGCTGGATTTTGCTGGTATCATTTTAATTGGGAGTCTTAGTAGTCCTTACATCAGAGTATAATCCCAGTTTTGTTCTCATTTGTATTGAAATAAAGATCTGGTTTTGCCTTTAAGAGATCAAGTCTGAACTTTGGCACAGCTCTGCTTGATACTGTGCCTCATTCTCACAAGGAAATCGACTTTCCTTGCCATTTTTTCCTTACTCCAAGGAGCCAATAATACCATAATGATTGGCAATTTGTTTAAATATATAAATTAGAGTGAATCCTAGAGGCCAACCAAGGTCTCCTCCCTTTTCAGCCGAGTGGGTCAGAATAGCACAGTAACAAGTGGTGGTAGGGATGTGATTCTTCACAATCCCAGTTTTCATGCCCATGTAGCTATCATGCAACTTGCTGTGCTTATGAGAGACAAGAAGAGCTCTGCAAAGAGAGAACTGTAGGAATATGTGCCTCTTCGCTAAAAATGGTGGGATCCCAAACCTTACATGTCCTTTACCTATCTTTCAGTAAACTGAAGAAGGGGAAGTGGTAGTCTCTTCCTGTATATATTTTGGGACAGAGAGTGAGTAACAACATCACATCCCCAGGTATATAAAGCACATAAACTGTCGCAATCTAACCTCAGAGTGAACAGACATAATTTTAATACTGTAGCATATCAGCAGAGTATAAAGATATATTAATTTGCTCAATCAGTGGGATGTTTCTCCCTTTATCACTCTGGTGCTTGGGTCCCCTCAGAACAATCCATACATTTTACTTTTATACCAGCCATGCCAAAAACAAAGAACTTGATTATCTCTAATTTTAAGCAACTTTAACATCAGAGTCAAGAGGATATGTATGAATCCTACTTCAATCTTCGGTTGTGAAATTATTATTTTTTTGCAAAAGATAGTCACTATTAACTTCTCTAAACTGAAATCAGTGTAGAACAAAAAACCTTCTAAGTTTGACATTTTTAATAAATGTTCCTATTATCTCAAAAAACCCCAACTTTTTACTGGGGGGACTGCTAGGAGGATCATAGTTGTGTTTTAGTAATACAGAAAATATTGTTTGAAGGAAAGCTAGAATTTCTGTCTCTTCAGTTTTTTCTTCAAGCTTCTTTTTAAAATGTAAATTTTCCTTGATTGTGCTAAAAGCTATTAAAAAATTGTATTTCCCTCCCTGCAAAAAGAGTAGGGGGAGCTTCTTTCTTATTAATTTAACAATTCAGGGGTGGTTTTTTCCCCATGTTTTATAGTAATGGTCACGTATGTGAAATGAATCTGAAGCATTATAGTAAAACTGTGGAAATATTTCTTACAGCAATAGCTAACATCCTGCAGCTCATCTGCACCCTGTAGCTGAATCACCTACTGCAGAGACAAGTAGAGCAAATGGAAATGAAATAAAATACAGAATAAAAGAAGCTATTGACTACAGTTGCAATATGACCTAAAATAAGCATCACTTCTAGGTCCCACAACAACCTTCATGGCACCTGAATAATAATTATTGTTTTCTATGTAAATATTCCATAGGATTTTACTTTTTTACCGATAGCCAGATATGATACCCCGAAATCTGAATCAAGTCTGGAGCCTCAGCTGTACTAAGAATTGTGCAAGTCAGTTCAGCAACATATGGGCTTTGTACTAAAAAGCCTGTTTTTGGGAGATACTGCAATAAAGTCTTGTGCTAGGGTTGAGACTTTAAAAAATGTTTGTAAGCTAGCTTCAAATTACCTCACTAATATGCTGATATTTGTGTTCCTGGGCTAGAAGAAAGTCTCAGCAGCTGGGACCTGTCACAGCCACATTTTTCTGGGTAGGTTTTGGTGTTGTCATGTGCTGCCATGCTCTGCACAACCAGATGAGCTGCGTTGGAGATGAGTATTGCCTGTGCCAAAATAACCAGCCCAGGCTGAGCACGCTCAGCCTCCAGGGGCTTTTCAAAAGGATTTGCTCTAGTCTGCTTTCGCTGCCTCCCATGTTTCAGTCGGTGCATGAATGGTTTAGGGGAAGGCAGGCAATTGGTGAGAAATCAGTTCTACACCGATTGTCCAAACACATTTGTGCGTAAGGATGTGTGCAAATAGTTCCACATATTGTTGACCTGTAAAACATACATGCAGGGGAAAGCCTATGCATGAGTAGATATGCTAACATCTGTTTGTGTCCTGCTTCACAGGAGGCTGTGTGGGAAATGGTTATATTTTTGCTTCTTTTATTAAATGATATTTTTAGTTGGAATATTTGCTTTCTTTGCCTTGTAATTTTTTTTCCTATGGAATAATAGTGTGGTGTACAACACTGCTCTCTTGCTCTTTGATTTCCAGATTCCTTTTTTGGACCAAAACCGCTGTTTTGTAGATATATTTCAAATTTCCATAACACTGAGATTTTTCAAGCAAGCCCCATGCATAACTGCATGTACTTAAAAATATTCTCCAAACCAAAAAACTTCATGTAAAATAGGAAAAGGAATATCAAATAGGAAAAGGAATACATGAAATAAATGTGCAAATTGTAGTAGCACTGTAAATATGACTTATATGCTCATGCAGGTCTTGCTGCAACTTGTGACAACTTTCATAGAAGTGTCACCTTTAGGAGGCTATTTTTGGCAATGATGTTTCAGCATGGGATTTTAAGGGTAACAGTGGGTATTGGATATATTCTCAAGAGATCACCTTCACATTCCCTGAAATATTTCTAGGCGTATTAAAAAAGTGAGCAGTATATATTGCTGAATAGCTATGCACACTTGTTTTATTCTTTCTCATAAAACCAGATTCCGTAAAAACTTCACCAATATTATGGTATATTTTTCGACAGGATTCAAAGCCATTACTTTCTTTGGATAAACAGCAGTTAGTACAAATCTTAAATATGCATGTAGGAAAATAGTCAGGCTCTACAACATTTGTCACTTGCAGAACAGCTAAAGCAACAGAGATGCACAGCCTGAGCTAGAAAAATGTTAATTTAAACTTTATACCCAGAGAGTTTGGAATTAGCCACCTTTCACTTTCTTTAGCCACGAATAGGCAGAAGCGGAGACGTTTCTGAAACTTAACTGACTCTTCGTTTTTCTTCTTTCTTCAAAGAGTATGGAACTGTTATATGTTTTAGGAACCTGCAGGTTCCTAAGGGCTTGCTGTGTATGAGCTGTTTAACAGAGCTCTGCAAACTCTGCTAGCAAAGGCTTTGACATTTTCATGGCTTGTAGAGAAGTCAGTCATTACAGAGAGGCTGCTAAATTATGGAAGCAATTTTTATCTTCCAGTTCTTTGCTACTATCGCTTCCTATAAACTTCGAGGACATTTGAGGAAAAAGTATTGGTGTACTTGGTTGGCTGAGTGGCTCTCTCAGTTACTTACAGCCTTTCATTTCTAGGCTGTTCACAGATTTCTTATGTTGGCCTGCACCCTTTTTGGCCATGCCAGCAGGTAGGCTGATCTCCAGCTCACTTTACAGCCAGTTCTAGGAGGCTGCAGAGAAAAGAAACTTTCTTTTGCTTTTCTTCACGCCAGATCCATTCTGAGGATTCCTTACAGAGCTCTGCTTCTGTCGTTGCCGTGCTCTCCGTGCACAGCCTCCAGTCATGGAGCAGATGAAAAAAGGTGGAGAGCCAGAAAGAATTTTTAAAAAGGGGAGGCAAATACTGTGACTTTCTGCTTTGCTGCTTCCTTGGTATGTTCCCTGTCAGAATTTGACTTAGTAAATAACTCTTTGAATCTATATTTAGAATGGGAAGTATTTTAGCAAGAAATAAGACTCAGCACTACCAAATCTATTTAAATGCAGCATAATTGAAATGTCAACATAGTCATGAAATGCCTCAAGGTGTTTTTCAGTGAAGGCTGGATATGACATAAAATAGATATCTGAATACTGTGGTACAGAATAAAGCCTTTGTGTACTCCTCAAGTCTAATCTTGCGCTCACCTTGCTGAATGTTTGAAAATGCTTGGCTGAAGCCTGACTGCCGCTATGGTCCCTGCTCTTCCCTTCTTTCAGGGAATCTGACAGTTCAGAGAAGGTTTTGATCTTGGAGGAGAGAGAAGTTCAACAGCTCTCCGTGCTTGCAAGTGGGGTGCCTTTCCTGCAGGGACACCCAGCATTTGCTTGGAGCTCCTGCCCTGCTTTGAGTACAGACCTTGTACCTACTCAGTGAGTGCTAGTGGACACGCTTCACTCAGAAATGTGTTGGGAATCTTGTTTTTCTCAAAATGATGGTTGATTCTTCATCCAACTGCTGATGGAGTGGCTTGAAAGAAGACAGCGCCGTCTTACACAAGCTGCTATA
Source organism: Theristicus caerulescens (assembly GCA_020745775.1). Classification (NCBI taxonomy): domain Eukaryota; kingdom Metazoa; phylum Chordata; class Aves; order Pelecaniformes; family Threskiornithidae; genus Theristicus; species Theristicus caerulescens. The sequence continues at coordinate 6,009,616 of CM036562.1, forward strand.
CTACCCTTTTGGGAAGGGCCAGTAGTTCACTAAGAATGGAGAGTAGAAAGTACCATGAAAGCATCTTTTCATCAGTCATATTTTTGAAAATTAAATAGTTACTGTGCATTACTTTTTTTCTTAGGAAAGTCCACTACTTGGTGACCTGTAACCTTGAAGTACGCTGCCCTGCTGGCCTTCCACTGGAAATAAAACCTCCGTGATAAATGGTAGCCACAAGCAAAAGCGGTGCCCTTGCCATTCTCCCCCAGCCTCCTGGCTGGTGCTGCTGGAGGAGGATGGGCCACGGTCATGGGGCCTATTGTGGTTATAATTTTGCCATGTTTCATTTGTATGTCTATCCTAGCCAGCACTCTGGCTCTCAATTTCAGTCTGCCAGTGCGACACATCTTTTTTTAGCAGTTGATAGGCAGAGAAGCCTAATCCATCCGACTCTTGCTTTATGAGGCAATACAGTTTTTTTTAAAGAGGTTAAGTTCAGCTAGATCTTTATCAGCAAACTGTGATTTCAGAAGGAAAATGAACTTGACAACTGTTTTAACAACCTGAATGTTTATGTATGTCTCTGGTTAATGCCTAAAGTCAATATTTGTTAAGTCTGATTGATAAAAATATGTGCCTTTCATCAAGGTCAAATTAATTTGTGGAGATTTGCTTTTGCTTACCATGCTGCTTTTGCACAGAATCCCTGTCAGACTTTGCTAAAACTATGCAGGCATTTTCTCATTTAAATTATGATTATCTTCGCTGTGAGCTTCCCTGTGAACACTACCTCATTTGAATGTGTCTTTTTTAAAGGATGCCTCAGATTGGATTCCAATTCAGTCAGGTGATGAATTACCTGACTTGACCTAATTCATTAATTTTAATGGTGTTTGAAGTCTTTATTTTATTCAGGGCTCCTCCGATGGACCTATCTTATAGAGATCTTTATAATAATGTCCATTCATCAGCCACTTAAAGGACATAACTTGAAACTGGTTGTGACAGCTAGGATGCATGCTGTCTACTTGTTTGGGTTGCGTTCTGGCTTAGGTTTTCAATGGATGTTGCAGGTTACATCAGGCAAATGCAAGGCTGACTTTGCATTAGATAGTAAGGTTTGGAAAGGAGTTCTGAAACTGTTAAATATGTATGGGTGAATTTATGTATATTCAAATGTTCATATAATTAAACTGTGTTTAAAGTGATGTTTTCACACAGTACAATCACACCATATGTTGTACCATAGTTCTTAAGTTTCACTGTGTAGTGTAGTATAGGACTAAGTAAATGGCGTAATTTTGTAACTGGGGTCATTAGAGTATAGTTTTATGGTGTACAGAGATGGAGGATGTTTTTCCTGGTATTTTAAGTATTATTACAAATCTAAAAGCCATGCTATGCAATAATGAAGTTAATTCTGGAAAGAAAAAAACAACCAAACAACCCTCTGTTGCTATCTTCTTAATGCAGATTCATCTCGTGATCTGCTGTATCCTTCTAATGTCTGTCTGTTATCAGCTGGTTCCTATCATATGTTTCTGAAAATGGTACATGCCTGAATTATAAGATACAACTTATATGTGTTTGTATATAACTAACTGTGGGGAAAAAACAGGAAAGAAGGATTGGTTTAGGGAAGGGAAACATGACAAAGCTGAAAAAGCAAGTTAGCACCAGAATTGGAGTGGGAAACCAGCAATTTTTGTTACCATCCACAGAAAAAATTTTCTCATATTAAAAGAAAGACACATACAGCAAATAGTAATGCTACACCAAAGAAATCATCAAAGCTGCTTCTGAACTGAAGTTTTACCACTAAAGGCTGCTGGAGTTGCCTTCTCCTTTTGAGTTAGATTAGAGTTATGGAGAGATGCGTGGAAGGACTGTGAAAGATGCTGCAGGAGATGGTAGTTAGTGCCTCCTCATCACTTTGAAATGTCGCTGTCACTTACACACGGAAAAATTCTGATTAAGTTAATGAAAGCTCTGCATTTGCAATGCTTCAGATGATGGCGGGATGGAAGCATTTGGTGGTAACCTGCCTTGAGGGAAGGTGGTGCCCATAGCTGGTAGAGGGAGGCTGGCAGCAGGTACAGTTGGAGGTACGGAAGTTCACTCACAGTAGTCACTAAAGCATGAAACAAAAAGATACATTATGGACTTAATGTATATAAAATGGCTTCAATTAATAGTACAGTTGTAGTCAGGTTACAGCGAGGAGCTTTCAATAATGATTTTTCTATTCTGACTTGCCCTACAAGCTCATTAACAGGAACAAGAAAGGAGAAGTGCTGCAAAATAATACCTTTTTGCCTTCTGAAACCTCTCTTCTTTTAAATGTGATAGTAGAATTATTTTTCACAGTTGTGTAAGTATTGCATATTATTTTTTTAGTTGGAGAGACTGTGTATGTTAGAGGCAGTTGGAAAGAAAAGCCTTTTGTTTCTCGTGTCCTTCGTTCTGTATGCTGAGCTGAGGACACGTAAACAGTTTGGGAGAAGTAGAAAATGGTGCTTTTTGGAGAACTATGGAGTGTATCCAGAATGGAGAATTTTGGTGGAGCAATGGGGACACAGAAAATGGGGAGCATGCAGCAAAATTAAAAACTTGGGAGATATCAAAAAGAAGGCAAGACCCAGAAACCTGGAAGCAAATGAAAAAACCTCCCTTAGACAGAAATGTCAGAATTTGTTCAGCCCAAATGCCATTGCAAATTGATGGGGCTGCAAAAGAACCCTGAATAAATATGCACTTTGTTTTCCTGTTTCAGCAGACCTCATTTTTTCTTTGTTTGTAGAGATGGCAGCTAAATTAATCACTTAAATTCCGATTTAGATGCACAAATTAAATGTTTTCCTGAGATATGGTGAACAGCTATAGCTCCCATTGAGTCAATTCCTTCTAGCAGCTGGAGTTAAAAAATGCTCAGTGCTTCTGAAATTCAACTACTTAATTTAGGAACTAGATCAGATGAAGGATTTAGTTAGAAAATAATTATTTTCTTAAAAAAAAAAGTCAAACTCCTCAGGGCTGCAAGTGCTGTTTTGTATCCTGTTTGGCAACTAACAGATTGTTGCTGAAAACAAGTAATAGCTGACTCTGTATTAGAAGTTGTATTTGTAAGTTTTTAGACTCCATCTCCAATCCTGGGCTGAAAACAAGGCCTGTCTGTTCAAACACATGCAGAAAAAGAGAGGTTCAGGTAATGTTCTTGAAGATCAATATAGAAATATAACATATAATATGTAATATGTAACATGTAATATGTTATAGATGTTATATACAATTGTCATAATATTGTATTATCATTTTATATAATGTAAGTATATGAATATAATCAAGACATAATAAATCAGTTACCAGTATGTCTCCAGCAGCCGTCATGGGTAGATGAAGGAAAATTTGACCCTCAGCCAAAAGAAACTGTGAGCAAGCGAATCCAGGAGATACAAAGGTGCAGCAGCAATAATGAGTTCAAGGAGCAGAGTTGAAACTCAAACTGCTTAAGAGTCAATCTTCTACTGAGAAGCAGTATTATAGAGTTAAGTTGCCTAGAAATAATAGATATCACAATATCCAATGAAATTTGTGTGTGTTTTGGGCTTCTTTGCTAAGAAAGAAGGATAGCACAGAAGTGCTGCTTTGCTGTTGACATAGACCATCCCCCTCAGTTACCTGGCAGCAATGATGGACCGATCAATTCTGACACTTTCTATATGGTATCAAGGTAGCCCAGCACTTTGGAACAGGAAAAAAAAAATTAGTTTGTGCTGATAGGCTTTACAAAATAAAGCAAGGCTTTTTCTAAATTTAAATAGAATTATTATATCCCGGTTGTTAGAAAAAGTGAAGGTGAACTGTACACACTTAAATTTAGCTGCTGCTGCAAATGCTTTCCCAATTTAATTTTCAATTTCTGTTTTCTTCATGAAAAATTTAATTATGCTGCAACTATTTTAAATCGTTCCCTCTTTAATTGCCTTTTTATTTTCACAGTAATCATCTATTCAGATTTTCTACTGTACAGATTGTACTGAAGTTCATGTACTTAATGGCTTTTATTAAAAGTCACTAAATAAATAAAGGACTTTTTTTTTTTTTTTTTTTTTGCTCAGCTACTCCAATCTCATCTTTAACTTTGGGTATACCTAAGCTTTTCCACTAGGCTTAGTAACAGGGAATAGCAAGAAGATCATTAAGAGCCACGTACCAGGTTTTGTTTACTGATGTTTTATAAATACTTTTGTGCATGTCTCTTCACATGCGTGCATAAGGACGTAGCTATCACCAATATGTAAACAGTACACTGTTTCAGGCACAAGTCCGGTAGTAATAATACAAATATACTGTGGGCAAGATGCTTGTATCCTGTTTTTATTTTAATATTACTTTTCAGGGAAAAAAAGGTGATTCTATAACTGTGAATTTCTTGTAATTGCTGTTCAAACTCCTAACGTGATCGAATTTTCTAGAAATGATGGGAGCGCTTATCTCTGTGGAGAAAGAGTCTCTTTGAAGTCTGAGCATCCTCTAAGCAGTTCCGCTACTAAGTCAAGCAAAAAGGACATCTAATCCCAACTAAAGATGTTCCACAGTTGTAAAAGGCTTCCTGCCTTCAGAGAGCTCTTCGGCTAAAACATTTTTGTTACTCTTGACAGTGATAAAAGCTGCTATAGATTCCTTTGACTGCATAACTAGTAACCTACCAACAAACAAACATGGTTCAGGAGAAAGGTTTGCTTCTTGTTCTTCGATCTGGTGAAGACTACAGGAAATAAATTAATAATGAGACATTTTGTCCAATTTCAAAACCATGTTTTGCGAGGGCAAAACTCAATTCTTTATGAAAGTCTTCAAATGACATGCAAAATTTACAGCATACTGGAAACAGTCTCCTGTAAGAAGCATTTACAGAGAAGTAAATGAATCTATTCTTCATTCTTCCAAATGATAAGGTCTTTATCTTCTGCTGTGTAACTTCTGATGATATTACTAGATAGAACCTTGTAACATAGGTCTTCAAAAAATACTGTTAATTATATATTATACAGTACTTATTCTGTATTTCGTATGTAGATATAATTAGGATGTAGACATAATTATCAGTATTTTAACAATATTTTTACATTAACAAGTTTTTACAAATAGTTATTTAGAACTATTAACTATAAATCTTCTACTTATGTACAATATAGAGAGAACAGTATTGCAATAATGTTAATTTTATACTCTTATACTGAGTAATTTTATTTCTGAGTAATTAAATTTGCAAAAATCCATTCTTTTGATGCTGAGATGCAAAAAAAAAATAGCTACAGATATAAACTAAGGTGATGCATTTATGTACTAACTTCCTAATTTGGATGTAGGTGACCCTGCTTACTGAGTCCTACATAGCTGGAGGATAATAGTTCTTTAAGGAGAAAATAATCAGATTCTCTGCCAAACTTGGAATGAGCCAAGAGCAACTAGAGTTACATCCATCTCCTGTGTTTCTACTTGAAGAAGTTGTGAAAAGCTACACTGAGAGATACTAGTTTTGCTATGCTTTGTGGAGAGAATATATCAAAATAGAGTTTGACAGAAGCAGCGACCCCCACCAAACCTCCGCAATATTCATTGTCTTACGTGAAGCACTCGGCACAGTTGGACTGTTCTCTAAAAAAAATCAGAAGCTTTAGAAAAGGAAACTGGAGTAAAAAGACACAGATGCTTTTTTTCCCCTCCTTTTGCTTTTTTTCCTCCCTCCAGAAGCCAGGGAAGAGCCGGGTTAACTTCTAATGTGCCAGAATGTAGTAGCCAAATGTTGAAGTAATACATGAAGCTGTTGTGTAAATACCATGGCAATTCCGTATTTATTCTCAGTAGCTAGAAATAGGGCTGATCTTTGTAGTACAGTTTAACCTCTAAAGCACATCACCTGAGTCTCTCATTTTCGGTGTTATCCTTTGCAGCTGTGTCTCTAATAATCTCAGGCTCCAGCATGCTGAAATTGGCATTCAGAATTTTTACATCATGTTTTATTAACTTATTTATCAGCCTTTTCTGCTTACGCTCTGGAAAATGAAGCTAAAGGGGCAGGATACGAGGATGATACTTATTTACACTATCCCCACTAATAAAATGTGTCAATGGCATCTCCTGTGAAAAACTGCATTTTTCTTTTCCTATACATGCAAAGGTACATACAGCTACCTAAAAATATCACCGTTACCTAACCATAAAAACTACACATGGCTGAAAAGATTCATCACTGGAGTATGCTACCTACCAGTTGTTTGATTTATAGGATGCGTTAAGGGAAGAGGTTTATTTTGGGCTCTAGAGGCTTGAAGGGCTTTGAAAAAAAGTCCTGAAACAACAGCTGGGGAACTCACAATGAAAAATAGCAAATGTCGTTGTCCTGTGGAAAATATTCAGTAAAAATTAAGCTTTCCTATATGTTATTTGTGCCTATGACAATGGCATGTATGGGCAATAATGATGCACAGTTTTGAGCAGTGGAGCTGCTGCGCTGGGTAGATCACTGACTTACAAGTAAATGAAGCAATGAATGAAAAGCAATTCTTGTGCTTCTGTTGCTTTCAAACTCAGCAACACTGAATCAATTACACATTGCCAAAGGCTAAAGTCTCATTAGTTGGGTAAAATATAAGAAGAGCAATGAGGAAAGATGAGTCATGGTAAAATGGCAGGAAATGTTACCATACGTTACAGTGTTATTGCTGATCGTGTCTTCAGCTGGTGCTCTAAGTATATTCAGTTCTTCCAGAAAAGTTACCGCTAAACAGTCCTAGCTGGATGCAAGGTGAGATGACGACAAAACACCAAACATACAATTGTGCGTCTCCTCCCAGACATCAGGAGAGTAGGTTTGAATCAGTCATTTTCTAGGCTTTGGGATTCGAAGGTTCATATTTTCTAGCGTCTCTGAACGTCTATATTTCTGCACACTAACATGCACGTATGAGACAAGACCCAGATTTGTAACACTCCGATACGCGAGCTGTTAAGAAAACCACTTGCGATAGTATTTTGAGAATTGGCAACTGTGAGTCTTTCCAGACAGCAGCAGCAATATACAACTCTAAGTGGAATTTGTCATGAATTGTGCACCTCCAATGGGGCAAACACACTCCCGAAGCCAACTTGCAATCCAACCCTGCTTGCTGCAGAGAAAAATTTAAACGTTCAGTCTCTTTAGCTGGCAGACACTGTAAATGCTGCTTGTGAAAAAATGTATCACTTGTTCCAGCCCCTGCCACAGTTCAGAAGTCTGTATGTCTGTCTCCCAGGAAAAAAAAGTAACAACTGAATAAGAATTTTATTTCTCCAGTGTAATTTTTCCTTGCTACCAGTCTTTAATTCTCTTCTAGCTTAAAGTCCTTTCTCTTATCCTTCACTGGGTTTAGTTGTGCATGTAAGAAAAGTTCAGTTACTGAATCACACGTTCGGTTCTCTGGGATCCGTTGTTATTCAATCCCTTTATGTAATTGATTGCAAGTCCTTGGCTGAGTTTCCAGGAAGGCACTGCCTCGTGAGCCTGAGGTTTCTGCTGGGCAATTTTTTGAGGATTTTATCTGTCAAGTGAAGTTGTATTCATGAAGAGAAGCAATTTCTGAGGTACTACTTCCATGAAGAGGCATGAAATTGGACATTGGGCAAAGCTATTATAACTGTCTTTTATGATTTCAAAATGATTTAATTATGTTTTTCCACATAACTGAGAACTGAGCAAAGTAAATAAAGATGCTAGCTTTTTTTTTTTCCCCAGTATCCGGAAAAGTAATAATCTTTTGGCCTCTCTGGAATGTTTTAAAACTCTCACACCCTTCCCAGCTACATTGCACCATTATATCTGGAGCACTAGTTGAGGCAACAGAACAAAGATGGAGGCTAAACTTGTCGTTTATCTCTGCAAACTGTCATTCCAGAAGAGGACCGAGACATCTTGGTGTGCCACGTAAGGGGAGCATGGCATTGCAACTGCCAGGCTGTATCTGCTTGAGGCACAAAGGAGATTATCAACTGAACTTACTGGGTGATTGGACTGGACACTTGGCATGTATCAATACAGGAAAATACACAAATTTCTTGATTTACATTGTTGGATGGCCCAGGGGCTTCTACACATGACAGCTCCTGCACTCCACGGAGCACTTGTGACCGTGCACAGTACTCCCCAACATTATTAATGCTTGTGTGAAACGTCCTTTGGATCCTGCTTTGCTCATGTAAAAGTCAGGCTGGCAACACTGCCATCCCATTTTCTTGCAGTAGCGAATGAAAGTGCCAACTAATAGCCCTCTACTCCTTGCCTGCACCTTCTCCCAAATCTGGGATTCTTAGTGAGAGGGAGCACTTGTAAATACCACCATTTCACAGCAGTCTGTCTGCTGTAGCAGTCTCACTGATTTTATTTTTAATAGAGCCTTGATGTTTTAAAATATTTTGATTCTGATTCATAACATAATGAAAGACTAAGCAGCAATTTACTGTGAAGAAAGAACAGAGATGTAGGAGCTGGGAGCAGAATAACTCCTCTTATCCAGATGGATTTAGTACAAGATAAAACATGAACTGTACATATGTTTGATACCTGATCCCAGAGCTCTTGGGCTCCGCTGTTCAAAGGTACATGTACACAGAATAACTTGGGATATTATCAATCCTGAACAATAGTGGGTTTTTTTGCATTTCTGAATTACCTTTGAAAAACAACTATGCTGAGTTTTTTTCTGACCTATACTACTGACTTGCAGGACATCTCATTTCCACAAAGTTTATTTACTAATGAAACTTGGTGACTTAGAAACCAGTACACTCTAGTTAGATAATTGGAAAAGTAATTCTTCTTAAAATGTATTGCTTAATGGATCTTTTTTCTTAAGCTGAGTACCCAGCGGAATAAGCAAACTAAGTGTCCCACAGAATAAATGTATAACACAGTCTTCAAGACACATCGTTGTTATCCATATAGATTGCACTTTTGTAAATTGTGTCCCTGTAAAATAATATATGAACTAGTCTACCACTGTCTGCCTGCATCTCACCACAGCTGATCAAAAAGTGATCAGTGATGGCTGAAAGGCTAAAAAGATGCTGAGTTGTATCAGGCAATTAACTTTGCCTGATTTGGGGGGAATTGATAGGCATTCATGACCATTAATGATGATGTTTCTATAATGTGGGCAAAGGTGAGCCAATCGAAACCTAAGAAGATTTATGGGATTTACAGTGACCTCGTATGTGGCTCCCAAGTTGCAGAAAGCATCAAAAATATAACTTCGAACTTGCTGAGTGGTTGAAATGTTAGTGCCTGTAGAGAAGGTGTAAGGTCCAAGCCTAGCAGCCACTAGGACTGAAAGAAACACTTTCTATTGATTTCATTAGATATAGATAGCAGTACTGAAAATTGCAGTATTAAGAATTTCAGCAGAAGTGTTTTGTACAAGAAAATTGACTGATGTTGGTTAACTGAGAACTGTTGTGATGATCTGGATCTGTGGCTGTAGCATGTAGTATCAGTTGCTGTTTTTTAAGCGTGGGAGAGGGATTCCTGCTTTCTAGTGTCTTCCCTTGGTCACTGGATCTAGATCAGCCTTGGACCAGTGCAAGTTCAGAGCTACTGCAGAGGTCACTTCTTTCTGAGACATGGAGGTGTTGCTGTATGGCTGCTGCTTTGGGTTCACGAAGTGGGGAGGAAGGTTACTGGCTTGGAAGGCCTCCCGTAATTTCACTGCAATTAAAACATGTTAAAAACCTTCAGAGTCATATTCTGGTCTGTTTTATGATAAAACTCTGATTAACTTAAAATGGCAACAGACATTAATTTGGCACAATGGTGTCAGTCGTGAGTCTTCATTGATGAGATGTTACAAAGTTTTAGTTTAGAGCCTTAATAAAAAGACGTTCATTCTTTTCTGTGGCTTCTCAGTCAATAATATTTCAAAACATAAATATTTCCCTTAAGTTTATAGGAAACTCTCATCAGAATTGCTTTCTGGACTATAAAAAGTGTTAAGATATGTAGTATGATTTTGGTACTGAAGTCCATTTTAACGAAGGAGATTTTTCTTAATTCATGTGTTATATGATGCTATACAACAAATTCGTATGAACTTTGTATTGCTTAATGTAGATGCATTTTAATACAATTGTTTTTGAATGAGGTCTGCATGAGGAAGTTAGATGTTTCAGTCATCTACAAGAGACTATTTTAAGAGAGACACTGAACAGTGATGATGACATACTGTGAGCCTCCTCCCCATTAAACAGAGCTGGAAAACATGTATAAAACTACAGTAACAGTCACGCTTCTTCCACTTAGAAGTCCTTGTTATCCAGTGGCTAGATGAGCTAAGGGGAATCGTATGCAGGAGTGTGCAGCACTGCTGAACTTACACTAATTATGTAGTGGGTAACTGTTACAGCAGAACACTGTGGGGCTTCAATTATTAATTAATGTTTCCAGAGCACTCTGAGCTTCACTCAGTAGTTTTTAGTTGGAGGTTGTTGTATTAAAAAAATGCTTAAAATTATTACTTATGAGGTGACTTCTTAAAATGCAATCAGTAAATGTTTGATGTTACTGACACGTAGGTATGTGTGCACATCATAAGTATGTATTTTTACAAACAAAAAAGCCGAAAGTATAAAGCATTATTAAAAAATGAATGCTGCAAAGATTCAGCAGGGGTATGTTTGAGAACATTAAAAAATATCATCAGCAGAATGTGAAATAAGGCTGAGTATATAAATATGAGAGTGAACAAGGTCATTGAAATACTTGATGGTCAAGTAAGTGATGTTTAAGAAGCTGAAGTGGAAGATGTTGTTTCATCAGAGAGCAAGCTTATGTATTACCTCTTCTAAAATTCATAACTTTACTTTTTCAGACAGAAGTCTCTGTAACTTAATTTGGTTGACCTCACACCAAAGCACATGAGGAGCACTTGTACAGCCCATTACGATGTCCAGACCTTCCAATTGCTTTCAGTTTTACAAAATAACCAGTGCAAAGGCTGTATGAGTATGCCATATCGGTCCTGTCAGTGTGTTATTTCTCCTCCACAACTGCTTGCTACTTTACACATCCAAAGGTTAACTGTACAGAGTCTTACAACAGCATTTGCACGATAGCATAGAACAGCGTCATGTGGGAGTTTGCATTTGAGTGTCTGTCTATTAGGAAATTTAAATTCCTTTTTTCCTTCATTTGGTGAATATATCATGCATTTCATATTCCCTAGTGTGACTTTGCTTTTTGTTGAATTAAGATACAAGAGCTAGCTCTATTTATTGCCTAAGTAGATAGCTGACTAGTGCAAAAGTCTAGAAGGTGACATGCTGTATGCTTTGCCTGAAGAAGTGGAGATTTACTGTGCAAGGATGAACAGCCTCCTGTGTCCTGCCAACTCTGTGCAGCTGTCACTGCTGGAGAGACGTTAGGGAGATGTGGGAGAGGGGGGCAATAGCAGCTTCCACAGGGAGCAATCACTGCCCGATGTGCCTTCCCACCACCCTTCTGCCTGCAGGAGAAGGGAGAGGAAGAGAAAGCTCTTCCCCGGCTCTCCATCTTGACCTTATTCTCTTCCCATTGCTGCCTACCCTCTGCAGATGGTATTTGATTGTGCCCTATCCTTGTTGTATGTTTCAGGCTGCTGCAGGATGAAGTGATGGTAGCAGGTCTTCACAAGGAAGGGACAGCCTGTAGGATCCACAGATTGCCTGAGGTTGGCAGGGACCTCTGGAGACCATCTGGCTCATGAACTCACTGCTGAAAGCAGGGTCACCTAGATCAAGTTGCCCAGCACCATGTCCAGTCGAGTTTTGAATATCAAGGATGGAGGCTCCACCGCCTCTCTGGGCAACCTGTTCCTGTGTTCAACCCCCCTCACAGTGAAAAAGTCTTTTCTTACGTTCAGATGGAAATCTTAGACAGACTTTTGGTGGGAGGGTTGTAGGGTTCATACCTCTGAATTGTGAGTAATTAAAGACAGGCCTTAGTGCAAGGACAGCCTAGGAGAAGGGGACCTGCCTCATCAGGGGCAGACTCCTCAACTGTATTTAGATTTCTGGAGCTCCCCTTGAGAAGCTTCCTAATATCCCTTACCTCCCCAAAACATTACTGAACTTTTTTCACACCAGAGCCTGCTCTGCCCCTGCCACCAAATTACATTTTTTTTCTCTTGAAGCATTCTCAGGCACTGAAATGCGATTTACTTATAAGGCTGAGAAATCGTGAGCTAACTCTGTAAATGCATTTTATATGACTAGGTCTAGAATACTGAGAAGCCCGGGTGGTCTGCTCTTGTTGACTGCCAGTCCTTTCTGTAGTTATCCTTTCTACCAGTCTTTGTCACCATTCACAAACTTTATTAGTCACTAGTTTCACTTCTGGATTATTAATGAACATGTTCAGTATTGTCAGGCTTCATATCTCATTAGACACAATTTAATGATGATTCTCTGTAACTCAGTGAACCTGCTGCAGTATGTATTCAATACTGTGAAAATACCTAAAACTGTAAACTGATTTATATAAACTTAAAACAAACATGTGTGTTCTTCTCACATGAAGGATATCTATTCTTTTAAATCTATATCTTGTATCCAGATTAATAACCAGATAAATGACTCTCTTTAGTCATGAAATCACTTACCCAGTTTAAATTTCCCCATGTGAACTTCTCTTTAGCTTATGCTTATGCTTATGTATGGCAGCCAAGGTGTAACTAAAACAGCAAAAGGTCAAAATAATGAGCCATTTCCACTGGTGAAGCTAATATTTTACTACATGTCTACTACCTGCTGATCTCATCTTTTCAAGTGTTTTGTGCTGCTATGGTTGAAGAACACCACATAAAACAAATTGTTTTGAAGCTCAGCCAAATATTGTAGGTCAAGATTTAGGCAGGAAGAAATTTAAATAGTACATCCTTGAAAAATAAATTTATCCATGAACGTGGTAGGGAGATACTGTTAGGTAATATTTTGAAGATGGATGTACTCACATCTGAAAAGAAGTGCTGACTGGGGCATGGATTTGGAAGATTTGATTTGCTTATTTAAGCTCTGTTCTTCCTGCAACATTCCTTCTTCTTTTTGACTTCATTAGGTTGGGGAAAAAAGGAAAAAAAAACCCGAAACTGAAAAAAATTTGTCTTTTTTAAGATAATATCTTATTAATCACAACCAGCCTGAAGTTACCTAGCAAGACGTGCCCATTTTCACTGAACAATGATCACAGTAAGACACTTCTGGTTCTGAGCAGACTGACAAGTGCATTAAACAAGATGTGTAATTTTCTTGTAATCATAAAATAGACAAATACATTGTAATGTCTATTTAAAATAATATATTAAGCTGTTCAGCAACTGATTGCCAACACATAGACAGTGATGTGTAGAAAGATTCAATAGAGGGCTGAGATCCATCAGGTAGAATTTATGAAGTACAACCCGTGTGCCACCATGCTCAGATGTGCTTACCTTGAGCAGACACCTTCCCTATTTCAGGTAAAACTTTCTGCATCACTTGGTGTTAAGGACCAAGGTTTCCCAATGTGGAGACACCTACTGATGGGGATGAGCTCTGATACGGTATAGTTAAGACAACTTTTTCTTATAAATGATAACAATTATGAAAAACAGCCGGTGCTCAGCTGTTACGGGACAGCTTTGTCCTTATAGCACTTGCTTAGGAGGTGGGACCCAGGATTACCCAGCTGTGCCTTCAGCCTCAGGGGTATCCACAGCTCACACCCCGTCAACCGTTCCCCCGTAGGATGCACCAGTCACTACGTCTTATGGAATGTAAGGTGTTCTCGTATTGAATCAATACTGTTAGGAAAAAGGGAGTTTTGTGGGCTCAGAGAATGCACATTAGAGTATGAGTCTGTTGCCTCATGATTAGAGTAACAGCAAAGAGTGGAAATACAGCAATCTGTTAATATGTTTTATCCAGTAACTATTTTATGGAAGAAAATTCAGGGCAAAGCACCATTCTCAAGCATCATTTCTCTGCTTATGTCCTAGAAATATTACTGTAACACTCTAGCCTTAGGAAAAGATTCTGTGCTCTGGAGTTTAAGCAAATGGAGTTACCTAACAGCAGTTCAGGCTTAGACATCTAAGCTCTATGAAGGAAAAGGATTGCAGTTATACCCAGGACTTACAATTTGCTTTAACTTGCTGTAGGCAGTTCAGGATGCAGGGTTTTTCAGTTGTCATTCTGGGTTATCGTTACCCTATCTGTGCATTATACAGAAATCCTGTGCTGCCTAACAGATCTCTGGAGCTAGGCAGCTGGAAGCTGGCTTGCAGACCCTAACTGTAAATGTCTCAGTCTTTACCTCATCTAACTTAGCTAATTTTTCTAAATGGATGGTTATTTTAGTGACTATTAAAAACCAACTTTAGTCCTGTGTTTTCCCAAGCCTCCTAACCGTGAGTCAGAGAGCAGCAGTGGCTCGGCTCGTGCCCGGGCTCAGAGGCTGCAGCTTGGCCTGGGCCGGCCGTGGGAAGCACCAGATCGGTGGAGGGAATGTTCATCCAAGCACTTGTCTAAGGGCAAACAGGAATCTTTTTTCCAGCCTAAGGTGTTGTTCCCCTTCTTTCCCCTGCATTTGAGTGTAATGCGACACATCTGCCATATATTACATGTTTTTTTGGTTTTTTTGTTTTTTAAATTTGACTCCTTCTCTGCTGAAGTTTGCCTGAGGTCACCCATAGTGGGAGTTTAAGGCTATGAATCTGGTCTCTGATTTCCATATCTCTTTTTTCAGCAGTATATCTACCATAACAGAGTTATGTGATGAGGTGTGTGACAAAGATCATTACATTTTTGTCTTTTTTTTTTTTTTTTTTACGGTACGATAGTCAAAACTAATAAAATGACCAACAAATGTAAGATAAAAACATCCTGCCTTATTTCAATCCAGCAATTGAATTCTATCAATCAAGCTACTCTTTTCTGTCAGAGAAGCAAACTGTAGAGCTTTATATTGTGCATATAACATCAACAATAACAAACAAGCAAAAAACTTAGGGTAGATTACATTAAAGAGTCTAATCTGTAAAAGAATTGTACTTCAAAAACTTGGAAAACGAACTAGAAAAGAAAAATAAGGCTTACAGCATAAGTGTGATAAGAATAGTCTAGACATCAGTGTATGAATATTGAATCACAAAAACCGAATGAATAACACAGTGATAAGATCAAGTAAATTCATGAAACACAAAGCTGCCAAAAAGAATACGAATATTTAAGGGAAATAAGAATATGTATGGAGTACAATTAGAAGACTAGTTCAGTAACAAGCTCCCCTAAGTTTTCCTTTGGGTGTGTTCCAGAGACAAAGAAAAAAGGATTAATCTTAGATCCATAATTAAAAATGATGTTTTAGCACAAGATAGTTTGTCCCTTAAGGAATATAGTAGTAGAAGGAACCTCCTGGGTCACGAACATAGTTTCTGGTATTGCAGGGGCCTTCCATATGCTGTCTTTCAGGAATCTATCATGATCCATGTCGAAAGCATTTATTTATTTTTCTGTCCCTGCTGTTCCCATTCAAAGAGGAGTTCCAGAACCTGATTATGGCAATAGCTGAGAACCTTCTCATTTTCAGCCAGAATTTATTAATGGGCAATTTATACCTATTTGTACTTCTGCCAATAGCCCTTTAGCTTAAATTATCTCTTTCTCTGCTGTTGATCTTCTGATATATTCATAGACAGCAATCATAATTCCTCTTCGTTTTTGTCTCCTGGCACTAATCAACACAAAAATTTTCAGTCACCCCTCAGATTGCAGCCCTCCGTCCCCCTGCTAATCCCTGAGGCCATTCTCTGATCCTGCTCAAATCTGAGTTTACCCTCCAGCTATCCATCGGGGTGGGCACAGCCACAAACAGCTTCATCCTGGAAGAAAAGGACTCAATAGCATCCTGGGCCTTGGTATCAACCCTTTCCCTATGGGAAATACTTATCCCAGTGCTCCCAGTGATGCATTTCCCTTTTTCCCAAGCAACATTGGACTGGTAGCTCATAGTCATTCTCTGATGAACTATTTGGTCTTTTGTTGTTTCAAATTGTGAAATCCCGAACTGACAGCAGAAGCTTTAGTATTATTCCCTAAGCATATTATCTGGCACTTTGAACTATTAAACTTCAGCTAATTTCTTTTATTTACTCCAGCTCTGTGTCATTGATGATTATCAACATTATGTAATCAGTAAATTTTAATTTACAGAGTACTGTGAAGTTGTCTGTACTCTCCAGCATATATTTTCATTACAAAAAGAGCAGTGTAGAGTTTATATATTACATATATACTTATAAAACATAATTGGGAACCCACTATAGCCAAAACGCCTTATTATCATCCAGCTGGCTCAGAAATAATGGCATCTAAATGCATTTCACTGGGTGGGAATCTAGTCCTCTTTCATCCTCTCAGGAAAGGCAAAGCTAACAGGTATCTTCATAAATCCACTCTACTGCTTGACAATCCCCAAGAGCCAAAAAAAGTTTCCAGTATTAAGAAAATGCAAGCTGAACTGCTTTTCTTGTTAATAGAAACAGCCAAAACATCTAAGCTTGAGAACCTGGTGTGAACCTATTGTGAACGTCATGTCAGCTCAGGAGGAACTGACAAAAAGGATAGTCAGATCAATTGGTTAATCCTTTCGTTAAAAAGCCATTCAAGAGATGATAGTTCCTTATATCATTCATCTTGGATGAACTATGATAAGCAGTGTATTTCCTTATATCATTCATCTTGAATGAACTATGATAAGCAGTGTATTTCCTTGAACACAGAAGGAATAAATGAAGCCAGGATTTTATTACTATGAAGTCCTGTGGGAGCAGTTTGTCCAAGAAGCTTAGAGCTCCTCTGAGTCATTGTCAAAGGTATATCACTTTAGGGGAGGTGAGATCAGCAGCATCTTTGCCTGATTGACTGCTCTCCTACGGGACTAGATACCTGGGAGTTAGAGGAATGTGAAAGTCAGGAAGCATAGGATTGACATGGGTGTCTTTGAGAAAGCAGGGTGGCTTTTGTGCTAGAGCTGGAGCACAACTTTAGAGAGGCTCGTTCATGGGGATGTAGGGAAGAAAAAAATGCTGCCCTTCATGTCGCCTGTGGAAGAAAGAAAACACTGAACAAAATGGCCTAAATCAGAGCTGGATGAATTGTCAGTACTCCCTGGGCTTGGAGAAAATAGATCCTAAAGGCATTCACAACTACTTCTGCTACCCTGTATTTCTGCAAATCTCATGCCTTGCTCTGCAGCTCCAGGTCTTGAATTGTGGGTCTCCTTGCGAGCTCTAAAGCTCTGTCCTTTTGCGTTCCCTCAGTGCAGCTTCTTCCTTTAAATCTTCCAGCAGAAATACCATGCTTTGACAAATTCAGAGGTTTCTGTAGCTGTAATAAAAGTGGAAAGCTCAGCGATGCTTATTCTTCACTGCCTATGTACTTTGTAAACCAATTCACTTTGAGAAAGGGTGCAGACCAAAGTGGGTGCAGAATTTTACTCTGATCCGAAAGCAAGGTGGGAAAGAACAAGAAATGAGGGTCCCTGGCTTTTATCTCTTTATATTTCCTATCTGGAGCATTAAAAATACCAGTGTTCACTGCTTCGTGATTTTTCTGTGCCTCCTCACCTCTTCCCAAGAAGCCTGTTACAAATCTAACCAAACCATAAATGTATACACTGTCTTCCATAGCATGTCCTTCAATAATTCAAACATTTCCAGAGGCAAGCAAACCATTTTCTTCCAAAGGTTTTCAGGATCAGTCACTTAAAATGAAGAAAACAAAAGAACTAGTAAAATAGAAGACATATTTACTTAGCCTTAAGTTGTTGTATTTTTTTGCTTTTCCACTTGTGGATTCCCCTGGCTGGTTTAGCAGATCAGCAATAGAGCAAAAATGTTCTGGGGCACAAAGGTGGCTCTCACACAAGCAATAAGAAAGCTCTTCACTGGAGCTGTGAATGGAGACAAATTACTGTTGTAATAATATGCTGGATAATTTAGTGGGGGGCGGGAAATGTTAATTTGAAGTCAGAAATGTATGGTGGTCAACAGTGCTTTTTAAATGGATTTGTGGGAAAGTCTGGTGTGTTTGAAGAATTCCCAGCCAGCTGCCTGGCCAGCCCTCTGCCTCCAGGGACACTGGTAAAAGTAGTTTTAGTGTAAAACTTGAGGCAAGTGATAGGTTGCTTCTTTTCCTAGCTGGCTAAAGTGAGAGAAGATATTTTGTTTTTCTCACTGGTCCAGTTTTAACTGTCTCAAACCATTATCGAAAGCGGACTATGAAACATGTCTTTTGAGAAAACAAATTTGAAATGAATTCATTAATTGATCAATAGGATCAGACAGTATTCACAATGAAGTGAATGTAAGGACTTGCGTAAGAGAAGGCAGTATAAGTGGAACACCTCCTCAGAGAAGCCCTTTCTAAAAGCATAGCAGATGGGATGAGGACACCAATGAAGTTGTGAGAGACAGCGTGAAAAATAAAAAAGTGCGGAAAGAATGAGGGTTGAGATGTGTGACAAGAAATATTTTTGGCAGAAACGGTCTATCCGCAGCACTTCAGTTAGACTAACTGTAAGGAAAATGCAACCATTTTGTTGTTAAAAGTCACTCACATGATACTGCAATGATTTAAAATCAATGAAATACAACAGTTTTTGTAAATACATGAGCATATAGGCTGGTTTTATTAATTTTCCCTGAATGGATCTCACATGCAAATTTATTGTTGCTGTTCACCAGTAACCTTTACTGGCTGTGTGCTGGTCCCACTGTTCTGGTTTAAGCTGCTGGCTGTCTGCTTCCATTATGGAAAGAGTGCAAACAAGCCAAGTCCTGTTTGTGAGTCAAATAGTTATCATCCGGTAAGAGCTCCTGGCTGTATAGCATAAGGCAAATATTTGAGGAAGAAAATTATAGGTTGTAAAGGGTGGTTGATCCATGTTTGCTTAGAAAATGAAATGTATATGTCGATTTTGTTCAGATAGAGATATTAAATAAACAGATACCACCTGATCTGCCTTGGTTCCAGCTCCATACCCTGGAGCGCAGTCCCATTTTAGGTTACTTTTAGGGAAGTCTCCTGGTTTGCATTCTCTGTGGGACTTGTTCTTGGAAAGGTGCAATAGATTTAGGGACTGGACTAGGGACAAGAAACCAACAAAGCACGCTACGGCCAAAAAAATGTGTTATCTTCCCATTCACAAGGGCACAAAAGGCAGAGAAATAACCCACAAACCACTTGAAAAATGGGCAGGTTTAGACAGTGGATCGTTTATCAGCCTGTAGTCAGTCTGTAGATTGTGTGGATACAGAATTCTAGGGAATGCCCTGGGATAATTATGCAAAGCCTCTTTGTTTTCAGAATGGTTGCATTATAGTAAATAGTAACTTTGGGTGCCAGCCACATCCACTTTTGTCCCAAAATTTCAGCTTTGACAGCGGCAGACATTCCAGAATTGAAGCCCCAGGGCTCAGATGCTGATGCAGACTCTTCTTCATATTCATTTTCATTCTGCTCCCAAGTAGAACTTGATGAATAATGATCAGACGGATTAAAACTGCCCACATATTGAACTACAGATTACTCTTTTTTCTTCAGGACATACCCAGTTACTTAAAGCCAACTCTGTAACAGAACCTTTCTCTGTCCATTTGCAGGTTATTTTCTGATCCTTCTGCATATAGGTTTGAAAAGTATCTTCAGATCAACACTTTAAGCTGTTTTCCTCAATCCTTTTCTTATTTTCCTGCAGGAAAAAATGTTATTGCTCATTAAAATACTATTTTTTTTATCAGCGAAATTATTGATACATGTCATGCAGCTTGGGGCTGGGAAGTGCTTTGAGTTTTTTTAGTTTGTTTTCATGCTGGAAATCAATACAGTTTATATTTCTACAGTATATCGTCTGGTTGTTAGCATCACGCCCTGTGCTGATGATATGTATTTAAGCAATAGATTATACGAAAGACTTCAGTAGTAATGACATATACTCTGTCCACTGTTTATCCAACGCTACGTGTCCAACGTTAAATTGTTGAGCCAGAATGTATTCCCATTGATTGCTGTGAAGGTTATATGTGTATCAGTAAATCAAAACAAGCTTTAAAAAGATAGAAAATCAATTGATATGAGGAATAGGAAAGACATAGATGTTGAAACCTTTCTCATAACCTTGGCTGTTTTTTATAACTATAATCTAACTGTTTGAGCTTTGGTGTTGGTTTTTTTTTCCAAAATCATTGCTTTGACTGAAAGTGACTGATGTGCAAAAAATGGATGTCTAAGCAGAGCAACAGTACACCTCGATAATAAACTTGTGAGCAACTTTTGATAGAAATAAAATGCTGATTTCTGTTTATTAACTTGCTGAAATGCAGTTTTCAAAGCAAGCATTTTGCAAGGTATTATGTATCACATTTCCGACAACAGCTAATGTAAATAGTGGTGGTGTTTCCTTCCTGAGACATGCACTTACATATATATAGAAGTTTCTTAAGTTTGCAATTTAGGAATAATAAAAATGTTTAGTAAGACTTTGCTCTAAATAATATTATTACAGAATTGCTACCCAAATGCCAACAGATGAATTGCCAGTACAAATGTGCCATTACCAGGAATGGCACCAGGTGTTACTGTGGAGATGGATATGAAACAAGCAGCGATGGAAGAAGCTGCACAGGTAAACGAGACATACACTGTAACATTAACACCCTGGGTTCCTAATGGTTCCCTGATGGCCGTCACGGGCAGAGAGCCGGCGGTGGGCTGCCAGCTCTGGCCAGCGGCGGGCTGGCCAGCACAGCCGCTTCCTTGCCCACCTTCAAAGGTGTTGGTCAGGAATGAGCGTGGGCTTGTAGGGTCAGACAGGGGGAAAGAGTCCCCCTCCGAAACGAGAGTCGGGGCCTCCCTGCTGATCCTTTGGTGCTTTCATGCCCCAGCGGTCACTATCCTGAAGTTACTGGGAGGAAAGCATCCTCAGCCAGGCTGGAGGAGGCGGGGAGCGTTCCCCACTGCTCAGACATGCTCACAGCTCATTTGTGCGAGCTGATCTCCAGACCTCACTACTAGGAGACCCTGTTAAACTTGTAGCGTTTTGCCTTGTGCCCATAAAGTCACATCTAGATTAGAATTTGATGCATGAACACTCCCAGATCATACAACTTAGCTGGGAATGTTATTTCGGCGCAATTAATTGCAGACTGAAATTGGTATTCTTTTCCATTTTTTAAATATATGGCTTCTTAATCCTCTATCCAGGTATTTGTTTCTTGTTTTATTTTTTCTCTTTTTATAAGCAGATTGGAGTTCTCTTGCCTTATGTATGTGCTCATTACCAATCACTCCTCTCTCCAAGTAATAGTGCTAAGCCAGATTCTTCATAAATATAATTTATTATAAGTTCTTTTGCTCTATGGTTGTCATGTTTTGTGATTGAAAATATATCTGAGGAAATAATTTCAACAGCAGTTTTTTAAAATGTCAATTTATTACTTAAACCCTCAACCACTGTTAAATAGCATACCTTGATTTTATGGTATTATGCCTATACAACCTAGTTGAGAAAATTATTCTTTATATCTATTAGAGAATTATATAGGTTTTGATGTAGTGGATGATGGTTTAATGTAGAAGTTGTGACAGTTCATTTAAGGAACTATAAGACATTGCCAGCATAAATAGGTTGAGAAGGATAATAAATTATTTCCTCTATTGAAATGTTGCTTCATTCATCGATCCTGATAACTAGTGGTCTCTAGAATTAACAAGAACCCAAATGTCTCCCTAACATGATGTAGACATTGTCTACTACTTGAACAAATGAAGGTTTAATCTTTCAAAATTAATAGCTATTAAACTTGAAAGCTCCTAGCCTTCTATTTGGTTACTGGAGTAATTTCAACGGCCAACATCCGTGATAAGGTCATGGCTTGAGAAGGGGGAAAACATAAAGCATCATACCGTAATGACTTAATGACTTAAACTTTTCTCTTAGAATTCTGATTTTTTGTTTAATTTCTTTTTTATCTAATCCTTAAACACAATCTCGTTAATGTCCCTTTAGATTTGAATGAATGTAATACGTATGGAAGCTGTAGCCAGATGTGTGTAAATACAGGTGGATCATACACTTGCAGCTGTGTGGAGGGTTATGTACTTCAGCCTGATAACAGATCCTGCAAGGCCAAAAATGGTAAGTTTTAACATCTTTTTACCTTAATGAAAATATTTTGTGTTTTGGTCCTATCTAGAGGGTACATATGAGACAGAGAGGAACACAGAAGAGGTGGACTTTCCTTCACTCCACTACAAGGAGCCACAGCAACCCTAGAAAAAACTTTTCACATATTACAACAATACTCCAAGGGAAATATTAGAAGTTATTATATGGTTATTATTAATTAAAGTGAAATAATCAATTCAGCCAAGATTAGAACAGTTCCCCGTTTTCCTGTTCATAAATAAATCAAAGATTTTCCTCACACAAACAAAATAGGCTGTTTACTCTGGGAAGACAAGGGAGACATTGAGAAGACAGAGGATATGATTGTGAGGTAATTGTACCCTTAGGATAGAAAAAGACATGAGATTGCGTTCTCCTTGCCATATCCCAAGAGGTGAATTTCATGATAAACATATTCACACTAGGCTTTTTGTTGCTTAGCACATGTTTTCATTAGTAATGGTGAATTGGGTATTTGAGGAAATTAGTGACTTGTGTTTAATGAAGCGATATTGTACACAGTATTTTCTTACTCAGCATATTGAATTAATTTTATATTAAAAAAACCCCAAAGTTCTTTAAGCAATTATTCAACATCCACAATGATTCAACACCCAATTATAAAGCCGTGTTTGTTATATAGTTTTTGAGTCTTCCTTTTTGTAGTTATTTTGCCATCAGAAAATAGGAAGGTCTGCTGGTTTTTTTTGAGGCTTCCTCATGTAAAGAGCATTGCTAAATATGTTCTGACTTGAGCACCAGTAAGAGTTACAGAATTTTTTACTGCTCATACGGTTTTGTATTGATCCACACAACATAGCTGAGCAATTTTTTAAAAATCCACAGCAAAGTATTGTGAGATAAGAAAGTCCATACGAAGTAAAAATATTTTAATATTCTTCTTCCTCCACTACATGAAAATCAATAATGCAATTCTAGATTAGGAAATCCTCATGGTGCCAGCACTGGGCTTGAGATGAGCCTTTGAGTTTCCCTTCTTCGATCCTGCAGACTGTGTAACACCTGAGTGTTGTAGTGAGCTCTCAGTGTCTTGGTGGTGTTGATGAAATGAATCAGATTAACAGAGAAGAACTACTCCTCTGTCTTTCTTAATACTTCATCATGTTTGTTTTACGATAGTTTTCATCTTTTCTGTTATTTTCAGAAGGGAATCGCTAGTCAGTCAGAGAAGTCACTGCAGGACAGTACAAATCAAGATCATGGTGCTGCAAAGGAATGAGTGTTGCGCGTTACACTGGGTTTTTGTGTAAACACAACTTTTCCTTGAATTAATGCTGCATTAAATTATCAATATGGTTTATATTTGGGTCAAATACTTCATAGGGCACAGAGGTCAAAAAGACACCTGGCACAGTAATGAAGGTGCTTTTATTGCAGAGCTCTGCAAGAGCTGCAATGACTTGTAATAGCTTATGTTGCTTCACTGGGCCTGACTTACAGTGTGGAAAATAGTGAAGTTTTCATGTACCGGCAGGTCGCTTCCCTACACCCTTACCGTTACATTCATAGCTTCACTGGTCATACAAGGTGCTTTTCACAAGTTTCTGCCTTGTAGGATAAGGTTTGAGCAGGGACAAAAGCAAAGTGTGGCCCTGCACAAAGAGACTGGTGAAAAGTATCTAAAATGTGTAATGGATCACAAGTCAAAAATGAGTCCATGTCATCTCGTTGCGCAGGGGAAGAGGTACTACCCTGGCAAGTATAAGTAGGATTATTATTATTTCCAAGATATATGAAGTAATCCTGCTGCTTATTCAATGATGGGAAGTCTTCAGCTGGAATATGACATCCCGTGAGAGGCATCACACAAGGCAGCTGTGGATCAATAGAACAGGATCCAGGAAAAAAAGGTGTCTGAGAAAAAAAAAAAAAGAGCACTTAGAAAGATTATCAACCTTTTTTTTTTCCTTAAAAAGCCTAAAGAAAACAAGGATGGAAAGAGCAAGCTATCAGCTTGGTCTATATTTGACAAAAGTAGTTGTCAAATAGATAAAGAAAATGAGCTAAGGAATATTCTGCTCTGTGTGTAAGAGCTATGACAGATAAGAAGCAGCAGTAGAGGGTTAGGTTAGGTTAGGCATTATGTAAAACTTTCAATGTTAATAACAACAAATCTGCTAAGAATATGAATTGCCATCCACGTTGAGATCCTAGGTACGGCACCATACGCAACACCAAATTGTCGGCCCTTTGCCATATCTTAGTTGTCTCTACAAATTGAGCGGGAGGTTTCTGAATATTTACAAGTAGAGGAGTGGTGGACATGGTGGAGGCCCCAGTTACTGAAGGTGCCGAGCAGGTGATGTGTTTCTGAGCATGGGTCTGGAGGAGCCCTGCCCCGGGGCAGGGGATGGGGACAGTGGCCACTGGAGATCGCCTGCAGCTCTTGCACAGCCTCGGAGCCCATCCCGCACAGCCATCTTTCCGCATGTGGTATGATACAATTAGCAAAGAAGTTCACAGAAGCTACTTCTTTTACTGCCCTTCAGGCAGCCAAATGCTTGGCTGTGAAGGTGGTAAGGTTTATCCCTCATTAAATTCTGCATTTTCTTCCTCAGCTCATTTAAATAACTTTGGAGCCGGAAACTTTTAGCTGCAGAGTACCTTTGGGAAGGATGTTAAAATAGGTATCAAAACAGCTGGGGGCACACCGTGTTTTTTTCCAGACTTTTTAACCACATTTTCTTTTATGAATAAAGAAGCAGTTAATGACTTCTTCCGAGGTGCAAATGAAACAAAATATAGCTTTGCTGAACAGAGTTTTAGAACTTCTTTGTTTACCAAGTTTGTATGCCTATATTGCAAGGCCTGCATTTGATGAAAAGGATATTTAAGGAAACAAAATGACAGAAATGGAAATCTTTAGCTGAGGAAAAAAACCTCATCTTTCTTCCAAAAGTTCCTGGTATGTTTTAGATCTGCATAGCCTATATAGAGAGAAATACCACGTGATAAGAAACATGTGTCATGTAGGTAAAGCAGGATGAACTGATAATGATTAAAGCAAAAAGCTTTTTCTGATATTTAGTAAACATTCATCATTCTTAAATTCATTTCACAAGACAGTTTTCTTGTCAAATCTCACAGAACTAAGTTTTTAGGATTTAGAAATAAAGCAGCCCGTTTGTGGGGCATATTATGGATAAATATTGAAAATTAATTTCAAAATAAAATTGGACTGCCTTTTATTCAACACTACTAAATATTTTTCAGACTTTTATACAATACATGTATTGCTAAGAGCAAAGTACTTATAATTTACAATGCATACTTCAGGAGAAAGGTTTTTAAGCTGCTTGTAAACACTGAATTCTGTTTTTTATCCTTTTCATATCATTGTAGTGAATAAAAAAAAATTGCTTCCATTTCTGAAGCTTTTCTTCCAGAGAAGTAGGACTGTTGGCAGAGCAAAACGCCTCAGATTCTGATTTGTTGTGCCATCACTTATTGATCTGTATTTTAGACAAGATCAGGAAGGGGGGAAATGCAAGTCTTTCATCTTTTCCACTACTCTATCTTAAACATAATTCAAAGGAAGATGCTTTCATTTTAGTCAAGAGGGATGAATCATAAAACTTTTCTGGATTAGAGAGCTATTCACTTCTTATGTTTCCTATAAAATGAGGGGGGGGGGGGGGAAAAAGGAAAACTCCTGAAAAAATAACACACATGATGTCCAGTTATTTGAAAAGCTGCTGTCAGCTCACTGTAACTCATCCTAGATCTGTCCACTAAACTTTTAAGCTTTGTAGATTCTGTTCTTGAGAAACAGACAAGCAGGTTTTGTGAAGGAGAAGACATGATTTTTTTTTTTCATCTCCTTTTCTGTTTTTCATCTGCATTATACAATACAGTAAGATGCTTTAAATATTTTTTGTATTTTTGTAGGAACTTTTAATATTTTTAATATAGTTTTATCATTAAAATAATTTTACCCTTTTTTTAATAAGTAGTTATGAAATCAGCCTTTATCTGAGCAACAGTGAAATAAGCAGGTTGGCTACCCTACTGTGAAAAACATGATTAACTGATCCAATCCATTGAATTATTTCATGTATAGGCTGCTTGAAAAATATAATTTTGAGCTCAGTAATCTAGTTTCTGGATAAGTTCTGCCAGAACGCAGACGTATTTTTAATGTTTAATAGTGCCTGCTGAGCAGAACCTCTTAGCAGTGCCACGAACCCTTACGATTCCTTTGTCTGCAGCCGGGTTTGATTACAACTGTTGCTCAGGAGGTTTGACACTAATTCTTTTTCAGAATTCCCTTATGTCTTAGACATTAATACTAAAATACAACCTTTCTCCGGAGTTTAGCAAGGTATTAAATCCTCGTTACAGTTTTCAATAGGTCAGTTCAAAACAGCGCGAGGAAGGATATGGTTTTCTATTGCAACCTCAGACAATTGAACAACCATGCTGCCTTTGTAACTGCAAACAGCTCCTGTGTAGCTGCCTCCTCTTGACGGCTTTATAGATCGCAGAAAGTGGAAATATCTTGCTTAAAACAAAGTATAAGAGCAAAAATAATCATAATAAAGGATTTTTCACACTGTTGGTGGTTGGGAAAGGAGTGATTGAATCCAGAATTAGGCAGTGGTATTATTTTGTGGGATGGGAGAAGCTGAGCACAGAGCTGTTAGATGGAAAAAGAATCCCCCAAACTTAGGAGAATGCAGATGGAAACACACCTTTTGTACCAGTCTGGAAACTCTCGGGGGGAGTGGGTGATGGAGACAGAAGCTCTTAAGTCTGGCTCTCTTCTTCTGATAGGTAGCAGAAGTTTCGAAGAAAGGGGGGATAGAGAGATACACATACAACAGCCACCTGTTGACTGCAAATGGACCTACCTGGCAGTTGTCAAATAAAATTGCTTGCTAAGAACCCAACTGCCTTCTCTTTTGGAAAAAGCAAGACTGGGAGCTTCACTCCTGGCTTCTACCACAAGAGGTTCATTCACAAATCAGTTCAATCCCTTCAGTTGTTAGATATCGTCCGAAATTACAAAAAAAAAATTCCTATGCATGCATATGACTGATGTTATTTGTGGAAGTAAATTTGAGGCAGATGAGGACCGTCAGTAAATTTGGAAAGTAATGCTAGAGAAGTGTGGTTTTGCAGATGTCAGTGTGGGATTTACCGGGGAGGGAAAAAGTATGGTACAAGGTAGAATATACATTATGGAATGAGAAACAGTAGGAAAAGAATAAATGAAATCCACTTTAGAAAGAATACATGCCGATCCATTATAGCGAAGAACCCTTTTATGTAACAAAAAAAAAAAAAGTCAGCAAAAGAGATGTTTAAATAAAAGCAGATAGTACCAAAGAACAGAATTTAACACCTACTTCTGTGGATTTGAGTGAGACAACTGAGCGTTCAGTGAAGCATTTTTTTTTTCTTTAATCAGACTTGCTGATGAAGTATTATTTGTCAAATCCTTTTATTTATGCAATTTTTTTTCACCATTTAGGCAGCTGGAATTGCTTAGTAAAATTTTGAAAACTTTATTAAGTAGAATGTTGATTTGAAAGTACTACGTTTCAATACAGCATTTAAACATTGATTTATTCCTTTGAATACAAGCAGATTACATTGAGGTGAGAGCTCTTGACTTGGCATCACAAATATTTTTCACATATGCTTGCAGCTGCAGTGTGAGTTTCTATGGTTTAGGGTAATTTTTTTAAATACAACATCCAAAAGTTTGCCCACTTGACAATATTATTTAACAAATGAATGGGGACAAATAGGCATGTTGTAAGGGTGTCGACCATGTTGCAAAGGACAACTTTCCATTAAGTGATTCACGTGAACATACCTCATTGCAAAATTAGACATCACTTATTCCAGTTAAACTCAAAGCAATTTTTAAGGGTCACCATGTCTTCCTCTCTCAGGGAACCTTCTCATAAGGTCCTGCATCAGCTGAATCTCAGTTGGAGCAGGACTGAATGCTGAACAACATCTAATAGGAAGGGGATTTTTCAGCAAGCAGTTTCTCTGTCCTCTGTCTTAACACATACATCTGTCTGATGTTTTTTTCCAGACAATTCACGTTATATTTTATGTCAACAGCAGTTCTTCATTATAAATTGAAGCAAAGCAATGTTACCCATGCTGGCATATGGTTTTGATATAGATGTCCCCCTGACAGTTCTGGATTAACTGGGACCTTATTTCAGTTTAAAGTACTAGTCTAGATCTAGAGCAAGATTTCACTCAATTTCAGAGTGTATGAAATACACCACGTGTAACAGACCCCTCATCATACGGAGACTAATATTTGTTTGTGGTTGACTAAGTCAGAGGCATAATTTCAAACCAGCCCTGGATGTTCGAGGCAGTAATGCAATTAAAGATACACCTAAAGCGAGAACAGCTGCTTTTGTGCCCAATAGCACTCATCATAATGGTAAAAATATTTTCTCTGAATGAGAATTGTTTGTTCCTCTGTGTGGAAAAATTAGCTTTTTAAAGTTTTAACTTGAACTGGAACATTCTGTATTTTTAAGATACTTTTTCTTCGCTATTGGGGTCTTATTTCCTTCATTATTCACACATTGCTCAAGTATTTTTACAATTTACTGGCAGGATTTCTAGGCAAAGTGATTCAGGTGAATGTGACAACACTTTAAGTTGCATATAACACCTTAATATGAATTGCTTCTTTATATTTTTTTTGTTTGTTTATTGTGACATTAATGGTAACCCAATGGAAACTACGCATTCTCTGTTCCCTTTTTGCTGTCAGGAAACTCCATTGCGTGATGCTTTCTCCTTTATAATGCATGGTATTAGGCCCATCATCTGTATGATGTAGCCACGTTTCATTACATTGGGATTTTTGTTAGGTTGGTTTTTGGTTTTTTTAGCAGTATCAACTTGTCAGTTTTTGTCTTATTTTACAGACTCTAATATGAAAAGTACCTTACTATTTCACATGTACTCATAAGTTCTGCAGATTTTCCTGGCCTTCATTGTTTTAGAAATGCCAGTAATCTGGATAGAAATAATTTGCATAACTTGTATTTCATTTTATGACTTAGGCATGAAAAATGTTGCAATAATGATACTTGGAATTAAACAGAAGCTGTGGGGCTAGGGTAATTAATTTTCTTTAATGATGTGAACCATTAGAGCAGCAGGATAAAATAGACTAGTAATTTGGAATATATGATAGTTATGAAAATAAAAACAAAACCAATTTATTATATCTCTTAAAACACGCAGGTAAGAACATTAAAAACTACATTAAAACTGAACAGATAAACAAGGTATACACAGTCTGTTAACCCTTTAAATTCTCTTTACTTTGTTTTTAGAGCCTGCTGATAGACCTCCTCTTCTTCTGATTGCAAGCTCTGAAACAATTGAGGTATTGTATCTTAATGGAAGCAAAGTGTCTGCCCGAACTCCTGTAAAAGGATCTGCAATTTTGACACTAGACTATAGCTACAAAGAGGACACAATTTGTTGGATTGAATCAAGAGATCTTTCAAGTCAGCTGAAGTGTACCAAGATAACAAAAGCTGGAGAGTTAACAGATGAGTGGATAATAAACATTGCTCAGTATCTTCACAGTAAGTATTTGACAGTGTTTTAGCAAAACAGTGGTGTCTGTCTTGGCAAACTGTTGCAGGAGCCTTCAGAAGTATTTTGGGGCTTGCTGTTGAAAATAGTCTTAAGGCATTAATAATTGCAACTCATACTGAAGCACCTTTATGTTTCTCACTCCTGTATATATACATATATTCAGTATGAGTTGCAATTTTTGTATCTATGCAAAGTTTTTAAAGATGTGCATTTTTATAGACTAAATATGATGTGTGGAAGTTACAAAAACAGCAGTGCAACAGAGGAAATGTAAAATGCTTCCTTTTCCCTGGCAAAGTAGTGCTGCGTAAAGCTTGAAAATGATTCTTTGCTACTGGGACAATATTAACAATGAATTAAAGAGAGACGTTTATCACATTTGCTGTCAACTATCATAGGTATGTTAGTGCTTGAAAATAACAAAAAATTTCCTGACTTACTGGAAATAAATTGCTGCCCTTTTTTGCAATTAAGAATAAAAAATTTAAAAGACCTAAACTCATCATACTGAACTAGTCTTTGGCATTACAGCATCATTTCTCAATCAACTTTTCAGTTTGTGGAACGCTGTTATCTTCTGAAAGAGGTGTTCATCCACTCACACATTCTCATGTGAACAGACTGCAAAATAGCATGCAGTCAAAGAAAACGCAATTTTCCATCTTTCACAGAAAAGGTGTCCACAGATCAGCTTATAAACCACAGCACTGAGGAGCGCAATGGTGGCGTTAGTAACAGGCCTCTAAAAACTCAAGACTGGAAGCTAAGACTGGACCTAAGATTTTGAAAAATCCTGTTAAGGAGAGATGGGCATCAAAGAATAGCTCTGAACGGATCTCAAACTCTTTGACCATCCAGTTCAGGAATATTCAAATCACAAATTTGATTATAACTCTTGAGGTGCATGTCAAAGTGATAAATTCTTCATAGACATTGGGCTTTAGACTATCAAGATAGCAGTTGTAGGATGTGGTCATTTCTGCAGAGTAAGGCAGGGGAGGTTAACCTATATTCCTAATTATATATTTACTAGAATAGAAAATTAAATTAAAAAACAAACAAACAAACAATAGCGTTTGGGTTTTGGTTTTTTGCTAACCACTCATTGTGACTATTCTACTTTTAGAGGATTCTCTTATCCTAGATGTAAAGTATAGTTGTATTTTTTTTTGCCTTCTTCCTATTTTATTCAGGGGGTTTTTTTAATGTTGTATTTTAGAGAGCTTTTCATACTTTAGATATCTAAGAACCCTATAAATCTTGGTGGTGGTATTTGATTGTGCTTTTTTAATTCACTCCGTTATTGATATTTTATTTTCTTTTCCTTTTAGTAAGTACAATCAAATTAACTACAGTCCTTAGCAAAATTTGTTTTGTATCGAACTGTACGTGTGTCTGTTCTGTCACTTATCTTCATCATCAGAGTGGACCTTAGCACTATGTTTTGTAGTTCTCCACCAGTCCTCTCCTGCATTTCTCTCCTTCTGTTCTCTGCATGTGAAGAGAATTGCTAATCTCTGTGGTGTTCAGCTCTGCATTAGTGCATCTGTTTGCAAAATTAAGGCTGTATGATGGGTTTGAAATTAATACAGTGCCTGGAATTAATGAGCTAATCATTTTTCATAGTGCTAGTACACATCAGCCTGTGGTCTCTAATATTTTTCTGAAACTTCACTGTAATCGTTCAGTCTTGTTTAAATGAAGAATAGAAATTCCCATGGACATGAATCGACTGCAGAGACTTGTTCCAACTTCTTGTTTAATTTTGATATGGGAAATAGCACTTGGAGACTTAGAGAAGCATTGCTTGGAGACAGGTTTGGAGCTCTGACTGACAAAATCTAGCAGATTTAGCTGTGGTGGTGTTTTTCCCAGGCACACACATCCACAGACGCTCTTCTTGGGTTGCTGCAGCGGAGGAGCATCAATCCCCATGGTCTGAGCATGCCTTCTCAGAGGGACAAGTAGTGTGAAAGCTGCTTTTGTCCTTCTCCTGCTCCCAGCTCTGCAGTACGGTCTCAACAGAGTGGTTCACTGGGGCATCTGAGGCATGAGACAGCACGGACACCCTGCTGCTCCTTATGGGAATAATAACTTCCAAAGGTTCAGTCAGAACTCATCTGTTGCAGATTTGTTGATTGGTTTTGTTTGTTTGTTTGTTGTGGGGGGTTTTTCCCCCCAGTACTCAATGCAAAAATTATCCACCTGATTAATATGTTCTTTTCCAGACATATATCTGGGTTTAAGTCTGCAAGGACATGGCAGGAGTCTGGTGTTACTGTATCTGATATATATGCCTGCACACATGTAGAGGTCATTTTGTGGCTACTGCAAAATTGGGTTTTAATTTTAAATTCTTCCTTTTCTTCCCTCCACATTCTGTTACCCATCAGGTGACTTCTGCTATTTCTCTTCATTATATCGCACTACATTTGATGAGGCAAATTAATTCATTTTAACTCTTTGTCAAGAATTTAAGCCTGAGCATTTTCAAGTGCAATTGCATTCTCTGGCAGCTCAAGCCAAATAAATGGTCATGCCCATGGAGTTATTCACATAAAAATGGAAGGTCTGTTCTTCAAAGGAAACTTTTGTGTGTGTGTGTTTGTGTGGAACGAGAAAGAGGATGTTCCTAGAAGTATTAGGAAAAAAATAAAAAGTGTTATTAGCAGTGTTTGTGGAATTTTGATTATTTTTTTTTTAATCCGTCTTCTAATCTGTTCTTTTTGTTAGTGGAAGAAAACATGTTATCTGCATATGACACAAAAAGTGGTAGAAAAGTCAGTTACAAAGTGATTGGGACTGCTTGAAGTGGACTTGTTCAAAGTGTTTGTTTTAGTGAAGGCAAGTAAGTCTTGTAGTTAGGAGCAAAGAATGTAGATCATATTTTAAGATGAAAGACTACACTTATGAAAGCAGGGACTATGAAAATTATTTCATTTTCATGATAGGTCGTATAGTACCAGCTCTAGGTCGTGAGCATATAATTTGGATTCACAGAAGAAAAGAAATTACAGTCTTTTACTATGTAGCATTCTCCCTCAAAAGACAGTCCAACATGGCTTCATTTTGGTATGTATGTGTCCCAGGTGGGTACAACCAAATTCCTTTGAAGAGTAGTGTTAACTTGGTCTGCATCTGTACCTCATTCTGCATAAGAGTAGCGAAGGCGGAGAGGCTGATCCTGCACTTGGGTGTCACTTGCTGCGGGAGAAGGGGGTGCAACTCCAGTGGTCGTATTCCTTGTGCTTAGGTATTAAGCTAGTTTCAGGCTTGTAAGATTTATTACATCATGGATAGGTTTCTCCTTTTAAATAAGGATACGTTTCTGCAGGCATGGTAATGTCAGCACAGGCATGCTTGTTTTAGCCCAGGCCAGGCACTGGCATGTTGTTTCATCTTTGTTTTTTTAAGACCTAGAAGTTTTTGGAAGAGAAGCTGGAAAAATTCCTCTTGGAAAGATTTATGCAGACAGTGTCAGAGCCAAATAGGCTTTCAGGAAAGATTGTCATATAAGGCAGGCTTGTGCAACCACTGCCCATAATAACAGGCATGCTGCTTGACACTTTACACTAGCTCACAGTCCACTTCCAGTTGGTAGAGCAAGACTTCCAGCAGCAATCATTTATGTAAAGTGCAACCTCTAGGACAAAACCAGTAAAAATTCTTTTTAATAGCACAAAGGTGGAAAATCTCTCACAATTTTCTGCCCTTCCAAAGCAGTGATGTGCAATCTTATACTAATGCTTTTGTGTGTTGGAGTCAGGGAGGTGGCAAGAGCAGCATCTTCCGGATAACAGAATCTCCTTCTCCCTCATTTTAACAGGCATTTTGTGTCTTCATCATTACAAGTAGCAAGCACCTTACATTCTCTTCAAACAAGCACCAGACAGCACAGCCTGGGTTTTAGGCACTAGTCTTCTGCAGAATATAACAAAATCTCTTCTGGGTGATGCTTCAGAGCATGATATTTTCTGCTTGGCTGATATTTGATTCAGGTTTTCTTGGCATTCGGTTATCACAGTACACCAGTACAAATCCTGCAATGCTTGTGTTTAGCTTTGCCACCTTGTGGTGTTTTATACCTCCAGACAGTTGATCCTACCTCGCCTTGGAAGGCACACAGGCTTTTCTCTTGGCAGATGTGCTTGTACAGGACCAATCTGGATGAAAAGAAACATCTTGCGTCTTCCATACTAATTCAGTTTTAATCTAGCTGCTTTCCCTAGCCTGCCCTAGCACAGCATGGGGGAAGAGTCACTCCAAGGTTGGAAACTGGTGATGGGTATGGAGGGTTGGTAGTCTGCAGTGGGGAGAAGTATTTGTCTCTCTGCTTGTGGAACCCAGCACCTTCTCCTTGCCCTCACAAGCACAAGCCAAAGCTTTTTGGCTCTCCCACTTTTTGGATGTGGTTGCTGGGAAGACCATCAGACAGAGAGCCCAGAGGATTTAACCAGGACCTAACAGTGTCTGGTTACATTCCTGTTTTCTTCCATGATTTTGGTCCCCCTAATTGTCCCCCCACCCCCTGACCTAAAACACTTCCTGGCAGCGATTAACCACAACTTCTAGTGCTGTGTTCAGAATAGCTACAGTCATTTAGCTTGGCATTGATGAGGCTCAATCATTGAAAGAAACACCAAGCACTAGGGATGGGGCTTCTGTCAGCAACCTTCCTGTGAAGTTCCTGTGAATATTCATGAGAAATCAAAGCACAGTTTGGCTTACTCAGGAGAACAACTGTGAAGATCTGGGGGGAGGTGTTTATTCCTACATAAAGTCTGCCCCGAGTTTGTCTCCAGACAGCCGTTATAAGCTGTCACATAGTTGTAGAATGTGATTTTTCTTTTCCTTCTGTGATAGACAGCCCATGCTTACAGACCTCCTAGAAGATGAACAGAAATGAGAAGGCTTCATGTCAAAGGTCATTTACACCTCAAATGGCACTTTAGTAGTGTTCAGAGCATCTGATACAGCAATGGAAGCCACAATGGGATGTGAGAATAGTATGCTAAAGAAATATCACAGCATACTTGTCCTGTATATGGCATCCACTTCGCACTCCTAGAGCCCTGGCTGATCTTGCATTGCTGTTCTTGCACTTCTGCGAAGACTGGACAAATGCTGTTTCTGGGATAGTGACCTTTCTTACTTTGTCCAAAGGTTTTTGTTTGGTTGGTTGGTTTTTTATAGTGTCAATATCTCATTCCTAAGTGCTCTAGACAGAGCCATCATTAAATATACAAAACTAAGATACTTTTCTCATGTATTTCTTGTTTATTCAGCTTGAATTTCCCGTCTCCTTTTACTGTCTCAGTCTCCTGAGGTCCTGCAGTTCTTCAAATCTGACCTTCCTCTTTACTATTCTGCAAACCATATTTTTGTTATTGGACTTTATCACCTTGTTATTCATGTCTTCTTCTGAGTGACTTGTGAATGTTATCTCACACAGGTTCCAGCACAGACCACTGTTGTGGAACTTGGTGATGCTTAATCGGGAACCAGGTTTGGCCCCCATCTTAGGTAGTTACATGGGTCCATCACCATCATATGTGTAAGACGACATCTTTCCTGAGTCTTCCCTCATGTCTTCCTGAATGCCTCTTGGGCTTTTCATGTTTCCATGTTTACATTTTGTTTTAATTTCCATGTGCTTTTACCTATTCCCCTTCAGAGCAACCACAAGTCCAGATCTTTAGTTGGATGTCCATACTCCATGGCCTGATATGGGAAATATTTTCTTTGCCTCATCTTTGCATCTGTCCATACATTCATTCCTTATTGTGGTGTACCTGGACTTACAGAACTTTTGATCCAGTATTTGATACGGCCTTGATGAAGTGCTTTCCTGGTGCAGTATGGACTGTTATTTAGTGCAGGAAACAATGCTATCTGATAATTGTCCTTTTGCGTACAGTTTTTCTTCCCCCAGTAATGACAACTCTCCTTTGGAGACTCAGGCCTGTACAGAAACTTCCTTTTATCAGTATACTCCTATCTTTAGCTCCTGGCTAGTCTTTTCTGATTATTGGTTATCCATAGCCTTTTTGATGATCATCAGGTTTACTAGAAGAATAAGGGTAGTTTGTGTCTTTTCATTCAACCGTCGTGTTCCAACAAGCACGATCAGTTGGATCTCATCCTTTGCCCATGTTGGGTATTGCAAATCCATTATCTTGTTTTATGAATAGTATTCATATATTTGGGTGTATATCTCAATGCTTAATGGTATTTGCACAAAAGTTAAGATATAATCTGTATGCCAGAGATCCTAAGAGAGCCTTGTGTATATCAGGAGCTTCTAAATGTTAGCTGTGAAGGATCTGTCTGCTTTTGGTGCATCTTTTGGGTACAGTCCATTCAATTTGACTTGAGGATCATGCTACCAGTTTGAATAGTGTCCCTGTGACGTTACTTTATGTCATTTTGAGGCGCAAGCTTCCATGGAAGATGCCCTGAATTGGTGGCATTTCCCCCCAAAGTTAGGTTACCTGCACATAATCCTTTTTGACACAAGAGCTACTTGTTAACTGCTTGTTAATTGCCAGGAGTGGAATTTTTCAGTCATTCAAAGACAGAATACTACTATTTCTTCAAGCTTTGTTACTTATCCAGCTTCCACAACTGATCTTTCATTGACATCAGTCAAACCCCTGCTTCTGTTCTTAGCCAAGCTGGCATACTGTCTATTTTCCTTTTATATGCTTTTCAGTAATCATGCCCTAGACAGTTAATTCTCAGATGGAGTACAGAAAATAAAATGTCTTATCTCAATGTCATTTCTCAGTGCAAATTTGTGATTGCTTCCCTCCACCCCTCAAACTCCTGGGCTCTGCCTGGGCCAGTCTCCTGAATGCTGTCTCTGCAAAGCCTACATCTCTTCATGTCCTTATTCTCAGTGCTGCATTGTCAGATTCCCTTTTCCCTGATTTGTCAGCTTCTTAGCTGTCCAGTTCTGGACTTCCATCTTAATTAGCTCCATTATTGTCCTAACAGGAGGACATGACTCTATCTTTTGTGTGTCTTCCTTACATCCCAGCTCCTCCTTGGTAGAAAAGCTCTTGCACCAGGGAGGAAACCCAGGAGCAAGCAGACTATCTCCCACAGTAGCAGAAGGATTTTGTAAATAAAAAATGGACACATCAGTAACCAGGTAAATTTATCTTTATCAGGCATAATGCTGAGGGACTCTTCCTCTCTGTTAAACTGAATTATTATACTGCTTGTAAAACAGTAACATTTGCATTTTGTTAACAAGGTTTTGAAGACTGAATAAAATAATTGTGGAGGCTGTAAAGATCTAATGTATAGATAACTAGGTTGCCGCAAATATAAAATGCACAGTTTTGTAGTGAATATTTTACAAATGCATTTATATGCCAGATACAAGAATAATGAAATGTCAGTAGAAAAAAAAAAAACAAAACAAAACAAAAGTAATTTTTTTTCTGAAATGTGGAATTAAATAATGTATGTTTTATGGGATTAGACACACATTTTCCCATAAGCCTTTGACATCCGTATGCACCATATTGGCTTCATTTTGATTTTTACGTGGTAGCCACTGGAACTGTTCTTTGTAATATGATTTTCACACAACCTGTACTTGTTCTGCTTCTGTAAATTCAGTGTGGACTTCAATAACAGGCAACAGTCCAGGGAGACACAGACATTTGCATCGCACAGCCTTCTCGGAGATCAGGAAAGCTGCTCCCTCGTTCCTCCGATTCCAGTGCTGGTTGAGTAGTTTCTTTGCTGTCTGCTGAAACCAGAAAGTCCTTTTTTTTGTAACATGCTGCAAATGAAACAAGAACAGAATAGTGTTGCCTTTTACAACCAAAACTTGTACTCTCTTCTGATCCTATGCAGGGTATCTAAGCAACTGTCTAGCTACAGTAATTGTTAAAAGTCCTGTGTTCTTTATGCTACAGCTTTCAGGGTCTTGAGATGTCCTCAGTATTCACAGAAGCTTGTCTTCTGGCTTTCTTCTAAGGAAGGAGATGTATGTAGGAGATATGTAGGAGACATATAGTTATAACCTGCCCTTTTCAGTAAAGCTGGTTATGAACTTGAGGCTTCAGGTGCACACTCTTAGAAATTGTCTTCAATAGCAATAAAATATCTGATTACTATTTTAGTATTAGATACCATCAACTAATTGTGTATGCATGAACTTTTTTCATTTTCTACTGTTACTTTATTATTTTATTTATAAATTTCACATTTTTTATGATGTAGCTAGTGGTTTTCTTCCTAAAGTGGAGATACTTCTTTGTAAATTCATGTCACACACAATGCTAATCAAGATTGCTTCAATTAGACTACTTGACAGCAAATTTGCCACTTACTTCCAGATATTACTTTATTAATGCAAATATTTCATTCAGACTTCATCCAAAAAAACCCACTAGAATCAACTGAAGAAGTCAAGAAACCTTTCTTTTTATGTAATTTACTTCAGATCATGTCATTAAAATTAGTTGTTCTGCCTTCTAAAGACTTTTCTCTGAGACAGAGATCATAGAAGACAAGTTGCACAAACACTGCCATAAAATTCAAAAAGAAAAGTCTGTGGCTTCTTCAAAAGTACTTTTGTCTTTATAGGAAAGAAGGGGACATCAGAAAAACTATAAACCCAAAATACTGTTTGTTTACACCCAACATCATAACTGGTATCATATTTTGATACTAAAATATGGCAACAGTTATGAAGCACTTAAGCAATTACAGTCCAAAGTCCATCCCAGATAGAGGTTTATCTAATAGCTAAAACCATAAGGAAACAGTATGTTTTCAGCAAAAAACATGAGAAGTTTTAGGAATGCACTGTGCTGTGTCTGCTGTATACAGAACTGAGCCTACAGGACATCAGTGAAGTGACCGACAGTGAATTGGCACAACCCCTGTTACTCAGGGACTTAATCACATGTACTATGACTTTGCCCTTCTGTATCATAGAATCATTAAGGTTGGAAAGGACCTCTCAGATCACCGAGTCCAACCTGTTAACCTAACTGCCTGGTCCACCTCTAAACCATGTCCCTAAGCACCACATCCACACGGTTTTTGAATGCTTCCAGGGACTGTGATTGTACCACTTCCCTGGGCAGCCTGTTCCAATAAACAGATAATAATAAATCAGATGCGTAGTAATACGAAAACTCTGCCTGCTGTATGTTTTTGGGGAAGCAGCAGGAAGAAAAAAAAATCTGCTTACATATCTGATGCAGTGAAAAGAGTATTAGAATAAAACCACAAGTAGTATGAGTTGTGATCTAGCTGGTGG
This sequence comes from Theristicus caerulescens, assembly GCA_020745775.1. NCBI lineage: Eukaryota > Metazoa > Chordata > Aves > Pelecaniformes > Threskiornithidae > Theristicus > Theristicus caerulescens. The sequence continues at coordinate 6,048,774 of CM036562.1, forward strand.
CCTCTACTAATTGTGTTTTGCAGCTCATGTCTTGATCTGATGCTTTGTATTGCTACAGGGAAAAGGGTAAATAAAGATCATGCTTTTCATAAATGAATAAGAAATTGCATTAATCCAAGTAAAGCTGAAATCAGAAGCTATGTATCTGATAAAATAAAAAACAATTGCAGCATCTTTGTTACTGCTTTTTAAGAAATTAGATAGGCTATATCAGTTTAGGCTGTGGGCTCGCCTGCTTTCAGTCCTCACTACAGCCTGGGTGTTTCTGTGCTGTCCTGTAGCCTATGCCGGAGCCACACCAAAGAGTTTGTATGGGTCAGAATGGCAGACAGGGCTTGCTCCTCACTTAGCACTTGATCGGGAGCTCTTACAGAAAGAGGAACTGCATGTTTGCAAAAGTTGATAAAACTGTGATTATTATGTGCACTGTGGTGGACATGGCAAATTACAACCACCATCTGATTTGAGGGTTTAATATATGACTTCTTTTTTCAGTTTTTAACTTCTTTGAATGGCAGAAGCAATGGCTAGCTCAAAAAGTATTACCTCCAGTTCATAGAAATATCCTCGTCTTCTCAATCCACAAAACTTACATTGTGGATTTCTTAGTGTGAAAGAAATTTAATTTAAAACTTTCTTTTGACTTCAGCTTTGGAGTAGAACCTGAAATGCTGAAACCCTTATGGATCATGTCAGTTTTATGAAATAAATAAAATGGAAGAACAAACCCTATCCTTCTCACTATTTGTCAGTTAGGTTGAATAAAATAAAATCTTGGGTTGGCTTTACAATTTTCAATGGTGATTTTAGTGAAGCACTTATTCTGAAATTAAAAAAATTACATGCAACAAATCTTTTAAGCAGAGTAAATCACTTTTGCTAAAGCCAGGCTTAAGCTATATAAATTTCCTTGTTCTGGCAAAAAGCATTTTAATCATTGTAAGTAATTAAATGAGAAGAGAAGGACAGAATATGCAGAAGGGTTGGTCTGTTTGTGCAAACCTGAAGCCCTGCATTTTATCAAGATGTCACAGAACAGCTGCGGTTTGATGCGTTGGGTTAGGCATTCACCATGACAGTTCTCAAGCTGATGATAAAGTTTGGATAGTCTTTGCATGTGTAATTGCATAAAATCTCTGTCACACTATATAAGCAAAAATAATGAGCTGATTGCGGAGTGTGTGGGGATACTTGCCACAATTTGCATTTCCAGAGGCTCTCGCTCTTTTTGGCGTTTTTGGACATGCTTGCATGCTGCATGTTGCTACTTTACTTAAGTATATGATTGCATTTTTAAATATTGGGGAGTATTTTTATATTTATATGTAAGGAGGTAAGTGCAATGTGTTTTAAAAAGATCAGTGCTGTTTCTCTTCTAGTTATGAATATACTGAAAATACGTATTTTCATTTTAAGACTCTTTGGAGGATATATTGGTTAGTCATTGAGTCTCTTGAACTGGTTGCAAAATTCAGCTTTGTTTTAAATAGTCATAACTGCTTCATTCACTTCAGAAACAAACCCATTGGGAAAAGGCAACTCAAGTAAGATGAAGCAGTGGAAAAACATATTTTATAACAGTCTGTGAATGCACTGTAATCCATGCTCTGTATCTTCCAAAATAATTGGTCACAATTTGAGTTTTGGGGGTTTTTCCTTTTGCAAATGTATACTTGGACAACTATTCTTTCATAAAATACTGAGCAAAAAAGATTTGAAGATAGCTGTTCTGAAAAGAATTGAAATAGGTTTCTGCATGAGCTGTCAGATTGTCTGGAGAGCCTCGTGCAAGGCAGAGCCGACTGCTAGCTGGAAGGATGCTGGGCAAGGAGAAGGCAGGTCCTGGGCAGCACCCGGTGCCGTGCTCCTGCTCCACTCTCTCTAACACAGAGAGCCGTAACACCGTGTATCTTGCTGCCTGTGGGATCACTCACCACACAAGTAATTTAACATTAGGGTAGGCAAAAAACATTATTACATGGAAGACAAGAGCATACGTTGCAGAGGGGACCTGGAGGAGGGATGCAATGCATATTCATGTCTCTCCTCTGTATTTTCTTTGCAAGTGTTGGGACAGATTCTTTTTACTGTTGACATGAAAGGAGGAGTGATTGAGGAAGAAAGGCAATATGATGGTAGTCAGGAGACCACTGTTTTTCCTGAGACTTACAGGATGACATTTAGCAAGTAATCTTGTCTTTTCCCCTCTAAATGTAAAATGAGAATAACAGTATTTCCATATGGCATAGGGATGCTGTGAGGTTTAAAAACTGAAATGCTAAAATGATAGGGGATAAACAAGGTGGAAGGAGTTAGCACAAAGTACACAAGGCTTCTGTAGTTGAGAAGAGGTGGGATTATGGCCTCATATCTTTCTAAAGTGGCTAGTTTTGGAAAGGGCTGGAAGCTTTCTGAAAGCAAAGTTCAAGTTCTGCAAATATAAGAGCATTGAGTTTGAGCCATATTACTGGAAGCAACAGCTATTTGAGTGGTTTATGAGACTTTTTAATGGAATCTGTGGTGTAATTCCATTTTAAGATAATACTCAGGTAGACCAATGCTTGGATCCTACCACTATAGTGAAGATGATAGAAATAAATAAACAACAACAAAAAAAAAGCTGTGTCCTGATGCCTGGTAGAAAATTAATGGAAAAATAAATAATGCATAACTCTAAACCCATGTTTTATTTTTATTTCTTGCATTACAGGAAATAAGTTAGCAAGAAAAAATAACTTTTTTTTTTTTTTTAAGTGCATCAACAATGCCTGTATATTAAGTCTGGGCAGTTTTCTGCTTTCTTGGTCAGGTCACATATAATAAATAGCAGTCTTCTCCTCGAAGGTTCCTGTGTGAGCCAACACAGGCAGGACGCAGGAACGACCACAAAACCACGAATGAAGAGTAAATTTATTTTCATTACCTCGCAAACCAGGGGATCCCCGAAGCAGCACCCAGGCAGAGGCACAGAGGCGGGAGCGCAGGCACCGCAGAGCTTGGTCCTTGCTAGAGGATCACCGAACCCGCGGTTTTCCACCTGTATTTCAGGGATTCGCACAGGTGTAGTTTACCACTGTGCTTTGATCTTTCCCACAGCAGGGCAGGAATATCAAGCATGTTCGATGGGGTGCCTCTAAGTCTATCACAGGCCTATGTTCCCTAAACACAGATGTTCTACTCGTCCAACACACAAGGCCAAACAACAATTAGTATGATACATGTGGTTTTTGCCACCCCAGCTGAAAGTCACTTGAGCACATTTACAGTCCTCCTCGCCAGTCTTCCATTATTTTCCCACAGTTGCTATTTTGATATTGAAAAGCTGTAATAAATGGATGAAAAAAAGAAAAGGACAGATAGGAGGAAAGGGAGGATGAGGTAATGATTACATGAGTATGCATTTGTTATAGTCAGTTGGCAGTCAGCGTTCATAGATATGAAGGCTTTTATTTGTTTGTTTTGCTCCAACTATAATACGAGGCAAGTGACATAAGTGGGTGCTGTGCAGTGGGTTTGAGTGTTTTGCAGAAGTACGAGCATGCTGGTGACGTGTGATGGTGACAGTGATTCCTCTGCTAGAGGGAGGGAAAAAGATGAATAAAATAGCTTAATGTCCTTTAATATAAGAAGTAATTTATTTTTCTTTCCTTAGCAACCCTAAAAAAAAGGGACTATCTCATCTGGTAAAGTACATGATATGGTTTTGTTTCAGAGAATATCTCGTGTAACAATGAGGTATATATTTGCTAACTGTGCAGGTTATATATTTTATAATTGAAGATATTTTTAAATTTTCCAGTATTCTCTAAGTTGTATTTCTCAAGCTGGATTTAAATTGGACTCCTTATGCAGATTTTAATTATTTTATAAACAAGTTCTGTAATAAAATTTATTTTAGCAAAAAAATTTTTTGGAAAGTGTAATGTCTTTCCCTTTTCCCCTAATAATCTGTGCGATGAAGATAAAGACATTTGTGTCCAATATGAATATATCTGTATATCAGAATGAAATACTCTATGGTCAGTATTACCTTCTGATTAAAATTGAATCTAATAATGCCCTTCGGGGAAAAGAAACAGATTGATTTATAGCACTAGGTCATGCCGTGTACTGCATATTCATACTGTCTAGACCATATATTGCTTATAGCAACTATAGTGGGCTCAAAATTAAATTATCCTACAAAATCATGACCTGCATTTTACCTGCAAGAAACTACAGCGTGCTCCAAATCCTGTGAACCAGGGCTGTCTGAGAAATGTCACATTCTACAAAAAATGTGCAATATGAGTTTCCTTTGTTTTCTAAGCCTTTCTTTAAGAGCTGATGAAGATGATTTACTTCTACATTATCCCCCCAAAAGCCTTCCTTAAAGCACCATTGCCTACCTCTTGTATTAAACTGTTCAAACTTTCTCTGAAAGTCATTTTCCTTAAATACTTTGTATTGCAAAAGTAACTCCATATTTTATTGACGTATCTTTAAAATTGTAATAATCTACTGCTTCGCCTCTTTATGGGAAAATGTTTAAGTGACCTTATTTTTGTGTGACGATGGTTTATGAAGTTCGTAATATGTGCGGCAGGCAGTCCTGGGAAGGTGGAAGGTTGTAGACTTTTGCCTTTGATGGAAGGTGGTTAAACGAGGCAAGTGATACAGCCTAATGTCGCCACGTCGTTTTCCCCGCAGCAGTTCTCTTAGTCCACATGCTTGATGGGATGCCTATTGCGGCTGAATTATGCTTTAATTTTAACAGTGGATGACTTAACTGCTTTGAAGTAAATAACTGGGTTTGATTTACAGTCTCAGCAGATTTATAAGAAGCTTTTGAATGTGCAGTTAAAAAAAAAAGAGACTGTTATAGCTGTGTACCTCTATAAATCTGTCTTTATTGTTCAGCATGTATGCAGGCTACTGGGACCCCATTACAAGTTTACAATCACTGGGCAATGTGTTTGAAACTCAGTAATGCAGAAATTAGAAACGTTATGGTTTTTGACTATTCTTACTTTTTTCTGACATGAGATTGATGTCAGAAAATTGACTCCTTATAAAAATCATAATACTCAGGCTTAAAAGATAGGGCCATTCATAAGGCACTTGTTTCATTGTTTCACACTTTTTCCTTGCTCGTTTTATCTGTTGGCATCACAGCCAACTCTATGACACAAGACCCAGTAATGGAAAATTTCGCTCATTTTACTCATTCCAGAAACTTGATGCATTGTGTGGTAGAATCATGCTATAACATGAGTAAAAGAAGAAATATGCTAAAAAATTTAGGAGCAGATTTTGCTACCCTGCTTTAAAATTCCTGGCAAAGGCACAGACCCAAGCATACCTGGGGTCCACCATCATCACATTTCCTCTGAATGCTCTGTAAACAGAGGGATTTGTTAGAAGAGGAAGATGTGATTTTTTGTTGTTATTGTTCTGTAGATCCCTGGGTTCCCAATGGGAGGAAGAAGTTTATCGTTAAACCTGCATTTCTCTCTCAGTACCTACTCAATGTGCAACCTCATCTAATGTAATATAGCATGTCTGTCTTAATAACACTCCGTTGCCTGACTTCCATCTGTAGTAACGTGCCTCATAGCAGCCTAAGAAACTAAGCCATAAAAAACCTGAAAATGTCTAGCTTCTGTAGAAATAGAAGTGTACAACAGGACTATTGCAAAGCAAGATGTAGGTAGAACAGGGCCACCGGGTGGGCTAAGATTGTATTTTAAGCGGAGAAGAAAATGTACATAGCTATCTGCTGGATTGCTTTAGAGGCCCCAAAACTGGCTTGTATGACCGTATCTTATCATCAGTTATCATATATTAATTCATAAATGTGAGGACTGACAGGGATCTTGTAGGCCAGACTGTGTCATGGTCTTCATGGAGGCCTTTGAAATGTATGGAACCACTAATTTTAGAAACTCCTAAATCATATGACGTTTCAGGCTTTGGATCTTCTCTTCTTGATAAGTAGGCTGCATCCAATAGAAGGATAAAAGTCAGATTTTAAACAGAAAGAGAAATTCCCATACAGACTAAGCGCCTAAACGTGTCTGTACCTAGTTGGAAGCTGAACGCTTGAATCTCTGAGTGACTGGATGGACTATGTCTCTGAGAAACCAGGTGTCTTCGTGAGCTATCAGGATGCTTTCATTAAGTATTCATAATATTTAGATTAGGCTCATATTTTTGAAAACTCTTCAGCTTGGGGAAACTGCTGTTGTCTAAATGTTCACATTTATAAGTTTTTAAAGCAGCATCTTCTAATATCCTGTAGGGTTGGAAGAATACCAACTGTATTTTCGACAGTAACCCAATTTATTGAAATTTAAATTATGTTACTCAGCAAACAAGAGGAAAATCTTTCTTTTCTTTTGAGGAATTTGAAGTCTGGATGCTTTAAAGTGCTTATTTAAATTTAGTATGTTTTAAGTTTTGCATTATAGTCTTTACAAACAGTATCTGAGAAGGCTGATTTCAATTCAAAGGAATGAGATATTTGAGGATGAGTCATTTGGAAGAGATAGATGGATATTTTTCATTTGATTTTTCATCTTTAAACATATACGATAATCACTCAGGACATGACTGTTAGAAGTTTAGACACCCACGTGTCTAACTTATTGAATGATGACATTTTTAATAAAAATCACATTTTGTAAATGGCATTGCAGACATAATTATGGCAAATTGCTGTCAGTAGAAGGGGCACGGAAAAATCTATGCCAGCTTAACTTTCCCAAGCCACAGTGTCAGTATCAGGTTGTCTGGGCTGCTAATTAGGAACATTATTCTCAGAAGAGAGGCACAACAAAAGCAGTGCTTCTGCAAGATTTCACAGCCTGTCATTTAAGCGTGTTTTAACTACTATTTACCTGGTCTCACCACTACTGGCTATTTTAGAAAAAGAAAGGCTTGCTACTGTTTGTCCTGTTATTCAAAACTTGTCGTTTTGCTGAGGTGGAGGCAAAAAGTCTATTGCCAAGCCCCTTGCTCTTCTTCTTTGGAAGAAAATTTGTTGGTTCCTTTGCAAATGCACAATTTTATCTCTTTTTTTCTAAATAGTAAATTAAACTAAACAGGTCTGTCCACGACTGGCACTTTTATCATTTACCTACAATTCACAAAGCCTCACCTGCTAAAATCTCAGCTTTCAGTCAAAAAATTAAAGCAGCTTTCTGAGTCGTGGAGAAGTAAAATGCTTATATGTGGAAAAAATACACCCTGAAGATTGAGAAAACATAGGGAAAAATGTCTCAGATATGTTGTCCTGGTTTTAGTTATTTTTTATGTTATCTCATTTTTCATGGTTTTGGCTTCCAGATTAATCTTTTTTTTTACCTTTGTCTCTGTCTCACTGCTTTTGACTCAGCAGCAAGCAGGAGATGCTTCCTTAGTCAAATTACAGCGAAGCAAACTCTTATTTACTCCAGGCTGGTTTATGAAGGCGAGCCCTGGAGGCAAACAGGTACTGACATAACAGGTTGTAGAGTAAGCGGGTGTGAACATGCCTAGGAGATCACCAGATTTGTTGTCCCGGCCTTTGGGGAAAGAGGGACCAGAAGGTGACTCTTCCTGGCACGAGGCACTTGAGCAGTACCACCCTTGCACTCCTGTATTGCACTACTGTTAGGGACTACATTGACATCTTCCATGTGTTGGGATGCTCATTACAGAAATGTTAAGCTCCTGAAAGTTTTATTACAGCGATCCTCTCTTGCTTCTCTGAAGCGTTTATTCCCCTAGCATATGGCCAACCATCCAAACAACTGTTGCACAACCCTCAGAACTACCCTGCTTGTATAATAAAATAAATTAAACAAGCGACTCTTAGTAGACCTGACTACCTGTGACAACGCTCAGCTGCTCTCTGCAAAGTGGAAAGATTTCTAAAAAATAAACGCTTGATGTTTTGGTGCCGTAGGAGTAGCAAACACTTTCCTCCCCGCAACCGTGGTTTCGAGGCTGCAATCATGGGGAGCCAGGGTACCTGCCCACCCGTGCTCTTTTATTGAAGATACAACCACCACTTTTTAAACCACTTCCCCTTCTCTCATATTCCCCAAGCAAGCCAGGATACTTTCTGTGTGGAAGTCTGGATGTTATATTCATTCAGAAGAGATGCATATGGGTTATGGAAGAAAAATTAGCACCCTTTTTTTTAAGCTTTTTGGGTAAATCAAAATAATGCTTCCTTTAAGATTAACTGTTGCAAAAGAAAAAAAAAATTGTGACAAAAATAAAGATTATTTTTAAGCATTTTCAAATATATACATTAATTTTGGGAAAATGCAAGCAAGAAATCAATACTGAATTGAGATATATAGATATATATATATATATATAAGAAAAAAAAAGGTCCAAAACCATCCCCAAAGAGAAAGAATGAATCATGGTTCTAATTTCCCACAGTAACTGTCAATGAAATTATTGCACCTTCAGTCTTGAGTAGATTTCCAAGTTCCTTTAGGCAGCCCTCATTGCAGTCGTGTTCAGAGCAAGGAAAATTTTAAGTATATAAGGCAGTAGAAGCTAAGTTCTTTCCCTTAAAACAGAGAGGGGTTGTCTATCTTGAATACAATGTATTCAACTTGTGTGATAACTGGAGAGCCATTCAAAGCAGCTTAATGCATAGCTGCTAGCAAAACCATAGAGATTAAAAGTTTGATTCATAAAAACTGTTACCTGCTAGCTAAGTGGATTTTTCATGTAGAATATAATTTTATGGGGGAGTGGACTTGGACAATTCTTTATAAACTTCTCTTGTGAGAAATTGTGTCCAATTCACTGCAAAGAGCATGGTACAAAAAAGACAAAACCCAAACCAGATCAATGGTATCTACAATACACAACGTGTTTATAACTGTTAAATGCAAATGCTACTGTGTGTTGCATGTCCAGGTTAATTACTAGGTTACAGTGATGTATTGCCCCAGAAGGTCTGTTTTTGAGAGAAGTGTTCTTTGCATAGTGGGAGGTCTTTCCTCCATTCCATGCAGTAGACTTCCGAAGAAAAATGTGAATTAAGCTGCCTCTTCTTCTGCAAAATCTGTGATTAAGTCTTTAAGCATAGCATGCTTTGTAATGAACGGCTTTACAAGGAATGCAGTTGTAATGAGCCTAAGTCTCTCGAATAGCCTGGGCTGCTGGTACCTCCGTGCCCTTCCCAAAGACAGCCTGCTGGGGAAGGGAAATCAGGTAAATTGGTGTTAACAGCTACCAATGGGTTTTGAAGCCTTTGACACAAAGGTTATGGTGTGAAATTGCTTCTGGATGTCTCACTTTTCCCGGATTGCTGAGCAACCCCAGTTTTAACTATTCGATGCAAATGGTTATCCCTAATATGACCTTCAATTAATTATCCTTGTTTTCCATATAAAAAACCCATTTAGTGCCATTTCTTGTGATGTGTTAATGAATAACTAAGGAAAAAATACAACCAACATTTTATAAATGTGATTATTGTTATGTTAACAGACCTAATAATCTGTGTGTGACATGCCTTTCAGGTATATATCACATTTATATAAAAATAGGTACTTTTCCCATACGTTAAGAAGAAAATAGTACCCTCCTCCATCGGACTGTTACTTAAGCTTGTTCCTTTTCATCCCCTTCCCAGTGTATAGCAATCTTCCAGAGCTCTCATTGCAGGAATTTAATTACTAGTTTTATTTCTACAAATATTTAAAATGGAATCTCTTTTGTAACTTTCATTCTTTATAAATATTGTTTTCAGAATTGCTTCTATTACATGGAAGCCTATGTTCAATTTTCAAAAGTCTCATTGAATCGGTGAGCCATAAACCTTTAATTCCATTAATCCAACTTCTGAAAAAGGAAAGCAGACACATCGAAAATGCTTAAACTATTGCCGATTTCCAGAGGGACAGAGTTTTTCTGATATTTTTAAAAGCATGTCCTATATTTTGTTTGGACAAGGAAAAAAAATCCTTTTCTCCCTATTGTCTAAAATGTATTAGTGCTCGCATATGCCTCATAGTGCACCTGACATTGGCCTCCTCTGGAGGTTGGATACTGCACTAAATGGAGCATTTCTTTATTCTGGCTCAGCATATCTTTGTAATAGGAGCTATCAGAAGGGAAGAGATGTAATATTCACTTTGAATTAAAAGGAAAATGAATAGCAGAAGGGGAGAAATCTGAGACAGAAGAGACAGCACTGAACTGTGTAATGGGATGGCTGAGATGGAATACAGCTGGAAGCTATTCCTGATATTTTATTGAGTATATCTTGTTTATGTTACCTGCACTTTGAAGGACAACACATGAGTCTCCATGTCTCTGTTAAGTATTTAGCAAATGCATGACTCGTAAGCCCTCAGTTATTGTCAAAAACTTAATGACTACAATTTCTTTCTGAATCAAGTTTACTTTATACTCTCCAAGGCAGCATGTATGTGATGGTAGCAACAGGTTCTTGTTGGAGTGGGGAAAAAACCCTAAAAATTCAACTTGTGAAGGATGATAAGAATAGAGAAAACTGAAAGTAACAAAAAAAAAAAGCTACTATGTGAAATGATATTTTATTACATCTGGCTTTTGTCATCATGAAAGAATTGCAACTTGTGTTAGCAGTTTTTTGAAACCATTGTGATATAATGAATATACATCTTTTAAATAAAAAGTCATTAATATTTAAAATTGAAAGTATCTAACAGGAAATATTGTTACTGAGTTATTCACTTAAGAATAACTAATTCAATCTTACAGGGTGTTATGAATACAGTACTGTCAATGAGAATAGGAAATCAGGAAATCTTAGTTAAAGTTATGTTCTTTGTGCTTCTTTATACTTTTGCTCACTGTAACAGTCAGACTATGTATGGACAGGTAGACTGACTTATAATAAAAAGGCAGGATTTAGAAGACATTTACAAAATGTGGTTCCAGGATCCCACAAGAAAAAGAACTGTTTTAAAACATTTGTGTTAGGTGGCTGTGAAGCCACCCCAGTGTCCCGAGAAGGACAACTCCCGGTGTCATTGTTAAGGAACTTCTCTATATAAGTGCCACGCAGTTACTTTGCTGCTGCTTATTGAGGCAGTTGAATCAGAAATCTGGCAGCATCCGTATTTCTCAGAACTATTAAAAAAAAAAAGTAATTTAAATGAAAATGAATGCATGCACACACATATCTGCTATTATATACAGGGGTTTTAGACATGCATATCTATACATTGTTTCTTTTGAATTTCTGTGAAGTGTTTGTTATCTGGTTTTAGTCACCTTTAAACATAACTAATAAACTTTTAGAAGCTTTATCAGTGTAGCATCCCCAACAGACATCCTAGAACACTAACTTCAGAACTCGAGTGGCTTCAGAAGCTGCCTTCCCACTGCGATCTGCTACCGTCAGCGTTTCGGACCCCTGTTTCACAGATGCGCCGTCATTCAGTGATGTTGCTTCTGAATATACCATAAAAAAATTCACAACGACAAAATTTAAAATATTTAAGAGAACTATAAACAAATGTGTATCTTTCATGCCCTTGAAGCTGCAGTCAGACTTTTGTACTTAAAAAGGAAAAATTCCCTCCAACTAATATTTGTGTTTTGAGAACTGGATTCCTTATTATATACCCTGTAATACGTGTAAAACCAGCTTGAGCTCTTTAACTGAGTAGAGCATCTGCTTGGTGAAGCAGCTAGCAGTTCAGTTATTTGTATTACAGTTGCACTTCTGAGCTTTTTTTCCTTTTTTTTTTTTTGGCAGATGTACAGCAAATAGCAATCGACTGGATCACTGGAAATTTTTACTTTGTGGATCATGTCAGTGACAGGATCTTCGTCTGCAACCAGAACGGATCAGTGTGCATTACCCTCATCGAACTGGATCTTAATAACCCTAAGGCCGTAGCTGTTGATCCAACATCAGGGTAAGACGATTTATCTGCATTAGGATTTATTCTATATGATGTGTGCTTGTCTGTGACTGCCTGTAGTATATCTGTTTCATTCAGGTGGTTTAAAAACTATTTTTTCATTGCTGTACTGAGTTGCTTGCATAGTTGCTATAACAAAACACTAACATGTAATGAACTTGTAGCAAGTAGTTAACTACGTTAATTGTAACGTGTGCCTTGTAACTTCTCAAAATAGAATCGAAAGTGAAAAAACAATTTTATCCCTACTTGTCATAAGATTTTCTTTTGCCTCTATTTTTCTGTAAATTGTGTTTCTAACTAGAGGATGTGGAAAAGGAACTTTTGAGGGTTTTTATACTGTGTCCTCTCAGTTTCAGGAATATTGGAAATGGCTTTAACAAGTTTAATTACATAAAAAAGTGGAAGAATTTTTACTCTGCTTTGGAGGGTCAGCTATAATGGTAAAATTACATTGTATTTGCTTTTTCTGTTCCATAGGCACATTCAGCGTCACTTGGGAATAAAGCCTTGCTTAAAATACAGGGTACTAAAAGTCTTCCATTCTGTAACAGCCACCAGCTGGGAAAAGTTTTCAAGCAAGTGATGAAGTAAAAGCATAACTAAATAGGAATAGAATCAAGTTAATTTAAAAACTAAATTTTGGGGAGGATTTTAGAACAGGGTTTTTATCTTGGTTATATTAGTCTGTAAGTAGTTTAGACTGAAATGCCTGGTGGAATATGTCCTAAACTGCCATAAGCCCCTTCTCAATAAATACAAAAATATTTACTGTAGAACAGCTTGTCATCCATATGTGGACTTTTGTCACTCTTTATTTAAAGCCTGATGGAATATTAAGATGCATTATCACAATGACTTTAATTCTGACAAGAACAGCTTGCATGTAAAGTTTACAAAGAAGTTTTATAATGTAATTCTTGAATATGGCTGTATTTCTATCTGCAGCAGATGGTAAGCTTGACTTGATCTGACTGCAGAGTTGTTTTAAAAGAAAAATAAAAATTCATGTATAAATTGTTTTTTTGCAAGTTCTGATCTGAAAGAACTTGAAGCTTTCAAATTTGCCAACAGCCGCCTTTTTTCTATATGTTTGCTTGTATATTCTTTGCTGGGTTTGCCAGATGAATCCAAAGCTTGTCATTAGCTAATCTTACCTGTCAGGGATGTGAGAGTTGTATTCAACCCTTTGATTCTGTGAGGAGGGGTGGAACAGAAAGAGAGAGACTGTTTTTCCTTAGTTTGTTATCTACTAGCCACAAACAATTCTTATTCAGCTAGTCACCTTTTTCAGTGCCATGTATGAGAGTAATAGTGTCTATTTTAGTGTAGATGTAGGTGCTGGCCTGTAGGAGAGACCAGAATTGATTATGATATTTCACAGTGTGATTCTTCATATAGCAATACCAATTTATTTCATGATGGAAACACTGGGTGGAAAATTTTCTCAGAATACGTTTTGCATTTCAGCAGTTATTTACTGGTTTTATTGGCAGTTTTATGAATTATCTGACATATGTTGTTATGTTAATCGGATATCTAACATACATTTTAACTGATAAGCCCCGACGTATATTAGTTCTGCTTGTTTGTGACTGGATTTTGGTACAGAATGCAAACAGATAATCAAAAAGCATTCTGGCTACTTAAAAATGTTTTGTTCCTCTTTTTTTTTTTGTCTTTTTTGCTTTCTTTTTACTCTTTCATGCTGATAGTAGTTAAGACGTCTCTGTGTCAAAGCATTAGCATGATATTGCTGTCTAGGCTGATTTTATTTTATTTAAAGAATCACAAAAACATCCATAATAAAAAAAAGTTGCAAGTTGAGCACTGAATGACTGAGTTGCATAAAAGTGTGTGTGCAATAGCTTCTTAAGGCAGTTATGTTTATACACTGTAAGCATATGATTATAAATCACATTTGTTTTGTTTTGTTTTTTATAAACTTCCTGTAGTAGTACCAGGTCAAACCCTGCTATTCTTACATGTTCACATCTGTGCATTATGCATTTAGTTGTTTCGTGAACCAGAAATCCTGCATTTATCTATAGAACAACTAAAGCACTGGTGGAAAATTTCTTAATTCCGAATGGTTCCCCTTGTTGCACTCAAGAATATATTTTGAGTGTGGTTAATATTACATCTCTGTGCCGTGAGTTTTGTTAGCTGTTTAGTGGTGATGGCTTTATATATACTTCTGTAACCTTACACTGGAACTTGAGCTGCTAAGCTTCCTTCATGTCGTACAATGAATGAAAGAACTTATTTTTCTAAAACTGAACTTTAAATTGAGAGAAGAAAGATTCTGCTATTCAAAAACCTCTTGAACAAGCACATTTGTTGTATTTCTAATCTAAGCATATCACTTTGGTTTAGGTTTTCAGCACTTTTGTTCATCTCAATTGTGCTTCATTTTTTGGTTATTCCAGACCATGCCTAATGAAAGCCCACTTAAAAAATTCAGGAAAAAAATCAACCCCACTTCGCCCCAAACAACTAACTAATAATTTACCTAGTTAGAGGTTTTGCAGTACTAATACTCATCTGCTACATCAACTAATTTTCAGTTAAGAGTAGCACAGTGTAAGTATGGGACCTGTGTTAGGGAGACCAGAGGGAACGGCTGTGTCTCTGCTGATCGCTGTGAGTACTTCAGAGTCCAGACTTGTCAGTGAAGCATCTATTGAAGAAAAAGCTAGAACAATGCTAGTAGGAAATAAAGTGGCAATCAGAAACAGAGAAGGAGAAAAAAATGTTTTGCAGGAATATATTATCTATCAGATGTCTTTGAAGTAAGATGTTTGGCTCCTTATGTCTGCAGTTCATAGTTTTGATAAATTTTAATATGGGACTTCTTTTCTTCGGTGGTCAAGAAACAGAAGCTATTACTCCTGCTGGTCCTTGAAACTGGTGTAAAATTGATGATGGTGCTGAGGACTATCACATGAAACAAATATGAGCTGAGTTAGAATGATTTTATCTCCAGCTAAGGTCTTCAGTGTGGGTCTGCTGTACTCGTGGGGAATGACTTTTTAAAAGATTCCAGCTAGCTTGGCAATCAGCTTGCATATTCATAAGGCTTTGATCACTGTACATATATGATAGGGAAGGTGATACATTTAAAACTCACAAGAGGATAGATCAGATTTAGATTCTCTCCCAGCTCTGCCGCCAACCAGCTAAGTGTCTCTAGACAAAGCATTTTATATATATTTTTTTATGTCTCAGTATGTCCTTGTATTTAATAGGGAGCATAAAATGCATGTTGTGTAAGTTATCTGATATTTGGATGCATTCAGGAACATTAGGAATTAATATTGTAGAATGCACTGCTAACTGTGTACATCTACATATTTATACTGTAAATATGTATACTTAATTACCTCCAGTGTTCAAGGTGAATTGTTGCCTTCCACTGCACCGCAATGGCAGCGGAGAATGAATAGCAACATTTTACAAAGGAAAAATGCATTGGAGTAGGAACATACTGCAGTTCCCTCCCAACATGAGCACTTGAAATGTTCAGTCCCGATCACACTGCTTAGACATCTACCATACATGGAGTAATATAAATATCAGGGTGTCTTAATTTCTCTTCAGACCCATTTTCATAGAATCATAGAATCATAGAATTGTTAAGGTTGGAAAAGACCCTTAAGATCATCAAGTCCAACCATTAACCTAGCACTGCCAAGTCCACCACTAAACCATGTCCTCAAGCACCACATCTACCCGTCTTTTAAATACCTCCAGGGATGGGGACTCAACCACTTCCCTGGGCAGCCTGTTCCAGTGCCTGACTACTCTTTCAGTAAAGAAGTTTTTCCTAATATCCAACCTAAACTTTCCCTGGCGCAGCTTGAGGCCATTTCCTCTCGTCCTATCACTTGTTACTGGGGTGAAGAGACCGACCCCCACCTCGCTACAGCCTCCTTTCAGGTAGTTGTAGGGAGCGATAAGGTCTCCCCTCAGCCTCCTCTTCTCCAAACTAAACAACCCCAGCTCCCTCAGCCGCTCCTCATAAGACTTGTGCTCCAGACCCTTCACCAACCTTGTTGCCCTTCTTTGGACACGCGCCAGTACCTCCATGTCCTTCTTGAATTGAGGGGCCCAAAACTGGACACAGTATTCGAGGTGTGGCCTCACCAGTGCCGAGTACAGGGGCACTATCACCTCCCTGAAACTCCCTTCGAGTTTCTTTGGGAATGCCAGGAAACGGGGAAAGGCAGGAATAGCAGATAGGGCTGTTGGCTCAGGGCTACTCCTGTTTCCAGTAATGTGTGACTTGTGATGATGGCTCTGATGCTGCTTGGGATGCTGATTGTAATTTTCTACTATATTTCATAGGCTTATGGAAAAAGATTAATTTTACGGAGAATGTTTGAAATGCGGAGGGTATTGATCTAGCACCCACTTAAAAAACTCTTCCCAACATAAGGAGATGTGGAGGGTGAGATTACAAAGAGGATGTGCAGAGCAAAGCTGGCGTGTGGGCGGGTGCGCGGAGTAGAGCATAGAGAAGTACTGGGAGTGAGGACATGGGTCAGACACCTCCTACATGAATCACTCTCAAGGCAAGGCCTACTGGAGCGGGAGAGGAGGAGGAGGGAGAGAAGAACTGGAGAGGATGCCCAATTAGAGGCTGAAGTCATTGAAACTGGTAACTACCATTTAAAAGTTGTATTAGTAACAATGGGGAGAAAAGACTTACTGCTAAAGAGATTTGTAAAAGGAGCAAGCTCACACTTTAATACTGCAACAGTGTGTGTCATGTAAATATTTGAATAAATCTTTTAATCGGCTTTTCCTTCTGCTATGTTGTAGAAATAAAAAAAAACCCAAAAGCTCTGCTTATTTCTTTCACACAACATTTGTAAATACAAGAATAGATTGTGATATGATGATGTTAGAAGAGCAACTTCTATTAATGTGTTATGGTGTTATGTACCATTTCTTGGTAATGTTAATAAGTCAGGAAAAAAAAAAAAAAACAACTGCACAACAGGAAAAAAAATTGTCCTGTTGCATTTTAAGTCTGTAATAGCAATCAGTTGATACCTTTCTGATCCACAAAGGTGAACCAGGGAACCAAGGGAAGAATTAATAGCTTAATTTTCCCCTTCCTCATCTCGGAAATTTGTTCTGAGGTAAAAATATAAAAATATTATTCCATTAACTTCCTCTTTGATTCTAAGGATTCTAAGCCCAGATTTTTCTGTGGCTAAAATCAAAGCCACAGTATGAAAATAATAACAATAATTAAAAATACATAATGATAGTTTTGAAACACAGTAAGGAAATTTGCCTCAGTCTAAAATTTCAGAAAAGAGGAGAAAGCAAGGGGTAAGATGACATTTTTAAATGCAGCCTTCCGTATAAGGACAGAGTTGAGCAGCATCTTTAAAATATCGTATTTGAGATAATATCTAGAAAAATCATAAGAAACAGTTGTTTCTGCCTTTTAAAGTTTTTCTTTTTACTTGTAAATTTATTCTTCTTCTGAAATAATTCTGGTAGGCGTAGGCGTAAGAGGAGGAAATTGGAGGTCGGTCATGTGAACCCTGTTATCATCCAGAGCGATTAGCGGCTGTTGCATATATTCTTACTCGGGCTGTGTGTGATTGGCCTCCTGGGAGGTTTGCGTTTATTGGACAGACTGAAATCTAATGTAAGGTCCAGTGAGCAGTTCACACTAAAAAGCCAAGAGAATGGGAAAGGTTTTACACATCATTGAATCAAAAGTTTTCTTTACTAGAGAGCTAAGCACAGGAGATGCTCAGCTGGGTATGGAAAAGCCATGCCAGAGGATGGAAAACAACCCTTAAGAGGTCAAAGAGATTTTCTTTTCTTTTACTTTTTTGTTTCCCTGGGAAGATATAAATAGAAGCATTTTGGGCTGACAATTCAATCTGTTTGGCAGCATGGGAAGACTTGTAAGCCAGTAAGAGTTATCCTACTTGGTGGGATTTTAGGAAAAAGCTAAGAGGAACTTTTGCATGGGTAAAGTCATTGATGGAGCATCTGACTAGACAGAGCCTGAGGCCAAATCTGAAATCCTGTATTACAAAGCCTGCAATAGCCAGAAGAGAGCAAGTCAGCTGATGAGGAGGTGAAGAGAGACATTTCTGAATCAAATTTACTGAAAGTAATTTCATTTTTCTTCTTTTCTGTACCTATATCTTTCAAAAAAGCCAAATCAAAAATGCACTATCTTTTAGAAGTGATGAATGGAGTTTGCATTTTCCTTTTATTTGCTTTGAGTTAAGCATAATATAAGGTAAATATATTTACCTTATAAACACACCTACAGAGTAAAGCGGAGGAGAGCCGGCACCCAGGGTGCTGGGTGGCACTGCCGGCACTTTGGCGTGTAGCAACCCACTGGGCTGTGCTCTTCAAGATTTTGGACCTTAGTGAGAGTATTAAAAGTATCTATTTTAAACCCCTACTTTTTTCTTTTTTGTTGTTTCCTTTTTTTAATTAGAAATGATTTTATTTGAATTGTTTCTCCCATTTAGCCTGACTAGTGAAGAGGGGTCCCTGTGTCCGGGCTGCAGAGGGCCGTGGCCTTTTACTTCTTGCCTGCTCTTAGACAGTAGCTGAAGACGGCGTGATGCCCGAGGGGTTGCTCGGGTAGGCAGAGAGAAAGAAGAAAGTCTTCAGCCTGACTTGGCAGAATGCCCTGACAGTGTAATAAATGGCAATTGGATTTTGAGTGATTTCTCAGATAAGGAAAAGGGAGAGAAAGTCGAGGAATTTGTTGTCAATGAGGAGATCAAGTTTCTTACAGGGGAGGAAGAGAGCAGAAATTCAAAAAGCAGGGGAGGTCAAACCAGTATATATTTTTCTTTATTTGCTTGATGGTTATTTAGACAGCAGAGTCTTTCAGGATAAAAATAAAACATCTACACTTACTGTCTGCTGCCTTTTTTATTCTCTTTTTACTCTCTTGTCTCTGAGCTTTTATAGCAGTCACAAGGCTTGGGAGAGATCTCTGAGTCTTAAAACTCTTTTTTTTCTCCCTCTTAGATTAGTCACCATTTTCTGCTGATCAAAGAGGAGTGTTATAATCATTAAACCTCACTTTTAAACAGCAAAATCATTAGTATTTTAATAACATGCCATTATTAAAGGAGCTCAGTTCCTTTTCTTGTCACAAAGCAGTTTCAAAGAGCTGTAAGATACATATAAGACACACTAACTTCTGGAAAGTTTTAAAGGTGACCTGAAAAAGAATCCTCTTCATAAAAAAAAAAAAACACCAACCCCCCCCCCCCCAAAAACTTTATAATAACTAATGATATCATGAAAATTTCCATTAAGAATTCAGATTTTTTTACTCATCCGCCCCCTCCACAACCGCTTGCAGGCTGTGAACAGTTGGAAATGGTATGATAGTGGAGCCAAAACAACTGAGAGGAGAAAAGATACTTAATCAGACCAAAAAAATCTTTGAAAATTGTGTTTACCTTTGTTGCCATCTATTTAGCTCAAATGCCTGCTAAACATTCAGGAAAAAAGATTTTTTTTTTGTCTCATCTCAGGTTTTCAGAAAACTGCTTCCAGTTCTGTGCTATTCCATCTTTTAATTTTAATTGTCGCTAACTAAACTGAGGCATAAAACTCTGTCACCTTTGCATTTCCCTCCGGACCTGATCTCCTTTGAAACTTTGTTTCTCGTGCAGCGGTAGAGATCTGCTCACCAGGAACCCTTGCTGCTGCTGCTGCACTTAATAACAAAAAGGCACTAGGGGTAGCTTCACCTGCTGTCTTTCCCAAAATAACATAATATGACTTGGCATGCATATGCAAACAGACAATAGAAGAAATAATGAGTTTTCTTCAATAAATTAAAAAAAAAATTGGATTTATAAAGGTAGAAAGATACAAGCTTGTATGAAAAAGTCAGCTAATACAGCTGAAAAGCGTTCACAGTCACCGACAAAACTGAAGGAATCAAAATACCAAGCACATTACATAACTACATTAAAAGGGAACTCATTAACAACATCAGGTTATAGACTTTGATCAAAGTGACTGACTACTATAATCAAGACAATAAAAACAGAATAAGCTTGAACAAGTTTGGTACATGCATGTTTTCAAATAATGATGTGAGTGCATTTGCTATTGTGCATACTTTTTTATTAGTCAAATATTATTGAAATTAATAATTGATGACTACAACTAATGTCTAATCTTTTGCATATATTTGAAGATGTACTGTACTGGGTACCCAAAACAAGTGTATTAAAAGAAAAAAACAGGTACTAATAGCAATGATAATCTGTGAGTGATAAAGAATATATTTTTCCAGTGATCATAAAACTGTGTGAAAGAGTTGGCAAAGTGAACACTGGCAGTGTTATTAGAATAGCTTACTGATGTTCTGAGCGATGGTATCGTCTAATAATCAGTATTAATGTCCGGAGAATAAAAAGCTGACTAGTTTAACACTAATGAAACATCCATTGCAGCATGAACCTAAGTAAGCTTGTTTCTTATGCAGCACGTGCCTGGTAATGGATTTTGTAGCTACTAGTTGTTGCTACTAGTAGGAACAATATTTGAGTAGTGTCAATAATTATAGAAAAAATTCAGTGGGGATACAAAACATTGATGAAATCACAAAATAGCTGTAGTTGTAAAAAAATTGCAAAAAAATAAAATAGCTTATAAGTCAGTAAGACTTTTTTCACTTGTCCAAAGCTGCCTTTCAGCTAGTTGGTCCAGAGGACTTCGAATGCAGCGTCACACCTCCCTCACTTGGGTGAGGTTCTCCTGAACCCACCTGAAGAACTCAGCTGTCATCTGACTACAGCATCTTCATTACCCAAACCTGCTTTTCTATGGGGTGTCCCTGCAGCTTTTGGTTACTAACCATTTGAACCATCCTAACAAACCAAGCTGAACACACGAACAGCAACCACACTAATAAAACTCCATGAGTTTGATTGCTTGGGGCAATTCACAGCTGATGCAACACGTCCTCTCACTTTTGTTTTAAACTGTCTCTGTGTAATTAGTGTAGTTACTCTTATGCCTGTCCTCAGATTCCTGTCCTTCAGTCCTTAGCTAATTAAGCTTCTGATCAACATGCTCATCTTTTACTGAAACTACTATGAATCTATGAATTAGAATTTGTTATTTGTGAAGGAGATGGAAAATGGGCATGTTATTCTGCCTAGTATGGAAATCTTGAAGTACTTTTTTTTTTTTTTTAATAACTGAAATGTCCAGGCAAAAGCTACATAATTTAAATCACCCTATCAATGATTTTCTTCAAGATGAAAGCAATTAAGCTAGAGAGAATTGAGGCCACTTTGTTTCTGAACGAGAATATAAATGGGAGTTTAAGGCTCTATAATGCATGTACATTATGTTCATGTCCATCTGAATTCTCCTTTTTTTTTTTTTTATTACCTGATTGTCTTATTATCTTATTAGCTTCTGTAAGGTCATTTATGTTGAAGACAGGTTCTGATATGAATTAGAGCACTGTATGAGTGGAAGCACAGAAAAATATCTTAAAAAATAACTGTTTAGGACCTGTCTTTTTTTAAGTTTTACTTGCATTATCGTGGACAGAGAGAGAGAGAGAGAGAGAGTGTATTTAGAGAGAGAGAGAGACTTTAAAGTTTTTTTCTATAAAATGAACAAAATGACAGTAATCCAAAAAGTTCATATGTTTAATACACATACTATATTATGTTATAAAGTTCCTCAAATCTTTTTGTCTAGTGATGACCACAGATTGCTTGTGTTGTTTTTACACCAGTCTTTGTATTGTAGCAGTACAAAATTGTGTAAACCACAGGTTTTCTACTAAGCTATCGTCATGCCATTCAGTTCCTTCCTCACTGACAATAAATCACCACCTGTATATATGCAAGGCTTGAAGTATAAAAATATTGGCATTACTCTTCTTCTGGATTAACCAGAACCACCCAAACTCACAAATATTATGAAACCCATTCAGTTAATTCATCAGCAGTACGATGATATCATCCTGATAGAAACTGCTGGTCTCTTGGGGCTGCTTACATGGATAGGTAGTTTTGCGTATTGTTTTTTCCAAATTTTTGTTTTCCTGAGGTTTCATGCACATCGGCACCCTCGTTATTATGCTCAGCAGTGTGAACATGGCTTGCTAAAGCTCAGCTGAAATGTGACCCCTTTTGGTGGAAGATATAGAAAAGCCAGAGGAAATCTGGAGGTAATAAGAAGAAATAAAAGATGTAAAAAACTATGGCCTGTGCAAAACTTGCAGGAACTGTGGTAGTCTAATCTAGAAAAGAGAAGGTTGAGAAAATCCATAACTATTTTCTATAAAAGACCATTTAAATAGAAAGGTGGTTTATTATTCTCCTTGTTAAAGAAAGAACAGGGGAAAAAAATTAGCAGAGATTTTCATAGATACAGGAAAAATTTACAAGGCTGAGGAGACGTTAGCATATGACTCATGTAGAAGTTGTAATCTCTGTCATGAGGGACGCTCAGGACTACGTCTGTCTGGCAGGGATATTCTAGCCTTGTGTTACACTTCCTCAGTACGGGAGGCTGGATATGTGTACATGTCTATAAGCTCATAATGTCAAAGAATGGGATACTAGAAGAATAAATGTGAATAAATGTATTTACTAACATTTCAATGTTGGTATTTAAAAAGTACAGCTGAAACATTACCAAAGTAACAATTTGGTTTGTTTCCCCACCAGAAGGGACTGGAGACCTTTTAAGCAAAAAGGGTCAAAAATTAAATTTTAGGGGTTTTTTTCCTTTTCTTTTAGAGGTCGTTAGGATTTACTGCAAATGAAACTGAAAACTGTGTTTTAAAAGGATTTTGATACCAAAATAAAAAATATACAATGGAACATCTGCAAAAGTTCCTGTCCATAAGCTGCATTCTTGCCTTTTAAGAATTGCTTTCATTTCTTTCGTTTTAACAGAGACTGCAATTGAATTGTAAGCTTAAAAGCCATGCTTAGGCTTGCAGCCGTAAAGCAGCGTGAGCAGCTTTCTCTTATTGTGGTTGAGAAGGCTAATTACTGCGTTGGGGAGAAGGTTATGGACGTTGTGGGTGATGAGCAGTTTTTCTTTAAAGATGAGTGTTTCCAAGTTATTGACAAAATTGCTCTTTCTCCTGTTTGATCAGTTATGTAGCTGTTAAATACGTTGTCTAAAGTTATCTACCACAATACACAGCTATGTCAGCCTGCGGTGGAAGGAGAATCAATCACTGCTTTACCATATTGAAAACTATAGCAAAATAACTGAAAGTGGGGGAGCACTTGCTTTCTTTAGTTTTCAAAATGAATATGCTCTACTGCTAGAAACTTTTTTTTTTGGCTTTGTTTGCTCATTACCAGTTAGCTTGAGCTAGTTAATTCATTTTCAGAGGTAAGATAACACACACGCACACATACAAACACATGCACACACACAAAAAATGTTGTCCAAGTTTGCAGTTGGCCTCAGGCTCAGTGTTTCTAAGCTACAGAATTTATGAGTTTGGACAGTGTCCAGACTGGCACATGAAAACGTGTTTACCTTGAATCAATTGGTAATTAGCTCATTGAAGATGCAAACCTTTAGCACAGAGAAGTCTGGAAGAAGGCCATCAAGAAAAAAAAGTGGTCTCTCTGACTCTGCTTCAGCTTGATTTAGATAATTTTTATTCATTAGGATTTGACAGCAAATCTACAAATCCCAAATGAAAATGCTCAGGGATTTATATTTAACAGATTTTAAATGAGAACATTATATTAATAGTAGGATATTTGACACTCACTGCCTTTTTTACCTGCTGAAAAATAGACACTTATAATCTTACAGTTTTGTAAGTTTTACAAATGTACACTTTTGCTTATAGACTTCTTCAGACACAAAAATTATACAGCACCACCTCTTGGCTGATCTTATCCAGCAGAATGATAATATATGGTACTTTCTACTGGCACGGCTCATTTGTCTGAGCATAGGGAGAGGAGAATAAGCAAACTGCTTTTCCAACAGGGATTACACTGTATTCAGCAGAAAATCAGACCTCTAACCAAAATATTTAAATTGGAACAGAAATTGGTTGACTACACCCAGCCAAGCTCTTGTTTTTATTCCGGAGTGTTTGACCTGGTTTACAGATGTGAAAGTGTTACATCTTCTGAAAGTTTAAGGATTTTTTGTTTGTTTTTTTTTTATGTATTGGGCTCCCTGTTAAATTACTATTTTGTTATTTGTCATGTAGACAGTTTTCTGAACGTAGCAATATTTTAGTATACCATAATACTTTAGTATATGCAGCTCACATTTCAAAAATTGATATATATTCTAACATTTTCAAAAGTGAAATCTTAACATTGGCACTTAAACGCATGTTTAAACATTCAATGTACTGGCAGCTTTATTTTGAAAGATTTGAATGCCTACAGGTCATACTCAATTCAGTTAACAGCCAGAGTTGTGTAAGTCAGGCTGCTTATATAGTATGTGTGTGTCTGTCTATGATGTACACATAAAACAGGCATGCACAGATGTTCGTTTCTCTTACCACAGCTGGCTTGCACATTGTATGCCGTAGTGACTCTCAGGCTTAATGAAGCTTTCCGCAGTTGTTATCTCCATTTGGTAGGAAGGACATGAATGAGGTAGGGGTAGTATGAAGAGTAAATATTTTTTTTTCCTTGGGGAAGAAAACTGAATTCTACTTAGGATTTTGTCCAAGATTTTAGGAGAGGATTCCCGTCTGTTGCTGGTGAATTATTTTAGCCAAATGTTCTACAAGACACTACTGCTTATGTATTTTGTATTATTTGAATAGCCAGCATGAGCCACCTGTGTCCTTGGTATGCAGAAGTTTTGACTGTGTTCAGCTGTCTGTGATTTGGAATAAGGTTTTGAAAATATAATGTCTCAGTGTCAAAGGCAAAATCAGTCTGTGCAGTATCAAGCTTAACATATTTTAAGTTGAGCAGTCATAATTAGTGGGTAGGTTTGAAATTCTGGGTTTAAGTTCTATGGGAGATTACTTCATTTAAGCTTGGGAGGATTTTGTGAAAGAGAATTCATTAATACATGGGAAGCAGCAGGAGACAGTGGTGCAAACACTGGTAAAGTGCCCATTTGGAAATGAACAGATTTGTATTCAGAGCAGGATTTGAACAAAACGCATTTCTGTCGAAGGGCACGAGGCTGCACATAATGTAAGAAAGCAATAGTCACTCTTCAGGGCATGAGGCAGGGTGTTTTGAAATAATAAGAAGCATGGATGTAATCAAGGAATTTTGATTGGTCATATCATGGGATAATTTAAGCCAACACAGGAATTGTAATACTTGCTAGCATTTGAATGCTTCAATTTGTGCTTGTAGCATTTTTGATGCAAGTTTTTATTTTGTTCTTCCTTATCTCACAGTGTGGAGATAAGTTACATAAATCCACACCTGCTCTACCTTCTCCTGTTTATATGGAAAAAGAGTAGAGATTAGAGTTAGAGGTTGAGGGGTCACCTATTTTATCACCTTGTTTGAAGGCAGAACAAACTAGCCTGCAACATTCCTCAAGGAGGTTTTGTCTAACAGTGTCATAATACTCAGAGAAGAGATTCCATGACCCTATACGTTCCTTGCCTCTTACAGCTTAAGGTTATTGTCTTTTATTATGCTGTGAGCTGACATGAAGAATAGTTTATTTCCCTCCTCTTGTAGTGACTTTTCAGATACTTCAGGACAACTAACAGACCTTCTTTTAATCTAGACTAAGAAAACTCCCTTCTTGCAACATTTTTCCATATATTCCCCACCACCAGCACCTCCTTCATTCAAACTTTTGATTATTTAGTAGCTGTGCTTTGTATAGTCTCCGTTAGGTCTCCATTTTCCTAGGAAGCTAAGGGAAGTAGGAAATTTTCTTTCCTGTTGTAAACACTTCAGTATAATACTTGCTATTTTTCTGGAGTTTTTCCTTAGCACCATGATATAACTGACTTGGGGCTAGGTTCTGGGATAGGTGTTACCTTGGTGAAAGAGATTTAGTCATTCTGATTTCCCTCTTCCAGTTACATTTTTCTGCTCTTACTTGTTCTTTCTGTGCCCTTCCAGCTGTCATTCCCTCAACTGAGGGAAGTCAGCAGAGAGCAGTTTGTGTTGCCACACTCTAAACCAGATCTGTAAAAGAATCCAAGATAAACAAAAAACAGTTTTAAAGCAGTGCTTGAACATGGTCACAGCAGGGGGTGACTTAGCAGAACAGAGTGGGTAAGCATCTGCCAAAGAAGATGCAACGGACTCAGTGTGAGAGTAAAACCAGCTCAAGCTACGTCTGCTGCTGTCAAGAGAAGACTAACAGGACTGGGACCTTTATGTTTGCTTTGAGATCCTCCCAGGCCTTAGGTCCTTTCCTGAAGACCTATTGCTGAGCCAGGCGTTCCCTGTCTTGTACCTGTGTAGATGATTCACTAATCAATGAAGAGCAGGTCAAGGGGATTTTGCACAGGGGTGAGCCATTGGGTTGGTTCAGCTTCTGTTGAAATTGGTGTGAACGTACAGCTTTTCCTATGCATCCTTACTCAATTATATCCTATTTCAGTTGGAACAGTACGATGTCTAATTTTCTTTTCCATATTGCTTGTCATCCCTTACATTTTGGTGCTGTTTTTCAAAGCAAGATGTGTTCTGTATTCTATTATCCACTGTTCATTATTCTTAAAGATAATTTTCTTCTGCCCAGCAGAACTTCAGAAAATTATTTCTACAGTCTTTCCACTTGCATTTTTGTAAGTAACATTGGAAGGTACAGAGAGGCACAGCTGCCAGAGCGTGGGGAGTGTGAACTCCTGCCTGTCATCACCTTAACGTTACACTGCGTACAGGAGAGTGAAGGTGGCAGTGGTTGCCTATCAGCACGATAGTGCATGAGCTGGCTTTTGACCCTTCTATAAAATGGAAAAAAATAAACACATACAGGATAATGCTGTTTTCAGTTTGAGTACAGATGCTGAGAAATAAAATGCAAAAGCTTTTTGATAAGAGTTTTATTACTGTGAATATCCACACACAAACCACGAGACTGGATAAGGATATTCATATCTTTCATCTAATGTACTCCTTAGAGATACGGCTGTATTATCTGTTTCTCTGTTACCAGTTAGTAACAGGAAATATTACTTGACTAAATTCTGTTAATAGTTTTCATTAGCTTCAGAAATATTTCCATTTAGTCTGTAGCTAGTTAATCAAATCTATGTTCATCTGTCCATACAAGCTATAAAGTTCTGCTATGAACATCTAATTGTAATTAACATCATTGACCAGTTACAAGGCGTAAGCAGTAACGTATCCACGAGTGAGTGCTCTGTGCTTGCTGACAATACAAGTGACACCAGATGGGGCCCTTGGTGCCTCCTGTGCCCCACGGCGCTTTCTGTGCTGTCTATGTCAGATGGTGCTTTTTGCTTTCTGTGAGATCACTATTACAAAATGTTTGAGGGTTTTTTATTGTCCAAAGACCAACTAGCTATATCACTTTGAAGGCATCACCTTTAACAGATGAAGGTGGCAGGTGATACTGCATATGAAATGTTAATATGTTAATGTAAAGTTCTGCTTGCATTCTAGGATAGCAAGAATACAATTAAAAACAGCAGCAACAAAGTGACCGTGTACTCACTGCAGGCACTCCCAGGCAAGCTCCAGTCATCTCTCACAACGTACTGCTCTTAAATATGGTCTTTTCTTCATTTCATTGTAAAACTGTGCACAATCATTAATATCATTTTAAATATGGAGTGAAGACATGTTGTGGTATTCAGTTTAAGACATATTGTTTAGCCCTAACAAACTCATTAGTTCATAGGGTTTCAGGAGAACGTTAAGACCTGAAGGGGCTAAAGTACCACAGCTGTATTCAAGTCACTGACGTCAAGGCAGTGGTCTTGTGGGGCAAACATTGTCATGGAGACCACGAATATGTCTTGTGGATAAAATAGCATTGTGTTTTGGCTGCTTGAATTTATACATATATCACACCCCAATAAGCAGTATGCAGTCTGCTCCATTTTTGCAGCAATATGCATTCTACTCCATTTTTGCAGCAATAGGTCTGACCTTTAGGCTCCTGCAAAGTAGAGCTCAGAATTCCACAAAGTTTAGGTACCCTTAGCACAAGCAAGGTCAAACTCGGATTTCAATAAGCTGAGTTTTCTTGCTTTCTCGTTAGAGAAATGCAATACTGATGTGTATATTGACATTTCTTTTCCTTTTGCCTCAGCTGGCTCCAACATCAGCGAGTTAAAAAATTGCACACAAACAAGTTTGGGCATTTGCATTCAAGTAAATGTATGGATAAAGGGGCTGTAGCACTGACTGCAATGCATAATAAACTACATAAAGCAAAACTGAGAAACAGCTGCAGCAAAATCTCCAGAAAATTCTGCTGTCAGCTTCTGCAACTGATTGAGAACATTGTAGAATGAACGTTCCTGGATTTTAATGTTCCGAGTAGCACAACTAAACAAATACAACATGGATTATCCTCCAATATATTAAATGGCAAACGTTATCTTGCAGAAAGATAAATAAGTTTTGGTATCCTACAGAGGAGGATTGGAATCCCAGGCAGGAATACAAATTTACTTGCTTGCACATACAAAAGATGGTGTACACCTCTGCAGCTGTTCAACATCTGTCCCCTGAAGATAATGATATAAACCCATGACAAACAACGTGTAAATATCTGGCAATTAATATACCCAGAATCATAGGGGAGGGGGAACAAATCTGAAATCAAGTTACTGGAGCTGGACCACAGTTATAAGACAGTATAAAACTCCAAAAATGACTCCAAAAATATAAATGTGGTACAATCACAAGGGTTTATTCTGAGTCAGTGCCTGATCTGTGGGTTTTGTTTTTGTTGTACTGGCCTTTAACCAGCAATCTGCAGAAATTTTTTGATTGCATCTGAGGGTTTGTAAAAGGTGAATAAAAAAGCAAGCTCATATGTAGACTGTTGTACCATACGTAGATGGGATTGCGTAAGACAGCCGCCTTAGAGGTCCAGTTTTCCACTGGGAGAAGAAAAATTTCACCTACACCCTAGAGGTATTACTATTAGTATCCTTCATAATAACATGCCCCCCCCCCCAGTTCTCTTTGTATGAAATCTCATTTTAATAGTTCCTAGGCCTAGAATAGCAGTTTGATTGCAGTTTGTATAACTCCTTTCTATTTATCATTCGCACATTTAAATGCACCTTAACTGCTCAACTGAATAAATACAATCCAGATTACCACTTAATATATTAAATGCCAAATACTATCTTGCCAAAAGCCAAATAAGCTATCTATTTCTGTTTTGGCTTACCTCCATATTCACACATACTGGGGCTTAATGATGGGTACTTTATTCTATCATGTTATTTCTTTGCAGAGATGTTTCAGGGGAAAAGAGACTGTAATAAAGATGTGAACTTCACAATTACGGAGTCTTCTCTGTGATCAAGTTTAAATTCATGGGTTTTAGTGTCTTTAGGCCATTGCTTCTTCAGTTTTGATACATCACTTTGGAAAGTTCCAATTCCTTTCTCTTATCATGTATTGTAGAAAAGAAAGTACAATTTAGTGCTTAAAATGAGTATGGACAGATGTGGAAAAGACAATATGAAATGCCAGGTTGGAGAGAGTGCAGTAAAAATAGTCTGAGATCAGACAAGTAGATACAAGTGAAAATGCAAAAGGAGCAAATTGGGTGAGATGGGACAAAAGTATGTGAGGAGGATGTGGAGAACCTTATTTGGAGAGGAAAATAAGGACAACAGTCAAGAGAAGGAAGGAGGGAAGTAAAGTAAGCTTCAGGATGAAGACTAATACTAGGATGTTGCAGATGGAGATGACATGGATAGGTATTAGGAAACAGAAAAGATGCAATCCCACACATTCATAAAAATTCATGCAATTTTTGGATTGTTCCCAGGGCACAGGTTTTGTTTTGATTTACAGTTTTTAAGATGAGTTGGCCACAGTTTGAACCCAGACTGTCTGCTGTGGAGAATCCTGCTCTCGGGATGGCCAGCCAGCCACCTCCCAGGGCATACAGTTTCATTTCTCTGTGCTTTCTGTACTTGGATTCTACTTGTTATCAGTAAAGTACCACTGTAAAATCAGATAATGAAGTCTTACAGGCCTCTCAGAATAAAAAAAAAATGACAGCTAGTAATAACAAGGGGCACCTGGGCTGTATTTTCTCTTCAGCATGTAGTGGGTTTGAGAGATCATATTAACAGTTTGCCATGGATGAGAAAGGTAATTTAGCCATTTTCTATCTGCTGAAAGAGAATATGGTAGATAGAAAAGCTATGACAGTAGCTTTCATATGTTTATGAAGTTGTAAGTTCTGTCTTAATGCCATGTAAGTAATTATGTGCAGTTATAAAATGTGTGTGTATTAAATAATCCTTGGTAACATTTTCAGTCTTCCAAGCAGCTAGAAAGCAACTATGATCCTATGTAAACAACATGTTTACTCAATGTCTTCCTAGATACAGTCACACAGACAGTCTATATGTTCCTAAATGCATGTCTATCCGAACAGCCAAAGGAAAATGAAGGGAATGTACTTCTGTGGTGGGAAAATATCTTCTCCGGTGCTGTGACACAAATCTCCATTTGTTAATCGTCTTTGGTTGAACGGCATATCAACTTAAGTAACCTACTTTTGTTTACGTAAAGAGAAAATAAGAGCGATGAATGGGCTGCTTCATGTAAAACAGAATTAAAAAAATTGTAGAAGCTTCAGTTTTCCCTTACCCTTGGATGGGGCCCAAATCTTCCTTGACGAGCCAAATCCTAGCTTTTTCACATCTGGTGTCCTGCTGGTATTTTATTTTGCTCTTGTGATACTGCAGAGAAATACAGCTCCTAATTTGCAATTTGAAATCCACAGGTGTTGATAGGAAGCTTCTGCCACTGCAATGTAGTATAGATTTCTACAAATGGTAAGAAAAACCTTGAGATGAAGATTGCAGAGACTTCCTTTTCTAAGTAGAGATCTTACGGGTTTTGGAGATGATACTGTATTTCAACATTAAGAGTA
This sequence comes from Theristicus caerulescens, assembly GCA_020745775.1. Taxonomy (NCBI): domain Eukaryota; kingdom Metazoa; phylum Chordata; class Aves; order Pelecaniformes; family Threskiornithidae; genus Theristicus; species Theristicus caerulescens. The sequence goes on from CM036562.1 coordinate 6,079,769, forward strand.
ATGACTGTCACTGTCAGTGCCAAATGTCCGGGGAAAGATGTTTCTATTTGGGCTAGGAAAGATTGGGGAGAAAAGAAAGTATACATAACACTTCTCAGTCACTACTCGTTTGCAGCTAAAATGAATAAAATGAGAGCTGCTCAAGCACTTCTTCTAACAATAAAATGCTTTTCCTGACTCCTGGAACCAGTACCATCATGGAACAGATTTTTTCTGGGAAGCTGCAAGCAAGGTAATGCCAGCCACTGTGAATTATGGAAGAGAAGGAAAGGTAAATTAGCTCTTACGGTGTTCAGCAGCCCCTTTAGCCTGGATAGTACTGGCACTTCGTCTAGCTCTAATGGCATTATGTATACATCACTGAACTCAGTCTGATAGTTTCCATATTTTGTTTGCCTCTCTGTGAAAGTAAATAGTATCATTTTAAACCAGTACCGTCAAGTCCAATCTATTGAAGTGCTAAACAGACTAGCGCTGTGGATGTTAGAGCTAACCCTCAAGCTTCAAGGGATATTGATGGACCGTATTTTCTGCTTCCTCCATTTCCCTAATCTAATTGTCAGGCAAACTGTACTTCAAATTTCAGATTCTCTGTAGGATTCGGTGTTCTTGGAAGCTACTTTGACAGGAATTATGCTATAAAACCAGGGAAAAAAAGGTAAGATGCTGAAGATTTATCTGGGAGGTGGCTGTTACTAACCATTCTGATTTCCTGCAGGTACATATTTTATCTTGTCTGTGGCTATGAATTATTTTCCTAACTACGAAGTCTCATGAAACTTTAGACATCCGTGCATAGCCCCATTACTTCATTCATTTATAGCAAAAAGTAGACTTAAAGAAACCTGGAAAATTCCCTGTGGAGAACTCTTCCTGTGTTGCTGCTGGGTCTAGACATGGCTCAGAAGATTGTTCCAGTTCTGGTTTATGTGATTTTTTTACTCCCATTTTCTGTTTCTAACACCGTTCTCCCAAATAAGCTATATAAAGCAAAGGTCAGTCTGCAGTTGTTAGCACCTGGGATGTTTTGCAGTCTGCTTCTCAGAGGTGGTTGGCTGACCATGCCCTGCCCTCTATAAGTGAATTCTCTATGTAGCATGCATATTTGCATATATCATACAGGTTAAAGAAAAAATTCATACACAGTATTTGTTATGAGATTGAAGTCTTCTCTAATTGTATTCTACATCATAAGATTGGTGACATTTATCTTTCACTGTGTCATTTTATTTTTCATTTTGTGCTTCAAGCCAACATTCCCCAAACTCAGTGCTGCTTAAAAATGCTTAATCAAATAAAAATGCTTATTTTTCATCAGTGGATTTATAACTAGTCATGATAGATTAAAGAAAAAAAATTAAACAGCTTTGTGACAGAAATGAAGAAATATTCCTAATCATTATATGCATTTTAATATTCATTGTATGTTTAAAATACAGTGCATTTATCTATGTGCAACATGAGGTTTTTTCAATAGTATGCAATTACTCTATATTGAATGCCAAACTCAAAATCTCAAAAACACGCTGAAAGAATTGAGCCTTTTATCTCCCAAATGGAGACAGCTGAGGCTGCTTAACCTTCATGGCTTTCAGTCAAGGGGCAGTGCTTTAAAAGAGTGAGGTGACTGGCTTGGGTAAGGATAAGCATTCAGTTAAGGAACTCAGTGTTAGTGTGAAGGTGTAGATGGCTAGAGAGAGACTTGGAAGGAGGCAGGAGTTTAGGCTAAAGAAATAATAGAATGGGTCTTATTTTATACTGGGAGTAGATATAAAGAAAGAATATAAAGAAACTCCATAATTTTGAAAAGAAGCCTCAGGTAGGTGGTATAATCTTAGTCTTTAACTTAAATCTACAGGTGTTCAACAGTCATGGGGAAGCTGCTATTTATTGTAGTTGATGATGTAAAAATGATTGTTGGGAGAACCCACAGAGAGTATGTGCATCTTTTTGTTGCATCCAGGGTATGTTCTTGAAAACTGAACTATGAATTCAGCATGCCAAAAGCAACTGGATCTCAGCAAAAATTAATCTAAGGACCTGTGAGTATAAGGCAGTTTATTTGCAAGGTCTCAATCCCTTAAAGTAAATCCTCTGCACAGAAATATGTCTGGGAAATTTGTCAGAGAAACAGGGGAAACTGAAGAACATATGGGCATTGTGTTGGTAAAGTTAAGCATCTTGTCTTAATTACAGCAGCTGCCATTGTGGCTATGTAGCATTGCCTGTGCCAGAGGCCTAAAACCTTTACCAAAAAGATACAGAAGGTCTTAATGAAAACTTACCAAAACTCATTTGTTATCATTTGTTTGTAGCTGTGTGTTCAGGAGAAAGCAGAACTGAGCACTGAGTTTGTGTTTATAAATTTTTGGCGTGTGTCACGGCCATGTAGAGTCCTCCTCCTCTTCTGTAGTACATCAGATTAATTTTGCATGAGCCAAATTATACAATTTTGAGGTTTTATACTCAATAGATGTATAAATTATTTTACATCAATGCAGGCTTGGGAAAAGAAAGTAAATATTTGCTATACCTAGCAAACAAGGTAATGTGAATACATCTCTGTCACTTGATGGTGTATTTAAGCTCTAGGTATGGTGCCTGGTTGGTGTTTAGTAAAGACCCTACTATAAACAGATGGATAAAGCACAGATGTAAGAGCTAAAACAACCCTGAGGTTTTTTCCTGTTCTAATACTTGTCAATTGTGTGAGCTCACTGCTCTACACCTCAACCTCACCACCTCTAAAAATACCCTACTTTTGCTGAGCACTTTGAGAAGGATGAAAATTAATGAGTATTTGTTATGAATGACTGATTACTGACAGTATTTTTATTACGAAAACTTGAAAAGAGGCTTAATAAATATCATCCTTTTCAGTCCTTTTACCCGGTGATTTTCTTAGCTTTCTTGGATCACTGACTTCATTACGTGACATTAGAGAATGCATTCTAAAAACAACTGCTAATAAAATGTGTATTCTGCTCTTATTGCTTCCATTTCTGCACTTCAAACAGAATGTGTTCCCATTCAAATTGAAACCAAGATTAATTAATATCTCACTAATGTCCAGTGATCTGTTATGAGCATTGAACAGCTTTATATCCAATTATTTTTTTGCTATAAATAGCTAGTGTTTTCATAAATATGTGATGGCAGTGTGCAGCTTAAAAAAATACTGACCATTGATTTGAAACAGCTTATCTGTATCTGAGTATGAGAATAGCTGGATATCCTTAACAGATTAAGGAAACACCAATATGTCAAACAGCACACCTGCCCTTCTGAGCTGCTTCCTTCAGTTTAAGCTATACATAAGTATGACTAAAGGAGAGCATTTCAGAATACAGAATAACTTGATATCTAGGATCCCTAGCATTGAAATGGGTTGGACTTTTTTTTTTGTTTATAAAGACAGAATGATTTTTATGTTTTAGTGCTTCAAAAGTAGAGCTGCTGGGGAAAACATTTTCTGTCCTGCAAAAGATTTTGTGCTCTATATTGAGGTGAACCTGGGAACTTTCAAACTTACCATGTAGGAGGAAACATCTTGGGAAAGCCATGGCCACAGGAGATCAGTGTATAATGGCTGGCACTTTCAGGTTCAGGTATCTCCACTCCTCCAATACACCAGGCAAGTGTTTAGCCACCAGATATTCTCTCGTTGAAGCTTTTTATCAATGTATAAATAAATAATCGGAGAAGAGATGAGAATCTTTTTGTCTCTCATGCATGCTCCTGTTGCTTTTGTTCTGTATGTTTAATTAGTAATAGTAAGCACAAAAGCTTGAAAAGGAAATGCTGGGACAGGTTCTCTGATATTGAAGTAGGTGCATATGGATTTGAAAAACCCAGCTTTTATCAGAAAATGTCATGTGATGCCAGAATCACTGCTTGATAAAACCTTCAGCCTCAATTCCTAATGAGGAATAAGGTAACCAATAAACAAAAGAAATGCTCTGCCCTCCCCCATCTATGCTTCCTTTTGATGTAATTTTTCCTCGCCTTTGGAATTGTCCTTAGACTTTCAACTATTGCGTAGATAGTGAGATGACTGCTACCTTTTCCAAGACATATTTAATAGCATGATGCTCAGATGGTAATTTAGTTCCTGTTTACAGCTGTCTGATCCTTGCAGATTAGATGTTCCAGCCTGGACTTTGAGTGGCAGAGTTTAGAGAGCATGTTTTGAACATACCCTGACATATTTAATTGAGTTCAGCACATAGGACAGCCTCAATTACTAGTTTAATTAAAAAAAAAAAGAAGAAAAAAAAAAGAGAGAAAACCAACAATAACAGAAAGGATGTAGTTTTGCATTATAATTGAATAGTGCTACTGTGAATCCCAGTTCAGAGTGCTTCCCTCCCTCTAGTTGCTGTGCAGGGACTTGGGGTTCATAACTTGTGTTGTGAATTCTTGTTTGAATCTGACTTCCCAGGGATGAAGACTAGATTTCAAAGATGTTTAGACATGGGAAGAAAGCAATCAGGATTTTCAAAGGCATCTGCACAACTAATTTTCAGGGGTTTATCCTTTATATTGCCATGGGTTTCACTGGGATTTGGGCACCATATGATCTGCTGTGCTGATTGTCACCGCTGCGCTCTCTCCATTATGCTTTGACAAGGAAGCGTGTCCCTCGCCAGGTACCCGCAAGAAGCAGGCTATATCAAGCAATTACTGGTTGCCGAACACAGGAACACTTTTAAACAACATAAAGTAGTATCTGTACCGTTCTTCTCTTTTCCCTCTTTTGGAATAAAAAGTGAAAAGACCAGGAACGCATTTTTTAATAAGGTAAGAAAGGAAATAACTGTTCTGCAGCAGGTGGTGTCTTGTACATTCCAACCCAGGGTATCTTCCACCTTGTCATAGAGAGCAGCAAGGAATTTGAGTGATTAAAATAGTGCTGGAGACTGTAGGATTATTCACTGGGGTTACGTCAGAGGAGGACAATTATGTTGAAACAAAGTGGGTGAAAAAAAGCCTCAAGTTAATCTGTGCTCCCTTCACCTCAGGCTGATTAGAGTAAATTAACTGCTATTGCAATTAATACGCAAAGTAGAGATTCATTATTTTTCTGACAGCAAATATAATAATGTATAAATATAACAAAAATAGTCTTGAAATATATTTTGTTAATTATGCCTGTAGACTATTTGCTTTAATTTTGTAAAGCAAACAAGCAGCCCGCTGTCCCCCCTCTCCACAACTCACAAGGCCATATTCTGATCCACTTTCCACTCACGTCAGTGTGTGTCAATTTTGTTTTAAAATAAAGAAGTTAAACCTTCTTGACACGTAGGCACATCATGATATACTCTCAGACTTGAAGGGTTGTCTTCTCCTCAGACTGTATCAGTTGCTTTAATAAAAGATACCTCTGTTGATAAATCTTGGCCTGGTTTGTGTAGCTCCCTTCCCTCCACAGTGTTAGAAGAAGAGGTGTTCACCTCCTTTTCTGCTGTCACCACAGCACATGGGATATAATGTACTCAGCATTATTATTGGGTTGTATATTGTTTCTTCTGTTCCTAAAATTAAATAATTAGTTAATTAATGAAACTAATTAGTTAATTAGCTCTAAAATGCAACTGTATGCATCACTGTGTGCCCAGCGGCCTGGAGACTGAGGGGGGCAATACTACCTGGAGCAGGGGAAGAGTGACTTAGTGACCACTTATGCAGGTCTGGCATATAAAAACCTGTGAGACTAGGTGTGGTGCGTCACAAATACGCTGGAATCCCATTTTTCATATGTTTTTAATGACATGAGCTCTAACTGTCACTTCTTTGAGTGTGAAAATTGTCTTAGAATTGGTATTAAAATTTGTGAGGTAGCTTGGAGAGCTCAGCTATCAATGCATCAGTTTATGTTGGCATAATCTAATTACTTTGCACATGAGTATAATCCTATACTTGGCCAGAAAAGTATTTTTATTTTATTTTTCTGCAATTCTTTCTTTACTTTTTCCAGTTTAGTCATTTTCAGAAATTGTCTTCCTGCCTAATTCTACATAGGGTACGTCAGTATTTGAAAGAATTATTGTAGAAATGGTGTATGTAGGTATCACCGGGTTGTACTGTTTTCCTCTCCCATCCAAACTTGTTACCTCCTTCTCCTCGTTGTGCTCAGGAGTCAGTGCTGCTAAAACATCTCAACATCTTCTGGGTTTCAGAAAAGTAACTGAGAAATAGATTTGTGCACTGGCTTCGAAATAGCTTGTGAAATTTCTTACTTGAGTTGCTAATTCAGGCACTGGATCATTGCAGATTACGAAGTGAAACGTGGGGTGAGGAGGTACGGCACGGCCCCATTCCTCAGTAACGTGCACAGCCTGGTGCGGACCTGCTCAGGGTCACCCACTTCTCCATGAAACCTTCTGGGTGTGGGCAGGCAGCAGGGCTGTGAGTGGACTAGGGCAGGATGGGAAGGCAAGCAGTGAAGTGGCCTTCAGTTTTCTGTTTTATTAATTCAGCAATGGTTTGTGACTTTCTGGGGTTCTTTCCGTGCTGAATGTGCTGTCACGCCATGCTTTTCCCCCTGGGAAACAAGCAGGTGTGGAGCAGGAGTCACAATCTCATAGCTGAAGGTATCTGCCAGATATAGAGGTAATAGATATAGATAGCTAGATATAGATATAAACCTGCTCAGTATTTCCCTAAAATAGTCTTTTTTTGTTGTTACATAACTTGGTGAAATGTTCCCATGGACAGTTTTGGGGGACAGAGGGAGAGCTGGGGTTTTTTTTGTTTGTTTTATTTCAGCTAAATCCCTTTGATCATTTCAGTAAACAAAGATAATACATAATTTTGTGCTAATAAATTTTACTAACATCTTAAAACAAAAAAAAAAAAGAAAAACAAAGGTGTGTTTGGAGCAGAAGTGGATGCTATGTCTCTGGATCGGCTGACAGCCTCTTTAATCCTGCAATTCCCAGGTTGCTTCCTGCAGTCTCTTGTTTAATTCATTACTTATGTTCAAAGTTCTGTAACAAGTATGGCAAGTGTATTACAGATACAGCTTTTCTATAAAGTACTTCGTCATGCTAGCACAGGTTTTCACTGTTCTTGAAATGAGACAACCTTCATGTGGAAAACAGCGGCAGATGATTCAGTAAATAAGGATTAGAATGATCCACTCAAATGAAATGGGAAATTTCAAGCCAATAACTGAAATATATATATATATAAGCAAATTTCAGACATCTTTCAGATCTTTCAAATTTCAGATATGCTGCGCACTCATGGCAATTAACAGCTTCCAAAAAACCTCAAACCAAATTCATTAATTCTGAGTGCTAATGCTTTCTCAAGCAAAATTTAGTAGAACAAAGATAGCACTTGGAATCCTTAGGAAAGGTGAGAGAACACAGAATTAGAAGTTGCCTATGAATACTCTTTGAATAAAAGCCACAAATTTGCTTTGCAGGTATTTTAAAATCATGATATGTATTTATTAGCAACGTCTTAGGTCGTATGGTTTTGGTTGAGAATATTTTTTGCAAAACGTATTTTGGAGTAACCACTAACACTGTGTATTTCAAGACTATTTAAGGTGGAAGTACTGTTACAGCCAGTTGTAAAACATTCATCTCTGGAATAGTTGCAAATGTTTTTGAATAAATGGGAGATAGGAAAGGCCACTAAAAGCTGTAAAATAGGTTAATCCCTGTTTGTCATGAACAGTAACAATTCTTTATCAGTTTTGAAACTATTCTAAGAATACAATTTGATTGTCCACATGCCATTCATTGAACAGCTATGAACACCAACAAAAATATTAAAAAAAATAAATAAATTTGACTGTCAGGTTCTACAGCTGTGGTTTGTAGATATTGGATCTTAATCAGTATTGTACTAAGAAAAATCAGATTTTGTTTTCTTCCAGAGGGGAAATTGCCTTATTAATCTTCTCATATTTTCAGTTGATTATCTGAGTGAATGAAATTTAACTCTGACTAGTTGACATTAATACCAGTTCTGTGATGAGGTGTAATTTTGGATAAGGATTTAATAACCACTGACCATATTTTACTTATAAATAAATAAAGTCTATATAAGTGGAGGATAATAAACATTTGTCATTTTTCCTATGAAATAATAAGAACTCTGGAGGACTGGAAGCCATTATACTTTTCCAACACTGAAGTAGACACCATAGCTTAGCATTTACAAATACATGACTGAAATGTGAATATTCTGATCTTTGTCTACCAAATCATTGCTCACACATAAAGAGGGGAAAAGCAGTTCCTCCCGTATGTCCCATTCCTGTAAGAGCCCGTTAGGGAATGAGCCCTAGAGTCATTCAATAACTTGTATCAGAATATAGTTCATCTAATTGGTACCAATGTGCTAGTTTTCTGATTATGAGACTCAACAAATATTAATCAAGAATCAATTAATCTCCACTGAAAATTGTTAGGGAAGTCAAGAATGTAAACTGTTGAAAGCAAACTGTATGTGACTGTAGACTCTCAGGAAAAAAATATTTTTCTGTGGCCACTCATAAGCAATAAAGTTGTTTTTAATGAGAGGATAATGCAGCTTTCAGAAGCTATGTGTATTTAGCCATTGCCATGAATTTGAAAGTATCAAAGCCTCAGGACCGAAAAATAACCTCTTATCATAGCTTGGCTGAGCAAAATGAAAGTGACAATACTGCAAATTCCAAGCAGCTGCATGAACTGCTGAGTTATGCCTTAAATTTATGATTATGTGATGGTAAGCGTTAGTAAAACAGAAACAACGTGGAAATATGCCTAAATTCCTCCTTAGATGTACTCTAACTGCTTACTTTCTGATCTCCTGAGCAGGGAACTCCACCTTTGTGTCAATGCTCAGCTGGGGGAAGCTGTTCTCAGCTTGGTAAGAGGCATGAATGTGTTCTGGAAGTACTCCCAAGAAATGAGGGGCTATTTGGTTGGACCATAGTGTGTGGCTGCAAAAAGCATTTATTGCCTCTTTTTTTTTTTTTTTTCCTGTTCTGGTGATCTCACTTGGAACAGCTCTGACCTGTTCCTGCCTCAGTATCTGAGCTTCTGTTTGTCATATCTATCTCTTGGTACAATAAAAGCGGACAACAGAATGACTCCATATGCAACATTCTGTAATACAAAATGTTTTAAATCTTATTTCGTATCTTGTCGCTTGCCATAAAATACCAGAGTAACACAACCATTCCGTCCTTTCACTAACGTAGGTGCATGAGTGCACCACGTGTGATACCTTGTTTCAATGCCCCAGCTCAATTAAAACCACTTTGAGCATCAAAATACACAGCCTTCACCAATTTACTGTTACACTCCCGTCAGTATCTGCTTATTAGATACCACCACGTATAGAAACTTTTTTGTCCTTGTTTTCTTTGTAGCATTCAGAACAACTTTGAGGAAAAGCTTATGGCTAACTAGAGCAGCATGCATTAACATTTTTGGATGATGATGATTTGTGTAAGTTCTCTTCCACAGTGGAAATATAACAAGTAATGTCACAGGCCATCGGTGGGCTCTCAGTTATGGCAACCCTTGGAAGTCAAAACTGAACTCCTTCTGTTTATATATTTGTGTTTCAAATCAGCATTCTTTGGCTATATATCCTGCATGTATACACCAGTCAGTTTTCTAGCAGTTTCATATTAGTTCTAGTGATTAGGCACTAATTATTAGCAGTACTATGAATAATTCTGCCTTCCCACTTGGACTAGCTGCTGCAAATTAAAGGTTAAGAGATCAAGAATAGAGTAACAACAGCAAAAACACTAGAGCCTTCTCCATAGAATCATAGAATTGTTAAGGTTGGAAAAGACCCTTAAGATCATCAGGTCCATGGTGGAATACAACCAATTTCATTGCCACTTAACCAAAATTGAGTTCTGTTTCGTAATGCCTTAAGAAAAAATATCATGAAGATTTAGTCTTTGATATCATATAATCTAGAATAATGCAAATAGACTATTTCCAACTTAACTTCAAATATTATGATTCTGTACAAATTATGCTTTGCTTTTTCTATCTGTTAACTTGATAATTCTATGATCTTTGTTTCAGACCAGACTTTGTTTTGGGGTTTGTTTTTTTCTTGGTTTTTTATTTAGCTTGCAAGTACAATTTTGGGGAGAAAAAGGACTTGGTTAGTCGGCAGTTAATGGGGAAGCAGAACTGCCTATTTTTCTTTACTTGCTGTCAAATGTGAAGGTGAGGCACGGCATCAAATAATTGGGTTGTCGCTGACATTAAATAATGCTCCAGCTAGGAATCTGTAGTGGGGAGATTATGGGCTCTGCAGACCTGCATAAAGATGTGCTGTTAACAAGCCTTGCATAGACCGGCAGTGTCCGAACCAATCTCTCCAGCAGAAGATATTTGATCAGAAACTCAGGATGTAGGGCAAGTTCTAATATTCACTTCAGAATTTATTACCTTAGAAAAAGCATTAAAGAAAGGAGATTTCTAAACAGAAACATGGAAGTGTTGGATAAGAATCTTTTTTATTATTATTTCATTTTGAACAGCTGTTAAAGTTTGGGTAGATACTTTTTTTTTTTTTCCCCTTGGTGAACCCTGAGTACCTCCTCGTTGCTGTTCACAACTGGAATCATCAATTAGATTGGAGTAATTCCCTAACCTGCAAAGTTTAGTGCTTCATCCCCAAGGAAAGCTGCATGTTGAGATAAACATCAGCTCTGTCTGTTGCTGTCAAATACAGGCTATTTTCTACTCTACACTGCGCTAAATAGCCATATGCACAGTTTAAACTAACTTAAGGATTCATTGTGTTAGCAGTGTTTGCTTGTGTAGATCAAATATGAAACGTATGTGCTCCCCTTTGGCATAAGGTAAAATTACTAGCATGCGTAAAGATTGCTTTAAAGTATATTTTATATATAAAATTTTAGTTTATATAAATATTTAAAATATAAATTTAAAGTGTAATTTTTGTCAAATTAGTTATTCTACAGCATAGCCTCTGTCTTCATCCAAGATCATCTTCAGCTTTGATGTCACTGATTGCATTTAATGATTTAAATCTAAGCCAAAAGCTTTGAGAACAGTGGTATTGAAGAACGTCCTAGCACAGTCCCTTAGCATAGCATCCTAGATGTGACTTTTCATAACTGTAGCAAAATGACATGCTTAGATGAGAAAGTAAGAATAAAGCAAGCATACAGTAGTAGTTCCTACAGCAAACCTGTCAGCTTCCAGCGGTGTGCAATATTGTGATTTTCAGAGTTAGAAACATCATTACATTTAATAGCCACTGATATATTCTTCTTCCGTGAATTTATTGGAAAGAAGAAATCCTCATCCTTGCTGTTGACTGCTAATTCATCAGGACTTTAAATCATCACTTTTCAAAACTGGGGTCTGAAGCATTTGAGATCTAAAGGGTACACCTCTAGATATAATCCTAGCCGTTCTTCAGGTCTGCCTGTGGAGGAGAAGCCCTGAGAGTCCTAAAGCCTGCAAACTGTGGATTTTTGATTAATTTAATATAATCCTATATAATGATGATTATTGTAGCATTTTCTGTATAAGATGGATGAGACAAGTTCTCAAATGCCAGCTATTACTGACATTTAATCTGGTATAGGTCATAAAATACCAAGGCGGAAGAAGCATTATAATTTATTTTTCACATTAATAATAAATTTTAAATAAATTAGTATTGCAAAAATGCTACCTTTTTCATTCTGTGTAACTCTAAATGGAAGAAGTTGGTTGACAAATCACAAATTTGAAGACAAAGCATTCTTAGTTTAAAGTACATATCTGTATTGTGATAGATGTAGGTGATGCAGAAAACATGATTTTACATCTCTGACAAACTGAATGGGTACATTTTTTGCTTTTCATAGTGCCAAATAGTCCATATAACTAACGTTTCTCAAATTTGGTTGAAAGGGCCATGTCTCAAATTCTGGGAAAGAAAAGCCACTGGAGAAGTGGAATTGTTTGGGAAATAATAGCCTCCTGTGCCCAGACAGTCATTTTTAAAAAGCGAGTTACTGTTAGTGCTGTCCTGATTTGCTCCGTAGCTGAACTTAGCTCTAGGACAAAAGACCCACCAAGGTCCAGACTGCTTTCCTCCTAGCCTGAGTTTCATCAGGCTGCAAGTCAGACACACTTTCAGGGGTTGTCTATTTTTTTTTCCCCTACAAGTACTGAACAATTAATGAATTCCTCCCCGCCCAAAACCCCTATTTTTAAAAAGTAATTTAAAAAATTGTCTCTTTTCAACTATAGAAAAAAGATTGTTTATTAAGTGGAATAGAAAATAGGGTCTGACTGCATATAACAACATATTGTGAAAATTAAATAGCTTCAGGAAAAGTACTGTGTTTATTTTTTCTGTGGAAGAGCTTCAGTACAATACTAATTAAATCTTTGAAAATAAGTCTTTGAATATCTGTATTCTGCTGTGTACTTGGATTCATGTAAATAGTATAAAAGGTCAAGTGGCACCATTTTGTTGCTCCAGAAATCATTCAAAGCAGAATAATAAAAAATATTACATTAAGAATACATATCTCTAGTTGAGTTTGAATGATAGCATATATGTCAGACCCTGAGTTTCCAGTGAAGAAACAGGATTTTAATTTTCTATGGCAAAATTATTTCACTGCATCTTACATATCTGATAAAATATACAGCAGTTTAAATTAATCATCTAATCCTCAGAAATAATTATTCAGGATAATCCAGGGACTATATTCATCATCATGTTCTCTTCAGGCTCAGAGTTACAATTTTAAGTATATCTAACAGCAGTGTGTGCATGATTTGGATGTAAACACACATTTTATAAATATATATAGGTCTGTGAAATAGTTTTGGGATTATATATACTATTTTTAAAATAGTATAAAGACTTCTTGGTACTATTTGGCTGTCACATCAAAAGTCTACTTCAGTGATGATATAAAACCATGTTACATGACAGTTTGAGTGTCTTTAAAAAATGAATTTTCTCAGTGGATCAACACAGCAATTTGTGATAAACTGGGAATAATCAATGTTTCTTCATTCTTATGCTAATTGATGAGCTTGTACTAATACATGGGCAAGGACACGTACAGTCTGAAAGGACTCTACTTTCAGATTTCTGCATCTGATTTAAATCCAAATCGATACGTTTTCAGATGAATGGCAATAACTGGACAAATTAAATCCTAATGTTCAGGGCCCTTAATGAATCCATGGATATATCTGCAATGTGTCTTTCAAGTAAAAATAACAGTTATCAATCCTTTGCATATATTTATGAAAAAAAGTGACATAAAAGGTAAATTGTGATTGACTTCCTATAATTTTATATTGGGAATAAATTTTCAAAATTCAGACAATATCTTTTTGTTCAGAAGAAAGAGAAATACAATGAAAATGCACCATTGCTGCACAAAATTACTCCAGGCAATTACATGGCTTTAATGAAAGGATATTGAATTGTATTTAGACAGAAAGCAGATTAAGCAAGTATAAATTTGATATATGCTAAGGGATGCAGTTTTTCAAGAGTACGTCTCATAGCTTTAATCTTCTTGATGGGGGGGGGGAAAAACCCAGACTTAACTATTATGACAAGAATGAGTGTAAGAAAATCTTTCTTTTCATTTTTATCCTCTAGCAAAACCTATGAATTGAATTTCCATTTCTGTGGGTGTTTGTCTTTGATTTATTGGTGTTATATTCCAGGCGTGCATTTTTTTAGCATGTACAGAAACTCACACCTATTCATAAGTGGAGCAAGAAGGAGAATATGGTACGGTTGATACGGGTTTGCTACATATCTACTCTGAGTGTGAAGAAGTATAGCTTGTGAGAGAAGATTGAAACTGTGAGAAGGTATCATAAGATAGAAAGTTAGCTGTACATCTTACTATCGTGTTATTCCTGCTGCACCCAGAGGTGGTAAATAGGTGCACTGGAGTGCCTTTTGCAGTTACCTCCCTGCAGAGGAAGCATATTTGGATGGAAGAAACTTCTTAAAGGGTCATTATGACCTTTAAAAAACTTTATGTATATTTGGTTGCCATTCCAAAGACAAAAGAAAGTGAAGGCTTCTATCCCCTCAAAAGTAGAAAGGAACAAACTTAAAAAATTCTATGCAGGATTTTGTTTTGATAGGCTAAAACAAGAGTAGAGCATAGTCACAACAACGTAACAAATCACAGTCCTGAGTTGTTATATTACATTCACTTTATAACATCTCTGAAAATGCATATTTCTATGTGTCAAAGGAAATTATATTGGGGGTTCCTGTTGATGGCAAACCAATTTGGCTTTATACTAGGCATATTTCTATACAGGGACAGTTTTAGCAAGAAAGAAAAAAAGAAAAAAAAAATAGTTGTTGGATTTTCCTATTTTCCCCTGTGTGCCGCTCTGTTCAATAAGCACTCCACAGATTATGACAATTTGTAGCTACTTTAGCAGTGAACTGGATTTGCTCTTTTTTAAATCCATCCCCAAATTCACAGCTATGTACCCTGTTTGCTGCTCAGATTGCCATCCCTGTTACTGCAAATAAGAAAACCTGTGTTTGAACTGGTGATTTCCGTGTAAAGAGAAAGGTATTTTATTACAAATGTCCCCCCCTAAGGCATTTTGATTGAGCTTTTGCTGATTTTGCCCATGTTCTGTTGTGCAGCAAAGGGTGATTCGAGCTTGGCTCTGTGCAGTGAGAATGAGTTGTCTAACTGGGTTTTACTGTTATCCGCAGCTCGGCTCTGTGCTGCTTCCTGCGTGGCACTAAATCTGCAGCTCTCTCTGAGAAGAAACCATTATTATTTTACTCTTATGCACTCATTGCCAGGGTTCCAAAATATTAGGAATTTTTGGAACATATGTCCTCCTTTACATTGCAGAAATCACAGAGGAGCTTTAGTAGAATTTCACTCTTATGTAGCCCAAAAAACATCCACCCAATGTTTTCTTCCAAAACCAGTTACAAAAATTAAGGCACGTTGCTGAAGAGCATGGTGGTCTCTAACCCCCCTAAAATAGCGTGGATTTGCAAGGAGAAATTATCCTCAAGGTGATGGGTGCCACACTGTGCTAGCAAGAAGCGGGGGGAGGAGGAACCCAAATGCCCAAATCCAATGGCTTTTATGTTCCTGCCCTGGGGAAAAATTTGCCTATGCCCCAAACCTGGCAATTGTTTTAAATGTGGGTGTGTTACCAAGCAGTACTCTTCAAGTACCTAAGATTTGGCTGTTATACCATGGGCCGTGGCTCATTTACCACCAAAAATGGGCTAAATCGGAGTGTGGCTGATTTCTTTTTCTTTAGATGCAGATAAAAAAGGAAAATACTGAACCCAGAAATCAACTTAAACATCAACAGAGAGGAAAATGTTCCCGGACCATGCTATAAAGCATGGTATTAATTAAATGCAATGTAAATTAAATCAAATCAGATTCGTTTTGATGAAATGCAGCAGAAATCAGATACAGGACTGCATGGCAGTCCCCTTCTGAGAATCCAATCCATAAGTAATAAGTAGATCCTGATACCATAAGCTTTAATTTACAAGCTGAGCATCCCACAGACGTTTTCAGTCTTTTTAATTAGGTGTTTTGATCACCTTCTCTGAAGAAGGTTCCCTGTTCACCACAGTCCCCATAATTTTAGTTATCCTACGGTGTATCTTTCTGTTACAATTTGTCCTATGGTATATCTGGCTGGTGCCACTTAATACCAACAGCCTTCTCATTAGGCTTTAAATGGATTAAATTGCACCCCATTTCTGTTACTCCAATGCAGAGTTTTTTTCCCACACCGTAATCCCTCCTCTAAATTGGAAAAAAGCCTCCAACTTGTTGTCACTCATTCATTTTCCCCAAGATCAACAGAATATCTTTAGCAGCTTTCTGTCTTGATAAATGACGCTTTCAGTGTATTTTCTGGAAATTAAATACTGCTCTTTCTACTCTTAGCTGCTGTTGAGGTATGCTATCAACTATTTTACTTTAATCTAGATAGGTCTGGTCCACAGCAGTAACTTTGTCTAAGAAAGCAGCTTTCTTTCTTTATATACTCTATTAATTTACTTCTGATAAATTTGCAGTGCAGTTGACTCTTCCCTGTGAACTGCCAAGCTCTTTGTTATTCTTCCCTTCAAAATTTGCCCCAGCAATTCCTACCTTCTTGAGATTAGGCTAGTGGACCTGTAATTACTTCAGAAGAACATCCTTTCTGGTTCTTCAGCTTAAGTAGAAGGTGCTATCCTTTACACGTGTGTGCATTTGTAACCTTTATCCTTTTCCTACCAAGTAGTGCTTACATTAATATATCTTTATCTCTGATAAGAGATGACCAGAGGAAGAGAGAAACAGATGGAGAGGCAAAAGATGGTATTTCCCCTGGCCTTGCCATTTGACCACTATGCAGCAGCTGGCTCGTGTTGGGTCTCGTTGTCAGTAGTCTTCATATATGAGCTTTAGGTAACTCTATAGGATACCATGTCTTCCCTCATGAAGAATAGGGAAGGTGTGTAATTTCGGTATGTCTGCAATTAAAGTGTTTTGGTACCTGAGTCCATTTAGCCTCCACTCTTACATTTGGTTTTAAACCACACCATGCTATCAGATGTGTGATGGTTTATCTTCTGCATCTCTGTCCTGTTTGGGCATGGCTGAAACTGCGTTTTGCTCCTCCTCATAAGGAATTGGGGTTACTGTACAATAACATGTTCCTCTTCCATAGGTCTGCTGAAGGAGCACTTGAGGTTTAAAAGCCAACCTGGGAATTAAAGGAGCAATAAGAGGTGGAAATAGGCTGGCTTATGAGTCATACAGGGAACAGTTTAGAGTCAGGCCTGGCAGCTGAATAGATGAGCTTCTGGATATGGTGACAAGTGTACCTCTTCCCTATTACAAGGAGTTACGAGAGACTGAGGAGGGAAATAAAGAATAAAAAATAATAATAATGGCACATGAATACACTCAACTGTGAAGCACTGTTGCATGTGTCAGGAAAAAATTGAAAACTACTTCATGATACCTTATAATATTCTTCCGTACATGGGTGGTGGGTTTTTTTGCCAGAGAGTTGCAGAATTGTGAAATCTTTTCCCCCAAACGTCTGATTGTGCTATACAGTGTTTGGTTTCTTAGGTGCATCAGAAAATAAGAGTTTTCAGTCATCCAAATACCCAAATGTAGCTTTATAAGGAAAACAAGATTTCTTAGCTAATTAAATAGGTGGATTATGAACGTGGTGACTGAAAGCTTGGAAAACAAAAGGAAAAGACAAGAGAGAATCTGCTGGACAAAACCAGTGGTGATGAGGGACATATATAATGTTGGCGGCTGAACTAAGACAGTAACTACCTGGGTCTGAAAGGAAGTTTCTATCGAGGACAGACATCTTCTGTCAGGAAACAACAGCAGGCCTTTTGAGGCCCTCCTTATGTGTTTGCGGTGCCTGATAATGAAGGAAAGATAAATCTGTGACCACTGGCATGAGAACAGGGACTGGGAAGTTCACTGTCACTTTTGTCTTGTGATGGCATTCTTCTCCTCTGGAATTAGTTTTATTTGGTAACATGACTTTATTGCTATTTGTAGTTGGTGGGTTTGTCCGTTGGGGATATTTTAAAATGTTATAGGGATTTCATTGCTCAGATGTGGAGGGAATATTCCCTGTGTTTTCCCAGTTGAAACCAAACTCTTGTTGGAAAAACTCCAACCATAACTTTTTAAGACTAAGTTGTTAAGTTATGAAATGGGTTGTATTTCATAGACTGAAGAAAGTCAGCTAAACCCTGGGAAATCAGCAGAGGGAGGAGGATGTATGTAATAGCTGGTGAGAGGATGACTGTAAATCAGCAATGTAATAGAGCTATGAAAATAGCAAATGTCATCCAGTGATGGCTGAATCTCCAGCTGATTCAGGGAAGTTACAGTGCCATTGTACAGACACCGGTGAACTCCTCTTTGGAACAGTGCATCCAGTGCTGACTATGCGTGTTCAATAACATGACCTAAAATTGGAATAACTGCACAGAAGGGCAACATAAAGAGCCCGTCCTATGAGATGAGAAAGATTGACTTCCTTTGCTTATCTCTAGCTGCTAGGTAGAGAGTGAAAGAATTTGATTGCCATCTAGAAATAACTAGAGGGAGGGGGAGACAGGTGAAAAGAACTGTTTAAGTCAAATAAGTGTGCTGTAGAAATCAGTAGGTATAATTTAGCCTTGAAGATATCATTAGTTATTAGATGTAGATTCCTAGCCGCTGGAACAACAATGAGACCATTCTGGAAGAGCTTCTGGACAAAGCATTGGGTCAAAACAACTAAGTACTTTTATGAGTTTAAGAAGTTTGAAAAAAGAATAGTATAGGATGCCTGCAAAGCACCTGGACTTGATGAAGATGATGGCCCTTTTTGTTGATTAACAATGGGCGGAACATGGGGTTTGTACAGTTTCAACGAGCCAGGAGAATATTCAGAATTTCTATGCACGAAGTCTGTAGCTTTCAAAAGATAACATGCCTTAATAAAATTCAATTTAGTGTCAAAATTTTTACTATTTTATAGCAGCCTCAATTTGCATCCTTATTGGTAGTCTCAGGAAAAAAAGGCTGTAATGAACAGAGCTCTCCCTATCCCCAGTAGAGCTGGTCCCTCGAGGTCAGTACTAATGCATAGTGCTCAGGCTGTACAGGGAAACGCACAAGGTCAGTATTCCTGCTGAAATTGCTCTGTGAATTGATAAAAAATTTCACTATCCCTGCTGAAAATGGATAGGCAAATCCAGCACCATTTGTGAGCAGGAGAATTAGTCTCGAGCTGAAATAAATACTGCTACAGTGTATCCTTGAGAACTCCCACGGCAAAGGAAACACAGTGTAATTGTGGGTCAGCTTCATGTGTTATAAATGCAATTCTGATTTAAACCTCATTCTAAAAATCTGCATTAGTCTTTAAATACAGAATTGCCTTTCAACATTACATGGTAAAGCATTTAATTTTCTTAATTTAATTTTCAGTATGCTTTGATCATACGGCAGCAGTTAGGCAACTACTTCCTTGCTCTTTTCCTCTACATTAAAAGATAAAGCTTTATTATTATCAGTTTCCCAGAGAAAAGCAATTATTTTTAAAATGAAAAGTATGTCGTTTACATATAAAGTCATACTAGCTTCCTTAGCACAAATGATGTTAATATAAAACAGATATTTAGAAAACAAAGAAATTACCCCCCCATCGCTGAAAGCTGGAGAAGCATCTTAAATTCGATAATCTTTACTGTATCTGTTATTGACATACAAACATTTTATTTCTTGTCTGATCCGAAAGAGAATATAGTTGTAAAAGGCAAATAATTATTATTTCTAACTTGTGTATTAGTCTGTTTTGTGATATCACGTGAAAATGTTAAGTCTTGTATAAGAATACTATGCACTAAGCAATCAAGAGTCAGCCTGAAGTCAAGCTCCAGGGCTTTGTAGTTCCTATGTGTATGTATGTGTGTTTATACACACACACACGGGGGGGGTGGGTGTGCCTCATCACAGCACAACCCATTTGCTTCTGTGATTGCGAAATGAGCTTTAGTTTGAATTTTTGAATCTTGAGATACAAAGTTCCATTAAATAACCTAAATCAAATCCTCGGAAGTACCGGTTGTAGACTAGAGTACATGTAGCATTTTAACAACTTATTGTAAATGTAATAGGTATTGGCCTTGTTATTGCTGGTGAAATTATACATATATAAGTGTATTCACATACATATACACACAGTTCTTTGGCTGTTTTCATTCCAAATTAAACATTTGCTTTGCAGACATAATTTTTACTCTGCACATAATCTGTAGTATGCACAATTTGATTTATATGGACCTGAATGTTAAGTATGTGGTTTTTAAAATGTTCTTAAAGTACAGCTGGGATACAGAATTACAATGAAGGACAGGACAGGAATTCAAAATGATTTTGATAAAGATCCCTGTCAGGAATGGAGTTATCCCTCAGGAATGTTATAGGTAAAGTTTATTCTGCCTTATGGCCCGGTGATGGACTGCATGACCTTTCCAATTCTCCTCAAGCCCTATTTTATGATTCTGTGATCAATTCATTTTGGCATTTGACAGCTGCTGTACTTATACTATAGATAATTCTACAGCCTTCAATACTTTTAATGATTTTTTTTTTAAAATGTACATATTTTAACTTTAACTACATTTAAAATGTATTCTTATTTATTTGAAGATTGTAATAATAAAGGATATGGGTCTCATTTGGCTATTTAGCAAACGTATTCTTTCCAGCCTAAAACCTACTACAGTGCTGAATTTCTATGAGAGGTTACAAGGCTATAAATTACTACTCTTTAACATAAAGATATCTCAAGATTTATATGCTGTTGATCCAATGTTATTCCTATTAGTGGTAATAACTAGGAGATAATTCACTTCATTTTGAAAATGAAATCCTGATTCTCAAAGTAGTTTTAGTAACACTAAGTCCGGAATCAGATTATTCTTTATAGCATGTTAAAGTCATGGCAAGGTGGTCTTCAGATTGCAAGTGTAATTTAGTCTCACAAATAGGTAATCTTGTTAAAATATTGTTAGGTTAATCAAAATGGATTTGTGTGTGCTAAGCCCAGTGAATGCTAATCAAGTATCAGGTTAGGAAGCTTTAGTAGCAATTTTAAGTCTTTGATAGTTTCCCCTTATTCTCGGATGGAATGACTCATTGCATTTGTGGAAACATTTTAAAGCCTGAACATCCTTCCAAGTCTGGATACAAATGCACTATAGACTAAAGCATCTTCTTTAGAAATATATTTTCAAAAACTTGACAGTGTGGATCACTGTATTTGTTATACCTTATATGCAATGAATTGTTCTCCAAACCATGTAAGTGCTTTGTGGTTTTGCCACTCTGTTATTTGTAACTATCTTGCTATTTTTTATAAATAATGGTTGAAAAGATATTTAAGATTGTACTGTAGTCTCTGTACATATGAATACCATCCATTTAAAAGACAAGTATTACGTGGTGTATCTGTGGTGTAAGGAAATGCTTTTAGAACTTCTGTACATTCCATTTGAAAGAAAATTCTGTGTAATTGTGAATTTGTTAGAAAATATGGTGAAAATTTTTGGTAATTATATGATTATCAATATGGGTTGTGTGGGTTATTGATAGAAGGACCCCCTGAAATAATGAAGAATGAAAACTTACTTTGCACAGAGTCACCAGGAGCTTTGCACTCTGCTCACACCCTTTAAAACATCTTATTTTCTTTCAACAGAAAGCTTTTCTTCACAGACTATGGGAATGCTGCCAAGGTTGAGAGATGTGACATGGATGGAATGAACAGGACGTGGATAGTAGACTCTAAAATTGAACAGCCAACTGCTCTTGCACTAGACCTCGTCAATAAATATGTGTACTGGGTTGACATATATCTGGATAGTGTGGAAGTTGTTGACTATCAAGGGAGAATGAGGCATACAATAACTAAAGGCAGACAAGTAGGTATTTATTTGCAAATTAGTAAAAAGTAATGGTATCAATAAATAAATGTACATAATGCTAACAGTAACAGTAATATCAGATTTTTTCTCTTTTTAATTCAAATGTGTTAGTAAAATATCCATCTGCATGTTTTGTTCTATTTGCAATTTAGCCTGTTTTGCAACCTATGGACAAGCTTCCATGCAGTGTCTCATTAACAATGCACCACGTAAGTCACACTCCCCATTGTTAAAGACTTCAGGAGAGAAAATATGGGGCAATGGCAAGATACTAAGGGTTAAATTATTACTGACAAGAGGATATCCTTGCCAATTCAGGAAGGAGAGACTAACAGGCAGAAGAATATGAAACAGAACAGCAAAAGCTATTTACCTTTTCAGACCAATCTGGATGCCCTTAAATCATATTTTGTTGATGGCAGTGACGCTTTTCACAGTTGATCCAGATGTTCAAAGTCATAAATACAAATGCTGAGACTGTATGAGTCTTTGAGCAGGAGTATATCAAGCCGTAATTGTTGCTTCAGCTTGGAGAGCAGGGTAGTAGGTAGCAGGGAAGGGAAGGGTTCCCTGGTAGTTGTGAGGCTTGTGTAAACTGAGGGAAAATTAGCGAAGACCAAACTGTTCCTCGTTGCTACTTGGGCTCTCAGAGCTGGTGTGGGTACAATGAGTACCTCCTTCTGCCTGAGGTTAAACAGAGTGTGTAAAAATGTGCAGAGAGAATAAACATTTTACTGTTCTGCTGTCATTCTTTGCTTACTTCCAAGTAGTCACTCTTTACCAAGAGACAACTGGGTACCATAACTACCATTTAAAAATAGGCAGAAAATGTGACCAAAACCAGTCTATGCCACCTGGCTAAATAGCAAATACCTTCCTATTTTCTACCAAATTACTCCCAGTCTTTAGCTAGTTGTTCTGGAATAACATATCTCATAATTTTTTTTTTTGGAGGGTAGTCATTTTCAGAAGCAACTAACAAATAATTTTACAAGCTTGTTAACTGAGTTGTACTGGTGTCATAGGAGAGATGCACGTTCTTTCTCTTCTTTTTGCAATTTAGATGCAAAAGAGGAGTCTTTATAATAAAGTTCAGAGGGATTCTTTCTTCTCTAAACTAGATACAAAAGGAGCAGCATGTCTGTTTCTTTCAATATGGGTGAAGGGTATTAAAAAGCTTGGCCTTTCAGTTGGTCACTGCTGTCACACAAGAAGCAGATTGGTTGTCTTTCCAGTCAAATGAAAAATTGGTGATTTCACATTTTGTGCTTGCGTTTGCCAGGATTTAGAATCACAGTTACTCCAAGTTACTCCTCATTAGTCCAAGGAAATAGCAGACCAGAAAACTATTCTCAAGTAATTTTAGGGATTAAAGTCTATTTCATAAGTACAAGCATATCAAAAGACATGCTTTCCAAATGATACAGGCTTTTATGATTGATGGTCTGTGTGGCTTTCAAAGGACTATTCTTTGTAGCAAGCAACATTTCCATTCATGCATAGCATAGCTGGAAAGCTTCATGAGACGTAAAAACCAACAAATACATAAATTAAATACAAATAATTAAGTCATTATAGAATATATTGTAAAAAGAGTCACATAGATTTAATAGTGTAAATATAGAAAAGATCTCATGGGAGTTAATAAAGCTTTTAACTGAGTGCAAATGGAAATAGGGAAGAAAGGATTATAATGCAGAGGAGAATTCAACAATTTGGTACAGATGCATCATTATTTTCAAGGCTGTTTTCTTTTCCATCTTACTATAATTGGATTGAATTTTTATTGGGTCTTAACCAAACACTTCCATTGATCTCAATTTTTTTTTTTTTCTGGGTAAGGGCAGAATACAATAGCAAGATTGGCCAGCTGGGGGTAATTTCCAGAAAGGACTGAAATATTTGATGCACATCAGGGCTTTTTTGTTTGGGTGGGTTTTTTGTCATGTATGTCTGAATTTGTGAGTACACGAGCTAAGTAAATGCTTTGTGGTGAACAATTTATTGATTAAGCTAATAAGATATTCAGCCTGTGAATATCTGAACATCTGCCAACAAATTCTCTTTAATTTGTTCAGCTTTCAAAATTGTCAATGAGATATTTCACGTTTTCTAAATCTATAAATCAAGCACAACCGCTAGATTATCAAATACTTCATATTTGAGCTGTGATTGGCTAACTAACATTAGGTACTTTTTAATCAATGTACCCAGACACATCACAGATTAATACAATTTTAGAATTTACTTCTTGAGAAACAAGCAGTACCGTGTGACCACAACCATATTCAAAGACACCAACACAAAACGAACACAAGCATAGCTGAGAGAATTTGTTTATTTATTCATTTATTTACTTAAGAAAATATCCAGTGGGTGTGTCTTGTACTATTTGCCTTGCCTTGATTATAACATAATAAAGAAATACATCAATTCAACCTATAAATTGTTTTAAATATCTATTTACTTTATTAGTTAATGCTAGTTAATATTAGTTAATTTAGCTTAGTTGTTATTAATTAATATTGGTTAATACTAAAATAAGCTGTTGCACTTAAAGTATGCAAGAGTTTTTAATTTAAAAGAGAAACTGGGAAATTCAGAGGATAAATTAATTTGGATTGCTAAATATTTTTAATTTTCTGCCTTTCTTGTACAAAGCTTTTCTAGTTATAAACTTTGGACTACAGGAATGTGAACTATACTTGTAGCATAGTTTGTGTTTATTATTTACAAATATTTATCGACATACTCAGAAATCCTTTTGTACAGTTTAGCATGTACAATTCACAGTAATGTTTGATGTTTACAAATCATAGATATACCTAAAATATTCAGCTAAAATAATGATATCTTTTTTTTCTTTTCTTTTCCAGATTAGGCATCTTTGTGGTTTGGCAGTATTTGAAAGCTATTTGTATACAGTTAATTCAGATAACCTCAGCATTTTACAAATAAACAGATATAATGGCACGGATGTTCAGTCTCTTGCTAGACTTGACAATGCTAAAGAGATCCGTGTATACCAGAAAAGAACTCAAACAGCAGGTAAGATCAAAATTCCTCTTCCTAGGAAACGTAACCCAGATATTAGGTGGATGTGTGGTTAAAAAGGTTCTTCCAGAAAATTATATCAGAAGATGCAGTGAAAATTTGTCACTGCGGCTAAACTCTCTGTTGCTTCTTCATCTGCCCAGTTTTCTCTGTGCTTACTGCCGTTTTCCTGCATCTCTAAGCTCCTAACACAACTGCTTCCTGAGCATTCAACTTGGAGAACCTCCAAAGAGCCCTGGTCTGCAAGTTTTCTGGCTCCACACACTTAACGCTTTCAGAATTTAACGCCTTCAAAATTGTTAGGTGGCCAATACTGTCCACACGCTTGGCGCTCAGACCTCAGAGATGCCTGGTTTCTCTGGGCCTGCTTTTCAGACAGACTACAAACCTCAAGAGAGCCCCCGTCTTCGGGGTTGCCAAAACAGCATGGAGATGTGGGCAGCTAGCCTGCCTAACTGCCAGCGCAGCAACTGGTGAGATGGGAAATTGCTGTTAAGTTTTCTTTGGTTTGTATAAATATCATCTTTGCCTTTTGTGAAACAAATCTTCATTTTTGTCTAGAATGAAAAACTCTTATAATCTCAGAATTTCTGGTGAAATAGCAATTTCTGAGGTCCATAGTCCAGTATGACTCTAATCATGGCCCTGATCACATACTTTCTGCATTCGGAACAGCAGTGTGATTTGCGGGAGCTTTGTGCAAAGATAGCAAGATCCAAAATGTTTACAGTGATGCTTTATGAGAATTTTTTATATGACTGGTAGCAATAAATCCTTGCCGTGACTGCTTAGACAGAAAAGCTAACGCATCAATTCTGGTGATCAATGTCAATATTACTAAACAGACTGACTGCTTTTAGAGAAGTTTCTGAAGTGGTAACAAACTCTAAATTGATGTAGACTGGGTGAACTAATTTTCACCCTATAGCTGAGGGCATTGATTTGCAGATGTCAGTGTCTGAAGGAGGCTGCAAAGACTCTCTCCTTGCTATAGGCCCCTCTCTTGTACCCCTGAGGGAGTCGGAGAGGAGTAGAGGAGAGACATGAGCACAGTGTAATCTTTTATTACATCCTGTGATTACTCTGTTCCTCTTGCCCTTTGTTCACTCTGCTACTTCTTTTGTTTTGAATGGACATGTTTGTTGCTTGTCAAGATTTGCTGTAAAGGCTGTCTCAGTTTGGTAGAGTTTCTGTATACTTTTAACAATATCGACCTTAAAACACTTGATTACTTTTTTAAAAAAACAGCTAAAAAGCTTGAGGGAAGGGAGAGAGAAGAGAAAAACATTTTTTGAGCTAAAATACTGTTGGCCTGTTATAAGCCAGCTTAGTAAATGTAGGGTAGCAAGATAGCTTTTGTTTTCTCATTGGATTTACATTAAAGAGTTCAAAAAAAAAAGATAATTTGATATATTAGTCTGATAATTTAGAACTGTGTATTTGAAAATACGAAGTCAAGGGAAAGGAATTTGTGGCTGCTTCAGCTGGATTTATGTCCCAACTGTCCAAATATGGAAAAATGCTACAAGGCTCCTTCTGTTCTTTGGTTTCTGCGCAGGCATCTGCCCCAGAAAGGTGCTGTCTAATGGAGTTGAATGAATAGCAAACTGCATTGGCATGGGGCTCACTCTGTTCTCAAAAAGCCAACCAACCAAATGAACCCAAGCAACAAATAAAAACAGGGGAAAGCATCAGCTATCCCAGGAGAATGCTGCTTGGCCAACGCTGTGCAGAAGCTTATTCAAACAGGGGTGATCGTGTACAGCACTGTAGGGTATGGCTTGATAGCCCCAAGATGGCCCTTTGGATTACTTGTCTGTTTTGGGTATCTTCTTAAAAAACACCTTCTTTTGTAGTTATATTCTGGGGAAAGATTTATTGTGACACAAATTCCCTTTTTTCCCCTGCCTAAACTTTCTACATGCTGATGCATATAATGATCTTGCTTTAAATGGATTTCAATCATGCTGTTTTTCACTCGCTGTAGTCCGAAGCCATGCATGTGAAGTGGACCCATATGGAATGCCGGGGGGATGTTCACACATCTGTCTGCTCAGCAGCAACTACAAAGCACGGACTTGTCGCTGCAGGACTGGCTTCGTCTTGGGAAGTGATGGCAGGTCATGCAAAAGTATGTTATTTAAATCAAAGAGTCTGCCAGCCGCTAATATTTCAGGGTATAGTTCTGGGTGTTATTTAACATGCTTATCAAAAACAATAGAAATCACATGGACCGGTTTTGAGTAAAATTTGTTTGCAATCTGTACCTGACACTTTGTTCATATACTCCTTTCATTCCCTTACAATGATTTGATTTGGCTTAGTTCATAGAAGTGGCAAGTTAAACCTGAGATGCTGTTTAAAGAATTCTAAAAATTATCACTGGTTTTAAGTTAATCAGTCATACGCTTTTTTATATACTATGTATTCTCACACCACGTAGGTACTGAAATGCTGTTAAATAGTTTGTCACACCTAATTTCCACCCATACAATCAACTTATAACTCAGAAGCAGACCATTTATGTGAATAAGTCAAGCAAGGTTTTTCTCATAATGCTTTGTGAAAGCAAGTTTGATTTGTATAACTATGGTTATACTTAACATTAGGTATACACAATCTGTTGGTCACCTGCAGCTAACAGGACAGTCCTGAAAGTTTTGGGGAATACCTATTTTTGCCTGGTTTCTTGATCAAATGGCATCGATTTAGTTCAGATGAAAGGCATGCGATTAGATACTTTTATGGATGCTGGTAGATGGATATATTTGACCACAGTCAAATTCCCAGTCGGAATGGTTTTCACTAACAATTGCAACAAAAGACCCTGACAGGCATTAGGAAAAGTATATATCTTAGAGAATTTTAAGAGGTATATTGATAGTACTAAGGATCTAAGCATACTTACAAAGTGTCTTCAAGGAAAGAAAATCACCTTACTAAGCTTCAGTTATTTGTAATTATTTGTAATTAACCTACTTGATTAAATCATAAAAATCTCCTCAGAAATAGGAAATATTGGTATCCATGTTTTGTATCTTGGTATGAAAGAACAGTGTGTTGTACTGCTGTATTCCTTCCCATTTGAAAAAAAATTTACTGTAATCTTTTGTCGTCTCTGTTTCTGAGAAACTTCCGGTGAAAAAAAATGGTGTTTTGTATTTGCTGGAGTTTATGGTCTTGTTAGATTTAATGATTACTTCAGTCATGGCCTACATTACCCTGATAGATCCTAATAAATTGTAAAATTAAACGCCTACAAAGCTATATACGTCCATTTCACAGTAGATGCAAAGTTATTCTGTGATCTAGCATTGCTTTTCAGTGTGAACTTTTATAGAAAAAAAATAATTAGATGTAAGCAGCTCACTGAAGTAA
This sequence comes from Theristicus caerulescens, assembly GCA_020745775.1. Lineage (NCBI taxonomy): Eukaryota > Metazoa > Chordata > Aves > Pelecaniformes > Threskiornithidae > Theristicus > Theristicus caerulescens. The sequence continues at coordinate 6,107,702 of CM036562.1, forward strand.
TTTGTATTTTAATTAAGGTAATGTAATTAGCTAGATTTCTTGAGTTTAGATACCTTCGGAATATATGAAAGTTAATTTTTGGTATTGAATAACACTCCTGCTCCCTCACTAATTGTGCCAGTTAATTAAACAGTGACATTATGCACTGTAACGAAGATTAGGCAGCATCAGTTGTTTATGTTTGTAATCTTTCTTTTGCAGGACCAAAGAATGAACTGTTTCTTTTTTATGGAAAGGGACGCCCAGGAATAATACGGGGAATGGACCTGAATACCAAAGTATCTGATGAGTACATGATCCCTGTAGAAAACCTGGTCAATCCCCGTGCGTTGGACTTCCATGCTGAAACCAATTACATTTACTTTGCTGATACTACGAGTTTCCTAATTGGACGACAGAAAATTGATGGCACAGAGCGAGAAACAATCCTCAAAGATGGTAGGCAATGCTAACTGATAGTGACATTCAGAGAATCTCACCTAGGAGAAGTTGAACTGACATTTACAGATAAAGCTTTATTTAAGTCTCCCACGAAAAACAGACCCAAACTAGACCTTGAACAGAGTTGGAGAGATCTCTTTTTTTACAACTTCCTGTTTATTTTTCCTGAGTGCAGAAATGTAAAGTTTGGTTAAGTTGCTCTGTTGTGAATTCTTACTTTGTCCATTTAAGCTTATGCCCGCTGGTGAGTAACTCATACATCTCCCCTGTATTCTTTCAGTAGTTAGATACAATGGATCCATCGTGTAGTTCTTTGTAATCGTTCACTGAGCCATCCCGTATCCTTGTGGACTTTATAAGACTTCTTCACTCCAACCTGTATGACAGTGTGGATTCTGGAGCTTATTCAAGTAGTTTGGTAGAGTGAGAATTGCTGTGGTGCTTGCAAACTCATTAGAAAAAAAGCATTGTCTTTCCTGATGTGTTTTCCATGGTATATGTGGAAGCAACAGGAAGATCTAAACATTTTTAGAACCTTAATTAAGATGTTTGTACCATTTATTATAGCAATGAGAGAAAATAACAGCAGTTGTCTAGTTTCCATCTCTCCCACCACACTTCACAGAATCTCCCTGGTCTAGAATCATCTCTCATCATACTAAACGCTGTTTCAGTGATAAAGCCTCCAATTTGTCAACCCATATTTCTTTTTATTTTATGGACCCTTTTCATGAAAGACTGCTTCAGCGGGAGGTAACAATTGCCTCCGTTGAAATCCATTCTACAGTAATTATTTTCTAGTACTCAATAAAATAAGCAGTATGAATATTCATCGTGGCCTTCAGAGAGCTTAATATCTTTACTTGTAAATTGAAGCTCGAGACAATGAAAGTAACTAAAATACCATTGTTTTAGCACAGGGATTTTCATTCCCTGTCATTCATAATGCATGTTTTAATCCACCCGTCTCAGCGAAGTTATCTCCAGTTTGCAGTGATATGGTGCTGTTTTGGTATAAGGTCTCTCCGCAGACCTCAGCACCTGCACAAAGATCCCTTCAGTGGTAGTTGCAAGGAATAGATGGCTCCTTACCCTATATTGGTGATTGCTTAATGAAAGGCAGCTGTCTGAGTAAATAACGAATACTCAGCTGTCAGTCTGGTAATTCTTCATTTCACTGCAAATATGGAAATGGATAATATACATCACAGAACTTCCATTGCTGACTTTCTTTTACTAAACAACCCACATTTCATTTTACAACAAAGAAATCCAAATGTGGAGTATAGGAAGGAGCAGACAGTATGTAGATTTAGACATTATAAGGCAGCACCAAGGAGCATCCTTGCTGAAAGGTGTCAAACAGGTTTAGGTTACTCTAATCAAACATGAATAAAGTTTGTATACTAAACCAGCAAATTGAAGAGACTCTTTTAAATAATGTTTAACTGGAATTTCTACTCTTTATAAGTACAACACAGCAAAAATACCAGTGCAATACCAAAAGAGTTACGGATTATCCGATGATATATTATTGGTGGTCCTAATACTTACAAAGACCAAAAAAAAAAAGTCACTGTCATTCTCCCCCCACTCCTTCCCCAGGAGCTTACATTTTTTAGTTAAGAACTTGGAGTAGTTTCATAACTTTAAAGTATGCTTAAAGAACACTTGTTAATGTATTTTTCATGATTTAAAAATTTAATATGGCCTCCAGCCATACCACCTCAGCTTTTATTGTTGTCAGCTCTCAAGAACTCAGCAGGGACAGATTAAATCGTTCCTTGGTAGAAGGCTACTAGAGAAAATCAGGTGTGTCAGGAGGTGGTTTAATATTCGCTCTGAACAGCATGCTGCTAAGGAACTCTATCTGTGGTAGGTGTCACTTCTCAGATTAGAAGTTGTCATTTTTTGTGACTATCAGGTTTTGCAAGAACAGATATGCTAGCTCAAACAACACTGTAACTGAGATAATTACAGTTTGCGTACACGAGAGCCTGATCCTACAAGCTGTTGACTGGGAATTGAGAACACTGAGCACCTAACGCTGCTGGAGTTTGATTTCCCATATAGTTTCAGCTGTGATTTCTTGTTCTTCACTTAGGGAAACAAACTGCTGTGTCGTATTGATAACTATTTGACAGCCCACAGCATGGCCTACCCTAGAGTTGGCGGCACAACTGCAATAGTAGTGTACTTTCACCAGCAATAGAAATTGCTACAATTAAGGTTTCAAACTTGCATGTGAAATCAGTTTTTTAAATAAAAAATGGAACAAACCAGACACTTTTAAAAGGATTTAAATATTGTTCAGTCAAAGTAACATAAACACAAACTCTGGGGTTTTTTTTAACTTGTCTTTGTCCCCCTTATGTTGTTTGGGGTTGCTGTGAGCCTTAAAATGTTATATTATTCACTTGTAAATATTAGCAAACATGGTCAAGGGCTAACTTTTTGCTTAAATAAGTCTGTAAAGATCTTTGGAAGCTGTTTAGCTGGTTGGTATATAGAAGAATTATTTTTCACCCATTTTCACATTAATCTAGTATTTTAGGCACTATTAGTGTACATGATCTATCTGACATTGATGAGCTAGGCCATTCTGCACCAAATTACACACTGTGCTTATCTCTTGCATATTTAAAATCAATGTGGCAAGTTGTTGCCTCTAGAAATATGAGTTTTTAAAAATCTTGTATCTATATTCAGTATATTTGGATCCCATATACTACTGTTAATTGTAAAATTCTGGTAGTATTTCCAGAATTACAAATGTTAATTTTTCAATTGTCGAGTGAACAATGATCAAAATAGTATTTTATTCACCTCATCCTTTTTAAGTTGAAAGGGCTTCACTGCAGAAAGCCTGGCTTACTTGAGTCAAATCAATTTTGTTTAACCAGAATGGCCATTGTTTTGTTCCTGTTTACTACTTGGTGTGAAGCCCACCTTAAATCTTTTAGATAGTTAAATAAAAGTGAAATTTAAACCATAACTTCACAAAAAGAAGGCAAATTGTCTCTATAGGATTGTGCTGTAGAATTCTCCTTTATTTTAAAATTTTCTGCTATATTTAATATCTAATTACCATGAGTGTTTTTTTTTAACTTAGATTGTATTTGTTCTAGAAATATGATGCTCCAAAATTACTGCAAAAGGCATGGTAGCTCAGATACAGTAGCTATGATATGAAACTGAATAGACTTGGAGCAATATGCTTGTAAAATTTAGGAGGTATCCAGCCTTCTAATCTAATATTTAACTTTGCTGTTGATACTAATACAGTCCATATTTGGACTGTTTTGTCTCCCAAAGAAGAAAAAAACCCCAATGTTTTCATTAAAAAGCTGATCTTATTAGTATAAAAACTGTGTTTAACCCAAAATGTCTAGGTCAGTCATGAGAAAAATAAATGGGTTTTGAACAAATCACTCCTTGTCCTCAAGCTCAACCTTAGTCATGTCAGTGTTTCCTTGAGTTGAGTAAAATCTGCTGAGACCGCTCCGAGCCCTAAAGGACTCTTCTTTCACTCCTGAAGCTCGTCTTTGTTGCCTGTTCTGTTCAGCAGTCTTTCTCCATCAGCCTTGGGCTCCCAGGTCCTTGGTGAGATGCTCTCTTCTTTTCCCTACCATACTTTGCACTTCTCTCTTCTCAACACACTTGATCACTCCAAGACCAAAGGCCTCTGCCACTTTCAGAGTTCCAGCTGACTCTGACATTGCTTTTTTAAAAGAATGTAGCAAAAGCACTGAGAGACAACAAATAAAACTGGCAGTGTCCATCAGCCTGGGAAACCTGGGTGAGCTTCTGGCACTGATCTCACCCACTGACTGATCCACAGTTGTTTTGTCCTTTGACTGGATGATTCTTGTCAGACTAGGTGGTTGCTGGGTTAGGTGTGTCATCATACTGTTCTTTCATATCCTCTATCTGGAGAGTGAATTTTGACACCACTGCTTCCTTCAAGCTTTTTAGATCACAAGGAAAACTAGTTCCCCAAAAGCATAGTGATGTTTAGGTGTATCAGAAATACAGATGAAAATGTTAAACACATTTTGGAAAACCCCTCAGCATATGCCACTTTTTTTTTTTTCCCATAACTTTCTCATATCGTGTCTCACAGGATAACTGATTTACTAAACTTAGGTCTAGCTTCTTATGTGAACAAGGCTTAGTTGATACTGTGGTGGGTACCTTTGTCACTCTGTGATATCTTTTGGAACTTCAGCATGATTTCAACTTAATTTGATATATAGGGCAGAGGTCCAACTATAATTAAAATCCTAAAATATTGTAAAAATAAGGAGAGGAGATATCAAGGGCTGATGATTTGCAAGTTCACTCTTATTTTATTGATTTCTGCAGCTGGGCACATAGCAATGTGAACACAGAAATTGTGAAATGAAATTATAATGGAAGAGAAGAAAAAAATTTCAATATTCTTCTGCTAAGTAGTCAAAAAACAAAGGAACACATCAATACAGAGGTAGTCAGGCTTCAGTTGTTCCCATGTTCATAGAACTACACATTTAAAAATGGCTGCTGGAGATGTTACTTACCCTTAATTCCTGTTACTGTTCAGGTCACTGCAGTTGGTAGATTTTACTTTGCCGTTCAAGGGTTAAAGAAAAAAAATAACAAACAAAACCTAGCAAGTGTAAAATACATCACAGTTTTATATACAAACATACATACATCTCCACAAGTGTGTAATTTAACATAATTAATATGCATGGGATAGGATGATTACACACTTGGAATTATAGACAGCATTAAAGCTAGAAAGAATCTCTATTTCGAATTCTGAGCTACTCTAGACCTCATTAACTTCTTCAAGACAAGTAAACTCATTCTCAATTACTTCCATATATAATTCTATGTTATTGACAAGAATTTCTTTCATGTTAAAAAAACCCACCTCATTTGCATATTTATCTTTATTCGTCTGTGCTGTTTGCCCACTGCCATTGTGCCCAGACAGAGGATACTGGTAAGGGAAAAAAGCAGGCTGTCATGCTATGACTTTGAGTAGCCTCCAGCTTCTTTTAATTTTCTATTTTTAAACATCAAAAACATACTGAGGTATCTCTTTTAATAAGGGGATCCTTGTTATTTTTTAAAGTTTAGTATATAGTGCAAGTTTACATCATAATCTTAATATACTTCAACATTATATTTAAATGCATTTTGCTTTTATTAAAAAGGAAATAGTTATAAAATTAACAAAAAATGAAACATTTTGCAATAACAAGATATTTGAAAACATGATAGCTCTGCTAATTTGATAGGGAATATGGTGGTATTACAGTCACTAAAAAACGTTGTTCAACAAAAAAGCTGTGAAGTGATTTCTCATGTTCCAATGCTATTGAGATTGTAACGGCACATTTTATAGATGCTGATATTGCATCCAAGTGTATAAAAAGCCCAGTATTTCATTTATTGGGTAAAACTGTCATATTTTATCTTAGTGTATTGTTGATGACATGCCATGTTATCTATGGGTTATAGTAAGTGGAAAGTTTTCTGTACTGCACTAAATAAGTTATGTAGAGTGTGACTTGGTAAAAGCTTTGCATTCCCGTCCATCAGAAAGAATTTTACTGGTTTCTTGTACAGAATTAGATTATTAGAGTCATAGTTAGTAAAGGTGTTTGAGGTCTAAAAGATACTATAGATAAAGAGTTTGTCCCAAGGAAAACAAATCTGATAGATTGCAAAAAATTCATAGATTCACTGAAGTTATGGATGTTAGCGGGTAAGACCTTTCCATTAGTACTTGGTGATTGTATTGTGGGGAGGCATCTTGGTGGAGAAATCTGAGGGAAGGTTTGGACGATGGCAACACAGCACCAATGCACAATACCCTTGCAGTAAAAATGACTCTGATAACAACTTGAAACGTCCCAAACCCGTGCTTCAGGAGTTCACGCAAAGTTGTTGTCTGGAAAAGCTGACAGTTAAATTATGTATGTCTGGCAGCACAGTTCAAATAGTAAACAGTTTAGCAGATTTTCATGTGCGTATCTGATGTAAGCAGGATTTAAGTAGGATCAGTGATTTTGACATATCGGCATTTCTTAAAAAATGGTAATTCATGAATTTATGTACATTGTGATAAAAATCTCTCTGCATGATGTTTGCTGTGAGAAAAATCTTTCAAAAAACTCAAGCATTGATCAGAAAGTGATGTCAACACTGGTGAGAAGGCATGAATCTGATGAAAACTTGGGTCTAGATGGCATTACTGGTGTAAATGTGAACAGAAAAAGCAATTTACATTCCTTTTTTCAAGTCTTGATGATTCCTGTCATGAAATTGTACTGTAGGATTGCATATCCAAGTATGACAAACAAGTGATACAATCCCTGTTGTCAAGAAACATTGTAGTAAGGAAGAGGGTTTTTCAGTGTGTTTTTTTGCTTGTTTTTTGTTCGGTTTTCTTTGGTGGGTTTTGGTTTGGGTTTTTTGCCTTTTTTTTTTTTTTTTTTTTTACCTTTTCAGCCACACTGACCTTCATTTTTATCACAGCAAAGGGAGGCACCAGTTCGGTGCTGTGAATTTTCAGGCTCATTGGAAACGCTGGAGTCACAGCTATTACGCTGTTACCCCATTATCTTTTTTTAATCCAGGCGCACTCCCTGGCTACCTGTGAGAAGATACCAAACAAGGTAACAGTAAAACGAGCGTTTCCACCCCAAGTTTCACCTCAGAAAGGATACTGAAACAAGAAAACGTGGCTTCCTCAGCTTTAGGAAGGCGGTGGGAGGCAGCAGCTGGTAACCCGCCCCTCAGGCCTCTGTCAGGTGCCGCGGCTGGGTGCCATGTTTTGGTCGCAAACCGGCCCGGGCTGGTCAGGACCGGTCCCAGCCACCCCTGAGGAAACCGGAGCCCAAGGGCTGGTGCCTGTGTCAGGGGTTTGTGGGCGCTGCCGGGGAGTCGACCTGGAGGGCTGAGCTGTGGTAGCGGCCCGCTGACAGGGCTGCGGGTGAGTGCTCCGAGGCGGACACGGGCCCTGGCTTGGAGGTAGCAGCAGCCGCTGGGGCTGAACCGGCCCTGTTACAGAGTGCGAGCTGAGCTGCTGCCGGCGCGGCTCAGGGGAGTTTGGGCCTGTGCCACTTGTAAACACTCCCCTGTGCTCAGGGGGGCTTCAGTGTCGGCTGATGGAGGGGGACATGGAGCAGTGGCTCCATCCTGCCCAGAGAAATACTCCTTGGAGAGGCTGGGGAAAAGGGGGTAGCAAGTGGCAAGTGCTTGGGCTGCTAGAGCGAGTTTACAGGTGAGGGAGAGGGACCAGAAATGTGGTGGTCACCAGTGCCGTGGCCCAGGCTCCATCGCTCCCCTCAGTATTAACTTCCCTCTGGTATCGCCTGACAAATGGCGGGCTCACCCTGTAGATGAGGAGTGGCCACCCTGGGAGGAGCGTGCCCGAGGGCTGGTGTAAGAGCAGCTGCGTGGCGCAGGGTGATGGCTGAGGTCGGGTAGTGCCTCAACCTTCACACTGCTGCAAAGGCCGGGAGAGAATGACTGGAAATTCTCCATATCCCACCTCATGTCCTTGGAATTTGAGATCTTTCTGAAAGAAAAGGGGAAGGGTATGATAAAGAGAGATGGAAAACCTTTTAGAGACCTTATGCTAAGGAATTGGGATCATGTGGGAGAGGGCAGAGCTCAGTTAATGTTAGAGGCTGTTGGGTAGGCTTGAGGGAAAACTTGTTGCTTGAGGAATTGTTTTACTTCTTCTCAAATGGGGAAACCTCCACACTGTATGGAATGAATATTGTTGGCTCATTTTGGTTCTGGATGGAGCCCTACCGCCGTCAAACTCATGAGCACATTGGCACATCCAGTGTAGCATTGCTCTTTGCTTGTGCCTTGCTTACTATGTTAATAGTTTGCTCATGTACCTAGCTGTGGAGAATAACTCGGACTGTCGTGATGTTCTTGCTTACATGTTTTACAAGGTCAAGGGACAATGGAACAAATGTAAATTGAATGCCCATTTTGCTTATTTTTTAATAAGAATGAAATTTGTAATTTGGGTAAAGGCAAGGTAATTGAGAGTACTAGAGCTGATCCTGGAAGCTGTTCTTGACTTGAGTGATATTGCTATTTAGGGTTAAAATTAAGTAGGGTTTTGTTAATTAGCGATTTGCCCAGGGCCAGCTATGGTTAACATATGGTGCCTTACGGTTTAATACACAAGTTTTATGACCAGTCTTTGTCTTTTGTAGGGTGTTTTCAGCAAAGACTAATTCTGACAGACACAGCAAATATAATTCAGATTCAAGGAAATAATCTAATTTAGCTATATGGACCATATGTTGTCCACTGTTTATGCTAATGGATAATGTTAGAACATAAACATATAATATTAATCTCTTATTACTGTCTTCTCTCTCTCAACAGATCTTGATAATGTAGAAGGCATAGCAGTGGACTGGATTGGAAATAATCTTTATTGGACAAATGATGGCCACAGGAAAACAATTGCTGTAGCCAGACTGGAAAAAGCTGCTCAGAGTAGAAAAACTTTGTTAGAGGGAGACATGTCCCACCCTAGAGGAATTGTTGTTGATCCTGTCAATGGGTATGAAGCAGACTAATTTATGTTATTTAATACATGTCTTCATAGTATAAATACAGGATTGAATTTTACTTAGGATGGGGTTTGTAGAGTCACATAGTCGTCTGTAATTCTACAGTAGTCTATAATAGCTGTAATTCCTGTCCAGCATTCTTGCCTGAAGCCTTCAGAAGAATGTGTATGCCCAGACACCACTGAACTTATGTCAAGTTAATTTGAATGTGATTCACCTTTTTTCTCAAACAAATTGAGTGTATCAGACCTGTATGTATTTTTAATACTAAGTGAACTTTATAATACTCTCCTTTGTTTCTCTCTTTGTAAGTCTCAATTTCTGAAGATAATTATAACCGTATCCTTGTACACATTGGTTTACAAAACTAAGTGAGACAGGTGCTTTTCATTACTTACTAGCATAATTAATTGTGATAGGCTGCATAATAAAAAGAGCATTATGTTAGTGTGGTATAGTTGTGGTTTACCTAAAAATTCACTGTTACATTTATTCAGGGAATTGTCACTGGAGAATGATGTAGACAGGTAATTCTAGTGTGGCTGGACTGATTGCTGTTTTCCTAGTACAAGAATGTATTTACATTATCAAGTTTTCACTTTTGAGCTTGTCCTTTGAGGAATGGAAGTGACTGTGGAAAGGCTACAATTAATTAAGGTCAGATAGTAAGGATGTAAAATCAGACCACAAACCATAACCATACCTACAATTACTTTGTTAAATTTTCCAGCTCAGTAAATGCATGGCACAGGAAATAGTGTATGAAGATGTATTGTCTGAAAAGGGCTATTATATAAAACACTTTTCTAATAAAATAGCGTGCCTTTCATGATTATACTTGTCATGGAAGCTTCTCCTGAGGGACAGCATTTATTATGGCATTTTAATTATATTTAGAAAATATTAGTCTTGATTTAACCAATATAGAAGCATTAACTGCATTTTGAGATACAATTAAAGCACATTAATGTAAAGGTCTGTTACTATAAGCATGTTTTAGCTTATGACATGATAACTAGAATAAGTACAGACAAAATGTTAATAGAGAAAAGCTCAGTAATTGCTGTTGAGCAGTCATGTAAATATTTGGAAAACATATTTTGTCTTCCAATAAAATAAATACCATACCGACCTGCATCTCTGCCTGAGCTTTAGGGCGTATGCAGGTTTTATAATTCTGTGATTAAAGCTCGTGTTGTTTGAGTCAAACATGCAATGAATTTTATAAGCCACATGAATCAAAAATTGGTTGATGTTGTTAGCATATATTTACAAAAATATTAAAAGAATCCAGAACAACCTTCTGGCGGGTGACTTAGAAGAGACAGGAAAGAAACAAAAAAGGTACATTTGCATATCTGTAAACCTGTGTAATGATGGTGCAATTTTTTCTTTATCTTTTCCAATTTCTTACATTTTAAAAAAATGATGAAATTATGCTTATATATAAAAGTGTGTTTAAATAAAATTTTTGACCTGTAGATTTGGCATCATTTACACAGATTTACACAAACTGTTTTTCACTTCTGTGTTTCATTCCTTTGTAAATTCAGAATTTAAATTCCAGGACTTTATTCTTCAAAGTACAGACAGGTTAAGTGGGTTAGGATCACACAACTTATTTCAGAAATTTCAGAATCTGGTGAAACATTTCAGAAATTTCTGAAATGTTTCACCAGAAACATTCTGGTGAAATTTTATGTTTCACCAGAAACATAAATCTGGTGAAATCAAAGGTAAGACACACAAATACCAGTTAAATCATGACAACTTTAACAAGTAGGATCCATTTAAGATCCATATGATGTTTTTCCTCTATTTAATGCTTAATAATTGAATTCCTAGATTTGACTTTAAAAGTAAATGTCTACTAGGTAGTAAATGTTTTCAGTGTATTGATGTCACTGTCTGTCATATGATCTGAAATGCAGTTTAGACACTTCATAGATTACTTACAGGCTTCTATGTGTGTCTTTCTGTGAACCTGTTTTTTCCTTTGAGGGGAAAAAAAAAAAAGAAAAAAGAGAAAATTGGTGTTTCTTAGCATATTTGCTACCTTCTGCTTTTGTATAAGTTCAAGTTGTGTATTTTAAATTGTTGAAATCAGAGTTGTCACCAGGAAATTCTGTAATAAAATATGATAATCGGATTAATTGAATAAGGAAAAAAAAAAAAAAAGAAACCGGGTGTGTTCTATAGCATCCAGTAGAGAATGGCTCAGAGAACTCATCTGAGCTAATACTTTTAGATTACTTACTATAATGCTTGCTTAATTTTTCCATAGGTAGCATAGGTACTTATTTTTCAGATTTGTTTTGGTTATCTACATTGCTGCACTATAAACCATAAAACTATGCTAAAATTGCCTACCAGCTATTTTTCAAATATTTTTTTATAGCCATCTATCTTTCTAAACATTTTTGTGAGGGACAGAGTGCTCATAATAGTTTTTTGAGTAATTTAGCTGCTTTCATGTGGGATGTGAAGTTCACAGAATGTCAAGGTTATCCTGTAGCTATTAAACTAGAGTGCAATTAATTCATATATTGCAGCTTTTTCGATAGTATTAAGCATCATAAAAAGCAGATTTGCATCATAAAGGCAAACTAGACTTGGCAAAAAAAAAAAAACAAACCAGTAAAAGTTTGAACTTTGTGACAAAGTCAGTAAAATTGCTGGTTTAAAAAAATAAATCGTAGTTGTGGTAAATAAGGTCTTAAACAATTCTTTCACTTCTCGTGTCAGTTAGCCCATTTGGTATTCACGTAATTACAATATGAGCAAAACACCCTAAGTGTCATTTCAGCAGCATCCAGTACACAGGGAAAGTAAATATAGTTGTAGAAATATCAATGGAAAGAAACATGCAAAAGTCAAAATGGCTCTGGCTTGTGGATATACTGTTATGAACTTCTGCTAAAAGTCTACAGTATAATTCAGATGATTAAAATGGTATCTGAATGTTCGTTTTTATAATTTCATAGCTGGATGTATTGGACAGACTGGGAAGAAGATGAAATAGATGACAGTGTGGGAAGAATTGAGAAGGCATGGATGGATGGCTACAGTCGGCAGATTTTTGTAACATCTAAGATGCTATGGCCAAATGGTTTAACTCTGGACTATCATGCCAATGTATTATACTGGTGTGACGCCTATTATGATCACATTGAAAGGATATTTTTGAATGGAACTGAGAGAAAGGTAAAAGAAAAATACTGCTGTTTTGCCACAGGCATGCTTTTTCTCTGGATTTTATTGTGTTATGTTAAAAATACTTTTCAAGCTTTTTAAAGTCTGCATAACCCTGCGGCATGTCCAGTGTCATCTCTGTTGAAACAAGCGATGTTGGCAGTCTCCTGTAGGAGACTATAATACAGCTTAAAATTTTCATCTTTAGAAAGTGACACAAAAGTTGATTATTTTTTTTTAATCTAATTTTCTCATGTGACAATGAGTTACATTTTGATTGAGCCACAAAGCCACAAAGAGATTTTTCAGTAGGAAAAAAACTTCTTTTGGCTCTGCCAGAGAGAGGCTTTCATTTAACTTCACTGGATAAGCTGCTTTTGATGAATCTTAGTGCCCTGTTTGAGCATTTGTGGTAATATGCAGAGAGGAAACACTCAACAAGTGCGATCAGAGATAGAGATTGTTATAGCTGCTAGTAATGGCTATACTAGCTAGATACAAGTCTGTACAGAAGTTCCGTGTTTTGTAGAAGTAACAAGTGCAGAACAGACATCTGGAAAATGGTTAACGCTTAGACTGGAGTCTGATAATTTGGGGAAGGTTTGGCATCTGCTTCATAAAATTAGTACCCTGACAACTGAAACTTCACCATTAATTGAGAATGGCAGGCATTAAGTCCTTCAGTGGGAGGATGTACACAAAATGTACATGTCTTGTGACTTCTTATTTATCCTTCGCTCATGATTCTCTCTGTACAATGGCCTTGATAGGACCAATATGCACATCTCTGCTACTGAAAGTAGTAGCTGTAGACACAGTTCTCCCTGGAACTCATCCCTGGCCAAGCTCATATTGCTTTAATGTTGCTTTTAACATCCTTTATACTGAGTGATCTGTTGTTAAGCCTGTACTAATGCTGTAGCGTTGCAGTTTGTCATAATAGTGAGGTTGGGATTTACATTTAGCGCTCCTACTTTTGCTCCAAATCCATTATGGTCCTGTAATGGAGGGGGTGGAGGGTAAGCACATTGGCAGAAAGACATTTTTTAATTAAAGATCCTTGTCTGCTAGTGATGCTAGACTTCCTGAAACATTCCTGGACAGAACAAGTCTCAGAAGGTTAAATGCAGCTGCCGTGGATTACACATGGATTGCTAGTGAGAACTGCTGGTTTTGCCTCCCACCAGAACTGGTGAATAATAAAAAACACCTGTCTTTATAGGTTTTATTTTGAAGTGTGTCACAGAGTGGTTCAGTTCTTTTGAGAAGTGTTTTTCTATAATCCTGTGATTTAAATAAAATGCATAGCCATTCGAATGAAACTTATGTAGCCAAAAATAACTAAAAGATACTTGCTTTTGATGCTGAATAATTTGTTCTTTATTATCGGATATTTTGGTCAAAATATAACTAGGTCAACAGCATCTTTAATTTTTTAAGTGTCAGTATAGTGAAGATTTTACGGGGTGGGGAAGTCCTAATAAATTCCACCAGTAGGTGGTGGATGATTGACTGATAGATGAATTTTGATCAAAAGCAGTTAACCGAGATGAGGAGTTCTGACCAAAAGAATTCCAAGCCCAAAGACAAATTTTGAAGGGCAAAAGGGGATGATGTTTGTCGCCTCCTGGTAGTTGTATTTTAGTGGGCTTTATCTCCTTGTTCTCTTGGGTTTGCGTCTCTAAATAGAGACAAGGTAGGGCATCTGATGAACTGCTTCCTTCTTTCTAGATGCAAGATAGAAATACGCTGTTGGGCATTAGTTCAAGCAAGGACCCCAGCCAGCAGGAAGAGAGTGGAACTTAGTCATTCCAAACTGCAGCTGCTGTGATGAAGTATACAGGCAGGGCTCCCAAAAGTAGACGATTTAGAGTTCTGCAGTTTTCTATGTCTTTTTAAAATAAATAATTCTAATTACTGTAATTTACTTGATGGTAAGTTTAGACTCTTTTTAAAGTTTTGTTTTCATTCTATAGGGATTGAAAATATTTTTAAACTGTTCCTCTTTATCAGACAGCTCTTGTGTACTGGTAGTTGCAGCTCTTGTGAAGGAGTCCTGATGCTGGAGCTATAGTAAATTACACTGGTTTAGAACATTTCTGTGGCCAATAAAACAAAGACAAGATTTGGGGTGTAATTTGTAGTTTTATGGATGAGTTAATAAACCAGAAGGAGAAGGTGCATGGAAGAAAGTTTATCTTATTTTGGGAACAAACTGTGGCATGTCTTTTTGTTTGATTTTTTTTTTTAAAGTTTCCACAACCGAAACTAGAGAGGAAGTTCACAGAAATGAATAAGCCATCTCTGCACTTACTTCACACTTCAACAAAAATAAGCAACTCATACACATTATTCTTTGCTTTAAAAGAAGCAGAGATGTTTGATATACTTGACAGATACTGAAAGTTCCTTGCAAGAGAAGAAGGTAGATATTTACTGACCATAATGATTGCATGGTTACCTACATTCCTCTGTGTTATCTGACAGGGGACACTTAAAATGAATTTATATAAAGTTTTGAAGTTAGATATTGATGCTGCCACATAGAATGGCTTTCAACTCTTTATTTGATTTTATTGCATTAAATCATTATGTTTGGGCACAGTGCTTATTTCAGTTTTCCTATTTCCTGTTTTATTTTCTCTGCAGTGTATGCTAAGAAAAATGACTAATTATTTTACCCTTGCTAATGTTCACCTACCACTAATTAATTGCAGGTAGTCTACAATGGAAAAGATTTGAATCATCCTTTTGGACTGTCGCATCATGGAAATTATATTTACTGGACGGATTATATGAATGGGTCAATTTTCCAGTTGGATCTGGTTACAAGGAATGTGACACTGTTAAGAAGTGAGAGACCACCTTTGTTTGGGCTCCAGATTTATGATCCACGTAAACAGCAAGGTATAAAGTGTATAAGGTTATAAAACATATGATTTCTCCAAAGGTCTGTTATAAAAGGATATTTTCCCTGGCAGTCTCCTAGTATTTTGAGGTGACTAGATGAACAGCAATAGAAAAAAGAATATGATTCATGGCATGAGCAAGAGGCTTTCAAATATTTCAATCCATTGATGTTGAAATTGATCATCTAGTACTTACTAGAAAGTGAATCATAGTATTATACCTGTCTGAATTTCTTCTGCGTATTTACACTGCCTTTATTGCCATTTTTCTTGTGTGTCAAAGAGATACTGTGAAAGGATAAAATAAAATAGATAATATATACACATTGGCTCATAGACATAAAATATATTATTGCATTTACCTTTTCTTAAATGAGATCATAGATCCTGTCTGTCTTTTCCTTTTTGTAATTTTCTCCCCCATCTTGGTCTACACCAGCACTGCATGACTTAATCTCCAGAAAGTATATGGTGCTGTTACACAGAATCAGAGTAAGTGGCCTTTGAGAGTAGTGGAAAAAATCCATAATTGTTGTTACTTATATCAGTAGAGAAATGAAATAAAGGTCATAGGTTTCCATGGATGGAGATTAGAAAATGCAATTGCTACTATACAGGTAAATTTACAAATTTATTCTACTGAAGAAAACTTTGGAATCCGTTTACTGCATACAATGTTCAGATGAGTTGTTGAATATTTACTCTCTTTAATGAAAACAGTTCTAGTTAATGTCTGCCACCAAACATAAAACTGAACATCAGGAATTAGTATAAATAAAATACTGTTTAAAAAATGACCATATTAAATATTAATATCTATAGGTCTCATTAATCTCTACAGATTATAAATTTTGACATGTAGAAGTAGAACATTTCCAGTTCAACAGTTCCTATAGCAAATCAGAGACAATAAGGTGTTGGCAGTCCTGCTACATTTGATTCTGTACATGAACAGAAAAGTAACAAAATGTAAATTTCACCATTTATCCAAATGCTTCTTAGTACAGATACAATGTTAAACTGTGCTTCTTAAAACAGTGGGGGTTTTTGATTGATTTTTTTTTTTTAAAGTTTACAGGACCTATTACAAGTACTTTGTCCCTGTGCATAAAGCCCAATTTTATTTTCACAGTACCATCACCTTCAGATCTGGATGTGGGTACAGTGTCTTCTTCGTGTATGTTCTTAGTGCTTGGAAGATTTGATTGTGTCTCTGTCATTTATAGTCAATGAATGGCTTAGAGAGCAACTGATAATACTAGTACAGAGTGGATAGAATCGAAACATTAGAAAAAATATTTGGCACTCATAGATACAGAGAAAATATTTAGCCTTTGTATTTGTTATAGGTATATATACATTTCTCTGTGTGTATACAAAAATGATACACGTATCTATGAAAATGAAGTATAGTGAATATTTTCCCTATATATACTGGTTAAATATTTTGCATAGGTTTACTTCAGAGGTTTTATATACCATACATACTAAGTATTTTTTTATTGTTTGTCTTCTGTCTAATCTTACCATTTTTTTCTGTCCAGCAAAAAACCAGCTGGTGATTTACAAAGGGAAGAAACAGTTTAGTTTTCAAAATGATGCTAAAGTATAAAATGGAAAGTGCATATGTGTATAAGCAAAATACTTGGCATGTAATATCTGCATGTATAGGGTTGTTTAATTTTGTTTCATTTTAAAATTTACTATATTTGAAGACTTAGGTATGTAGTTAATATTCTTTGGAGAAGACAAAGACTTATTCTCTGTCTAAAAGTATGTCTTCCAGTTTGTTTTTCCTTGGGAAAACCACGTTTTACAATGTCTCACTTAACCATCTGAGCCCTTACTGAAAAGCTTAGTGATTTTCCCTACGGCCGGTTAGTATGAAGTTTTCCCTTTCCTGCTGAATAGTATTTTTATATGTCCAGATAGGTTTTCTTAGGGAAAGCCATTGAGATTAATACTTGACTATGGAGTGCTGAGGTCCAGGCATCCAGCTTGTAATTGGTTTTATGAGTATGGAGGCAATGCTGAAAATTTCTCCTTTTCGATATTGTGATATCTAAATTTTCAATACCTAAACCAAACTGTAGTATGTCAAGGTCATTGTAACAGTTCGTCCCTTATCACAGATTCTTTTCAGGGACTCTCACTTCCAAAGTCATGTAAAAACATAGTGTGTTTGGGTTTTTTGTTGGGTTTGGGGTTTTTTTTCAAGGCAAAATCTGCCCCCAAATTTACTCTCAAGTTGGCCAAATTTCAGAATACTTTGAACTGTGTCTGCTAAGAGAGGATGTGGTGATTGCTTTAAATACTTAGTACTTCTGCTGCTTTATTCAGTACTCAGAAAGTTCCTTTATTTTTAGAAAAAAGGGAAACTTAAAAATGAATGCAATTGCTATTAGCTTCCAAATAAGCTAACACCAGAGGTAGAAGACTAAAATATTACCTCTTAGACATTCTTAGCTAAATGAGTTAAATCTTGAGAAGGAGAATTTGGCTCATTAATGCATTCTTTGTTTGAAATTGCAATTGGAATTTTGTAAGCTAACTGCAGCCTTTGGGATCTTCACTTTTTGTCATGATCCGTGAGGCAGATCTTGCATTGTTCCCAAAGGAGCATAAGCATTTATTTTAAAGAAAGTGAAGCTAATATTTTGTGTGTGTGTTTATTCTAAAAGAGCAAGATCAACGCTTAATCATGTGGTACAGAGAAAACTATAGTAGTTCATTTTATGGTATGAATTATATTTTATAGCTTATGCACACGTATCTTACAAACATTTGGCTCTGATATTTTGTGGTTACTGTTTTGATGCTGTCATCGTTGTCACTGTCTGCACAATCAGAAACCATGTCAATTCATTTTGGCATAGTTGAATTGAGACTGGCATTTTCATTTAGGAGACCTTTTACAGGATACTTGACCGTGCCAATCCTGCTTTGCTTAGTACTATGGGTAGGGACATTAAGCTTCTTTTGGTATCTCCTTAAGAAGAGGTGCTTTACACTGTCTTTGTATCTCATAAGGTATGATCCTCTTGCAGAGGAACGTTTTTTTTCTTGCTTTCAGAGATTAGAATTCATCTTACTTTCTTAGACATAGTCTTTGGGTCTGTATGCGTCAGGAATACCTTAAAAAATGGGGAGGTGGTGGGAAGCATAGTAATTATAGGAGTTGGATTTACAGCATATGAAACTGCCAAGGCCTGCGGGTATTTCCACTGCTATGAAAGGGAAGATTGCTATTCATATGTAAGTAATTCTTGTGTAAGTCCATTTACAGCAGTTAAAATAGCCTCTTTTGAAATCAGTTGATATTTTAACTCCTCATGTTGCAAAGAAGAGCTGCTCGAGCCCCAGGCTGCTGCTCTTCGTATGTGTAG
The DNA here is from genome assembly GCA_020745775.1 of Theristicus caerulescens. NCBI lineage: Eukaryota > Metazoa > Chordata > Aves > Pelecaniformes > Threskiornithidae > Theristicus > Theristicus caerulescens. Next base: position 6,126,230 of record CM036562.1, read on the forward strand.
TATGATCCTAAGAGTAGGCTTACACAATTTTAGCAGTACTTGACGTTAGGTTTATGGAAAGGTACAAACATAAATGAATACTCATGAAAACATAGAAGTACAATAATTTCTAAGCAGTGATAAATACTTCACAGTATCTTTTAAATGAAACGAATAAACAAATGCATATGGTTTGCATAATTTTTTTTCTGAGAACAGTGACTGAGATGCAACTATCTTGTTTTAGCTCTGCCTAATTTTTAGCAAAAATGGAATCAGCCTAATTTAATCATGTGCAAGTGGCAGAGGAGCAGCTGTTTTAAAAGCTAGCAAAAATATGAAAGCTATGATAATAGCTTTGAAAGTAGTTTTAAAATTTGGGGAATATTTTAAGAACACCCATATTAAATAGCTGTTACGAAAAGCAGTCGAGGAAATTTAATTTCATAAATACTTGGTAGCTAAATGAGTTCCACAGCTTATTCAGTAAAGAGACTTAATCTTTTTGTTGTACTGCATTTCATGAGACATTTTAGCCTAGGCGTCTCTTCAGCAAGACTGACGGGACTAAAGGTCTCATTGCACTTTAGGTTCAAGACTTCCTTAAAGCTCACTTTATAAACCTATTTATTTAGGATCTTGTTGCTTTAACTCTTGGTACTTGGTATTTTCCTTGTTTTCATCCTCTCTTTTATGACTTAGCAAGTAACCCACTCTACTGTAGGTTGTCGTCCCAGTTATGAGGTTAAGTAGGAACCTTTCATCTTCAAGATGGACCAGTTGACTTTGATCTAGTGTTTTAATTTTGATTTTATTTATTTCAGGCGTGCGTTAAGCTTCAGAATCATCATGGGGTTTCAAAGTGTTTTCTATATTTGTCTTAAATAGTCTTTTATTCTATAGCCTACTCCTGTTTTTTAGTGATCTGACAAACTAATGTATATTCTTTAATTAAAAAATTGCAAATCTCCTTGACTTGTGCTCTATAATTTTGGATTCACTTTTGAAGATTGTATTGTGGTTTGTTTCTTTTGGCAGCTTCTGATATCTTCCTAAATCATTGCATTACTGACATCCTTTGATTTGAATAATGGGTGTCCCTGTAAGGATGTAGAGAGTTTCAAGGCTGCTTTTTCCTGAGGTGGTGTTGTTTCTGAGGTTTTCTGAGATTTAGATGCAAATACATCTCTTACTCTTTTGATGTTTTGTTCCTATTATTTGGGTTTTGGTGAGCACAGACATAATAAAGGAGTTGATTTTTGTACAGTGTTTTAGGTCATAGTCTAAAACATGCAGTCAAGATCCAATAAAGTATTTTAAGTGCCCAGTCTAAGTTGGAACTGCTCTGTCTAAAATTGTGATCCAGCCCTCACACTTCATAGAGACTTCCAGTTATCCCTGTTTGTGCAGCTGCATTCTTGCCATCTCCCTCACACCCTGCCCAGTGAAAGTACAAGTATCATAGCGGCTTCCCACAGAATTCTGTATTATTTTACACAAATTTATTTGAAAGTTCAGTGGGGTTTTAATGGACTGCAGAACACATTTGCTTCTAAGAAGTGATGTATGTTGGGTCAGAAAAAAGTCTGGGAATAGATTATTATGAAATGCTCAAGCACTGTATTGTAAGATGTATTGAGGTACATCTTAAAACTTGAAAATTTTCAAAATCTTAAATTATTTGCTGGTTATCCGATTTCATAATTTGAAAATGTTTCCCTGCACATGCAGGTATGGCTCTGACAGGACAGTTTATTATGTGTGTCTGTAGCTACCTCTATGAGAACTTAATATTATATTTTCTATGAAAAGAGAAGTGGTATTGCTTTGAGGAGAGGGAATTGTGTGGAGTCTGTTTTAACCCAGGAGGTTGATGAATGTTTCATACACCTTAAAAGGAGGTGCAGAGGAAAGAACACCTGCTTTTTACTAGGATGGGAAGATGAAAAAAAGTAGTTTTAATTTAAAGTTGCAGCAGACATTAAGTTTTATAGCTTGCCTGATCAAAGTCAGTTATCACCAACACTTGAAATTAACAGAGCTTTTAATCATGAGAAGTTGAATGTCCTCAGCGGTGCATATCTAAGTAGTTAGGTTGTGACCAAAGGGACACAAACAGAAATCGTGACATTGGCTTCAGTGGGCTTTGTTTTTAAGTCTGCTTGCCTAAGAAGTGAGGTAGTGAGGATGCAGCAGTCCTTGGTAGATGATTAAAACACCTGACAGCTGTCAGTATCTTCATGTGAACAGCGTACAGCTTTTGGGAAGAAACAATAACACAGAAAAAGAAGGCAGAGAAGTAGCAGATGTGTTCAGAAAAGAGTAGTGGAATATTCGCCTTGCATTCTATCTGCCATAGATCTCATTATACTTAATTTCTGTTTCCTTTCTCTTTTTTCTTAATCTGCATTTGTAGTCACATTGTTTTAACATGTGCAGATGCCAATATACTTCAGAACATTTAATTTCTTAAAACTATGATGGGCATGTAGCCACGTCATATTAAATATTTTGTAATATTTATTCCCCTTATAAAAAAGGGAGTGATAATTTTGTGAGCTGAAGGTGTAGTTTGGGTTTTTTTATTCTTACAGGTTATTGCAACCTGTAACTAAAATTGTTTAAATATTATAACCTGTAATAACCAAACTATGACAATAATGTATCCCTAAAATGAGAGGAAAATAACTGTAAAAAATTCTTCATGTGCTTTACATTCTAAAAAAAAAAAAAATCTTCTTGTTCTACTATGGCTGTTAGTTTTAAAGTTGCTTTTTTTATTTTCACAGGTGACAATGCATGTCGTGTTAATAATGGAGGCTGCAGCACTCTTTGTTTAGCCGTTCCTGGAGGCAGAGTTTGTGCCTGTGCTGATAATCAGCTTTTGGAGGAAAACAGTACAACCTGCATGAGTAAGATTTTTAAAGAATATCTGAGTTGATATTACTGTTAAGGGGTCAAGTCAAATCTGAAAATAAAACAAGAAAGTGCAGTCTCCTAGAGGCTTTTTGCAATTCTATAAGACAAACAAATATTCCTTGAATAAAGATTCTAACTGAAGACATTTTATTAAATATAACAAGGATTTTTCAAAAAAGACAAAATATTAAGTACACAATATTTGAGGATAAAATGCATTGGAAAATATTTCAGAATGTCTGATATGATAAAGCACTTAAATATTTCACTGACCTCTTTTAAAGAATATCAGAAATACCAGAAAATGTTGTGATTAAATCTATATAAACTGGTTTGAGATTATTATATGGACTAAATATCTTAAATTGAACTCTGGCATAGAAAATGTTCATGCTGAAACTGTTCATAAAACATGTCAAGCAGATATATTTGTGTGCAATAGGTCCTGACACAGACTACGCAAATTTCGCTTTTTCTTGCATCTCTTCCTTGGATATCTTCATTGAAACACCAATAAAAAAAAATTGTGTTAATAATAAAATGTGGGATTTTCAATTAAAATTAATAGCTCATCAGATAACACAGGTATTTTTTTTAAATGTTTAGACTTTATATTTGTAACTTACTCAAAATTCTTTTTTTTTTTTTTAATCTCATTGATATATTTCTTGAAGTGTAGCGTGTAAAACTTTACATAGGTCTCCAGCCATAGGCCTAGTAGAGATGAGTAAAGCATAAGGATTATTTCATAACATTATGAACATTATTGAGCTTGCAATTACCTTGAATTTGACCCAAATGCATGGCTGGCAGAGCCATCACTGTTGCTAAAGAAAACTATTTTTCTTTTTAGCAGAAAATACTGGAAGGTGGACTTCTCACTGGTAAGATGGAATGTAAGCATTAGGAAGAGAGGTTAGACACTTTCAGATCTGAATGAAGCAGGTTTCCTGTATTTTCCCCAATACGCTTCATTGCCTGACTCTTTCCAAGGACTTCGATGTTCCTCATAGGGTCATAGAGTGATGAGTGGTATTTACACATTAAGCATTCTGAACCTTATGTTGAGAAATGTATCTGTCTGGATTTATCAGTAAGCTTGTAGCTTGCTACTTAATTCTACCTCAGTAGAATTTTATCCTTTTTTCTTTGCCGAGTCTGTACCAGTGCATAATGCAGGTGTTTGAGTTGTTGTTTGGATACAAAAATCAGCTCTTAATCATTTTCTGGCCCTTTAACGTGTACCAGAATTTGATCTGTGTCTGTAGGAATATTTTCTTTTCACTGTTGATAATTTTAAACTATTTTTGCACTACCAGCTAAGCACCAATTAAAAAAACAGTTTCAGTGCCATTCTGTTCTGAGTCCTTCCATTTATTAAAAATGTATTACCTCAACCATACACTCAGATATGCATGCTGCTACAGGCTTCAGGTGGAATTACCTAAAATATGCAAAGTTTACTAAAATATGTTCTGAAGAGTGATAACAAGAACTTATATCTATTTGTGTAGAGGTACTATTGCATTCTGTACATGTCAAGCTGATAAAACAGATGTGCTGCTTGGATATTTTTCCTAGTTAAACATGGAGAAGTGCTACCACAGTTGTGCAAAGCTGAACAGTTTCAGTGTAACAATAAGCGCTGTATCCAGGATCGCTGGCGCTGTGATGGGGATGATGACTGTCTGGATGGCAGTGATGAGCATTCTGAAATTTGCTGTATGTATGCTTTTACATTTTAACCCACAATTCATACTTTATTTTAAAAAATGGAAACAAAATAACAAGTCTGATGGGAGTCAAACAAAAGCGATAATCCTTAAGTCATTCATGTAAATCTTCATTTTTTTCTTTTCGTGCATGTAATAATGGTAGTCCTTTCAAATGGCACTTGTGTACGTGTTTCATAGCATGGTACAAGAGCCTTCATCTTTAGGTTTTGACATTGTAATTTCTGATTCTTTAAATGTTGGTATTTTTTTGTTTTGTTTCCCACTATTGCTCTTTTTTATATGGGTCACAGGATAATTCAGGTTGGAAAGGGCCTCAGAGTATCTCTAGTCCAGCCTTCACAAAGCAGGGCCAGCCTCACCTCAATCTCTAGGAAAGTGATGCAGCAATTAGTCCTGGAAACCATTTCCAAAGACATGAAGGACAAGAAAACGATTGGGAGTAGTCAGCATGGATTTATGAAGGGAAAGTCGTGCTTAGCCAACCTCATAGCCTTCTACAGTGATGTGACTAGTTTGGTGGATGAGTGAAAAGCAGTGGATATTTACCTCAACTTTAGTAAGGCTTTTGACACTGTCTGCCATAACATCCTCGTAAACAAGCTGACAAAGGATGGGTTAAGTAAGTGGACAGTGAGATGGATTGGAAACTGTCTGAAAGGCTGGGCCTTGGGGCTTGTGATCAGTGGCACAATGTCCAGCTGGAGCTAAGTCACTAGTAGTGTACCCCGGGGGTTAATGCTGGGGCCAGTAACCTCTTCATTAATGACTTGGACAGAGTGCACACTCCACAAGTTTGCAGGTGATATGAAGTTGGGAAGAATGGCTCATGCACCAGATGAGTGTGCTGCCATTCAGAGGAACCTTGACAGGCTGGAGAATTGGATGGAGAGGAATATGGTGAAATTCAGCAAGGAGAAAAGCATCTGGGGAGGAGTAACTCCAGGCATCAGTATATGCTGGAGGCCACCCAGCTATAAAGCAGCTTTGCAGACAAGGACCTTGGGGTCCTGGTGGGCAACAAGCTGACCATTAGCCAGCAATGCACATCATGGCAAAGACGACCAGGAGCATCCTGGGCTGCTTTAGGAAGAGCATGACCAGCAGGTTGAGGGAGGTGATCCTTCCGCTCTACTCGGCCCTGATGAGGTCGTGTCTGGAGGACTGTGTCCAGTTCTGAGTTCCCCAATATGAAAAGGTAGGGACTTACTGGAGTGAGTCCAGGAAAGGGCCACTAAGGTGATTAAGGGACTGGCACATCTGTCCCAGAAGTTGGGAGAGCTGGGATTGTTGAGTCAGGGGGAAGAGAAGGCTCAGGAGGGATCTTACCAATGTGTATAAATACCTGATGGGAGAAGATGGAATGAAGAACAGGGAACCAGCCTCTTCTTAGTAGTGCCCACTAGCAGGACGAGGTAATGGACACAAACTGAAAAGCATGAAATTTTATCTGAACACAAGCAAACACGTTTTTTACTGTGAGGATAGTCCAACACTGGAATAGATTGCCCAGAGAGGTTGTGGAGTTTCTGGCTATGGAGGTACTCGAAACTTATATGGACACAGTCCTGGGAAACCTGCTCTGGTTGGCCCTGCTTGAGCAGGGGGTCAGCCTAGGTGACCTCAACAGGTCCCTTCCAACCTTAAACATTTCTGTGATTCTGTAATGTATTTCTTAAAAAAAAAAAAAAAAAAAAAAAAAAAAAAAAACCAAAAAAAACCCACACACAAACACCCCCCAAAAAAACCAAAACAAAACCAAGCAAAAAAACCCCAAACTCCACACACACTTCCAGTTTTAAATTAGATGTACTTTATCTTTAAAAATACAGTTTTACTAGAGCTGTATTTTTTTGCTGTAGAGGGGTCCTGATGTTGAAATGAAAAATAATAGAAAACATACTAATTACATATCTATGTCATTCCTGGAAGATACTTAGGTAGCCTGCTATAAAATTAGAGTTGCAGCAGTGAAAATTCCCTTCCTCACTTGGTTTGTTGCAATGCTATTTCTATCATTAGATCATTTCTCGAAACCAAATCTCCTTTACTGAAATGAAAATACATTACTTTTTTCCCTATAAATTGTAGACATGAAGAATTGATACGCTCTTCTACAGTGCGGCATTGTTCTGTGTGTCTGAAAACTTATCATGGTCTCTCATTCTTATCTCTTTGAGATAAAACAGCTCTAATCGGTTCTTTTTTTCCAGTAGATTATGGGGATTTTTTTAGATTTCTTTGCTCTTTTCTGAACTTTGCCAACTGATCCTTGGGGTTGGATGTGCAAAACTGGATGTATGTACTTCTGCTGAGGCCTTTGTGAAGCTGGTTAGGCTGAGAGAATGTGTTTGTGAGGGTCAATAGTCCTGCTTATACATCCTGGGGTAAATCTTGCCTCCTTCGCACTGGTCTGATGTTGCTGGTACATACTGAGCTTATGATCCTCTGTAATGCCTAGGTCTTTTTCTGTATGTCTGTTACATAGCCAGTTTGGGTTTTTTCCCTGCATTTATGTATTTTGATACCTTCATGTAGTTGCCATTACTGATTTCGGTCCTAATTCTTTTTAAAACATTTGTCCAGTTCTGAATTGTAGTGCTTACTAACGTTTTATTTTAATACCAGGGATTCTTACACTTAAATAAGGAGCTCAACTAATAAAGACAGTGAGAAAGAAAATCTTTTGGCAGAGTTGACTTGATTCTCATTTAAATATTAGACCAATGCATTGATCAAAGCTTGTAATTCTCAGAGGATTTATTCAGATATAAATGAAATCATCATCTGGTCCCAAATCTGTATGTGATGTATAGTTTAAGTGGCCAGTATGATAACAGTGATCTCTTTTCAGCAGTTGCTATAGTAACTTCAATAGTTCTTTCTGAGTTAGTCTGAAATATTTGCAGTTATGAATAGAATACACACACAACATGTTAGTAAATATATATGAGCAAAAACTTAACTACCATTTAAAACAATATCTATGTCTAGTGTTGAGGTCAGATTTAAAAAAAAAAAGTCTTTAATTTTTAATTTTATTATATGGATGATAACAGTTTTGTTCTCCGGTCACATTGCAAACTAGGTTGCTTCATAAGTATTATGAGACTTGGAATACCTTTCTGCTCAGATTATTAGTTAATCTTTACTTCCAGTGTTCTTGCACCCTCCACGCAAAACACTCATGAAGGGTTCATGTGCTATTGATATCGCACTCGCTCTGTGTTGTTTTCAGTAGGAAGAATAGGTAGAAAGGTCAAAGATAAAAGCTACTAAAATGTCAAGGATAAGCCTGCAAGTCGTCCTTTCATTTTAAATACCATTTGTTTCCAGATATATGTTAAACTTCAAAAAAGAGACTGTGGATGGCTGAGTAGGTGGAGAATAGCTTGCAATTATTTTTAACCCAGCATTTGAAACTGTGTGTAGTTTACTGCTCTTGTGCAGCTCAAGATCAGGAAGATCTGCTAAAAATAGATCTTGTTATTAGCATGAAAGAAGCAGATCATATATACTTACTACAGCTACAAGAGCAGGCCAACAGTATTTACAAAATTTCTCTGCCTTCAGTCTTCATCCTTCCCATGATATTTGGTAGCTATCAAAAACATGTTTGTGAGATACCTTGTTCGCTCTTGAATACCAGATTTTTTTGTCAGTTTTACACTGTGTTGCATATTTCACTTTTTGACACCTACAATTTCATGGTAAGTAAACAGCAGATCTATATGTGGCCATTGATAGTAATGTGCATCATTTTAGAAGCATTTTATAACCTGCCCAAATCCCTGCTCACTGTGGTATATTATTTTGGATATGCACTTAGCAACTTGCATCTGTTCCCTGTGGTGTTTTCTTTTGTTTATATGCGCTTCAGTTTGCAAACCTCGTCACATTGATAAAATGTGATTGAGGACATTTTTCTTTAAGCAAATAGCAACATTGTAAAATGTTGCTACCTTTTATCACCTGGTAGCTAATAGAAGAGGATCTCCATATTGACACTAGTATGATAGGAGACTCCTTACTATGTATTGTTTAATTTATTATTGAAGTACTGCAATATTTTTTAATTGACTGGTTTGCTGAACAATTTTTATATCATGATTATATATACAGGATAACCATACTAACTGCATCACCAGGGAATACCATTTAATGTATTCTTTTCAGCTGTTTTTCTCTGATTATGTTCTTAGGAAAAGAACTCTCTTTTTTTTCTCTTCAGTCAATCATAGTTGTCCTGATGATCAGTTTAAGTGCCAAAATAATCGTTGCATTCCCAAGAGGTGGCTTTGTGATGGAGCTAATGATTGTGGTAATAACGAAGATGAATCAAATGAAACCTGTGCAGGTAAAGATTTTACTTGGTTGTGCACACAAGTTTTCTAACTCCAGTTCCATAAATAGTTCAAGACTGCTCTGAACTCAACTGAACCAGTCTGCTACTAGTAATCTGATTATTGCCATTTTAAATTAATTCAGATTTTGATGCCACTAAGGCTGGAATACAAATTATATTTTACTTAATCCTTATGCTTGACTGTGCTTTCCAAAGTAATTCAGCACTTAATCTATCCATATGGGTTGACTGTCAAAGCAGTGCTTGGGTACAAATATTATCCCTACTAAATCTTTTTCGTCAGCTAGAATTTTGTTTGTTAACATGCTGTGATGAGTGCCATGTCACTGGTAAATTTTATTTTATGCTGACAAAAGCATAATTAGTTATTCAGTTTCCCCTTGGTAGCTTGAAATTGTTTTCATTTGTAAGTTATTAACTGTATAGTGGATTTTTAAGGAAATACCAAGATGAAGATTGTTTACTTATTCCACTGCAATAAATCATGGAGTTCCAAATCTGTCCTTTGCTTGTATGGAAGTGATGGTTAGTGCTTGTCAGTAGAGTACACTAAACACTCATTAAATATCTTATATACAAAATATCAGGCATCAATAAGCTGGTGACTTTTAAACTGAAATGCAGTGATAGACAGCATACATTGTATATGAAAATATTCCCTGAACTCATTTTCCTTGATTTAAATTTTCATATGTATAATAACCTGTTCTGGTTGTTACTTAGCAGTGGCTAAAAGCACTCTAGCACAAATGCGGACCGATAGTGTCTATATCATCTCTACAGTATTATTATGGATTGTAATACATCTTGGTATCCTTTGATATTCAACTGTTTGCTTGTAGGATAGAGTCTGATTTGAAGACGATATTTTGCATCCTTGTGTCTGTTGGCTGTGGGTTGAATTTTGTATTCTTTTTACTTTTTTTCCTTCAGTGGCAAACACAATTAATGTTTAAAAAAAAAAAAAAACACCCCACGTTCTTTGAAATATTTTAAACTTCTATTCTTCTATTGTATTTTGGGCTATTTCTATGAAGAAAAAGGAAAATGGTAATTGAGAATAGTAAATGAAGAAATATTCTTCTGATTATTGGATTTTCTGATGTATCAGTCATTTTTTTTAAAGTGTGGAATCACGTATAGATGAACTCTAAAAGCTTAAATTTGGAATAAAAACCTGTGTCACTATCACTGGCATTATAGTTATGGGTTCACATTTTGAATAAACAAAATTATAAGTAATGTCAGTTTTACGTGTTAGATTTTTATTGAAGTTTTACTGTTCATCGGCTTTCAAAGTAATTTATGTAGTTACATAGGACGATTTCTTTTAGTGATCTTTATTTCTTCAGAAGAAAGACAGACATCGTTTCCTTTAATGGATCATTACAGTTGCATATTTGCAAAGGCAAAGATTCGAAGAACAGTGAGGCCAGGCACATCACACACATGCTATATTACCATTTTTCTGTGTAAATATGAATGTCACTAGATCATTGTTTATGTTATGAAATACAATTTGTTAATCTTCCAGTTGTAAGTTAGACATTTTTATACCCTTATTATTGTTTACTTAACTCTAGTGCTAATGTTATTTTATCAAACATTAATGCTCTTCTACCACCTAGTTTTGTATAATTACATATAAAACTTCATGTTCTCCTGTGTTGAAGAAACCACTAAGAATTCTACATAACAGAGGTAGAACACAGTCCTGCAGACGGCCTCAATTTTCTCTGAAATCAAAGGAGGTGAATGATGTTTAGTCAGATCAGGTAAAATGTGCAGCAGGCCAGGAGATGCCCTCCAGACTTGCAGCTTCTACACACAGACACGCACCAAGAGACCTAACAGATTTAGTCCATTTCCCTTGCATTTTTGGAGTGTTTTGTCTTGACAGCAAGAACGTGTCAGGTTGACCAGTTTTCTTGTGGGAATGGACGCTGTATTCCGACATCATGGCTATGTGACAGGGAGGATGACTGTGGAGATGAAACTGATGAAATGACATCCTGTGGTAAGTAAATTTGCTTTTGGGGAAAAAAGTAAAATTATTCTATAAAAAGTTAAGCATATAAGGATCTCTTTTCATGTGAACTGATGGATAGAAAAAGTATGAGGGTCCTTTTTGGTTTTATATGAACTAATAATATTCTTTCTGAAGTGGCAAATATAATTTATTTGATTAATAAATAAACCCAAAGCAAGGGCTGCATTTTCTATTAATGAGTTTTTAACTACAATACCAAATATGCAGATCAGTCAACTTAATACTTTTCTAATTTACAGCCCATTATCAAAGACTATCACCTTCAAAAATTGGTATTTACCTTGTCTGAGTACCTCTTCACATGGGCCCCCTCAGCATATACTAGATGTCAATAAAATCAGACTGTTTCACATCTGAACAGAAGGATATTTTGATGTTGTATTTTGCAGAAAAAATTAGTCTTTCTTGGTTGTCATGAGATAGTATCAGCAGCTCTACTGATTGCTGCTTTACTGAGATATTTCAAAGAGAGGTGCACTGTCTCTAATCAACTGCTTCCAAACAATTAAGGTTTTTTGTAAGTCAGCATGACTGCCTTCATCTGTTTGGCAGGTCACAGGTAACTGCTGTGAGTCTGAGAGCAAAAGGGTCAATGAGCTGTCTGCAAAATATTAGATCAGGGTGTTCCCTGTTTACAAGGGAATATTTGTGATATTATTTGACTTACTAATATGAATTAGTAAGTGTGTCATAATATAATAGGTTTCTGAAATGACTTTTCAAGAGTTTTCAAGAAAGAATGCTGACTGATTATTTTAGTAGCATCAACCATGTAAACATGAACTGACAGGTTGTGCACAAAAAAATTAAAATCTAAAGTGTACTTGTTAGGATACTTTGTAGTTAGACCTGTATTTTTCTCAGATATAGCTGATACTCTGACTTGATTCACTATTATAGAAATATATTGTTTCTTAATCAAATTCAAAGTATGAAAGCAATGTAGTTGATAAAACATTACCTTTTTTTTGCTTTTTTTGAAACTTCTTACTGCTGTAAACCTTTTCAGTAGAGTTATTAGAGTTCTATTACTGATAGCAGTTTTTCTGCAAAAATCTCAATACCTATGAAGCACTTGCAGTGGAGAGGAGAAAAAAATAGAAAGTAAATATATAAATGAAAGTCATAGGCTGACACCACGATGCCCTGTGTTCCATAAACATAAATATCCAGGACTTCAATTACCAGAGAATCTATGGAAGGCAACATGTAGAATCCAATCAGTAAATTCTGTTGATCCATAATCCCTTAAATTTGTTTAATTTTGAATTATTCATGGCTGGCAACCAGCTAATACCCATTAGTTGAGTTTAGGTTGTTATTTTTTAAGTCCATATGTAATTCTCAGCACCTCCTTCTTCTATAACTGCATTCAAGATTTCACAATTTTTAAGTGTAACTAGTTGTTACGTCTCCTGGAATATTCACCTTCTTTCTCTTGTCTTATTTGTTATTACTTTCTTCCTCTTTCTTCTTTTAATAATGATATAAACCAGAAAAAAGCTAATTTTATATTGACAATAATTGATATATGATCAGTTACTTCAAAATAGATGACATATGTAATAAATTCTAAATCAAAATAAAATCGTGTGAGTGAAAGTGAGGACGTTATTAAGGTAGACTTCTAATTGCCATGCTTCAAATCAGGCAAGTTCTGTTGTATACAGAGGTGGAATAGGTGATCCCAGTGGACTTACTGTATTTTGTAGTCTCTGAAATTACAACATTCTATGTAATGGGACAGCATGGCACTTGGTACTAGAATAGTTTATCTGACTAGCTGTGCCTTGTGTTCTTAGACACCTTATCAATATACAGATGTTAATATCATCTTTTTAATTTCTTCCCATGTGTTTTGTATGACATTCTGCCAGCTGATCTGGAATATTTCTTCAGATCATTTAATCAGCATTCATTTCACTGGCTGTTTTTCAGTTTGGCCATACTTTACATAGATTTCATGTTTTAGAATCTCGTTTATTTATCCTTGAGCACTATGGTTGTGCAAATATGTCAAATATTTCATTTTTCATTCTGCCTTATAATTTGAGGGCTAATGGGCACGCTAATGGCATTTATTTAGCTATTCTATCTATTGGTATATATTTTCTTCTATGAAGCAGTTTAAAATTCTTCTTGTATTTGCAAGTTTTTATATTAAAAGTAAAATCATGGTTTGCTTTTTGTTACCATTACAAATAGTTGATTTTTAACTGCACCAGTCTTCAGCTATGAATAACTTTTGGTTCCTGTTGATTCAGGAACTTAAGCATACTTATATTGGTGTATAGCTGGGGTGAGCAGGACTGGAAAGATGATGTCAGTATCATAATGCATACACTTTTTCATAAGATACAATCAGATTTACTAAAAAGACATTTCCGAAGATGATTTGAAATGAGACCCTCCTTATTTTTCTACAGCTTTCCTAAAGGAAACAAGACTTGTGATTATTTTTTGTGTCCATCTGTTTTATCAGTTCATTGTCATGCCATTTGCACTCAATAACAGAAGGGTAAAAGAAATATCAAAGAACCGGAGCTTTTACAAGACTTCTGGATAGCAGAGAGAAATGCAATTCATGTCTACACTATGGAGAGGCTTCACTGTGAGCTCAAGAGGCACCTTTTTTGTTTTGTCTGTCTGCAGAGCAATCAGCATGGGGATGGCTGTGAATCAGCTGCAGGATGTGCATCTCTTTGCTGCGAAATAGGGAAAGGAAAGGAGTACTGGGGATACCATAGGGACAATGAGGGGAAGTACTGTGCCTGTCCTCTAGGATATGAGAGGGAGCTGTGGATGATGGTGGAGGCTGGGGCTATAAGAAGCAAACACTGGAGATACTGCAAAACATCCTTGGAAAGACTGTAGTGGTCCGAGAATCATGAGATGGAGGTGGTGGTGAAGAGGATAATCACAATTCATTTAGACAGATCAACATAAAGAAAATAAAGTCATGAAGATATTCTTGTATGGAGAAGGGGAAAATTGCATATAATGTATGAGTTAAATTTGTGGAAAAAATATTAAAGAGCTAAAAAGAAAAATTAAAAATTGCTTTTAGCTTTGCTTGAAGCACATAAGGCATATATTGTAGCTAAGTACCATCATAGTTGCGCATCTGCATTGTTTGTCTTGGAACAGATTTTTGTCGTCACTGTAATGTGTTCCCCCAAGAAAAACAACTTTTTTTTTATTTAAGAAAAAAAAAACCAAAACAAAAACAAACTTTCTAGGAGTAATTGACAAAGTGTTGTCATCAGTGTTAACTTTTCTTCCCACCCTTTTCTGTGTTGAAGAAGAATAATCACTTCAGTTGTATGATGTTCTTGATGATCTCTAAATTTTACTATTTGATGCAGCTGGTTTGGTTCGGTGCTTCATGCATGGCTTTTTTTAAGCCAAAACTTTCCCTGAGCTTCTGTAAAGAAAAAGGAAAAAGAAAAAAAAAAGGCTTTTGAATTAACTTTAAAACATTTTCTACACCAAAGATGGCAAGAGACAGCAAACCCAAGTCAGAAATTCATTGACTTCAGTGACTATTTCAATTCTTGTCCTAAGGAAATTTTACATTTATGTGGCATGTTTTAAAAGTTTAGAAAAAACTCTTCAGTTCTAATTACATGGCCTAATTCTCAAAATCTTTGTGAAGTTTAGCTTTGCCGTCTCAATTGTAAAAACACTAAAACAACCCAATGCAGTCAGAGCAATCTAATGAGGAATGCATTTGGAGAGTTGTTCTAATCTTGGGCCATTTTGGTGTGGCTGACAGGACTATGCACCTTTTTGGACATCTCTTTCTGTTGCATTTAGGGTGTACTGTGTAGGAACTTCCAACCTGAAATCCTTCAGTGAAGGACAAACTTGCCTTTAAGTAGCAGTTCAGGCAGATTGTGCATGTTGTCATCTTTGGTTTGCATTAAGTATCAATTACTGAGAGGTGTCTTAGTCTCTTGATGGTCTATATAGAGAATTTAGGCTCCTTTTGAATCAAGTTAAACTTTCAGATGTTTCCTACGAATTGCCAGGTGTTGTAAAGTAGATCTTGTATTTTCCAAACCGAACAGGTACAAGCACTGTTTAACATGTTAATGGTATAAATGCGCATACCTAGCTATGATACTGGTTTTAGAAGAAAAAGAAGTCTGAAAAAATTCAAGTTGTTCTACGCAAAACATATTAGACAATTATAAAAATTCTGTGTGTAATATAGATGAGTCTCTACTTTATGAATGATATTGTCGCAGTTTTCTACTACTTTTGCTGGAATGCTTGGAGGAAATGATTTTAAATGATTGTAAATCATTCAGCCGGCTGAATATGAGCCAGCAGTGTGCCCAGGTAGCCAAGAAGGCCAGTAGCATCCTGGCTTGTATCAGGGATAGTGTGGCCAGCAGGACCAGGGCAGTGATCGTCCCCCTGTGCTTGGCACTGGTGAGGCTGCACCTCGACTCCTGTGTTCCGTTTTGGGCCCCTCACTACAAGAAGGACATGGAGGTGCTGGAGCGTGTCCAGAGAAGGGCAATGAAGCTGGTGAAGGGTCTGGAGCACAAGTCTTATGAGGAGCGGCTGAGGGAGCTGGGGTTTTTTAGCCTGGAGAAGAGGGGGCTGAGGGGAGACCTTATCACTCTCTACAACTACCTGAAAGGAGGTTGTGGCGAGAGGGGGTCAGTCTCTTCTCCCAAGTAGCAAGCAAGAGGAAATGGCCTCAAGTTGTGCCAGAGGAGGTCTAGATTGGATATTAGGAAAAATTTCTTCACCGAAAGGGTTGTCAAGCATTGGACCAGGCTGCCCAGGGAAGTGGTTGAGTCCCCATCCCTGGGAGGTATTCAAAAGATGTGTAGATGTGGTACTTAGGGCCATGGTTTAATGGTAGACTTGGCAGTGCTGGGTTAACGGTTGGACTTGATGATCTTAAAGGTCTTTTCCAGTCTAAATGATTCTATGATTCTAAATACTGACATTTTAATTTTGGATTTTATTATGTCAGTGTACAGTAACTATTTCTTGACTGTTCTTTTGCTTGGTACTCAACCTTCTCATTTTATAGTCTATTTCCTGGCTTTTACTAGCAGTGTTATTGCAATTGGAGAACTTTTTAAATATAAATAAAAATGTTGGAAATACGGTTTGTATCAGTCATCAAGCTATAATTAGTCATAAATATTAGCATGCTTAGTGGCAAAGACAGCCCTGGTCTGATGGGAATATACGACCATGTCATATGACACAGAATGATGCATTTCACTGGTCTGTGTTGAGGAAGGATAGGGTTTGGACTAGTATTTACAGTTAAAAGCGTTTTTATCCTCTCTTTTTGGTGTCTCACCTTTTTCTCCTCTCCAGATTAAGTATCTGGCAGGTGCAAATGTTTGATACAATACACTTGTGTAATTTATGCATATAGGAGGGTGGAAGAATATTACTAAAGATGATATACATTAAATAGTTTTTATTTCTTTTTGAACACTTTCACAGAATTCCCAACATGTGAGCCACTAACTCAATTTATATGCAAAAATGGAAGATGCATTAGCAGCAAATGGCTCTGTGATTCAGGCAAGTATCAAGTGCTCCATATCTGAAATGAATATGGTAGATATTACATAAATATTGCTTTGATACTCCTTTCTTCTGGGACTGATACTGCCAGTTTGGCTGGTAAGTGGTGAGAGAATAAATATAATATTTTTAAATCACTGACCTGACCTAGAAAGCAGCAATATTGGAGCTTCGTATAAGGAATGATGCACTAGATATAGTAATAGTTACAAATAGTATATTCTGTAGAATGAAGTGTGATGTAATCTTTCGTTATTAAAAAAAAAAAAAGGCTAAGCTATTGCATATGAAAGTATTTTCTACTTTTAGAAAACAAGATAGTTCCAGTGACCAAAATACCTAATTTTTTGTTGTTTGTGGGCAAGTTCAATTTAATAAATAGCATCCCTCAAGAGGGAAGGCCAGGAAGGCTTTACAATGTAGTTATTTCTTTTGTCTGAAAGAATACATGTTTGAATGACAGCTGTTCAGATGAATCTTTTCTCAGAGCTTGTGATGTGGGAGCGATGTCATGCCAATCCTAATAACATTAGGTTGGTTCTTCATCCACCATAGCTTTTGATATTACTGTAATTTTATGAGGCTGACAAGAATTCATTCAAATTATGGGAATTGCCTTAAGATTGTTGTAATGACTACAACATTAGAGTAATGAGAAGCTATATTCCACTCTTATTTATGTGCTGCCATCTTTCTTCACCTTGCACCGTTGCATGTACGTGGAAACAACATTTGTAATACTATTGAAAAGAAATTGTGACATCAGGTTTTCATTTTAGTTTATATGAAGCTCTTTGTGTGTGTACTTAACTGTCTAAGTTAGCTTAACGAGTCACTGAGAATAAAGTAAAACCACTGTGTTTGGAAGCCTGCTTAGTTCCACGTGACTGAAGAAATGAAGAAAATCTACAGCCTTCTCATGCTTGCTGGTGTCTGTGATTGAATAATTGTGAATAAGTGTAAGGGGTTAGACTATGCAAAATGACAGAGTCAAGTGCTGTTGGTAAATTAGAGTTAAGGAAATTACTTGCATTAGTAATAATTTTACCATATGCCTGTGGGCAATAAACATACTATTTTATTTACTGCACGCTATTTTTCTCTTGCTTTTTGGAAACACCTTTTTCTCCTCACATCTTTTATTCAGACGTTTTATCTTTTAAAATAATAAAGAAAATTAATTTTGCAGATGACGACTGTGGTGATGGAAGTGATGAACTAGGCTGTATTCATTCGTGTTCTGCTGATCAGTTCAGATGCTATAATGGTAGATGTATACCAAGTCACTGGGCGTGTGATGGTGACAATGACTGTGGAGATTTCAGTGATGAAACCAAAACAAACTGCAGCAAGGAAGGTTAGATTTTTTTTTTCTTCCTACATTTTAATACTTATAAACACAAAGAATACTTTATTATAAATACAGAGGACCCATCTTCAGTCAATGGAAAAAGAGAAAATGCTTTTAACCTTGGTAAAGGTTGGAACGGTAAATATGTCAAGTATAATATGATAATACAGAAGTGTATCGTAGAAGAAGGATGCATTTGAAAACAGAATGGGTATTATACTGAGAAGTTTTGTGGTTTTACTGAATTATGCTAAATGTGATGTTTGTCCTTTTACACAGATGCATGCTGCCTAGATAAAGAGACAGTAAGCAGCGTTCCTTAAGTTACCATTTACATTTTCTGGGTGTTTTATGCAGTAACATTCTCATTTTTGTGTGATCCAAGTTTTGGGGTTTTTTTCAGTAGTGTTACTGAAGCATAAAAATATTTTAACAAACTACAGTCCCATTTAAATGCCATACATTGTATTTGTTTGGGTGGGGAGAGAAAGAGATGGTGCTTGTAGCAAAGGACAAAGAATAATAAGATGAGAATGAGGGAATATTTTTCTCTCATATTTTTCTTACAGTGATTTTTCCGCAACAAAGTAACTGTACACAATTTTATTGGTCCTTTTTAATGAGTTTATATTCTAAATCTAGTTGCAGACCTCATACAAATAGATGAATTCACAGAATGCTGTGCATGAGTCAAGTCCTTATTTTTTATATATTTACAAAAATTATTCTTATTATTTATCTGTATCAAAATAATTGGTCTGGAACTAAACTACTCACTTTCCCCCCTGTTCACGTTCATCTCAGAGCTTAAAGTCCCACTCTATCTTTTTAAACAATACCGTTATGTTGGGATTTGCAACACTGTCTCTGAAATAGCACAGTTTTATGGTTATTATCAGTTCATATGTCTTCTGTGTCCTGCTCTGCTACGTGATGCACTCTTTCCAGCAACTTGTCTTTGCTTTACTTAAAACAGAATGGAAGAATGCAGATTATTTAGGAAAAAAACAAAACAAAACAAAACAAAAAGGCAACTTTTAATAAAATAAACGGTATATTTATACACAGTGCTATAAGAATGTATTCAAATAATACTTTTTGGTACAAACAGGAATGTATAATTGTATGGAATGTATAATATATCATTACTTTAAAGTACATGTTATTGTCGTTAGTATGTTATGAAATACTAGAAATACAGTGGTAATAGTTTGGGAAAAGGAGGGCAAGGACAAAACTGAAAAGACCATCATCTAGAAAATACTAAGAGAATTAGGTATGTGATGAATAATTAAAATCACATAGCTGTTTTGTTTTGAAACATTCAAAACTGATTTCATAGCTGAACTGCTGTTCATTGCTGTGGAATTCAGAAGGGCTATAACTAGTCTGCCAGTGCTGTAATAGCACAAGCCAGGCAGGTGTCGGGGCCAGAACTCTTGTGTCAGTTAGAGCAGAGGTGTGACCTTTCATGTTTTGTGAACTAGGAGATGGACCTTGTTGGAAAAAGGAGGAGAATGAAGAAGGAGGAGGGAATGTAGCTTGAGGGTGAGAGGCAGGGCTTACGAAGCACCAGGAAAACTTCATCAGCCTCAGCCCTCCTTACATCTCCAAATTCATTCTTGTCTGACAGCTGTGCAAAAAAAAAAAAAAAAAAAAGGTATTTACCTTGAGCCTGTGGTGGAGGGGGGAGTGAGCAGGATAAGAAAGAGCTTGTCTGCAGCTTGTGTTGGAGGGGTGAGTTAGAAAGGAATAGTGAGTTTTGAGTGTTCTACTTGGGGAGTCTGAGTTTGGCTTTGGTTACGAAGGGGGATTCTAAGTCATTGTAGACTTGGCATGGAAAAAACTCACATGAGCAAGTTCTTCAATGTAATTCTTATTTTTCTAAGAAACTCCCTCTCCTGGAAGATGCAATGGGAAGGAATTTCAGTGCAGTCCTGATGGGAACTGTGTTCCTGAGTTGTGGCGCTGTGATGGAGAAAAGGACTGTGAAGATGGTAGTGATGAAAAAGGCTGTAATGGAACAATACGACTATGTGATGAAAAAACGAAGTTCTCCTGCAAGAGTACAGGTATATGCTTGCAGATATGTTTTGCTCTCATTTCCTCCTTGTGTGTGTCTGTCTCTGTGCGATTTGATCACATATCTACTATTTGAATACCACTTTGAATGTTTAATACTACTGAGGTGATGTTACTTGTTGTACTCGTACCAGGAAAAGAATATTAATATACTTCCCCTAACCTGTTTTCTGATCTACAATATAAAATGGATGGGTTTTGAGACTACTTAAAGCTGAAACTGTTCTGTGTGATAGTACATCAAACCAAATACTTAAAGTACTTCAAAGTCCACATATTTTCTTCTATTTTCCATCTTTGGCCCTGGAAGTAAGTTGATTGAAATGGTATAAAGTAATTAGCTAGAAGACTTCAAAGAATTAGAACTACAGCACTGGAAATTTGAACTGCGCTATTAGAAGAAAAATACATTCTTTGAGAATGTTTAAAATTAAATTTTGCTAAGTATACTTCATTAAAAATGTGAAAAGAATGTGACAATCTTTACATGAGGATATTTTGCAAAATAATGCTTAGATGGAACATTTTCTTAAGGGACAGTCCAGTTAAGGAAGAAATTAATGTATGTCAGCATTGTATTGATCTTTTTTACAATTTCTTTCAAAGCTTAATAAATACTGGGGGTAAAATAACTTTTAAAAGCAAAATTTAATTCAGGATGTAATAAGTAGTAATTGCTATTGGGCAACTATAATTATTACAGGAAAGGAGAACCCATTCTACTGCCTGTGTTACAGCTAAGCATGATAAACGTTGCAATCTAGTTACATGAGCTCTGTCCAAAAGTATTTGTGAATGTGTATGGATACAGTAAGATACTTTATTCAAATCTAAAGTGTGAACAGAGTTCATTTTTAATACGTGAACTACTTTAGCATGTCTTAGAAATGCTTGGAGATTTGCTGCTACTTAGATTTTATATGAATCATAATGTCCAGATAAATAAATATGGAATACTGAATTTCATCTAAACAAAACATTTCCTTTTGTGTTCTTACAGTTTCCCTAAAGCTGTATAGAACAAGTAGCTGTTAAATGAAGTAGTTTCAATAAGTAAAAAGGGATTATTCACTTTTAATGGAAAAGTCTGTTCCCTGAAATAGACGGATAGAAACCCTGACACAGGAAACACACTTCTTCCTGATATGTTTTCCTAGTGCTTAAATGGGGAAAAGGTCTCAGACTATGCTGCCTCATTATACAGTTAGTGATGTTTACAGTCATGCGCAAGGAAGGCAATATCTCAGTCAGTTTACAGGATGAAGGATGAAATGTGACTTCTCTAGATGCCGCATATAAATAAAGCAAAAAAATTATTTTTATCAAACGTTTGCTAAATTCAAGGGTATATGGCTTTGATTTAGAGGAAAATGCAATCATGCTTGTTGGTTGTGTGGAAACATCACTTTAAGAATCAGTTATGACAGTTTCATCCATAATTTTTTTTCTTTCACTATTTTCCTTCCATCAGTCCTGGAAGGAGCAAAACTGCTCATCTGGAGGAGGCATGTTGGTAATGCGTTGGAACAGAAAACAGCAAAAGCAGATTTTTGTTTATTTACTTTTCAGTTTAATTCTACATGGTGGGACAAATGACTAATAATGGGTTTATGAGAAATAGTTTCTGCCATGATCCTCTCAGGTTTCAGAATAAACGTCGGTTTTTTCTGTGGATTATTAAAGAGATAATACTGTCTGGCTTCCACATCTATGAGAATTGTTCAGATGAGGAGAAATTGGCTAATTCTCCCCTTATAGATTGCTAGGTGGTGCCATCTGATTTCCTAATACAGAATATGATGGGTCTGGGTAGGAACGTGTCTATTGGGGGAGGTAAAACAGCCAATCTGGTTTGAGGGAAATGACAGTTGGTGAGAACAGTAATAGTGAAATGTTACTGCCCACTTTTTTGCTTACTTCTTTTTTGGTTTATGGCTGTAAATAGTAGCTGCAGGGTCTTTCCTTACTGTAGTTTTTGTTGGCTCTGGTTAATCTGTCACAATGCCACAGGCATGCGTCATGTTACAATTACAGCATTTGTCAGCCTTCAGCCAAATGTGATTTTTCTGCTTAGAGTAATGGTGGTCTCACGAGCCCTTCATATCCAGCCCCTTTTCTGATATGCACTTAAGAATATCCAATAGAGGGTATTCTATAAGTTAGATAGCCTTTTAGTAATTTGCCTCTAATAGTTGAACATTTTTTCCTAATAAGTCATCTGAATCTTTGCTTCAAGCTTAGCTGATTGTCTTCATCTTTTCACCAGTATAAAAATCTTTTGAATATTGAAAGACTTCTGTAATATGTCTCCTTAACCACATTTTTTACTGAATAAACAAATACTTTTTTTAAACAAATACTTTTTTTTCCCCTTGCATGTCTTCTATTTTTATTTTATATTTTTAAACCTTTTGTATTTTTGTTGGTCTCACTGGAACTGTCTCAGTTCAGTTCTTGAGCTCTGGTATCCAAAGTCAGCCAAAATGCTGCAGGGCACTTGAGTTAACAGATTTCAGAATGACATTTCTAATTTTTTCAAGAACATCAGACGGTTGTTTGTGGTGATGTGTCATGAAAAATATACTAGAGTTTGCGCAGCAGTAGGATATGAGATGCAGTAACTACCTGATTGAGATTGACTACTGTTGGGCTGCTTCTAGCCAGTTATTTTCTGCTTTTAAATTAGACTAGACTAAATTAGATTAGACTAAGATCCAGCTTCCTATTTTAAATTCTGATTCTATCCTCCAAAAATTATTACAGGCATGTACTTCAACTCAGTTTTATATACTACATAAATCTATCTTTTTATTCCATCTTTCTACTTTGCAGTTAGCAGTACTGGACCAAGAGCAGAATCTGTGCAATCTCACTTAAAAAGTCATCTAATTACTCTGATGATAATAATCAAGTACTTCTGTGAGGACAAATGCAAAAGAGCCATGCATGCTTCAGTTTAGTAAGCAGTAGATCTGAACTGTATTGTATATTTGTCATACTTAGGGCTTTTTATATTTCTTTCAAGAAACAGTTAATTTTGTATCTTACCATTTTTAATGCTACCCTGTGGGCTATTATTTTGTACTTCTTTTTTCTCACATGTTAATAATATACTAGAGGAAAAAAAATGATGAGGGAAGAGGTAGGATTTCTTTGGAATGGAAAATAAGGAATGTACATAGGAAATAAAGTCAAGGGGTAACCATCGCAGTGATACTGGAAGAGGAGGGCAGCAGCAATAGTACTGTCTGGATGGGGAGTGTAAGTCAAGATACAAGTATGTGACAAGTAGAGAAGAATGGAGAGAAGTTGATACTGAGGAAGGCTGGGAAGGAAGGGTTTTTGAGAAAGATGAGGAGGAGGAAATTGGTAGGGCTGTCCTACAGGTTCTGTGAGGGCTGATGAGGAGGAAGGGGTCAGTGTGGAGTGAGATGGCATGAGAGGAGTTTTGGAAGAGGAGAAGATATAGTGAGACATAAGAATGGAAAGCATGGAGGAGTTCAAAGAGTGCGTGGAAAGGATATCGGTTGTAAGGTGGGTTTACCAGCGTTGCTTCTACTTGTTCCCTGCCTGCTCCATCTCCTCTCTCACTTTTAGATCCTTAGAGCTGCACTTCTTGTACAACTACTTTAATAACCTTTTTGAACATAATGATGGTTTAGAATGATGAAATTTCTGACTGGAGGGGTGGATTCAGTTGACATTAAAAATTTAAATAAAAAGAAACCACCACAGCAAGTAAACTAGAAAATGATATATGTTGTTCCAATGCTGTTTTTATCCTCAGTTCATGTTATCCTTGTTTTCTGTGGTAACAGCTGTCTTCTTTAGGCCCTGACATTTTTTCTTCTGTGTCATCCAGGAGACATTTATAAACATCTGCTTTCTACTGAAAGCTTTTAAGTACCAGAAACGAACATTTTCTTGAAACAAAGTAGTTCAGTCTAAGTCTCAGGTTTGTTCTACAGGACAGGAGAGATCATTGACCATCACAACATTTTGTTAAATAGATTAGAACATTCTTTCATTTTGACAGGAATGAGACTGAGTCCGTTCTATAGGTTAGGAATGCATTACAGGTTTAGGCAGTAAGAAGTAACTGTAAGAGGAAACTGAATGCAATTAATGCTCCCCCAAAATCGTTTTCCTGCAGTTGAATATATAATCCGTCGAAAAACTTCCTGGGCTCAGTATCCCAACAATGATTGAACAGTATATAAAAAGTTAATTCTGTTGTACTTGCTAGTATTTGTAGGAGATAAAAAATGTTGGAGAAGCATTTGGATCTGGCTTTTCCACATACTTGTTGCTTCAGAATTTCTGATTCACTACCTGTATTTCTTCTGTGTTACACAAAAGAGCTATGGAAAAGAACAGATATATCCACTGAGGCAATTAATTCGTGATGGAATTTTACTAAAAAGGTTCCTGGAAACCAAAAAGGTGAATTTCAATAAGGGGCAATAAAGCAAAAATACTTCAGTGAATTTTAAGTAAGGATTTCAAGACAGTCCTAATACTTCATTAAGCCCATCTCTTTAGAATTTTGGCAAAGATTAATTCCTTGTAAGTATATTCTACTTAAGAACATGTCGTAGCTATCATGGTGGAAGATGAATCTTTTATTATAAAATATATCTTCATTAAGGTAACAGAAAGGTAGGAAAACTGATTTGCTCTGTAAACATTTGTATGTATAAAAGATTAAAAAACAGATTAGGAGCTCTGCTGGAAGCAACGTCAATTTACTCTGGGATCTGGTTAGACTTTGCTTGAAGTTGGTGTTTTTCATTAGCTTTCATTCTACAGCTGTGTTATAATAATATATAGAATCAATGATCATTTCAAGATAATAATGAATATGGACACTTTTTTGAGATGCTTGTGATTGCATGAAAGGATAAACTGCATACATACCATGCATACAACTTTGTTTTCTTGTGTCTGTGCAATTCTGTCTTTTCACTGTAGGATATTTGGGACTTTGACCATTCTAGAATTAAAAAAAGAGTAAAATATCAAATGAAAAGCATTACGCTAATCTTAAGCAAATATTTCCTTTAAAGGAAATTGAAATCTGCTACTGCTTTCTGGCAGACAGTGGAGTTAGTTAGGGACAGTTGCTACATTGTGTGGACAGCTGTACAGAATCTATCTTGAGGTACTTTTATATTGAACCGTGTCATGGGCGATACAGAGTAAAAGACAGACCATAGTGAATTTGGCACTGATGTGTATTGAAGAGCCAAGGAGATTAGGGTTTTACCCTCGTTGATTATTTCACACATTCACTCTCTTGCTTCCCCCACAAAGTCATAATCAGTCTCAGTTTCCTATTGGGAAGATTGCTACTAAAGTAGGAAGGCTGGGCAGAAAGTCATGTCAGTTCATGGTGTGCAACCGTTTGCAGTCACTGGTTTGGGGCATAACCAGCCAGTCCCTGGGCACCCACTAGCATTGCTGTCAGTGGATCAACACATTTCCAGGATCTGCCTTCCCATTCCAGCCTGATTTTTCTCTAACTAAATAGTTTATAAGCAGAAACAGTGTAAGATCAGCTTCCTAACCCATGGTTCTGCCTGTTAGAATCAGAATAGAATCATAGAATTGTTTAGGTTGAACTAGACCTTTAAGATCAAGTCCAACCATAAACCTAACACTGCAAAGTCCACCACTAAACTGTGTCCCTAAGTACCACGTCTACATGTCTTTTAAATACCTTCAGGGATTGTGACTCATCAGAGATGTTGTCTTTTTATTAATTGGAGAATAAAGTACATGCCACTTCTGTTCAGTCCAGGTATTATGAAAATTTACAACTAGCCCCTAATGGTTGTAGCTAGCAAGTCACAAGTTTATACGTGAGAGCTGAAGAATAGTTTGGGACAGGAGCACACACACATGCCCACCTGTAAGTGGTAGCATTCACAATCTTGGTTATTTTTCACCTATTAAAATCCCTGGCTTGGGTGATTCTAATTTAATGCCTGTAGGTTTTTTAAAGATCATAACCCCTTTCTCAATCAAGAGACTGTCTTGCATCTCTAAACATTGATGGTCAGCATGAAAGTGGAATTTTTTTTTTCTTTCCCCTTTTGAGGAGTGAAGGAAATGATCTGAAGCCTGGTTTGATAAAACTGAAATCATGTAAGAAATTTCATTTCCTGTAGTTGTTTCATCTAAAAGCTGACATAATCTGACATGTATTGTGTATACTTCCTAGAAAGATTTTTGTTACTCAAACCCATGCTAACAGAAAGTTATAGATTGAAACATTGCTCCTATGGAAGGCTGTTAGAGTAGAAGATAAAGGAAGAGAGATGAGGAAAAGCAGAAATTAAAAAAAAAAATAGACCATTTTAGTATAATTTGTATATTTAACCGATTATGAGGATGTGTCCTCCCTGTATGCAGTTCTGTTCAGCATAGAAATAATTACGATTGACGTTGTTTGGAAGATTAGACTGTCAACACTGATGTGGATGATGCTTCAGAGTATAAGTTCAAGTTGGTTTCTTTCTGTTCATCTAAGAGGAAAGTACTATTAATAGAAAAGCATAATAAAAAATATCTGTGTAATGTTACTGAAGGTTTTTTCTAAAGTTTGCTTCCAGTCTGATTTCCTGTGTTTATTGTCTCTTTTCTCCAAGGGAGATGCATTAGCAAAGCGTGGCTATGTGATGGCGATATTGATTGTGAGGATCAGTCTGATGAGGATAATTGCGAGGGCTATATGTGTGGACCACCAAAATACCCTTGTGCTAATGATACCTCCATCTGCCTACAGCCTGAGAAGCTCTGCAATGGGAGAAGAGATTGTCCTGATGGATCTGATGAAGGCGATCTTTGTGGTACTTTTTAGACACATTTTCCTGATTATTCTTGATATTGTCTGTCACAACACTTCCTGTTGAAAAACAGTTCTCATGTTAATCTTACTGAAATTTTATCACAGTAGCCTATGTGAGGATTTTTATTTAATTTAAATCATGCTGGTTTTGAGCTTGAAGTATTAGTTTTCTTCAAATAAGGGACAACATAGTTCCTTAGGTAAGTCTTTCATTTCCTAGCCCCTTAAACCAGTCCTAGAGGTAAACAATTTAAAAGGCTCTGGTATATATGAAAGGATTTAAGCTAATTTGCAGTCCTCGCAAACTGCAGAAGCTTGGTTTGATAGAATCCTGTCAGTGGCTGTGTAGGAGTTCGTGAAGAAATGCATTGGGATGACTAGGAGGAGTTAACATGGTGGTGTTGAAAGGGTGGTGGTGTTGATGGTCCCTGATGGTGGGGTTGAAAGGATTCCATGGCATGTCAGACAATGTAGGTTATCTCAGCAAAACTGTATTCAGTATTCAGTAAAAAATGTACCAAAATAATTTTATGAATCTGACAAAAGTATAACAGATAACCTAATTGAATGATTAGAAAATATATGCAAAGATAAAATGAAGAGATTTTAAAAGACTCTATAACAGTAGTATTGTACTATAGTGATGGTTTAGGGATAAGAAGTGAAACATGGTTTGTAGGAAAAATTTAGGTAATTTTATAATTCTTTTTTATTATATCAACAATTTGCCTCTTCCCACTGACCTCGCTTTGCATAAAATGTTTTACAATCTCCAGCATTCTGTTACAAAGCATTTGGAGATGTTTACAAGCATTTTCACCCTCTAGGATCTATCTTTACTAGAAGACCCTGCC
Organism: Theristicus caerulescens; assembly: GCA_020745775.1. Lineage (NCBI taxonomy): Eukaryota > Metazoa > Chordata > Aves > Pelecaniformes > Threskiornithidae > Theristicus > Theristicus caerulescens. The sequence continues at coordinate 6,153,979 of CM036562.1, forward strand.
CTGGGCTGTGCTGAGTCACCTGAATTGCTTAGCATAGGAGGCAGGGTTCACTGGCTGGGCAACGGCTGCTGCAGGACATGGCAAAGAGATCTTTACACTGTCCTGCTCTCTTGGCCTGCAGACTGTACTGTAAGAGGGAATCTTAAATTCAGTGTTCCTCTGGAATATGTTAAGATTATGTTGTAGACCTAAATCCTCTGAGACCTACATATGAATCCCATGCTGTCTAGACTCCAGGTGAAAGAAATTATAGCGTAGGGTCATTTATATTATTTCTATGCCATTTCTGTGTTTGGGCAATTATCTTCCTACTAGTAGTAGCCCATTATGACACCTGTATCCTGTTGGATACCGTATAGGGACAAGCTTGTTTTTTAACAGTTGTTACAACTTTTAGACGTTGTGTTATTAGTGAACAAGTATTTCAACAGTTGTTAATGATTTAGTTATCAAACATACCTAAGCATAAACCGAAGGACAAATATGGAATGTTGGGCAACACATTTGCATGTTAGACACATTAAGGAGCTTGATCCTTTTTTGTCATGATAAAAAAACCACACAAAAAACCAAATTAGAAATCTGAACGAAGGACTGTTAGAAGTGCTTTTTTTTTTTCTTTTAAATGGGAAGGAAATAATTCTTCTGTAGAAAACTTGTGTTTTATACATCTTATCACAAGTGAGCAAGGCTTTCAGAGACTTGTTAGAATCAAACAAAATAACTAAAAGACACAAATAGATTAAAAAATACAAGTGAAGCCTAGTTTTTCTAGTGTAACAATGGACCAGTTTGGCCCTCCCATTGATTCCGTGGATGTCAGTAGTACTATGAGGTAAGGAGTAGTTCTATGCTTTTTTGCTTCAGAGGTCACAGAATTTCTCACAGACACAAGTATCATGCTTTTAATTCAAATGCTTTAAAGGTTTCACAAATCACCTTCAATCCATTTAGCAGAGCTTTGCAAATCATGAGTTACCTGCAGAACATAATGTGAGAGCACTGGCACAGAGAATGCAGAAGCAGTATTCTCTAGTAGCTGTTATTGGAAAAGGAGGAGAAAAAAATCCTGAGTTTTAAAGCTTATTTCTACATGTTTCTTTGACAAGTTGCTTGGGATATAGATACATAGGACTAAGAGTTGGAGCCTTCTCCCCACAAGCTCAAGTGGGTGGAGGCAAGGGAAGTATTTGGAAAAGTATGCTTATTTCTCTGTGCATCAGCTTTTGGTCACCATTGAAGGTGGTTGACCCATAATGGTCTTTGGATTGACTCTGTATGGACACTCTTTAATTCTTAAGTGAATGAAATAATATGTATGAAAGTCTGTGAAAATGTATATACATTGTACATCTGCCATTCTAAAATCCTGAAAGATTGCTGTAAAGCTGCCATGCTGAATACTTAAAAATTAGATAATTTTAAAAATAAATATAGAAAGCTGTTTAACAAATGCAAAATTCAGTTTGTGCTTCTTAGGGGCCTTTTATGTGTTTTAGTTGACGTATTGACTTTAAGAATATGCAATATAACTGACAGCCCTTAAAGTTTGTTGTTTTTTTTTTTTTCCCATGTTATTTCAGATGAATGTTCACTTAACAATGGTGGATGTAGCCATCAGTGTTCTGTGGTTCCTGGAGGAAGAATTGTATGCTCCTGCCCTGCAGGATTCAGTCTTAGTATAGACAACAAAACTTGTGAGATTATGGATTACTGTACCAAGCACCTTAAGTGTAGTCAAGTATGTGAACAGCATAAAAATACTGTCAAGTGCTCATGTTACGAAGGCTGGAAGCTCAGTAAGGATGGAGAAAATTGTGTTAGTACTGGTAAGTTGAAATTCACTGTATTTTCAATATTCCAGATGTTAATAGGTGTTATGTCCATTTAGTGAAAGGTTATTTCCTGTTTTTTTTAATAAGAAATATAGGTTTAGATTATCCAAATGTGGGGCTGATAGCAATCTGAAGCACTCGTTAAAGCCGTCCATATTCTTGATGCAAGATGAAGGGATATTGCAATATTAGTTCACTGCTTCTAAGACTTTCCAAGAATGTTAATACCAAATAATTCTAAGTTGTTTGAAGTTTTATACAGCTTTTCATGTATATGTAATATGCACGGGATATATATGTATATGTAAGTGTGTGTGTATATATATGGAATATGGGGGATTTACTATGTATTTTGAAGAAATGGATGAATCTGTGACATCGTGATATTGATCAGTATTACTTGAGGGTTCAGAAGTTTAATTCTGAACATGCATGCACACGCATGTAGTCAGTTATCTGCTGCCTGTTAGCGTTCACAATTTAAACTATTTTTTTTACCTGTGACATTCTGGTACTTGTTTTTTGACAGTCGTAAGCCCATTCAGCTCACTAATCAAGAAAATGATGGTGGCAGTGCTAGGTTAATGGTTGGACTTGATGATCTTAATGGTCATTTCCAACCTAAACGATTCTATAATTCTATGAAAACCAACATAAGCCAAAACGGGAGAGGGGAATGCATTCCCCTCATTGTTCACTATTGGTATGTACTGAAGCATGATTTAGAAACTATTGTTAGGGGTGTCTTTTTCAAGTGCAGTGTGAATATGTGTGTGCAATACAAACACGTATGTGCAATGTAAACTGTCATCACATCTTTATCCCTCCCTGTAGGGAGTTAAAAATAGCATTGATTTTACTGTCTAGATTTTCAAAATTTCAGTTTAGGATTCTTTGATATTTTTTATATTATTATTTTGATATTATTTGGATATTATTATCAAATATGTTTGATATTATCTTTATTCGTTCTTAGTATCTTATCAATTCTGAGTAGAAATATCTCCTAAACTGTCTATTGTTTCTTTGGATATTTCATAATTCAATATATATAATGATCAAGATATTATTGATTTATTCCAGATACTCAGCATTTCCTCAGATGGATCACATGAAAAAATTCTGAATCAGTACGCTAGAAATAAAAGCCCAAGTTTCCTCTTGCTAGTCACCTGAAATAATTTAGTAGCTAGCAGGCAACGTAGTGGTCCATATTTCAGAAAAGGCAAATTCTAATCCTTCTGCTTTGACAATGTTTGAGCTAAATTACAAAACGTTTTAGAACTTTGTTACAGTAGTAATGAAGCCCATAATTTACTTATGGCCAAAATATCTATTGCACGTAATAAAAATAATGTTTCTCTTTGCCAAAACAATGAATAATTAAAATTTAGTTTTATGTCATGGATGTTCTCTTAAATTGTACATCTTGCCTTTGAGCTATTTTTTTAATTCATTAAGAATGGGGTTTACATTCATCAGGCTGGAATAACTGTTGTTATAATTTCCAGAATGATCTCCAAATTGAATCTTTGTGTCTCCATAATTGTTAATATTGTATGTAAAGAGTTACTACTACAGTGTGAGATCAGGAATGTATGTTGTTCAGATGTTACTGAGCTATGCTGATAGCAGACTCTCAAATCATGCTTCACTGGCATATTACTGTAGTTCTGTATATCTGAAATCTATTTTATTGCTGTTAAAATTCTTATTTTATGACACTGCTTTAGTTTTATTCTCATTGACTTTAGATCAATCTAATTTGTTTTATTATGGACATTTCTAATAATTCAAAAAGTGCATTCTTAGTGGGTTACAGAAATGAAAGGATTAAAAGCATTTAAGACGGTGTTAGTAACTTGGTGGAGGAAAGCTTGAAACAAACGTTAAATTAAAGTAAATAGAAATGACCAGTATTTGGAAGCTAAGCAAAAAAACCCCAAAGTGAAATATACTCACTTGTGCCGAAAAGTAAGAACAGAGAGACTACGGTTTCTCAGTTTTTCTTAAGCCCATGAGACATTTCTGCTTAATGTTTACGGATGTTGGTGAGAATCTGAAGTTACAAATTGATTTTTACGGATTTTCTCAAAGAATGTAATATTAAATATATGATCCAAGACTGGTGATGTCAGCTGGTATAAAGAAAAATGATACCTTTCTTTACAAACCATAAAGGTACTATCCTAATGCCATCAAAGTTGTAACAAAATTATTCCATATTAAATATGACATGTTTTTATAGTCATTAATAATCTTGGCCCCTTTCAGTTTTTCATTTGAAAGGCATGATAAATACTCGGAAGGACAGATCCTCTGATGCTTTAGTTGTTGACTGTGTGAACAGCATTTTAGTAAAGTGAGCACAATTTTTGTCTAATTTGTGAATCTGTTAGCCTCAAAATGTCCATACCATTTATGTCTCTGTGCATGAGATCTTAAATAAACATAAAATAAAGAAAAAAAAACTTTCATATAATGCTATTACAAGTAGAGTTCAAAGTGATCTTGTGAAGATAAACAGTCTCCCAAATGCCAAACTACTTCTTCAATACCAGTTGATAAAAAGTAATTCTTAGAATAGCCATAGTGATTTAAAATGCCTTGAACCAGGAGTAGATGTGTATTATATTGGAGCACTAACAAATAATCCTTTTTCCAGGAGAAAAAAAATTACTCGGAGGAAAATTATTACCTTGCCCTTAGCTACATTTTTTTGCTATCTAAAATAGCACTTCCCTATATACAGTCAAACATTTCATTAGTACACAGCAATAATGTGTAAAGTTAGTATGCAGCACTTCACTTTTTCAAAATATTGTAAAAACATTTAGTTGAGGGTCCATCAGAAATCTAATGGGAATATGAATGCTAAAAAGGCAGTAATGTATGTGGTTGGGTTTTTTTTGGATGGCATATCAGAATCAAATAGTGTGTTTGTCAGAGGAATCTAATGAATTAACAGAGAAATATAATGAATTATGGAATAATAAGTGTATAGAAATAAATTGCTTGAATTGAGCAGTTCTTTTTTTAGTTTCTCTTTCAATATCTCTTTCAATATCTTTCTCCTAGTTTCCCCTGTTTTTCCTTATTTCTGCTTATGTTCCTTTTTTGTCGTGTTTTTCTCCTTCAGACTTTCTTCACTTTCCATATCTCTTGTTTTCATCTCGTTTGCTTTTTGCTGTTCTGGCATGTGTACTGTTACATTACTGACTTCCCAAAGACTAAATGTTTCATTCACGTTTAAATTTGTATTGATTGAACTAAAAGTATGCTACAGAGCTCCATTATTTAGATAGAAAGTCAATATAAATTATATATTTTCATACTCTTCTTCCTAGTTTCTCTTGGAACACATTTCAAGATAAGTTGTGCTCATATTGCACTTGAACTCTTTTAGATGATAATAAGCATACAGGAAAAAAAAATGTTCTTGAAAGATACTTAAATTTCATGTTTATGTTCAGCCTTTTAGAATTTGATATAATAAAAGTTAGATGAACTCAGAAACACTTAGCTTAGTATAGATTTAATTAAAAAATGACTGTCAACCTTTTCTAAGCGGTGAGAACTCTATTATATCATAAGATATATATATTTGGAAAAGAGGATGATGTGTCTGTATGTTTGATCTGTTTTAGCTGGGGGGAGGGAAGAGAATATAACAATTCAATTTTGTTATAATTTCTAGATAGCTTTCAATATATGGGGGGCAGGGGAAGGGTCGTTCAATCCTCTCTGAGCAATGTCAAACTTTTAATGTTTTTTTTCAGACTCTTTAGGAAGTTATAATTTTCCTTTGAGGTAAATTTCATAAAAGCACAGTGCAGGTTGCTTGCTGTGCTACTGTTGTTACAGTAAGCTTCAATTAGCGTTTTTCCCAAGAAAAAATTTTTAATTAAAACTACTGCAAAAGGTGAAGCATTATTCTTTCTATACAGTCTTTTTTGAGTGTGTTGTTTAGGCAGTTTTCTTCTATCAGAATTTTTTCTTACAACTGTTCATGCAGTTTATGCTTTATGTTTGTATCATATATTTTATACATTTACCTATATGGTAAAAAAGCTTGGTGCAGTCATGAAATCAGAAGGTATAGGAATGTATGATTTTTCTCCAATGAATTGTTATAAATTACTTTTCTTTAAAAAAAAGCTTTAAAGAATGGTATTAATAACCATTACACTGAATTGAGTTAAGGTGAGATTTTATGAAAATATTCTTAATCAATTGGTAAAATAAAAAGTATTTGCTCTCCATTTCCAGAAGAGGAATCAAGTGGGAAAATAACATCAAATTTTTATTTTATATGGTGATGGAAGCATAACCTTAAATAAAATTGATATGATTCAGTCTGAAAATTCTAATTCAGTATAATATAGCTTATTTTATGCAGGCATTGAATGATAAGGTTGCAAGGAAGATCAAAGGCTATCTGTTTATCTGCTTTCAAAGACCTTCAAGATACCTTCACTGGTGAACTCCAAGTTTCCCAGGGGTGAGATGTTTCCGTGCCTCACTCTCCTTAAGATTTTTTTTTTCTAGTCTTTCTGAGTCTTCCTGCTCCAGTTTAAGCCTTTAATCCTTGGCCTACTTGTTATTTATATAGAAAACAAGATTTTTCCCATTTTCAATTCATCAGCCTTTTATGTCTTTGGAGAATTTCATGTACTTCCACTCATCATCTTATTCCATTGTTTTTTACACTAAACAATTCCAGTTTGTTCATTTTTTCCTTGCAGGCCATACTTTCTAGACCTCTTACAATGCTTGCTGATTTCCTCTTGCATTCCTGTAGTTGATTCACATTCTTCTTTATGACCCATGTTCAGAACAGGGTACAGTATTGTAGACTGTCTTCACCAAAGCTTAGGAGGAGGGAGTGGAAGGGTTGTGTCATTTTTCTTTCCCATGCCATTGTTAGTCTAATTTTCTAGATTCTTTCCTACAGATCTGGTATCCCATCAGTAATATACTCAATTTTATGCAGTTTATTATCCTTGATACATGGTACTTACTGCACACTACTACTACAATAATGGGGGGGTGGTGGTGTCAGAGAGTAATAAGTAAAATTCTAGACTACTCCAGTGTATTGGGTTTGTGTGGCGAGGTTTTTGGTAGTGGCAGAGTTACAGAGGTGACTCCTGTGAGAAGCTGCTAGAAGTTTCCCCTGTGTCCGACAGAGCCAACAGCAGCCGGCTCCAAGATGGACCCGCTGCTGGCCAAGACCGAGCCCATCAGCGACAGTGGTAGCACCTCTGGGACAGCATATTTAAGCAGGGGAACAAATCCCCTGTGCAACAGCAGCAGCAGTCAGAAGAGAGGAGTGAGAATATGTGAGGGAAACAACCCTGCAGACACCAAGGTCAGTGAAGAAGGAGGGCCAGGAGGTGCTCCAGGTGCTGGAGCAGAGATTCCCCTCCAGCCCACATGTGGTGAAGCCCATGGCGAGGCAGGCTGTCCCCCTGCAGCCCATGGAGGTCCACGCTGGAGCAGATCTCCACCTGCAGCCCCTGGAGGACCCCACGCCGGAGCAGGGGGATGCCTGAAGGAGGCTGTGACCCCATGGGAAGCCCGCGCTGGAGCAGGCTCCTGGCAGGAGCTGTGGCCCCATGGAGAGAGGAGCCCAGGCTGGAGCAGGTTTGCTGGCAGGGCTTGTGACCCCGCGGGGGACCCACGCTAGGGCAGTTCGTGAAGGACTGCAGCCCGTGGGATGGACTCGCGTTGGAGCAGTTTGTAGAGGACAGTCTCCCGTGGGAGGGACCCAACACTGGAGCAGGGGCAGAGTGTTGAGGAGTCCTCCCCTGGGGAGGAAGGAGCGGCAGAGACAGCGTGTGATGAACTGACCCCAACCCCCATCCCCGTCCCCCTGCGCTGCTCGGGGGGAGGAGGTGGAGAAATCGGGAGTGAAGTTAAACTCAGGAAGAAGGCAGGGGTGAGAGAAGGTGGTTTAAGATTTAGTTTTGTTTCTCATTATCCTACTCTGATTTGATTGGTAATAAGTTAAATTATTTTTTTTTTTCCCCAAGTTGAGTCTGTTTTGCCCATGACGGTAACTGCTGAGTGATCTCTCCCTGTCCTTCTCTCCTGTGTCCAGTGGAGGAGGGGAGTGATAGGGCAGCTTTGGTGGGCACCTGGCATCCAGCCAGGGTCAACCCACCACAGCCAGTCATCCAGGCTACAGTGATTGATTGCCACATTATGGAAAGCAGAGTGGTGGCTGGACTCTGGCTCACAACTCATCAGCGAGGCAATAATTACTGCTATCCATTTGGCTGTATTTAAATAGCCATATATAGAGGAGCCTATGTAAAACTGGTTTCTGTCTACTTTCTGAATTCCTTGCGGAGAAATTTTGCACTGCGTTGCAGTGCCTCTTGTTTATCACAGTATCATTCTTTTGTTTTATGTAGTATCACATCTGTGACTTGACTGTATAGCAGCCACAATAACCAAGGATCTGAATTTACATCTTTGCATTGTTACAGGAAGGGTAAGAAGGGGGGGGGGGGGGGGTAAAGCAGCATGTGACCCGCTCATTTAAACCAAAATGTCCAAATAAACAAAATGTTATTACTTTGCCTACACATATTTTCTTACTCATTTCTCATTGTTGATTTACATTGTTAAGTATTGTACCTTAAATTTGTCAAGATCCCGTTGAACTCTAATCCTTTTCATCAGTATACTTGGTAATTTGCACCGTGGGTTATGTAGCTTAAGCTAGACTTCCTCTACTTTGAATGAAAAACACCCATCCAACATAGCACAGATTTATTAGGTTTCTTTTTTTCCATTGTGGTGTTAATTACTCGGAAATACAAAAGAAGCTACTGGTGATGTCCATCATGTGCATTGGAGTTGCCTAAAAATCAGTATGTCAGTAGTCTGTGGTCTCCTGCATAATAGCTGCCAATTTATCAGAAATTGGGAAGTGCCATTAAAGTGTTTCTCAGGTTCAGATAACTGGTACTTGTGAAATAGCTACTAATGTCAGTGATCCTGTTCTTCATTAAATTATTTAGCTACTGCAGAGCTTTGAAAAATTGCCTTTGCAGAAAGTCATTCATTGCTTTAACTAATAGGAGGAATATTTGGAAAGTCCAAGCCAGGTTATGAACAAGTACTTCAAGAGCAGAAACATAGCTCTACTGAGGTACCTGATTAACTTAAACCATTATAGATAATTTAATCTGTATGTACAATGTTTATCAAGAGAATAACGTGAAATTAATCTTTTCGGTAAGAGGTATATAAGCATCTTTCTATTTGGTGATAATTTGTGCAACTTTTGAATATTTTAGAAGAACAATGCAATATTGCCTATTGCCATAAACTGCCAATAATCTGTCTTTTATATAAAATGGAGGTTTAATTGTATGGAAAACAGAAAGAACTGAAAAAAAAAAAAAGCAAGCTACTTCCCCACAGAAAAGGATTGGTGTGAGAAACTTTCTGTATTAAAGTGGATATACCGAGATATATGAGTAGATATACTATATTTACAGAATCATAGAATGATAGAATGGTTTGGGTTGGAAGGCACCTTAAAGACCATCTGGTTCCAACCCCCCTGCCATGGGCAGGGACACTTTCCGCTAGACCAGGTTGCTCAAAGCCCCATCCAACCTGGCCTTGAACACTGCCAGGGAGGGGGCATCCACAACATCTCTGGGCAACCTGTTCCAGTGCCTCACCACCCTCATGGTGAAGAATTTCTTCCTTATATCCAATCTAAATCTACCCTCTTTCAGTTTAAAGTCATTACCCCTTGTCCTATCACTACATGCCCTTGTAAAAAGTCCCTCTCCAGCTTTCTTGTAGGCCCCCTTCAGGTACTGGAAAGTTGCTGTAATCCGATTTTTGTCTTTCTTGTTTGTTTTATTGACACAGCTACTTGTTTGAAAATGTTTTCCTAATCTAAAATATGTAAGAACTATAATAAAAAATCAGTTTTATAGTATGGTTGACCTATGCAGAGAGCGTTTACAGATTTTTATATATAATTTGATATAAGCTCACAAGCACAAATAATCTAGCATTAATTGAATAACAAAGAAAGGAAAACTTTAGCGGTGGTTGGATTTATGGTGGGGTGTATCGATAAGCATACAAAATGTTCATTTCCTTGCTTGGTAGTTTGGGGTGTGAGGTTTTTTTTAAACACTTCAATTGAAAACACAAGGTACATCATATATATTTTATTAAATTGTTTCCACTAAATGGCATTTGAAACAATGTATGATTTAATGGATTAATTTTTCTGAAACTTTTGAAAAAACAGATGTTAATTTTGATAATGTGCAACTTTTTAAAGCTCTAATTATGGACTCCTTGTGGTAAAGCTACAAAACATGGTTCAATAGTTGAGTTTGATATTCCCGAATTTAATGTTTAATATCTCTAGTTGTGATCAAAGGTAATGCTAGAAGGGAGAAGTGAGAAGTCTGTGGGACTAAAAATGTATTTGAAAGACTCTTTATCAGAAGATGAATTGTTTAATCATCTGTTTCTCCTGATAAACTATTCTGTTGTTCTTATTCCACTTGTCATTTATATCAATATGTAACAGTATCTTCTTTATTATTCTTTTGAAATGTATAATCTTCTGCTTCCAGATCCATTTGAGGCTTTCATAATTTTTTCTATTCGACATGAGATCAGAAAAATTGATCTTCACAAACGTGACTACAGCCTCTTAGTTCCTGGTTTAAGAAATACAATAGCACTTGATTTTCATTTCAGTCAGAGTTTACTGTACTGGACAGATGTGGTAGAGGACAAAATTTACAGAGGCAAGCTCTCTGATACCGGAGGTATGAATTTAGTCTTTAATTTCTTAACAGTAAGAACAACTGCAGTTACAGGGTGTTAGACCTGATAAATCGTAACTGAGCTACCATTCACAAACAGAATTTATTATGGTGTTCTGCCTTTAAAAAGGTGTATATCTCTATTGTACTTGATGTAAAGCTAGAAAAAGACTTTTTGTTATAACAGTTCCCTTTTGCAATAGGCTATAGGCAGAAGAAAATGGCAAATGCAAAGGGCTGATATTTCTTCCTGGTCCAATGAGTGCAATATTGATTTTTTTCATTTTTTGTAATTTACCTTCACCTTATTAAAAAAGTATAAGAATTTATCAGACATCTGATAAATTATCTGCTCTCACTAGGTGAAAGATTTTGCTTCATAATTTTATAGCATTCAGAAAGACTTGTTCTTTGCCCTGGTGACATAATTATGGCCTATAACTCAATATAATCTCGTAATATATACAAACACGTTTCTACAAAATGTTCTTTGTTGAAGTGTATATTCAGGTGCTTTCATTCCCACATGAGCTAACAGGCTTAAGCATATTTAACTTGCTTTTGTGAAAGTTCACGTATACATTTGTGCATATGTTCTCCGACATGTTTGGTGTTTGGTTTGGGATTTTTTTTTCTTCTCCTTAGTAGATGGTATTTGTGGGTATTTTTATATCCACACATCCAGACCAGGAAAGAAATACCTTACGCTGCTAAGTATGTAAAGACAGCCAAAGACTTGCTACTTTTCATTAATGGTTGTGGTGTTTGTATGAAAGTAAGGTAGTCTGTTGTTGTCACGCTGTATTATAATCACACTATACCAAAACCCACGTGACTTCTGTGCTCTATTAAAAAGAAAAATAATTTACTCACTCAAGTCTTGCAGCTGTCAAGAACTGACTTGCATCTCCAAAAAGCACTGTGCCTTCCTGGAAGTCCTGAGGGCTAACAGAGTGCTTCTGTAGTTGCCGTTCGTGTGAAAAATTTTGAGACCCTGCAGAGGAAGTATTTGGTAGGGAAGAGCTGTTAGTAGACAGTGACAGTATGAACTGTGCATGTGAATTCAAAGGAACAAAGTAAGACTATTTATGGTAGAGCTTTTCAAAATGTGTAGTCCAAACAGGGTTCTCCCTACCATTTCTGCCTGCATCACAATGTGTTTTCTCTTTTTCTGATTGATAAAGAACTGAAATAGAGCTCCATGAGCCTTGTCTAGTATGTCTAGTCACTGGGAGGTGAAGCATGAGCATGTCCTTCATTGATGCTACAAAAGAGGTCCCTGGTAATAGGGCACATGTACGTCCCCTGTGTTACTCTGCATATGATCTCTGGCCTTTATTGAAAGTTTCAGAGCTTTACTTACTAGAGCATTAGAGAACTAAAAATTTCTGTTACTGTGGAATGAAGTTAATTTGTATATTGCCAAAAGTGTACTTATTTACAGCAGTCTATCACATTTGTAAGGAAAAAATGTCACGTGGAACAAAGTATTATCATCCATCAGATTAATCAAGAATTCACTCCAAGAGCATATGATAGACTTGTATGTCCATGTTCACTATATCAGACTCTATAGTAGTTCTTTAAGACTCTGTCTTTCTTTTTTTTTTAAGGTGTTGGTGCCATTGAGGTGGTAGTACAGCATGGCCTGGCCACACCTGAAGGTCTTACTGTAGATTGGATTGCAGGAAACATATACTGGATAGACAGCAATTTGGACCAAATTGAAGTAGCAAAACTAGATGGCACTTTGAGAACAACATTAATAGCAGGAGCTATGGAACACCCAAGGGCTATTGCTTTGGATCCCAGATATGGGTAATTAGAAAAAAGATTACTTTTCCATGTTGCAAAGTATTTTAAAGATACAGGTTTAAGTGTGAGATTATTTGATTTCCTTTTTTTGCTGTGAGCTGTAGTTCCTAATTTGTCTTTAATAGTTCTTGAAAGTATATTTTGAGTGAAATGTAATCCATTATTAGTGTGTTTTGCCCCAATGAAAAGGCTTAAGTAAAGGTAAGTCGGGAGATACAGGGGTCTATTTGTTGGCAAATTACTTCCCTTGCTATGTAATTGTTTCATTTAATTTTTTAATGTGGATGATAGTAACTGAAGCCTTTGGTCCATCCTTCCAGTGTGGTTAATGGACAGATTTAGGTATTGCCAAGGTGATTCATCTCACTTAGAGACTGATTTTTTGGTGGGACTGTAAAAGTATAGCTTAGATGTTACTGGAAGACTAATAGTTGAGTGAGGTAAATCACACCTTTTGTGTTTGGTTCTCCATCTTTAAAGTGGAGATAATGCTTGCCAACTTCTGTCAGTATTTTTTCTACCTATTCATAAGGCATATTCTATAAACTGGAATATTATTACTCATAAGCAACTGAGTGTAGTAGATTCAGCATACTACCATAAATACGTATTTTATCTAATGCCTGTCATAATTCAATGTTTCTAATAAATATTAGAATGTTTTCATAATACCAAACAAAATATTATTTAAAACAGGCCAAAATTGGGTGTTTTAAAAAAGTATGCTTAAATTAAAGTATTGCCTGATTTGGTAATATGCTAACACAATAAAAACTGTTTTCCCACAAAGTATAATTTTATCAATCATCAAACATATAAATGTATTTCACAATTCCATTTTAAAATCGTAGCAGTAAAATACCCACTAACATTAAAACTTTACTGAGGATATTTTTGCTTTCTTTTAAAATTAGCCTCTCATTTTTTTGGCAGAGCAGAAATTACCCATACATGCCATTTATATTAAAATTTAAGTCAATAGACTTAAGTAGTGGAAGGGAAGTAAAACTGTTCGTGGAACCCTTAACTCCCTGTTGAGCTAGGTATCGGTTCTGATTCTGTATTGAATTTCAGTGTACTACTACAAATACTTTATGATTCTTGGAGTTAGAGCAGTGCTTTGAGGCTATATGAAATGGCAAACTCATTACAGAAACCTCGTTATCCAATATTATGTAGCTGGATCCTCCTAGAGTGACCAAAAGGCACTGGTCAATAGCTACACCCTCTTCTCATAATTACTGTTTTTTCAGAGAGGAAAAAATTAATTAAATAAAACCCAAAACAACAAATTAAATGTGGCCAAAAATAATGTAAATTACAATAAGTTTGTGGAATCATCATATTTAATTTTCTTTAGGAACCTGCTGTGGTCTATCATGTGTCTTCACTGAATATTTATTTCAGAAACACTGCTGTGGACATAAAAATAAAAGTAGATTAAGGTCCCGGATGCTGGGACCTGAGGTCCCTCTGGGACCTAAAAGTCTGAATTAGGAAGTACGTGCTTTAATGAGTAAGGACCCTGCCCTCTCAATTCAGATACTAAAAAGCTTATTTACAGAGTGCATCACTTATCTATCGAGATCTTTAAAAAGAGGCATCCTGTTGGCAGAAGAATTGGCAGATAAGTTGTTCAAATTAAATGGTTGGGAGGACAAAAAAAAATCAAATCACCACTCTTCCTGAAACTGAAGGCTTAATCTGCTTTTTGAAAAGCTAGAAGCAATTGTGTGCTACATTTTGTTAGAAGTGAGGAAAGAATAAAATCTCTGAACACAGACGGGAACCAGTCTTCAATCTTTTCACAAATAAATATGAATAAACAAACACTGAAGTTTCAGAGCAGACGGTTGTGTTAGGATTGCACAAATCCTGTATCCCAATGGAGGCGAGGCTGCCATAGCTCCATGCCTTTGATTCCAACCTGCAGTGAGACTGAACACGTATTCCCAGTCCACATACACAACATACATAAACATATATACATATACACATGACTGGCCACAAAGGTCTACACAGGCAGAAACTCTCAGCACTGAGACAAACAAACAGCACCAGTGGTCTCATCCTGTTAACCTCGCTGGCTGTTAAGGATGAAGGTCTCTTAGTGGGAAATATATATGTATGTATAACGTAGATTCCTCCAGTAGCTGGGTTTAGACAGTCAGTACCCAGTGGCTGGCCCTGGGATTGCTGGGCTGCCCAGCCTCTGGCTCCAGGATGCATGAGCCCCGAGGCTGCAGCCCCACACCAGCTGCTGGTGAGGATCTCATCACAGCCACTGCCGTAGCTGGGCATAGGCACCCAGTCCTACCCAGCAGCTAGCCCTGGATCCTCACTGTCCCCGGCTGCCACACACACATATAAATGTCTCTCAGTCAGGCCCCAGACCTCACAGTCTCTCTGCCAGTTACCCTGACCTCCCTGGTCCCTTTAGTAGCCAGCTCCCCCAGGTGCCTCGCTCCCAGAGGCACAGGCATATCTGACTCCCATCCATTTAACCCACTCACCAGTCCGGCTGCACCTTTACCAGTGATCACACACTGACATGCACATCCTCACTCGCTCCGGTTGCCGGCACCCGAGATGTACAAGCTGTGTGAGCTGTTGTCTGGCGCCAGCCGCTAGCATGCAGCTGGCTATGCACGCAGCGCGCTCACGGAGCGGAGACCTACACCCCAGGGAGTTAGAAATGGAGTTTGGTAGGAAGACAGGCCTTTTTATAGCCTTATGCCTTATTATTTAAATGTAGCGCCTGCTATTGTTCACAGGCACTAAATGGAGAGGCCTTATTAGAATATACGTTCAGGACTGAAGCTATCTGATGTTACTTGTCAAAAGTTTTGTTACAGTCTGACTCTCTGCAGTTAGCTCTTTAAAACTGATGTCATATCAAAAGTATTCTTTAACATAAAAAAAAATTATGTTGCTGAACACTTCATAAGCTAAGAAGAGTTAGAGTGTATTTTTGGCCTTTTGGTAACACTGCTGCTATTACTTAACAAGAAACTTCTTTGGTTAGACAGGTGAAAGCTCTCCTTATTGGAAAAAAATCAAGAGATATACATAACTCAAAAATCCTACCATACAACACATCTTTTCAGTTTTCTTAGCAAGACTAATCTGTATAAAATTCGCTAGTGACATACCAAAATCTCGGGGTCTTCATTGGAACACTCGTAATAATAAATGGAAATCTCTAGTTTATCATGTTCCTTCATCCCTGCTACCTCAAATTACCTTTCTTCCCTTTCTCCCCTCCCCATCCTCTCCTGTGTGGATCGCTTTCAAAGGCTCTCGTTATAATTTTTTTTTAATGAGCTGGGTTTCTAATTATAGAAGGAAGACAAGACAAGCTGTTGTATTAATGGACATGAAAAAGGGAATGCTATTAAACTTCTAGTTTTTAAAAAACTTCAAGTTTCATGATTGCTCTAACACTAATAATGAAATATCACCTCTACGTTACCCTATTACTTCAAGGAATTTATATAGTTCTCCAAATTCATCTATGTCTATTCCTTTCATTTAAAACATGTGAATGTTTGAACTTTTTTCCAACTGTTGTCTTATTGAACCATTTGAAATTATTCTGCATGCTTTAATATTTTCTTATCTCTCTTTTCTTTTCCTTTTTCTCTCACCAGAATTCTGTTTTGGACAGACTGGGATGCAAATTTTCCTCGCATTGAATCCGCTTCCATGAGCGGAGCGGAAAGAAAGATCATATATAAAGATATGGATACTGGAGCCTGGCCTAATGGCCTTACTGTAGATCACTTTGAAAAAAGAATAGTGTGGACAGATGCCCGGTAACGTAATAACAGTATTCTTATTATCTGTTTATAAAGCCTTATTCTTGCATACAAAAATACAAACTACGTTGTAAGTGGAATGTAGTTATGTACGTTATGTACATAAAGAGTCTTCTTTGCAAGTGTACAGTACGTACATGTCTTTAATTGCATTACTATTATATATAATTTCTTCATGGTCTGTACCATCAGACCTTAATGGCCCTTACCAGGCTTCTCAGGGACCTCCCTCCACACATGCCGCCCATGGTCCCAGGAACCCATTTCAGCACAGCCCTGGAGCTTGGCCCCTGCCTGAGTGACATCACTGGAGCACCAGTCTCCAGCCCAGCCACAGCACTGCCTGGCAATGGGCCCTGTTGGTCCAGACCCCAACCCACAGTGTGGCTTCCTGGTTTGACGCTGTCTCATCACCACAAACTTTTCTGGTGATTTGGACTCTTGGTTGAACCCGGTTGCCACCGCTGGGGCCTGCCCTGCTCACTTTGCTCAAGGGCAGTGGGATGTGACCCTGGACAGTGAAGCCTCTACTCTGCCAGCTGTGATCATCCATGGCTCTTGGCTCCCTCTGCCTTAGAGAGCAGTTGTCCAGTTGTTCTCCCTGACACTTACACATAGAAGACCCAAGTTATTGCACTATTTTTCCATAAGTTCATCTGAATGGAAACTGTTTTTTCTGCTGTATTTTCACAGCATGGAGGTAAATTTGAATTTAAAAACAGTATACAAGCAAACCAGTATTTCAAATCCTTAGTTAAATTAATAATCTGAACTAAATAATCTCTAAAGGAATCTATGATTCTAAAGTTAATGATTGCACTGTAAACATTCTTTGGTCTTACCAGTATGTAAAAGTAAAGTTTTTATACGTTTTGCACTAATGTCATAATGGTTGTGTGATTTTTCTTTTATTTTTATGTAATCTTAAATTTGGGGTTATCTTGTAGATCGGATGCCATTTATTCTGCATTATATGATGGAACCGGCATGATAGAGATTATACGGGGTCATGAATATCTTTCTCACCCTTTTGCTGTTTCTTTGTATGGGAGTGAAGTATATTGGACAGATTGGAGGACCAATACACTTGCAAAAGCTAATAAATGGACTGGCCAAAATGTCAGTGTAATACAAAAAACAAGTGCTCAGCCATTTGATCTTCAGATATATCATCCAAGTCGTCAACCACAAGGTGACTATTTATAGAATAATTAATTATTATTCCTATGAGGGGAAAAATATTATTTTATACAAATATCTATATATGAATTTTCTTTGAACTGACAATTCTTAATTAAATGTCATATTCAGCACTAGTGTTCCTTGGGTGGTAATAGAATCTTTATTCAAGCCAGAAGCTTCATAGGATCAGTGTCTATGAATTTTGCCCATTTGGACTCTTGTTCTTGATCCCTTACAAATATGGTGCAGAACCACATTTATTTAAAAGGCTTCCAACTTACTTATTTTGTTAACTGTAGTAACTAGTCTGACAAAAATAAACATTACAATGTTAGCTCTCTTGTTCTCAGAGGAAGATGAACTTTTCTGTGAAATAAATCGTGTATACAATTATTAGTTGTAAATATTCACTTTGTGCTGTGATTTGCCTTAATTTACTCATTCACTTGTCTGCCTCTATTTGCTTCTCGGTCTCCTTGTTCACACTTAAGACTGCATAATTTAGATTCCACCATTGTAGACCGCTACTTTTCTATCTAAATAGCCTCAGCTGGGTGCTGACCATAAACTGACGTTTTTCCAAAGCATATCCTATTCACTAAACAGCTTTTATTTTAAAATAACATTTACAATTTCAAATTAACACAGTATGTCTTTCATGGGAGAATGAACTCAGCGTGCTGGAGGCATGAGTTTGGACTCTAAAACTTCAAGAATCATCAAAACTTATTTTTGGTGTAAATAACAATCAAAATGGAAAGGAAGTTCACAGAATATGCATTAATTAAATAATAGGAAATTCTTTAATTATTTCTTGATACATTATTTTGTAGCTTTAACTTCCCATTTTCATCTGTATAGAGCTTACCTCTTCATGTGTATATATTTCCATTTCAATTATATACCAGCTATTATAGTATAACATCTATTTATACCAGAGCACTGCTGTACAATTATGGCAAGTCCATAGGCTTTGTCATTAGATAGGTAGTCCAGCAGTAGTTGTATATTTAGTAATCTTCAGCTACTATAACTTAACATAAAACTGTATTAATCTTGAAAATGAAAACTGCCCAGATCGTATCTATCTGGTTTAATGACAGATTCTATTTAATTCCTAATGAAAAATGGAGGAACCTGCTAAAACTTAACTCCTTGAGACAGATTTACAATGTCTGTCACACAGGTAAAAAGGCTAATGATTTTCCTATAATTTCAGCTGAAGCTTCAAATGATTTTATCACTGAATTGTGAATCTCTCATTTAGATGGTAAACATTTAGTCAAGAAACGTAAGTTATTGACTTCACCTGTACCACCACTGAAGGTTCATGAGGACCAAGAAAGAAATCAGAGAGTAGCCCATTAGTTGCACATCTAGTATTTTTCTAGAGTATAACTATTTATTACTTCTCTGAGGATTACAAATACAGAGATTTTATTGAACTGATGTAAAATTATTTTCCACTCTAAATTTTCTGGCTTCACTTATGGCAATATATAGACTGTACCTGAACATGTTGCTAATAACATAAGCAATAAATAAATCCAAATTAATTGTAGAGAGACTTGGCACATTTTGCTGTGATTTCATCCTGATACCTACCTGTTGGTAGCACTATCTACTACCGGTCCAAACACGTCTTCCTGCCTTCTCTCGTTACTTCCTTTTTTCCCCATCTGCTGTCGAGTTGAGGATAGGTGAATCCAAGATACTTAGTACATTGCTGACAACTGGCAATATTCTTCTTCTTAACAGTTATCTCCACTTCTACACTCACAAAAAGGAGAATTTTTATTGGGATTTATAGTTCCTCCTCCTCTGACTTTTCAAATGTTGAGCTCTTCAAAGTCTATGTATACCTGACTTGGGAATCATAAATGTTAACGGAAATAGTTGGAAAGTGTTGTTACATAGTAATTTACTAGGAGTCTTTGGACTTCTGAATCGGATGCTTGACTTCGTTCAGTGTGAAATAATGTGGATGAGGTGGTTAGCTGAAGTAATAATGAATATGATAGGATGCTGAGCAGAAGAAAATGGTCCTGATTAAACTTCTTCAGTTATTTTGTTGGAAGGATATTTGGAGATCAGTCCTCTCAGTGGATCCCCATGTGAAATGAAGAACTAATTAAAGTGACATTTTTTGGTATGACTATAGCTATGTTGATGTTTAAAATAAATTTAAAGTTACATAACCAAATATAGGGCAGGAAAACATTATTATGATATTGCTGACAATTGCAAAACTCATTCTTGGAAAGAGATACATTAGAGTATTGATCAAAAAGAGAACAGAGCTCAGAACCTCTTAACCACAGCTGAAATGTCAGCTTTCTCAAGACAGTCCAACTCTTCAATGTAGCTTTCCTATACACGTGTAGCAAATCTTTTATTGTATTAGCCATTGGAGGGAAGAATTAAGTCTGTAGGCTTTTTTATATTTTTATATCAATAAATTATGGGTTATTTGTAAACAACAAAACAGATCATCCAGAACAGAACAAGTCATGATTAATGAATGAGGTGAGTTGCCCTCTTATTGATTATACATATGATTAAGTTTACTCCAGCAACTATTCTTCTGCAGTGGTCTCCTATCTCCCATAAGCTGTTCATTCTTCCCTAGTAACTTCACCATCTTTAATTCTCCATTACATGTCTTTGAATTTCTGTAGGTTATCTAGCGTAAATGAGCTTAAGGATACAGATTATCTAGGGTGTGAATAATACATATTTTATAGATATCACATCTATAATAATGCATAGTTAATACGTGAATATATACTGAAACATATACATTTATACATATATGTACTTCAGATATGCAAATGTATATGTACATTTTTCCCATTATTTTTATAGGTTTGAGTTCAACATTATATTCTGACATGCTTGAGATACCATCAGGTGGATTATCTATTAGTAAATTAAGTTCTGTTGTTATAGGACACATCTGGGCTGTATCTAGGTATAGAAGCTCTTGGGATATGCCATGGAAAATACTGGTGCTGAAAAAAGAGTTGAATATATGTTTTTATTTTGAGATATAACAAAGTGCAATGACTTAATTTGTACGTAAATATAGGAAAGTAAAAAATACTGCTGGAGGATGACCACCAATTGGTTATAGAATGTTCCATGATCTCTGGATAAATTTCAACTCTTTTGCCAAGAAGTTAATGGTAATAGAAACTACTTTAGAATTTGTATCACGTATACTTGTGGTTTTTTTAAATTAAGAAATGATATTTTGTTTTTCTTCTCACCCAGGGTTTGTAGTGCTCAGTAAGCTATTCAGACTTTTATGTTAGTAGGTTCTGAGCAATCTTTATTTGAAAACATTAAATCCTGACAATTTTGTATGGCTTTGTAAATGTCTTAGAACCCCGTTCTGCATTAGTTATACATAGATGACTATGGATATAGCTCTAATGTAAATGAGTACCAGCAAGTAAAATTCTCCCTGCACGCTAGTTGTCAAAAGATTTGAAGAATGCTCTCTAACAGCATGCATTGGAAAAAGGAGAGCAATGAATACAACTCACTGTTAGTTCATGAGTCTAAGCATGATGACAACTGATAAGGACTCACAGTGAACAACTCCTAATCTACCTTGCAATATGTGACATATGCTGTCAGGATACATTTTCCTGATGGTTTTATTTAAAAATAATAATGAACTTATGTTAAAGAAGAATGTTAGTGTTTTTCAGTGGATGTCAAGTTGTTTGGGATTTATTACTTTTTGAAATAACCCACTTGTAAGAATATACTCTTTAGGCTAGGGTACTGTTCTAATAAAGCTGTCTGTCTTCTGGACCAAAAAGTATCTATGCCCAGGATCTTAAAATATGGGTGGAGTAAATATGCATCTCTGCACACCCCTTTCAAGTAATGGTTTTTGCTATATTTTATAATTAGTCACTTCCTGAACTTCGGGAACTGTGTTCTTTATTTGGTGTTTTCACAGTAGCAACAGAGTTCCCATTAGCCATTTCTTGCTGTCAGGGAAAAAAAAACTATTTTCTGTTTAGACTGGGGCCAGGCAATGTCTTTAAAGAGAGACTATAGCCTAGGGAGACATCAGTCAGTATTCCATAGTCGCAGATATCTTGGCCTCAAGGCAAAGTATAAGCTGTAGAAGAGTTTTCAGCAGTTATTTGCCAGAATCAAGAAGTTCAAATATCAAGTTGTATGATTGCAGCTTTTATTTTGTGATGTAGAAAACACCAGATTTCAATTTATGTTTGGCCTTCTGGCTTTGCTCTAAATTATTCTCTTTCAATGGAAGCAATTTCTTTCTACAAATCTCCAGTACTTAGCTTTATTGGAGCTAGAGAAAAATGGTGATACTATGCGATTACTTCTTAATTTTTCTTTTGAATTTGTAGCAATTTTCCAATGAAATGAAAGAAGATAGCATGCACTTTAGAATCCTAAGATAAAATGAACAGTAGATTTACACTGCAAAACATCAGGATAAATATAGCACTGAAGGACAAACGTTTTGTAGTCTCAGCTCCATAGGTATACATCTGGGGCACCTATGTAGGCGAAAGGTTATTAGCTTTTAAAATATCTCATGCAACTTATTTTGATTGAAATAAAGTAGAGCAGAGCTAAATAAATTCCTGTAGCCTAAAGCAACATTATTTCAGTTAACCTAGACAGATGCTAGTTTAAGATAGTGAAGTTATAGCTAGATATGTGTATGGATGATAGGTTCATCTGTTAGTAAACCACAGGAGATTGTGGAAGTCTTCATGATCTAATGCAGAATGATGTCACATCTCAGGAATATGAGTTTGAGACCTACTCATCTTCACAGAATCAAAGCTGTGTGTCAGGAATGCTACTAACATAGCAAACACAGGTTTTCTAGGAAGAACTACAATTTTATTTTAAAAATCCAATTGCTGCAAAGAACAAGGTCTTCTATTTTAGGCACAAGAAGTTGTACTTGTACCATGAGGTGTACTACTGAGCTTAGTGATGAGAGGAGTAAATATAGTGCATTGGAAGGATCACAGCTTGAAAACAGTTAGAAAGCTGTGAATTCCTCGCACGTTCCCCAGTTTTTTGCATTTCTCAAGGGTATTACTTTGAATTTAAAAATAAAACAAAAAACAAACAAACAAAAAAACCCATGGCCATGACATTATTTTTCTTTTTGCAGATTGAATTTTTATAGACTAAAAATCAGGATAAACAGTATAATAACTGCTGAATATAAAGTATATTGGTACCACTGGGCTCTTTTGTAATTAAAACATGAAAAACATTTAACTTCATGGCACTTTTGTTACGATATTCTGTAGAGGCCTGGGTTTCCAGCTGTTTAAAATAAATAACTTTTTACAGAAATGCAGCTTAAGATGCACATGAGCAAAGTTTTGGCTATTTTATTTTGGGAGGATTTAAAAAATTTTATTAGTTTGAGATTTTATCACAACCTACTTGTGTACATTCCTTTTACTTTAAAACCAGCAGCAAGATTGGTATATGTATCATGCAAAATATATGCAATCTTTCTGAACTTTAAATTGGATTCCTTTGTGCCTTGTGAAAGTTCTGGTTTTGGTTTAGGAATTATAAAAGCAGTCTGTCCTACCTTCGTCTTAACCCAGCATCCTGACTTTGACAATGGCTGATCAGTGCCTACAGGAAAGTATGGACCTGGGGAAAGATAACAGCCATGTTCCTCCCATATAGCCTGTCAGCTTCCAGTAACCTGTAACTCAATGATTTTTGAACCTAAAATGGTATCTTTGTGCTTCAAAGGCTTTAAAGCCTTTGACTGATTCTTCTCACATGACCTTTTCTAGTTGACTTTTGAACTTACACAAACTCTTGATGTCTACAACTCTTGGGTCAGATGGCTCTGGTGCGTAACTATGTACTGTGTAAGAGAGGACATCATCTTCCTTGTTTTGACCCTAATACTTGATAATTCTGTTTAACGTGTCCTAGCTTTTGTAATAAGAGCGGTATTGGACAGCCATTTCATAAGTACAATCTGTTGCTTCAGAAAAGGATCTTTTAGGTATGGATGCTATTTCAGTGCTCATCCTCGTGTATGTAACTTGAAATTGTTTTTTTCCTTTTACATTACTATATATGTATTGAATTTTATCAGACATTTTATTTCTCAGTCACTCTGTCATGTAACTCTTCTGTAGATTTTCACACTTGGATTTAATTTAATCCTTTGTTACCGCTTTTTTGTTACTTACTTTAACAGTAAATTTCTAATTTTTTTGAAAGTTTTCTATAAAGCATAGGACCCACTCCTAAAAATGCTATTGGCTTTGGCCTTTCCACGTGGTAATACCCTAGCAGTACAACATTTGTTATTCTTTTACATCTGCATTTCTTATCTGCCTAGTATGTCAGTATGCTTTTTTTAAGGTTAGTCATTCCAGGCAGTCCCTTCTTAGCTTTGGACTTATATCATTAATTACATTTTTCTCTGTTACTTTTTTGCAGTACCCTTTCATCTCATGCTGTACACTGGAGGGGATGGGAAACAGAGATTTGTTAACAAGAATTTTAGAATTACCATAAAGCTATCATACCATATACAACAGAGTATCGTGAAGAATTGTGCTAACTTTAAGCTAATAATATTCTTGTTTATTTTGTTCCATGGTGAATATGTAAATTTTTGTTAGATGGTATCCTGGCTAATTCTTCAAGTGAATGATTAAAAACTGAAGTAGAAATAGTTGAATATAGGAAGTAAATAGTTGCAAATTCCAAAGATTAATGCTAAAATAATCAGATATAATCAGGTAATATAAAGATTTTAACTTGACCGAGTACAACGGAAAGTTCTTTGGCCCTATGAAAAGCAATGCTACAGAAAGTATTGACAGTGAGCAGAGGATTAGATCTATAACTGGTTTTAAATGAGTGGGAATAGATTGTCAGCAATTTAAAAGTATCCTTTTGATGTAACTGTAGTGCATATATTTGAAGGTGTAGGCAGAATTTAATCATGTTGCTCACCATTAAAGTATAAGATTAAAATTTTGCCTAGCTAAAATCTGATGCCAAGAAGGGACAGGTTCAATATGAAGTTAATATGGAGGATAAGTTGGTCCGTAGTGAATGCATATTCAGAGGTTGTCAGAGTAACTGTTCATTTATCAAGTGGTGATAGAATGTCGGAGGGTTTTTTTAAGGGTTACTGGTCAAGAAAAATAAACATTTTGTTTAAATAATCTTTTAGAGAGCAGTCAAGAAGAAATATGATGACAGAGTGACATATGTATATCTGTGCATAGTACTGTAAGAGAAACAGATTGACAAGTAATCAGCAGTGGAAATCAATTAAATAATGCAAAAGGCTGGCCAGTTGGTGAAAATGCCAGTTCTGTGGGTTGCTGTGATCAAAAGGAAAGTAAATTGGTGGAAATGATTAGGAAAGGAATAAAGAAACACAGATAGTGAATTGTGATGCTGTATAAATCCATATCACTCCCATATCTTGAATACTGTATACAGATCATATAAAAGATACCAAGAAAGCTTGACAGGCTGATCAAGAGCATGGGAGAGGTTTTTGTATGAGGACAGGTAAGCTGATGCTGCTAGAAATACAGCTTATAGACAGGCTTCTGTGTGATGGCAGTCTGTGAAATTGTAAATGGCATGGTGAAGGTGAATAAGGAATGGTTATGTGGTTATTCACAATAGAAATAGAAGGAAGTATTAGAACTAGCACAAGGAAATAAAAGACTCACATTTTTGAGAGTCAAAGCAATAGCATACCTATTTGCCTTTAAGAGAATTAGTTTTTATTAGAAAGTAAAGAATGGGCTTAGCCATTATTCAGTGAAAACAGTATGAATATGAAAGGAATATATACATATGTACTGGTATAAGTAATTTTTAGATTATGGTAGTTTACTCCTCCAATTGTGCATGCATGTGGAAACAAGTACATCTGCTTTATAACACTTCTTTTTCCAGTGATTTTGTATTCCATGATATATGAAGGGAATTGTGATGTGGACAGATAGTACACAAATTGTACTGTCTCTTCTTTGTTGATGCTCATAGCACGCTTTAACCACAACCAGCATGCCTTTTATTTTTTCTCCTGTATGTTCTTCTATTTGAATTCCGTACTCAAATAGCAACTTTGGTAGAGAAGAGCATAATGCACTACTTGCACAGAAAGACAAGATGGGGATTGTTTTTCTTAGACCCTAAGTAGATCCTTGCCACAGACAGTTCTGTGCATATAAAGAGGTTGAGGTTCCACTCAAATTACTGCTTCATATTGGCAAATAAATTAAAGGAAATGCTGTTTTACAAAACGTATGACTAAATTTTAAATCTTGCAGCAGCAGTGTTAAGAATGACAAAAAATGCAGGAAGTTGAATCACTAGATGATCTCCTGAGATCCCTTACAACCTAAATGATTCTATGATCTACATCACATTATTGTCAAAACTCTAAAATTGTGTTTCATTTTTGATGTGTAGTTCATAGGGATACATGACTTATATTTCCTAATATTAATAGTCCATTAATAATTGTTTCTTATCCTGAAGGGCTCCTGGAACCTTCTGAACTTCAGTCTCTTTTCCTCAGCTTCACATTTTTTATCTTCCACATGAAGTTGTGAACTTAAGAGATCAACCCAGATTTTTTCACATTGTTACTACAGATACAGGAAAAGTGATGATGTTAAATGAACATTTCTCTAGTGTAATTTTGGGGAAAGTCAGAAACAAATATAGTCATCAAATAAGGATAACAAGGTATTTACAGTCCATTAGCAGTCAAAGAAGATATTAATCCATTAACCAAGAATAAATATTTTTAAGCTTATTGGCCCAGCTGACTTTTTGTCAAAGGTTTAGAAGAGCTGACATAGAGGATATGGGATGCTTCTTTAAGAAACCTTGGAATACCAGGAGAAACTGCAAAGGCTGGGAGAGTGCTGAGTGGCTTCCAGTGCTGCCAGTGTTTGACAGGGGCAAATGGGATGACTTTACAGAAAACTGTAAAAGCCTGTGATTTTTTGATTGCATGTTGGAAGATGCTGGATAGAATTTCATTAACCTGTTTATCCAAAGTTTTGAAAGTTTCATTCTTCCTGTAATACTGGTCAGACAAGTAAGTAGTTAAAAGATTCAAGAGTTGGTGAATAAATTTAAGCAAGCATGCATTGATGAAAAAGAAGTCGTTCAATGAAGCAAACCTTGAGTTTGTCTTCAAATTTTAGTGCTTGAGTTTGAGCTAAATTTATTTCATGAAGAAATTCATACATCAGATTTCTCTAGTTATCTAATTACTTATATTGCAGGCTAGCACAGTGTTGGAGGAATATATTATAAACTAATTGATTTTGTTAATTATAGGTTTGTCTTTATGAGTCAGTCATTCCCGCTTCCCTATTCATCACTGTTAATTTTCTAAGGCTTTTTTGTAACTGGAAAATTCAACATTGCTTTCTGTTTATGCTTGGAATGTCTCTTCAGGAGTGCTCAGGAACTGTGTGTGTATAATAATGAATGAAGATAAGAAGAGTAGTTTCTGTGTTTTGTAAGACTAAGAATTCTTCTCTGCTCAGCCTACCTTCTGCTCTTTAAAGCGATTTTAGCACATCAGTAAACTATAGGAAACCACTTGAAAAAAAACCTAAACTTAGGAGAGGTTTTTCTTTGAGAAAAGTAGAAATACTTCGGCATGTTTTTTTCAAATTATCTTTGCATGTTAGATTTCCAACTAATATTCTGGCAGGTAGATCAAATTGAGAGGAAACATTGAATTTGCCAAAATTCATCACATAGTCTAAGCTTTGACTCTTCACAAAACAAAATTTGTTGTTCAGGTCCTCATCATATTAACATTTTTTTATGCCATGTGTCCTGGTTAGGAGCGTACAATTTTCTACATTTTAATGTTATAAATAGACTGCAAAATTAATATCTCACTGGGAAAATTTTATCCAGTGGCTTCATGAAGTCACAATAATAAATTTTGTGGCTATACTAACAAAAAAATATAAAAAATACATGCTTGGACAAGAGTTGAATATTAGCCTAGAAAAAGTGATTAGAGTACAAGCTCAGTGAATCAATGAGGCCAGGTTTGTCTTCAAACAGAATTTTCACTGCATTCTCACCAGTGTAGCTTATGTTAGCTTGACAAACCTTCGTTCCAAAAGGTGGTTTTATATTTTGTCTTTCATTATTCAATTTTAGCTTCCAACCCGTGTGCTGCTAATGAGGGCAGAGGTCCATGTTCTCACATGTGTCTGATCAATCACAACAGAAGTGCTGCATGTGCCTGCCCACATCTGATGAAACTGTCTTTAGACAAGAAAACATGTTATGGTAAGTTTTGCTCCCAAAGCCTGACAATTACATTGATGTTAGAATTTTGAACTGTACCAATTGAAATACATAATCGTAAAAACAATCTCTAGAGTGCATTGTAATGATATATTTTAAAGGTACATCTACTTTTTGGGAACTGATAACATTCTAAAATATGAGCTGTGTGGAGCTTTGATATTTATTGCCACGGCCATTTTTTCTGTTGCTTGTGTGTATGATATGTTGGTAAAACTTATCTCTGCAAAACACAAAGATTTATACTGTAAACTGCATCATCAGAAAATTATGAGTCAGGTAAGCTGAATAATAAAAAGGTACTTAATAGCTTAAATCTCTACCTATTCTTCTAAAGTTGTCTTAGTTTCATTTTCAAGGATTAAGAAAATAAAATGAAGAGCAAATAGGCATGCAGCCTTGCAGAGGAGTTTTATAAAAAATTACTGTAAACACTTTTAAGCTATAAAAACCCTCAAAATGTCAAATAATTGTGTCTATTATCTGTAAAACCTTGTACTACATTACTCTTTTCAGTGTTGATTAATACCATTTAGGAAATAAAAAAAAAATATTTTGTCTTATCAAGGATATTGCGGGGAAAAAAGTTACCTTTACTGTTCATTCGCAGACATTTGCTCCAATAATTTAGACTTTGAGATAAAAAGAGAGAGTTCTGTTTGGCCTTTAATGTATCACCTTTTTCATTAGTGGATGTCTAAATTAGAACAATCAATGTGTTCTTTTTCTCCCACCTGTTTGCCTTTCACTGCTTACACATACATTGTGGCATTCCTCCTGAGTTTTGTTGTTTGTAAAACTTTCCTGTTACAGCGATACTCTCTTCCCCTGAGATACCAAATGAAGTGCAAGTAAAACAGTATTTTTTTTGATTGGGATAAGTGGGTTACATTTTTTTTAAATATCATTTAACTTTTTTCCTTAGACTTGCACAAGGCCGTATTGATTTAGTGGCATAGTAACTTCTTGTCCAGTGTCCGGAATTAATACATTTTTCCTGTGATTTTTATGTTCTGTAACGCACTTTGTTTCTCATGGCTGCAGGTTTTCTGGAGATGTGAAATCATTTCATATAAACTTTATTTACACATTTGTAGAGTGGTCTCGAATGACTTTGACTTTTGTTACCAATGTTGTGAAGAGGATGAGGAGTGATGTTTTCCTTTTTTCTAACAGAAAGGAAGAAATTTCTTCTTTATGCAAGGCGTTCAGAAATAAGAGGGGTGGACATAGAAAACCCATACTTCAACTTCATCACAGCCTTCACTGTTCCTGACATTGATGATGTGACGGTCATAGATTTTGATGCTGTTGAGGAGCGCTTATACTGGACTGATGTGAAAACACAGACCATCAAGCGTGCCTTCATTAATGGCACTGGCTTAGAAACCATTATTTCAAGAGGTAAATAGCATAACATTGAAGTAAAAATAATTAATTATAGGTAAATGTGTGTTATAAGTATGCTAAAGCATGAGTGTGCAAGTTCTTGTTAGATATACCTTTCACTGGTGTTGGATAATTGATCTAAACAATAAGAAAGCACAATTTTGTTTAGGATTCTAGTTCATTTTATTGATTCAAAATTCATTTTTATTTAAATAAATTGGGATGTAATTATTACATTGCTTTTATACAAGATTGAAATATGTAGTAAAAAATGGAAATAACGTCTTCTGGGGAAGGTAGAAAGAATAAAGGTGAAAAGCATAAAAATAACAGCATCCCAACATAGCTTTGCATTGAAGAATTTCATGTGGATTTCCTACGGCCTTCGGCTGTCTGTGCTGACCTAGCGAAGAAATTAGCTCCATCAGAGTTATTTTTTCTTTCCAGTCCACGTAGATCTTTTGGCTTTGGCACCATCAGTGAAATACATGATACAGTAGCTTTATAATTTTGGTGATACTAGTGTTACATGTTGTCTTCTTGCAACATGTGTCATGTTCAGACTGATTGCCATCAGGCTGTTTGTAGTACTTGAATGCTGTGAGGAAGTGGAGTCTTTTGATTCTGTATCTTTGAATCCTGTATACGTTTGTTCTGTTGTTGCTGACTCAGTTACTTAAAATACTGCATTTCAGGTTTTCCTTTTTACTGAGCTTTTTCGTTATAGGTAGGTTACTTCCAGCAATAAAAGGAGACTTAAAATATTGCAAATGGAAAATCATGACTGGCAGTTTTTTCTGCAGTTAACAGCTTCATTGTTCTGACACTTTTTGCTCTGTACTCTGAATAGAGAAACTTAATGGATTGTAAAGTCTATACCTGATTGCTTCAACCCTATGTCAGTAGCTCCAGTATTAAAGTGATACCATTTGTTGTCCTTGCTAGTGGTGTGTGTTTGTTTGTTTCCAGCCACTGTCAGTTCCTCTCCTGGCAGCACATGGTGTTCTGCTATTTTGTAATATACCTACCTGCTTGAAAATAGGAAAACTGTCTGACAGGGACTATCTGGAGGCAAATTTTGCAAACTCTGGTTTCTCAACTGTTAAATGTATATTTGAAGGGGAAGAGGAAAAAAGAAATAACTCACTTCTGTAAGATCAGACCTTTTTTGATTTTGAGAACAAATTAAAAAAAATGAAAATACTTCTTTGGTTTATTATTTGAGGACTTCAGAAAATTAATTAAAGCTCTGCCCCTGGTCTTGCTTGAGAAGAAACTTGTTCTGTATTAGCATATGTTGGGAAATAATTGGACAAATACGGCAATATCCCCACTTAACTGTGTAGATTGATGAATATATTATGGGAGGGTATCTTTATTTTTCCCCTGATATCTCAGAGACAAATTTATTAACAATTGGAGTGGTTTTTCAGTACCAGTAATGAGAACAAGGTTTAGAGTGTCTCCTAGAGCTCTTCTTTACATCATGAATTGAGGTACCCAAAAGAGGAGGAGGAGGAGGAGTTGTTTTAAATGGTAGTAGAATAAAAATACTGTTTACTACATAAAATATATAGTGAAAAATCACAAAACTTGTCAAGAAACTTAATGAAACTTAAAGATACATACTATGTGTGAGTGTTCCTGTTTATCAGAATTCTTTCATATTCTTTTTATTATGGAAGCTTCTGTGGTGGAGTTTTTTGTTTTGGGTTTGTTTGGTTTGGTGGGGGTTTTTTTTGTGTCAGATGTAACTTATTATATATAAATTTTGCAAAATTATGATGTTCTGGTACATCAAAACATTATAAAAACTACTTATTATGTGTAAATGATCTCATTTGCTTACAGTTATATTTTTATGCTTCTTATAAGAACATAAGAAGCTTTGTAAGCACATACTAGTGGGATTCTCGTTGGATGAAGTCTTATTCCAATGTCACAAAGATGCCAAAGTCATACTTTAATCTTTTAGAGAGTATGAAATGCTTGTTTTCTAGTTCCTTCAACCAAAAAAAAAAAAAAAAAAAAAAGCAAAAAGCAGGGGATCAGTTTAAAATGGGTCAAGGCTATGTATTCGGTGTCTTTTGTTGCATTCTCTAAAGTTGGTGAACTTCCTAATGTCCAGACACCATTTGACTTTATGTATATGCAAGCCAGTCCACAGCCACATCCATGTTAGTTTGTCAATGACAATAATTCTGTCAGTGGAAGTAACCACATGAAGTTGACAAAGAGATAGTGTACAAACTATGAAGTATAACAAAATCATTAAATCACCCTTGGCCTGTTTCCTCGTCTGCAAAGATGCCGGCCGATATGAATGATTGCTATGCCAAAGCAGAGTGGCATGTTGGTATCTAGATCTTGAGCAGCATTTAAGGCAGATATTAACATATATTAACATATTTTTAATCAATATCTTGCTAAGGAAGACTATCACATAGAAAGACACTTGCAAAGCTACCAAATTAATCATATCTTACTTACGTTTTGCTACCTCAAGTAATACTGGTGGTGTGGGTTAACTCCAGAAGGCAGCTAAGCCTCACCCAGCCGCTTGCTCGCTCCCCACAGTGGGATGGGGAAGAGAATCAGAAGAGTAAAAGTGAGAAAACTCTTGGGTTGAGGTAAAGACAGTTCAATAGGTAAAGCAAAAGCTGCATGCAGAAGCAAAGCAAAATAAAGAATTCATTCTCTACTTCCCATGGGCTGACAGACGTTTAGCCATTTCCAGTAAAGCAGGGGAGGAAGTTGGATCTTCAAAGTCTTCAGAAATAAAACCAAAAAACTTCTTCAGTGATGTAGCTACTTACCTACTTGCGTGCTATAGAACTATGCTATAGACCAGTAGTTTTAATTCAGATATTCTCTACTGAACCTTCCTGGTGCTAAAGAAGGAAGTAGGCTTTTAAACTTCAGCATAGTTTTGTTTTAGAAAGCCACTTGATGTTCTATACGTAAAGTATAACTCACAATTAAAGAAAGATGAACCTTCCTCTTATGTAATGAGTAATGTTTATGTTTATTAAATATGATTGTTGAACTTCCTAGTGGAGGCTAACTCATTCTACATCATCATCTCTTAAAAAAACAAAAACAAAACAAAAAACAACAAACCACACTTTTTAATAGTGCACTGAGTAATAAATGTTTTCTCAAGTAGTAAAATACACTGCAAAAATTCATTGTCTGCCTGATTATTATTTTTGGACAACAGGTTTTATGCTAATTTTTAAAGAAGTATTTATGGAAGATTTCTCAAATCTTCAGTGCAATTTCCATGTTCTTATTGCAAGTGTATCAGGCCCGAGAAGAAAAATAATGATTATTAATTCTTGGCAACTAGTTTATAAATACATCTGAATAGAATATTGCACAATATTGTTAACGAAATGTAGAAGAAATTATTTTGGGTTTGTGTTTTGTTTTGTTTTGTTTTCTCCAAGACTGAGAATAATCCAGAAAGAAAATCAAAAGAACAACTGCTTTCACTTTTTGCAGATATTCAGAGTATCAGAGGTCTTGCAGTGGATTGGATATCACGTAATTTATATTGGATTAGCTCGGAATTTGATGAAACACAAATTAATGTGGCACATTTAGACGGTTCCTTGAAAACCTCAATCATCCATGGAATTGATAAACCCCAGTGTCTTGCAGTTCACCCAGTAAAAGGGTAAGATATCTTTAGTTTTAATAAAGAAACTAGAGTAAAGCTCATCAGAAGATTTCTTCTTTGTTCAGATTTTGAGTTTGCTCATTCTGTTTTCTTTCAAACTTAAAGTAAATGCATGCGTTTCAAAGATTTTGCTGAGAATTCCTTAACTGAGTACTGCTTCCTGTTGATTAAATCATGTAATCATTAGTTGTATATTTTGCCTGCTTCTACACTTACAAATGTTTTCACTACTCATGCGTTAAAGATACGGTGTACGCAATGCAACATTATAAATATGTTCATTTTCTTCTTCAGTAAGCTCTACTGGACAGATGGTAACACAATTAACATGGCAAACATGGATGGCAGCAACAGCAAAATACTCTTTCAGAATCAAAAAGATCCTGTTGGTAAATATCTTTTTTTCCTGTTTCTTTTTTATTTGATAGTGCTTTATTATGGACATTATCTTAAAATGCTATTTAGGTATACCATGGTGTTTTTCATATACTATATAGCAGTGATAAGAACAGGTATAAAGACACGAAAAACACGGATGTACTTCCGTGTTTCACTATTTAAGATTTTTTTTGGACCATTCTAATTGAAATCTACTGTAGTGGGTTAAGTATAGTATTACTCACTTCTAGCATTACAGTAGTTGTGTGAATGAAGGTGATGGAGAACCCATCTGTATCTCTCAGTCTTTAGATCATGGGTAAAAAAAAATGTAGAGAGCAGGGTTTTAATAACTTACGGATATATGTGAGAGGATGCTTTGACTGGAAATGTAGAACCTTCCTCACTAGAATCCCAGCTGCATGATCAAAAGATAATTTGGCTCTTAACTTTTCACATACAAAAAAGAGCAACAGTTGAAGTATACATTTCATATAATGACTTAAGCTCAGTTTTAGTATTTGAGAATTAATATAGTTGATGATAAATTATGGCACTTTCTGAAAAAAAAAATACGCTCTCCCTATATGTACTATTTACTTATTTTTGGTTCAGGTCCCTTTCTTTTTGTAATTTAATTTTTTAGAGAGTTAAAGTGGTTACATCAATTGTTGTTGCCTTATTAATGGCCCGTCAATAAGGTGATTACATTTTAAAGCATTTATGGGTTTTCATAACTGAATGCATTAAGCAAGCAGAAGCAAAAATGACTTAGTTAAATAATTCAATAAATTTGACATTTGAGCACCACGACATGCATTTTAGAGTCTAAATTCAAAGAATTGTGTAGAAATTATTTGGTAACTGTTTTATTGTTGATTTGTTTTGCTATCTGTCCACTTGAAGAGACAGTTATTTATCTGGAGAGAAAAAAGAGTGGTAAACCCACTACTTTTAAGGTGAAGCATAAACACATTTAATAATATTACAAGAATATTAAAAAGTTAGGCTGTGTGCAACATTTTGCACTGAATATCCTGTGATCATAGGTCACAAGGTCCTAAATTGCAGTCCTTATGGTTTCTGTCATTGAGTTTGTTCTGAGTAGCAGTAAAGCCACTGAACCAAATACATGGTAGAACGGTAAGTACTCCTTTTCCCCCCCCCCCCCCCCCCCCCCCCCCCCCCCCCCCTCTGCTGTAAGTATATCAGTACTGTCAAAGGCTGCATGTGCAAATCCACATGGGTTTTGTGACGTTTTTCTTCACGGACATGTACAGTCTCACTGGTATCAGATGGACTATTCATGCAGTTAAATATTCCTGTAAGCTTTGTAGGAATGATGATTGCGACATAAGTTTTTTATTTCACCACAGAGCTGCAAGTGAGACAATTTGTTTTCTTTCCATAGTATTGGATTAATCTTTAACACCTTTGAGATATGATAAGAATTACTTGAAATAGGTTATATTCCAGATTGAAGGTTCTTATTGCATAATAATGAGACCTATCACATACTAAGGAGACCATAGAGAGATTTAATTGTTTTTCACTTTTTCTTGGCAGTCTGAAAGCATGCTAAATTGTAAAGAATATAAAGCATAGAATATGTAGTATGTAAAGAGTGTAGATATATTTATATGTATGTAAAGGGAAAATAAAGCTTGCACCTGTCTGTTGCTGAAAAACTTTTTAACTGGTAGACATCTTGTCTCAGTTTTATTGTCAGTTAGGATGGACATGAGAACACATTCTGTTGCATGTCTGAGGAAAAATGATCAGATACACTACAGATAAAACAAGTATTAAATTTCCAATATCAAACTCTAAATCCAGATATATGCAAAATGCCTGTTTGGTGGTTTTAATTATTCTTACCACTAGCATAAGACATTTCCATGCTAAGAATAAGAAAACACTGCTGAAAAGCCAGAGAGTAGCAGTCTTAAAACCTTAATTTAATATTTCATTTCTAACTGAGAAACTGTCTTTCTCCATACGTGAAACTCTAGTTCATGCAGTGCTCATTTTGAGTATTTGGGCAGTGAGGTGAATGATCTAATGAGTGAGTTCACAGGTGGATTACTGAAAAAGACAAATATATGGCTTATTAGAGTTGGATATCCTGATAATTGATGGGGTTTTTAGTTTTCTTGAGACATAATTTCAGAATTTGAAGAATGAGGGGAAGTATTTCAATCTGTGACCTGAAGTATGCTGATGGATTTTTTTTTTTCTCAATTTGAGTTCTATCAAAAGAAGCCAACAATTTCAATTAAAATATTTTGTATTTACACCAAGAGTATGTAGTTTGGAGATTTTGGAAACTGATAATCTTAGGACAACTGATTGTGTCTCTTATTTTTATATTAGCTAGCACATACTAGATATGGCTTGCTAGTCCATTCTGCCGTTCTAAAAGGCTCACATACTGACACACATAGAACAGTTAAAAAAGGAATAAGTCACTGGAGTTCCATTAAGCTGCATTCTTACGGATTCAGAATTACTGCTTAATTTTATACTTTGTGAGGCAGATCACTTGATCATTGGTGTCTTGAACTTATTTTCAGTTAAGCAGTTGTTTGTTATAAAACTCTAAAAATACAAACTATACATCCATTGGATTGTTTTTAAGAAAACGGCTACTATTAAATTGTAGAGTGTTGTACTCTTAGTAAGTTTTGAAATAACTTGGATAAATAACCTTTAAAAACATACCGGATCACACTCTCAGCTATACTCAAAGGACTCCATAATTATAGGTTGGGGGTGGGGATGTTGTTTGGGCTTGTTTTGAGGGATTTTTTTTGGTGGGTGGTTTGGTTTTTTGTTTGGTTGGTTTTTGGGGTTTTTTGGTTTTTTTTTTTTAACTAGAGTTCAATCCTTTCTTCTGAACAAACTTAGAGTTTCCATTTTGCTCATTATTATAGTACAGCCCTATTTGCTGTTTTAGCTGTTCTTGTTTCATTTTCTTGGCTGAGTCTCTGCTTTAATATCCCTTGCTAATTTGGTCTTTCTTTTGAATATATAGCGTAGACTACAAACAAAATTGTTGCAGATGTGAACCAAAAATCTTCTTGAGACTGGCTCTTGAAATTTTCATCTTAAATTTGTTTGTTTAAAAAAAAGTTATTTCTTAAGTATGTATGTGTGTTTAGCAGAGAAACAAACCTAATGATTTCCTAATTTTAAGCACTTTTTTCACCTGAAGTGTAATCAGCCATATAACAGTTAAAAAAACCCTTTCTTAAGTCACTTAAGTGGGAAATGTGAACAAAATTCCAAATACTGTTCCCATAATTCATCTAAGCTGTAATAGCAGTGTCCAACATTTAATTGATTTAGATAGTAAGAATGAATCTCATCTTTAATGTTCTTGGAACACGCATAGTTTAAACAATAATTATACAAAAAACGCTATCAAGAGTCATTTCCTTGATCTTCAGGGATGCACCAAATTAAAATATTAAACTTGATTTTCTGGTAGTGGAAGCTAAGATCTCATATATATCACTTTAAGATTGGAATCTCTGTGTATGAATTGCTGGAATAACCTTTGTGAAATACTTTTTAAATAGTAGCATGTTTCTGCAAATTTGAGTAAGGAAATTGGAAAATGCATGTGAAAACAGTGATGGCCTAAGTCATGGTAATATTTTTTTAAAATAAAACAGAATTCTCTGAGACCAATATTTTACAATCCACATGTTCAGGTTGACTTTGGCAGCTGGGACATAAGGTGTAAGCCAGTCACCCACACTAGAATGCATCATGAGTATCTGTGACGCTTATGGCTAGTAAGTCACCTATTTTCATTAGTAAAAACAGGGCAGTTCCTGAAAACATCTAAATAAACATGTTCTGCCTACGTTATAAGTAGTATGTTTTCACAAAGGTTGGTAATAGGTGGAATAACACAACAGAAAAATACTTTGGGATGAAAAATGTGGTAGACTTGGGTAGAAGGAGATAGGAATGTTATTTCTGCCAGTTGTTGCTGTGTAATTGGAATACCCATGTGTAGAAACACCAGTTTAATAGCTGAAGAAGTAGAAAACCTGACAAGATAACATTGTAATTGCTGTGTAGATTGCATTCACAGAAACCCCATAAATAGATCTGTCTAGGTGAAATCAGTGAGCAGCCAACTGGTAGCAGTCAGGAGTTAGAGAATAGCAAATGCTACCCATCTCAGAGGAAGGAAACCTTTGTAGTTGCATATTACCTTTGCAACCCATCGCAAGGTTCATCCATATTCCCAGGAAAGTCTCCTGTGCTAGGCCTAAGTACTGCAAGTGCTGCTTGTCTCCAAGGTCTGTGGCACTGTCTTTTCACTTTGAGCAATGCTTGTTGTACAAGCAGGAAGACATGTATGTGCAGAGAGATGCTGCAAGATCAATCTCTCCTGAAGGCACTACTTGGTATCCTTATCCTCTCTTGAGCATGTACTGTTTTCTTCTGGGTGATACACTTGCAGACAGGAGAAAAAATATCAGTAACCGTAAAGGACCTGGAAAACTGTTTTTCAAAAGCTTAGTAGGCGGTCATCTTTTGGCTTACTATGTCGAATGTGTGTAAAGAAGTAGTGGTGTGATGCCAGCTGTAAGTACTGCAGCACATGGCACTGCTTTCTCCCATCGGGATTTTGAAAATAGATCTGGCTTTCCACAGAGAAGCAGTTTACAGGATGGAAGAAGAGTACTGTGCAATATCTAGAGGCTGACCTATGGAGTGAAATACAGTATTTTTTGGCAACTTGCTGCTGGATTCCTAACAAGTTCTGGGAAAAGTCTAGTACCAAAGCAAATTATTATGGCATGTATTGTCACCATGCCAAGTGTATTTCACTGTGGAAAATCTCCTGCTACAATTACTTGAACATTTTTAAAGGATTATAGAAGTCTGAAATACTGTTCTCTTGCTTCTAACTCCAAAGAACTGATCATGAGGTCAGTTCACTATGAAGTGAAATTAAAATTAATACTATAAATTTATTGAGAATTAGTATTAGGTTTTGGTATTTCAGCATTCTAAGAAGAGGGCTGTGCGTGCAGTGAAAGAACAGACTTCTTATAGTTCTGAATCACAAAAAGTAGCTTGTTTTCTAACTCTTTATGTGGTCATAGTTTTAGAATATAAATGATGCCTTCTGGTTCGCATTTACTAGTAGTTAATGACCTCACTTAGGACCTCAGTTCATTCAAGTAATTGTTCATTGCCAGATAATGCTCTTTCATCAGTCAGTCACTGATTGATTTTTGTAGATGTTGGGAGAAATAAAAGGCAGAAATCTTTTTAAAGCATGGATTTTTTCACTATAAATGGCCAAGTTTGTTTGGTTTTCTCGGTTGTTTTTTTAAAAGTTTACATGGATAAGTAGATAGATAACATAATTGTATGTGTGTATATATATATTTCTTAAATACACTTTTATTAAGAAAACAGCTTAACACTAAATGTTTATTATCTATTCAAACCACGGTTAAAGTTGTATACATTAATTACAGGTTTATCAATAGATTATGGGGAGAACAAACTTTACTGGATCAGTTCGGGAAATGGAACCATAAATAGATGCAACTTGGACGGTGGTAATCTTGAAATAATAGAATCAATGAAAGAAGACTTAACAAAAGCCACAGCATTAACCATTATGGGTAAGTCCAGTGGTAATAACTTAGTTTTTAAATGGTTGGAAGCTAATTAATAATGAAATATCAAAAGCTTGGAGAAGCTATTGTTTTTATGTAAATAACTCATACAGTACATTCACTAGTGAGACTGTGGAAAAAGTTTTTTATATTTCATTGAACAGACAGCTTACAACCTGTATTACATGTTTCTAAATATAGTCGTGTATATATACACAAGATGAAGGTAACGGACTGATGGCTTATGTTTACTATAGTTAACTTGGAAGCATGTTGGAAGGAGGTGTGTTATGCTTTTTATTACAGAGAATTATTTATGACTTGTTTCTTCTGCTGCTCCCTTCTTTCTACTATCTAAACGGAGAATAGCCCTAGTTTGTTGGATTGGCTTGCACTTTGTGAAGACTTCTTTGTGTTATGAATTGATGATTGATGATTTGGATTTTCAGATGTCTGCTAATATTCTGTGTATTGAATTAGTTGGAAACAAAAAAAAAAAGTTGTTCTGTTTGTTATACTTTGCACTTAGAAGTGTTTAGTATGTTCAAACACATCTAAATTATCTCTCCCCCTGCCCCCCCCCAATCAAAAGAACAGTAA
Source organism: Theristicus caerulescens (assembly GCA_020745775.1). NCBI lineage: Eukaryota > Metazoa > Chordata > Aves > Pelecaniformes > Threskiornithidae > Theristicus > Theristicus caerulescens. The sequence goes on from CM036562.1 coordinate 6,193,525, forward strand.
CATAAAGAAAATTTCCTAACAAATTCAAGAAGTCTTTAAGTTGCAGATTGCTGAATATTATGAGAATATTGCTTTGAATTGACTGTTTCTCATATGCATCTTCAGCTCTTGGCCCTTGCTGGAGCTAGGATACAAAGTGTTAAGAAATTCCAGTCTGACTCAGAACTGGTATTTACATTATTCTAGAGATAACTTTAGAGCTTTCCATATTTTCTCCAAATGCTTTCCTGACCTCTGTTCTGGTTCAGTTAAAGATTATTTATATTTGTCTTGGATGTTCCAAAAAATGTCCAGTTGATAAGTAGACTTTTGTTGGGATAGTTGACTCACGAACTGCCAGCGTCTTTTTATGAAGTATTTTACTTGATTGATTAATTATGTAATATAGATGGTGTGCTTGTGAAAGTTATGCTAAATGAACTCCAAAGACTTTATGCACATGTTGTAAATTAAGTCATATTTTAAAGTAATAACTGCTAAAATAGTTTTATTATAGACATATTTGGCCAGTATTGAACTCTAAATGCTGTCAAAATCTGTTGGAGATTTAGAGAATCTGCTGCCATTTAGAGAAGAGTGTTTTGTGCTTGTTTGCGTGACAGTAGTTAAATTTTTGCAGGTGTGGAGATGCAAGAATTTCTGCTGGGTGGTTTTTAAACGTATATATTTATATATCTAATATTCCTAGTTTGGGATGCTTTGTTTTTATGGGTGATGACAATTCTTCCTACTCAAAATTGGTAAACAAAACTTACAATGTGTTTGGCTTTTTCTGTTTGTTTTGTTTCTGAGTTTTGTCTTTGTTTTGGAGCCATAGGTGTGATAAACTGCAATATGACATTGCAGTATGATTCCCTATATAAATCTGTTGGAGACAAATGCAAACAAATACAGTTTTATAAACAGTACTATATGTGCTGATTGAAAAACATGAAAAGTTTCTGTATTCATTTCTCCAGTTTGTTTTTATATTGTGAAACATACTGTAGCAACATAAATGCCATCTATTTTCCTGAAGTGCTGGTGGCTTTACATCAGCTTCTTATAGTCGGGCTTTCATGCATGTAAAATGCATCAGAACAGAAAATCCAATGTGATACAAAGCAAGATAAGAGATCTGCAATTGATAAATGATCATCGCTGAGAATATATAAATAAAGAAGAATGGATAATTTGTTCTAATGTAAGATTTAACATGATAGTGTGTGAAAATTTAGCAACCCTGTGGATCTGTTTGCCTACAAGTTTAATAGGAAGTTTTAGCAGGTGAATCACAGTAATTACAATGTTTATTGCATCATTTTTGGTCCATTTCATAAATTTTCTTGACTGCTTTTACCTAAAACCACAGTAAACACATAAAAAGCAGCATGAGCATGAGCTGGAATGTTTCTTCTCTAACTTAACTAAGCTAACTTTGTTTACCATTTGAATTCATCAGTGACTGAAAAGAAAACAGATATGATATCTGTGCCAGACTCTTAACTGTTTTGTGCTATTGATGTTCCACTCAGTGCTACAGAGTCCTGTAGGCTTCTACTGTCTTTTGCATTTAGTGCCTCCCCAGGTAAAAGCAATATTTTGGACAGCTTGTATTTTTTGTTTCTTTATTTTAAGTACAAGATCATGTCTTATTGCTGGGTTATGTTTCCACTGGGGCAGAAAGAGGAGGTAGAGTTTGGTATTTTGAGACTCCCTTTGGACAGCAGTCTCACCAGTCACTGGTCACTTGTTATTGATCATCAGAACCTTTATTGGTCTAAAACAAGGAAATGGTGGAGGGAACCTCAGTGGATTGAGGGGACAGGGTAATGTGATCGGAGATAGCCCTGGTTCCTGTGCCCCCCTCCCCCCCACTAAGGGTAGGTGCATTGGGGGGAGAAAGGATTGTCAGAAAAATTGCTGGACTTCTAATAAATTTACTCTACCGGTGATCTCTTCTCACACCTCAGTCCTTCTTGCTTCTGATCTTTTTTTTTTTTCCCCACCTGTTTGCAAAGCATCTCCTTACTAGCATCTTTCCCAGCCATCAGAGTCTCCTTGTCAGAAAGCATGAGCTCCCAGAGACACCCAAGAATAATCCTGTAGTCTGCATGGAGAGCTCGTGTCTTCCGTTCTTTGTCTGGACAGCCTTTTGCACAGAAAGCTAACAGATCTTCTGACAGTTTCCAGTGGGTTTTGCTATATCTTATAGTTTATGTTCCAGAACTATAAAAAACTAATGACTGACAGATGTTTGACCCAAGATTGACTTCTGTCTTGCTTTGGTAATCTCTGTGCTGTTCTGATATCTCTGTGTTATCTTGATCTTTGATTCTGTTAATTTCAAAATGGGAAAAGAAATGAGAAGCAGTTAGGCACTCCATGGTTATGTACTGTGATATGAACTCAATAAATAATGCTAGCTAAGTCAGTGAAGTTTTGTTTTGCTTTTTAATATAGCTTATGGAGTAGTTCAGAGCTTCACCAGGCAATGATGAGTGCCACTCCCCTTTCGTACTACTCCTCAATCTCCTCATTGTTTGTACTTCATTGCTTTCAACGCCTCTATTTTAGTGTTGCAGTTTAGCTGTTGGAAGTTACCACTACTGTTTCAGATGTTTACTGTCGTTTAGTCATTTCCAGGCTCTGTTTAACATTTTCCTACTATTATATCCTTTAGTGGGAGCATATCATTACCTTCTGGTAATGATAAGACACGAAAAAATAATGTTAGCAAACTAGTTGGTGCCAAAGCGACTCTCAGGTTTATCCTTGAGGGAAATGGGAACAAGTTATATAATTCACATCTTTCTGTATTTTGGTTCATTCATTTACTGGTTTTCTACTCAGTAGTGTCAGTCATCTTTCTTTTTCCATATGTGAACTCCAAAATTCCTGGTCTTTTGGTGCCTGCTTTTGCTACATCTTTTTGAGCATAATATAAATGGGATGAAAATTATATTCCATTTGAAAGTAAAGCATTTTAATATATACAAAATTACTATGTTTTCCATGCCCTTAAGCATACAAAAAAATATTTTTGCTGTTGCCATTCTGTATTACAAAGATGTTGCTATAAATGCACAATGAAGTCACATTGCTTTTCTACTCTTCTTACTTTTTCTTCAAATACACATACACTGTGTGAAATGTCAGTGCATGCAACATCAGCCAGTTTTAGTTAATTTACCATTCAAAAATGCATGCGAATGCTTTGTTTAGTATCTCTGACTGTTTGTTGTCTTGCATTTGGTCAATGATAATTTTCTTCTGCTACTATGTTAACAATTTTATTTTATTCAGAAACCTCTGAAGTTTCTTCTGGTCTTTTAGAAGCTTATCTAATTCACAGCACCCTATGGCCCACATAATTTTCAACACCTACTACTGGCACCATTTACAAGTTGATAACAAATATATCCACTGTTTTGGAAAATCAGGATATTCCGTGTGAGAGAATGTCTGATTTTCTTACACAGTACAGCGATACTCTTTTCAACATAAAGAAAATGCTTCCAATACTTCTGTTAAGGTTTGAGTTTAATATATCATAGCGACTATCTGATTTTAGCACTTTTCCTGATAGCCAGTGTCTGAGTGTGATCAAATTATATAGATGTATTTGGCATTCTGTATGAAGTCTCATTTCCTGCCTTCTAAGTTACTTAGTGAAAATGGTTCCTTGACTGTAACTGAAACTGTTTGGAAATTTACCTTTGTGGTGAGACCTATATGTATTTCTGGATTGGTGAACAGAGTCATTATATTACAAGATTTGGGTCCAGAGAAAGGCCACCAAGATGATCAAGGGTCTGGAAAGCCTGCCGTATAAGGATAGGCTGAGAGTGCTGGGTTTTTTGAGAAAAGGAGGCTTAGAGGTGATCTCATCACCATGTATCAGTACTTAAAGGGGAGCTACAAAGATGGAGACTCTCTTTTTACAAGGAGTCACATGATGAGGACAAGGGGTAACGGGTGCAAGTTACTCCCAGGGAGATTCCGATTGGACACGAGAGGTAAATTTTTCACAATGAGAACAGTCAATCATTGGAATAATCTCCCCAGGGAAGTGGTTGACTCTGCTACTCTGGACACTTTTAAGACTCAGCTGAACATGGTGCTGGGCCATCTCATCTAGATTGTGCTAGAAGGGTTGGACCAGATGATCCTCAAGGTCCCTTCCAACCTGGTATTCTATGATTCTGTGATTCTACGATGAAGATTTGAATTACAAAGGAACTTGGAGCAATATCTGATGTATTTCCAAACTGGCGTATTCTTTCTTGAATGATATATGGCTCTGAATCACAAACTGAGCATTGCTGGAAAAGTATTGATTAGTAACTTCAAGTTTGTCGCTGAGAAGAAAAAGATATTGAAGGCTTCTGTCAGCAGTTTTGGTGGAGGTATTTGATTGGATTTTCTATCAGGTCCTCACAGAAATAAAGTTTACACAAAATCACAAAATTCAGCTCATTTCACTACAAAATAGGAATATGATGTAGATTGTATAATGAGGATATAATTTGTTGTGCATTGGTGACTTTTTTTAAAAACTTGTGCTAGAAACCTCAAAGGAAATACTCCATGATGCTAAGTAGTAGCCTTTTTCTAGTTGTTGTTTACTAGAATAAAATAGAGTAACTTCGTGTAGTGAATGATTCTATGTATAAGTGCTATTTCTGTTGAAATTCATGTAAAAAATTCAATCAGCAATACAACATAATTGGACATAGAATAGCTTTTCAATGGGAGTGCTGATATTGGAACAATGTCTTTGAACAAAAGCTGTATATAATACAGCCATCAAGGTGTATTATCAAGCAATCAAAATAGACAGTAACAATTACAGTATTTCATTGTAGACAGAAAATGTGAGTTCATATTACCAAAATATATTCATGCTGCCATTTACTTTCATCATTTGGTTAAATGATATATTGGTTATTTGATTTTTGTTTTATCCTAAACAAAGTTTCAAAAATAACACCAGAATGCATTTTGAGTAAGTCAAATGGTGGGAGCTGTGACTTTGCGGGATGTAATTGTGAAGTGAAAGGGGCTGCTTAGATCAGGAAACTTCAAATACATACACCTTAATTTTCCAAGTCGTCAGTCTTCTAATTGCCATAACACCATTCATTACATTAGCATTAATATATGAAATATATCTAGGCAATTTGCCCAGTTCTAAGTACAGTACATAGTTGTCTTCCATAAATACTCAAACCACCATTAATGAAAACTAATGGCCCATCAAAATTTGCATTCAGAGTACTGCTTGAAATCTCCAAAGGACTGTCCACAATGCTAGTGTAGCAATTTTTAGCATTTGAAATTGCTGTTTCCCAACATGTTGCTGCGCTTAATGCTAATTACCCAACAGAATGGATAAATACAACAATTTTAATGTATATTATAACCCAGTTTCAGCAACGAGATTGTAATTGGTGATCGAACAACACTCTTGTTAGCATAATCAAGCAAATAAATCATTTAACTTCAGTTTGATATTTAAAGGTTTCAAATAGCATTATTTCTTCCCTAGTTTGTGAAAGCAAGTTGTATTTACGCCAAAGTCAAGTGGTTTTGTAAAATCATCTAGTATATTTTAAAATGAATATAGAAATAGATTAATTCATCCTAATACTAGAAATCACAGCTGTGTTACGTGTTGGGGTTTTTTTGGTATGAGACTGTGTTGTGGTGTATATCGGCTACCCAGCAGTTTCTGAACAATTAAAACCTCTGTTCTTTAGGTCTTAGAGCATAACTAGCCAGCTGGGACCAGTTCATGGTTTTTGGCAGGTAGCCATAAGAGGTTTGACCTCAAGATGTCTCTACTTCAGAATTTGTGGGGTTTTTTTTTGGGGGGGGGGGTTGGGTTTTTTATGTTTGGGGTTGGTTTTGGTTTGTGGGTTTTGGTTTTGGTTTTTTTTGTTAATATACCTGAAATGTCAGGATTTGCATGAGCTTCACCTTACTTAAATTTTCAAGTTGTCTTTCTCACTTAACTCCCCATACTGTATCCATATCTCTTTCTAAAACTTGTAGTGCACCATATAAAGCCTCCATGTAAAAGAAGAATAAATACTAGTTCAGTAAGATTTTGTGAGTTATATTTTTAATTAAATGTTTATTCAGGTGTCATGTTAACAAGGATGGAAGAAGAAGATAAAAGAATCATTATGAAGTGTATTCTGAGTATTCACTTGTGATTTGTTGTGTTTTGTCATTTTTGATGGTATAGGTAGCGTAGGAGACTACTCAACCTCTGTGTTCACAGTCAGGTACTTCAAGGACTAGTAATGAGTTTATGCTGTGGTGATCTGTTTCTTGTGTCGTAAAGGGAGGGAAAGAAGAACTCTATGATCTGACACATCTGACACCATTGATGGAAATTATCTAGATACTGTTAACTGTATATGAAAGCAGCAATAGTCTCATTTAGTAGCTCAGTAAGCAAAAGAGGCACATGGTGGGACATTCAGTTGGTGATGTAGAAATGCTTTGGTTCTACTCTAATATTAAAAGGGAGAAAGGAAACTATTTGTGGTGTAGATAATTATTGGTAATTGAACTTCTTGATTAAGCACACGCCATGACTTCATCTCTTGGCAAAAGAATATGTGAAGTTGGTTATTTGGGGTTTTTGTTTGTTTCCTTTCCCTAAAGAGACAGGGAAATGAGCAAATTGCAGTTTTGAGAGGCTGTCGAAACCATAGCCAAGCATGAGGTTTTGCAGAAAATACTAAAGAAATGCCTGAAAGAGTTTGATCGCTGCTTTGAAGTAAATGATGCAAAACACCAAAACTGTATGTGTTTTGCTTCCTTCCTGTACTCCAGTCTTAAAAAAAATATTTTATGGATGGGTTTGGATATGTAAAACAGTAAGTTCTAGTATACTGTGCGCAAGACAGCAGTCATTACCAAAATTATTTAATGGACCATTCTGATTTGTGGTCAAATAGAGGATTTGAAGACTGAAATAACTTCTTCACATACAACATCGAAAAAGTTAGCCTAAACCTTTAGGACAGATAATTCATTATTGTGAGTCATAATCTCACAGGAAAAAAAAAAAAAAAAAAAAAAAAGAAAAAAGTCAAATTCCTATGATTTCCCTTATGGATTATAACACATAGTCACTTTTATATTCTTATCTCACATCTGTCTTTTTTCTATGATTCACACCATCAAAATTGAGCACAGAAATTTCTTGTTCTAAGGACTGTCTGATAAAAGAATCATCAGGTGCAAACCACTATTTAACAGATTGATATCACAGGATGATCTTTTCACTCAGTCAATTCTAGCACCTTTGGATGCATAGGATGATAGATTTCCTTTAAATTTTACACAGGTTTGACTGGAGAGTTCCATTTGTGTCTCTGAGTCTTCATATTCAGAATATTTTCATTCTGTAGATTGTTGTCTCATCATATACCTATGAAGATTACTCAGTAAATGCTTTTTTCCTTGATATTGGCAGAGTTTATTTTCTTTTGTGCAGTAACTTTTTACAGTTACTGCAATGGAAATTATTTTTCAGATCTGCAGCTTTCATCATGGAACACTTAACTGTCTGGCTCTGTAAATTGGTTATTTAAATATTCAAACTGCAGCATAGACAACAATTCATTTAACTGGAAACAAAATTAACTAGAAATGAAGTTAATACACAATATTTGTTGGAAAGGCAGTGTTCCTGAAGTTTAAAAGTTTTTTCGATCTAGAGTTTTACTTTGGTTCATCTACAGTAATAACTTTTTCTGTCTGAAATGAAAATGCTGATGATGTTAAGCTCATAATTATACAGACTTGCCCCATTTATTTCATTTAAGATGTTTAAAAGATACATAACTATTTGGAGAAAAAAAGGAAGTGTTCAAACTTTTTTCTTCATGTAGAACATTGCTCTGAGATTGTATTTCACAGTAATTAATACTTTAAATGTGGTCATGACTAAAATGTTAACTCACTGCAAAGCAGTAGTTTGTTAGTAACCTAAGCATGCGGTACTGTCCATATACCGCCATTTACATTGTTCCAGTTTAAAAATACACGTGACAAACTGAAGATAAAGTTAAATTCAAATTGCTTCTATAATTTCTTTTCCTTTTTCTGTTGTTTTCTCTTTCGTGGTTAAATTTAACATTCACACAAAAACTACATTGTGTTGCCCTTGAGACTATTGGTCAAATCTAGGTCTGAGGTAACATGGTATTAAAATGTTAGTTAGTTCAGTTGATTTAAAATAGTTACTTTTCCAAAAGGCTGAGAGCAGAGAGAAGTTGCTTGCACTTATTTTTATCCCATTTTATTAACTTAGAGAATATAACAGAGATGGGCCAATGAAACCTTGTTTCTTTACTGAGACTTCCTAGAAAGCTAGTACCAGAACTACATTTTGATTGATTAAATTTTACTAACAAAATAGCTTAAATTTATTTATAATATAGGAATATAGGAAAAATATAGATTGTGGATCCTCAGAAGTATAATTTTAAATTCACACCATAAAAATCCGTAACTTCTTTTCTGAAGTGGTGAGCTACGGAGTGTTAGCCAGTCACTGAGGTGAATGACTTGACTAAGTCAAGAGAAACTGATAAGCCACAATGAGTTGGAAGGAGGTCATCGTGCTGTTTAAGTCTTGTGAAGGGAGTAAGGTCTCAGGTAGGGTGTTCTGGCATTCAAAGAAAATGAGAAACAGACACTGTGAAATGTATTTTGGACTGTGGAACTTGTCAGCCTGGAACATTGAGGCCATCTTATCATAGATCTGTGTGTACTCTAGAGATAGTGAGGACTAACGTGCTAAGGACTTGAAATCAGAAGAATGGTTATGGTTTCTGTGTCAGTGTTTGGCCATTAGTTCACTGAAGTTTAAGTTTGATGTCAAAGCTGTTTAAAATTATATTCTGAACATTGGGAGGTAGAGCCTCCTTTTCATTTTTTTCATGATTTTTTAGTTATTGGTTGTAATTTGTTTTTTAATGAAAAATTTTTTTAGCCTTTCAAGCAATTTTGTTCACTTGTGAAAATTAATTTCTTCCCTAGAGTAAAGTCAGTAGAATTTCCATATATAACTAGGCATTTTAATTTAGGATTTTCTATGGAAGTAGCCTCAGATCAGTAGTTGTTGCAGCGAAGTGGAACTGGTAAAAACTGCTCTCATGTCTACTGAATCTTAATAATACAGTACCTTCAGCTTGTCTCTAGAACCTTCTCTGCGTAATACCTCCAGTGCAATACCCCACATCCTTCATCCTAAGACCTCACCCCAGTTTCTCTCCTGCTCTTCTGCACAACAGATGTCTCAACTGCAAGCACTTGCAGAGCCTTCCCCCATTCACTATTCCACAATTTGCTATGACAATACCTCATTTTCCTCATGTATTCCTTAAATTTCCCTTTTTTCTCTCCACTCCATTCCCCATCTTCTCTGTGTCAAAACAAAGCACAGGCTGTTGCTGCTCTGGAGCTACACATGAAGTGATACACTGGCCAGCACATGTTCTGCGTGGCCATCTGGCTGCCAGCAAACTGAAGGGATTCAACCAGTCAATCATTCTGCTATTTTGCAGTATGCTGGGGCTCAGTCAGACAAGATTTTGTACGGGGTGGCTTTTGAGTTCGTCAAGGACGTATAGCATATGTGTATTCTTGGTTTTGCTTCAAAAAGAAATCTGTATTTTGACAAAGGTTGCGTTAGCTCTGTGCATTGATTTTTCCTAAGGTTTTGAATAGTTATCAAAAACTAGCAGAAGCATCTCATGCCTCTACTGTGAAAAGTAGAATACAGGATGTTGTTGTTCCCGTTACACTTGTTAGAAATAGCTGGCAGTTCTTTGCATTTGGATTTGTTTGTCTACAGCTAGAAACATCAGGAAGTTCTTCACTGAAATAATGCTTTTATGCAATGTCTGAAGGCTGACATTAAGAGTTAGCATTGGCTAAGTGTTTTCTGTATGTTCGGTATGCTCTGTGTTTCAGTCTCACCCAGACAGGAAAGGACTGATTTGCTTTGCTTCCAGCAACCATTGAGATTGATGAATAATGGGAACAAGCTGGCTGAAATTAATTATGATAAAAATGAAAAGATTATGTTATAAGGGAAACAGCTGAAGGACTTGGCATTGGTTAGGTAAGGAGCTCTTCACTGTGACAATTCAGTTGCTATGAGTTAGGCGAGTTCTTGTTTTGGAAGCAAATTTAAGTTCTCAAGTGCTTAGTCTGTTAAAATTAGTAAGCATAATTAGGCAGTAAGCATCAGTACTACGTTTATTATTCTTTTGGATCTGACAAAAGTTTGCTTGTCTTTCAGAAATACACTTTTGCAATTTCAGTCCATTCTTTAGTTTCCTCTACACTGAACTGTCACCACGTACCTCATGGAAGATATTTATGTGGAATACATTAGTTTGTATTAAACAAATGGTCGCACCTTGAGTGCGTAATTCTGGTGCCTGCATATGCAAAATTTAAACGTTGGGGTTTTTTTCTCTTGGCACATGGCAAGTCACAAAAGCATGTCATGGCTGATTTCAGTGCCCCGATTCTCAAGTTGCGATAGTCTCAGATGTGATATAACAGTGAGCAATCTTTGGGCACCCCTGATGTATGACACTTGACTGTAGTCCCTGACAGTGTGGCCATTATGAGAAGCAGTGCCATACTACAGAGCTTTTCCATCGTCACCTGAGCATTTTCATTGAAAGACTGACAGGACATAGCTGTTGTAGAAAGCAGTTCTATGATCTTGATGTCATCCTTCAGCGCTACAGTAAAGCTAATAACTGTGGCCTTTTATATGAGTGGGGGTATAAAGAAATGCCAAGAGAGTGATGGGTATTTCTAGCGTTCTTCTGATTGCCTCTCATTTTAACCTATTCCGTCTTCCAAGTCTTAGCAATAGCGAATACAAATTTTCTATGAGAGCTGCTGTGAAGGTTTCCAAAAGTGCATATTTAATATTCTCTTCTGTTTGCATTATTTCTCCTTGCTGTGTTTCCCAATAGGTCGTCTTTGTTTTTTTCTTTTTGCTTTGTGGTGGTTGTGACTTATTTTATACCTCGTTTGTGCAATATCAAGTGATGGCATGAAACATGAAATATTCAAAACTTGGTACGAATACCACCCAAATACTGGTTTGAGGAAAAGTAGTAAAGAGTATAACCTTAAAGAAACTATAAACCATTGACACTGAGGCATCTTACTAGTTTTTGTTAGAAGAATAAAAGACTAACAAGCTCTTTAACTGAAGAGGCTCTTTCATTAATTCCAGCAGGTAATGAGTCAAAGTCTCAAAATGACAAACTGATAATACTGATAAATGTTGTATATTTCTGAACAAAACTAAAGCAATCCCTTATGTTGATATTTAAATTGTTAATGGGGCTTCAAAAACAACATTTTCCTGAAGTGATGTAAGTGAAATGAAGTAGAGAATATACATCTCATGTATATCTTTCAGTTTCTTGAAATTTCTTTTAAATTGCTTGTTTTCCTATACTGTTGTTTGAATTGTTATGAAGATTATCTTTACATTAATACTGACATTTGTATCTTAATTTCTTTTTTAATGAAAATGTACATTCCACAGTAACCAATATGGCCACAGCAATATGACAGTGTTTCTGTCCTCTTGTCACTTAGAATCCTGTATGAATTTAAGTGAAATCTTTATGACCAGAGTCACCTGAAATCCAACCCTTGAAAAACTATGTTGCATATACTGCAATTGCGCATCAAGTGAGAATTCTCTGTCATAAATCTTTGACGAGTCCTACATACTATAATTCAAGTATTCTGCATGTGTGGATTGACAAGAATGGTTTGAAGTTTTATGCTAGTATGCGCATAGCATGTCTCATTTTTTCTGCTATTTTAAAATCTTGTGTGAATTATGATGAAAAAGTTACTGTCAATTTAAGTTGGTAATTTCAATAATTTCTTTAAGACAGTAACAGGTCTTAATTATTTTTATGGTCATTGTCATACTTACTAATTTGAACACTCAAGTCAAGTAATGAAAACCTGGAACCAGAGTTCCTGTCATCTCTACGTACATAACAAATAGATATAGCAAAGTTAGAGAACAAACCCTGTGTTGTAGTAGTATACGATCTATGAATACGGTTTCGTAACTTTCAGTTGTAAATTGCGCATAATTCAGGTTTTCCACTTAAAAATATGTGAAAAGCTATTACCTAAAGAGAAAAAAGTAAATTTATAAATCAAAAATTTCTGGGTTTAAAATATAAAAAAAAAATTATTTATTCTTTGAGCAATTTTTCTTAAAATTGATCTGAGAATTAACGTCAAAAGCTTTTTTCCACCTTAGGTTTTAAACATATGTAATTTGATAGTGATCCTCTTAATTTTTAAAACTTGAAAATTTTACAGATAAAAAGCTTTGGTGGGCAGATCAGAACTTAGCTCAGATCGGTACCTGTAATAAAAAAGATGGAAGAAACCCAACTGTCCTGCGAAACAAAACTTCGGGTGTTGTACATATGAAAGTGTATGATAAAGCAGCACAGCAAGGTATGTTAAATTTTAAGCATGTTTAACCAACTTTTAGACTGCATAGTATTTTTTTCCCATGTTATTCTCCAAACATGGCTAGAACAAAATAATACATATTTCATTGTAATTCAGTGATAAAATACTATAAAATATTTTATTATCGAATAAATTACTGTATATAATAGGATAATTGATTTAGAATATCTTCCTGATGTATTTTATCAGATGATTTCTGAAGTTTACACTATAGTGAAGTTTGAAGTTCTTTTAGAGACTCGAAGTTTAAATTTTTTAGTAAAAAAAAAATCAGTTAGTGTGTGATCCTCATATCAAATTATTGAAATTTTAAGTGAAGTATTATGAGAGAATTCATTAATATTCTTAATTATCTGTTTGTTTTAAGACAGTTTAATTTCATCTGAATTGACAGAAGTGACAGTAGTATAAATCAAAAGTGAGACAGCAGAAAAATGGGGGAATATTGCTTATACCGGTAAAACATTTGACAAAGTGGAAGCTAAGATAATATGAAAAAGTGTAATTTGGGGTCATGCACAGTTTTATGAATTTGGAGATCAGAGATGAAGACGTTTGGGCGATTGTTTAGAAAGAGATTATTTCTGATTCCAGCTACTTTCAAAGTGTTGATGGTTGCACTGAAAGTGAGGATAGGATCTACATAAAAGAAGTAATGTAATTTTGCAGAGAAGCTTCCAAAAGAACACAGGATGGAGCTAAGCTGTCTGATATCAGATGGACAATAAGTAGTCTATGTATGGAGTACATTAATTCAGCTCCATATTGAGCACTTCTGGGAACACTTGCCATTTTACCTAATCTAGGAAACACCAAAGGTGCTTTGCCAGTCTTGCCCTTAGTTTTAAAAGTAGTGGAACAATAAGTAATAAAAATCTAGGCATTCAGCAATGTTTTTATCCTTTTAAAATGCTTGAGCTCCCTACCATGGAGACACACAGATAGCCTCATGAGTGCTCAAATGTTAGCAATATCTGGTGTCTGTGGCATTAATATGCATCTTCCATTGTACAAAGGTCAAGAAAAGGAACAGTTCTGTCTTTTCGTACTACTGAACTTTAGCCATAATGAGAGCCTTGAAGTTGTGTAGTGAAATGTCACCTTGCTGATCTATATTTTGACAGAGCAATGTCAAGGTTTTGGATAGAAGAATTAAACACTGTAGATGGGATTCAGCTTTACACTTGCATATTGTTTTAAAGGATCTTTGTGTATCTCATATGCATCTTGCATTTCATTAAATCAAAGTGACATAAGAGCAAATGTGATTTGAGGGCACTTGTTTTAATTAAGAAGTTAGCATGGATCTGTGAGATCACATTGGAGCGTATCTTAAATATACTAAACAAATGGTGGTTCATGAAGATATGAGGTTAATATAACATTTGATGAATGAATACAATACGATCAATGATTTGCTCATGATCTAGAAAACGATACATCTTCTAGACTAATGTCAGTGAGATTTCAGCATTGCTACTCTCAAACTTAATGTAGTATTTTCAGTTTTAACATATGCTTTTACTTTAAAATAGGCAGATTCTACTTCAGAAAACTGAGTTATTTAAAAAAAAAATCTTTTAAGGAAAAAACCCACTGTTCTAAGTGCTCAGATAAAACATTGTAAGAACGAAGCATGGAAGAGTATATGAATAGTAGCAGAGCCTGAACTATTTTATGCATATCTCAATTTTTCAAAGAAGTTAGCTGAACAAAATTTGGTTTTGGTAATATTAATAAATTGATGCCAACACACATTTTTAGTCAGGATTGCACTGTTCAAATTTTGTTTCCTCTTGTCTCTTCTCCTGTCGTGTTATAGGTAGCAATTCCTGTCAGTTAAACAATGGTGGATGTTCCCAGCTTTGTTTACCAACGTCAGAAACCACCAGGACTTGTGTGTGTACAGTAGGCTACAACCTTCAAAAAAACCGTATTGCATGCAAAGGTAAAATGGCCTTCAATATTTATTTTAACTAACTTCAGTTTTATGGGAACAGTGTAATGAGTAAATAAACTTCCTTTATTGATTTGAAGTTAAATAGCCATACTTAATATGCTTGATTAAAGCAGTGACAGAGAAATGTCTGTTGTGGTTAGGAGAGAATTTCAATTTTGCTTTTAATTTTGTTAGTTCTGCATAGCTTTTTGTGGAAACTCTGAGGAATATTTTTTAGGTTTTGTTTTTTTCTTTTTGATGTAGGCAGAAAAGCAGACCATTTGAGCCATCATTAACAGCAGTACATATTTGTTCAAGGTCATGTATCTTAACTTTAAACTAAATTATAGGCTACAGTATCTGAAAGGTTGGGTATCTAATCTTATTGTATAGCCCCAGTAAGGCCTGATTTTTTTTTTTATTTTATTTAAAATCTTTTGTCTATTTGAGTAGGAAAAAATCAAAGGATAGCTTACATCCAAAGTCTTACTTTTTGCCTGAATAATACAAAACAGCCTTATGGTCAAGGTGCCTTATAGTTGTATAAATTTAATATTATTTATTCATACGAGGGATTGCTACTTCATCTTGTTAACAGTAGAGTATACATGGAAGCAGAATTAAGCAACATACATGTGGCTTTTCTACTTCTTCAGTGCTTTTCATATGTGACAATAATATGTTCTTAACATTTTTTTTTTAACATAGTCATTTTTACTTTTACAATTACTTCTTCAGATATTTATCACTTCTTCAGATATTTATCATTTTCAGTTGTGGGTTAAGGTAACACTGGTGGATGTTGTGTATTTGAAATGTGTACCTCCTTTAGATATACTGCTTTTTAGGCCATAACAGCTTTTTATGATTAAATTTTCCTTCAATTAAAAAGAGAACATGAGTCAAAAACACTTTTATTCTGTCTTGAATATACATGAAGAAAATCTGACAAGTACTGTTCTGTACATATATACTTGTTTAGCAATGTCTTTTTATTTGCTAGCTAGATTTCTTGCTTAGAAGAAAATTTCGTCATTCTCTACCTGAAACTTTTCAGTCCGCATTCTTAGGGTCTTCTACTAGCTAGCTCTTTACAAAGAAAGAAATTTTCAAAGAATTGATGTGAAGAAAAAGAACTATTTTTGTGTATAGTAGTTAAAATTCTTCAAGAATAAGAGTTATGTATCATCATGCTGCATAATTTCCCTTAAACTTAGAAGTGTTCTGATATATGAACAGATTAGGGCAACAAAGTATTGGTTCTAATTTTGGTTGTCGACAATTAGCTGTGATTCATCTCAACTGGGAATGACTACATAACAAGACCCCTACACAATAGAATTTCTTTGTACCTTATAGAAATAGGTGCATCTGGAGCGTGATTAATCTAACACAAAAGCAGACATTTCAAATGCATCAACTGCATTATTCACTAAAACTGTGTATTTCTCTGTATTGTCTAAAGGAAGTCTGCATGACTAAATGAGGTGAGATGAATCCCATGCCTCAAAAGACAATTTACAGTCTTGAGTCCTGCTTTCCGCAAGTTCTTTAAAATTGTCTCTTGCTAAATGTGGACAGAAAGTGCAGATGTGCACTGAAAATTTTCTTAAATTTCTCATAATTCAAAAATATTCGCTTCTTAAGTTTTAATTTTCATTACTGCTAATTACTTAATGCTATGGTGATGCTTGAAACAGACAGTGATTCCCTTCTCTTTATAAGACTGCATTTATCATTTAATGAGAAATACACCATAATAGTTCATGGACGTTTTTTCAAAGAGATGGAGTTATCATTCTGGAAAACTATGGAGCAGTATTGGAAAATTATGTCTAGTGCTTGTTAATTCCTCAAGTCTTGTTAATTGGGAAAGTCTCCACTTTGCTCTCATTGGCTATTTTATTTTTACCATAGGTATTGAATCATTTCTTATGTATTCTGTTCATGAAGGAATTAGAGGAATTCCTCTTGATCCAAATGATAAAATGGATGCTTTAATGCCTATATCTGGAACTTCATTTGCTGTGGGCATAGACTTCCATGCAGGTAAATGTTATGTATAGTTTATTTTATGTATGGTAAATATCGTATACTATTCTTATAAATTAAATAAAACCCCAGTTTTCAAAGCTTCTAATTACAACTATATTTGAAGGAATTGGAAGTTAGTTGTGTGTTACAGTGTTACCTTCTAGCTATTTATTATTTATAGTAAATGGAAAAACATGTATTATGTATATGTAGATTGCACTACCAACATTATGCGCTGTTTTTCAGTGGAGACATCACTGAGAACCCGAGTAGGAAACGTGGTTTTAGAGAAAGTGGTCATAAATCCATAAGAAAGCAGGTTTCATTAGTTCATTTTTCATAGAAAAAAGCTTGTTCCTGTCATGAGACATTTTTTCCACTGAATTTTCTTAGTCCTATGTGTTGTACCTAGCAGGTGGTTTCGACAGCTGAGTGGGATTGTTTTCTTTCTGTCCAGTAAAGCTCAGCCACTTCACTGCAGTGTACAAGCCAACTCTGTACCTGTTTCTTCCTTTTAGAAGCAAGTGCTCTAACAGCCTGAAGAACAGGGATTTCTATCTTAAGTACACTACGTACCTTTCCACTGCAGTGTATCAATAGGAAACAGATTTTGGTTTAGATAGTCTCACAAATTTCCTATGAAATTAGGAGGTTTCTGTTTTGCATACATGTGAAAGAAGGTGGAAAGAAATTAAGGATCAGATCCTGAAAAGTAGTTGGGTACATCACCCACTGGTACTGAAAGGTGTCTGAGTATCTTCAAAGGCATTAGGAATTCATGGCTAGTTTACAGACAATAAGAAATCTGTGACCAAGTAGTGACCTGAAAACATCTTGTATCTCCATATTTTTAACCCATTAGCTCTTTGATCAGCCTTCCTTCTAAACTGATTTCCTCATGTGCTGTTTTGGTTACCCATTGAGTTTACAAACTAGCAGTTTAGAAATAAAATATTAGGTTACCTATGTTATATACATATGGACATTGGCTTCCTGAAACATGCAATTATTTTGTTATACTCCATTGTTTTTCATTTTGAAATAAATTCTGCCTGGGAATTCAGCATTGAGAGATCCTAAGTTTTTGCTTAAGTACATGTTAATATATGCCTTCATGTTAAAACCAGGCCTTTTTCTGCTTGTTCTGTTTGACTACTTCGTCACACAGATATCACTAACCTTTTGTTAATAGGTTAGGAGTTAAACTCATTAAAGCCTTCTCTTCTTTTGGCCTGCCTTCTTCACTGATGCTCTTGTACCTCTACTCTGCCTAGTAAAATTCCAAGTTCACTTAAGATTTTACAGTGCCCTCATAATTGTATATTTTGCTTTCAAATCAGTGACAGCTAATGTTCAGAGTTTTCATTATATCATAGGTATAGTTCAGTCACAGTCTACTGAGACATAAAAATCACTTAAAAGCCAATGCCTTTATACACATATCTTAGATGGGACAGACTATGATACAGCTGATTTTATCTGTTTCTGGAAAGATACAAAATGATAGAGAAGTGGTAGCTATGCGTCTTCTTGACAGAGTACCAAGACAATGCAATTGGGTTTTCCAGGGATTATACTTTTTATTATAGTATACTTACCTTGAAAAAATACCATTTTTGAATTCAAGTCTTGCAAGCTTTGCAAAGTTATGATGTGTAATACAGGAATCTGAAATTTGACTTTTTGTTCTAAAATACTGAGACAAGGATTTTATTGGGGATTTTGCATCTTGTGTTGTCTTTGTTTTGGGGATTTTTTTTAGCATAGTCTAATTATAGGATATGCTAGCTCCTACTTTAGAGAGCTTTGTTTGGAGTTCACTAGTCAATACCAAATTAATATTTTGGAAGAATAAGATGCATGTACTAATTCTTAGCTTTTTGGAAAAATGAGATTTGAGGGAGGATGAAATTGAGTGAGGTTCGCCAACTTGCATGATGATCAGTTACAGCACAGGAAACAGGAATACAGCTGACAGTGACAAATGCCTTGCTAAACATGAATGTAAATCTTCTGTAGCAGTGAAATCACAAGGGGATACTGTGTCATAAAAAGTTACGGTACAGCTTTCCAACTGCTTTTCAGCTTAAAAAGCAATTGTTTTTCTCATTTTGATACCTTACCTTGAATTTTCTAAATTCACCAAATATGATTCAGAAGGCAGGTGGAGGTACTTTCAGATTTCATCTTGTGTTTTTTCACTTAGTGACTATTGCTTGCATTTCATTCTTAATCATGAAACATTCTCAAATTCTGATTTACTCCCAGTAATGTTTAGGTATGCAAAGTGAGTAAAATACATTAACATATGCTAGTAGTACAGCATATCATAGTTAAAAGACTTATGGCAATATTTTTTGCAGACAGGAAAGGGCTAGAAGATAAATGCACCTTTTTTTCTCTCTATGTCTTGATACTTCTAAATTTTCATTGAAGAACTACAAGAGTAGTTTTGACCTTTGGACTTTTTTAGAGGCTATTGGGGAGTGGGGTTGCCAGTGTTATTTAAGACATAGGTTTATAAAACTGAGTGTCATCCTAGTAGCCTTTCATTTCTGTATTGTTAATGGCACTGATTCTTCCTGCCTGCCAAAGACCTCTTAGTATGTCAGGCAAATGCCCATTGTTTTTTTCCACTTGACATTATTCCAAGAAGCTCACCATACTTTTTACCTTAGTAACTGGTTTGCATTTGTTGAAATCGTTATTTCACATGGTGGGAGGTACTCTGTACTTAAGCTTGGTCTGGCTGGAGGAGAATCTGCATGGCAGAGGAACACTACTGTATTTGAGACATCAAGGGCATTCTAAGTATTGAAGAGATGAGAACATCATATTTATTCACAGAATGATGGTCTTCAAATTGATGGGTAGAACTGTGTCTCCAAGAAAGTGATCCTGCTCGTCAGGAGACACTATCTTAACTCCTACTGACTTAGAGGGCACAAACCGCTTAATGAATGGTAGTATTTCTGTCTTTTAAAAGTACAACAGTGCAAAACGGTTACGTGAATGTTTTCATTAGTGCCAAAAAGCCTCCATAAAGGTGGAGTAATAGTTAAAATTGCTGATAGTTTTGAAAGAATAGTGTTATTGCTGAGCCCCTTTCAGTTCTGCAGTAGTTCATCTCAGAAACAGCTTAAGATTTGCAAGGTTTTTGCCTCTGTGAAAAGCAGAGTCTTCCCAATCCCTCACTGGGTTTTGCTGAACTTGGTGGGAGCTGGGAACCCAGACGTGTTCTGTCACTTTTGTCTCCATTTTCTGTCTGCCTCTTACTCATGTTATCGTTGTGCCTCCAGGTACTTGTATCTGTGGTGTACGTACAGGTGTGTTTAGGTGGGAGGAGAATAGAATTTATTCTCTTTGTGGAAATAAGCATTTTGAACATTTACAGACTAAGCTGACAAGGCCTGGCAAAAGGGATGATACTTAGCAAATACTTTGTATGTTGAATTTTGAGTTACCGGATTTTATTGGCAAAATACTAATGCATTAAATGGAATTAATTTTCAGTGCTTGCTGATAAGCTGCCTGTGGACTGTAGGAGTCAATGTGAGGCCCTGATTACTAATTCTCACCACTTAGCAGAATGCTTACAGAAGCTGTGTAAAGTTGCAGACAGTTGTTTCCCATTTGGGGCAACTGTCATTTCCAGGTAGCAATTCTCTTCTCTTCAGATTCCAGCAATAGAATAAATAGATAGTGAAGGCTCCAGACTGAGTATAGGCCTTCTTTCCATCTGTCTGAAGCCAGAACTGACTTCAGGAACCAGATGCTGCAGGGAGTTTTCATCTCTATCTCTGTTAATTTTCAGAGTAATTGGGAAAATAAAACAGGTTTGTGCAATTATAATATTAACAGTGCTACCTGACAGAGACAGCATCGACACACAGATCTGTGAAAACATCATCCACTTTTATAAGGGAACAGACAACAAAATAAAGGCCAATTCCTTAATCTGAATTCCTATTAGCTTGTTCTGTATGGCATGGCTCTTCAGCGACTGTCTTACTGAGAATGTTATGTTTTATTGACCTACGGAGAACTTTGATTATTAGCAGAAAGGAACCTCTAAAAATTGCTGTCTCCATAAAATGAGAGGGGTTTGTCATTTGGATCATACCATCTGTACCCAAATGCAAACTGAAACTCAGCAAATGTTGTAGTATTATCTGTATTTGAAACCCACAGAGATCTTTAGTAGTTTAATGAAAATTATTTCCATGGATATTTTCACACCGTAGATCACAAGAGTATAGCTTTTTTCTTTTCTTAAGCTGTCATGAAGTACCTGAAAATAAAAAAAAAATTTCTCCAATGTAATGTGCAGAACATAGTGACTGAAAAGTTTTGCATTGCTGTGAATAAATAATCTTTATCAGTACTTCAGAAAAGAATAGGTCTTTCTGGTTTTTGCCTTGGAGCATCTTTGAATAATTATATCAAAATGTCATAGTCAATGCATTTTACAGCTATGTTTAATGAAGATTTAATTCAGGATATAAAATGTAGGCAAGTAAGGTGTAGGACTGTAAAAGAATATGAGAATTTAAGGAAATTGTGTTAGCTGAGGTTTAATATCAGTGTATGGTTGGGTAATTATTATCTTTGCATACTCAAGCTGTTAGCATTTACTTTTAAGGATACTTTCTAGAAGCAGTGAACTGCATGTGCTTTGTGAACTTCCTCCAACACAGCCAATATTACTTGAGTTTCCCTGATTAGTTCCAGTCTCAAAACTACTTCCATAATTTTTGGTTGTAGAACAGATTCATTCTCCTTAAAAATTCTGGTCATTTTACAGGAACACTACTAACTAAATAAAAATTGAATTTGACTGATGTTAAAATAGTATTCCCTGTAATATTTGTCTTGAAAATGTGTTTTCCTTTGTTATTGGGAAGTATTTTTCTATCTCTGAAGGTACATCTCCACATCTCTATGATTTTGTATGTCCTCGCTGTCCTTTTTTTTTTTGTACATGTACATAACCATTAGTTGCTTTGTACCTGTTTATACTCCTGTCAGGTATAGTGTGTATTTAGGAAAAATGTTGATCATTAACAAAACAAAGCTGTGTCACAAAATACTGCATTTTACAGAAAATAAATTAGTAATTTAGATAGACGTTTAATGGTTGTTGTGTGTAATGATGTATTTTAAAGAGAAATATGATTTTTTTAAATTGGTTTTATCTCTTTAACATGTGATTATCTGGAAACAAATCCAGGTAATTCAGTTGTTTGAATATTTGGATTACTGAAAAATACTATTTTCAGAAATAGTCATTTAAGTCTTTAATGTGGAAAGACAGCACGACAAAGTCAGTTGTACTATATACATTAAGATTTAGTGATGGAAATGAAACCACAGAGATCTCTGTGTTCTTATAACGGAGTTTCTAATCTGTTATGTGGATTGTTACTCACATGGCTGACTTAAATGGTCATATGGTTATAGTATGAATACAAAGTGGTTTATTTTTATGGAGATGAATTAAACTGGAATATGAAATACATAAATTTCACTTGTAGAATGTCTTATCCAGTTGGTAAACATAATAGATTTTTTTATTATTATTAACTACTTAATTTTAGTTAAGACTTTGTAGTAATTCTGTGTATCTCATATTCCACTGAAGGGTATTTGGTATACACCTGTAGATAGTCATATATCAGTATCTTATTGTTGAGTATATGTGCAGCTACTATTAAGATCTGTGTAATTTTCATACTCATTAGAAAAAAGTAGCAAAATACATGGCTCTAGTAATCAAACTATATGTTTGGGATACTTGAAGTCAGAATTTGTCATCTGTTTTATTGTATGCTATTTCTTCCAAATATAATTTGCCAAAATGAGAGGTGGTGTGGCTAGGGTTCTTGAGCATACCAAACTGTTTTGGTCTTGGAATTGACTTTTGTCTGTGTAAATATTGTTTCTTTTATTTTATGTGTGTGTGTACATATATATATATAAAAAAAATATGTGATATGTTTGTAATATAGGTAATATAAATTTATAAATATATATACACACACATTCTATTGGAATTGAAAGCAGATATTTAAAGTATGAAAAAATAAAAATGGAAAAAATATTATTATTATATTATTAAAATTCTTATTATAAAAATATTATTATCTGAGCAATGTCTTTCCCAGAGAAAACAGCCCTCTCAGGAGGTTCCCAGCTGATGACTTTAAAACCAGAATGTGGGTTGCAGCATGGCTGTGTTGTTAACTCAGAGCTCCGTCAATGCAAATACAGAGAATTCTGCTTGAGGGATGTCATCTCTTTATCAAGGGTACTTTGTGGCAACAGGGGGGAGTGCGTGTCTGTGCTTTGGCCTCTCCAAATTCTGGGCCTGGCTGATGAGTTTAAATGGTCAGTGAAAATAGGTTTGTACTCTAAGACTACATAGTGGTCCCTCTCTTCCACCTTATGGACAGCTGACTGCAGCAGAATGACAGGGAAGACAGCTGAAATGCCTTCAAACACCAGAAAAAACTCTTAGTGAAAGCTTGTCAGGACATCTAAAATAAAAGGTGAACTGTGGATAGAGTCAATTTTTTATTCTTTTATCACTATATCACTCTTAAATGACACTTTTTTTTTTTTTACTAGCTAGATTTTTTTTTTTATACTGACAAATTTCATTCTATATGACTACTGAAGGAAAAGACGGTATAGGCAGTTTTACACCATAGTTTTTGAGACCTATAAATATTTTGGAATGGTGATTAATAAACAAAACAAAATGTTTTCAAACAGGTATCCCATTAGGGAAAAAAAAAAAACTAACAAAGCAAGACAACATATTTGTTGTCTGATTTTTGACAGGGGTAGTGGCTTCCGTATGTTGCCATGGCCCTATTGTGTTATATGTGCAGTACTAAACAACGAGTAGAAAACCTAGTATTCTACTTTAATTATTTAAAAAAAAAAGCAATTAAAGATTATAGTGATGATGCCATTCTTCTATTTACTCTGAGACATATTAATAAAGTAATAATTGGCATTTTTTACAGTTACTGATGTAGATAATTGGACTGAAGGAACTGAATTAATCCAAGAATCCTTACCATGTATTTTATAGGAAATGATACAATCTATTGGACAGACATGGGTTTCAACAAAATTAGCAGATCTAAACGAGACCAAACATGGAAAGAGGACATTGTTACAAATGGTTTGGGAAGAGTTGAAGGCATTGCAGTGGACTGGATAGCAGGTAGGTCTAAACCTGCTTCAGGAATTGTCACGATTTCTGACAGTATACTCTTGCATCTTCAGCTCGAGACTAAATAACTTGGTTTGCTTTCATCTCCAATTTCTAATATTCCAAGTGTCTAGATATCTTTCTCTGAAGATACGACCACTGTTTTTTTGGTTTTTTGGGTTTTTTTTTTTTTAGTTTTACTACAGACAGAAAAATTATTTAAATATCTTGGACACAATTTCTTAGATAGACAGTCTCAATGGTGACAACCATGAAATACAAGTTTATACTTTAAAACGGAAGGCTGAATAGGACTAGAAATTACAAATATAAGATACATATAAGTTAAAAGATGGCAGTTAGTTTCTGGTCCTAACTTACACACTTAAGATTTAAACACTTTTCAAGTAGTCTTTTCTTTTTCCAGTAACTTCAAGGTATTTTTCCTAGGTAACATATATTGGACGGATCATGGCTTCAACTTAATTGAAGTTGCCAGGCTCAACGGCACATTCCGATATGTAATTATATCCCAGGGTTTGGACCAGCCAAGATCTATTGCGGTACACCCAGAAAAAGGGTAACATGACCATGGCTACTTGCATTTCTTTTAAAGTTTGCATGCTAGCACTGAAGCTTTTAGATAAGTAAATCAAGGCCTGCGTTCTAATAGATAAGCATTTAACAAAACCCAAAAGGATTGTATTGGAAAGTATTGTACTGTAACTAAGCACAGGTGGAAGGAAGTGCTATTTTCATATGCTGAGTTTTTTCATTGGTCTCTGTATACATGACATACTGTACTTTCTTTACAAAACAGTTTTCATTTTCTAAGACAATAATTTCAACTGAAGTTTAGACATTGCTTGGAAGCATGCTTAAAGCTGTTTTTAAGTTTCCAGCAAATCCAAGGAAGTCATATTAGCTAATGAAGACCTCGATGTCATGATGAAATTATAGAACAGTTTAATCCGTGGTAGTTATAAATTCTAGTATCATGTAACATCCCACTACAACAACCAAGGAGATTGCGCAGCGTAGCTGAAAATAATGTGAGATGAAGCATGTGGGTAAGAGAATAAGGGTAATCAAAAATGACATCTGTATTCATCCAACTGTTTGTTGAGAGTAGGGAATACATTGCAGCATTAACAGAAATGGGGAACTTTCTGTCCCCCTCCAGCTCAAAACTATCGTTAGCAGAGCTACAAGTAAAACAGAAGCAGTAAATTCTGCAAAGAATTCCCATCTTTTTTTCATGGGAATATGAAATGTACTTTCTGAGGAAAAGGCACATAAGCAAGACTCAGTGGATTTAACTGGTACACTTACTCTGCTGAAACAGAAGCTCTAAACGGTGTGTATTCAAAATCTTAAAGAAGTATTTGAGCAACTACCTGCCCCCAAAACCAGAGATGATGCTGTGTAGCTCATTTTTCCCCAGATTCAATCAAATCAGTATCTCACTATTTTCAGGAAAGCAGTCTCTGTACTCAGAGGAGTTTACAGCCATAGTAATGAAGAATCCTGATTTCTCAGTGAGGCCAGACTGATACCAGTTGCGCAAAACGCAGTTTGGATCTTTGCCATGATTTCCTTTATGAGAATTTAGACATAGTTATCTGTGTATTTTGCAGACTAGAACAATGCAACTGAGTGTATTTAAGAATGAAGATGAAAGCAATAACAGGTTTTATTTTCTGCATAATGTAATAGCTTTTGCCACAAATCATTACAGCTGTATTCATATACCACTGCTGGATGATTGGTAGTATCTGCTAACAGTTTAGGATTAACGCTGTTCTTCAGAGTAGGATCTTCTCCAGATCCTATTCAGGATCTGGCTGAATTAATTATTGTATTTTTATCCTTTATGTACCAGATTAGCTGTGCTTGTCTATTAGGGGAAAAAAAAAATAAAAAAAAAAACCAAACTACTAAAAAACTTTTGAAGGTAAGTACACAGAAGCCTGATAAAATTCTTCTGACCAGAAGGGTAGACCAAACTTCTTCAAAACAATAGTTAATTTACAGTGTAATTTTCCTCAACATGTATATAATGTATTTGCTGTACACATACACAGATAGGTTTTCACCCCTTACTTACATCAAAGGAAAGGAAGAGCCCCCATGAAGTCTATGAGGACTAAGTACAGCAGATGCAGTTTCTCTGGAGAATCCTTAGATATTAAAATAATATGAATTATATAAATAAAATCCATTATTTTCAACTAGAAATGCTAAAAAGGCTAATCAACTCTTCTGCAGTATTTGGAGAGGGAACATGGGTTGTAGCTGAGATCCATCATTTAACAGTTGCTATAGGGAAGAATAAATGCAGAACCCCTGACAGAATATTTCATGCTATTGATAGAAAAGTTGCTTTTTTACTGAAGTGTGGGGTTTTTTATTTGAATGACAATATTTTCACATGTTGCTTTCTGACTCAACGGCTCATGGTTTTATTTTACCAAAATGATAAATGTGCACATAAGAAGATGAAATAATAGCCAACAATATTAAAAAGATTCTTTGGAAATAAACACTTCCTGCTTTAAGTTAACGGATATTTGGAGATGCCACTGAACCATCTTCTTAGGTCTTAAAATAGAATAGTCTAATGCCACCAAAAAGCAGATATTAATAAAATGTGGTTAAAATATAATTTAGAGGAGTTTGAATTATTGCATTTGAAACAAAAAACAGTAAGGAAAAATGCTAAATGTAGAAATTAATTCAGTTGTGCAATGTTCCTTAGCTGTTATGATCTTGTTGAGTTTTATAGTTAGTTTTTGGATGTGTTTAGAATGCTTAAAAAAACATAGGAAGATGAGAGGGCCACAGATTAGTAATTGTTTTACACGTCTGGTAGAAGGGTGTATCTTCTGTGAAAGTAGATAAGCTTCATCTCTCTTTTTTTTACACTGTGCCACAAAATCATATCTTGAGATGTCTCCAATCAAAGTTCCTTCATGAGAAGCATGGCAATGTTTTCCTAGCGAAGTACAGGTATAGCTTTCTATGGGAAGATTAAGGCCTTTTTACCTTCTGCATTATTGTCATATCTCTTTCCCTGTACAAGGCAAAACTTTCAAAGGTATTCTTCTCTCCCCTTGCCCTGACTTCACATTCTTCATTTCTCTTGAAGCTTGAGTTGACAGCTATAAGAATGGAGAGGAAAATAGCAGTTATTAGATCTCATTGAATCTGCCAGTTATACCAAGATATGAAGCAGCCAGCGTTCAGCTGGTTGGTAACATTATTTATTGTTCCTAAGGAAAAAGTTAAGAATATGTAGTCCCACAAAGGAGTGTCTTTGTCCCTCATCAGGTATACTTATTCATATAACATACACTTGGCCGACTTTTTTTTTTTCCCTATTAAATAATAGTTTTCTGACCAAGCTCAGAATTTGATCAAAATAGGGAGTTAAGCTCATACTGAAATAATTATTAGACTTTGAAGATACTCCTTCAAAAACATTTCGGGAATTTCATTTGTGTTTAGGGTTTGGGGTGGGGCGGGGGGGCGGAGTTTAAACCCTGATTTAATTTTTTCCAAAGAAGTTTTTTTGAAAGCTGATTCTAGCCCAGCATCAGATTTCTGCCACTTGCATCTCCATGTCAGCTATGTAAATGATATATGGGATAGTTCTGAAATAAGTTGAGTCGTAGTTATTCTGGCGTTGCAGTACATACATCAAACTTGTTGGTCGTATATTGCTGGTCCAGGACCATACAAAGGTCCAGGAAACAAGTATTTTAGAAATTAGGATTATTAGGAAATTATTAGGAAACAAGCCTTTAGACCTTGTGGGAAGATATGGGAAGATCAAGGTTTTTTATACTAGTTAATATTTTATGTAAGTTTATATATCAACATATTTATAATCGTTAATGCTCTAAGAGAGTATTACGTAACTTGCCTTACATTTTTGGCAGCTATTCAGGATTGTCTTTGGAGGATTCTAGATTCATTTAACCTGCTAATTATGGTTTTTATTTTTTTTTTTTTCTCAGAGTAACTACTCTAAGGAAAGAGCATGGAATGTTTTTAATTCAAGTATATTGAATGCCTGCTTTTCTGTGGTCAACATTTAGGTGATACCTTGTGTTAAGAAAGTACCTCTGACTAGATGCCTGAAAGCAAGTTCAGTTCTCTTTAGAGCTGCTGTTAGTAATCTGGTTAAAGCTGTATTAAACTTAAGCAGTGATTGCTGATATCCAGCTGGTTAATAGTGTCTATTTTAATATTTCTAAAACATATTTTTAATTTATCTAATATAGAAGTTCAATTTCCTAATGTAGTATAAGTTTTATGGTTAGTATTCATATTACTGTTTGTTATGTCAAGAACTATGAGAACAAATTCATTTTTGTTATAGCCAGAAAGCCCTACAATTAAAGTCAAAGTAAAGTGGACACTGTTTCAGAAGCTAAATTTGATGAGCTAGTTATAGGATCCATATTGTTCTCCCCTGTCCCATTTTTATGCCTCTTTATTTCACATATCTGCAGTCATCCAATCAAATATAGCTATTTAACAACAGATTGGTATAACGATATCAACACACTCAGGGTTAGAACTGGTTAGTAATGCACAGAAGACTTTTGTAGTCTTTAAAAGCAGACTAATACATAGATTCCACACAGAGAAAAACAAAGGAGAATGGTTTTGTATGTTCTGTTCACTCCGTGTACAGCATATTACTAAACAATGTTTTATTGTGTTCTTATGAATATTTGCTATGAAAATACTTCTCTTCAGGTGATTAGTAATATGCTAGACCTCAATTATGTTATCTTAGAAAGAGATTTATTGCTCAGAATATATATATATAGTTGTATGTGTGTTTATAATATATTTTAATACAAATATATATACATACATATATATATTTGTAGACACATAGACATTTACTTAAAGCTATTCTGTAGGTTACTGTTCAGTAAAGGAAGTGCTCTGTGTACATTAACTGGCCTCATTTTGCTATACCTAAAGCAGCAGATTGAGAAGTAGGAGGTCAAGGCAGAGGTTTGACCTAGCATCTTATCCCAAAATAGTGATGTTACTGTACCAGTAAGTATACAGTAATATAAAATTAGATAAGTAAGAGGCAGATTCTTCCCGTGAGCATTAGGGAGAATAGGAGAAATATTTTCTTCCCAAATAAAATCCCTTTGCTCTACCATTTCCCACAGTGCTCCTCACTGCTTCATATTTAAAGCATTTTTAAGTTAGACATGCATCTCTTGTATTATCACAACATTTGTTAGTAATTAGATGCAAGAGCTTCTGTTCCAGTAATTGTTTTCCTAATTTGCTTTTATTTTTCCAAGTACAAAGCTGAATTCTTTAAGGAATAAAATTGCATATTGACTGATCGAATACAGTTTTAAGAATTACTTCATATATATTATTTGCAAAAAATCTCTCAACAGTGTTCTATGAAACAAGTATTATGATACATTTAATCTCTTAAGATTATTTAGAGACATGAGCCTTATCATGTTTTTTAAATACCTATTTAATGGTAATGGTGCATTTTGTTTGCAATTGAAGTACAGTATTACATATTTTCAGCTCTTATTTTGATGCTAAACTTTAATTGGTAATTTCTACAACATTTTAGGTATTTATTTTGGACAGAGTGGGGACAGACTCCTTGCATAGGCAAGGCACACTTAGATGGGTCTGAGAAGGTTGTGCTTGTGAGCCTGGGGATTGCGTGGCCTAATGGGATTTCCATCGACTATGAGGTTAGTTTCTCTGTCTTCCTATATATGTTAAAATGTAAAGCATTTGTTATGTTTCATTAAAGCCAGTTGGTCTTCCACTTTGTTGAAATCTTAATAACTCTTTAATTAATACTTGGACAAGACTGTTGATGTTTCCTTTAAAATTAATCTTTAGGAAAATAAATTATATTGGTGTGATGCTCGTACCGACAAGATAGAAAGAATTGACCTTGAGAGTGGAGGGAATCGGGAGATTGTGCTGTCAGGGAGCAATGTGGATATGTTTTCAGTCGCGGTATTTGGAGCTTACATCTACTGGTCTGACAGGTAATTTATTTTTCATAAGTATTTGAGTCTCAAAATGTTAT
This sequence comes from Theristicus caerulescens, assembly GCA_020745775.1. Taxonomy (NCBI): domain Eukaryota; kingdom Metazoa; phylum Chordata; class Aves; order Pelecaniformes; family Threskiornithidae; genus Theristicus; species Theristicus caerulescens. The sequence continues at coordinate 6,223,378 of CM036562.1, forward strand.
TTCAGTGCCAGGTGCTTCACCTTTGTAGGATTAGCCATTCCTTAGCAAGGTCACAGAACGGATCGTAGAAAGCTATGTAATTTCCAAAGAAAGGGCATTTCTGATGCTGAAAGCTAAAGCATATCAGTGTCATAGATGAAAATAGGTTTCTTCACCTTCTGTTAGGTGAACTCTCCACTGCCCTTCAGTCATTTGTTTGTTGTGAGTGTTGAGGATTGTTGATGAGACATCTTCAACTTTTTTGGCAGAGCACATGCAAATGGCTCTATTAGAAGAGGCCACAAGAATGAGGCCACGGATGCTGTGACCATGAGGACTGGCCTTGGAATAAACCTGAAGGAAGTGAAAGTCTTTAATAGAGCACGAGAGAAAGGTTGGCTGTTCTTAAGGATGCTATTAATTGTTTTAATATCACCTGCTACTTTCTATGTATATTAAAGCATACCAAAAGTTAAGTAATCACTGATTTTATACTCTTGAAGTATTTTTTTAAGCTAAAATTAATGTACTAAAGAAAACATATAGTATAAATTCTACTAAAATTCTTCTGAGTGTTTTAAGGAGAAAATCTAAAACCAAAACACTTCCTATCTTTTCAGGTTTGGTGGGTTTTGGTTGTTTGGGTTTTTTTGGTGGTTTTGTGTTTTTTTTTTTTAAAAGGCAGAAAAAGAGTCTTAGGAAGGAGAGAGACCTTGAACTGTACTTTAAAGAGCAGTAATCTCAGGCAGTCTCAGATTTCTGAGACCAGAATTTTTTTGTCTTGAATATTTATTTCCTGAAATTACTTGGGTTTGAGTCATAGTTTTTTTGTGTCGGCAGAGACCTTGTAAATAATCAGATTTCCTTTATATTTAATTTGTTTAGCAAATTCAAGAGACGGAAGTTATCATATACTCTTGGTGATTTATGGTATCGATGGTTAGATTTTATTCTCCACTACCTGACTAAGAATAAACCTGCTTTTAGCTATCTTTTTCTTCCTAAAATTCTGGGTTTGAAGACACCTTGAAAAACTTGTTTCAGTGAGCAAAGGTGGCTACAAGTCTGCAAAAAATGATGATGATTTCCTCAGAACAAACTGCTACCAGGCAAACCAGACAAAATTTTCTACAAATGTATTCAAAAAGAGACAAAAAAAATGTTACTGTAATATGAGATAAACTTTTTAATACAAATATATCTCTGGTGTTGGTAGCTCTCAAAAGTTGCTTTAATCACAGCATTATGTACCTGAAGATCCTGGGGTTTTTTTATATACATCTTTCCTAAATAACTTCATTAAATATGACATGTAAAATAAATCTGCATTTTGAAAGAAAGCATATTTAACAATCAATAAGAAAATCTGTCTTTTCATTTTTTTTCCAAGGGAAATTTAAATAGTTTTGAAAAAAAATTACTTTGCAAACATATGCATATTAATTTTACTAAGAATTTCTGCATGTAATTTCAGAGTACTGTGAGCATCATATTTTGTGGGTAAAAATAAAATCCACACAAAAATTTATCATTTCTTCTAACTAGGCTAGAAATAGTTAATGTCTGCTTGCTTGGAAGGGCTGCTTTATATTATAGTCTTAGGAAAATAGAACAATTGGATAAAAAGATGCATCTTTACATGTAATGATATTTACTGATAGCTTTAAAGACTTGATCATCCTAGGAATAAGAGAAACAGTTACTGAGGCTAAAAATCTTTTGATGTTAGTTTGAAAAACATAACTGAATGATTTTTTAATACGTTTTTCAAATTTTACTAGGGTACAAATGGTTAATGTCTTTGGGAGGGGCTGTCAGTGAGCCAGGAGGACAAAAGGGAAAAAACAGGTGAAAAATGTTTTTGGAATGTTTTTCTATATCACACTATTATATATATTTTTTTAAGTTCATTGAACTAGAAGTAGTTAATGCTATTTTAAAAAAATGTAATTAGCTAGCTTCCTGACCTTCTATTATTAAAACAAATGAACAAACAAAAAACCCCAAACAAAACAGAAGAGAACCCCAAACAAACAAACAAACAAACAAAAAAAACAAAAAAAAAAAAACCAACAACCTGTGCTGATTGTGATTAATGCTTTTTTTTCAAACACCTGTTTTACCCTTTCTGATGAGCCAGTCCTGCAGTGCTATTTGCAAGCAGATTCCTGTCCTTCAGTGCTATGTGTGCAAGGATGTGCCCTAACTACACTGATTTCAGAATTGGCCATTTTAAAAGATATTTACAGCTGGTGAACCGTAGAAGCATTGAAGTTTTCAAAGAGAGATTTTAGAAGCTTGAGGATATTTTTCATATGTTTTCCTTTCTCTTCTCAACCTCTCATCCTTCCAAACAGATATTAACTTTTCTAGCCTAATAAAACTTCAAAAGAATCTTTAAAACAAACCAAATGTAAAAATGTATACAGCTAAATCTCAAAATGTTTTTACATAACTATAGAAGAATATGTCTCATGTAACTTTGCCTAGGAACACAAAATTCAATGTTTCTAATTTGAAGAGCAAGTTAACTCTCATCCCCCATTATTTTTTCTTAAAAGTATCTTCAGCTTGAAATGTAGAAGTTAGACAATGCAATAAACAATACTTTCAGACACTACATATTCCCCAACAATTATTACTACCTGAAAACAGTCTATTTAAAATGTTTTCTTCTCCTTCACTATGTGGAAAACTTCCAGAAATGGGAAAATAACTATAGTGAAAGAGCTGCGTGGTTACATGGAAAGTGCTGTCAGAAACAGAAACTAAATTATCTAAACTAACTGTAATAGTAATTCATACATAGTCCAAAAAAGACAAAGGAAAATAGCTCCTAATTATTGAAAATTATTGTAATTTTAAATATTGCTTGCAACAAGTGTAGTTTAAGTCATTGAAGTTACTAATTTGACAATGATTTCTTAATGGTATGCATTTGTCAGGGAGTAAGTTTTTAAAGTCAGGTTTTAAAGGAAATTAGAATAAAACGTTAGGAAATATCTTTACTAAAAACAGGGAACTGAATTGACACAGTTTTATACCTGTCAATATATATGTTTTCATTTTGATAGAAACTGTCTAAAAACACTAGTGTATTCTGGTGGTATCTAAATTTGACTTTTTGCCAGTAACAGGTGTTTTAAAAAAAAAAAAAAAACAAAAACAACCTTTCAAAGCACTTGAAACAGTCTCTAAGTCTTTAGCTGATTATGGAGGAGTAACCCATTTTATCATTTTTTATTAATAAAATAAATACTCTTGTGAATTGGAAAGGGCATTAATTATATTTACTTATTAATTGTATTCTTTAAAATTGTCTTTAGGTTGTGGCTAAAGTTACATTCTTTAGTATTTTGGCCTTTGTTTTACTTGTGAATATTGTAGAAACAGTTTTAAGAGAAGAATTCTTAGAATACATAAAATTACTTTTTGATTTAAGTTAGCTAAGTGTAATATTATGAAAGATAGATTTTTTTTTTTTTTAAATTTATTTACAGGTACCAATGTTTGTGCCAAGAATAATGGTGGATGTCATCAGCTTTGCCTTTATCGGGGAAACGCACAGAGAACATGTGCTTGTGCACATGGCTATCTTGCAGAAGATGGAATTACTTGCCTGAGACATGAAGGTTACCTGTTGTACTCAGGAAGGACAATATTAAAAAGTATACATCTTTCAGATGAAACCAACTTAAATTCACCAATAAGGCCATATGAAAATCCAGAGTACTTCAAAAATGTGATAGCTCTTGCTTTTGACTACAGTCTGAAAGGAAGAGGTACGAATCGCATATTCTTCAGTGACGCACACTTTGGAAATATACAAGTTATTAAAGACAACTGGGCTGGCAGAAAAGTGCTAATTGAAAGTAAGTAAAAAATTATTTCCCAAAATACATATTTCATTCCAATAAACTTTATTAAGTGAAAAGTTGATAATCACTTGACTTTACAGAGTAAAAATGTCAGTAAAGTTTTACCATACTGAAGTGTATAACACAATTATTGTAATTTATCCCTATAAGATACATTTAAACATTATCTGTAGAACTGCAACTGCAAAATAATTTATTTTATAACAATCTTACTATGCATGAAGCATATTTCTAGAAAACAGAAGAGATAATGACAGTGCTTAACTGTTGAAACAAAACCTCATTGTGCAATGCCTGGAAATGAAAGAAGTCCCCTTACCCCATCAACCTATTGGTTGTTTATTATACATCTGCTGGCATAACCATTCCTCAGTATAAAATACTAGGACCCTAGTCAGTGTGTCCAGTTGGCTCACCCTTGTAGTGAGCCCAAGAAAAGTGATTTGTCCTCAGTGATAATCAGAGGCAAATTCCAGCCTACAAAATTGTACGTTTTTAGTAGAGGCTTACTTGGTAGGTTTGCCTGTTTACTATGTCTTCATTCACCACACTAGTAGGAGGAGTTATATGAAACTTGACATTTTTTTAGCCTCTGAATACTTGAAGCCTGACACTGCTGTCAAGGAATTGACACCAATATCATCACCAAAGTCTTCAGGACAAGACACAAAACATATTTTGCAGCTGAGGCCTCAGTAGAATCTTCTGAGGATCTGGCACTGAAATCTTTGTCAACAAAGTCTAACATAACTTTAATACAAGGTGTACATAAAAAGTTATCATGATTTGTCATGGTAAAATTAGAATTCAAGGCAAATCTGAATGTGGATGTGTAAGAAATATATCCGTAGTGCTAAATATCCAAAAATCCATGCTGCAAAAATCAAAATTTGAAAGACATCTGCTGTCTTTCATTTCTCTTCCAGTTTAATTGTTCTAAAACATACAATAAACCTCATTCATCTGTAGTCAGTTATCAGATGCATACATTTACTGTGTTTCTTCTCTTCCTTGTCATTTTTGAATACTGTCTGTTTTTTTTGGAGGCTGCAGTTGATTTCAGTAACCGTTTTCCAAAATGTCTGAAGTGTTGTACAGTTTTGCTCCTTATGTTGTGGATAATTCTCACCTGAATGTCGTAAGTTATGTTGTCTATGGCATTGCTACATTTAGCTGTTTGTTTGGGTCAAACAGTTTAATAACAAGACCAAAGAAAGCAATTAGGAAAAACGGAAGTAGATTTGATGTGGAACGTATCGCCCTTTGCTGTTGGATATTAATGGAAATATTTTTAGAAAACAAAGAAGTTAAACAGCTGCAAACTGACAAAATATTATTCTGCAACTGACATTGGATAATTGTATCATTATGTCCCTCTGCACTGTGGTTCTGGGAAGGTACCCGTGGTCATGAAAACTGTTGACACTAATTGAATAGAAAAGCATTTTTCAAATATAATACAAGGCCTTTTTTTACTTTGAGTTTTTATGTTCGCATATTTTAGAGGAATTAATGATATCTGTATTAAGATACAGTAAAGAGAAACTAAGCAATGTTTTCAAGATGTTCTCATTACTCCCAGGAAAGCATTAAAACATAGGTATTCAGAGTTGATGTTAGCCATACAAGACACAAACAACTCACAGAAATGTACAGTGGTGACATACAAGCACTATTTTAACTCTGGAGTTAGAAGAAGAGATTAAAAGTATTACATGGAAAGCCACTGGAAGTTTTTACATTTAAAACAGACAAAGAGGAGAAAGAAATACTGGTAAAGCACCAATGCAGATACAAATTGGTTTTTTAAAAGAACAATAAAGTATTCCTCATTACTTTATAATAGGTTGTTGTACAAGAGCTAAAGACATTCCATAAAGCACAGCTGAGAATTATACTTTTAAGAAATTGTTAGGCAGTGTTTCTACTTGTAATCTTAATATGCCTGATTTCATTTTTCATTAGCAGAGTCAGCACTCTGAATAATTGAATGTCAGATGAAATTTTCTATCCTTGCAAAAATTTACTGTATATGCTCGGGATGTGTTTGCGAGCAATGCTGTTTGTTTTCTAGAAATGCTTTAGTTGTTTTTTTCATTGTAAATGAGAAGGGATATCACATCCCAGTATATGTTAGTTTATTGTTCTCCTTCATGTGTTTTAAACCTCCTTTCTGTACATTGAGTCATTCATTTTAAACTGGTGGTTTTGTACTACATATCCTTCCTTTCCACAGTCTGCACATGATTTTCTCTGACTGTAAACAGGAAACAGTTCATGAGGCTGCTGATATAGTGGAAGTATTTGACCAACAGTGATACCTGTAAAGGAAAAAGCAGTGGTAAGACTGGTTGACAGCAGTGGTTCCATTCACTGGAAGATGTAAAAGTCTAAAATTTTCCGATTTCCATGTTAACTATATGTGATTACAAAGAAATTGTTAAATGGAATCCAGCTGAGAGATTTTAGTAATAGTATTTAATTTCAGGATTAAAAAATAACATCTTTGACATTCATTTTGCTATCTTTTTCCTCCAAAATTTTTAGTATGCATCTGTAGCAAATTTTACTTTACTAGGAAGAGATTCAAAACCACATTGGAAATATCTAGTGTGGTTCTAACAATTCTACAACCCCTTTCTACCTCATTAAATTGAAGTCTACAAATCATGCAAACCTTTACTCAGTATTTGACTCAAATAGTGAAAATAGAGTACATTATATACAAAATACTATTGTCCCAGATTTTTAGTTCACTGAATGTAGATCTGCTCATAAAGAATCCATTAGCTGATGGATTTCTACCTCACTGAAATCAGATATGCCACTCAAATCTAACACATTATTGAACTTTTCTGCACACTAAAAACAGAGTTAAGATATATAAAGAGCCCTTTATTAAACAGGTTTCCAGTTCACTAAAAACAGATTTACAACTCTGGAGCAACCCATTATCTAATATGTTTTTAGCTCACTGAGAACAGATTTACTACCCAGAAACAAACCATTATCTAACGTGTTTCCAGTTCTCTGAAAACAGATTTACAACCCATACGCAAGCTATTATCTAACATAGTTCCGACTCACTGAATATTGATTTAGAATTCATAAACAACCCATTATCTGACAAATTTTCACCTCACTGAACAGATTTGCAACTCATAAACAACCCATTAGCTAACACATTTTCAGCTCAGAGAAAGTAGATTTACAGCATATAAACAACTTTATCTAACTTGTTCCAGTTCACTAAAAACAGAATCAAAACTCACCAAGAACCCAGTACCTGATAGGGTTCTGTCTTCAGCAGGAAGAAACAACAACCAAAAAACAGTGTAACATGTGCTTAGTATGCCATACCCTAACACCTTTATCTTTTGTGCAGCATAGGGTTTTGGAGTGGATTCTTTCTTAGCTCTGAACTCTACTGATGAAATGAGCATTATTTCCTTGGGTTGGTCAGTAGAGACTTTTTCTTTCGTGATTTTATAAGTAACTTTATGGGGTTAATCTTTCTTGATTGCCAGTTTTTAAAAATTTACCTTGTTCTTGGCTGTGGTTTCCCACAAATACTCTCTTGGGTGATGAATTATCTAACCATTCAGTATCACTCATGATTTTGTTGCTATAGCATCAGGTACAGTTTAATCCGGTCTGAAGACATTTTTAAAATTAAATTATCAATGCCGCAATACCTATTTTAAATATGTTGTGATATGACTTCCATCTATATCGTGTTTTGATCTCAGTCTTTCCTTCCAAAAAGAGCGTAAGAGGTTATATTTTGTTGTCTTTCTTGCTTTAAGTACACACTTAAAGACGTATCAGCCTATGAAGGAATGCGTAAGTGCTTACAGTGTGGTTCCACCCACTCACTATTTTCTTTTTAACTTTCCACTTTAGTTGTAAAGGTCAGGCTTGCAGTTCACTTTGCACAGGTTAGACTGCTTCTGCTTCTAACCTGTAACCGAAGCTAGCTATACGTATGTGTACTTTTGTATTCTGTTGTGTTGTAAAAGCTTCATGAACCTGTTAAGGCAAAATGGTTGAGAACCTTGATGACGTTCCTATTTTTCATTGTCGATGGTAGTCCTTTGTAAAACAAAACACAGTCACAGGGATTATATTTGGAAAATTCCTGCTATATATATACACACACTTTCTGTGTTCTTCCAGTTTGAGGAATTGTGCAGGATTCATTCTGAAAAAAGGAGTATTTTTTCATTTCACATAAGCTTTCTGGAGCTTTACATTGTGAGAACCAGTGCCTCAACAAATCAAATCCTACCTCGGTATTCTAGAAAAGATCCAGAGAGATTACATAGACTTCAGAAGTTGTTTTTCATTTAATTTTAGCCCCCGATGGACTGTAGGCTTTGTAGAAAATTGAAAGGAGGCATTTAATACAAAAGAAGGTAGAAAAGGTAACAAACTTACATGGAAGTGACAGTTTAAATCAATATGTTGGGGTGGCCATCTCCGAATAATCTTTACAATTTGTGTTCAGCCCTACCAGAAGTAGACCTTGTAACTGTTGCTGGTCTCTCTGGGAGAATTTGTTACTGAAAACCTAGGTTAAAATGAGGTAATGGAGCAGTATAACAGAAAGAAAGAACAGAAATCAGTAGCAGTTAAAGGCACAGAGTTCATATAAGGAGGTATTTGGAAATCTGACTTGTTCAAAATTGCTACAGGTTATCAGTTTCATTTGGAACAATAGGGTCTATTCTCCTCTCAGATGGAGCACAGGGGAGAATTTTACTCTTATTTTCTTTGTCATTAATCACTTCTAGACAGAACAACACTATTATTTCAAACTTCTGAACTAGTTTCTGTAGTATTCAAACTGGAAGCCATTTCAAAGGCACTCTGATAAACATATATGAGGTACTTTAAATCTTTATAGATCTAAATAGACCTGTCTTCCATCTGCAAGTAATTTTAAAGTAGATTGAAACGACTGAAAATGAAAATGTTTGAACAGTAGCAAGCATCTATTTGATATATGAGATTTTTAATATTATATGCTTACCCCCTCTCATACCACATCTCCCATTGACTGTTGTTTGTTTTCTCAACTGATAAATGGTGAGTTTACTTTATTTTTATAAATGTGATAATCTGAATAGAGAGTTCTTCTACATAGAACTAGGTCTCAGTTTGATCCAGAGAAAGTCAGTAAAAGATAATATATTATTCACAAAGTAGATTCTTTCTGGTTTTAATGGAGCAAACAACTAATCACTAATTAAACTAACTAAAATCACGAAGACCAGTATGTTAAACTTTTTGTTTCCTGTTACACATAAGATGATTACCACTGTGGATTGACCCACTAACCAAAAAATACATTGTATTGGATGGGATAAATGTATGGGTTTTTCTTCACTAATATCCAAGATTAAGCCCTAGTTTGCAAACCATCTGCTAAACTTCTCTTCTTTACTTCGACATCCTTCCTTCTCTGCCTGCCTGAAGCAGAGCACCAGAGGAGTGTCTGTTTTCCTTCTTCCTTCCCTGGTGAACATGACATTGTGGATCAGCAGCTCTGAAAAAATCTACAATTTCTGCCAACTGAGAACAGAGAGAAGACCATCTTAAACCATGTTTAAATGTGTGAGCTATCTTCCATCCCAGTAAAAATGCAAATTAAGATTAGCTTTAGATGGTAGATGACATGCTAGTTGATGACTAATTTGCAGTGGGAAACAAGAAGCTGCCTCATAGCATTTCTGGAGACTGCTTTTGGTTTTCCTAACTTGTTTCAAAGCTTATGTTTATGCAACGAAGACTTTTTTTTTTTAAACTATGTGTCAGTTTCTAACCTAATAGTGCAGTCTCCTTTTTTATCATAGGTAGAAGTTTGAGGTAATATATTCATTAACCAAAGCCTGCCTCAGTGTATCTGTAGAGAACCAGTGCAGCGTTCAAGTAGGTTTAGTGTAGTGGTACAACACTGGAAAGAAGAGCAGTGAAGAAGTTAAAAACTGAAGAAAAGAGAGGAGAAAAAAAAGGAGGAGGAAAGGCAAGAGAAACCAAATTAGAAAGAGAGACAAGTATTAAGATGAGACACTCTCAATGAGCTGTTTTTTTTCCTAACTGTGTAAACAGTCGCACTGAGACATTTTGCCAATGTAACGTCTTTCACAGCACAAAGGGAAGTGTTATGTGAAAAAATGCTGCTTCTGTTTTGAACTTTAGGTGCTAGTGTCTATAGAAGGCAAAAATCTTTTCACAGGTAACATAAAGTGTCAGATCCTGTGATGTATTGTAAGGCTTTTTACAGTCTGAATCTTTTAAAGGTGTTCCAATGTGTGCTACTATTCTTTCTAACTAAATGGGTCCAATTTAACTGTCAAAAAGGCATTTATGTTCCCATTTCTCTTACAGAGCATTAAATTTGGTACATTGTGTGAGGTCCCTTTAGTTTTGGAGCTTTCTTCTCCAGGAAAGAAATTTTTAATCTGTTAAAAATAAATACTTCAATATTGTTGCTTTTCATTTCATAAATGAATTGGATTCATTATAATTGTATATGTTGGAATATAGGTCCAGTGATTTTCACTTTATAAAGGAGGGAAAGTGAGAGGCTATTGTTAAGTCTAGGACATTTAAGCAGTAAAAACTAAAATTTGTTATTACAACCGCTGCTTTGAGAATGAAAACCAAAGTGTCTGGTTTATCACTATATTTTTTTTCTGGATGTGGCTGCATATTATGATTAATGGGTGGTTTTTGAGCTGTTCAGTAAATAACTGTTACTATAAGTGGATAAAGTTTACTAACTTTATATTAAGCAGTTGTTATTCCAGAAATATGTATTTCTTCACATTTCATGCTTTGTTTAGCTGTTCCTGGTTTGAAACTCTGAAATGTATTCATGATGGGAGCTGACATACACTGATCTTTCAGTTCAGTATGTCCCGAGCACTCCCAACCTCAGCATTCAGGAAAGGTGCTTCTGCCTATTAAACTTGAGATTATTAATGAAGAATTAATATTGTTTGTGACAGCTTCAACTTTCTCCATTGCCCTTAAATTTTTATTGATGTAAATATTTGCTGATGTAAATTTTTACATCAGCAGCTGTGACTTAGTTGCATAAAATGCAAAACCATATTTGGTGAATTGTCAGTAAAAAGCTGTAGAGAGGAACATCTCTTGACATTTCTCCTTTGTTTTATTCTAAAGAGCAATGTGATCCAGCAATTATTAATAGGTTATTAGGCTATTCTGCTATTAATGTATCTAATATCTCTATACTGTTTGGTTTTACTTCAACAATAGCAAGAAAAATGTGTGATTATATGTATTTATTAGAGGTCTTAGGGTAGGCGCTGTAATGGTAATTTTTATTGATTTAAAGGTGGTAAGACTGAGTAGTAATTTTTTTTGAGAGTCTACATGTAAGGTATAAAAAGATAATGTGGGCTCTTGTAATTAGGAAAAAATTTCTTACAGGACAATTGTTGAGATTTTTTTAAAACTTAATAAACCACTTCCATCTCTATATGCTAACTTTCCATTCTAAAAGTCTTTTTGCTTTTAAAGCCTCTTTTACATGGATAACTATTTTGAACTTATGATACTATAATGCTTGTTAACTCGTAATGTTGAACTATACTGGGAGGGTTACAGGTTACGGTTATACAAACTACTATTGTTTTTCTAATTTGCCGAGTTCCCTATATTTCCTTAAGTATATGAGGTATCATTATTCCTTTGTTACATTATTCCCCACTGACCCCAATACAGTTCCTAAACCTAATCAAAGAGTAACTTATATCTAGGATAATAGAGGACAGAATATTGCAGGTTTACATCTCTGTTGATGTGGTTTTCTTCAGTGAGCTGTCAGGGAACAGCTATGGAAGGGCTATATCCATTGTTGGGAAATAAAGTAATCCGAGGTAGATACAGATTTCCTCATGAAAAGTTGTCGGTTATTTTTTCCCTCATGATAAAAGGGCTAAATCATTCTTTGAAGAAATATTATGGTCCAGAAGAATGTAGACGTAGAATTAAATACATATTTTTTTGTATTTAGTAACATAAACCAGACTTGATTTTTAAAAGCTAATTATCACAACAAATTATGATGATATTATTTACTGTGGCTTGACTAGTGTGTTTTTTAAATGCTACTAACTGGGAGCCAAAAAGAAACCCAGCATTTATGCATATAAAAGCATAGTTCTGGAACAAGCTTGCTATTTTCAAAGTAACTTTTTTCCTCATTTTAAAGAGTTGATTACTTGTTCCATGTATGTTCAGGTGAAAATGACCAAAAAGTTAGTGACATTGTTTCTGTTCTCTCATTGTGAGTGTCTGAGCTCATCTGTTTGATCCAGAAGTAGGCTAAACTATATACCCAAATGTAGAAAAACCACCAGTGCTGATAGGGGACAAAAAAACCCCCAAATAATCTAAAAGTTAAAATGCTACTATTAATTATCTATTTCTTGGCATAAAACTTTTACAGAGCTCTGCCTGAATAATTGAAAATGTTTGTAAGAGTGAATAACGTATTTCTGTAGGTCTCCATAATTAAAAAAAGAAACAAAATGTTCCAGAAACACTGTATGACTTGATGATTGATCCTTTCAGGATCAGCGTTTCCTTCTGGTATCTCTGTCCTGTTTACATCATTGGCACTTGCTCAGTTATAACCTCGTATTAGTGAGCATGCAGGTATTCACCAAGCATTGATAGGTCACCTGCTCGCAAAGGTCCAAGTTTGCCCAAAGGTACAGACATGCCTTGTCTAGCTCCAAACTGGGCCTTCCCAATGTTGTACCACTAGTACATGGAATCAATAGCTAATGCACTTCATTGCACAGAAGTGTCATCCATCTATCATATACTGTTCAGTTGGTTGGTTAGTTCATATAAGTATGATTAAAGTCATCAACTGCAGGTTAGGTTCATGGTCTGAATTTTGTCATGTTTTTTTGTCATGCTGAATTTTGATGTTTACTACTCTAGTAGTCTCACCACGTGTTTTCTATAGACTTTCATAAGTTCACTGGTAGACTATAAATATCCTACTACTTAGTCATCTGCCTGTCTTTCTTTCACACTGTACTTATTTCACAGATACAGTAATTACATACAATATTTTGTATATTTTCATTGACATAGACTAAAGTAATGTTATAAATCCAGAAAGATATTTACCTGGTAGTTTCTTTTTGCTGAATGTATTAGAAGTTTCTTGAGCAATTATCCAGTATTTGTATTTTCATTTTTATTTGCACATAGACTGAATTTTTAGTTGTCATTAGGAAGACACCAAACATTTTGGAAGATGAGAGATTTCAGTATTAGACATTCTACAAAAATAAAGGGTTTTTTCTTCTAGATTCTAAAATTATTTTATTTCCTTTTAGATTATTCCCAACAAATATTCATTCTTTCCAGTACTGGCTACCGCAGTAAGTTTGAAGGAATAATAAGGTTACATCCATGGAGATGTTTATGGTGTCTTGAACTTAAGCTAGTTGTTGCCTTGAAGAACCCAAAGCCTTTGTTTATACTATCTTATTACATTTAATAATCTTTCATGTGTAATAGCATATAGCATGGTTTTATATTTTGGAGATACAGAAAAATGATACAGATGTCTGCTGATTTATGGTATAATTTTAGCAAACTTTGCGTGTGCTGTAAAGTAAAATAATATTCTTAGGCTAAATAGGACAATGAAATAATTAGTTATTACAGTTCAGAGTTGTTTATGCCATATTTGATATTTAATATTTCTGTTAGAATATATTATGGCCTGTTTTATGAGTGACTAACAGAAGCAATTAAGAAATTAAATCACCCTCTAGTTTTTTGAGACAGATGGAACTCATCCAGCTTTTTTTTTTTTTATTACAACTTATTATTGTCTTAGAATTTTTGTTTAGCAGAAAGACTTCCTGCTTTATGGGTACTTGAAGAGCAAAGTAGAAGGGTAAAGAATTGTTTCAAATTCTAGTTGTGCGGTCAGTTAAATATGTGAACTATAAACCCTTTTCTTCAGGTACTTTATTGCTTGTGAAGTATTCTTTTCACCTTAGATCAAATAGTGACCACCTGTTATCTACCACCATTAACTTACACAAACAGATTAATGGAAAGCAGTATCATCTCCTGTGACCGGTCTGGTATAACAAGTGACAGGCTGTCCTGAAAGGTAAATTGTGAAAGCCAATTCAGAGAATGACTAAAGATCAAGCAGGTGTTTAATGTTAAGTACTGAACATTAAAGCCTTCTCCAAAGTTGTGATATTGAAGTGCTGTTTATGCTCAATTTTATTAGTTTGATGGCTTTTCAATATTAAAAAAATTATGAAGTTGACAGTTGTTCTTACTTCACAACTTTGCTAGAGAAAAGGAGTTGGTAAGAATATGAAATTAAAGGAAAAAGGTAGTTGAACTGATGCAACTGGAAAAGTTTTGACTAAACTTTCTAGAGAATTTTAAAAGTAGAAGATAGGAGATAAAAATCTAGGAAACTGAGGAATAGTATATACATTAGCAGAAGTCAGTGGCAATAACTATTGGATAATTTATATCCTTTAGTATTTTTATTTTGTGTTTGCAATACTGAGGGAGCTCTAATCTGAGTTCTTCAGTTATTGATTTGTTGCTTGTCTGTTCCCTGGGAAAGTCAGATGAAGATCAGCATGACAATATTTATAGGCTGCATCGCGTCTATGGGATGCAATCCATCTTCGTTAAGTTCAGTAAAAGTGATAGATAGCATTTGGCAACATAATGATGTGATCACTCTACCATTGCCTTTGTAAATCATAAGCTGTTGCATTCTCTTGTGTAGATATTTGATCAGTTATACACCCCATTACTGATTTAATTCAGAATGTCAGTGGCAGGTGAATAATGTGAGTATTTGTATATTAATATCATATTGTATTAATGTTCCTTTCATTTAAGTATGCTATTCATGTGAAAATCATAAACTGTTGCTTCATGGCTAGAATAAATTTAATCAGTGCTGTAGGCATCTAATGCCATCAGTGTTTTAATTCAATATGTCAGTGAAACAAATGTGTTTCTTTTCATTTCCAGTTTCTTTATGCTTTACTAATTCAGAATATTATATGATGCTGTGAAAATATGAAGCTGAGAGTAAACAAATTGCTAATTTTCATCCTGTCAGTAGATTTTGGGACTGAATCCTCCAATTGTAGCACTGGCTAGGATGAGTACATATTTCTGATATATTTTAAAGTTACTGAATATCTAATGATAAATTACTTGGTTTGTTTTTTTTTTTTTTTTTAAAGTGCTCTAGAATATTCCTTAAGGAAGTGTGAAATAAGTAAATATAAAATAATATCAATGCAAACTGGTAATGATATAACACTAGAATGCAGTTGTTTTGGAATCCTCTCCGTTGTCCTGTCTTTGGCAATATGAAGTTGCTAGAAGGTTTTAGTTTTAAGGAACCACCTGGAAGTGTCTAGAAGACCATTTCTAGGTCCATTTCTGTCCTCAGTTGGCACCTGCTTTATCACTGATAAAAGGATTTGTATGAATTTTGGGATTCTTGACTAACCTCTGAAACAAAAAGTTTATTTTAACCTAGAAACAATATAACAAAAATATTGTATTAGCACTCATAACTTATTATACTGAAGATTTGCCTGAGTAGTGTGCTGATGGTACTTCATCAAACTCATACTACATGCTAATAAGAACAAAGTTAGTTGCATTTTCTGTTGTAAGAAGTTATCTAAATCTTGGATTGCTTTAGCACCTGCTCTCTAGGTCTTATGCCATTGACTTTAAAACCATCTTACTAACGGATTTCTAAAAGTATTAAATGATTCTCTTCTGTACTGGTGGAATTCTCAATTCCATAAGTAAGGAACATGATAAAACTAGAAGTTTGTTGACAAATAAAAGAGAGTGCCTGGTATAAATCCTTCAGAATTTATACTTTTGGTGGAGCTAAGCAAATACACTTGGTATGTGTTTGCAGCAGAGTGTTTTATATTTAATTAGTGCTTTTTTCTTGCCTTACAGCAAGACAATTGAATTCCTCTGAATGTTTTTGGGTTGGTTTTTTTTGGTTTTTTTTTTTTTTAAAGAAAAGCATTTTTTTTACTCTGAATTTTTGTGTTTGTGGTTTTTATGAAACCATTATCAACCACAGGCTTGTCACCTGAACCTTTTGATAGTTTCAGATTTAATTTGCTCGAGGATGTGATTATCTACTAAGGAGCCCTCTCTTCTTCTTTAAAAAGCACGTATACATCAAGCAGTTCCTGAAGTTTTATCTGTGATAAAATATTTCCTTAATTGGATATCAGGTATTTGATTTCAGGCAGCTTTCACAGCCTGATTCTGCTGCTGGATTATTTTCAGATTTTTTTTTTTTCTTTTCTTTTCAGAGTCTTAATATTTGAAGTTCCTGTTAAGATAGAGATTTCTTGGGGTTTTTTTTATCTTAGCTTCTTTATTTTCTTTTAAAGTTGTTGCTGCTGTTCTCTTTTAAATAAAATGTTTTATTGATTGCTTTGTTTTAGTTCTGCTCCACTCAGAACATATGTATATATGGCAAGGTTTTTCAAAACTGCATAGTTTAGATATTTTATTAAAACAAGAGGAAGATGCATTTTTCAGCTGTATGCTAAATGTATATATGGCATAACTTTCCATGACTCTGTTTTCTAAAAATTTAGAAATTACCATTTCATAAATAGTAATGTTGAATTAAACCTGCTTCTGTCGCCATTTACAGACCTTGATATGGAGTTGCAGTATGATGTGTTGGTCCAGTTTAAGATTGTGAAGCTATACTTTCTGATTCTTGTAGGAAAAATTGAGTTCTCCTTAAGTGTAGGAATTACAAATAAACCTACGCATCTTGTATTTGAAGAACACTTTCATCATTCTAGTTGTGTTCTAGTTCATCACATCTAGCTGTGGCAGGAACATCATCATTATCTTTTGTCTACTACAGAAGAGTTTTAGGCTATGTTGTATAAACAGTTTGCTTTCAAATTTCTTGACAGATTCAGACAAGAAACAAAGCTAAAGTTGATAGAAATTCAAGAGTTTACATGAGGGAAATGATTTTTTTTTTTTTTTTTTCCTGCTAGTCATCTTTCAAATGAAGAAGAATGATTTGCAGCAGATCTTAGTTAAATCCTCACCTCCTAAGGGCTATGTCTTTAACCACAAGACAAACACTTGATTTCATTTTTCTAAAAACTTCCATAATAAAAATGAGGAAACACTTGACATTCACAGATATGAAAGGTAAAAATATTGCAATAAATGCTCTGATGGTTTGTTCATTACAAAATAAAGTGCAGAGCTGGTCAGAAAATGTCAGTACATCTTCTGTCATTTTTTAATAGAATCACAGAATATCCCAAGTTGGAAGGGACCCCTGAGGATCATCGAGACCAACTCCTGAACTCCATGTAGGGAAACCTAGGAGTTAAACCATATATCTAAGAGCATTGTCCAAATTATATCTAAGAGCGTTGGTTTTAGTTTAGAGAATTGTAAGTAGTGGTAAATTGGGATTCAGCATACAATTTTAATGGAAATTAGTAGATTAAGTTAGAATTTTATTCCTGGCTCTTTAATATTTATCACACTTACATTTCATTTCACAATTAGTGGAAGATTTGCAAGAAGTGACCGAGAAGTATATCAGAGCCTGTATCTAAACTGTACAGATTTCTGCCCCTGGGAGTGATCCCTGGGCCCAGACCAGGGGACAGAGTGGTTCATGTATGCAGTGCTTGGCCTGGTGCCTCTAGGATGATTTGGGCAGTCCAGGTTTCCTTTGAATCCTATGTTGTGTTTCTCTGGCTCTGAGATATTATCATTATTTTTAGGATTTCTTCTGGCTCATGCTGCCTAAAATTGTGTGCTGGCTGTATGTCAGTCCTAAGAGTGACGTTTTGATGTTATGATCAAGGATATTTTTTGCATGTCCTGAAGCATGGTGTGAGAAAGTTAAGGTATGTTTAAGATGTAGAGATTGTAGTGGTTGGGAGGTCTCTGTAGGCAAAAGGAACAAATCCTGATGTGGTCTTGTTTATACTCCCAAAAGAGCATTTTTTCAGAAAGGGTAGCACATTTTTGCCAGAATAGCTGGGTTACACCTCAGAAGGAATTAGTTGTTTCATTCCAGAAGGTTGGCCTGGTATAAAGTAACATGCATGTGGTGTTGTGCTCAGGGGTGCAAGACCCAAGAATGAAGCAACTGACTTTCTCAGTTCATAGTATAGACAGACATACCCAGAAACCGCATAAACCATAGGTGATAATAAGCCTGCATTCAGGCATGTTCTAACAGTTTTAAAATACTTTAGTAGGTGTTTGCATATCTCTGTCATGATGTTTGAAAGAACTGCTTATCTTTGATTTCAGTTAGTGATTTCTGCAACAAAAAATAAAACCTTTGCTATATCTCAATATGGTTTTGATGCTTAAAATTAAAAATAAATTTATAAGGCAACTAAATACCGCATTTAAAGAAAGAATACTTGTAACACATTCATCTTTTTTGAAAACCAGAATTCTTATCTAAAGGGTCATCTTTGCAATGGTCAGAAGAATTTTTTGTAATTTCAAGTTGCCTTCAATGTCATTTTTAAAGTTAGACTCAGTCACTTTTTTGAGTTACTTGTAAGTGAGCTGAGTATATCTTTTTTCATAAATTCTCCTTCATAAGTAGGAAAACCCATTTGGCATATATTCACCTCCATTTAAGGAGTGTCACCTAACTTATTTTTCTATTCTTTCATCTTTAAGACAAGTCACTGAGACTTCTCTATAGATATGTGATGAAAATGTAGTCAGAAGATCTCAAAATGCTTTAGAAAGAAAAATCTAAAAAACCTGATAAATAATTGTCTCATAGTTTTGATTTATTTGCTTCAGAATTTTGATTTAGTGTTAGCACTTTCAGTGTGATCAAACTTATTTTGGGACTTTCTGTTCTGTGTATATGAATTGCATGGTAAAAATTACATCTTCCAGCAAGCCAAATGTAAATTGTAATAACCAGCGTAATGTAATCCTTATTATATTTCTAGATTTTTGCCTTCTGTAGGTCATTAATAAGCTGCCTGAACCTTCTGGTCTAAAATTATTTGTTTCTAACAAAATAATAAGTGAAGTAATCAACGTACATTTCTGTAGTAATTCAAAAATAATGGGATAGGAAATAATTACTCCTATTTCTCACAGTCTGTCACTTTTATATATTGGAATCAGATACAATTTATCTTTTCTGGATGTTAAATATATGCTTTAGCTGATTGTTAATATTTGCTTTTGTTTCTAGCTCACAGTTTTTTATGTAGAATGAAAGAGAGTGGTATTGTGGCTTATTAAAATTATGTATTGATGCTGAGACCTTCAGAGTTAGTCTTTTTTCAGTATTTTTCAGGTGTTTAAAAAACAACCTGTACAATTAATAACAACAGGACACTTTGATGCCCATTAATATAATGTGTATCTGTGTTAGAAAATACATCTAAAGATAATGCTAAATAATACATGTAATTAGTGAAAACGTGCCCAAGACTTGGCTTAAATGATGTTTGAAGTTGTGACTAAATTATTGCTGTCTTGAATAAATGTTTATTATTCCTAATGTATTATCTGGGGACACTGTAGTAAAAATATTAATTTAATGAGTGTTAGAATTGACAAATGTAGTACAGGGATATTAATAATGATCTTGCTCCCTCTATTTTTTTCATTTAAATTTATGAAAAAATAGTAAGACTTTGATACCACTAAAAATAAACAGGTGAAACGATGAAAGAATTGACAGAGTCAATAGGCTGAAATAGCTGAACTCTGTGATTCTGCAGGATCAGCTTCGAGGAAAAAGAAAAACAAATGTCTTGTTAGAAGGAGTTTTATTTGCTCTGTCTGTAACCATGTCTTCCAGATGTTGGGTCAGTGGAGGGACTTGCTTATCATAGAGCTTGGGACGCTCTTTATTGGACCAGTTCAACCACATCCTCAATCACGAGACACACTGTTGACCAGAGACGTCGAGGAGCTTTCAACCGGGAAGCAGTAATAACAATGTCTGAAGATGATCATCCACACGTGTTAGCTCTAGATGAATGTCAAAAGTATGTATTATATCTTTCTTACCAGATTTTAATTTTTGCCTAATGTCAAGGATACAGCAGCACTTCTTTAGTTCACAGTCAACTAATACTGCTGAACCATATGAAGGTTAAGTAGATTTCTTGGTTTAGGAGACGAATGTTAGTATTAATTTTCTTAAAGTAATTGCAGAATTAAGAGACAATATTTTATATGTTTTTATGTTTCAGATCAAATAATCATTACATTTTCATGGAACATTAAAAAATTCAAGCTGGTTTTAAGAAATGTGAGTTAAATGCAAATTATCAAAAATGATCATTTTACTGATTTCTTTTGTCAAACATGTTACTCTCCTTGCTTAAATAAAAACAGAATAAATTTAAGCACTTACAAAAAGGAATCTGAATTTCTTGTGTGGCAAATTGATAGGCCCGTGTGTTTATCACAAAGATCAGTGTTGTATAAATTTATATAATAAGAGATGTACAGTTACGGTGCTCGTGGACAACATCCTGGAAAGAAATCCAATTTAGTTCCTTTCCTGCCACTCTCAAGAAGATTATGTTTCCTAGTAAGATAATAGGAAGGTTTATATTTCTATTTCAGCCTCTTGCTAATAAGTGTCTTATGAATTTGAGTTACTTTAATTTTTCCGTTAATTCTGGAAGAAAGGCAACCTGCTTTTTCTGCTTCTTGTAACTATCTCCCCTTTGGGGAGGCTAGGCTCCATTTCTGCCTTACTGTGTTCTGTTTTTAATTTGTGATAGCTGAATGTACGATGTTGCATGGGTAGTCGAGGAGGTTATTTCCATGTGTGACTTCACGTACAGTTTATGCAAATTAAGAGTTTATGCTGTATTGTAAATATGATTTATCTAGGTATCATAAAAAACCCAACTGCTGGAAATTCCAATGAGAGGATCGGCTGGTTCTGATCAGTGTATAAATTACATCCACAGCTCATTCGATAACATTTTGTCCACCATTGTTTAATAGTATGAAGGGGCTGATTGCGCCTCCTGTAGAGCATGTTAAGGTCATTTGATTCCCCATTATCAACCTTCTGCATACCAGTTCTAATATGGGAAAAGTTGCAGATTAATTTCACTGTTAGAAATTACTACTATACACATTAGCAGAATTGAGTTTATATTGTAATGGTATATTAGTATAAAGACATGATCAGAATTGAATGGACCTGTGAAGAGAAAAAAAATCTGTACGTGTATCCAAGTTAATGAACTAGGAAACTGCTATAATTTATAGGATGTTGGCTATCACACTTTCTTATTCACCATTGATTATCACACTTTCTTATAGATGCCATTCATAATTGTCTCTGAAGGCGTATGTTTTTTCTATTGCTCATTTCATAGAGAATTAAATTATAAAATGTATCTTATGGTTTTGTTTGTTATTTTGATTTTAATACAGCTTAATGTTTTGGACTAACTGGAATGAGCAGCTCCCAAGCATCATGAGATCTACCCTCTCAGGCAAAAATGCACAGGTTATCATTAGTACAGATATTCTGACACCAAATGGACTTACCATTGATCACAGGGCGGAGAAACTTTACTTTTCAGATGGCAGCCTGGGAAAAATTGAGAGGTGTGAATATGATGGATCACAAAGATATGTAAGTAAAACAAAAATCCCAAACATATTAATTGTAAATCTGCTTGTTTGCATTTGTTAGCATCTGTAAAATGAAAATGTTACAGAAAGATCTTTAGTTGCCTAAGTTTCTCCTAATATTAGTTGTATATTAGATTTAAAACCGAAAACAATTCTGAACTAACAAGTAATATTCTTTTTACTCAACACATTCCAGTTTCTGGATGACCTTCTGGAGATGCAGACCCTTATACAAAATCTATTTGCCTTGGTATTGAGCCTGAAGCATCACTGTCCTAAATGATTGTCCTGGTTTTGGCTGGGATAGAGTTAATTTTCTTTCTAGTAGCTGGCATAGTGCTGTGGTTTGGATTTAGGATGAGAATAATGTTGATAACACACTGACGTTTTAGTTGTTGCTAAGCAGTGCTTGCACTAGTCAAGGACTTTTCAGCTTCCCATGCTCTGCCAGGTGCACAAGGAGCTGGGGGGGGCACAGCCAGGACAGCTGGCCCAGACTGGCCCAAGGGCTATCCCATACCATATGATGTCATGCTCAGTATAGAAACTGGGGGAGTTGGTCGGGGGGCAGTCACTGCTGCTTGGGGATGGCCTGGGCATTGGTCAGCGGGTGGTGAGCAATTGCATTGTGCATCACTTGCTTTGTATATTATTATTATTATTATTACTATTACTGCTAGTAGTATTTTACTTTATTTCAATTATTAAACTGTTCTTATCTCAACCCATGAGTTTTCTTACTTTTACTCTTCCGATTCTCTCCCCCATTCCACCTGGGCGTGGGGGGAGTGAGCAAGCGGCTGTGTGGTGCTTAGTTGCTGGCTGGGGTTAAACCACGAGAATGGTCTGTATCAGCTTGAAAAAACTGTAGAACTAACTTCAGTAGAAGAGGTAGAGAAATGTTCTGCTTTACATAGGATGATTATAATTTTCCTTCCAGTGCCAAATTTTTCTGAATGCACTAGAATTTGTTTTGTGTAACGCTTAAGTATTACTCTACAAATCTTTTTTTTTTTTTCTTTTCTAACTATCCATTTTCAGATATATTCAGCAGCGCTCCATTACTCTTTTATCACAATACATTTTGGTCCTTGAGTGCTCTGTTAGTTTCAGCTCAAGTAGACCTTTGCTTGGAATATGTTGAAGGTAGTTGATCTGAGCTCACGACTTTGTTGCATGTTTAGCTCTACATTTCTCATATTTCATGAAGTCTTCCTTTCTGGGATTTTGTACCTCCCAAAGTGCATGATAGAATAAATGAAGGGCATGTTCTGGCTTGTATGTTCAATTTCCAGCTCTACAAGATAATGTTTGGTACATCAGCTCACTTTCATATCTATTGATGTAAAAAAAAAAATCCTTCATATACTATATAAAAGCTTTGAAATCTTTCTGCATCTTAAATGAGAAATACATGTTTTTCTGGAATCTTATCCAGGAGATGTTATTCCATCGTGTGATGTATTCATTTACGTTATTATGATTGTAAATTACAAACTCCTGTCTTGAAGTAAGGCTTATTAGTCAATTAAAAATGCCTATTTAAAAGATACGTGCAACTTTTATTTCTTTCACAAGTAGGAACTTGTGGTAATACTTCATTGTGTTTGCCTGTAAGTTTATTGCAAATTCAGACACTTATTCTTAAGTTCCTGGAGCTTAAGGAAGTATATAAATACTTATATGCATGCCATTTTATTCCAGTGATTTGCTTTGCTTAAGTACATTGCCATCTCTATCTACAAAGTTATTTATCTATGTCACTACTATTTTTATCACATTTATTAGGGAAAAGAGGAAAAGATCTTATTAAGATTGTCAATAGTAAATAATTTAAAAATATATTTCCTTTATCTTCTATGCTTTCTTCAATTGTCTTCTTAGAAGATACCTGTTTCTAGATTGGATATTCTTTTGTTTCGCTTCTAGGGATTCTTAAATTATTTTCTTACACTTTTTTTCAGTTACAATTAATTTTTTTTTCCTCTTCATCTTGGCTGCATTTCCACTTTCTAACATATACATCTGTCTTGTACTGCTGTTTCTTTTCCATTTTGCTAGCATGTTTATTTTTACTTTCCTGATCCTGTTTTACTTAAGGTTTTGAATATGCTGTCAGTTAAGTACAAGGTAATTAATAGGTTACGTGGAAACAGTTTAACGTCATCTACGCACAGGGTCTAACAAAATACGCATCACAAACATGAAATGGGAGATGGTACCACTTAGCTGCAGAAAGCGTTACTAAAATCCTACCTTTTTATCAGACCTCTGACTTTCAGTTTGCATCAGCAAGACAAACTGATCATTCAATTTTCTCAGCCATTGAACGTTGAAACTTCTGACTTTCCTAGTATATCATCTCTTTGTTTGGCTTTCTGTCATTTTAACTCTCCTTCCCTATTACAGTACACAAAAAAAGCTCCTGAAAGCAATAAGTTGAGTCCAGCATGCTCTTCTGAAGTCTTTTTGGGAGCTCTAGTGTGTTACCTATACAAAGCTGTGCTACTATTTCTTGTCGTACATCAATACCTGTTCTGGAAGAATCATCTAACTCTGTTGTCGAAAATACTGATCCGAGTTCTCACATGCTATGAGCTTTGAAACAGAATTACATGTATTTCCTGGATTCTGAAGGCACTTCTGTAGTAGTTAGATGGGGATTGTTGTACCAGAAAAAAACCAGCCAAACACACACCAGGCTGCTTCATTCAAATCTGCACTTAAACTGTATGGGCCTCACTAGCAGTGCTTCAGCAGAGTTGCTCATCACCATGTAGATGTGTTCTTACTGACACAAGAATGCCAGAATCCAACCATGGAATTGTATTATTGATCTGGTGAAATAATATTTCCAGGGCAGTTGTTTGTCTTCATTCATATGCTGTCCAGCTTGACGACATCTCTGGTTTCTGTAACATTAGGATAATACAAGTAATAATCATTCCGACGTTCTGGTGATCTGAGATTCTTTAGGGTGTTTCAGCAAGGTCCTGCCATCAGCCACCCCTCACAGTTTAAACAGATTACCCTTTTCCTCACTATCTCTACTTAGTTGCTTTCTAGTTTCTGTTAGGTTAACAAAGGTAGAAATTGTATAGTAGAACATGAAATGCTAATGTAACATAATGGTTTTTCTTCCAGGGTAGCAGCTTCTTTCTTCATTCCACTCACCACAATAATCTAGTACAATGAATGGGTAGAAAATAGTTTTGCAGTATTGAATTGACTCTTTTAAGTGGATTGTAAGAGTTTATTGATTTTGTGTTAAGCTGATATTTTAATACTAGTATTTGGTTGCTGGAGTACTCTTTCAAGTTTGGAAGAATGTTGTTGCTTTTGTTCCTTTTTATTACTTAGAAGATATGCAGGGGTTTTTTAAACATTTCTTGTTCTGCTCTGTCAGATCTTCCTGTTTAAAAAACAAAAATGGCAATTGTTTTTTTCACAATCCCTTCCCCTTTTTCTTCTGTTTTTGCTCCTGCCCTTAATGCATTTAATATTGTGGCCACAGCTGGTTTTAGCTGCTTAGTGCTTTAATTATAACATTTTGTTCATGAATACAGAGACTGAGCCAACAGCAAATAAAGCTGATTTTATGTTTTGGACTTTTTATTTATTTTTTCCAATAAATCATGAGCTATTTTGATTTTTTTTTTCTTTCCTTTTTCAGTCTTGAGTATTCTATAACATTTTATGTATCAAGAACCTAGAAATATAGTTAATTCCTGTAAACAGAAGTCTGGTTATTTTCTAACATCAAGGTTGAAATGGTTTGGTCTCAGTTACGGTTTTGTGGGCCTACAGGTGTAATTGTTAAAACCAGTATGGTTTTAGAGGTGTCTCCAGTAATTATAACCTTCATGAAATTGCAACCTTCTGGTAATTATAACTTTCAATTTCTAGAATATATGTTTTTATTCTGTTGGAATTCTGTATTTAAGCAATTAAACAAGTTCTGAAGTTGATGTTCAACTTCTGTTATCTTTGGTAATATTTTATCAGATCTGTTCTTCAAACTACTAAACGCAGAAATGGTAGTTAAGGGTTTGGCTGTGCATTTATGAAAAACTTGACTTTACAATTGACACCTAAAATTACTTTTCAGACATGTCATTATATTTAGTTGTAGTACAAGTAAGATTGAGGACAACAGAGTAATTTGGGGCAGTTCTTGGAAGGTATTAATTGATTATCAATGTTACCTTGAGAAGTGGCTGAATAGAAGTGAGATCGGCCAAGGTAGCCAGATCAGAGATAAATCATGCAAAATATTAACAATTAGAAATGTAGAATGTCTAACCCCATTAAAATCAGAATGTGTTAAAAAGTCTTAGAAAAGATTCTCACTAAGATCTGAACATGAGCAGTTACAAAAAGATGCAGGTCCTAAACGTGATTCTGAGTTGAAGAATCATATTGCTGTATTCCCTGTATACTAGTAAATAATCAGATGTGAAAACTAGCCCGAAGGAAAATAATGTCGACTAGAAGGCAGATATTTTAATAAGCATGGATGGTTGTCTAGAAATAAAATAAAATTGAGCCTACTCTCCATAGAGAAATTATTTCATCAGTTTCTACTGCTTCCTTGTGATTTTGTTAAACAGCACTAGAAGCAATAATAGTAGAGAAACAAGAAATGCTAGTAAAAATTGATATTGTTAGCACAACATGCACAGTTTACCACCTAGACATTTAAGTTCTTCATGTTTTGCCTCTCCTATTACCCCTATTATGATAGTTTATTGTTAAGTTCTGGGCTTTTTAATCAATTCATTCTTTCTGTGTTTGAAAAGCAGCTAGACTGATGTGGATAATCTTGGAAATTAATGGTACTAGAAGTGAATTTGTGGTGGATTTTTTAATTTTTCTCTGTTCAGCAGTATAAATATATTAGTTGTAGTGGGAGTGTTCTGTTCTTGATCCTTTTCTCTTGCAAAGCTGATCAAAAAGAATTTTTGTTTCTCGATTTTCCAAATGTCCATGTTTCCCTTTAACATATGTCTAAAGAAGTCCAGAACCAATATGAAGAGTGAAATACCCCTCTGCTTAATTAGTTGTTTTTCCAGGGAGGTCACTCCATTGACAATGATGAATTGCTTTCTTTGAGTAGTTCTGGAAAGTAATGTTAGGATCGAACCTAATGAAAGCAATTCCCTAACCAATGGCAATAAAATCCTCTAATCCATGTGAGCTAGGTAGCTGGTTGACACAGAGCCAACACTGTTAGTTTGTGACTGTTTGCTGAAATATCTTGATGTCCAGTGTTGGTAGCCTGTTAGAAATTAACCGAGAAGGAATTAATGAAAAGATAAAAATAAACTCTAAGGCTATGGAGAATAAGGTTATTTATAGTACCTCAGGATCCCACAAAATTCTGGGAGATTGAAGTAAATGTAACATTAGATGAAGTTTGTCATTTTAATTAATGATGTTGAAAATAAGTATTGTGTAATTAATACACATGTAGTTGCAAAGAACCTGGTTAATACGGTCATACTTTACAGAGATGTATACTTCCCATTTGAATGGCACTGAAAAGTACAGGCCTGTTATAAACAATTGCTTTATATATCATTCAGCTGAACTGTAGATCTAAGTAGCAGCTGGAACACTGCAAATTTAGCGTTGCAGTTTGGTTTTCAGTGTCTTAAACGTTCATTTCTAGCATGGGGAAACAAAAATTAAATCTTGAAGAGGAAGCACTTCGATTTTGTTACATTGCACTTGGACAATTCTATGGAAACAGGATCTTACTGTTCTGGGTGAATGAGGTATTCATAGAATCATAGACTCGTTTAGGTTGGAAAAGACCCTTAAGATCATCAAGTCCAACCATTAACCTGGCACTGCAAAGGCCACCACTAAACCATGGCCCTAAGCACCACATTTACACATCTTTTAAATACTTCCAGTGGTCGAGTAGGGACTCAACCACTTCCCTGCGCAGCCAGTTCCAATGCTTGGCAACCCTTTCGGTGAAGAAATTTTTCCTAGTATCCAATCTAAAATTCTAGTATGTCCATTGTTATCCTTTGCTATGTGATCACAATTTGAGTTATGAAGGTATTTTTGAAAGATACAATAAATGAAAAGATAACCTATGCATTAAAGATATGACAATGATGAAAATACAGTCTTTATTCAGACCAATCAACAAAAAGCATGATTATTTTTAGTAGCGTATAGCAGTGATTGGCACTGTTCTTCTACAAAGCCCAACATAAACCTAGACTAGAAATTCTTCTAATTTCTTTTGTGGCAATAGGAATGAGGAATTGGTAAACTCACAAGTGTTGTCTTCAGTCCCAAATTTCTTTCTTCTTCTGTCTTTAACTTCCCCTTCTACCTCACCCCCCTGCAATTGTTTGGTTTTGGTTTTGTTGTTTTTTTTCTGGTTAACATATGATTTTTGTCTTAATAACATCACAGTGTTGGAAGGGCAGAATTTGGATACTCCAGATCAAGGCTGATAGATTTGTTTGTCCAGCAAGAGATAGCATTTTTGCTTTTTATTAAAGAGACCTCATGAATTACAAGCAAAACAAGGAGTCTGATCTAACTGTATCTTTTTTAGGTGGCTGCATCAAATACATAAAAGTTATGACTTAGACTATTTTATTTTTTTCCCCTGGCTGTGCAGCTTGTTTCCCTTTATCACAGTCTCATATATATTTTTTTTTCATAGATTCCTTATCTATACTCTTTTAAAAACAGTATTCATAACTGAATAATAAATATGGCATACTATTTTGTCTTCCATTTGAAAGAATAAAATAAATTTATCTAATTTTGATTAATGTGGTGTTCTGTATAAGTCACTTCTGTCAGACTGAGTTTTCTGATATTCATCTAAAATATTTATTTTTAGATTACTGATATTGCTTTATACTTATGTAATGATTTTATTGTGCAATTGACTTTAAATTGTAATTAATTTTAACTATTTTAAATGTAGTTTTCTATACTAGATTCGTCATTCTGTTATAGAAGTAGATTTGGGTATCTTTAGAATAGCAAAGAGCCCTTAAAAAACTTTTAAAAGCTTTATTAGATGGCACTGCCCATTTATTAAGCATTTGGAAAGAGAAGTATTATCAATAGGCCATTCATTAGAGTTAAAATACTTAAAAGCAACTTGTATTTTAAACTGATGTATTGATTTTATGCACTCATCTTTAAAAAACCCGTCTTTCTATAAAAGTTAATCATTTCCATGGTAAGAATTGTTATGAATCTAATTCTTATTGACAATCCGATAAGGGTTTTATATAAATCATTCAAATTACAGTATTCTGGCACAAATGGTCTACTTGACCTGTCTACCTGACTGGTTCCTCCCCTTTTTCAATCATGTTTTTCTACAGAAACTACTACACATACCTCAAATTTAGAGCAGCTATATGTTAAAACAAAAGTTATCTGGAAAACTTAAAAATCAGAACTTAAAAAAGGAAGGATCATAGTTAAAATTAAATTGCCCTGCTACTTGTGACATTCCCCCCCCAGTCTCCTTATCTCCTTACAGGAAGCAGAGAAAACTTTTCAGCTGTTATTCAGAGCTCGAAGTACAAGCTGTAACTGAATGTCGGTATCAGTCAGTGTTTAAACACGTGACGTAGTATGGGATGTGTCTGACTTTGCTGGTTCGGGCAGGAGGGATGGTAGGGACATCTTGTTCAGGTTTCCTTAATGTTTTAAAATTGTACATATATTTTTGCAATTTTGGGCATCAATTTAGATTTATGATAAAATATGTCAAGAGAGGGTCTTTATATGATTGATTTTGTTTCATGCTGTTAAAAGCCCTGTTTAAAACCTTGTTACTGTAAAAAAAAAAAAAAAAAATCTGTTCAGTTCCAATCTTTGTGATGCAGAATGGCAATGCATTGCTTTTTTCAGTGTGTGCACATTCATTTAGTACCACATTTCCCTCTTTTGTGACTGAAAACATTGCTGATGACCATAATTATTCTTACTTTTTTTCTGTGGCACAGGGTGCTTTTTGGCAGTTTCTGTCCTTTGTAGAAAAGGTCTTAAGCATTTATACAGTACTGCAATAGTTCGTGGGAGTGCATGAATGTGGCCTTTGTGAATTAAATTTCTGTAGCATTGTGATCTGTATCATGCTTGACTAAATTTGATGGTTGAGGTTGTACCTTCTAGCTCTCTTTACCTCTATATTGTCTGCACGTGTTAAAAAGTTATGGTACTGTGTGTAACATAGATGCTCAGTTTCTTATGGAACCATGTCCTTTTTTTCCTCTGACTCAGCATACGCAATGGCTCTCTGATTCCAGGACAGTTTATGCAACCTTAATTGAACAACAGGCAGCATATACTGCAGCTTTACGATTGCGGATTAACTGGGCATTATGCTTGTGTTGATATTATACTTCCAGATGGGATGTGTAAAGAGGTTTTTGCCTGTATTCTCATAAGTGAGAGCACTGCTTTGGGTCATTTGCTGCTACCCAGCCACCAGTTTAGATGAAACTTGCTATAAGTTGATTATCTTGGAGTTTTTACAGTTTGAAAACATATTTTTCTTATGGTTGAATGATGATCACTGATGCTGCATTGGCTTTCTTATCTATGTTATGTATTTTGGTACGTGCATTCCCTGAAAGACTGCAGCAGTCATCTTATGTCTTGATCCAAAACTTATCAGATTACTATCAATAACTCAGAGGAATAAATCTGCAAAGTGCTTGTATTGGCTTCCATCATTATTTTTGTTAGAGACAAGCAATCAGCGAGAAAAAAGGCAGCAGGAATTAATGGGCAGACCCTTTTGTGCTTCCTACCTGTCCTGGGCCAGCCAGATGAGGCCACCCAAGGAGGATTTCAAGAAGATCACAGTGTAAGAACCTGAATTTTCCTTTCATGATCCTGCTGCTGAATCTGCAGGTATCTCTGTCCAGAGCTGCAGTCACTTCTGGGAAAATGAACGTGCAAGCTGTACAGAATACAAGATTTAGAAACATAGATGACTTACAACGGGTTTGATACACGGCAAATTTGAATCCTCAGGACTTAAATGTGATTTGGCAGGTAACCAAAGGATGAACAGACTTTTAAAGGTGACTCATTTTCAGTTACTTCTGATCATCCAGGAGTGCTATCAATATTTAAAAAAAAAAATTGTCAATAATTTTCAACATTACTCTATAAACTAGAATGTTAAAAGGACTGAAAAGTTGGCCAAAAGCTGGCAGAAATAGGAACTCTTTCTTTTGGATGCTAAAATAAAACCAGTGTCCTTGGATAGTGCTGTGACATAATAGAGGAGACCCTGGTGAATGAAATGCTATGAACATTAGTGAACAAGTGTTCCTGGATGCTAGCTTTTGTGACCCTTTATTTGGATCTCAAATCTCCCAAGGTTGAACAGCAATGATCGGTTCTGTAATGAATTTACATTCCTTTGTTACAATTTGAGAAAAATTATGACAGTGCTACAGAACACAGGACGCTGAACAGAATAGTGCCTTCCTTGGCATTGGTGTGACAATAAAATCCTTCAAACTGGGACAGTTTCACATTACCATAGAGAACAAACATGGAGTTGCAAAATCCACATGGCCAGATTTTGTACAGATCCTTCAGAAACCTACATGACTGATTTTTATTTTTTTTCTGAAATGTGTCTGAATATGAATAGCATAGGCTTTTAAGAGTGTATTATGAAAAGCGTCTTACAGTAAATGTGCACAATTGCAGAAGAGGTCTTTTTTCCATGAATACATTCCCATCTATCTTTTAATACTACTAATTTTTGAAAAAAGGTTGGTTAGAGAAAACTTGTCCTCCTGGGACCTTTATCACTGGAAAAAGTCTTTGCTGGAAAAAAAGATTTGCTGGTCAAATCTTCTTACATATATGCAGAAATATATAATGTGCATAGCAGTGCAGAATTTGTTATAATTATCTGATTAATAAGTAATTTTGACACTGTATCTGTATAAGTGAATTTAAACATGGCCAGGAATGCTCCTGTGCACTGGAATACAATTATTTATGTTAGCAAATTGTTGAAATATTCACATGTCAACTTTGCCTGTGCTAGCTAATGCTCTTTCCAGACAGTTCTTGGGAGTAATTTGGCACTGAGTCAGTCTGAGGACATTCCCAAAGGCATTTTGCAAGCCACTGTTTTGGAGGCTGCTCACTGCCTGGCCCTGGGCAGGGAAGCGGCAGAGGTGTGAACAAACTAGGAATGAAGCATTATTTGGTATTGAATACTGCAGTTACAGCACCTTCTTACTCTCCAAGGCATAGCTGTAATGGGAAAAATGTTTTTTTTTCATTCCACAAAATTATATTTGGACCTCCTATGCATTAGGTGAATTCCTTACGTGATGAGAAAGACATTTTTTAATTTTTTTTTTAATTACATATGGGATTGACCATTACTACTTCTTTCTCATTCCATCATTTTAAAAAAAAACAAAATGATACACAGCAACCACTTGCAAGTAGGCTAACGTGTACCAGTAGGCTCTGCATGCACAGTGCAGCCTGTGTGCACGTGTGCAGTTAGCATGAATAGCTCAGATTCATTAGATGTGCTGTGTATATGCAGATAATTATCCTCTATATTTCAAGTTGATTTCCATGAACTCACATCGTTATCAAAAGGTCCTTTGGGAAAGAGGATAACGGACAGAAGGCAGATGGAAAACTGTGGTGACCTAAGTAGAGATACAGGTTGAGCATTGATGATTATAAAAAAATAGGGATTTCTGTTGGGTTGTTAGAAGAAAGATATTCTTCTGGTTTTATCCCAATTTCCCTGTGATAAGCAGCAGCTAGATACATAGATACAGGGGTTTTTTTCCAGCCTGGATCAGAAGAACTGTTCCCACTTTATACAAATGCATAAGTTACTAATTTTCCCAGAGAAACATGGAAGAATACAATGCAATAAATACATTCAGAATATTATTTATTTCCATTATCTCTCAAAAATTCTAATGGAGAAATAACGAACCCCTTCCAATAATTCTGCTATTCAGCCAAAATTAAATTTTCAACTAGAGAACTGATTAAAAAGCTGTTATATTCTTCAGAACAGAAACTGTACATGTTAAATTTTTAATTCTGATACATAGAAAGAAAGAAAATACATGAAAATATTTTACAGGAACTGTGATATAGACTGGGATTAAATTCGTTGTATCTCTGCAGTTGTCATTCCAACCCTACCATATAGTGAACTGCAATTCATATTTTCTTTCTAGGTTTTAAATTGATAATTAATATTGTGACTGAAGAGATTTTTTTTGATTGGAAAACACGAAACATTTATTGTCTTGGGTTCAAGTTTCTAATGTGATCACAGTGGTGAATGCTCTTCAGTTCTGAAACATGTTTCTGGCTTTGATTCATAAAGACTCAGAATTTTTACACTTTCAGCCATGCTACAGTACCTCTTTTCCTCTGTTCTGTTCAGGCTATTAAGCAGGTAATGTGCTGAGTAGGTATTTTTTACAAGCACATTTAGATAAACTGATTTTTTACTTAAGGAACAAATTCCTGGTTTTCTGAAGTTTGGATGTATCAAGAAATAATAAGTTAACCCTTGTAGCATCCTTTTAACACATTTTAAGTGCTGTTATCTCATTTTTCCAGGTGCTGTAAGTATAGAAGAATTAAGTGTTTTGTCTAAAACTATAAAGTGATGTGAGTCACGGTTTGCATTTTTAAAACTTCTTATTCTGAGGCAACATTCCTTCTCATGCTTCCCTTCTGTACTTATGTATTCTAGGTAATTGTCAAATCTGGACCAGGTACCTTTCTCAGCCTGGCTGTATATGATGATTATATCTTCTGGTCAGATGGAGTGAGGAGAGCTATTCTGCGTTCCAGTAAATACACAGGAGGAGATACAAAAGTTCTTCGTTCTGATATCCCACATCAGCCAATGGGCATTATTGCTGTTGCCAACGATACTAACAGTTGTAAGTTACAAAGCAAGAGACACTATTTTGCTAATTTCAGTATCAGTCATTTCAAGAATTTTACTTAGTTTTAACCAGGTTAAAACATTTCTTGGTGTTTCATAAATTATTTTTGTTGTAGGAACTGTTAATAAAAGATGGGATATAACCTCTTTCCCAAGTAAATAAATATTATTGAATGACCATTTTCTGCTATGGACATTGTGCTCATTTGATAGCAGTTAAATCATTTCTTGTCAAATATCAGCAGTTTTGAATGTTGTGGATTTTTTAAATTATTATATTCAAGGTAACGCCATTTGTTTATCTTTAGTATGCTAGCATCTGAGGCATGCTGACATTTTCATCTGACTGACAAAACTTGAATCAATTGCCCATGAATCTGAGATATGGTGATCTTTGCACTCTCAAAGGCATTGACCATTGAAGCAAATTTAATAAAACAGAGTCCATCTTTTATCATTTGTTTTTCAGGTGAGTTATCTCCTTGTGCACAAATGAATGGAGGTTGTCATGATTTATGCCTTCTGACTCCTGATGGACGAGTGAACTGTTCGTGTCGAGGGGATAGAATACTGATAGATGATAACAGATGTGTGAGTAAGTAATACTAGCTGACACAATGCTTTTCTATGCTGTGATGCTGTTGGCTATCATAAGCAAAGACAGTTGTCCCAAGTCATTAATTTTATTGCTTCTCTATACTGTAAAAATTCATCTGGCAATTCAGCACATACCAGGCTTTTAACTATTTTATGTCTTATAAGACTTTTGGGGGGTTAAAAAGCATTAATACTTATATTCTGCTTAAATTCCAGTTTGGGTAGTTGTGTTCTACTGAACATTTCCTATTTGCAATTTGTTTCTGTTGAGTACAAATATTTTCATTTCATGTCCTTAGACATATAAAATAATTGTAACTTATTAGTCAGCTGTTGTATTTAATCATGTAGAATTGGTGTTTTAGTAATTCGGGAATGTATCACTTTAAGTTGGCAGACTACTTGGAGACTGGTTTTGTTAGAGAATATTCTGTATTACGCTGTTCTAAGTTCTCCTCATATCTTCCCATGCTTCCTCTGAACCAGTATGTCTCAGCACAAAGAATCATAGAATAGTTTGGGTTTAGAGAGACCTTTAAAGGCCATCTAGTCCAACCCATCTGCAATGAGCAGGGACATCTTCGACTAGATCAGGTTGCTCAGAGCCCCGTCCTACCTGACCTTGAATGTTCCCAGGGATGGGGCATCTACCACCTCTCTGGGCAACCTGTGCCAGTGTTTCACCACCCTCATTGTAAATAATTTCTTCCTTATATCTAGTCTAAATCTAT
This sequence comes from Theristicus caerulescens, assembly GCA_020745775.1. Classification (NCBI taxonomy): domain Eukaryota; kingdom Metazoa; phylum Chordata; class Aves; order Pelecaniformes; family Threskiornithidae; genus Theristicus; species Theristicus caerulescens. The sequence continues at coordinate 6,258,279 of CM036562.1, forward strand.
CCTCTTTTAGTTTAAAACCATTACCCCTTGTCCTATCGCAACAGGCCCTGCTAAAATGTTTGTCCCCATCTTATAAGCCCCCTTTAAGTACTGAAAGGCTGCAGTAAGGTCTCCCCAGAGCCTTCTCTTCTCCAGGCTGAACAACACCAACTCTCTCAGGCTTTCCTCATAGGAGAGGTGCTCCAGCCCTCTGATCATTTTTGTGGCTCTCCTCTGGACCTGCTGCAATAGGTCCATGTCTTTCCTGTGCTGAGGGCTCCAGAGTTGGATGCAGTGCTCCAGGTGGGGTCTCATCAGGGCAGAATCACCTCCCTCGACCTACTGGCCACCCTTCTTTTGATGCAGCCCAGGGTACGGTTTGCCTTGTGGGTTGCAAGCGCATATTGTCGGCTCATGTCCAGCTTTTCATCCACCAGTACCCCCAAGTCCTTCTCTGCAGGTCTGCTCTAAATCCCTTTGTCCCCCAGTCTATATTGATACTGGGGGTTGCCCTGACCCAGGTGCAGGACCCTGCACTTGGCCTTGTTGAACCTCATGAGGTTCATATGGGCCTGCTTCTTGAGCACATGATAAAGAAAATACGAGAAAACTTTTTTTTCGTAGTTCAGAAGTGGTTCAGAACATATGGTTATCCGTTGCAGCTTCTTTATATCACACTGTCCCTGTGCAGAATTGATGTTTATGAACATGGAAGTATGTGCTGCTAATTTGGAAGGATGTGATATATATACACACTCTGCAGTCTTTCAGCTCTTCTAATAATTTGGAAAAAATCTCTGTCACTTTGCTAATGCTGTTCCTTAGCAGGAGTGAATTAACTGAAAAGCTTTGGGCTGTTTCCCCAGGGATGACCCACATTCATAATGTGGAACATGACTTTGTGCTTCTCCCCTCAACAAGTGTAGCTGACTGGATTTGGACTGGAGGGAAAGCTGGAGGGGAACCGTGTCGTTCCTTATGTCTTTGTTAATGTCACTGTATTGTAGCTCTTCTGTCACAGTTAGAGTGCCCTTAGAAATTCCGGTGGTTTATTGGACCTCTATCTCTGTGGGGCAGAAATCCCAACTCTTACATTGTCCACTTCCATATCTATCTGCCAAGCATGCCTGTTCTGCTGCTTCAGTTTCATAGCTTTGACCCACTTGCTTTCTCTAAATTAAATTCTTTGATCGTAACAGTAGAGAGTCACTATAACATTGAAGAAAAAATATATTTAGGTTTTGTATATGATTTACCAAGATTTACCATCCTGCTAGATGCTTAGACAGTTTAGCTGCTTCAGACTCTGCTGTGGCAGTCTGTTGCTCCTGAACAGCCTAACAAGTGGCTTCTCTTCTACTGATACAGAGTCACTTTTAAAATGCTGCTCTGGATATGCAGAGCTGCGTTGTGTGGGATATGAAGAGATGTAGACCTTCATTGACATACCTCTACTGGTTATTTTGCAAACTACTCCTTTGCTAATAGAGCTTATTTTGGTCATACTACTGATATTTTTCATGCTAGAACGCTATTAGGCTTTCCTGGTACTTCTGAGTCAATAGTATTCTCATATCAGTATTTTCATAACAGGGAAGAACACTGTTTAATGATCGGTTGAAGAAGAACAAGAAGTGTGCTTCTGCTAAGGACAGTCTTATTCTCCCTCCCACCATATGCCTTTCATCAGCAATAACAGTTGTGTAACTGAATGATGACTTAACTAACTTGCTTGACTGGGAATCGGGATTTTTTTGTTTTAGACTTAGTTTTGGTGGGATCAGTGAGCAGAGCTCATTCAACTCGACACTACAAGATCACTAAAGCCAGTTAAAGAGAGCTAGTGAGAACAGAAGGCTCTGATGAGGGAAAGAGTAGAATTACACCTTTAAGTGTTGGTGTGATTTTAAATTGGGTTAAGGCATCCTTAGGGCTGGACTCCAGTCCTTTAGGATCAGATTTTTAGGCTTGGTAGTTCAGCCACATAGCTTTGTGAGGAGCCTGGAATTAGTTTTATACCATACGAAGCTAATTGCTAAATCTAAAATCTCTTTTGCCAGGTTTATTTTGGATTCATAGCTTTGCCTCTTGCTTAATTTCCTAAAATATTGCTATTAAATGAAACCAGATGCATACATTAATTATGTGTATAATCAGTATAATCATACTGTAGCTACCAACATGTCCCAAACAAATATGTGAATTGCTACTGTTTTAATCTGCACTTTCACGCACTTCATAGTTCACCTTCAACCTTTACCTTTGGCTCACACATGCATGCTGTTGTAAGTTGTTAACTAAGTCTTTACATAGTGCATTATAAGGTCACTGAGATTTCACAGGAAGACCTGCTTCTGTAATTAAATATATGGAAATATGAGGGTTAAAACTCTTATCCTTCACAACAGGGAATATACAGCTGATCTAGAGTCAAGATGCAGTGGTAACGTTCTTACAGCTCTTACTCAGAAACCGCTTTGTCTAGCTGCATAATTGAGATGAATTTTACAGATGATTTGCAGTGATAAAGATTTCAATTTAAACTATAACACTGTTTCAGAGTAGCAGACCTTTAGTCTAGTAACAGAATCCAGTGATCAATTGAGATTGCATGGACAGGTATCTGATTGTTAATGGTTCAAAGATATTAATTAAGACTTTACTACTTTACAAAAAGATATTTTCCCCTAGAGCCAAATGTTTCCGCTTCCTGCATATCAAATATTACCACCAGGCTTATATAATCACCTTATTTCACTCTCCCACACTGTCAGATTTCATTGATTTTGATCATTCAAGAGACCTCTTGGAGCTGGAAAATTTCCTTAAGTTCCGTGGCCTACCAGTCTGCACTTGGTCTTGTGGTCAGGTCTGTCACTTGCTCAGCTAGCACTCTCCCATCCCTTTACCCAGGAGACAGAGTATGGTAAAGTACAGGAATTGCTAGGGACTTGGAATTAACTGCTGCCGCCTTCTCTGAATCTGGCAAGGAATTTTTCTTTCATTGCTAGGCTGGCAAGAGTCTAGTGTGGTTTTTTTACTTTCTCACAGCAGGGCAGAAACCTCAGTGGCTGATAAAGAAGACAGAATCAAGTTATAGCAGGTCAAAAGTTTTTCAATGCTTGGTTAAGGTATTTATATCATAAACATTTCAGTTTCCTAGATTAATTAGAATCAGAGAAAATACAAAGAAGAGTTGGAATTTGTAATGCCTGGAGCAGTAAGGAGACAAATCTTTCACTGATCTTAATTTTACCTTCATTAAATGTAATGGACTTTATTTCATGTAATGATTTAAACTTGTTGCATGAATGCGATAGAAGTCCTGGTTTGTCTGGAGGTGGGAGAGGAAGATGGCTGCTGGCATCCCAAAGAGGTTGAAAAAAACAAAAACCCACAACCAAGATGAAAAACATAACTTCTATTATTGTAATAAGATACTACTTTCTTAGTAATAGTTATGATTTTTACATATCTATCATAATTACTACTGAGATGGATAAAAGTATCTACATACATCCACTGGCTCTGTTTAGGTCTATATCAGATGAGTTACTGAAGTTGAACCTTAACTAAAGCACTTTCTCTCACCTGTTTCTTTACCTTGTCGAGGCAGTGATCAGCAGTGGAAGTGAAAGAGGTTCAGCAGATAAATTCAGAGGTCTGCTAATTTATTTTATAATATTATATGGCATTTATATTTTCCAAAAGCATTACAAATCTTAAAATTGCTATTAGCTAAATCAGTGTTTAAATCCTCATCTAGACCATGATGTAAAATTCCATCTTCTAAATTATTTTATACGATGTTTGCAGGAAATGTTGACCTGAGTTATTAGTTAAAAAAAAAAAAAGAAAGACTTAGACATTAAACATTGGGGTTGACTAGCACAGGAAGGATGGAAACAAGACAGACTTTATAGTTAGCAATTCCAACTGATAAAAGGAATTAACTGCCCTTTCAAAGTGTAATTAGACTATATAACTTACTGCCAGTCAAGATTCTTGACACAAAGCTTCAGTAAAATTCGAAGACGGATTGGATGATTATATGGGTAATAAGACTACCCAGACTACTCGTTTCTAATCAAATAAACTATTTTGCAAGGCATTAAAGTGCCTTCTTTCTGAAAGCTGGGGTTTGAAGCAATCTCTTGCTTCAACTAACTAAAAAGTTAGACTTTTTAACTGAGGGCAGATTATAGAATGCATACATTTTGATTTTTTTTTCTCATCTTTGTCTAAAGATTGCAGTCTAAGATGCTGAACTAGATGAACTACAAATGTAATTGAGAATGACTTATCCTAAGATCTAAGTTCTTACAATGCTAAAAAATGGGGGAAAAAAGAGAGAAAAACAAATGCTGCGATAAACTTGATTAACATTTAAAGGACTGTATAAATCATGTAGAAGATCAGATCTCACCTTGTCCAGAATCTATATTTTACAGCACTTCTTTTATATTTTTCTTCATCTTTAAAACAAATCAAGAGATGTTTTCAATGTATACTGGCTTGACTTTTGCATGTAGCGGACATCAGTTCTTCCTGAATTTGTGCTGAAGTAATTATAATGGAAACAAGAAAAAAAGCATAATAATTAGGTATCATTTCCTATTCTTCCTCTTTAATTGTCCTATATACTTCTCCTTTCTCTCAAATCTGATAGTTTGTTTAGAATCATACACATGAAGTAAACATACTATCACGAAGGTCATGACTGAATTGTTCTGTGTAAATTTTGTGATACTTTTTTAGTTTCTAACTGAACTAATAGAAAATCTATATGCAAGAGAAAGCCGGAGTCAAAATTATAAATGTACATCTTGTTATCTTCTAAAATAATAGATAAAACATTCACTCTGAGAAGACGAGAACACAAAAAATTTACATGTCCACCAATGATTTTTTGTGAATACAAAGAAATAGGTAAAGTACAAACAGCAGGTTTTCTTCATTGGGTGTTAGGCTGTGTCTTCAACATCAGATGTAATACGTTGATGCTGGTACATGTGTACACACTGAGCAGCTGCACAGTGCCACAAAACAGAGTTGGGGAGGTCAAATGAACTGCTAGGTAATGGCAAGTGTTTGCTTCTAGCTCTGGATGTGCTGTGTTGAAGAGGGTTTTTTAAACATCTATTAAGAAACGGTTGCACACAAGCTGGGGGTTGTGGAGAGGTATGTGTGAGCAGAGGATAGCTGAGCACAGTAGTTACAATGTCACCATTTTATCAGAATCGCTGCCTTTAAATTGCTTCACATGTTCCTTCATGGATATTTGGCTGTGTATTTTTCTTTTACAGACTCTCTCTTACTTTGGTTTGGAATTCACCCCAACATAAAATTTCTGAAAATTGTTCCCTATTCAGATATCTGTCCTCAACCCTGCATAATATCAACAAATTTACAGAGAAGTACAGCAGTCTTGCAGGCCACCACTCTCTAGAAGCTTTTAAGTTCTGATGCCATGGTGGGGTTTTTTTTGTACTTAGGTTTTCAAAAACAGTGTAGGAGATACTTTAAATGCAGACAACATTTTTCTCATTTTCCCTAAGTGTAAAAGCTATTAAAAAATATGTGTTAATATGTTTTATTTTTAGCTAAAAATTCTACTTGCAACATTTATTCTGAGTTTGAATGTGGAAATGGTGAATGCATTGATTATCAGCTGACTTGTGATGGCATTGCTCATTGTAAGGACAAGTCTGACGAGAAACTTTTCTACTGTGGTAAGTATTTCCAGACATTTCACCTTCACATTCTTCTTTTGGTTATAAATGCTTATATGGGCTCCTCTGTAACTTTTCTACTTATTCATACCAACTGCTTGCCAAGATGCACAAGAAGAAAATGCCAACTCGCACATTAAAAAAACCCTGACATTGTATGGGTAGAATTACTTATACATGAATATATTTTCCTCATAAACTTCATGTATTAGCTGTCTTATATTTTAAAAAAGCATCTCAAATATTCTCATATTTCTGTCTCTAAAACAAAAATAAGGAAAACAACAGCTAGCTGCTTTTTCAAAGATGAAAAATAGAATATTTTCAGCTTTAATTTAGCAATTTTGATTTAGCTTTCCATATTTAATAAGATGTTCTCTGTGAATAGAAAAAAAACAAAATAGAAGTATTATAAAATACAAAAATGAGTGTGTAATAGAAATTTTTACACTCAGTTTTCTATTTAAGTTTATAATATCATTATTCTTCCCACCAATCAGTCTGCATCTTGCAACGTTAGACACAAGGGGGTCTACTCTTTACTTTCATACTTTTCCCAAGGGACTGTATCCTTCTCTTCCCCGCCCCCCCCCCATAATCACTAACTGAATCGCTTCCAGGTTTTTTGTGTCCAACTGAGTTTGCCTGCTGCAGTGTCTAAAACACTACTGTTCAAATAATTTTCCTAAACCACTGAATCACCTTAGGTATTTCATGTATCCTGCATGTTAAGCGAAATCTCCTTGTTACCTGTGTTCCTGTAACTCTTGGCCTTTATCTTGTTCTGTATATTCATATCGCAGTCTTTGTATCTCTTCTGTTTCCCATATGAACAATTTCATGTCATTTCAAACCTACCCATTATGTTTATGCCTGCCACTTCTATAATTTTTATGAAAATGCCTGCTTTAATTCCTGGAGTCCACCTCTGCCATTTTAATAGAATCATAGAATATCTCAAGTTGGAAGGGACCCATAAGGATCATTGAGTCTAACTCCAAGGTTGATAGTAGAAAAAAGAAACAGAATAGCTTTCTTCTTTTTTCTTTTTCCTTACAAAAATTAACACCAACCATCTGAGTATAGCAACTGATACTATTTATTGTTTTTCCTTCTTTCATCTTCAATTTGTGCCCCATTAACTTTCAGACTTCTATGTGATAATTGCTTTGATCGTGTCATGTAAAACTAATAACAACATTTAATCAGATCATCTACATGTAGATAACTAAGGAGGTTGGTTTGTTTGAATCTGAAAAAAAAAAGATGACACATCAGACAAGGAAATAAGAATCTGGAATATACAGAACACTTCTAGTTACAAGGGGGGAAAGGCCCTTGAATTACAAATGACAGCTTCAAATCACTGAAAAGTAAATTACTTATGTCTGTGAATCCCTTCTTAGGTTTCCTTATTGAGTATACGTTGACATATTTATATTTATGTATGAATCTTGCTTAGACATAAGAAGTAATTAAAAAAAAAACCAAACCAACAAACAAAAAACCAAAAAGGACACCACCACCAAAAAACCCAGTCAGCTATATTTTTAAATGGATTAAACCTCTTTGTCTCTACTATTAATTTTAGTCATTTATTTCATTCACAGTTCATGGAAGAAAGATTAAGATTTCATATAGTTTCTTTTACTTTGTTAGGAGAGGAGAATAGGATGAGGGAATAGAGAGCAAGTCATCCAGGAATAAATAAGAAAGTTGTAGTTGGTGAGGAATCTCAAAATAGTCTTTCTTGTCATGCCAGAGATGTTGTCTTATATGTCACTATAGGTTTGAGGTTTACTGAGCTGCTAAAACTATTTTATACTTTGTTCTACAATACTGAAAAGATATAAATGCAAGATCCAACAATTTGTCTTTCCATGATTTGCCACATCATTTTATGAAGGACATTATATTAATTTGTAGTGTGACAGTGTACATTTTGCCTGATGTAAATCAACCATACTGAACTTTTTGCTACACATTGGAAAAAGCAGGAAGAACTGTGGTTCTGCCGTGCACTAGGTCATATACAGTATGTTGTTTTCTGAATCCGTACAGGATGCTGGACTCATTGATTAACTAATCCAATGAAAGTTATTTATTTATTTATTATTGCGGTATGACTTCTACAATGGTTAGGGCTTTAGAAAATAATTCCTGAATTTTCAAACATATTAACATATGTAAAATTCATACATCCTTCAACAGTGTACCTACTTGAGCAGAACACTTGCAGTATTGGTATTCAGAAATCCAGAAACTTTTCTGCTAATATTGTTTTTTATTTTACTCTCCATTTATTCCTAATTTGATTTAGGGCAAATTTGGTATGTTTCATTTTATATGATAGAATTACTGATGCTATATGCAAACATTGTCACAAGCCTGACAAAAGTGTGTCTAAACAGATGCATTTAAAGCACATGAGCTTTTTATACCACGAGATAATGAAAATTGGGAATTAGGCTTTCCTTTTTAATTTTTTGTCACTCTTTCGTTCTTTCTTATCATGCTTTAGTTTATTATCCTTTATCTGTTTATCAGTCCAAGTTCTTCTGCTGGACAATAAATGAAAAATTTCTGAAGTTTTTCCTGTAGCTTCAAATGCATTTTCATTTAAAATGTTCTTTCTGGTTTGTCTGGTTTTAATGTAGGGCTATTTTTATTATATATCAAGTGTCTAAATGAAATTATGTGCTTGTACTCAACTTTGCAGAAAATAGAGGCTGTCGGAAGGGTTTCAAGCCATGTTCTAATCGTCGCTGTGTTTCACATAACAAAGTATGTGATGGTGCAAATGACTGTGGTGACAATTCCGATGAATTTGACTGTAAAGGTAAATGACAGTTACTTCCAAGGTGATTTCAGAATATTACTCTGTAAATACTTAGTTTGTAAATAGAAGTAGCTAGAAAATGCATCTAAATTTATTGCAATTACAGGTGCTGGGATTTGTTTTGTTAGAATTCAAAAACAAGCAGGTGCACACTGGTATGTTCGAGAGAGCGTATGTTGGGGTTGATATGAAGACTGATTGGGTTTACACCTACAGTTCTCTAAAAGGGGAGTGGTTTTGGCTATGGAAAACTCAGAAACTACAATTGCTGCTTCTTCTGTGAAGTAATAAATGAGAGAATATCTTTACCACAGATTGAAAGGTTAAAAGATGGACAATTTCTTCTCTGCATCTGCTGCACTGTTTTTCCTTTGAAGTAGCTAGTGTTCTATTTCTTTGCTTCTCAGATGCATGGCAATGTCTATGTCCTTTGCAAAACTTACCAGAATTGTTCTCCTTTTTATATCAGAATTGTTTTTCTTTTTATGTCTTAAAACATGAATATTTATATCTGTGCATTAGCCGATGAATAAAAACTAGCTAGCAGACAACACAAATCCTTAGTTACAATTCAGAAAAATTGGAGGGGAAATTATTCCACAAAATATAGCTAAAACCTATGTAGCTGTAGTAACTAGCATTTTTTTGAAGGCAGTGCATGTTTTTTAATCATTTAACTGAATATCAGTAGAGAGAAAAGCATACAGGCAAAAACCCCAACCTGGTGTTATGTGAAAGAAACCTGAGAGATTCATAGATGGTCCTGAAAGTGCTTCTTCCTTCCTCACATGGTGATGGTCTCAAATTGAGTTGAATTATCTAGAGAGACACATTTACTGAAAAATAAATTTGAAACTTAGAAACTTATGCTTTCAAGTTTATTAGACCTCATATTTCTATTGAATTTTTAGCTATGGAAGGTACAGTGTGTTCTGAATGCCTCATCCTAAAAGGTAGAAGGTTTAAACGTGATACATATAATATGCATCTGAAGAGTCTGATTTAGTATGCAAATTTACATCTTTTATAACCATATGTTGTAGATTCAACGTGTGCTTCAACAGAATTCCATTGTGCAGATGGGATTTGCATTGGAAAATCAGCACAATGCAACCAGATCATTGATTGTGCAGATGCTTCAGATGAAAAGAACTGTAGTAAGTTTCTGTTTGTCTGTGCTTCATTGTAGCATCTGTTCCATGATTATTCCTTGTTATATAGCAGTTAATTCATAATCATTACTAGTTGGATACCAGCTGCATGGTCTGTGCAAACTTAAGCTAAACCTGAAAACCAAACTATAAGGTTCTCAATCTATATTAGGTGTGATATGGTAATTTACTGTCTCTTTCCAGATAATACAAACTGTGCTTACTTCTATAAACTTGGAGTAAAATCTTCAGGATTTATTAGCTGTAATTCAACTTCACTTTGTATACTGCCAGAATGGATCTGTGACGGATCTAATGACTGTGGAGATTATACAGATGAACTAAAATGCCCAGGTAACTGTGAAAAAGAAAAACAAAAAATTAATCTACTTTTTCTGAAAAATATATTCCTATATTTCTGGTTCTTTTTTCTAATTGTGTTGCAAAATGTTTATTCAGTCAATGCTGTTTTATTTAATACAGACATTAATATAATGCTGAATGCAGTTTTTTTCACCAGTCTTTATTTTGTGTTTCATTAGATTATGCAAATTATTACAAATTACTAATGCATTTCTCTGAAGAAAACTAATGTCTGGCTTTCTATTTCCTCAAGGTTAGGTCTGTCATTAATCATTTTTATTTAAGTAAAATATCAATTAAAATGTCAAGCTCATCAAGCTTCAACACAATCACTCAGGAACTTTTATTAGCTACTACTTTAGTGGATGGTATTTCTTTTCTTATTTACTTTTTTAACTTTCTCATTTATTTTGTTGAGGTACTTGGGTAGGCTTGTTCTGGTCTTCAGCCAGTACAAAGGGATCATGGTATACTTAAGTCCCAGTCCTAGGGCTGAGATTGTAGGCTTCCAGAAAAGGAAGAGGTATTTACAGCTGGAGATTGTGTTACTCTTCTAGGTTTTCCCTGTGTTTTTCTGCTCTCCTATGGGAAAGACATTACACCCTTATGACACGTAGAAAAAAAAAAATCATAAACTTAGTGTCTTAGAAAATGAACCATATGAAAAACTCATTAAAATAGAGATGGGCAGAGAACCAATAACAACAAGAACAACTGAGGTAAATATCTTACGTGGAAGAAACAAGCAGCAAACTTACTTGACATTTTCAAGTCTTCTCATCTGATAGTTTTTTGTGAGAAGGCAGAATACTAATGCATTAGAAACATACGTTTTCAAGATATGTGCATATATAAATTTGAAGGAAAGCCTCTAATTTCATGAGACTTTATGATGCAATTTTTATCAGAATGACCGGAGTAATTGTTAATGAACTTCAGAAGTTAACATAAAGTTTTTAATGTTTAAATAGTTTTGCCCCCTGAGCCTATCTAGTAGCAATGGAGGCAAAGCTCCCTCATACAGGTGTATAGTGCTTTTGTGCAAGTCTCTTCTGCAGTCTTGAGAAATGTTCATTATCTCATAATCATTGTTTTAGCATCTGCTTTCTATTATTTCATAGGTTATTAGGGTTACCCTAAATTCTGAAGTGTTGTATAAAATCAAATTCTTAATGATGAATGAGTATATATATCTAGCTGTATTATGAATAAATAATTATTTTCTGATTTGTTTGGGGTTCTAGGATTTTTTAGGGATTATACAACTCTAAGCGCAATTGTTGAGACATTTAATACCATATTTAATGTTAACCAATGAATTATTCACAATATTAAATTCTTACCTAATGAAGGATAGCATTTATCTGTTTGCTCCTTTATTATTCAGAACCCCTCACTTAAGTTTGAGAATATTAAGTACAATATGTAAACATACCTATAAATAAATAAGTGATAAACTTATAGTAATTTATTTATAGTGATAGTATTTAGAATGAGAATACTTTAATGAACAAAGCTTTATTGATACATATTTGTAGGATTAGGCCCATCCTATGAAATTCTGATCAAAGCGAAGACAGTGCACTACCAAAAATCTCTAGGGATGTCAAGCCTGTATCTCGTCTCCTGTACCTAGAGCTTTTATACAAAAATCTATAGAATTAAAAATCAGTAGTGTTTTTTGCTCATAGTATTCCTATTACTATCATCTTCCAGAACCTCATTCATTCTTTTAATTTCTAGTCTACACGTATTCCAGTTTATAGCTGCTCTTATGCTGAGAAGGACCTTGTAGTCCTTTGGTAATCATATCCTTACTCTTTGCTTGCAATGGTGAATAAGCCAAGGCATTTTAGAATTCCTGCTTTCAAGATGGGGATATCTGTCTGTGTCATCTTAGTCATCTCAGCCTGCATCTCTCTTCAATATACCAGACCAGTGTCCGGTATATCTATGAAGTCTTACTTTTGCCTTGTATCAGTGAAAATACATTTTAAATTTTTATTTATGTTTGTCTTCATAATTGACTCATGCTAGATTGTCATTGTCTTCCTGTGACCAATACCTCTCTCTCTTCTAAGAATTATTATTTAGTAAAAATACATATTTACTAATTAATAAATGTTGTTAATTACTAAAAATAAAACTTTTTATTTTCTGTTGTTGATTACCATCCAATTTTTGATAGACTACTAATTAACATCATCTGATTATTCCCATTTAATATTCTGGTTTTCTGTGTGATGAGCCCATTGTGTCACCAAAAGCTTCTGTTAGAATCCTCATATATTTTGTGCCAACTTTATTGATGAAAATATAACCAGGATCCAGAAGGAACCTAGAACTTCAGCACTAACGTCAATCAATCTGACATTAAGAACTTTCATCCTCCCTATAAGCCAGATGCATATTAAATTATACTTTTTATTCTAATCTCCATATTCTCCAGATTATCTAATAATTCTTTAGAATTTGCTATATATAATGCCTCACTGAGCTCAAAATAGCTTAGTTTTACTGTATTTCCTTTGTCTATTGGGTTTTTTTTTCCACATCGAAGAAGATTTTGAGGGCAGTGTGCTATAGCTTCAGTAAACTAATGTTGCATAAGTAAACTAATGTTGCATTTTATTCTATCATCCATTTATTTGTATTACTTTATTCTGTCTTTTAAATGTATGCCAAAAAGTTCCATCATTTTAACGTTTGACTAATTGCCTGGATCATTCCTCCTTTTACTTGGAAGCAATACCATTCCAATTCAACCTACCTGTGATTTCCTTTGCCATTTCATTCAGAACTGACCAACTTTGGAACATTAAGTTTTTGAGTGTTATTTCTATTATGAATATGATAATTCCCATTAACAGTCTTTGTTGTCGTTCTTACAGAAAATTAAGGCAAAATATTAATTTAGGACTGGCTATACTTACACAATCTTTAATATCTAACCAGTCATCATAGACAGCCCACTTCTTTATTCTTTTTTCTATTCATACAGCTGTAGAAGCCATAAATGTGATAACTTTAACTTTTCTTTTTAAGGTGGGGGGTGGCGGTGGTGGTGAACAGAACCAGTGTCGATATCCCCAATACATTAAAGGAGTAATAGAAACCTTGGCAGAGAGCTTCAGTGATCTCCAGTGCTTGGAACTAGCATATATTGCCTGGGTTTTCCCAGGCAAAGACCTTGCTTGAGATTTTGAAAATACCCTGTGCCACTCATTAGGCAAATATTTGTGCTTATGTCATGAAACTAAATATATGGTATGTTTTCTTTCCTCATGTCTGTTTTCTAAGCATTTATAAAAGTAAAATCTTAAATTACTTTCACACTCTACAAAGAAAAAAGGCAAGGAAGAACAACTTTTTCATTTGTGACAAAGTCTAAATCTGGCTCCAGCATCAGTGCTATAACTCCAGTTAGTCAGTGCATGCATCAGATTTGTAGCGTATCCCAGTGAATGTGACAAAAATACTGCCACGATTAGGTTATCTTGTTGATGCTGGCAGATAAACCAGAAGGGCAATTTCTTCAGCTGGTGTAAAACAACAAGCAATATTGATCTATCTGAGCTCAAAACCCGTAAACTGAACTACTTTCCTCTATAGGTCCTTTTAATCCAGATTGAAGCTGTGCTCTGATTCTTCTCTAAATAAATGAAGTATTTCAGCTCCCTAAGCTACTTAGCTATCACTATTTTCTAATTTGTATGATGAACATAATTAAATAATATAATTTTTTTTTTGCATTTTTGGACATAAACACTTTGTTGTCCATTAGAATTCAGAAATTGAGCAGAAATGTATTAGGCTCCTAATCATACTAGTAGAGACCATTTTACATTACATTCTTTATTTTATCACAGTTCAAAACAAACCCACATGTGAAGAAAATTATTTTGGTTGTCCTAGTGGAAGATGTATTCTGACCACCTGGCTTTGTGATGGGCAGAAAGACTGTGAGGATGGAGTAGATGAATTGCACTGTGGTGAGCATTTTCTCTTATTTGTATTCCTGTAATCAGTAATGCACTTTGAAAACAGAAGAAAATTGTGCATTTATATCTCAGAGATTGAATCTAGAGCTGTATAAAAAGGTCTTTAATACTACATTTTCAGACTCAAGTCTCTAATGCTTCACACTGCCCATATTTTAAACCCTGTATCATGCCAGAATGAAAGCCCTATCAAAATATTTTTTTGTCCTAAAGGTATATTTGTATACAGACTTTCTATTGCTTCAATATATAACAATTTCACTAATTCTTCATAATTCCTCATTAGGACAGTTTTATAAATATAATCAATTCATATCAGTGTTGTGTGACTTCCAATAGGAAGTAACCAAAATAGACCTTTATGACATAAAACCAGACATTTCTTTCCATTAGAGGCCATAGAGGTATAATTATTTAAAGTAACAAGAAAAGTAATGTGAACAAAATACAGCAGAAACTGTGAACCAAGTTAAGGGTCCATTCTGTCTCAGATCTTTTAAGATTCTTAAACACTATCTAATTGAGAAGCAATGCAGGTTGGTTTTGCTCATAGTGAGAGCTGGTCTTTTAACTTAAATTTATATGGATTACCTGAACAGATTATTTCTATAATTAAATTGTAGCAGAACAGCAAAAGCAGTATCAAATTTTCCTATTACCCCTTTAAATAAAACCTGAAATTTGGATATTCCTTTGTATATTCCTTTGTTACTCTCTTCATGACCCAGTTTCCATTAACATGCTTCCATGTTTGGTTTGCAGTTTTCATTGTGTGTATATATATATATATCTTACAACTTCAAAATTAGAGACTGCTGTGCACAATGAAAATCAGAAGGTTTTGTGTTGATTCAGTGTTTATGTTTTCACGTTTTGTTACACATGCATACTTATATGCAATATTGTAAAACCTATTGGCCAATTTTTACGGGAGAGAGGGAAGGGGGTTTAGTACATTCTTTTTTCCCTACTTATTGCTCTTACCCATTTTGAGGTAGCTGTTACAACACTCTACTTTTAAATTCAGATTGTATTACCTAAAATTCTTTCTACTGTTAATATTAAAATTTGTTGTTATCAGTTAAAACAAAATAAATTTTATTCTTAAAGAAAGAAGTCTGGGAAAAGCAGATGATTTAAAATTTTGAGGAAAGGTCGTAATAGTAGCACTTATTTAGAATGGTTGTACAGAGTGATTTTGAAATATAGAAGCATGCCATTATTTTCAATGTATACAAAAGTGTAAATGGGACAACAGAATGCAAATACACAACAATTTTTCTTGTGAGAGAAAAGAACATGAAATCTTTCAAAGGTGCAGTTAAATACTGCAATACCAAGAGGAAGGCTGTGTTGGAAAATTTGAACTGTGCCGCCTCTGCCCTACTACCAAAATAAAGCAGTTCACTATAGTTATAACATCCATGTGAAATACACAAACCAGACTTAGGTTTTTAAAGTGTTTGTCCTCATCCAACTTGCAAAATGTTTAAAAATATTAGAATGTAAGCATTTTGAATGTTTTACTGTTTATTTATTTATTTATTTTTATTAAAATATTGGTGAATGCAAACTCTTAGACAAACTGGTAACATCCTGAATACCAAGATTAGGATTATGTTGTGAGTGTTTTAGTACACTAAAATTGGGAGGACAGAAAGGAGCAATGTGGAGATTCCTAAACTATGCTAGAAAATACAGGGAACGCAGTGCTGCTATGAAGCTAACAAATGCAGTGACTGGTGTCATTCCTAGATTCGTCCTGTTCATGGAACCAGTTTGCATGCTCTGCAAACAAATGCATCTCTAAGCAATGGACTTGTGATGGTGAGGATGACTGTGGAGATGGTTTAGATGAGAGTGATGCTATTTGCGGTAAGTAGAATAATTTTAGTTCTGTATTGTGTCAGATCATACATACTGAAAGAGACCAAGTGATCCAAGAAGGTGGTGGAAAGGGAACAAGTACAGCATCTCCAAAGAGCATGTGCTTTAAGGATAGGGTATTAGAGGATATCCTCCCGTAATACCCTCCAAGCAGCAGCTAAATACCTTTTTATGGGGACTATATGATTTGTGTGTAGTCTGTCAGTGAAGATATGAATGGCCGATTAGTATGGATAAATGGAGAACCAAACTTTTCTCCAATTCCCATCCTTGACGTAAAACCCCTCTATCACTATTTGAGTTTCATATTTCACTGGTAGGTACCTGAAGACTCTAAAGTTGTTTTTCTTCCCCAGCTCCTTCTGCTATTCTCTAGAACTACCTGAAAGGAGTCTGTAGCAAGGTGGGAGTCCGTCTCTTCTCACAAGTAACAAGTGATAGGACAAGAGGAAATGGACTCAAGTTGTGCCAGGGCACGTTTAGGTTGGATATTAGGAAAAAATCTTTCACCTAAAGGGTTGTCAAGCATTAGAAGAGGCTGCCCAGGGAAGCGGTTGAGTCCCCATCCCTAGAGATATTTAAAAGATGGGTAGATGTGGTGCTTAGGGACATAGTTTAGAGGTGGACTTGGCAGTGGTAGGTTAACAGTTGGACTTGATGATCTTAAAGGTCTTTTCCAACCTAAACGATTCTGTGATTCTAAGATTCTATTCCCTTGAAATATTTATATATACGGTCATAAGCATTATAGCATAACATACCTCTCTAATTCCTGAACACTTCAAATTGCATAAGGAATTGAAAGTTTTACTTTCATTCTGGGGCTCAGTTGACTGGAAATGTGTTAGTGAATTCTTTTCAAAAGAAAATCACATTGTGTCATCATTGTCACAATTTCATGATATTTTATACATTGGTTCCATCCTTATCTATGCTGTATTTTAAGATTTTCTTTTTAAAATTTCAACCTTTAACTCTTAAATATATGTTCCTTTTCAAAAATCCTCCTCCTTATAGTCCATTCAGCAAAGACTGTTTTATTCCATATTTCATGTGTGATACCACAGTAAAAATATTGTTGATAACTTCTTCTCTGTCTACTTAATACTTCCAGTAATCTCTTCAGCTTATGTTCAGAGCTGTGGTTTGTTAAAGTAGTTTCTTAATCAAACACAGATGTAGAAATGCCAACAAATGAAAAGGACGAAGGTGGAAATTATACTGTTCCAATGTGGCAAAATATAAATATGAATTACTACACTAACTTCAAGCTGACGTCCATCTATGTCACATTTTTTCATGGTATTCAGGTCATGCTGAGGATGGGGGAGGTGGAGGCAATGTCTGTTTGAAAGGGAAGATTTGTCTCTGCCTCTCTCCCCTAGAAAAAGGAGAAGGTGTGAAATGAGGAGACAAGTACCTCATCTGGGACTACTATAGAACAATGTGAAACCCTAAGAAACATCAAGGCCTGAAGCATAATAGGAAACTTAGAGCAGAAAATAGAAAAAGGGAGGGGAAAACAAAGGCCAGAAAGTTGCAAAGTGTCACTACACCATACCTTTTTTTTTTTTCTTCCCTTTTGAGGTTGTTCAGAATTACTTCTTTTGATATCTTAACTTACAATACATTGCAGATCTCTTATTAGGAGAAAGCCCACCTATAAAATTGTAGGCCATCTCTTGAAGAGGGAAAAATCCACACCAGTTTTGAAGAGGGGAGAGTTAAGGCTGTGTATCTCCTTAGGAACAGGAGGCAGATCTGAATTGCAAGAAGAAAAGAGAGATCGAGATGACTTTAGATTTTTCAGTCTTACAAAATCAGTATTTATTTAATAGGAAGTTTAACTTCAGAAGTATCAAAAAATGGCAAATGAGTATAAGTAAACAAAAGTTGTCTCTCTTGCATAAATAGTACAAAAAAATCATATTTTTAAATTTGTTTTACTATTTTATTAATTTCTAATTAAAATTAGCACAAAATACATTGTCTTCTTTTTAGTGAAGTATATTTAACTTATCTAAGAGAATACATTATGTGATGGATTGCACAAAAGTTTACTTTCAAACAGAGTAAAATTAATCCTAGGATATAATATTCTTATCTGAGAAAAAACTGTTAAAAAAAAATATTAGCCAAATAAACATGTTGGATTACTTGCATTAGAACTGTCAGACATTTTCTTACTCCCACTGCTATTGTACTTGGTGCACATTGTTCTCTTCTACATGGGGCTGACTCATGCAAGTTTTGAATACCTTTAGCCTCCTGGCATAGCGTATAGTGATGTGAGGATTATGCGGTTTACAAGATGAGTTCCTTTGTTCAGTCAGTCCAAACATGCAGTCAAACATAAAGACCAAAACTGGTTTGAAAAGTTATTCTCTTGGATAGTTTTCATGAAGTATGGTAAATTAAATTTCCTTACAGAGAATTAAGAGACTGACTAAATGGAAAGAATGGAAGAAACAGTAGATTGTCAAACTTTTACTGTAAAATACAGTTTTAGCCAATATGTTTATCATACTGTCCAGAACAAAATCTTCTCTTAGTTTTATTTTAAAATAAAAAACCCTTACCCAGTCATTACCCATAATAAAAAAAATCAGTTAGAACATGTTCAGGATTCACATGTAATGTTTTTTCAGGTTCAGTGACCTGTGCAGCAGATACATTCAGTTGTTTAGGCTCCCATGCCTGTGTTCCCCAACACTGGCTTTGCGACGGTGAAAGAGACTGTCCTAATGGAAGTGATGAACTGTCGACAGCAGGCTGTGGTATGTTTGCATGTTAAAAATGTATAGTATTTCTCTTCTTGGTACTTTTGCCTTTACAATATCCAGATGCTGTTTATGTCTGTAGTAGCATACCCTTATACTGCCAAGATTGTTGATAAAGATTGATGGACCACATGTGAGCGTACATACCAGGATCCTTCAATGTTTTAATCAGCCTAACATCTTCAGGTTTTAATATATACTGAGGCACACCAGCTGATGATCAGTATGTGTGTCACGTCATAGACATCATACAGAGTGTTTACTAATGAAAATTAGCACATTATTGACAATGCATTTTTATTCCTCTTCCTGAAGAAAATGTTGCTGCATGTCAGGGAGGTTGTGCACCAAAAAGGGAGATACAGTTCTGTCTCCAATTTATTCTGGCTAATTGTTCAGATCTTGACATCTCTTACCCTATACACTATTACTTCCAGTCTTCTGAGATACGTTTCTATTAAAAGTGTCAGGAGTTCAGTAGTACCTTCATTAGGGGTTTTGTTTTATTAATGTATATAAAAATGGTATAGGTTAAAAATATTAAAATATGTTCTCTCCACTGAAAGCATATGCTATCACTTACCATTTCTAGGCTGAGTTATATTTTGAGTATTTACGGATTTTAAAGAGCTTTTGTTCAGGAGCAGAGTAACATAGGAAGGACATCTCTACTTCCCAAATGTTCTTTTCCTCAGAGGCAGACCTTAGGTTAGTTGTAGACATCGTCAACTTCTGAAGCCTTTCTGTCTTGGATTACATGAGATTTTAGCTATCCTTGCTTCTTTAGCTATCTTTGTGGTGATGATTAGCTTTTCCTGCTATTGAATTGTGTAGTGCTTTTTGTATGACTCAAAAGTTTTGGTTATTTCCATTGAATCCACTCAGACTAACTACTTCCCATTTCATCTTTCTGTAAGAAAATGGCTGGATATCTTACTGTTCTCAATTTCATTTCTTTTTATGTACTGTATTTTCCTTAGCTCCTAATAACACTTGTGACGAGAATGCGTTCATGTGCCATAACAAAGTCTGCATTCCCAAACAGTTTGTATGTGACCATGATGATGACTGTGGAGATGGATCAGATGAATCTCTGGAATGTGGCAAGTATAACAAAAGTAGAGTAAACAGAAAAATTTCAAACTGTTAACTCTAAGGCCTTCTGCAAGGTCTGTTGCTTTAAGTCACTATTAAAAAAGAAAGCTCTGCTTTTTAAAATTGTTGTAATGTTAACTTTTGAATTATGCATTAATGAATACAACTTGGTATTATCTTGGAGCTGGAGCTACAGTGACAAATTTGCTATAGTTGTGACTTACAGTTGATTGCTAATAACATTTAACAGAATTTTTAAAAGTACAGTCTATAATTTCTTGTTCATTATGTATCTCATATATCTTTGTCTCTATACACATTTTTTCTATCAAATAATGAAACATCTCTGTTATGATTATTGCTGAAGTTAAATGATATCAACTAAAGCCATATGTGAATGTTTAATTTTCATCATTCATAGGAATTTAAGGTTTCTTATATTATCTGAATGTCTGTACAGTATATCTAGGCCATACTCAGAAACATCCATCTATCTAAATAATATTTATGGAAAATACAGAGAAAATATTCTGTCCAAAAAGGCAAGTTATTGATTATCATGCCTGATTTTGTGCAGTTAAAATCTGTGTTGCTTATTTACTCTATTAAATGTGCTCAAGAGATGAGAACCGCAGCAGAAGACCACTAGCTATGTATTTTAGGCATTTCTATTGTACACACCACCTGAAGAGTGTATGTGCATAAATGATGCAAGTAGACATCCAAAGATTGTAAGAAAAAGCATGTTTGGTATTCGCATTTAGTAAAATTTTTCATGTGAAGTTTGAGTCAAACATGTAATGGAACATTTAGGAAAAGAATAGAATGTAGCACTTATTTGTTTGCTGGTCATATAAAGAAGAGATGTCATCAACATCCCTTAGAATTGTATATGACATGGAAAAAATCTGTTCCTGTGATGAACTGGGCAGTCACCAAATTGTCCTTTTTCTTTCTGTGCTCACCAGAAGCAGGCTGGTACTTAAGAGGCAACAGCCATTCCTGCCACGTCAGCATTAGACAGGTCAGACCAGGAGAGCACCTTTGAAGCCAGTCTCCCACTCGCCCCCACATGCTGTGTTTTGCCTCGCATGGAACAGTGCTGAAGCAAGTGAACTGATAGGAAAAGCCCCACAAAAAACCTCTGAAGCTGAGCCAGCTAATGTACTTCAGCCAGTAGCGGGCATGAAGTCCCCAAGAGCAGAAGAGAGAGAGTGTGAAGTAAAATCCTGAAATGCATCTAGTGTGGATATGGGTTCTCCTTACCAGCTGTTTCATTCTACTGCTCCTCCCTTACTGCGCCGCACCACTTGCCAGCATAGACTTGTAGATCCTTGAAGAAGGGAACAAATACACCTTTCCTAGCAAACTCCATTTGCTTTTCACTAATGTAAACTACATGGTGTTTTGAAAGGAGCAGTTTGCAACAATAAGCTGTTGTGGGGAAAAGCTGCTTAGTTCGTGTAGTTTAAACCAGATCAGGATCAAAGCGGGTTATTGATTTATTAATGACGGATAACTAGTCAGAAATCTGTGAACTATACATTCAATATCAATAGCAGCAATGCAATGGGTAAATCACACCTGCAAAATGTTGATGTATCTTACGCATTTTTAAACACCACTCTATAACTAGTCCCAAGAAGTTCTGAACACACAGACGCACACGGAGCAGAGTTACGTGCACCTTCTGCCCCAGCCTGGGACGCAGGGGTACAAGCACATGTGCCCACTAGTCCACAGAGGGCTGTAGCTCTCCAGGAGGTCAGATATGCAACTCCACTTGCTGTACCCGTCCTGCCAGGTTCAAAGCACACGCTGTTATACTCACATAGCTGTCTTAACAGCTGGGGTTATCCAGGCCATTTTGCCAAAAGGAGGCTGTGAGAGCGGACCCCCACAATAATGAAACTGTACAGTATTTCCTCCCTTAGTAATAGTTTGTGTTGCCAGAAGTTTTACAAGGAGTGGCTGAGGGAGCTGGGGTTGTTTGGCCTGGAGAAGAGGAGGCTGAGGGGAGACCTTATCGCTCTCTACAACTACCTGAAAGGAGGCTGTAGTGAGGTGGGGGTCGATCTCTTCTCCCAAGTAACAAGCGATAGGACGAGAGGAAATGGCCTCAAGCTGCGCCAGGGGAAGTTTAGGTTGGATATTAGGAAAAACTTCTTCACTGAAAGGGTAGTCAGGCACTGGCACAGGCTGCCCAGGGAAGTGGCTGAGTCCCCATCCCTGGAGGTATTTAAAAGATGGGTAGATGTGGTGCTTGAGGACGTGGTTTAGTGGTGAACTTGGCAGTGCTAGGTTAACGATTGGACTCGATGATCTTAAGGGTCTTTTCCAACCTTAATGATTCTATTTTTATAACCCTTTATAGAAATTGACTCATTATGGGTTTGTTCCTCTATATAGCACTATATGATTAAGTTGAATGGTGGGGGGAGTGGGACAACCTTTCTGATCAGATTTTACTTGGAAGCAGTCTTCAATTCCTAAATAAGTATTTAGAACTAAACAGTCACAAACTTTGGAAATAGGTGCATTTTTTTCTACATGCTTATAATTTCTTGCTGGTGTATTTAATTTGTTTTCTATAGCATCATATGCATGCATGGTCCCTTAAAATATTGATAAATAAATAGTGATGGTCTGAAAGACTTTTGGAAAGAAATAGAAGGAGGAAACAGCAACAGAAGCAGAGGATGTACAAACTCCTGATCCAGTTGTAGTATGGACACCCCTTCAGGCACTGGCTCTATTTAATTTCTACTGAGTAAAATGACATTTACAGCAACGTTTGTTACATGTTGCACTGCTCCAATGCAATTTTCTGTTAGCTAGTACTCAAATACACGTTAGTGTGTGACTAGTATGGTAAACTCGTTATAGTGTAATTTTAGGAAAGTGTTACATTCTTTTATGAGAAAGGGAACTATTAGAGAGTAGGAATCAAATTCCAAAACAGACTTTTCAAGGTGTTGTCAGGTTGTACAAATACACCGCCTAATTCACTAAGGTTTTAAACATGTGATTTCTGATCCACTTTAACTTTGAAAATGTATACATTTTATACATATTGATTTTGTGGCCATCTTAGAAAATGCATGTTTAGTTTGGTTAAAATGATTAGTGTTCTACATCTTTTAACAGGAAAGCATATAGCAGAAAGCATATCGCAAAAATATTTGTTGGGTATAGTAATTTCTAAAATGTCTGTTAGAAAGCTATTTCCTAATAATAGCAAAAAGTTAAATTACACCTAAAAGAAAATGTATTTATGATTGAGAGCTGTGTAAATATGTTTTACACATGTGGGAATTGTTTTGTGGCTATACTGTGCTGCATGAGACAATTGATTTCTCTCTTTGTAGACGCTAGTGTACAAGCATATAATGCTTCGTATCTCTTTATGGAATAAAAAATACTTTTACTTACATTGCCTTGTACATGCAAAATTTTATGTCGAAAGTATGAAGCAAAGTATGAAGTAATTGATTGCTGTATTTCCAGGGTATCGTCACTGTCGTCCTGGAGAGTTCACTTGTGCTGATGGAAGATGCCTGTTAAATTCCCAGTGGCAATGTGATGGTGATTTTGACTGCCCAGACCATTCTGATGAAGCACCTATAAACATAAAATGCAAAAGTTCAGGTTCGTATTTAATTTTTTGAGCAACACGTGTGACCTTTCTTTTTGGAAAGCAATGGTTTAGGATTGTAGATAGGCAGATGTAAAACCTCGTAGCTTAAATCTCTAGTGCTTTCATAGTGATATTTCTTATGTCTTTCAAGAAGAATGTGTTGTCAGTCGTCAGCATCCAAAACCTCAGCTCACAAAGTTCAAGCCATCAGTTTCTATGGCATAAGATGGCTGCTAGTTCATTAATGCATAAATTCTGTTAGTATTAAAATACAATGATATTAACGTAATTATTATCAAAGTTTAGAACGTGCCCTAAAGATATGTAATATATTTAATATACTCATCACACAGAAGTAGATCATACAAAAGGGGTTAGGTTGTTCTTCCTATATTAAACACTGGTCTATTTTTATTAGTAAATTACCAACCAAATGTGATTTCTTTTATTGGTATTTTCTGCTGGCACAAGTTTGCTGAGGTCTGACTGGGTTTTGAGTGGAATATGAATCCTGGTGTGTACGTCACGTTCTGTTCTGTGGCTTTTTGAAAGACCAGTTCTTCTGCCTAGATCTTATGACTTTATCGTACAGTAGTCCAGTCCTTTATAACAATTTTGATGGAAATCACTCTTTTGCTTTAAGGTAAGGCAACATACCTGCTTTAAATCTAAGTGTTCTGATTCTGATTTGAAGAACCTGAATGTATCTGAGCCAATGTGTTCCAAGTTTGCCAAATAGGAAAAAAAACATGTATGCATGTCCTCAGAGAAGGAATGCACCAGAATTCTGTCAGTCGTGTTACTAAACACCTGGGTGTCCAGAGGAGAGAAGCCATGCTTTTTAAGTTTTGCAAACTATAGAATTTTAATTTGTGCAGAGATAATGTAGAGGACTCTCAATTAAATGAAACCAAATGTGTAGGAACGAATAATAAGTTGAAGTCTTCACACATTTTCCAGGAGTGGAATAAACCTTTAAAGATACTGAAATGTAAAAAGGTATTATAATACTGTCAATAAGAAATGAATATTCAATTTTTACACAATTATTTCATCTCACATGCACACATTGCAGCTGGTCCCTGAGAAAATGAATTCCAAATACTAATACACTACACAAAGTTGTGTTCTCTTTTTTTGTTTTCCAGAGCAGTCATGTAACAGCTCTTTTTTTATGTGCAAAAATGGCAAGTGTATT
This sequence comes from Theristicus caerulescens, assembly GCA_020745775.1. NCBI lineage: Eukaryota > Metazoa > Chordata > Aves > Pelecaniformes > Threskiornithidae > Theristicus > Theristicus caerulescens. The sequence continues at coordinate 6,282,941 of CM036562.1, forward strand.
CCTCAAAGTGATGTTTGTGATAACAAAGAAGATTGTAGTGATGGATCTGATGAGAAAAGCTGCCACGTTAATGAATGCCTCAGTAAGAAAGTTAGTGGCTGTTCTCAAGATTGTCAGGATCTTCCTGTTGGATACAAGGTGAATAATTACAAAATGTGGTGTAATATAATGCAGATTCTTAATTCTTAACTGTTTCTTAACAACTGCGTGATTATAATAAAACTCCAGTGTGTTCTGCTTCCTTGTAATGAAGTACCTTACCTATCATAGTAAGAACATTCATATTTTTATTTCCAGTAAGTAAACAAATCAGTTGTGAAAAAGGGGAACACATTGGAATGAATAACAGGAATAACAGTTTTCTCCAATTTTTTTTTTCTGTCAAAGAGATTTACAGAAATATTTAATCAAAGTATAATTGCCTTAGTTGTAGAATAAAACGATTAGTTCTCTGCATGTGATGGTGCTTTCTGAATCACCTGAATCTGCTCTTTGGCCTTGGGACATAGAGAGGAATATTACGTAAATCCTAGCCACTGACTGCACTAACCTGTACATAGAAGCTGGGAATAGAAGAGAGATTTTTTTTCAGGGGTTTAACTCTGAAGTAACCCTAACTGCACCCCCAAACATTTCAGCTTTTTAATAGAATATTAGCCCAGTGAGAACTAAATTAAATCTGTCCAACATGGCTTAAGCTCTAAAGGCTCTGAAACCATGTCCTAGTCAGGAGGCCATAGACTAGAGAGCTGGAGACCATCTGGAGACTAAGTTGGGTACAGCAAAAGCCTTGTTAAAGTAGCATGGTTGTGGAGAAAGCATGTCATGGGTCTGCAGAGACTAAGACAGTACAGGAGGGAACATGACACAAAGTTTTCCATTGATGAAACTATACCCCTGTTTCAAAACTGCTCTACCCAGTTGCATTTTGCATCACTCGCATTGCATTTTGTAAGCTTGCCATGGTGGTCATCAGACCCCAGTAAAAATTATCTTCAAGTGTTCTCATTCACATTACTGTATGATGATCAGTGGACTGGAGCACCTCTCCTGTGAGAGCGAGTTAATGAGGCTGAGAGAGCTGGGATTGTTCAGCCTGGAGAAGAGAAGGCTCCAGGGAGACCTTATTGCAGCCCTCCAGTACCTGAAGGGGGCCTACAAGAAAGCTGGAGAGGGACTTTTTACAAGGGCACCTAGTGACAGGACAAGGGGTAATGGCTTTAAACTGAAAGAGGGTAGATTTAGATTGGATATAAGGAAGAAATTCTTCACCATGAGGGTGGTGAGGCACTGGAACAGGTTGCCCAGAGATGTTGTGGATGCCCCCTCCCTGGCAGTGTTCAAGGCCAGGTTGGATGGGGCTTTGAGCAACCTGGTCTAGCGGAAAGTGTCCCTGCCCATGGCAGGGGGTTGGAACCAGATGATCTTTAAGGTCCCTTCCAACCCAAACCATTCTATGATTCTATGATTTGTTACATGGAATGCTAGATGTTATCAGTGTTTCAAGAAAAATGATTAAAAACTGTATATCTTTACCAAAAAGCACATGTGTACTTGAAAATAAAGAACTCCAAAGGGTCCATCCATCGTTATTTTCATGGAAGAATGCTTTCCATATTTTTGAAAAGGTGTGTTTTACTTTTTCTTTAGTTAAAGAAGAAAGAATAGTTACTCATTCTACAGGGTTACTTGGGAGGGAATGGTACTTAGGATCACACCAGCAATAGCTGAAAAGAAATGTAGGTATGTCTGCCTGTAAACCGTATAAATAGCAATGTAATTAAGATGTTACTTGAAAAACTGAGACTACATGAAAAAGTTTTTATACGTTTATATATTCAGAAGAAAGTACATAAGATAACAAACAGAATCAATGAGTAATTCAAAATTAATGTATTTGGCTTTCTTTCCCAGTGCAAATGCTGGCCTGGATTCCTGCTGAAGGATGATGGCAAAACATGTATAGATATTGATGAATGTTCATCTGGATTTCCCTGTAGCCAGCAATGCATCAATACATATGGAACCTACAAATGCTTGTGTGCAGATGGATATGAAATACAGCCTGATAACCTAAACGGCTGCAAATCCCTTTCAGGTATCTTTTTTTTTTTTTTTTTTTTTATCCACAGCTGTATCCAAATAATTTGTAAAATACCTTAGCCCCAAGGTCTGTTACCCTTTTATGTAAGATAAACAGAGTTATTTTGAAGCACACTAGTACTTCAATAAACAATAGGAATGTGATTCAATGTCTGAATGTAATAATAAGTTCTGGTTTTAGTATCTATTGCACTCAAATTGTTTGTGGTGAATAGTTACAATGGATTATGAAAGTTTGAATTAATAAGTTTATTAGAAAAAGTATTAGGAAAGTTAAAATACATCACTTAATTCTACTTCTGAGTTACATGATAATAGTATGTTTATGATAAGTTTTTAAAAGACTTCTGCTGTTTTATTTCATCAACTTTAGAATCTTAGAATGTACTTCAAACTTCCTGGTATGAAAAAATAATAGAAATTGCAAAATCCATTACTCCTATAGCATATGAAATCCATCAGTCTTATGTGTAATACAGAGTAAAGTTCAAGATATATAAGAACACTGGTTATTTCCTCACCCCTCTGTCTATGCCACTGATGTTATTTTTATGTGCTTCAGTGAGTAGGATTCACTAGATCAGTGAAAGAAAGAGCAAAATGTCAACAGGAAAGAAACAAAAAAACCCATTACTGCATTCTGCTGGGTTTCCTTCATAGCGCAGGCAACCTTCAGCTTGAGCAGACTCCTTCTTATTCCAGTCTTGCACAAAGTTGTTTGTTTGTCTCTCGTTTTTAAATATCAAAAAACTTCTATTTTCTTTCTAAATGGCAGGAAGACTGGAACCTCTGTCTGCCTCATACTCCTGTCTCAGGTGCTTCCCTGAGTAATCATGGGAAACACAGGAGAGGGCAGAAACACAGTATCTGTGTTTTGCTTTACTCCTGTCTCATGCTTTGCAAGCCACTCGTACGTTTAGAAGCCATAGATCACTAAAACCAGAAAGGGAGCTGGAACACATCATAGTACAGTTTATTGGACTTGTAATATATCAAACTTCAAAAGTGATCATGACAAAGCTGTTTGTGCTGCAACAAGGATGGTTGTGCTGTGAGGAGTTGCCAACATGAATGTTTGGCCTAATGCTGATTTCTTGCATAAATTGCCTTGAACTCTTTACAACAGAGCAGAGCATTACAGCCGTTCTCCACAAACCACTGTCAGTGCTGAGGACAATGCCTCAGATCATTTAAGAACTGGAGACTGTCTTGGGTTCTACATAAAATGCAAGCAAGGTGGTACAATGTATTCAGTACAAGACCAGAGTAGGTTGGACAACACATTACATTCCAGAATGCATGAGCAGTAGATATAAGTCTTAAATAAATTTTTAATTATTATTAATGATATTTTTTTTATTTTAGATGAGGTCTCTGTTAATAGAGCTAAAGACAGCTGTTTTAAAAATATATATATTTTTTTATTATTATTATGTATGTCAGTGTCAGAGGTGTTTCAAAGTAAGTGATGGCATGAAGGAATATTTTTTTGATGAACTAGAAAACCAGGGCTAAAAAAAGCCAAATCTGGCTTCAGTTCAGAATTAGAGAATCAAGGTTTGTCCAAATAGCTGTTTCTTTAAGTCTATACTGTTGAGAGTATTGAAATCTCAAAAAGCAATGGTCAAAACGTGCTTGGTTTGCAAATGTAACAAGTAAATAGTCCTAGTGATAATTTGAAAGTGAATGTTGAAACTAAAACCAGTGGTATGAAATATATTTGAAATTTAATCTCTGACATTAAATTAGCATAAAATACAGTATGGTTCCCATATTACAAAGGCAAAAAAATTAAATTACATTGAAAGATATACTAATTGATTGCTTTGTTCATTTTTATACTGCATCATTGATCTTTCTTGGAACATTTGAATGTTTTAAATATTTCTTTCATCCATAACATTGATCAGAGCATGTAACATTTATTTTTCAAACCATCTGTATTTCAGCATTGTATTCCTGATTTTCCATAAATTAACGTAAAAGCTAGTCTAATATATTCTTTCTCCCGGGGTTTAGATGAGGAACCTTTCTTAATTCTGGCTGATCATCATGAAATAAGAAAAATTAGCACTGATGGATCCAACTACACTTTGTTGAAACAGGTATAATCATAGTACCATGCTCTAAGTTTAACTCAATACTTTTATTCTTTTCTAAAGTGTGCAACTGACAGAAACATCATCCTACAATTGGCATTGTATGCACCATAGAACAACTGCAGTATCTTCAGAGTTTTTATAATATTTTAAATTGACTATTTTATCTGAATTTGACATGATTAAAGCTCAGGCAGTTGTTTCGTCAGTCATTCTGATGTACTAAAAAAATTGTTATTTGTGATCCTCTTCCATCACAAGATGCTTTCACAATTTGTATATTTCAGGTTTTTAAAAAAAACAAAACAAAACAAAAAAACTATTTGGCCATGTATTATTTGGGCTACTTAGTCATAATTCAAATCTATTTTTTTGATTTAGACAGATAATTCCAAGATTTACAATTTTACAATAAATTAACATATATCTTTGGCTAAATCTAATTTTTTAAATAATTACTCTAAATTATTATAACAGGGGAAAAAGAACTTATTTGAAAAAAACTACAAAAATAGAAAGTCACCCAGTAAGTACAGAGCTGTCATTTTTTGCAGTTTCTGCTCTGCTTCTATGCTTCACCTAAGTGTAGTTACTTACCATAGATTAGAGTTCCAAAATATGTTTTAATAAAAACATCTATTTCCTTGAGTACTAATTAATGAATTGTAGAAAGACTAGAAAATCAGTTATTGCCAGCCAATAGTGTTAGGCTTTTTGTGACTTCTTGTGTCAATAAGCTGTGCATCTTAATGTCACAAGAGAGGTGCTCAGGTCTTCACAACAGTAATTACAAAATTAACCATCTCGCATTAAACATTGACTTTATTTAAGCATAGCAAGCATTATGTTAAAGTCTGTTTGTTCTTCTGAAATCCTTCTGACTGCCTCTCATTTACATCTCACTGCCTCTCTCCTCTTTTGCTGGTATATCTATTACTAGAAGCCTGTGAAAAGAGGGGAGCAACAGTAAATTTTCTTTATGGTTGGTGCTGACAGATTGGCTCAGAGCTTCATCAGTCTTGAATTTAATGGACTTCTCTTCAGTACATTAGAGACCGTGTAGCTCCAGCCATTGAAGAGAATCTGTGTTTTCCATATCACGTCAATTCACTAGTCTAATAAATAACTCTGCTATTGAACCTACTGGCCTTTGATCCTACAAATACAGCATTTTTAAAAGCATCCAGATTTGAAAGCAAAAGAGGGAGTTATACCAGCAGAACAGGTGGGCTGTCTTCGTCATAAGGACATCTTTTTGTCCTTGCAATGTTATGATGGATCAGCTCGCTCTTAGATATCAACCAGACAAAGGCAAATACCAGAGCTGCTCTGGCAAAGGAGCAGAACCACCCTTCTCTGTGTATTTGATCTGTGCTTTGCCATTCTAACAGTTGTTCATATAAACTCAGAGTAAAGAAGCTGAAAGTAGGAATTCAGTCAGTCTTCTCTGAGTTGTTATGTGCCAGCTTTTTCCTCTTTTTTTTTTTTCCAAATATACATAAACAGTACAGCTGTTTGAATTGCGTCTCATCTATGTTCTTTGCCTTCCATTTCCTTCACTCCTAGTCATCAAAATTCTTACGGTTTCCATAGACAGAGTAGATAGAATCTTCCTCCTCATTATTTGTGATTTTTACCTGCATTTTTTTTTAATTAAGGCGCCAAGACAATGCAAATCACGGCCTAGGATAATGCTCTGTGTAACAGAAACAAACAAAACCACAGGTTTAAGATGTAAGACTAATGCAGCTGATGCCATTTGAAAGCTTCCCTATTCCTTCTAAAAGCAGATTACATGAGAAATGACAAAGAATTATGCTAGAAGGACTTAAAAGTCACACGTAGATCATGAAGAGGAGACGTTGTCTAGACAGAGAACTCTATTGCAGATGTACAGAAATAATTTTACCTGCAGTTGATGTTCTGATAAATATTGAAGCTAAGCTGACCCAAAGTAAAACACTTGAAACCAAAGACTTGCAGGCAGTCAATTCTCTTTATTGGTCTGGATACTTAAGAAACTTTTACAGTGTTGTAGAATATGTAGATATAAGGCTAATTTTTCACAAATTACTGACTTTGATTTCTAGAATGTTATACATTTTTTATAGTCTTTTGTATTCATTCAGCTGTTGTCTCCTTTGTTAAGAATTTGGGGTGGGGGTTTAACTGTAGATGCATTTATACTAATAGTAGAAGAAGAGGCAGAAGTGTTTTGCAGCACAGTTATGACTGACAGAACTGCCGTTGGCTTTGTTAAAACACTGTGGGCACGGATATGTGATTTTTGAAAATGAGAGTGGTCCTCCAACACTGTATTGTTTCAGGCTTTCTTTAATGATGGTTTGTGCAGCCTAATCACCCCTTTCCTCTACATTTTGATCAAAAGATAGATTTGCAGTATGACACTGTAGTAGTTGGCAGATAAGCCATGTATCACTTTCTGTACAATTAAATATTGTTCTTAGTTGTTTATTTTAGAGCTGGCTAGTCCAGCGCATCCCCTCTACAACTATGAATTACATTAATGAGGGAAGTTGCTGATCTGCCTGAGAGCAGAATGTCGTTGGGCTGATAAGGGAATTGATTAACTGATCTTGTGGTTTTAGAAGGAGTGCAAACTGCATTCATTCTTTTTACCACTGCTGCTCCATCTTTGATTGATAGCAACACCTTTGTATATTAGGAATAATTGTGATTTCACTACACATCAGAATGTTAAGCAGATTATGGGCAAGGCGCTCCTATTCTCAGATAAGGAAATAAGAGCCATCATCTGAATGCAATACCTCTCTTTCTTGTTTGACATTTGGGATGAAAAGCCATTATTATATGACTGCTCTTTCCAACCTGTAGGAGTACCTCAAATATGATCACCACTCTTTCTTACAATGTATTGGCTCAGTAACTGGAGCCATAGGAGACTTCCAGATGCCTGCTGAATCTCTTAACTTTCACACTTCATGTATATACTACCTCTGTGTGCGTGTGTGTGTATATACACACATATCTCTGCATACAGTACCTATAATATAGCATCTAAGAATTGAAAACCTTATTCAAGAATTAAAGTTAATGCTTTTTGAACATCAGTTTTGAATTCCTGATTAGTTTCTGTTAATAATGAAATGTTTTCATTATGATAATAAATTTTATGCTATTTCTGAGTTTATTGAATACTAATATTTTATATTATTCATTATAAAATGAATGTCATCTAGTTTGCCAAAGTAGTGCCAAAGGTAGTAATTTACGGAGAAATTGAGCAAAAGTTAAAGTATTTACTGTTAAAGTTCATTTAAATAATAGGAATGAAAACCACTTCATTTCATACGCCATCTGCATTTTTGAAGTGAGATAGTTCTCTGTCACGATATTTATTTCTGTTACAATTTTTATCTTATTCTGATTCTTTACAAGTAGCGTATGGAAAAATGAGAGAGGTACTTCAAAAAATGTGCAGTCAGTAAAATAAAGCATTTTGAATATTACATGCAATGTATGTTGCATTCTGAATGCTATCCAACAGTTTGTATTCAAACATTTGAATAAATGGACTTTTTTTTTCTTTTTGTAGGGGCTGAACAATGTGATTGCAATAGACTTCGACTACAGAGAAGAGTTCATCTATTGGATTGATTCCAGCAGACCAAATGGCAGTCGCATAAATAGAATGTGTTTAAATGGAAGTGACATCAAGGTAATTGGGGATTAATAATGTCACTACTAGAATTAATTTTTTTGAGTATTTTTGGAAATGCTCCTTCATGGTTTTAACCCAGATTGTGAGGTTTTGGTATGTGCATACAAACACAGCATGAGCTAGCAAGTCCTAGTTACATTTAATTTCATTTGCATCTTATCTGAAATAGAGACAGGGACTAAGTGGACTCTATTTATGAGCTAAATTCCTTATGACTTAATTGACAGTTGACTGAATTGACAGTTCAGTGTGGTTTACAGGATGCCAAAGAAAAAAGAGGTATAATTAGGTGCAAGCTGTGTAAATACACTGATGTATTATTTCTTCATATACAGTCTTCTGTGGTCTTGAGTTTGTTTTTGTCTCATCTCCACTACACTGGTAATGAAAATAACTCAATGTCTTTGTGAATAATCCAAGGTAAAACTGCACTCCCATTTCTGCACAGCCTGTCTGTTTTGCCTCAGCGGTGGAATAAGTTCAAAATCCACCATTAAGCACATTTGTTGACTTACATGAACATTTTTCCGAAATTTGTGATAAGCAGTAAGGAATTCTTTTTTGCTTATTTTTTTTATGCCTGACCTTCTTAAACAAGGAACAAATGAGCAGTAACGTATCCTGTGAATTTTATTCCCTCGTTGTACATGAGTATATTATGCAGAGAGAAAAGATTTCTATTTTTCCTTTGCAGCTTAGTACATGGACTGACATATCCTCAGAGCACACTGACTTTAGTCTTTTTGAGGGTTAAGGTTTGAAACTGACTGTCATCAGTGAACCTTGTTTTCATCCTTCACACAGAAATAATTGTTCTTAGAACTTAAAAAAAATGTGGATGAGCATAAGTTATGGCACTCTGATGCCATTGGGGTAAAACTAAAATCCAGCAAGCACTCAAAAGTTCTAGTTAGTCACTGCAAAGATTCTTCCTGAAAAAAAAATAGGAGACAGGAAAGTCTGGGGTTCAAAATCCATTAAATCCTTGAATCATATTTATTGCCTTTAAACATTTTACAAAGCATCCTATTCAGCTTCTTGTCCATTCTGGATGAATCTTTATTTTGTTATTTTAGGGAATGTTTTTAGGACTGGGGATGACCCCAGACTTTTTCTTTCTAATCTTAACTATTTCAAGAAGAACAAAGAATTTTTCCCAGTAAAAAAATTTGCAATTGCCAGGTGGGAGAGTACAAAATCTCCTATTGCTTTCTAATGATGTAATAATAATTCCATTTTTTAAGGAAATGTTTCAGAAATTTGAACAAACATTAGAAGAAAATTAGGTTGGGAGCATGGAGGATATTTCTTTTTTCCTTCATTAATATTTTGCAGTTTACAGAACATGTGTCATCTTTGACAGAGTTTTTACTCAAATAGGATGCGAAATTCAAAGCAAAAATTGTGAAAATAAGTGAATTTACTTTTTGTAAGAATATTTCTTTTTTTCACTGAAAAACTTGGCCCAGGTTGGGCCTCCAAAAGCTAAAAATGTGTGCAAAAATTTATCAAGAATTATATATTGTAGCTGTCTGATATTCTGTCAGTAATCTTTTATCCAGTGCCAAATGATAACTTTATGTCTCTCTGACTTAGATTTTAATAGGTTACCAGAGCACATATTTAATAATTGACGTTATAAGTAATTAGTTTCGCAGTAAACCTGTTTAAATATTTTCTTTTTTTTGTCATGAAAGAAAAGTTTTATGGTTGACAACCTTTTCTCTTGAAGTATGAATTTCTTATTTTATTTCCTTCATACTTCTGGTTTTACTATTTACTATAAATAAATATACTGTTAGTGTAAATGATACTATTTGATATATTACCTAGGATTTCCCTTTTAGAAGATCTTTTCAGCATACCAACTCTAGCTTTCTTGGTCTGGGAAACCTGATGGCATCTCATTTTTATTCTGCATCTGATCATGGAGGAGATATTTTTACAATTGAAGCAACAACTTTTTCCACATAAAGGTGTTCAAACATTAACACAGTGCTTTGCGTATTGTAGATCCAAATGAAATCTCTTATTGGAAAATGCTGTGGTAAACTGGATTGCATACATTAAATGTCACGCTGGTGATCTCAGTGACTGGAATAAGCTTAAAGTGATCCTCCAAAGGAAAAGTCATCAGAAGAGAGAGGCTAATTACTTTGGGTGATGCTTCTAGATAGTGTAGCTAAACCACTATCTAAGTTTGCAGAGCTATCCATTTCTACATGAAATGTCCCATGTTACAGTGCAGCAGTTGCTGCAACTACACATTTATAAAACAGTGAAGCTGGTAGGGCCAAGGTATTAGAAAATAAAGTACTTTGTTCATATTAAAAAATTGATGCATGCCTGGATTTAATTTTAAAGATTTTATAAGGTGATAAATAACATAATAATCTGAAAGGGTGCTTTTACATATTCATAATTATAAAATTGGTTTAAAGTATCTCACAGTGTCCTTTCTTATCTTGATGGCTTTTCAGTATCTTCAAATGGTAAATAAAACTAAAAATAACACAGTTATACATTATCATGTTTAAGTGTAAAGTTTATACTTTATTGCATATGCTTTTAGTGGTGAACATGACGATAAATTAGAATGTACACTGCAGTAATAAACTCATTATTAGCACTTAAGAAATCCCAATTATTTTCAAGTATTGCTCTCTCTGATTTTTTTTTTCTTAAGTTCTAGTTGCACAGACCTAATCAGGACCTAATCAGGAATAGAATAGGTCAGAATAGACCTTATCAGGAATAGAATTTTTAAGCCTAGAAGAAGTTGGACTCTAATGATTGGGAATATTCAAATGTCACTCAACACTTAAAATGAAGTACTCCCAGCCAAGCAAGATTGAGTCATACAATCATGATGAGATTTCTAATCATGTATATCTAGAGGCATTTATTCAAGTCTCAGAATTATTCAAGTCATCAAAACGCTTGAGAATAACACACCCCTGTCAGTAGAGTATAGGCTTTCCAGTAGGTCACTAAATTACTTCAGTCTCTAAGTTTATTCCTTAATAATGTAGTCCTTTTGAAATTTAAGTAATTCTTAGAAAGTTCCTCTTTCTTCTGCCATATGAATAAAAATGGAAATAAAAGCACAGTATTTACTTTCCAACTAGGTAATCTTTTTCTGTTTGCCTGAGTTGAGTGCCCTTATGGTCTATCTGTCATGATGATATATGGCACCACTGTGATATTAAAATGAAATGTATGCTGATGCAGACTGGTGAGAGAACTGGTGAGCTAATAAGCAAACATGTTTGAGGGCACGCTACGGGGAGAGAAACCTCATCTCCATTCTGTTCTGTGAAAAATAAACAGAATAGTAAAGGGGAAAAAGTTTTGTTTGGTTTGGTTTTTTTTTTTTAAATTAAGACAAAAGGAAAACTAGGAACTTAAGATGAAAAATGAAAGATACAAAATTCTTAAAATTTAGTGCGTAATGCAGGGAAGTTGGAAATTTGATATTTACTACATCATGGTATACTCCATTCTCTCTTACTGTAAGGAAAGTGTCGCATTGTCTTAGTGACTTAAGAAGTGTCATTACTTCAGAAGGGTCATTGTTTAACAGGGAATAATACCTATTTTTCGCATGTTGTGTGTCACTATCATATATCCAACCTCTCAGTATTCTGGTATTATTAACTCTTGAATTGCTGTTCCTTTTCCCAGTATTTAGATGAATAATTTATGTAATTTTTGCTTTTCTAGGTAGTCCACAATACAGCTGTTCCCAATGCACTGGCTGTCGACTGGATTGGCAAGAATCTCTATTGGTCTGACACTGAAAAGAGAATTATTGAGGTGTCTAAACTCAATGGCTTATACCCTACCGTCCTTGTGAGCAAAAGAGTGAAGTTTCCTAGAGATCTGTCCTTAGATCCTCAAGCTGGGTATGAAGCAGCCATTTTGCAGTAATTAATATTTAATCCTGATTTTATATTTAATTTTTTTTTATAAAAACAGGAAATAGAACATACTAATTAGTTTTTTATCTAACTTTCAGCTACCCTGGCTATCATTAGTCTAAAATGCATTACCGTTGCTTACTATATCATCATTACATATAAAATTGGTATATTAGAAAGATGAATGAAGGTACTAAACCATGTTTTGTTATATTTACTACTCTGCAAATGTTTTCTTTTGGTAGGAGGAAAGCAGATATTTCAAAAAATAACCCTATCTTTTTTTAAGTGTGTTACTAAATAACAAAAAGTTCATATTACATGGAAGACAATTCCGTTTTATTTCATTTATTCACTGAACTGTCTTGTTAGCGCTCTTTTCTGTGTTTACTAGTTTCCAAAATAATTTAGGCCATTCAACTACCACATATTTGAAGACTTTTTTTCTGATAGTTTTTGCATGTTAATCAAAGAGTGAAAATGCTTAATCCTGCATAATTTGAAGATAGAAGATAAAGCTATTGTAGTGTCTTATAACACTCTTATAGTATCAAGGCAAATTAATGATTCTTTTCCATCTCTAAATCCTAAGGCTCAAGTAATCATCTCAAACGTCAGTGACAGGAGAACATTGTTGAGTTGGTCTGGACTCTACCTAAACTAAGAAAAGCAGTGTATTTCCTAGCTAAGAAATGTAACCTATCTACTTTGCTGTTTTTAAGAGAAAAGCCATTTTCTGCCAGTTCTTAGAACTAGCATTGAATTTTCTTGTAACTGTAGCCTTTCTTCCTGTAAAATTCGTCAGGGAGCATGTAGACATTTGTTAAATATTCAAGATACCAATACATGGTATCTGTCTCTGGTTGCCTGGACATCCAGGATATGTTCCCTGTGTATGCAGAAATCAACTCTACAAAGTTTGTACAGAGAGTCTCAGTCTTCCAAGAAGGTTTAGATATACACAGGCATAATAAACTTATGGTGCTCCTGCTCAGTGCACAGTATGGGTACAGACTTAGCTTTCCGAGGCCAAGCTCTTTTTTTTTAATAAATATATTTATTTGTTCCTTTATTTTGATATGAAAAGTTGCTGGAAATAAAAGCTGTGTTTGCATTTCAAATTCTGAGTTAATGTTTGATGTAGTATTAATTGTATCTTAGTTTTTTTCTCACAAATGAGAAATGCTAAATCAACTATATTGCTGATGCCATACAATAGTAATGATATGTTTCCAAAGAAAAAGTTTTCTGTTGGAGTCAGTGGAGAAGGTTCCCTTTCTCTACTACTTTTGTGGATCAGGCTCAGTGCCAACATATTGCACCTGTGTTTCACAGGATACCTGTAGCTGTTCTTAGGGCCACCATTTTCTCCTGCACACAAATAGTATTCCGGGTGGCTATTAAGAATGTGAGCTGCATCTGGGCTTTTGAGAGCCTGTCCAAAACCTGTAGAGTAGAAGCATAACAGCTTCCCAGCTGGAAAGATCTATCCTGAGGTTCGAAGTAATGGCATACAGCAGTAGCAACATGCATCCGTGTACCAGATAACCAAATAATAGGACTTTTTCTTTTTCTTTTTTTTTTTTTTTTTCAAAAACAAGCTCTGTGTTGTGGCTAAATAGCATATTAAAGAGAAAATTGCTATTCAGCTTTCCAACAATCTTTCTCAGTGCTTTACCCGTTTTTAAGCCCTTTATGTGAGAAACTGTTCTAATGTTTTGGAACTAGTACTTCTTGGAGTAATATAATTTGCATTATACTACTATTGACAACAAAACAAAGTTTCGTAATATGTGTTAAAAAAAGTAACTGTAATACAATATTTGTCATAAGTTCAGCAGTGATGCCATTTTTGCAGGGTATGAGATTTGTGAAGTCTAATCTGAGCAGTACTTAAAATTCTAAGGTATCAATTTAAATGCACTTTTTACTAGTCCATAATGAATTTGATGAAATCACATCTAACATGAAGACTTTGCTATTCAAACCCGTTACATTTAGCACACTCATTTACAGACAGGTCTAGAAAAATCCAAAAATCTATCTGGAAAATGGAAACATTGTAGAATAATTACTGGTTTATTCTTGTGGCCAACTAAATAAATTAATTATTTATTGTTATTATTTTTGCATCTCTAAACAAAGCAGCTGTTGTATTTTGTTTTATAGATACTTGTACTGGATTGATTGCTGTGAGTATCCTCACATTGGCCGTGTTGGTATGGATGGCTCCAGTCAAACAGTTGTCATAGAAACACAGATATCTAGACCTATGGCTCTTACAATAGATTATGTCAACCATAGACTGTATTGGGCTGATGAAAATCATATTGAGTTTTCTGACATGGATGGATCTCATAGACATAAAGGTTGGTCAACAGCGTTTTTTTATTTTTTAAATTTTTTGATAATTTTTAATTTGAAGATGTTTTGCATGTTATGTATAATTATGTAAAAACTGGACTTTAAAACATTTTTCCAACCTTTATTGATACCTTTTTTTCCTTTTAATCAATATTTTAAAAGTTGCTTTTCATACTCCTTGTCTGTTATGAACATGAATAGTTTTAAACATTCAGTAATACATGTCCATGGAAAAAATGTCAAATGAAAACAGAAACTCTAGGAACAGACTCAGCAATCAGAGGCTGCCCTGTCAATTCTGTACTCTAGTGTATATTCGCAACACATGGTCTGAACCAAGTTACAAAGCCAGTGTAACTTGGCTGTTAAAAGTGGGAGGGATATGTAACGTGTGCCATGTGTCAGAATGTGGCTAAAAGCAGCCTTTTCTCCAGCCTGAGAAAGCCTGGCAATGTCCGTTAGTCTGCTCAGCATGAGTCAATAAGGAGACCAGTATTGCAAATGTAACTTGGGGCTTTCCTGGTAGATGAGTAAAATAATAACTTTTGAAATACTTATAAAATGAAGTAATCTTTATCCCTGTGTTGTGCTTCTCACCTGACAGATAATTAAAAAGCTAGTATCTTTTATTTATAAAGTGTTTAAAAAAAAAGTTTTACACTATGATGAATAGTTCTCAAATTCCAAATGGTATAATTAAAGATCTTTCTCTTTAATTCAAATATATTAAATAGAATCAGTGTGCTGGGTTGGTTTGTTGGTTTGTTGGTTTGGTTTTGGGTTTTTGGTTTTTTTTTTTTGAGATGAAACTGTTACTTGAGCTCCCTTCTACAAGCTTTACTCAAACCACAGAACTGCTCCTATCCTGGTAAAACTCCATGCGTTTGGGCTTTTTTAGGGTTTTTATCTCATACTGGGTGCCTCCAGATTTTCTCCAAACCAGAGTTCATGAAATAACTATTTTCTTTTCAGATAGAAGCTTCGCTGTGAAATAAAACAAACAAACAAAAGTTTTCTAGCCATTGTATTTGTGAACAGTAAGTTATAAATAGATAATGAACAATTCAATAACAGTTATTTGAGACGGTAGATTGGAGAGACTACAGCAATAGCTATGAGAGCTTTAAACATTCCCGTTAATCGCAGTATTAACTTCCATGGTTTTTGTAATGAACACAGGACAGTCATAACCTGCTCACATAAGCAGTACTTGCCCAGACATACCCCTGCGTGCCTGCTGGGTTCCTCTGTTGTTCTGACAGATGAAGCGAAGCTCCATACTCTTCTTAATGTTATTCCCGGTGCTGCTATCCTGCTATTTTGCTCTCATACAATTATCCTCTAACTCTTATTTCTGGATCTTTCAAAGGAAAGAAGTAAATAATAACTAATGTGTCTCTCTTAGCCCTAACCTGACTGCAGTGGTCAAACCTTTCTCAATTTTCTCTTTCAACCTGAAAGTTTTGGAATTTTTCTTTCTCAGAAAATGTCCTCCTATCACTAAATTTCAGAAGATAGCTGCAAAAGTCCAGTCATGCTGTCTTTGGTGTCCATTGCCTCAGTCTCCAGCCTGTGGATTTCTCTGCCCAAGTGGGTAAAATCATCTTCAATTGTTTTATATTCACGGAGCTAATGTCTTCCCCTGAGGATATGTGAACCTAGAGAAGAAGGAAGCCACAGCTGCTGCCAGTGAAGAGCAGTGTTTCATAAAACAAATTCTCTGTCTTGTTCAACAGAGCACCACCCCTGCTAGTTTTAGACAGCTGAATGCATTCATGACTGCTTAAGGAGTATGTCTGACTCTAGGTATCACAGTGAAAGTGTTAAAAGTCAACTATTACTGGACATTCTGTAGGCTTTTGTGCCTGATAGTTTTACCATTTCCATTTGTGAATGCAAATTTATGAAAATTTGGTACCACTTAAATATCTGAGGCAAGCTCCATAAGTGACAGTGACTTTGTGTAAACCTGGTGTCATACTACTTTTGAAAGTACAGATGATATATAAAACATTCAAGCAATAAGAAACTTTTGCTTTGGGAGAAAGATCCTGAGGTATTTAAATTATGTGGGAGGAAGATTTTCTGCTTACCTGATGCTGTTTGTCCATTTCTGTTGTCAGGAGCTTCACTCAAAATGTGATTATCAAACCAAAATTAAGTTGTAGAAAAGTTTCTGTTGATTTAACAAAGTAGTGATAGAATTCTTGGTGTCTGAAATGAATCAAACATGCCTGTAGGTGCTCCAAAGGGTGCTTTGAGAATTTTGCAAATCTCCTACATAATGATCATAGAATTATAGAATGCCTTGGGCTGGAAGGGACCTTAAAGATCATCTAACGCTAGCCCCCTGCCATGGGCAAGGATGTCACCCACTAGATTAGTTTGCTCAGGGCCCCATCCAACCTGGCCTTGAACACTTGATCAATTTGTCAGAATCTTTTCCCTGCCTTCCCGCTTCTCCTCGAACAAACTACCAAATAAATTTTGCATGTCTTCGTTTTTCAGCACAAGACT
The DNA here is from genome assembly GCA_020745775.1 of Theristicus caerulescens. Lineage (NCBI taxonomy): Eukaryota > Metazoa > Chordata > Aves > Pelecaniformes > Threskiornithidae > Theristicus > Theristicus caerulescens. Next base: position 6,299,647 of record CM036562.1, read on the forward strand.
AGAAATATTTCTGGAAGATAAAGTTTAACCATTGCAAATTAGTTGTCTTAATAAGGGAAACTCGGGGAATTTCAGTGCTTGGGGTTTAGAGGAGGTGAAGCTGTGATCCCTTGTAGATTTCTGATATGAGAAACTGTAATCCATGTTGATAAGCACTTAAATGAGAAAGATCGGTTTCATATCTTGTGATAACTGTGTTTCTTGACGAACTGTTCACATGAATTTCATGGTCCATTTTCCTTTGTCATTTTGAGACACTTGTGTTGTCAGTTAGCTAAAGGATGGTTGAGTTTACACTATCCTTTGTGTTTTCAAATGGAGAAGGATAAAGGCACAGATATGACGGCCATAAAAATGCATATTCAGGGAGCAGAGAAAAAAGTCCGAATGGGAATCATGTGAGTGATGCAATCTGAAGTGCTAGTTATCGTAAGCTAAGTATTTTTTCACCTGTTTCTGTGACCTTTGAGGATAAGGCTAGCTGTCTGTGAGTTTTTTCTGAGAATATGTTTTTTGGATCTTAAATTACCTGTTACAAAATGTATCAGAAAATGCCACAGAGGTTTCACAAGACCCAGCAAATAAGTATCTTGTCGGAATGGGTGGATCTTATATCATAAAGAGATAGTATGCTATGAGATGGACTGCAGTGTTCTGTGCTCTGCACTGGATACTTCATGAGGACAAACTGAACAATCTTAGGCTAATTATTGACATGCTGTTTGTTAAACCAAATTCCATGCAATGGGAGTTTACATGTATTTAGTGTTAACACTTTTTGCAACAAGTATTTTTTTTCTTTCTTTCTTACGAATCTTAAAGATTTTCCAGAAAAAGAGAACATCTGCTGCTTTTCTCTTGTAAAGTTCCTCTGCATTTCAATAGAGAAATGGGCTTTTATAATTATCAAGAGAGTCCTAGTAAGAACTTTGAAAACTTGCTAACTAGGCCAGAAATCTTACAGTACTTGGGAGCTCTTCTTGGCGCTAGGGGCAGCAATGACCTTGCTTATCTATTTGAAGTTTAATGCTTGATTATGTAAACTGTCTTTAGAGCTTAGCCAATTTAGCACTGCAGCATTGAAAAATGTTATGCACAGTAAATGATAAAGCAAACATTGAAGCACTAATCTGGCTAAGCACTAAGCTGGTTTACTTCTGTGAGCATTAAAAAAAAAAAAATTAAGAATTTGTCAGACTTAGCTGCTTTTGGTTCCCACTGCCCAGAGGAAATGCAAGTTTCGCAGTTCCCTAGGTATCTGATTGCCTCATGCAGGTTTTCCTATCCTTCAGAGCTCTTAAAACCCAGAGGTGCCTACCATTTTCCCATTTCACTCTTTGAAGATGAGAATTTCAGTATAATGAAACTATAGAAGTGGAATCTGATAGTCCAGTTTAGGAACTACAGAAGCTTCTCTGAGCTGAGATTAGTCTTTAACTGTGTCGAGTTCTTTGATGTTTTATACTGTAAAAACAAAAGTTGAGCACTGCGTTGCTTCATCTTACAGGGGCATGAAAATTAAGCAATCAAAAAGTGTTGAACCTTAAATGAATTGAGTATTTGTAAATGACTTCTTTAGCTGTAATATAGTTAACAGAGAGAAACTTTCCTATAGTATCTCAACTTGAAGAAACCTTTTCTTCAGAATTGGCTTCTGCCTGAGTGTTTACAAAGTTCAGAATTGGCGTAGTACATATATGCAAGTTTTAAAGTATCAGTGTAAAGGTTTTGGGAGATTATAACCTTTTTTCATTTTTAGCACCTCTAATTTCAAAAATTGCTAAATTGTAAGGGCTTTGTAGGTAAAAAGTGAGTATTTGTGTCTAATTCTGACTTCTGCTACCAGAGTTTTATAAAAGAGTAAATCCAGTTATTTATGAAATTGTCCTAACATAAAAGTAATCCAAGAGATTACAGAAACCAATTCCTTCCAGACTTATACTGAAGTTTTCATAGCTTAAAAATTAGAGAAGTCTAAAAAGAGTATTTCTCACAGCAGATGAGAAATAAACAGTAGTTCTGATATTGCAACATTTTTTTCCCAACTTTTGAGGAGTCTGTAGAATTACTCATTATAGCCACATCTGATAGCACAAACTGATAATTGCTTCACCTCCACTATTGCATTCTGGATTCAGTTTTCAAAATTGTTCAGATAAAATTCTCCAATTCACATGTCTTTCTAAATCTGATTATTTTATTTTGTTGTATTCTATCTCTTTTAAAAGATAATATTCAAGAAAAATACACAGATTCACCTATGATAAAGGCAGTTCACACAGTTACATTACTCTAATGTTCCACAGTCTCCAGTTTATGGAGCCCAGTTTATGAAGACTGCCAACAGGTTGGTTTCTGTATCTTCCACTATTCCTGTGATAATATGTCCAAATTTGATTAGATTTTAATCTTCTGAAAGTAATTTTTCTACATGATCATTAAAAATTTGGCGACATTCACTGGTAAGGTCTATGAAGTTTCCATATGAGCTGGACCTGCTCCATCACAATTATTAAGGGATGGGCATTACTTTCCATGCAGTTTTTCCTGTCAGAAAGCAACCAAAATAGAGAACATAAAATACAGTTTTTCTTGTGTCACAGTGTCTCCCCCCGTTCATATCAAAGCAATCAAAAATGGGAGGCAAGAGGCAGCCTCCCATTTTTGTTGAAGAAAGTTGCAGTGTGTTGAACTGCTCCTGTAGTTGCGGTAGAAGATCAATGAGATAAACCAAAGGGGCTTAGCAGTTTAAGTACTCATAGCTGGATGATGGCAGGAGACAATCCGCGCAGGAGCATGGAGAGGCAAAGATGAAGGAAGGAATAGCCTGGGGGGCAGAGTGGGGATGAACACTGAAACCAGTGGCAAGACACAGGTCTAAGGTGTAGGGGCTGGTGGGCACGTAAATGGTCTCTATAAATTTGAAAATGAATTAAAGAATCTTTGAAACTCACTAGCACACTGGGTAATTCTACTCGAATAGTGACTTGTATGTATTTGAGAATAACTTAAGCACTGCTGTGACAGCATGCTACTCTGTACTGCTATGGGGTAACTGACATATAAACAACCACTCGCAGTGAAATTAAAAAGGCAATAAAACATTTTAAAGTGGGACAATAAAATATTTCAGTCCTAGATTTGATCAACTGCTTTTATAGGCAGATTTTTGAAAATTTATTCGTATCTTCTCATGGTATCATTTTCAGTCATATGTAATTGTCAGCTTTAATACCACAGATACATTTGTACCTTAAGATGTTTAGATTTAATTTTAACTCCAAATTTCCTGCTACTTTTGTGATAGTAGTTTTGGGATGTGTAACAATTTTTGTGTGAGTTTATTATACCGAGATATTCTCAGTTTTGAATATTTCAATGACATTTTTTGACTGGCAAAATATCCTACCACTTAACGCTAGGACTTGTATCTTCCATACTTACCCAGTATGGATGTGTGATGTATATATTGCATTTGCAGAAAGAAATATGAGTGCAGGCACATATTGTTATTAAAGATATCAGTAATATCATCCTAAAAGTGTATTCATATATATATTTTTTTTCTGTGAAGCATGGCTTCAATTACTGGAATGAATGTATATAGTCTATGAACAATGAGTAAGTTCTATACAGACATAAAAATGTATTGGCTGTGTCTCGAAGGGGTTACAAGTTGAATGTAAAATGAGACAAAAAATGGTTACAAGAGAGTTCAAATGAAAAAGAGGATGTATGGACCAGTAATTTCTGCACAAGAGAGGATCAGCAGTTTCCAAGTTTGTTTGTTTTTGTAGGTATAATAGCTATTTTCTTATTAAGTGTTGTTCTTCCTTGATGCAGTTTGTCTTTGGAAGATTCTTAATTCTTCCTATGAGTTTATCACTGGTTCCATTTGGATCCAGTCAAGATCTCAGTAGGCTTTGTATTTTTATTTGATTGCAGTACAGGAAATTAAGAGTTTCAGAGAGTGGAATGCAAAATAATGTAGCCTGTTTTTTAAGGTTTTATCACCAATGTAAATTTTCTGTCTTTGGGTGCCAAAATTCTTAAACAGAAACTGCTCTAATGCCATGGTGGGGGAAGAAGGTCATTTAAAATGTTGCTTAACAACAATTAATTACCTTTAGCAGTTACTTACTACTGGAACTCTATCTGGGTGCATTTTGGGGAGGAGCATGGCAGGAATCTTTCACCCCTTCTCTTCTTGTAGACTGCACAATGGCAGGGCAAGGTTTCAGTCCCTTCTTTTTGGAAAGGAAAGGGACAGATCTCTTTCTAGCTTGGAAGTGATCAGCCAGCTTCAGCTTGAACTGGAGCCAAACGCCAAAGAAAATCTAACCTTGGTGGACATGATAGAGTACAGATATTTTTGTAGTGTTTATTGGTTAGAAGAAGTCAGCATTTGTCCTTTTTAAGGACGCTTTTTCTTGGCACATGGATTTTACCAGCTGACAGAGAGACTTTTTTTGTTGTTGTTGTTCATTTTAGTTAGAGTATATGCTTCCAGTTTTGGAAATATTTGTGCTTCAATAAGAGCTGAGTGAGACTGGGCTTCACTTCTTCTGTATGGCTTCTTCAATAAGCATATTTTGTGGTTAAGAAATCCTAGATGGCATGATTTTCACCTCTGAAATCAAATGAACATTTTTTGATGCTTAAGTAGAGGTACTCAGAAAATATAAGGCAAACAGAATTCGCACAAGAAAAGTAGACATTTTTATCACAGGTATGTCTTACAGCATATGAATTTATATTCTTGGATCAAAATTAGTACAAAATGCAGGAGAGAGAGAGAGATATGTACATTTTAAGTCTGTACATGCATCTCATATGTCTACATAATTGTGTTCCCTCTTACGGAGTTATGTGGCTCTTCTTCCCTTAAGTTCATGCAGCACTTTATCTTCCTTTAGTATGTGATCTGCTGTAATTTTTATTTGTGTTCAAGTATCTAACAATTTTTATTTTCCACTGCTTCCGATCTGTTGCAAGCCTCCCCTTTTTTCCCTTTTACTGTGCACCTGTATTTCTTCCTCCTATTTTCTGCAGCTTTCTGATACGCCTGTGCATTCCTTCTCTTTTCTGCCTTCTCTTTCTTACCACATTTCTCATCTTCTTGTTGTTTAGTCAAGCACTCTTTGGGATTAGCGTTCAGTGTAAGAGAATCCATTATTTTTGTATAAAGTGAAACCCCAGTAGAGAACTAGAGGTGGCCCAGAAGGCCTGTTAGAAAAGGTGGGATTGCAAGGGACTCACCCATCTCTGGTAGGAGGAGGCTGTGGTAGGAAAAGAATCACAAAAGCAAATTTCAGGTGCAGTTTTTCCGCAAAAATTACATTTCCTCAGAAAAAACATTCCATGTTTTTTGTACCTCATAACTGTTGAGTAAGTTGTTGAATATGCCCCCATAATGCATTTTATTACACAAATAAGAAGAGCAGGGTCTTGAAAATCAAAGTAAGTATCAGTTTGAATTAATAAGATTCTGTTGCTGGCACAAAGTAAAGCATTTTTTACTCATATATGATACATAGTGTATGTTGCAGTATATGAAAACTGGCATATATGTTCCGAGATGTACTGTATCATAAGCTGTAAGAAACTTGAATCACTGAAATAACTATTTGGGACTCAGTGAGTAATACTGTTCAGGCAAGGATTTATGAAAGGGGCTAAAGGCCCTTCTCGCCTCTGCCCTTACACCATAGCAGCTGTCCAGGGTGCCTGTCCATGATGATAGAGTCTGAGTCCTGTGGCGGCTGGGCAGTTATCCTTTTCCTGATTGAACTGCACTTCAGTTATACTTGTTGAGATTTCTTCATCCGAGAGAAAAGTAATATGCATGGGTTACAAGGGATTATTTAAGGATTTGGTGCTCTAACAATGAGGGGGAAAAAAGCACGTGTAGTAAGTACTGGTCTAGTAAAATACTTGCGGACTGCTAGAGCTGTATCCAGTGGATTATTGGTCTGCAGGTGTTTTATTTTTGCTGTGTGTGTTGAGATATGGATTGGGCTTCAGCTTACTGAACCCAATTTTGGAAGCTTTCATAGAGGCCATAAGGTGACATTGTTATGAGAAACCTTAAAAGAAAAAAAAAGCTATTGAATACATAGGTAATTCTAGAAAATAATTAATACTGAATACCATTCTCATGACTCTGCGTTAAAACATGACTATTCACTCCATGAATTTGCTGGTAGAGATCTGACCCTTATGTTGGTGTAATGTAATTTTTGTGTTTAACAGAATATATTACTTTCTTACTAATGGATCGTCAAGTAGACATCTTGATTAAATGTTTTCAAATAGGTAATGCAGGGAAAGCAGAGGTACTTATGAGTTGTGACTAACCTGGCTTTACGTTAAATTTGCATAAAGTAGTCCGTTTTCACAGTGCTTACCAAAGAAAGGAGAGCAATTAGTCTTGCTTTCCTGTTTAAAACTGTGATTCACACCGTAATGCGTGCTGTGAGGTTAGTAATTAGCATTACAACATATAACTAATGTATGTCATTTATGAAGAGGTAGATCAGTAATGCAGCTAAGGTTCTAGTGAAGTTAAAGGGAAGACTGAAGGAAGAAAATGGATGTTTCTTCTGCTACATACATTCATGATAAATCAATAGCTGTCACCGCCTCAAATTTTGGAAAGCTTGGACTGATGTCCTCAAAGGCAAAGAATAAAGAGCATGAGAGACTATTTTACTGTTGCATCAGAAAATAAGACGTAAAAATTCCCTCACAGTTTCGTGTTCATTTGTGGTCATTCATAGCTGATGTGAACTGTAAATTTTATAACCTATTACATGTCAACAGTTCTGATGTTACATTGTTTATAATATACTAAAGTTAAAGAAAAATAATATTCAGCTATGATAGAACTGTTCCTTAAACAGTGAAGTAAATCAGAATTAGCTGCCATTGAATGCCTGTTTTCAGAAACTTCTCTTAGTCTTTACAGCTGTATCAACTGCAAGAAAATACATAGAGTTTTATGGTCAGCTTAGAAGAATTTTTATAAGAGTTTTTGTATTATTTAATTATTATTAATTCTTATTTTATAAGAATTTTTATATTTTTAGGGTCAGCTTAGTATTTTTATAAGAGATATTTGTATCCAGTGATACTATACTTATTTTCTGTGTGTTTTACTTTACATAGATTTTTATTTACTTTTTTGTACTATTTTATTTAACACAGTCCATTCATTGCTTCCTTGATCATTTTTTTTTATTAATAACTTTCTCTAAATTTCATAGTCACGATGGAGTACATATAGCTTTTACAGCTATAAACGGCGCAAGCTTCTGAAAGAATTTTGATCAAGTTTGTGTTGAACATTACTTAATGAAAAGTTGACTTTAACGCAGAAGCCCATTAACCTTATAACGTTACTCAGAAATAAGAAATAGTGGCAGGACAAAATACAGCCCTGGTCTGCAAGTGTTTAAACCGTTGACAGTTTCAACTTTTGACCGATATGTGGTAATAATGGAAAATCCAGTTTTTAGAAACAGATATACTCTGTCATACTTCTTTTAAACAACAAAAAAAAGAGAAGGTATAATATTTGTTACATTGTGTTTGATATTGTGGGTTTGTTTTTAAGATAATTGGAAGATTTAAGCTTTTAAACCAGGTGCTTACAGAAATGGCTTTAAAAAAAAAAAAGGCAAATAAAAATGTACCTGAGTCAGTGAACAGTTTTCTCAAATGCAGTGCTCTAACTGTAATATTTAACATTTTATGCCACACATTTGATGTAGCTTCCCTATTAATAAGGTGTGATGAGACAATTCAGACAGTATGTGTTACTCTCCTGAATCTTCTTTGGTTCATGAATATAAAGTTTCATCTGGATTCTGATGTATGCATAATCCATGGAAGCTAGGATAAATTGTATGGCAACCACAAACATACACAGAAACAAAAGTAAGCATTTGCTTATACATCTGTACTCAGGATATGGTGTTTACTTGTAATTCCTGGACAGCCAAAAAGAGGATGACTGCTAGACGTATTTTTCATTGGTGGGGAATAATGAAGATGACGAAATCAAAATAATTTTCCTATGTAAATCCTCTTCATGTGCATTAAGGGTTTTACATTCCCATTTATTCTGATTTTAATCTTAACTGTGATCAGAATAAGAGAAGACACAAAGAAAAAAGCACATTTGTTTTATTTACAAAGACTGGAGTGGTACCTTTGACATCTTTGATGTCAAAAGTAGCAGCAAAGGTCATAATTTATACAAACAAATATTTTTCCAGAACTCAAGCAAAAAATAAAATGAATAGTTTTATGGATAGCTTCAGGGTTTCACTCAGAGTAGCAGTTTTTCCTTCTGCTGTTCCTTCCTGCTTCTTGTGTCAGCCTGGTTTGTATTTCTCATTAGAAACTGCCCTTTAAGATGAGTGGGGAATGTCCTGCATTTTGCAGATGTACCTAAAATTCCTGCTTATCTTTTAATTTTTATACTGTGGCACAATCATATGACTTATAAGTTACAAGAAAACTTTCAATAGCAAATGTTTATAATCTACCTAAAATAAAAAGTGCTGAGTTTAATATACCTAGGTCTCCATATATAAAGATAGCACAATGGATTGCGCCCAGATGTACTCAAAATGCCACGGTAAATATAATAGCACAATAAAGCAACCGAATGACTTAAATTCAATAAAGTAACTAACTGGGGAGAGTGGCAACAGACGAAGTCGGAGAGAGTCCAATTTTTCAGGGATCTGCTGCAATATTGGCTAGTAATTCAAACCAAAAGGTGTTTCTTTTACAGAGCATGCACGTACACAGGTTTTGATGAACTAATAATTCTGAAATAGTTCAGAATTATAATTTCCTTTTTTCTGAATGACATGAATGTGTAAATTCTATGCTTCCTTAATTAATTGCAGTAATCTGGTCATAAGCATATGATATGATAATTAGTATTCCCAATTAATAATTATGCTAAAGCATTTTAAAGATCATTCACTTTTTAAAATTAAAATTAGAGATACATGCCTTTTCTGGAACAGTATGGAATTCACCATTATCAAAGATTTATGCAGAGGAATCTCTCAAGAAGGTTCAAGAAAAGTCACCCATGTTAAGCAAAAGAACATAAAAAATCAGGTAATGACTGGGATTTGACTGCTTAGGCTCAGTTGTGAGTAGGTGCAGAGTTTGTTTCGCTGTTTGCCGTACTAGAGATCCCCACAATCTGTACTACATCTAGGGTGAAGCTGGGTGCTCTTGTCTAGTCTACATCTTATTTTCCCCACCAAGGGAATTATTTAGTTCACTCCAGAGCAGAATGGGGATAAAATTAACATACAAGTTGTTGATCTAGTCAGGTGATAATGCATATAGGTGTTCCAGTGGACAGAAAACCCCTGCTCTAGCCTTTGCGTGTTTTCTTGAATCTGGGAGGTTTTTCTTGCAATTTATTCTGATAAATCCAGTGGTGAGAAAATAAGGAAAAAGAGGAAAGAGGAAAAAGAATCAATATAATGGAAATACCTGTACTTATAGTTCCTGTGTTCTTGTTTCATTGTAATTGATTTGTTACTTTGGCAGCAAAACTAAAAGTAATGGTGCTTCAAGAATTCTTCCCTTCCTCACTCAAAGGAACAGGGTAGCAACAATCACCCTGGGGAGTGATTCACTTCTAGTTGGTAGAGCCCCTTTTCACAATGGGATTCTGCAAATAAGGGAAATTAGAAGAGCTTTTCTTGGGGGTACTATCGTATGTAAGGAGCCATGCCAAAGTTGCCTATGTAATATGTGCCAAAATTAAGATTTCTTTGCACTTTGACCAATTTCTTAGAAATGTTATGAAGCTCTTTAAAAGACTATCATACTGTTATTTCAGTATAATGGCTATGGTATATGTAAACATACAAGAAGGGAAAATAATTTCAGGTCTAAGAAGCAAGGTCTCCTTGACCAGAAGGCAACATACCCTACACTGGAGTTCACTATCAGCAAGACTATTGTATACAAAATTGAATTTGCTACGTTGTCATTCCATATACTCGGTATCAGTCATCAGTTGTCAGTGAACTATGAAATATTCCAACTGGAATTTGAGATTTGCCAACTCTATTTCAGCACATTCCAGGTAAAAAGATGAAGCTATTTTCATCTAAGAAAACAAGGTAAGGGTGTTAAGGATATACGGGTTAAAAATGTCAGACTCAGCTGCTCGGATCTGCCTTTTCAGCTCTATCAGTAATTAGAGTGATTCAGTGACAAAAGATTATAATTTACAAATTGACCATTGCGGTCAGGTATTCTCCTGTGACATTTATGATTACAGCTATATACATTAAAAGAAAAAAAAAAAGTGGAGTTCAGTTCATGTTTACCAAGAAAAAATAGTTCAAGATTAAAGAGTATACCGCAGAGTAAAGAACGCTCCAAAGCTTTTTCTCCCTTTTGTCCTTCCATCCTTTTAAAAATGATGTTGGCTCATAATTATGTGATGTTGTAACAATGGGGTATTATCATCACTTCATTTTTTTTTTTTAATTATATGGTTGTTTATGCTAGGAATAAGCAATAAGCCCCCTTACTACTGTGTTTACTTATTGCAAAACTTTTTTTTCTTGTCTCTCTTGTCAGTGTATTTTGCTGAAATAAAATACTCTTAGTTTTCTTAAAGGCTGTTAAACACAGTGCACCTGGAGATGTATACCTTACATTTTGGATGTTTCCTAATAACTTTTTTCCCCTAAACCAGCAAATGAATATTGGCCTTTTGTAAAGAGTAGGTTAAGTTACATTTATGTTACGTACTACTTTAAATCTTAACGTGTCATTGGTTTAGAATCTGGAGGTGATTTTTGTTAACTGAAATTCTTTCATTTCCTTAACACTGATTGGCCCAACTAATTCTAAGCAAGCAGAGCTCATACCCCATCCATCTTTATCGTAACTGGTAATAAAGAACCCTCTAGGCTTGACATATTGTCATGACAATTATTCTCAAGACATTATATAGCAGTTGTATCTGTCAACCCATGCAGTATGGAATATTTTAACTGGCAGTCTTCCAAGAGTGAACATTAATCTTAGCATCTCTTCTTACAGTCCCTAATCAAGATATTCCGGGGGTGATTGCACTAACATTGTTTGAAGACTACATCTACTGGACAGATGGGAAAACCAAATCACTCAACCGTGCCCACAAAACCTCTGGATCAGACAGACTATCACTGATTAACTCATGGCATACCATAACAGACATCCAGGTGTATCATTCTTACAGGCAACCTGATGGTAATTATTCTGTCTGTGCTTTCTGTACAGCACATTGATGTGTTTCACTTAGTAGCCAGTTGCTGAGTTAATGGAAGGTCATTTATCTGCAGTAATTTATTTTTATTTCTGTTTTATTTTAAATTGTGGAAGTTTTCAAACTAGCATTTTTAAACATAAATCTGTGATTAATGTTGTAAGTATATCTGGTATTAAATAAATGCAATATGTCTTGTTCAGTGGTGAGATACCAATTTGGGTGCTTAAAAATTAACCGAGATACTGACTGGAAGTACAGAGCTGTTAAGTTGCATTACAGTCCAAGTTACCAGTTATCACGATGGGAACAGTGTGTTATGAAAACATTTAACCTTATTATTTGAAAAGTGAGAGAGTGTTAATAATACAGAAGAATACTGTTATTTAGAAACTTGTTGGACTGAGGGAATGTCAGAGAATGTAGGCGTTACGATTGTGTCTGATCTCCCAATGTCCCTGTATTTGAATTGTAACTGAATACAATTTGGCACTTGACCTAGATAAGCTAATTTTTGTCTCATTATATAAAAAAAATAGTGCTTTTTTTTTCCTCTCATTCTTTCGGTATTGAATCTACATCCATAGTAATAATTAAATTTTGCATACAACAGAGAATAGCTTAAAGGCAAAAGGAAAAGGTTGCCTCTTATGGGTTTTTGATTTGAGACGTTCCATTGTAAAAATAGTATGTGTAAGACATTTTTTCTTCCTCTATAAAGCAGATATCCTGAAGTATACTGAAATAATAGGCTCTGATATTCTTTTCCTATTCTGTCCACAGTGTCTAAACATCTGTGTACACTAAACAATGGTGGTTGCAGTCATTTATGCCTTCTAGCCCCTGACAAGATGTATACTTGTGCCTGTCCCACTAACTTTTACCTTGCTGCGGATAACAAGACATGCTTATCGAACTGCACTGCTAGTCAGGTAAGTGCATACGCATGGGGGAAGGGGGAGCGGGGATTATGTTTTACGGTGTTTCCACCTGCTTTTAAATAATGAATGCTGGTGCCCATGAAATGTGGAAGCATCAGTCAAAGGAGCTGAAGACTAGGTAACTCGTGGGTGCATTTAAAGCATTTCATCTTCAAGGCTATTAGTTGAAAATAGACTTGCAAATGTCTTTTTTTCCAGAGAATGCAGAACTTGTTCCCATTCAAATGTGGATGTTTCTGCCAGTCACTGGAACAAATACAGCTACTAAACTCATAAAAAGTGCTTTGAAAAAACATTTGTATAAAATATGAAACCTAAAAATACAAAATGTATATAACAATAACACAAAGTGTATATAACAATTATTTGGGAGTATTCATGCATGAGCAAACTTTACATTAATACAAGAAAACAAGCTCAGTCCAGTTAGCTAGATAGGTAAACGATAGGGTTACATTAAAAACAATCCAGTAGCTGAAATGGAAATGATAGAATATGCAATTAATTAACAATTGCATCAATTAAAACATTGAATTCTTTACGGGAGGTGGATTCCCTAGTACTTGAAATAAATATTTGGTGATTTTTTCCTTAAAATATAAGGTAGATTAAGTAGAACATACTGATTTCTTATAAGAGAACCACTTTGATAAGTCTTTGGACTGTTCTACCCAGACAATTAATTGGTTGATTATAATAGTACATATGGCCTTTAAAATCTTCCTAGTAGTCCACTTTTACGATATGTATGCTAAAAACCTCTTACAGCATTCTACATCATGATGCATTTTGTCTGTACTCATTAAGGAAAGGGTTTTACTCTTAATTTTTAGGGAATGCTGATCATCTTAATAAATGATGTACAGTTTCATTCACATAATACTGTTATTTAAGAAATCTTCCCACTGTCTTCCTCTGTTCCCTTAAGGTAGTGTTTGGTGTGATTTTATTATGTTCATTGTATCTTTTCTGTTTCAGTTGTCTGCTTGTTACTTCCCATTAAGTGATGAACAAAAAGAAGTGTAAAACATTTGTAAAATGAGGAATTTCTTACATCTTTTTCCCCCCATATCTAGCTTCTCAAATTTGTTTGGTTAAAAAAACAGCACTTTTTTTCTTTTTTCTTTATTTAAGTTTTCTTTAAATGGCACTGGAAGCTTATTCCACAGTGACTTTATATGCTAACAGTTGATTGAATGGCTCTTTTCCTTTTGAAATAGTTCATTGGTAGTCTGAATTGAAGGATAGCATCACATTGTGGATCCTCCAGGAGCAATATTTTATCACTTGTGGATTCCATAGGAGGGAGAGCAGGGTTAAACAGAGGAGGCTGCTTCAGACAGACAGTTACGAGTTGACATGGGTTATTAGTAATTTTCTTCCAGTTTTGAAATCTGTTTATTGTTTGATAATTCATCAATCTGATGGCATGAGATGCAGAGATCAGTGGCAAAAATATACTTTGCTACATAAGATTTTCAGATGATGCTCTAAAATCATAGCTGTTCCTATCACGTAATCGCTCTTGACAACATGCCCACTGTTAGCTATTTCTGGTGAGAAGGAGCTGGATGGCTGATACACTGGTCTTGCACATCTACAGACTTTCATCTGTCTTTTGATGGCTAATCTGACGTGAGAAATTGTTTAGTACAAAATGCATCAGACTCGAGAACACTCAGGCCATTCCAGGCACATCTATATGACTCTCACCCCTGATTTTGCAAAGTGTCTGGCTCCCCATTTTAGAAGGGAATGCAAGCATTTTCACACAGAGCGTAACAGCATCTAAGTGTTAGTACCCATTTCCTGGAATTAAATTCCTAATGTCATTTTAGCAGCCTGAAGTCTCTTGCGGTGAGCGGAGCGAGGCTGGCACCTTAAAACAATTAAGCAGCAGGAAGGCTACACTAGCAAGTAGAAAATACTAAGAATGAGAATTGTCTGAGTTTCTGTTTGTCTCCTGTATCTGGAGGCCTTCTGCTGAGATACTCTGAGATGCATACCTTTGTGGAAGAGTTGAACAGTTTAGAATAGCTGCCTTTCCAACCCAACCTGTTATACAGCATGTCCCTCAACATGCTACAAGAGTGATGTATCTCCAACTATAGGTCCTACTACATGAATGGCCATGAAACCCTAAATTTTCTTGGCAGAAAAGATAAAACTGAGCTAATGCACCAAATTTAATATACCTTTTAAATACAGCTTTATTGAATAATCAATGATTTACAAAATGTGAAGAAATGAAAAAATTATGCCTAGTCACAGAAAATAAAATGTCTTGCACTTCTAAACCTGTTGATTTCCTTCCTTTCTGTGTTCATACAGACACCAGGTAGGAAACACAACATTTCTTGAAAGTTGCTGATAATCTATCCAGATTTTTCTCCCTAGCATTCGCCACATAATGAACTCTGATTTTAGGTTTAGCCCTACAAAACTGCATCAAGTAATTTCTACTCTTCGGTTTGTTTGCATTCCTCTTTCAGTCAGAACAAAGGTACAGTATTGCCTGAGCTCAGAGTAAAGGCACTGCCAAGACCTTACAAAGGATTTTTCTTTTTTTTATTTTTTTGTACAAATATTTCATCCGTTTGAAAGGTTGGAAGGCCTAGCTTCTGGTTTTCTCATTTAGTTCAAACAATATAAGCAATACTGCATACAGGTACAACACTGCACATTAAGGCCCTTTTCTGTAACTGTGGGTGTTTTGGTTTATCTGGAAAAATGATATTAAGTCTGCTTCAACAGCCTACAAAGACTGCTTAAGAATTGAAGTGGTTGTTTTGAATAAGATCTTAAAGAATCAAATCATAGAATGCAGCAAAACGCAATGAGTGGTTTATATGAGGGGCACTATAAGTCAGAGTACCAATGTCATTGAAACTACAATGATTTGTATCAGTGGAAGTCTCAGTGCAAAACATCTCCAAGAAAAGAATATTTAAAAAATAAGTTTATAAAATTAACAGCCAGAGTTGATTAATGGAACAATGACTTAAGCAGTGAATCTAATTTTTCACAAACTGTACTATTTCTGTTTAAAAATAAATAAATATTCATATCAAAGCTTTTCTTCCTCCTTTCCTTCCTTTTACAGTTCCGTTGCAAAACTGACAAATGTATTCCGTTTTGGTGGAAATGTGACACTGTCGATGACTGTGGAGATGGCTCTGACGAGCCTGAGGAATGCCGTAAGTGCATTCTGAATTTGGAAGCCAGTTTTGTCAGTAGGGTCCAATTCACATATAATGCTGTATAGATGTTAGGAAGAGGATTTTTTTAATGCTTTTGTTTGCAGCACTGTTTTCTTTACCTTAGTGTCTGTCAAATTTACAAAGGGTGCAGGCTCTTGTTTGTCAGCCTGTAAAAGACTTTCATTAACTCATGGGTACTAAGGGTCTTTTAAGGTCTTTGAATCTAAGAATATGCTTTTCATGTTTTTAACCTTTACTCAATCCCACTTAAGTTTTTGCTAAAGATTTTTATTTTAAAGCTGTGTTCTGAGGTTGCTGATTTTTTATATATAAATACAAAATTCTGCCAGGTTTATTTCATTTATTTTTGTATATAATAGAAATGTGAAATTCTAATCTCATTTGCTTATGTTCATTGCAATTTTACAAGTTTAGCTACACATTATTATTTAGTGCAATTTTGTGAACAACAGTGTTCTCCATGTGATTCCTACTAAGATTCTGTGTATTTTTCACAATATGTTTTATATAAATATTTTCATTTTATAGTTTTATAAATATTGTCAAAGGAAAGTTTGGAGAGGTAAATGTCACCCCTCCAGTATGAAAAAATTTATGCAATGAACATTTTTCATGCATCCTGTGTAACTTTGACACACTATCCTGAAGGTGGTGCAGATACAGCACATTTCTCGATAGCCTCCCGTAGTCCAAATAGTAGGTTACTGTAGTATTCCCCCCTTGAATTGTAGACAACTGGAAGTCAATTATGATGATGTTTTCAGCATCCCAAAGGATGGTTGCTGTGAGGGTAGCTGACTGCAAGTTTACTTGTTAGAGAAGTACCTTTCTAGTGGACTGGATTCGTAAACAGTAATATCTGTTGATGATGCTATTTTTCAGTCCTAGTCACTGACTACTTTAATACTTTTATATTAATCTACATAAATCAAAAGATTCTTGTGTTCTTCCCTTAAGCTTGCATACACAAAATGCTCTATTATGTATTCTATAATCTTCCAGTTAAGTAACAATTAATTTGAATTTTGTATTGAAAACTCTCACCCATATTTTTACAATTTTATTAGTTCTCTTTTTCTGCTGTAGAGGTCTTTGAGGCAAGCTTTAACATATGTAATCATTCTACATAAGATTATAAGCTACACTATGTTTGTATAAAATATTACTACAGAGGTGCATAATTTCTCATTCACTCAAATAGCAGTGGCTGTGAGAAGGAACAATGTTAGACCTTCGTGGGAAATAGAATTAGAGTGGGATAGTGAGTTTCTTAAATGCAGACTTGAACTCAAGTGTTTAGATCCTAAATTGCAAGTCTCTGTTGAGCTAATAGTAAGCATCAATCTGTAGAGGGTTGCACTCTGTATCATTAGTAAGGTATAACTATAGTTATGCAAATTTAAAATCTCAGACTTTGAAATTAATTTTGCAATAGTATGTGCACATTTTAGTTACTAATATATACTCAGCTTGAGATTATATAGGCAAATAGAAAGGTTTATAAATTCTTTTGATTAGTCCATAGAGGAAGAACGGTACTATTGATACTTTAACCATTCCTCTGATAGTACTCATAAGCAGTTTTCTTTCTTCTCAGCTGAATTTAGATGTCAGCCAGGACGTTTTCAGTGCGGAACTGGGCTTTGTGCTCTTCCAGCCTTTATCTGTGATGGAGAGAATGATTGTGGGGACAATTCTGATGAACTGAACTGTGGTAGGTGATTATATACGTTGTAGACTTCAGAAACATGCTCAGCTGATTTAAATGCCATGCTTTAAATTCTGTCAAGAAACTATATTTTTATTCTTTTACTTTTTAATTTTTAAATATGTTAATCTTTAATCTTTTTAACTTGATATTTTTATTTTTTTAACTTACAGACACACATGTGTGTCTGTCAGGTCAGTTCAAGTGCACAAAGAATCAGAAGTGTATTCCCATAAATCTGAGATGCAATGGACAGGATGACTGTGGTGATGAAGAAGATGAAAGAGACTGTCGTAAGTTCTGTTTAGAGAATTTTGCGCTGACCACTGTAGCTGGTTTTAAACAAGGAGTTGAAGTTGAAAATATGGAAAATACTGTAAATGTCCTCTATGTAAAATAATTTGAGGAACAAGCAAAACAGTGAATTCAAGTGTTTGATTGATGTACAATGCTTCCTATACAAGAGAACAAACTAAAATGTAATTTATTAACTTTGTTTTTTAAAGTCATTGCAAAGAAGAGGGGTGTGTAAACAATTAATTTCAAGCATTTAATTGGGTTTCTGACTTAGGCTGAAACATCCATTTTACTCTTAACCACCTCACAAATGACTTATCTTCTTGAGGCTTTCATCTTCCATGCCTTGCAGCAATGCATTTCAATGGAAAAAGATATTTTTCTGCATCTTTTATTGGAAAAGATGTAGATCCATAGCTCCTTATACATCCTTTTTCTTTGATGGAGCTTTCTACCTTTTCTATTCCGTTTCCTCTGGGGACTTCTTCATTAATTTGCCTATGTAACTTGATTTTCATTTACTCAGCTTTTAATACATCTTACTTTTCATAAATTCATTTTCACTCCATATTTCTTAGATATAAGTAGAGAAAATATTTTCAGATTTACAATGGCAATGTATTGAATAGCTTGTGTCTTTGATCATTTTGTAATTAAAATGATGGTGCTTTCTTGAAATACATCTCTGTCCTTCACTCAATTCATTATTCAGTGCTACTGCTGATCTGAGGTACTTATTCCTATTTTCTAAATTAGCTTTCTCAAGGTTTGCGTATACTGCATTTCTGCAAAGAACAAGGCCTTCTCCAAGGGAAAGGTTGCTAAGGATACAAAGGCTTTGTTGATGGCCATGTTTAATGGTCATCTTCCAAACAGCTCAGCAGAACTGTAGCCTCTTGACAGAGTATTATGTGTTGGTTTGCGTGTTACGTTTCTTTAAAAACTGATTAAGTGGGGTCAGGTAAACTCCTGTTGAAGATAGGGGAGATTGCTTTTTTCATTTGAAAGAAGTGCCCATGGTATATGGAAGGTTCCCAAAACCTTGAGGTATAGCTGACAGAAATTAAATTGGATGAGCGGAGTCTGCAGCACAGCAGTGCTCAGGTACTGTGGGAGGGATAGCGTCAGGATCAGCAGTGATGGAGCTGAAAACTTCCTAGGGATTAGTGGGGATAGGACAGTCTGCTGTGACATAAAGCAGACTTTCGAGTTGTCTGAAACTTAGCCATTAACTCACTTGCAAAGACCCAGTGGAGAGTGGGGGAGGTTAATTATATACATTTTTTTATTTCTGTTCTGTCTTACCTAGACTTTATTAGCTTCTCTCTTAAGAAAGTTAAGTGTGCTGGTTTATATTTTAATAAAACCTCACTTGTGGCTTCTGAAAACTTTTCAGTTGCCTTTGGGGAGATTACAAAAAGGGGAGGTTTTAAGTGGGTCTACCACAAAGTTCATATTGACTTGGGCTCCTGTCACAAGACAGATAACAAGTGAGATTATCTATTTCATTCTAATTTCACTGGACTAGGATTCATAAGAATCAGGCCTTTTTTTTAGCTCTACCACTGTTTCGTTTTATATATCAAATGACCTTGAAAAAGTCACATTTCATACTTAAGGCTTTCCATATGTAAAATGGAGGTAATTATGCTAGTCTTCCTTGTAAAGCACTTTGAAATCTCCTGGTGAGGTGTCCTAGCTGAGAATTAGTATTATTTTTTTTAAGTATAGTTAGCGGCATATCCAAGTCTAACTGCTTTTTAATTCCAGCACTGTAATTTTATGTATGGAAACATGACATTGAAAGAAATAATACACCAACTTTTAACAAACCTAAAATTTTTTATCTTGCCAAACCCAAGAAACAAGAATGATATTGAGGAACAAATTGCTTTTCAACAGGAATAGGAAATTTTGTTAAAAACCTTACGGAGTTCCCTAGGTAAAAGTGGGACAAACATTCATGTGGGAAAACATTATCAGAGAATAGATCACACTGGTTTCCACCTATGTTCAATTCAGTTTGGAACAATTTGGAGGTTCTTGTACATATGCTTATCTCTAAAGAAATCCTTATGCATCAGATCACAAATAGCTTGCTCACAGTCCAGTCTAGATTTAGGTCCTTTATTCATCTTGCCTCTATACTCTCAGTTATGAGTTTAAGAAATAGTAAGATCTGGCATATATGCTTGTGAGGAAGTTGATCTAGAATCATGAATGTACTGAGGATCTTTTTTCTTGTCAAGTGGCTGTTCTAAACTTAAAGCAGTTAAGCTTTAACTTAAAGCATCCTGAAAGAATAGGATGAAGGTTAGCTGCACCTTTGCATCTTTATCTTGCTGTAGGATTCATTCAAAAAATTGATATTTTGAATTTTTTCATTCAAAAATCTGCTAAATTGATAGAATGAAATAATTGTCAAACTTTTCTCAGCATTTACCCATGCCTCTTTTAACAGAGAGCACAGAATTTCACCAAAATTGTACATAATTTCAACTACCTTTCCGATTAAAGCATTGTGAGATGCCTTAGTCCTTCAAACTGACTTTCAGAATTGATAACTGGTGTTTTAGAAAGTTAGAAAAAAAAATAAATCTGACTGCCTGTTACTAAAGTGGTTTGATTGTATCAATGTTAAGTCTATTTGTTGTTAAAGGAATATTACAGTAGATACTTTGTTTATTAGATTCATTTGACCTTACTGTTATATATAAAATAATACATAAAAAGAAGAAAAAATTATAAACAACATAAACCTGAATGCTGTTTTGTTACAAATGTTCCGTAAGTGATGCTAGAGATATCCAATTTCTGAATTTTGAATCCTTAATATTTTTTTAAACAAATATTTTGAAATATTAGCAGAAATTTCTAGTTTTAATTTCAAATCCTTTTATTTAAAGCTGAAAACAGTTGTTCTCCAGACCATTTCCAGTGTAAAACAACAAAACACTGCATTTCTAAACTGTGGGTATGTGATGAAGACCCAGATTGTGCTGATGGATCAGATGAAGCTAACTGTGGTGAGTATGCCAGTGGTTTTCAATATATTACTCTAGCTTGACGCTTTTGAAAGAAGTAGCAAAAGGAAATAATCGTCCCGCTTACTATGTCCTCTTTCAATGTATGATAATACCTATCTGATATGATAGCTGTATCTGGCTCACACAGTTCTTGTTGAATGGCAATCTTTATATGAGTAGTCTGTAATCTTCATATTATACTACTACTTTATTGCCAGGAGCTGTAAATGAGTATCTCATTTGGAATATAGTGACATTCTTGATTTTTCTCACAGTATTATCCTGTTTCTGTCAGTTTATTCTACATACTTTGTTGCTTCTGGAGTTCATAAATAGTGAAAAATGTAATAATTTGCAAATCATGTTAGTTAAGACTGGTTGTGCAGAAGTGTCCAGAGCAGATTCCAACTTGACATGACCAACTTTTGCTTCTCTCTGTGAGCTCCAGGGAGTTATGTGCCCTAACACACCACTCCGCAAACTTTGCATCCCCATAGAACTTCTCCAAGAATCCCTGATACTTATGAAACTTCTGTACTTAAATTTGATAGTTTGAGGAGGCAGATCCTCTACAGAGAAGATCAAGGATAGAATCACACCATTACCAAACCAAGCCCTGATTTCTGTCAGATTTTACACAATATCAGGAACCACAGTGTTTTACCCACTGAGGCAGATTTTTTTAGAACATACGTACTAGCTTTGAATCTAATAATTTCTTTCATTGCTTTTTTGAACATTAATTGTTGGATCACAAATCTAACTGTACGGTTTTTAGCATGTTCCTCATTGACAGAACAGAGGAATTGATTATATTTCTGCAGAAACAGTTAAAATTATTTTATTAAGCCAATACTCATAGAAAGTTGAAAATCTAAGCAGTTTTCACATTGGTCTGTACACGATATTATATTGTATATACCTAGTATGCTCTTCATCATCACTTGGAAGAAAACAGATCACACTGTATAGTAGCTGTTCTCAGTCATTGTCTGTATTGTTGAGAAGTACTGAGTCAGCTCTTTTGTTGTAAATGAAAGAAAATAATAAATATAAATATTCCACCTGGGAAATAGATTACAGATAATCAGAGTCAGAATAAGTAGGTCAGTATTACTGGAAAATCACTGAACATGGATGTCAATGCAAGATGCACACTCATCAAGTGCAGAAAAATTTGTGGAAATTTCAAGACAGGTCTATAAAGGAAAAGATGGAAAAATGTTCTGAGGTGGTAGAGAAGAAAAATAGTTGTATAGAACATTCAAAGCTCTCACCATTATTCATCCACGCATCAATAAATGGTTTGATGAAACACATGAGTCTGGACAAGTTTGTGCTACCTCTGGGACAGCAGAGTAACAAAATTACAGGCTGTAATCCAGAACAAAGCACTGAGACAGCCAAATTTCTTTGGATATGTTTCAAGAAATTGATACAAGCACATATATGAAAATGTTGGAGCTGGTAAATATGCCTAGGAAACTCTTCCTCAACACTGAAAATCCAAGACCATCATTTGAATTGTCAAGAAGGGGAAACTAATTAATCATATCAACTGGAGAGACGTTACAGTCCAAGAAATCATTTGGCTTGAAGAAAAAGTCAGTGCAAAGGAGATGAACCTTTGCCATAGGGACTCTATATCTTCTTCTGGTCTATTATAGAACTACCCCCGCACTGCTCACCTTCTGATCCACTTCATGGGTGCTTTCTCCTGCATTTTCCCCCATCACCTGGATCTCCAGCATGCCGTCTCTTTCCAATTTGGACAGCATTCCAAGCTTCCAAACTGTGGATTCACATTTTGAGTAACCTATGCAAGCCCAACTGATATGGCACAAAGGGTCTTAAAATAATTAATCTAATAATATCCTCAAAACACAAAGTTGAAAAGCAAAGAGGAAAAAAACCCAAAACTAACACTGAACAGGAGAAATTGTATTTATAATAGGTACTTCACTGTGGTTCATCATTTTAGCCAATAGAATGAATGATGTCCAAATTACTCAAACAATTAAATAGTATAGAGGTGCGATGCGTGCAATCCCAAGTTAAATAGGTTTTTTCAGTCACAATCTATACAACTGGTTATGCTGGTTCATATCTAAGCCTCATCTTGCCTTTTATTCTGTCTCTGGCAGTGACTGAAAGCTAGTATCTAGGGAAGAATATGTAAGCAAAGCAAGCCTGCAGTGAAACTTCCCTGGGATACTTCTCCATCCTCTAACAATTTGAGAATCAGAGATATTGGGAGTCAAACATGTCTCTGTATGTAATAACCCTTGATGGATTTCAGTCTCTTTTAACCTTTGTAAAGTTCTCACAACATGCTGCAACAAGGAGTTCCCCAGCTTAGTTAAACACCTTCCTGATAAAACACCTTCATTTCTATTTTAAATCTGCTAGCTGCAGACAATGCTCTTAGGTTTTGTGTTGGGGGAGACAGAACGATTTATCCATATCCACAATCTCTATGCCACACACAGTTATGTACACAGAGAACAACTAAGCCTTGACAAGAACAGGGTGCGTTTAATCACATTTTAAAGTTTGCTATAATTTTAGCATTTGAAATATGTTTAAATGACCTTATTATAACAGTAGTTTTAACACAGTTTGGTCTTTTGTGTTGTTTTCTTTTTTTAAATTTAAAGATGTTTTTTTATAAACAAAATTTGATAAAATTAAATTCTAAAGCTGCAAACTGAGTATAATAAAGATTGCATATGTTGAGGCTAATACTAACTTGTTATCGTTTATAGTTCATTTTGAAAATGCTTACAATACAAAACTTGTATAAAGGGTAATCTCTTTTTTGCTCAAGTGCTGCATACTCATATATTTTGCTTAGTCAACATCTGCTACTGTGTGTTATTGGAGATATTATATTGAGTAAATTTGTTAGTTGTAGTCTGAATGTATTTAGTCTTCCGTGGTTACTTTCCGACTCAGACAATTGAAGTAGAATTAGGAAATGTATGCTTATTTATGAGTGTATGGTGTTTTTCAAAGAACAGTAGGTAGAGTTAATTCATGCTTTCTGTCCAGGTAATTAAAAGAAGACATTAGATTATGGTAATCCTTGCTCACAGCTTCTAATACATTACATCAAAAAAGGCCCTGTTTGAGTTAGAATCTGAAGAAAGCTGTGTGTGGTCTTGGAAAGTGATTATAATCTGCTTTAAAGGTTATAGGTATTTCAGGTCTTTATTAGCATAATGTGTCAACATTAGTATGAATGCTTTCTGCTTCCTTGCTTTTTTAATATTAATTTTCTTTTTAGCCTAAAGAGTCAAAGTAGGTTTTTTTCTGATGATGAAGAATATGCTCTTTGAGATATTTGAAGGATGCATTATATAAACTTAAACTTCCTTCAACAAGCTTATAATTTCCTGTATCCAGCACCAGTGACAGCCTGCCAAGCTCTAGAACAGCTAGCAGTCAAAAGCGAGTTTCTTTCCATTTTGGATTTTATCCCTCCCAGGCGCACACACACACACAAATGCACAAATGTGTACGTATATGGAATTAAAGTCCCCAAATGGCAAGGTAGTGCAGTTAGTGACAAAATAGTGGTTTAATTCATAAAGATTGATATTTTAATCAAAATGCTTTTAGGGTGCATATGTAATATTTTGGGGGTGGTTTTGTTTTGTTTTCCATTTAAGCCTTCATCCTGTTTTTTTCATGCTTGTTTAGAATCATTTCTGAAATAAAATCCCAGTTCGGTATGCACAAAAGACGAACCCCAACAAACCAGCAGCTACCTCACGCAGTCACACAAAGTTCTGAGAAGGGGCCTTTGCCTGTTACAGTAGATCCATTAATGTCTTAATAATAATTTTAAGAGAGAAATATGAAAATTGATTTATCAGTACTTCTTTGCCTTTATACCATTCCTATCTGAACTTTCACATTTTAAGGTGATCTCATTTTATGAAGAATGGAAAGCAATTTAGTGTTGACAAAATGTGTGTGGGGCCATGTGTGCTTTTCAGGGTTCCACAATTCAAAAAAACAAGGTCTTGCACTGTTTCCTTTGAGTTGAGTAAATCAGTCTTTCTCAAAGATCAAATATTTGTTACACAGCTTTCCCAAATCTTCCTCTTTGTTATATCTTAGTTCTAGTATCCTAGTGTTTTCCTCAGCTCTCGTTAACATGAAGAAGGAAATACAAGACAAGCAAATCTGGTTTGTAAGACATTGTCAAGTGTAAGCTGCTACGAGAGATCAGTCAACCCAAAGGAAGAATAAAGCTTTCAGATTTGTGAAGCAAAGAAGAGAGCACCTTACAAACATGCAAAATATTTTGTATAAAAAACAATTAAATATTCCTTTGTGTTTTGTAAAAAGAGAGTAAGAAGAGAAAGATTAATATTTAAGTGGTAATCATAAGGTTGGGCTACACTCTAAAGACTAAATTAAAAAAAATCCACCCTTTCTTCACAAGTGTAAAGAGGCAATTCTAGAAAACATATTTAGCATCCTTGAGAACTAAATAATTCTTTATGAAGAATAGGAAAAGATCTATTGCACGTTCTCATCATCCTAGCAGGTAGCTGAAATGAAGGGATGTCATCTCTGGCTTCTGTGTATTACTGACTAAATCTTGGTATTTCTATTGAATGTGGAAGGGTAAATAGAATATAATCTGCCATTAGTCTTTAGGACTCATTTTGTGGGCAGATATGTTAATGGAAGATCATAGACTTTACTAGAAGTACTTTAATAAATATAGGATGGATTTCTGGTTTGAAACTTGATCTTCTGCAAAGCTACAGAAACAAGTGTGTCTTATTTTGGGGGGGAGGAGGGGCCAGATATTTTTATGTTTTGTCACATTAAATATTTTTTAAGTGCTTGCCAATACAAGTATTTGAAATGGCATGATTGAAATGTCATAGACTGTCATCTTGAGAAACATCATAGGAAAAAGTATTTTGGGCGAAAACTACTTACATTGACAATATTGGCAAAGAATAAGGAATCAATGCGAAAAGGCAGTATTGTAATTACCAAATTTTTGAGTGTACACAACTGAGCTGCAACAGCATTTACCTCCACCTTCTTGATATTCAAATGTTGTTTTGATTTATCACTCTAATTCCAGAACCACACCTAAAACAAAGCACAAAAAGCAGCAGTTTGGGCCATAGCATCAAATCTAATACCTCTAATTTGTGGTTCTTTCCGTTACATAGGCAGAGAAAGCAGGCTGATTTCAGCTAGTGTTTCAGTCGTCCTTCATTCTGTCAGTTATTAGAACTCATAGAGTTGTCATGATAGCAGTATGAAGTCTGAATTGACGTGCTATGAAATAGCCTAATGGAAATTTTAAAAATTTCTATTGAAATATCATCACAGTGACATGTAATTTTAAATATGTCATTGAGGCTTTTACAAAGCAAACTTTTTTTTTTTCCAAAGAAAATGTCACTGATAACTTTTTAATTTACTTCATCTCAGTCCTTAGAATCTGAAAGAATTACTCAAGAAATAAAAAATATAAATAAAACACAGAGGCGGCTCCTTCCTGCTGGAGGAGTTCAGGATGTTCATGCATCTGCAAGAGGCTTTGCCTACAGTGCTACTCTGTAAACAGGAAAGCTCATTGAGGATTTACTGCATGAAGAAAATTAATCTCAGTTTAGCATTATATGCTTTATACTGTTTTACTTTGTATAAGTAGACTTCCAATCCAAGACATCAGAAGGTGAAAATGTAAATCAAAAGCAAAGTTTTGTCAAGTATGATTAGTCTTAAATTATTATATGCAAACATAACTTTTGAGAAATATATATTTTGTACATTTTCAAATAAATATCCTTGTGGTTTACTGTGACCTGATCTTTTGTAAAGCAATCTTACAGATAAATTCAAGGGAAAGTCAATGCAGTTTTTGAGATTCAGTGCAATAATACCCTCTCTTCAAACTACTTTGTGTTCACTTCTGAATTTCATGGTTTTTACTTTAAATGACAGTGTATACAGTCCATATTTTATCATCAAATTTATAAGCATATCTCTTCTGCTATGAATGAATAAATAGAATCTTAAAGAATGTGGTATGAGAAATAAATTATTTCTGAAAGTAACATTTCAAGTATTGTGGTTGCTCCTTCTTATATATATCTAGCAATATTGTCAAGTCACTGTTTAGTCTTTCCCATTTTGTCTCTTTGTCTGCAATGACATAAATTATATTCATCTTAATTACAGATAAAAAAACTTGTGGGCCTCATGAGTTCCAGTGCAAAAACAACAACTGTATTCCAGATCATTGGAGATGTGACAGCCAAAACGATTGTGGTGATAATTCTGATGAAGAAAACTGTAGTAAGTAACTTTTACCTAAGTACATGTTATAAGGAATGGAGTCAGTTTAGCAACATGTAAGAGGAAACTTTTCAATTTTAATAAACTGCATGTGTAAGTTTTTATACAACGCCATCTGATTTGTTGAAAAATCAGTTGACCAGAATTGAAAATGTCCCTTGCTGAAATTCTCCAATTTTATTCATTCTTGTAAAGAGCTGTAATTCTGTATCAGCTATGCAAATATGCCTGACCTATGGATTCTCAATAACCTGATGAATTAAAAATAAATATTACAATCAGTTTTCCTTTGCCAGTAAGTTACATATCTCATCTCTTATCTCTATATAAGAATCATTAAAAAAAGCTCAGTCATAAAGTGATAAACAGCTGTTAACAGTAAAATTTGATCAAACACTACCTGCCCATTACATTCATTATATTCCTGGGATGATTTGCCTTGTTTTATATCAGGAGAAGTCCATTTCTATAATACCTAATCACATTAAGAAGTAGGTGTTGTTATTCAAAGTAGCTCACTTAGCCTAGTTTTCTCCTACCTATGAGGAACTTGAATGCCTCTGTAATACCACTTTCAATGAGTTAATTTAGATCTGGTTCTGAGGAAGAAATGACAAATTCTTAATGGTTTTGTCTCATAATCATTGTCTTTATAAAATATTTCAAGAGGGGAATTCCACAAATTTTTCTGAAGTGCCTTCTCTTCAGTTGACAATTTCTGTTCTTTTTTCTTTTGTATTTAGAAATCCAAGAAATTAATACCTTGTGTAGATAAACTTGAATGCATGTTCCTGATTGTATATCATTACTGTATATTTAGTATCTTCAAGGTAATAACCTAGAAAGCTTAATAAATTAGGCATTCTAAAGCTGAGTACGTGCTGTCTGCCCCTTCTCCAATTCGAGACATGGTATCCGTAGGTACAGGATGTCTGAAGACTAGCTCATTCTACTTGAAAGGTTAAAGTGAATTTTTCTGCCTTTTGATTACTATCTACATTTGAAAATGTTGTGAGTTACTGCAAGCAATATTGTGCTGTTGTTGTCATATGCAAGTGTTTCCTCTAAAGGGGAAAATGTCATGTGGCTCAGTACTCACGCAGAACCATTTATTGTATACCCCGGGGTGAGGGGGGGTTGACACACAAAAGCTTTCTTAACTTTGTGGGAGATTTTACTTAGGAATTGATTATTAGTGCCAGTGGGACTTTCCCATTTTCATTTATATTATAAATACCAAGAAATTATTTTATGTTCTTTTATTCTTATGTAAAAGTCAAATAGAGACATAGTTTTGCTATAGCAGTGTTAATCTACATGACTAGATAAACTTCTGAAAATTTGAAAATTTAAAGAAGCCCAACTTCCACAAAACATTATTGCTGTTTGCAAAATAAGTGTCAGGCATCTTATTTGCAATTTGCCATGTGTGAAGTGGGATTTATTTATCACCCAGTATTAATAATTTTCTTCCTTAAAGTTTAGATTATCATAGTACAAAGTGATTAAAAAAAAAAGTTCAAATAATGAGGAAGCAATCATCTATCTTTTTTTTTTTTAAAATATTTATTAAGCTTGCCATCTTTGCGTTCACATCAATAATTAAGTTATATATTCGGTTCCTGGATGTTCTCTAGACTCGCAGATAAAGAAATCTGTACTTAATCGTAATGGATGGAATTAGTGAGTTGAGAGTACCCAGACACAGCCGGTGCATCCAACTAAAGGCCAGAGTAGTGAACTGTAGTTTGTGTTAGCTTTTTTTTCTTTATCTTTTGCTTGTCAAATGCATACTTCACTTCTAACTGTTGAATCCCATATTCTGCTGTTTAAATTAAATATAGTAGGCTGACACAGTTGTAAAATTCAAAATCTTGGAAGCACTGGGAAAATACATAACACTGTTCAGTTGTTTGAAATAGATGTATAAAATTCTTTATAGGCTGTCAAGCCACTTATAGAATAAAGTGTAATGAAAGAAATATATACAAAATTAGAACTTCAAAAGCATTTGACAAAATGTATTACATTGCACATTACGATAAGTTGTTCATAGCATACATGAATATACAAAGGGCTTGTCAGGCAGCTATATGAGAAAATGAGTTGTTTCTCAAGAATGCAGAATGAATTCATTGAATTATAGAAATTCAGCTCAAGTATTTACATTTCTCTATATAGTTTCTTTGCATGCACACACAGCATGCTGGTGAAGTTGTCAGAAGTGAAACAGAATGCATGTTAAAAAATATTACATGTGGGTGTGAAAAATTGTTAGTGATATAATGCAAATAGTTGTGCCCATTATGACTTTGTTCTTTAACTGTATTTGTCTTACAGTCTGTTGTTCTTTAACTGTATTTAGACCCTCCCAAATGAGTAAGAGTTATTAGGAAGATTATAGGTCCATACTGAGTTAGCACTAAGCAAAGTAGAATGCATTTTTAACGCTTGTGAGTTAATATCTTTTTGGAGGGGGAATTTGCTTTCAGAGTTTATTTGGATTTTTAAAACCAAATTAGAGCAAAAATAATATTTTCTCTTTCACGGAACTTCAGAAAGGCAAAATTTCCTAGTAATTACTATCTTATTCCTGCTGAAAAGAAGGCACAAGTAATGTTTTGTTGAATGTAATTAAAGAAAATATAATACACTGTAAACATTGAAGCAAAGCAAATGTAATACTGTTGTAGAAAGACATGAATTCAATCAGTGTAAAACTATTACTGTTGCTAGAGAATCTTCTCAATGCCGTTTTGTTGCTCCTACAAGTTTTCAAGAAAACAAATTAGTTAATTTTGTCCTGGGCTAAGTTTGTATCCCAACTGCAGTGAGAACTAGCAATTATTTAAGTGAAAACGGCTTAAACCAGCATATTGAAAGACACTAAGCTGGAATATCTCATAATGTCATTTTGAGTAAATTTTGAGTGGCCAGTGCTGTAAATTCACATTCTTTACATTGCTTAAGGCTCAGCCGACTTGGTGCAAGTCAGACAATGGCTTGTGTCAGTTTTCTAAAAGCAGCTAGGTGCCAATGCTAGCCAAAGGCAAGTATGGTACTTCACTGTGACAAAATGATGTGTACCAAAGGTTTCTTCTTTTATGTTCATCTACCAGTTTTATACCTAGCTTAACAAAGAATAAGTGTCATCTTTGTTTTGGTGAAATACAATGCTAAGTAAAGTTATTGAAAATACATAAGTAAAGGAAATCTGCATTTAATGCCACATTAAATATATGAAAAACCCCACCTATGACCACTTTAATTATATAGCGAGGAGGCTGGGGGTGCACAAGAAGTTGGGAGGGGACACAGTTGACACAGCTGACCCCAGCTGACCAAAGGGATATCCCACACCATATGACGTCATGCTCAGCATATAAAGCTGGGAAAAAGGAGGAGGAAGGGAGGATGTTCAGAGTTACGGTATTTGT
This sequence comes from Theristicus caerulescens, assembly GCA_020745775.1. Lineage (NCBI taxonomy): Eukaryota > Metazoa > Chordata > Aves > Pelecaniformes > Threskiornithidae > Theristicus > Theristicus caerulescens. The sequence continues at coordinate 6,329,921 of CM036562.1, forward strand.
TTTCCCAAGACAATTACACGTGAAGGAGCCCTGCTCTCCTGCAAGCAGCTAAACACCAGCCTGCTGATGGGAAACAGTGAATGAATTATTATTTTGCTTTGCTTGTGCATGCAGCTTTTGCTTTACCTATTAAACCGTCTTTATCTCAACCCACAAGTTTTCGAATTTTCACCTTTCTGAGTGGCTGTGTGTGGCTTAGCTGCCCTCTGGGGTTAACTCACATCATCATGGTAATACTGTTTCGTTGATGTCATGTGCATGCATCATCCTGGGTACTACGGCTTGGCTTATTGAAAGGTTTCAACTCCAACACAACCATCTAGTAGTAGTAGATCTGATGAATGCTCATTCATCGCAAGAAAATGTGGCCTAAGTATGTCCCCTAATTCCTCTGTATCTTTGTGATCTACTGCCAAATGCCAGGATGAATCAAGAGGTCATTGTACACTTCTGACTCATTTTGGTTGAGGTGCTCCTATCCCATGTTGGTATTGCTGTTACTTCTTTTTCTCCGTACAAGCTCCACCTTTCCTATTATACAAATTAGTTTCTCCAAAAGTTTGCTTTGTAACAGCTGTTACAAGACAGAATTCTCACAAGGAGCAAATATATTTATCCTGTATGAATACAGGTAAAAAGTACATTGTAAGTTTGACCTTCATATCCTATTTTAAGAAAAAAAGTTAGGGTTTTTTTTTTCCCCTCAGACTTGTATATCAGTACATCAGTCCCCAAAAAAAACCCTTTTAGTTCACAGCTTAGTAGCATATCTATGCCTATTAAATGCAAAATTGAATCCCAAATATGAAATCATTTTAAATGCTTCTCATGAGATCCTTTTCTTGCTACCATTTAAGTTGATGGCAAACGTCTGTTGGCTCTACAGATTATTTTCAGACTTTAAAATGTGAAAGAAGTAGATCATCTTATGTGCTCTGTTTCAAATAAAATTCTTTCTAATAATTCAAAAATGCTTTTCTTGGGAAGGAGTTTCAGTGTTTTTATAAAGCAGAAGCTGAAAGGTGCTGTCCTTCATTGGTTATACAGAAGTCTATTAATACTTATTCCTTTCAGTAACAGTCTGAGCACTGATGGGAAAGTACTCTTCTGTGTTCATATGTAAATCACGGAGAAGTATCCCAGCAGCAGGAGAAATATTTCTTGCAAACAGAGAATTTAGAAGTTAGCTCATTGTGTACATTTTTCCAGAATCAAATCTCTGTTTATAAATAATTCATTAGCGGTATAGAAAATGTATTTGCTTATATTTTGCAAATCAATATAGAAACATGATGAATGTTTATTTACATATGAATTACTTTTCCACAAAGTCTTTCCCCTACATAATTTATCATATTGTGAACTTCCTCTTCCTGGCCTGTTGACAACAAAAAGAATCAAATGTCAGTGATTTGCTAACGTTTATACAATGAGCTTTTGCTTTGAAAAAAGTTCAAAGTAGTATGCGTATAATCTAAGAATCCATATAAATGCTAACCTTTGATTTGCTTAAATATAACACTGCTGGAGAACTGATGCAATTGCTGTAGATTTGCTTTTATTACGACTTTTCTACAACTCCAAAATGAAAAGTTGTGCCTACCTGAAAAATGAAATTTCTCTTAAAAACTTTCAAACGGGGTCATTTTGACTTTTATTTATGAAGAGAAAAAAAAGAAGAAGTAGCTGAAAGGTTCATTAAAACTATTCCTTTCTTGAAACAGTTTTTGATTTTTATAAATCCAGAAAAAAACTAAGTTCAGCTTTACCTTAGATCTATGCAACTCATGTCTAGTATGTTCTCATGCTGGTATTTACCAAATTCTTCTCAATTGGAAGCCTCTAATTTTGTGTTTGCTTTCCTTGATCGCTATGGTACGTCTTTCAAAAACATTCGTGCTGCCACCTTCCATAACTAGCTAAAGGACCCTTTAGCCTTACTCAGTCCATTACTGTCCATCACTACTGTCTGCTCTCAGTCTCTCCTCTTTCTTCTCACCCTTCCTCCATTGATTTAGTCACTGTCATTTACCACGTACCTGAACTCTTTTCCCATCTCTCTGTTGAAAAGGTCTTACTAATTAATCTGTATTGATTTTACATTATTTGCGTAATGCAATGTTTACTGTGATGGGAATAATCCCACGAATAATCCTTGTTTGCTTTTTCAGTCCTGCTTTCCCAAAGCTCTCTGATTGGCAAAGTTTAAATTGCATGTAGAGACTTGCTTAAATTCTCCTCAATCCCCACTACTTCTCTTCCTTTATTTAATCTAATGGTCCAAAGTCCAGACATTAACTTACTTTTTTCCAATGTGTTTTGTAATGGTCCTCATTTTCAGGAGGAAAGCACACAGTATTCTGCTGGGGGAATCTTCCACGCTGGTCCCCTTGCCAGTGTTTTTGTGACAGCAGTAGCGAAAATGCAGAGCTGTGCAGACAGTGAAGTAAATAGTCTGAAACAGCCAATCTCACCTTCTCAGGATTACTCCATCACTCCGTGCAGCCTGCTTCTCCTGTTTGCTTTGTCTGTACCTTGAATTAATTTTGTGTCTACTCTTCTCCTTTATTGTGTCACCTTTTATAATGACTTCAGACTTCCCTGTGTTTTGTTTCTTCCCAGGGAGTAGAACAACGTACCCATTTATCACAAAATATCCCACTTACCTTCTGACCTTTACTGTCTCCTATCCATCTGTAAGCTCCTTAGATTCTTTTTATCTCACATCTCCCTTCTGTTTCCCTAAAATTACTTGAAAATCCAATCCTTATCCTTACCTTTTTTTTCTCCTTTTCTGTGTTTTCTAACAAATTGACAGTAGTGGTTTTTTATGAAAGTATACTGTCCATTGACTTTTGCAACTCACTGTATTGTCATTCTGTTAAATACTTCTAACAATTTTGTCAGTATTTAAGTCAGTGGATTATTGTCATGCTTCTTCCCATACTTCATTTCTGGAAAATGGATTTTACTTGAAACTCTAAACCTTACCTCTTGGGCATTACATTTACCATCTCAATACTGTTCCCCTGAATGCTTAGCACAGGGGAAGCTGACTCTTGACACACACCCATATGGTAAAAGGTATGTGATAAATGGTGTGCTATGGCGTGTTGGAAAGTCAAAGATGTGGTTAGTTCTAATTACGTTTGATAAACAGGTGCAAAATGAATTTCTCATCTGTAGCACATATCTCTCAAAACCTGTAATAACATACATGCATTGAAATAAATAATATATATATAGTCAGCATCACATAATTTTTCAAAGAAATTTGATAGAACTGAAATGAAAGTATTTTCATTACTATCTTACAATATGTAAATGAAATTTAGTTATAAAATGTTATGAAACAAAACCCTACAGAAAAAAATCTTTATAGCTTGCAAGTTAGTGGTTTTGACTTTGTTATAGTCATTCATTGATTGACTGGGGGGGGTTACATATAAAAAATTGTATGGAAATGCTAATAAACCTAGGGTTGTTACTTTTCTTTATTCAGAGCCTCAAACATGCACTTTGAAAGACTTTCTTTGTGCAAATGGAGACTGTGTTTCAGCAAGATTCTGGTGTGATGGAGACTATGACTGTGCAGACGGCTCAGATGAGGTAGGCTTCTTCCAGGAAAAATGTTTCTTTAGAAAATGAGTAGTTTTATATTGTTGGAGAATGGATTCCCACATATGAATATTTTAAAAAGCAGCAATGGGAATTCTACACATGAATCCATATATGCAAATGTCTTTACTAAATTAAAACTAAACCTATTGAAATAGTTATCCTAAAAAGAGAATATACAAACAAAATGTAGTCATGTTTAACAATAATCTACATCTTTGTCACAGCAATGATCTGGATCTCTTCCCATCCTGGAAATCTTTTGTGTCCTGGTTGGGGAACCACTCTTCCTATACACAGAAGTGGTGTGGTGTGGTTTGGTTTGGTTTGGTTTGTGAGGGGTTTTTTTTTTTTGAGAAAACACCATGTAGACTGTTTCTTGTGTGGCAGAGACTCACAGGATATTTGCTTTGCTGTTTTTCTGTTCTTTCCTGTCCCTGTTGTCTTTCTCCTTTCCTGCCAGTGCTGGACCTCAGGTGCTTTCCACCTACTTAGCTGGTGCAAGCCACCTTTCATGAATCCTATCTACAAATATATTTTATTTCACAAGGCATTACTGTATTTCATAGTGTGGAGGAGTATAGGCTGTAACTTCTCTGATCAGCTATATATTTACCAATGTTTATATTAAACTCTTGATCTCATATATATGTTGTTTTTATTGTACCAGAGGTATTGTGAAACAGGCTGTTCCAGAGATCAGTTCCAGTGTTCCAATGGTCAGTGCATATCAGCGAAATGGAAATGTGATGGTCATGAAGACTGCAAACTTGGGGATGATGAGAAAAATTGTGAACCAGGTATTGTTTTAAATAATGCTGAGAAATAAAATGAAGAAAGGAATAAATCAGAATGAACAAGGAGAAAATAAATAAACAAATCAAGATTCCTTGTACACTAGAAGTAGGGAGGAGTGCAAAGAAATCTGAAATACTTTATCTTTTGAATGTGTATCATTGTGTTGTCCTACTCATGTTTTGAAAACCCCACTTATGTACAGTTATGAAACATGAAGCTTGTTGGGGGGAATGGTATTTAATTTCATTATATTGAAATATAATTTGATAATGTATACTCAGCTTACAAAATTCTTCTCTGAAAAGAGCAGTAATTCTTGGCATGTTACTAAAGTGTCTCTGGGGATTTTTTGCTTTGTGGTGTTCATTCAATTTTTACTAGTCCTTATGCAAAGGTTTTCTCTAGCAATTTTTTGGTTTTGTTGTTATTATTTTATTTCCTTATTATTGTCTTGGAAAATGCAGTAGCTTATTTTTGCAGGAATTGTCTTAAATTTTTTGTAAGCTTCATCTAGATAGGTGCAACTGGTAGAAGCCTATGACAAAACTCCTCTGATTTACAATGTGACAAAAATATCCACCTGTATTTTAAATAAAATTGATTAATATGTATTTATTTTAATTGTAATAATGTATACTTTCTAAAACCATAGTTTCTTATAAATTAAGCTTATTTAATTATAAACACGTAACTTTAGCTAAACACTAAGCCCATTTCAAAGAATGCAATTTTATTAATATGCTGCTTCTATGAATATGTGTATGTGTGTAGCAACCGCTGTTACCTAGCACAAGGAAAACACAAAAGTTTCTGAGTGATAAAACACAAATATCCATTCACTACAATTACTTGTTTTACTTAGGATGCAACAATTACATTTTGTCAAATATTTCGTTGCAGTTTATGAATATTTGGAAAAGCTCTGGTCAGCTACAAATACATGTTTGCTCACTATGTTAACCAGATGAAAACATTACATTATAAAGCAACTTATGTATTAATTTTCTTTTTCTTAATGCTAAAATATGTGTTTGTAACCAGCATCTCCAACCTGCTCTCCAAGTGAGTACGTGTGTGCCAGTGGAGGCTGTATATCGGCATCTTTGAAATGTAATGGAGAGTATGACTGTGCTGATGGATCTGATGAGGTAGCTGACAAATTTCTGTTGATTTTTTTTTCCTGCCATCTGACATGAAATTTGTTAACAGTTTTAGAACTGAAAATAATTAAAAGGGGAAATGGGTTTTTTTTGCATCCATTGAAAACTGTCAGATAACTTAGCCCCATGATTTTTATTCCTTGGCAGTTACATTGCATTATGTTTGTTTTCTCTGTGGCGACCTTTTGGAGTAGACAAATTTGTTTCCCCTAAGTCAAAACCTGAGCGTGGTTCTGGGGGAGTTTTCTTCAGGAACTGCTCTGTACTGGCAGTTTGGGCAAGTTTGTGTCATGTTTGGCTCCCTCTGTCCTCTAGATTAATCTTATACAATCCTGGCAGGCACGCAGCCTCTGTGAGCCTTCATGCCATGCTTTTCCTATGTGTTGCACTGCTGGTATCTTTTAAAAAGATTACCACCTTTGTGAACAACTTCAAGAAAAAAGACCAAAAATAATCGTTATTTCTCAGAGCCATAAAGGTACTGGTTAGAGCCTGAAGGATGCCTGAGCCAAATGCTACACGCTGCAGGTGAAGACAATCCACTCCACAGGTTTCTAGTCCTGATCAATGTGGATTTCAGCCAGTTTGCACTAACTGGCCTCATGTCCAGGGTTGGTTCTCTTAGGGCAGTTGACTTCAGAAATGTGAATGTAGCCATTGTTTCCAATGCTAATACTAAGCGACATAAAGAAGTAATATCACAACATATATAATGTGTGGTTACAATTTCACTTGGACTTCAGTAACTATTTAAATTGCACATTCCATTGTCAGGGACAATTTTATTGTATTAAATGCAAAGAGCAATAAAAACCAGTGATGGTCAATTTTGTTACGTTTGTCTTTAAGTATGTTGTTGTTTTTCTCATCCATTAATACTTAGTTCATATCTGTATTCACACAGATGGATTGTGTAACAGAATGTAAAGAAGATCAGTTTCGATGCAAAAATAAGGCCTACTGTATCCCTGTCAGATGGCTTTGTGATGGGATCCATGACTGTGTGGATGGCAGTGACGAAGAAAACTGTGACCAAGGCAAGAGACACTTTTCATTAAAAGGCTTACTTTATTGGGTTTTGTATTAACACACGTTGTAAGTTAATGGTACCCTGGCCATTCTGAGTGACAGAATGAAAGCTCTGTGACCTCTTTCGACAAAGACAGTATAGCAGCTTCACAAGTGTTTTGCAGGACGAAGCAAAACTTACATTGTTTATAACTCACAGCTCATTGTTCCTTCTTTGTGTTTCCTTCTCCAAGGACCAAAAGGTTGTATTATTACTGGAAGCATACTCTGTCTCATCAGAGAAATCGGTAATAAGTCCAGTTAATTTACAGTTTTATAGGCAACAATAAATTACAAAGCCATGCAATATATGGAAAAATTGCTAAATAAGTAATCTTAAGACCCCAGTTTTCTATTTCTTTCCATGCAGATGAAATGTTGCAATTAACTAGAACCCATAAAACCACATGTTGAATTCTCACTGTCCTTAGAGAGCAGAACTACGCACATAAGTTGATTCACATGAAGCTAAACGCTACGCTCAGACTTTCATGCTTATGATTAAGATACCAAATATGTTTTTGAGAAATGCATCTGTTGGTCTAATTCTCATAGTTGCTGCAAATTCACAAATCTTGTTCTAATATGTCTTTTCAATTGAGCATTCATATATATTTACATACATATATATGTATACATACACACACGCATAGATGTATAAAATTAAACATTATTAAATGAGTTCCCCGTAGCATTCCTTCTGAGGGTAAGACCATGCAAGTCGTTATTTCTGATTTATTTTTTTTTAACTGAACCTTCCTTCAGCTACCAGGCAGTAGCAGTGTAACTCTGCGCAAAATTCTTAGTAAGTATAGTAATTCAATAATTGTGGCAAACACAGAACTTCTTACTCAAATTAAAGAAAATTTTTTTAAAAGCAAAATTTTACTCAGCGTTTTGTCAGCTTCTTGTTTTTTCCAGACTTTTCTTCTTTCCTTTTATTTAAAGTGAGTAGTTCTCTGTTAGTCATCTACAATCACATGATATGTGTGTAACTTCAAAAGCATAATGCAGTACAACATTAAGTAATAATTATCAGAGATGAAGCAAGCCATTGCGGAGTAAAATATCCTTCCCTTATTTTGTCGTAAGTCTATTAACCAACACTTACCACTAGGAAAAAAAAGAAGTTATATGGGATGACTAAGTTTGAAAGATAGGCCAGAAAATAAAGAAAATGGGAAGAATGTTCCAGAGATGTTTAGATGCAAAGAGAAAAACATCATATTTGGAAGTGTTGAAGAATGAATTGTTTTGAGAAGACTGAGATCAACAAAGTTTTAAAAAACTTCTAGTCCATTTTAAAACTGCTTTTAAAATATCTGGACTGTATCTCTTTAAAAACCAATGAAGTGTAAGTAAGTACTAACGTGCTTATTTTATCTGAAGCCCACATTATTCTTTGGATAGCATAATGGAGCTTCTGTGAACTGCAAATTGCTTATAATGTAATAAGAAGTCTTTTGCCTAGTTGGTTATTGCTATAATACTTTGTATTTATGTCACAATTATGATTTCTGTTATAGAAATCTATTCTATAAAGGAATTATGACAGGCAGAGCAATCACATGAAACAAATGCCAGTTTATTTCACTGATAACTAATTTTTTCCTCTTTGGAAATACAGCAAACACAACTGGAGTTTCATTCCACAGCATTCTAAAACAATCTCCATAATATTTATCTGTAGCCCACTGTGCATATTTATAAACATAGCTCTTTTCAATCTTATTATACAACTAGAATTATGGTTTTATTGTGATTACACACAGAATTATTTATATTCATGTCTTTCATCATGAAGAATACTTGAATTTTATATATTTTTCCTTGGATGATAATAAAGAATATTTCTGTTTATGTTCATAAGTTATATTTGCAATGGGAGTGAATTATATTTGGTAACACAGTGTGAGAGTTCCCAACATCCTCTTACATGGTGGGTATTTCATGCAGATTAATTTTCTGGAAAAAAAATTTAAACCATTATGAACCCTTTATAGCAAAAGAAAGCCTTCTGTTGACTTTAATGGGGTGTGAACAGGGCACTGAATGAATCAGTAAAAAGCCACTGGAGCCTGATCTAACTATTAGGATGGGTGTAATGCATTGAGGTAAGCCACAGTGAGGGTTTTGGTGTTATCATATGAAATTTCATTGTTTTCTCCTCTGCAGATACACAGCTTTATTTCTTTTATTCTTTCTACTCCTCTCAGGAAATTGCGAATCCAGTTACCATAAAAATGTGTTATGTAGAAAATTAATTTCAAGAAGTTTCCATCACTTTGTTGATTGGTAGTGGTAAAATTTAGTTATAATTTTGAAAAAAAATGCCTCCATACTCCTACACATATTAAAACTGAATCCAACTTGAACCGATTTTTAAAGCATGAGCGCTCCAGCTTAAAACATTTTCTCTCACCCTCTGTTCCATTTTGTTAGGTGATGCAGAGTTCAATCAATACTAAAGTTACATGGAAGAACTTATTCTTGCTGCATCCGTGTTCAGTAAATATCCTAATGAGAAATTTCAGAAGTTACAAAAAGGAAGAGACTGCTAGAGGTGACCTAGTCTTATCTACTCTGTGCCTACATGGCTAGATCGTCCCTAATTACAGAGTTTATAGCTGATGGGGACGATACAAGCCTGGCCAAGCCTATTACACCTCAGGAGACGAAAAAGATGCTACCTCTTGGCTAAGGGGCTGCAATTGCTTTGTCTCTTCTGAACATGACGTGTGTCTCAGAGAGTGGGAGTAGGAACAGGTGGAGGATCAGACATTCATGTGAAGCAAACCTGGACCGAAGTGGCCTTTCACAAGTTTGACCGTATTTCTGTCTTCTGGTTTGTACCATTCTCTGACAGCACAAATTACTGATGTACCTAGCCAGGTCTTTTCTGAAAGGCAGCATCACCAAAAGAAGTTACAGACAGAAAGATAGTTTAAGCATCTCCTTGCTAAGTGCAAGGGGAACTTACCTAGCTGGTGAGTTGTCAGTGTCTTGCTTTGATAAATGTCCTTTCTAGTCAGGCCAAACAGGTAATTCCTACCTAGCAGTCATGAAAAGATAAAGAAGTGTATGGTCAAGGAAGAGGTTTTTAAATTAATATTTCTCTCTGTTTCTCCAGCCCTTTCATTTGGGATTTGTTCATTTAGTTATGCTATGTGCATATTTCTCTGCGGATAGTATGTGATAAGCGGTTGTACTGGTTTTATCAAGAATTGACGTTCTTTCTTTTGTCTTTCTGTTTTCTTGGTTTTTTTCCTGTCAACTTTTCATCCTTCCAGGGGGAAATATATGTAGAGCTGATGAATTTTTGTGCAACAATTCCCTCTGCAAACTACATTTTTGGGTTTGTGATGGCGAGGATGACTGCGGAGACAACTCTGATGAAGTTGCTGAAATGTGTGGTATGATGTTACATTTTTCAGTGCTTTTCATGTAGTAAATGACATGTAACATACATAAATATATAAGGACATATGCATCTAAGTTTTGTTTATTTTATTTTTAGAAGATTAGCTTGAAATGTGGGATATAGTTTTCTGTTGTTATTGCTGCTCATGTAATTTTGGATATTTGTGAGAAAATAATCTTTTTGTAAGAAATGCACAGATGGGAAAAAGTTACTTCTACATTGAAATATTGATTATCATTAAATTTCCTACTTCCTTTGCTTCATTTCTGTCATATTTACTGATTCTCAAAAAGAAGTGTAATTACCCTTATCACACAAAATAATTTCATTCCCTAAAAGAACTTATACTGTAAACGTTGTTGAAGTGTTATTCCATTAGGTACCAGAAGTTAAAATCAAGTACCATTCATATGTCAAGTACAACTGTGTTCCTATGCCTGCGTATTGCCTTGATAAGGAGACATTAAAGAAGGTTCAAGAATACTAGCTGGGTAATAACTGATTCTTTTTTTTAAAATACAGTAAAGTTTCCATGCCCTCCAACACGGCCGTACAGATGTAGAAACAACAGGGTTTGTCTGCGACCTGAGCAGATTTGCAATGAGGTTGATGACTGTGGTGATAACTCGGATGAAGATCACTGCGGTAGGTGACATTACCTTTCAAGGCATTCAGATCAAAGAAAACAACTTGAAGGCAAACTTTGTTACAGAGATCTGCTTGTCCTTCAGTAAAGCTTAACTGGAGGTTAGTAGATCAGAATTTGAAACTGAAAGAAATCAAGCTTGAAATAATTTCCAGTTGCTTAATGCTTGATGGTCATTCCCATTTGTATGTGTCTAAAATAATCTAAGAATCTTAAATACTGATTTATTTTTCTCTTATTAATTTGTAATTATATAGATAAAATCACATATAAAGCAAGACCATGTAAAAAAGATGAGTTTGCTTGTAATGATAAGAAATGTATTCCAATGGAGCTACAGTGCGATTGGTTTGATGACTGTGGAGATGGTTCAGATGAGCAAGACTGCAAAATAAGTGAGTTTGGCTGACAAGATATGTTTTCGTGATTGTAGCAGAAAAGAAATAATTAACTGAGACTTTCATCCATGCAAAACCTACGCAACAACACAGAAGTTAATTAAACTTAAAGTTAATTTTTTAGTTAAAAAAAAGTTAATTCTATTTGACATACTACAAGAGGAAGGCAAATTTTATAGCAATTCAGGTTGTATTAGTCTTTAGAGTAGCTCTTGGATTTTTAAGTAGTTTAGCTGTAAGCTGATTGCAATTTATTTCATATTTGCAACAAGATAAATTTTAGTATTAAATTCTTGATGTAAAATGAAGTATCTTAATTACATACTGTCAATTTATATGTATATGGAGGTAAATACTGTAATGTCATATATTTGTACCTGATACTCCTTTAACAGAAAGAGAAATTTGTTATTTATTGATATTTTAGATCTCATTTTTAACATTTTAAACAAATCTAGCAGTGTTCTTTTAGACATTTTCTTTATGTTTAGGTGTTGCTGAATATACGTGTGAAGATAATGTGAATCCTTGCGGAGATGATGCATACTGTAATCAAACAAAAACATCCCTACTGTGTCAGTGTAAACCTGGATTTCAGAGAAACAGAAGGAATAGACAATGCGAAGGTATGGATCTTTTCCATCACCCATTGCTGTAAAGTATTAAAAGTCAACTGCGTAGTCAATGTTCTATGCTGGAGAAGGAGATACATATCACATACTTTTTTCCGCAGAGTAAAAAACTGTTTCATAGCTATGGGATTAAGAAATCAAGAAAAGAAACTGAAAGGATTTACAGGATGTAGATTTATGCATTCTACCTGGAGAGGTTATCAAAGATTAACATTGGTTGTGAATGTCGAAAGGTTCAGGTCAGACCATTAAATGATTTTATAATTTAAGGGGTAAATGGGTGATTTAAGGTCTAGTAGATTCTTTAACTGAGCAATTGGGATTGGTGTTTAAGTTGGTATATTCAAATATTTTGAGATGCTTAAAATAATGAAGATGCATAAAACTGAAAGTGGAAATTAAAATAAACAAATTGAAAGTAAAATACCTTAGAAAATGAAGTCTTAATATATATGATGCCACACTGGTCAGAAAAAAAGGCAGAGTTGTTACAATGAAAAAGTTGATCAAAAAGATAAGATAAATCTGCCTTCCCAAAGAAAGTAGATTTCATTTTCTTACTGGTGAGCAGTAACTTACAGAAAAAGTGGAGATCACCTCAGTGGGACTATCAAAGTGAATAGATTCTTGCATACAAAAACTTCATTGTTTGGCCCTTAAGAAAAAGGTACACACAGGAGGTTTTCCAGTAAGGGGTGAACATGTACTTTTGATGTACCAGAGATAGGTATGTTGGAGATAACTGTAACAGACATTTTCATTCTCAAAGTTGGTTTCAAGCTTTAATGATAGTAGGTTGATATAAGAAGGATGGAGAAATAGTATAAAATATCTTTCTGAGATGTGTTGATTGCCGCAGAAATAGCATTAGTGATAATTGCAGAAGGCTTCCTTTTACTGTTGCAAGATACAGCAATGCTTACGAGTTCCTTTTGTTCATCTGCATTGTTCTGTGATGTTCCATGCATGTTAAATAATTGTGTATTAAACTATAGGTATATAAATTACAATTCTTTTCCTCATAGATATCAATGAGTGTATGGTATTTGGTGCCTGCTCCCAACACTGCAGTAATATTAAGGGGTCATACAAATGTGCATGTGAGAAAAATTATAAGGAGAGGAATAACAGTTGCATAGCAAAAGGTAAGGCAGTAAAAATCAAAATAGATTGATGGTACTAAATCATTTGTTATGTACGTGGTTGGTAACACTAATGTGTTGCGTATACAATTTATTTTTAGATAAATATTTCTTGAATAGTGCACAGAAATAAGTCTCAAAACTACTCAGATTTACCTTTCATTTCGGTAAGCAGTAAATTCTTATCAATTCCATGTAAATGAACACACTTAATATGAAAGTCCATTTCCAACTCCAGCTTTCTCCATTTACAAAAAGATACACACAGATAAGAATAACAGAGATTATATATTAGCAAGCATATAAGCATTCTGGTGAAGCTTTAGCAGCTTGAGAGAAGAATCAACTCTTTCATAGAAACATGTTTTAGAACTTTAGGAATAAGTTAAGCAGTATTTGGAGTTAAATGACTTATATGAGATTTCTCAACAAGACAAAGCAAAACATGTTAAGTGGGGTTTTTCTAAGTATAGTCACCTAAGGATATACTCCTCATATAAATCAGCTGCCTAGGTCATGGTACAGTGAAGGTAAAGAAATATGCACACACAGATGTTATTTGTCTTTCATAAGGCAGAGGCATTGCACAAAATGGAGGTAATAGTTAAGTCTGGGTATTAACTAACTTTTAAATCATTTTAGAAATGAAACAAGCAATAATCCAGCTGCCTGAGTAAAGTTAACATAGTCTTTATGGATCTGTATCTGAATAACTGAAAGTATGATCCTAGCATCTCACCTGCAATTTAGTGAAATTTTGGTGTGAATTTGACTTACCCCTACACTTGGAGTCTTCAGTGCAGAACCAGTGTTGAAGTTACAAGGTGTGGCTCCTTATACACCTCTGTGCACACCTGGTGCGCAACTATGAGCAGTACCTGAGCTGAGTACCTGAGCTGAGTACCTTACCATATGGCCAGTAAGCACATGTTGTGGACGTACATCCTAGAACCAGAACAGATTGCATTGCGTTAATTCCAATTCTTCCTTCTTTGTAGCACACCAGTCAGCAATGTAGGTACACCAATGCTGGGTATCTAGATGGTGATAGTCTTACATGCTTCATTCACGTTTTCGTGAAGCAAACTTATCGTGGAAAGATCATGTTAATGAGTCGTTAGTAATTTCCGCTATACGTAACATGGACTCTCTCAGGATTTAGCATCTTTACCTATTACTGAAGAAGCAGTCAGATTATGACATGGGAACAAACAAGGCTACTAATTGTGGATAGTGGCTTGTTATTATAGAAACACAGACACAATTCTGAGGGCTTATAATTTAAAAATCTGGAAATCATTATCCTACATCTGAATTTTTCACAGGCTTCATTTCCATTGTAATACAGTTAGTGGTTCCCTCTTTCCCTCATTGATACTTGCTTTAATGGAACTCCTCTGCTTGTATTTAGCAGGAGTGAGGGAACAAATGCTTTTTGCTATTTCTTAGTCTTAGGTGTCACAATGTGAGCTTGGAGAGCGTTAAGTAATATATATTGGTATCAGAGTACGAAGACTTGCATGTGTTGCCCAGAGTGTGAATGTTTTTGCAGTCTTCAACAATCAGAAAATAATTTTAACATAAGAAATTATATCAGATAAGCACCAAAAAGCTAGTTGAGTGAAAAACACTGATTTTGCATTAGTTGACATTTACCTTATTTTTGTTTCATTATAATAACCCCTAGGCTCTGAAGATCAAGTTCTCTATGTTGCTAATGACACTGACATCCTGGGTTTTGCATATCCATTCAACTACAGTGATGTTCATCAGCAAATATCACATATTGAACATAATTCAAGGATAACTGGAATGGATGCATATTTTCAAGGGGACATGATTGTTTGGAGTACTCAGTTTAATCCAGGAGGGATTTTCTACAGAAAACTTCACGACAGAGAGAGAAGGCAAAGTAACAGTGGCTTGATAGTAAGTGATCAAACTCAAAGACTACATGATACAAATTTCTTTCGATATACTTTTCTATTCTGATTGTCTATAATGTGCTGGTTTAGTAAATTTAAACTTCTATCTGATAATGATTTTATTGAAATGGTATGTAGGTCTACTAATGCCTTTCCATTCAAGACTCTGACAGACTTGGTCGAGTCTCTAGGAGAACAAAACTATAGTATTGAAAAAAGTTTTCTACAGAGAAATAACCCGTATGTTAGAGGCTTGGAAAGACTGTATACCATGATGATTTTTTATTTTAAGAGAGAAAAGAAGAGAGGGTATAATAGACATATATAAGCAACACATGGTTTAAAGAAAGGCATGAATTTCAAATACTTGGAAAACAGAAAGTGTAGATAGGTCAAAGACATGCCTGATTTCCATAATGACCAGGTAAACAATAATACTAGCAAGGCTATGACCAAGATTTAAAAATTAGAACAGTAAGTATTTATTCCTTTATATGTTGAATTGCATAGTATCTTCTTTTGAATAAGCATAAATGTAATTTTGCTCGTTACAACAGAAATGTGGATTTTTATAACCTAGGGTAATTTCAAGTGGTCTTTACTTGAAAATAAAATAAATGCAGATTGATATGCATTTTGCCTAATAGATTTCTACAAAATTCTCAAGGAAGTGTTAGTGCTGAACTGAAGATAACAATGTGATCTTTATATTGGTGTTTCTATAATGATGTAAATTTAGATTTATTTTTTTTACTTTTTATTAAATGTGATGGCTGAGGAGAGTTTTTAGTTTTTGCTTGGCCAGTAATAAATCAAGTTAGAAATAACACCTGTCTGGTTGATTCCTTAAACTTAGGAGAGGTAACGGGGATGACCTTACATCACATGAATGCTTTTATATACCCAGCAGAATAAACAGCAGTAGCAACAGCAGACTAATCTTTCATTTATCATTCAGCTCTTACACATCTGAAACCACTTCTAAGTACCTTTCATCCAAGGATACTTCCTTTGCAAACGAATGACATTCCTGACCTTTGATGCCAGCAGGGCAAAAAGCCTGGGGATGTAGACACCAATGGACATGAAAATACCTTGTGTCTGTGATGGCATATATATGGGAAGAGTGGTTAAAAACCAACACTTTCATCTGCCCAGCAGAACACAGTCTAGATTTTGTTAACAGAAAGTTTATGTAAAGTAGATCAAAAATAGAAAATCATCCCTAGTATTTCTGGTAGGTCATGTATGTCATTTGAGTTTTGGGGAAGGCTACTTTAAGAACCTAAGTTTGTATCCAAGATGTGGAGTAATTCTGCTGTGGCATTTTTCTCATTTAAGTGTGGCAGATACCTGTGCCTAAGAAATCCTGATAGACACATCTTTGTATCAAGTTCATTATTAGAAAATAACGAACTTGTAAAGTCTTGTGAAATTAAAGTGTTGGGGGGGAGTTGTTGTTATTTATTTATTTTATTTCTTTTTGGTTGATATGCAGATGCCTTCTGTAAGGATAAGTGTAGTCTGCTGACCCACAACCACTCTAATTGATCTACACTTTCTTACAGGTCCATAAACCTGAACATAAGCTTCCTTGAGACTTCTTCATAGGCCAGGGATTGAAATTTTCATAGCTGATCTGACATTGTCTCATGGTTTAAACTAATAAAGATAAAATGTTCTTAGAATTACTATTATTTTTATGAAGTACTGAAATATTTTTTGCTTTTCATATGTGTTTCACTGTTATGCCAGAATACTTTCTAGTCACTTCCTCTTAATTCAAAATTATTGAAAATATGTTTTTCTTTATACACCATTATTCCCCTAACTCTTCAGTGCAGGTAGGTGCTCGTGAAGATGCTTGATCCAAGCCATACAAAGCTTTCTTACAAATCTGTATGTGGAAAATGCACACACTGTATCTGAATAAATCTTGGACACATTTCATTTATTTTGTGAAGCATTTACTTCTCATTGTGCTAAACTATTCAGAATATTTTCCCAGCGTTATGTCGTTAATACTCAAATATTATTGCCTTATATATAACTGATCACTAGGTTAATTGGTTTTATAGTGTTGCTTTAATATTGTCACTTAAATTTGGTTTTGAAAAGCCTGAGAATTCCTTAATTTTAACCCAAGTTTTTTAATGGATAAGTTTTCAAAGGTTACATTATAACTTTTATATCTAGACTTTGATATGTAAATCAGGACAGTAAACTTGAACAAAGTCACCTGCATTTTCAGGTAATTACATTAATGCAAAAATCCATCTCAACTGAAATTGCTCCATGGAATTAGCATATCAAGAGCCTTTCTCAGAGAATAGCTTTAAGTATCTCTTGTATTTTTCTGTGAAAAGGGATTTAAGCTTGGTATAAATTGAAGCATTAAAGGAAATAGTAAATATCAACTCTGAAGAGTTTATTGACAGATGCAGAAGAGGATTGTATTCCAATCGAGTTAAGACAGTAGAAGTGAATTGGTGATAACTGGTGCAGCTGTTTACTGTCATAATCCTTGGAGAGAGATGTATAAGTTATCTGAGGTGAATATTCAACACAGAGTGACTTGCCACTTAAACTCAAGTGCTGTTTTTCATGGAAGAGGACACAAAGCTGAACATTAAAATAATTATGCCACATAATAGGAAGAAAAACATAGGTTTTGTAATGTATCCAGTCAGTATATTAGCACCTTGCTCCAGCCTGTCTGTTCTGAGAGCTTAACAAGGACCCTGAATCACTCTTGTCGTATATCCATATATATACTCCCAACGTTTGCCCCAGGGCCCAGTGAAACTCAGTGCATCACTGTGAATGGAAACAGTTTCTAGACTGTTTTCTCTAAATAGCATTAATTTTTGGTTTTACCTTAAAGCTATAGCTCTGTATGGATGAAGTTTATGTACTTAGGAGACCCTCTCTTTCTGGAATCAGCTGGCTGGGATGTTTAAATGATCCTACTTATGTAATACAAATGGTGGTTTGGTGAACCATTGCACCTACTGGGCTGCTCATCTGTTGAGGAAAATTTTCTGTTTTGATGAGTAAAAGTCTGAAAGTTTTCTAGTATTATTGTTTCTCATTTATTTTTACTGTTCTAATAATATATCATTAGATAATGTATTATTTCTAATGAAGATATTTTAAGCAACAATAAATCATTAGTTTACTTCATTCCACAGCAATGTCATACCAAAAACATCTGTAAATACAGAAAATATTGCTTCACAGGTGCTTATGATATCAATTAGATTTGTAATTTAGTTTTCCTGTGATAAAATGCTAAGCATTGCAAGGTGATGGGTTCCTGCTGCATGTGTAACATAGTTTCTCCAGTCAAACTCAACTTCAGGGGCTGAAAATTTTTCTGTAATCTACCATTATATCAAAATGGTTTCCAAATCCAAGCTGTTACTGCAGCTTCTTTTTTTTCCTTTGTTTTTCTTTTTTTTTTTCTTAATTCTTTAACTTTAAAACAGATTTTAGGATAGGCAGCAGTTCTAATCAAAAGTCATCAAGCTGACATGGTCTGTAGTTATCATAGAATCATAGAATCGTTAAGGTTGGAAAAGACCCTTAAGATCATCAGGTCCAACCGTTAACCTACCACTGCCAAGTCCACCACTAAACCATGTCCTCAAGCACCACATCTACCCGTCTTTTAAATACCTCCAGGGATGGGGACTCAACCACTTCCCTGGGCAGCCTGTGCCAGGGCCTGACTACTCTTTCAGTGAAGAATTTTTTCCTAATACCCAACCTAAACTTACCCTGGTGCAGCTTGAGGCCATTTCCTCTCGTCCTATCGCTTGTTACTGGGGTGAAGAGACCGACCCCCACCTCTCTACAACCTCCTTTCAGGTAGTTGTAGAGAGCGATAAGGTCTCCCCTCAGCCTCCTCTTCTCCAAACTAAACAGCCCCAGCTCCCTCAGCCGCTCCTCATAAGACTTGTGCTCCAGACCCTTCACCAACCTCATTGCCCTTCTCTGGACACGCTCCAGCACCTCGATGTCCTTCTTGAAGTGAGGGGCCCAAAACTGGACACAGTATTCGAGGTGCGGCCTCACCAGTGCCGAATACAGGGGCACTATCACCTCCCTGGTCCTGCTGGCCACGCTATTCCTGATACAAGCCAGGATGCCATTGGCCCTCTTGGCCACCTGGGCACACTGCTGGCTCATATTTAGGCAGCTGTCAACCATCACCCCCAGGTCCTTTTCAGCCAGGCCGCTTTCCAGCCACTCCTCCCCAAGCCTGTAGCGTTGCCTGGGGTTGTTGTGACCGAAGTGCAGGACCCGGCACTTGGCCTTGTTGAACCTCATACAGTTGGCCCTGGCCCAACAATCCAGCCTATTGTGCAGAGACTACCATACTATAAAAGGCAATTAGGCTTCACACCCTAATTTTTCTAATAAGTTGTAGTATGTTATATTTAGCATCAAAGTGGGCTAAAATAACTGTAGAAAATACTAATGTGATTTTGTTCCTGTATTTTCATCCTTATTCTGTATGCAAAATCATTCCTCAACATTAACATAATCCAAATAAGCTATTAGGTAAAAGCTCATTTACAGTAAGTAATTTTCCTAGACAGTATGAGAAGATGCATAAGACATCAGAAATATGATGTAGCTAGGCTGAAACTTAATGAACACAACTGAGAATTACACAGCCATAGCATTAGCTAGTGTTTTTTATTCTCTTTTTTTAATCTCTTACACCAGATGGCTGCTTTCCATTTCTTCTGGTTATCTCCTTGTTCATTCGATCTTTAATATGCACCCCAGCATTACTGGAATTTCACTTCTGTATAGTTGAGAAGAATGAGAAAGGGTCAGTGTTAGTAAGCAACCCAACCTTGTTCCAGAATCTTTTTAGGACGTCCTTTTGTCTCATCTGATTCTACTACCAGCTTTTTGGGAACCATCTCTCACTCTGCATGGTAACTCCCATAATGTGCTTACCAGGTTCCAGAAAAAGCAGTCTTACTGTAAACAGTGGTTCTTGAACAGTCCAAAGAAAGGCAAGGGACTGCGCTGTCCATGATAGCTGCTCTCCTTTTAAAAGTATATTTGGTTCCAGCCTTGTAGGCCAGTGCCATTAACCCTTGCAGTCTCCAAAGTGGTAACTGGAGATCTGCAGGTATGAGAGACTTCTTGACCACAGGTGCCTCAATATTACCCAGAATTAAAAGGAGTTTGGATTAAAAATACAATGACACTTACCTGCAAATACCCACATTTTTGAGTATCTTGTCCTTTATGTGAATGTTACTTGGATAATGTAAGAAAGAAAAAAAAGAGGTTGTTGCATGCAAATGCTACATTTCTTGAAAAAACATAGTTTATTTTTGTGGTATTTCTGGAAGCATATACTGCCAGTATCATCATTTCATAAGAAAGAATTATAATACATTATTTTCTTTAACTTAAAAAAAAATGACTGTGACCCTGTTTTTAAAGAAATACTGTTTTGTAAATGCAGTGATTGATTTTGCTGCTTTAATACTCATCTGAATAGAAAGTCAGGGTTCTGTATATCTTTAGAACATGCATTCTATGACATTTTTGCAGAATTAAAGGTTTATGAACAATGAACTATCTAAATTCACCCTTGCAGTCCTATTATTTCACCCAGAGAATGAAATGACCTTTATTTTATGATGAAAATAGTCTACAAACATCTTGTGGTATTAGGGAACTCTGACACCTGAGGAAAACAAGTTATTTTAGGATTTTTTTTTCCTTATTTTTAGTTATGTAGCTTAGTAGCATTCCATTACTGCATTTGTCAAGGCATAGACATTTTTTGTTCATAATTTAACTTGATGTCATTACAGGTAAACAGGCAAACAATTGCCTATGTATTTAGCTCATGCAGGTCTTGAATTTTTTATGAAATGCTGCATTCATGTTAGAAATAGTTGGGTGGTCCTATTTTACAGATTTTACTCCTCTCTGTGGGAATTCTAGCAAACTTTAAAGAAACTTGTTCATATATATCTCCTATTTGCAATATGAACTTCTATCCTTAGGACCATTTTTTAGGATCTAGGCCTTAATCATAACTGTGAAATCATGGCAGCAGTACTACCGTTTATAATTTTAAAGTAATAATCAGTCAAGCCTCTTTTACATGTGAAGCTGAATATTGCACTAACGCTAGTTTTAACCAGTGGTGGAACACAGGAAGAGTTAACAGCAAGGGAAGAGAAACATTTTAAAAAATTCCTTACAGTTGCATGCTAGTATTGGTCAGAATACAGAGGTAATTTTGTGCAGTTTTCTAAATGCAGTGATTTTATTTATCCTTGGCAGACTGCTGAGCAGCCGTGCCTCAGGATGGTCTCAAGCACCATTTTCACTGAGGGCTTTGAATGGGGCATCATACAATAGTTCTGCATGGGGTATAATAGCTGTATAATCTTAATTCTTCCTTTTTCTTTCCTTTTGAATTACAGTCTGTAACATTTATTTGCTTCGGTATCAATATTTCAAGTAGTTCATGCCTATGTGCCTTTTTCTTAATGTAGGTAGACTTAGACTTGAGAAAACAGTTTTGAACCATTGACTTGTTCTTCTGCATTGAATAGAATTGTCAGCAGATCACTTAGAGGTTCTCTCCTACAGGTGGAATTTGTATCTTTCCAATGTGCTGTTTTTAAATATTTCACCATATTAAAGGTAAAAGTTACTTAACTGTAAAAAGTTTCATAAATCTGTGACTATGCAGCTGCTGTGAAAGATCATTTCCGTAAATCTGACTTTAACATCTGTTCCTTTTAGTGTCCAGAATTCAAAAGACCTAGGGGCATTGCTGTTGACTGGGTTGCTGGAAATATTTACTGGACTGATCATTCCAGAATGCATTGGTTCAGCTACTATACAACTCATTGGACTAGTCTGAGATACTCCATCAATGTAGGTCAATTGAACGGGCCTAACTGTACAAGACTCCTTACGAGCATGGCAGGAGAACCATATGCAATTGCTGTAAATCCTAAAAAGGGGTATGTATGTTTCAACATTACTCTGTTTTGGTAATTCGAACAAAAATGCAAAGTAGAGTAAGAGAAATAAAATGATGTCTACAAATGTCTAAACTTTTCCAAGGCATTTACTTAACTTTCCTGCTCAATTTACCTGTATGTAAATCAGGATCAGTTATCTCCCATGTTTCAGGTAGGTAGAAAGGCTCATAAGAATTTAATATCAGTGTTTTGAGGTTCTGTATAGTCATCCAGCTTATTTTTTATGTTTAATACTTTTAGGATGATGTACTGGACAGTTATTGGGGATCGCTCTCACATAGAGGAATCATCTATGGATGGGACTCTGAGAAGGATATTGGTTCAAAAGAATTTACAAAGACCTACAGGTATACAGCTTATCCGTTTTTCCTAATTTCATGGCACTTGCTAACTCAGTGTAGATCTGTTGGCTGAATTCTAGTTTCTCAGCAAGAAAAAAAAAAAACATACTTTTAAAAATATGTATTCTGGTTATTCATATGCCGTTACTAATCAAATTCTTAGTTCTGTTTTCAAATGTTACATCTTAATACGACTTAAACTTTTATAACAAAGCAGTACCAAAGGACTATATATAATCAGTTAAAATATGATTTGTTCAATAACACCAAACAAGCAAAATCCATTAAGGAACACCAATTAGTGGTGAGACACATTTTTTAAGAGTGCATATGAAATCTCACAGCCTATTCCAGTGACTTTCCTGAATACACTGCAAAATAGTATAAAACAAGGTTTAGGTATTCAAAGAAGCAACAACTTAACGGAAGTTTTACAGAAGTATTTTGAAGCTTGACAGTATGTGTTGAGATCTTGTGAATTACCATTAAGACTCCATTGGCAGGATAAAAGTAATTTTTATGACAAAGTAAACAATAAATCCAGAATGAAATGTCTCTCTTAAATAGCAGCATCCTGTCTTGAAACCATAAATGATTTGTTCATGACCCATTTTCTCATGCAATATTTGATGTTTCTCCAGGCTTGCAATGATAATTTGTTATTATTGCATTGCAAATTAGGGGTTGTCCAACTTTGGTATGCGTATGTATTGAAACATAGGCTTCTTTCAAGAGGATGCTATCTGAATATCTAAGCATCTCAGAAGCTGCCACTATCACAGCAACAAGGAATAACATCTTAAAAGACTGTTAAGTCCCATGCTAAGGTGGGCTTATGGTGTTGCAGAAGCAAATTACACTCATCCCTTAAAGGAAATACTCTTTCTTTGTTGACATGATTAGATTGAAATATAACAAAAGAAATTACATGTGCAATAAGGAAAGCTTTGAGGAGAGGGAGTTTATGCTCCTTAGGTAAGTAAGAAGCGCAATAGTAGTAATAATAAAAAATATACAGTCAATAGTACATTTAGTAAGAAGCTTCTGATTATTCAGACTGTTAAAGACACCAGTATTTATCAGAGTTGTTACGTATTCTTTGCTGAACTACTTATGTAAAACATTGTGAACATATCAGATATACAAATCACTAGATTTAGTTCTTATTGCTGGAATTGTGCTTTTTTGTTTCTTGTTATCAGTCTGGTTGATCGCCAAGGTTATGTCCTACAGAGCCAGTCACCACTTCCTTGGTCATTAAAGGGCATTTAACACCCCCCCCTTTTTTTTTTTTTTGGCCATCAGTATTGGATTAGTGAATGTGTTGAATTTTGTAGGTAGTAATGGTGTCAAACCTATCAGAAAATGCAAGTATTTGCTTCTTCCCTGACTGGAAGCAGAACTGCAAGAGCTTTTCTTCATAAAATTTTCATTGATATATTTTATATAGAATAGTTTCATATAAAGATTTAACCAGACCTCTGTCTCCTTACAAGGATGAATAAAATGAAAATTAAGAAAATTAGCAGAATTACCAAAAACGAGCAGACTTTGCAAAGAGGGAATTTCATAAATGCCTTGCCACAGTATTGCATTTTCCTGTACCTACTTTCTGAAAGCACTTCTGTGGCATCCTTCTGTGCTTTTCTTTCCTTACTTCGTGGTAGAAACTAGGCATTTATGGAGTCTTAATTTTTTGTCAGATATTTCACGCAGATCCATGTCTTTGTAGAGGGAATGCAAAGAAAGAGTCCAAGCCTTTAATATTTCCTCCCAAATGAGACTTTACTACTATTGTTTAGAGGAAGTTTAAGATTTTACTAAACATCTGTGTTCCACTGCCTTAAATTTATTACTAAATATGCCTGTCCTATTTCAAACAAGAGAGAGTGCGAGTTTGAGCATTTGGCTTGACTTCACAGGATTTGCATAAAAATTACTATCACAGGAGTGCTATATGTATAAAACAAAAAGAAGTACTTTTTTACATTGTGTTATCTCTGATACTGTGAAAGATACATTGAGACTGTTATTCATTTATTATTTGATATTTAAATATTCTTATTAAAATGCAAAGAATAATTTAAAGCTGGAGAGTGGGGACTGCTTCTAAACTATTCCCCCTTACAGGTACCATGTATCACACAGCGCTGACACATTGTGATTATCTTTTACCAGAAATGATTCTCTTTAGCTGTATGCCTGAATACCAGTGTTTCTTTTAAAGAGGTTTTTTAATGGAGTTGCAAATGTAAACATATTTCACTGGTCTATGCATCAGACTTCCTCCACTTCCTCTCATCTATCTGTAGTTGCTTAATTTATGACCTTAAGAGGAGAATTTTTGCTGTTATGTATAATTTCTTTTGATGTATTTTTTCTGGCTTACCTACTTACATAAATAGGAAGAAAAAATACTTTTTCCCATTCTTATTAAAAATACACTACAACTTCAAAAGCTCAGAATTAAATTATTTTATGGTTCAAATATTTTTTCAGGCTGAAGCTTTTGACATGACCTAAAATGCCATATTAATCATTTAATCATCCTCTATGAAACATGGTTTGATTGATTTAACTATTTAGTTATTGCCTAGAGGCTGGGTAGTCACAATGTTATCTATCTTTTATTATCATTTGTGCTCTCAGTTACTCACTCTTGTGCTTTCTTTTCATATATATGTGCGAATATATACATCTGTCAATATTGCTGTTTAAGTCTTGCAGCACTAATGTAATTAAAATAATCTGATGTTTGATTCTGTAATAATTACTGCGTGTGAAGTATTGGTGATAAAAAAGAACACAATTATATACTTGTGAAAACAGGACAGGTTAGGAAGACTCTGAAATCTGAATGCCTTGTTTTGAACGCGTGGTCATGCTGGTGCTACTGCTTAGAAATCTATTGACCTAATAGATTTTTTGTTGGTAGAGCAAATTACAGGATTAGATTCTATATTTAATTCCAACCTGGTTACATCACTACCTGCTGAGGATAATGGGTTTGAAAAGGTACTGACCTTAGAAGAGTAAGTTAAAGAAAGTAAAAAACCATGGTTGCCTTACGGGGAAGGTTTAAGCAGAAGATGTTATATTTTATTCTCCTTGGTTTCCAGTCATGTTTTTTCATTGTCACCATAGTTTGTGTTCACAAGAATATGAACGATATAAAAATGCACAGTTACATAAAAATATTAATTTTTTTTTTCAGGTTTTATATGGCTATTTGAACTTTATTTTCTTTGTAGGTCTCGTAGTTGATCAGTTCAGTCAGCGTTTGTTCTGGGCTGATTTTGAATTATCTATTATTGGCAGCGTTCTTTTTGATGGTTCTGATTCAGTTGTGTCTGTGAGCACTAAACAAGGTATGGAGACCTTTTATATAACATGATTTCTATTTTATATTATTTGGCTGAAGTTGCACTCTTCAGAGAAACTGTGCAAGCAAAAAGCAGTGATTATGAAGTAATATTCATTGCTTTTGTTAGATAATACTTCAGATATTATCTAAACAGATATTTAAGATAAGATAATTTTAGCTTTAAAATAATCTGATAAAGTTACTTTAGGGGAGCAAAGATTCAGTGCTATGTGCAAATCTCCAAGTTTGTTATCTAACCATTAGCTTAGGTATTATCAAGTAACATTGTGATTAACATTTATGCTTGGCCTCACTTGGACTTACATCATAGCAACAGGAGCACCTTGATGAGTCAGAAATTAGAGCTGTCTGCATTGCACAGGAATTGTATAGTTTGTAGAACAGTTGACCTGAATCAGTTCTGGGAAAAATAATGGGTTTGGCTTTCAGGTCAGTAAGTAATCACAGAATTCTGCTAAAAGAATGTGAATGAGGAAAGTTCCTTTCATAAGAAAAGAGATTCTGGTTAAGCAAACTTTGTTTTTGTAGAATTGCGTGTTACCTTTTTAACAATTTGATAATATATGTAACAATTTATGAAATTTGAGTAGAAAAGAGAGGAAACAGATTTAAAAAAATTAAAAATTTGCAAGCAGGCTTTTTGGGAGGATTGCTTAGTGGGCGGTTGGTAGTGGAGTTTCATCAGGATGATATTACATTTAGTGCTACTGAGTGTTTTAACCAATGATCTGGAAGTCAGCAGGGGGTTCTGGAAAATACTAGGAAAAATTTCTCATAATCCAAACTGAGCAGGAACAGATTTAAATAATCTTATTATTAAACCATCTGGTTTAATATCATTTTATTTCACAACTTGGATCAATATACATGGAAGTAGTTATCTCAAGAAGGATCACTTTGAGTGCAGGGATCTGACTACAACCTCCTGTAACACTGAACATGAACAACATCTGTGCAGATGCCTGACAAGAGATTTTAAAGACAGTAACTCCTCCTCATAACTTTGCTTGCACCTCCTTTGGTTATAGTATTTCATGGTGGCTAGGCTGTAATCTGTCACAAAATACATACTTAGTGCTTGTGCTCAGTGCTTGCGGCTGGTATGAAGACTGACAGAGCATCCTAGATCGTGTTTTAATGTCTCTCAATAGTAATTTGTACTTTAAGAATAAATGTGAGGTTATTCTTCAAGGGGAAATAAAAGACACAACAGTGCTACAGAATAGAAGGCATGTAAGTTGATGACTTTCAAAATATTTTATAGCATGGAAGGGCTACACTATGCTGTGCCAAACGCAGCAAATTTGGGGTTTATAAAGGGGAAAGTGGAATGTAGAGACTTTGTTGCTTCCATACATAACATTTAATACTGAAATACAAGATCACTAAAGTAATGTCACCTTTTTTTCTCCTGTTGACATTTGTAGTAACTATGGAAAAATTAGAGAAATAGGACCAAAGGAAAATCGGGGGAGTTTAGAAAGTGCTTTGCAATGAGACTAAAAACTTCAACCCATTTAATGAAAAAAGCATAAAATAATGAATTAGAATTCATAAATAATTTTATTGAAATAAAATACTGAGTACCAAGTATTGATAGAGTGGAAAAACAGTAGAGACAAATAAAGGCTGATAATTGAAAATAAATAAATATGAGTGAAATATAAAACCATTTTTACAGTAAATGGGTATAATAGTAGGAAAAAAGTATCACAAGGAATGATAGATTCTGTTTCTTTATGGCTTCAAATCAAGAAGTGATGTATCTCTGGCAAAGAAGTTTTAGTCAAAAGCTATTGCTGTGTTACATGGGTAAATGTGTGAAATTCTACAGCCAGTTGTGCATGGGAAATCCAACTATGTGATCTAATTGGCACTCGCAGCTCTTAAAAATGATGAATCGGTGGGGTCTTAACATTTTATTTTGCATTAATTTACTACGATTATGAATTAAAATAAGTGTATTATGAAAGCTAGCATTTCAAATATGTACAGAAGAGCTGAAGAAATGTGTTGTCAGAATAGTTTCTTTTATATACAGCAAAATAATCTGTTTCTTCCTTGTCCCATACTTCTAGTTAAAGTGTTATACCTAAGTATGTTCTAATTAGCTAGTTGTTACTATAGGGCTTCCCTACTTTTCAATAATCAACCAGTTTCTGAGGCTGAATTGTGTTGAAAGCTAATACAAAGCTTGAGATTTTAGTTGCTTGTAGTATGGGAAGAGTTGCTTTTAAGAAGATTGCTTTTTTTAAAGGCAATCTTTGTGGGTACAAACCAAGCTGTCTGAATAATAATGTCTTTAGGTGGTAATTGCAATAATGCAATTGAAGTTGTTATTAAAACAGTTGTTTATTATTTGAATATGAATATGTATTCTTATTTATTATTCATTTTTATTTAAGGTTTACTGCATCCACATAGAATTGACGTTTTTGAGGATTACATATATGGAGCAGGTCCTAAAAATGGTGCATTTAGAGTACACAAATTTGGCAGGAGCCTCGTAGAATATCTAAGTGTGGATGTTGATAAAGCAAAAAGTGCCTTGATTTTTCACCGCTACAAACAAATGGACTGTGAGTAAGCATAATTACTTTAAACCCTCGGGGGGGGGGGGGGGCGGGAATTAACTGCGTTGTATAAATAGATTTAGTCATATTTCTTTATATAAATTTGATTTAGATTTTTTGATGCATTTTCTCTCATTTGAAAGGACATTGGACAAATGCTTGCCTTGTGTACCTGCACTGTAAATGAAGTATAAAAAAATTAGAAGAGAGCTGAATACAAATACCTCTAGCCACAACCAGATGAGGTTTTTTACTGCATATTACCAATACATTTTTTTGTTACTGGAATAAATTCTATCCTGGTGTGAGTCTTGTACTGCCATTTGAGTGAGTGTGTTCACTGTCTTCAGGCTGTTGATATCCTGGAAACTGGAAGTGTATCAGAATTTTTATATCTGATTATTTATTTTTTCTAGGTCTAGAACACTCTAATTCTAAAAAAAACCCAATAAATCAACATTTTTAATATTTTTGTCTTTTTAAACAGTGCCTAATCCATGCTTGGACCTGACATGTGAATTCATTTGTTTACTCAACCCTTCTGGTGCAACATGTGCTTGTCCAGAAGGAAAATCATTGGTGAATGGAACATGCATTGATCAGAGCCTCTTGGGTAGGTATTGAAAACTGCGTGAGAACCAGAAAATAAACAACTGGTCAGTTTTTGTCATTGCAAAAGTCTAGGCTGCTTGTGAGTCAATATAGGCTTGCTTCTTGTTCAATATACATATTACTTATCTGAAATGGAAATGAAATATGAAGAAGCAAAATCCCTGATTCAAAAAAACTGTTTATATTCATCAAAATAAAAAATGAGCTTTCAGCTGAACTGATACAAGGCGATATCTCAAAGTGAATGTGTATATATATTGACCAAAAGAAGTTTGAAAAGCTCTGAAGTATTTTGGATTCCAAATTAAACATTAGCCATTCAGGAGAAAAAAATAACCTTAAAGACCATCAAGAAATACCCCTGCTTAGACTGCAGCAATAGCCAAAAGGCAGTAACAGCAACATAGCAAATACTAATGACTTTGAAGTAACAGGCAAAAAAGAAAAAAACAATTGAAATATTTTTATCTAAAATTCTATCTTTCAGTAACATCTATAATGACTGATATCAAGACACAGGAAACCAGACTTCATAGTAAAAGAGCTGCTCAGTTCTTGCTATATTTTAGGGGGAAAAAAAAAAAATCTTCTTTTCCATAGAAGAATATTATTAAGTACTCTAAAACTATTCCCACTCTAATTGAGGCCAAACCTAAGGTGGTCAGACTGCTGGAATGAATTCTTAGCCAGCTTGAATTTTAAAAGGTTCTAGAAATCATAGAATAGGATTTCTTATGTGTATGAGAAGTCAGAATGTATTGGGATGTTTTTCTAATGTTTAATTTCAGGCTCAGAAGTGTAAGTGATAACATATTTTGGTAAGATCCTCAGTACTTAATATGCTCAATTTAGCAATTAAATTAATTTACCTGAAATGTCATCATTCTGTGGAGAAAATCTCACCTATTTATACTGCTTAGTCTTTAAATATTGAATTCACACAACTGTGTTCTAGTGGTTTATGATGTGGTATTAATAAAGCTATCCTGTCTAGCAGTATTTCTCTTTCTGTATCAAGAAATTTAAGAAATATTTAGAGAGTAAAAAAATATTAGAAAACTTGTCCTAGATAACAAACCCATTCATGTTTTTTGCTTATGTAGGAGCACATTGTATGCAGTGCATTTACAGTACCAACTTCTATATGTACTACAGCATGCTCTAGGAAAAATACAGTAAATGACAGCTTTATTACTGTACGCCCTTGGCTGAATACCTATCAATGTGTATTTATATAATAGTTATACAACTATAAATTAGTTTACAGCTGTTTTACAACAATTTCCACTGTTAGGGGAGAAGTGATGTCACTGAAGTAGATGTAATAGAAAACATTAGTATACTGTAGAAGGTTTCTAACTCTTGAGACAAATCAGTCTAAACACCCTTTGTCTTCAGAGAGCATCCACCCTCCCTGCCCCTCCAAGTGTCGGCTCTTTGTTCATCTCAAATGGATACTTGTCAAGATTTTCTGCTGATACAGTACCACATAAAAATTATTTCAAATGACCCATAGTTACTACTTAGGTGTTGAAGAAAGGACAAATAAAAGAATATTGTTTTTCACTAGTGATTGGTAGTAATTTGAACCTGTAATTTCAGTAATGCTACAGTTTTACTAGTGGGGCAAAGGATTACGCTATGGTAGAGTTTTCGGGAAGGTATGTTTTTATTAGAGAAAGATCTGAAGAGGCTTTTACATTATTTCACTTCTGGTTGTAAATTTTTATGGATAGACAGAAAATGCCTAGAGAAGCATTTTTAATATATTGATAATTTTCAGTATCTTCCCACAACTGCAATATCTGTTATGCCTTTTTAAAGGGCTGCTGAATAAGTGTTTCTTAGTTTTCTGATTACAATTCTATTTCAAGTAATGTCTAGCATAGGTTTTTTTGTACATTTTTTCTTGTATGTTATTTTTGTAATAGTAAATTGCAGGTTTCGTAGCCCCACAGATTATAAATTATGAATTGAAACAAGCCTCAGTATCATAGCACACTAACAAGTGTGTGGTTTTGCACTATTTTGACTTTTTTAAAAAAGTAAGAATAGGAGCTGTAGTCTTCCTTTCCTTCTCTGATGAAGAGCTAGAAAATGTATATGAAATATTCCAAACCACATACATTCAACTTACTTAAATCTAGCATTATATTGTCTTCGTTGTCTCAGAGCATTTTTGGCATAGTTATGGATGACAGTAACCCAGAACAGCAATTCCTGCCTTACATGGCTGTCAAAACCTGTATATTGTAGAAGAGTGACCTGACATTAATCCAAAGGGAGGTTATGTAGTCATATTTTTTTGTTGGTCTGCAATAAAATCCTGATTCAAAGTCAGTTGAAATATTCCTGTTGATTTTGGTGGTCTTCTGTTTTTTCACCAAAAGAATGAAATCCAGAAGATTTTGAGACATGAGTATCTGTGAAACAGTTTAGTCTCTTTTAGTGGACATCAGTCATGTAGCAATAAAAGTGAGGTGTTGTCCTGGTTTTGGCTGGGATGGAGTTGGTTTTCTTCCTGGTAGCCGGTATGGGGCTGTGTTCTGGGTTTAGGTTGAGAACAATGTCGATGATACACTGATGTTTTGGTTCTTGCTAAGTACTTGCTAAGTGGTGCTCACACTGGTCAAGGACTTTTCAGCTTCCCATGCTCTGCCAGGGGCACAGGAGGCTGGGAGGGGCACAGCTGGGGCAGCTGACTCAGACTGGGCGGGGGCTATTCCATACCATGTGACATCATGCTCAGTATATAAGCAGGGGAGTTGGCCGGGGAGGGGTTCGGTCGCTGCTTGGGGGAGGTGCTGGGCATCGGTTGGCGGGTGGTGAGCAATTGTACAGTGTACCGCTTGCTTTGTATTACTACTGTTCTATTTTTTTTATTTTACTTTAGTTATTAAACTGTTTTTATCTCAACCCACGAGTTTTCCCCTTATGCCCTTCTGATCCTCTTCCCCATCCCGCCGGTGGGGGGGGTGAGCGAGCGGCTGCGTGGTGCTTAGTTGCTGGCTGGGGTTAAACCACAACAGGTGTATAGGTTGTTTTGTACTTGCGCAACAGCTATTTCAAGTCACATATGAAGTCTTTTAGTTTCACAAATTAGTAGTAATTGTGGATATCAACAACTGATGTGACTAAACTGTACTTTTTGAATAATATATAATGCAGGTTATAATAGTAAACAGTAGTATATTGAACATTCATGATACTTTTTAGTGTCTTTATGTGGTTTGGGTCTTCTAAAATGTAGTAAGGAACCTAGTAGTAGATTTCCATGACTTGGTAGAGTCAAAATGGGACAACTATTTCCAGTTCCCATCCATCTTGAATAGTGCCACCAGAAGAGTCTGTGTTCGAAGCTTCTGTTTTGACAATGCATATGTCTCTATGCTTGTGAAAAATGCCTCCCAACAAATAATGATTATTTTCAATGTTATTATGCCATTCTTCATTTTGGTAGTTTTTGGCATGACTATTGTAAAGATGCCTTGCACGCTTTGTGCAATTTCTTATTAGTCAGTCTACCTTAAGGTTGGTGACTGGGAGAAATCTCAGTCTTGCTCTGTTTCTCGTGACTATATTCCAAAAACTGACTCAGATTCTGGTTCATTGGATTGTTGGTTTGGGGTTTTTTTGATTGTTTGTTTTTTAACAAAAGAAAATTGAGGTAAGTCTTGAAATTCTACATAATGCTACTACTGGCTTGATCCATTGAATTGAGTTTTCTTCATAAGTCCCGCATGAGGCATTCTAAATATTGAATCCTCAGTGGCTTTCTGTAAGACTGAATCCAGATTGCTTCAGGCGGCTGTTTCACCAGCATCTCACACAACTGATGAGAAACAGCTTTTGGGTTTGATTTGGCTTTTTCAAGCCAGAGTTATTACAACATATGTGTGTTGTATCACTCAGAATGTTTTTATAACAAAATGAAAGCAAGTTCCTGTGTGTTCTTAGATAAGCTGCCATCTTATTTCTCCCTAGATGATTATGATTGACAGAGCACAGTTCTTTTGTAGTTTATATTGACTATAGCAGGCCTGACTTTTTCAGTCTAGAAGCTACCCTTTAGTTTTCAAATGGGTAGAGTACCACTTCATTTTCCTAAAAGAGACCACTGGATTTGCATCCATTAGGTTTATTGTATCTAATTGTCTGTAGCACAATGAAGCTAAAAATGTACCGAGAGGACAAAAATGCAGAGCCTTGCACTGGAGGTGCAAGTGTGTACCACAGCTGAATGAGCAAGAGTAATGAACGCTTCCAAGAGTCCAGTATTCTGGAGCTGCATGTTCATCACTTTCATTTTAAGAAGGGAACATTTGTGCTCTCTTGGCTGGATGAAAAGCCTGAGAAAATTTACGAAGACTCAGATCTGATATTGCTTCTGAACAGAGATGAAATGTTTAATTTATCATGGTGTTTCCTCCAGCACATTTCTGTGGGGACTTGCCCACTGCACACACAGACCAAGTGCTTTGGCTGGAAATGTAGAGGTTAATCCCTATAGACCTTCTTTTTCATCCAGAAAGTCTGCCTCAAGGACTAGCAAAAGCTATGCCAGTTCAATCCATGCTATCTTCTTCAGTTTTGTCCTGCTTTCAATCTTTTAGGATATCAAATAGAACAGGGGTCACACAGAAATCTGCTTCTGGTTTGAAAAAGATCTTTTGTTTACAGCAGTATCTTCTATATTTACAAAGGAGTTACCGTTGGGACTGGTATTTCCCAGAACAGAAGAAAATGGGTTACATTACAGCAGATGTCGGTTAGTTTTTTCTCACTGTGCATCCTTTTCTTAGCCCTTCTCTTCCATTTAAAATCGTAAAGCAAACAGATTTTTAAAAGAAAAAAAAATGTGAAGGGAAAACAGAGGAGGATCTGTCTTATGGCATTCAGACAGAATTTGGGGATTACAACTTGTTCTGATAAATTTCAGCATATGGAAAACTGTCAGATAGTAAGACCCTCATCTGGAGGGACAGGAAGATTTATACAACCTTACCATAACATTAGCACCCTGCACTTCATCTTTAATAGGTGCATTCCGCTCAGTGAAGGATGAGCTACACCCTTATCTGAAGGATAGGCAAGAACAAATACCTTTCTGCCCCATGAGATGAGTATTTTCCACTGTGGGGAGGGAAATTGTTCTTGTCCCAGAGAATGCAGTTCATTAACCATCTCTCTGTTTACCTGCCTAGTCTGGAAATCAGTGGATATTTCAAAGGAAAAAAAAATAGCAAAAAGTAAGATGCATTTTTCTCAGGAAAGAAAGGGTTGTTATAGAAATGTCAAGAAAAGAGATGTGTGTGTGTGTGTGATTGGGGGAGATAGATGGAATATCAAAAAATTGAACGAATGAGGGCAAAAATACCAGTAGAGTTCACAAAGCTTTGTTTTGCTGCTTTATCAGTGTTTCTTCTGTGTAAAATTTTCCTTGCACTTTCAGTTAAAGGAAAGAGTTGAAGATGGAGCAAATAAGCCATAAGTCCACTAATGTTTGTGTCAAGCAGTCATATCAGGAAGAAAAGCCTAAGAAAAAACTGAAAATCAAAGTTATTTAATTCTTTATTAAAGATATATTAAGATTGAAATAGGCAAATCAAGGCAGTAGAAGACTAAATAACTGGTCTAGGAGAGAATATATAAAATTACAAGACCTGTAACCCTTTCCTTTCTTTCATGTTAGAGAGCTCCAGTAGCTAGACTAGGAGTAGTATAACAAGTGAAATTATTTACTTCTGTCATTTCAGAAGTGAAAAGAGGAGCTGAGAGGTCCTTGAGTCCAAGTTCCAGCAAACTGAGACCAGTATTAAACTGACTCCAGATAGAAACATTTCTAATTTTTTTTTTTTAAACTTTGTACCAATAGTGGGTACTTACTAGAGCTGTTCCCAGCTCTGCTTTCAGAGGTCTTTATTCAGTAATTCAAATTGAGACTATTCAGCTTTTTATAACAATTCTTCTGTGTTTCTCTCCTGTATTCTTTTTCTTCCTGTCTTCTACGGGACCGTTCTGCTCCTGTCTCCCACACAAAAGCATCTGATCCCCTTTTGTACTCAGGTGATGTGAATCAGCAAGAGTAATTTGATTCTTGTATTTACCTTCAGACAACAAAGCAGCAGCATTAAACCCCCTATATTGTTAAAGTCAAACATAGTATTTTAAATCTGGCTTATCCGTTACATCTTTCAGTCCTTTTTCTTCGCTTACTTAACGTCCAGAATTGTTGTAGTAACTTTTCTCTGTTTCATATTAAATTTGTGTTGAAACTCTTTAAATTAAAATGTTTTATAGGGAACAAAATCACTAGAAATTTTAATAATCCTATGATGATACAAAATATGACAAACTTTTATGTTTTTTCAGGAACATTCTCAGTTGAACATTACATAAAGTTATAACAAATACTGCATTTAAAAAGTATAACACGAGTGTCCCAATCCTTGAAAGCCAATTGATTAGAAAATCTTTACTGTGGGCAGTTTTTGGCTCAGTATATTTTCCTGAAAGTATGAAGGCAGGTATTTCTTTGCAGTTCATGTTTTATAGTTCTAAACATGCCTTTTTGATACTTATTTTTGTCTTGAATTTATTGTCTGTCTTAATTTCTTTTTTTTTATTTTTGTATCTTAATTCTGCTGAATTGCTGTAGAAGATATATATAATGTTTTTAATGTGCTATCAGAAAGGTTCATAAAAATGAGCACTTGTCTGTAGTTCAGTCTTATTTATTCTGTTTTTACCAAGTTCTGCTCTATAAACTCATGACTAATGATAAGTAAAACAGATAAGATAAGCAAAACAAAAATAGACCTTCTCTCCAATAAGATATGCTACATTATCCATTTAAACAACTTCTATAATGAGTAACTGAAGAATGGTTCATGGAACATCAAAGAATTTAATGAACCGCCCAAATAAATACGAAGCTGAGGCATCCTCAAACTCCCAAATACAAAGTAGCTTTGTTACAGCAGATGTATATCTGGTGGATACCAAAAAATTGAAAGCGGTATTTCATATTTTTATTGTAAACACATGAAATAATGATATGCCAGTCAGTTCCCCACAATAACTTTTAGATCTGTTGTCTAGTTTCAGCTTAATTTGAGATCGGTGCAAGTGCCTGAAAGATGATCAGTTCCCAGAAGGTTTGTTTAAATGAGTTTGATCCCAGGTTACATGTCTGCACCATCTCAGCACGCGCCATGAATGGAGGCAGCCAGACCCTGCCAATGAAGGGCATACATGGGCAGGAAAGAGAGATTTGGGTGCGTCCAAAGAAAAGGCTGCTGCATAAGCACAGTTATATTACTGAACTTTGCGGAGTCCGTGCTGGAGAGAACTATTCAGCTAGAGGATATCCATCATTCCTAAATTCTGCACTTATAATACAATGTATTGCTATAAACATCAAAAAGAGGAGTTGGTGTGCCTGTGCCAGTCAATGTTAGATCTCAGTAGGACAAATGGGAACCTTGACTCTTTTTCATTAGTTGTTTAACTAAAACAGATTAATTCAGCAACACATCTGCAGCTGGTGAATATATTATTGAAGAGTTCTCAGGGTTTGCGGTATCCCTCTTGTTAAAAACCATGTAGGTTCAAATGCTGGATTAGTTAGGCAGCAGTCTGGCTTCACAGGATTTGTTTTGCTATGTGAGAAATGAAAGGTCTTATTGCTGAAAGCATGCTTTGGGCTGGAAAGGTGCTTGTCTGTTTCTTTAGGATTACAATTATTTGGATGTTTGGGCATTGTATGCGTGCTAGTCTATAATTAATTTCGTGTTGGTGTCATTGAATGATTTTATATCTTGTTCACTGAAATGAATAGAGATTTATTTTTCAAAGTATTTCCCAGACAGGCACAACTCTAATTGCAAAACAGCTTTATAGAAAGATCGAATCTGGCCTAATCAGAATTTGTGTCACCTCATACCTCACCGCTAAGAAGGTGGCACTACTGCCGTAAGCACTCGGTGAATGCAGAGCAGCAGGCAGTATCTCCTCTCAGTGATTTTACAGACTGAGCAGATGAGAAAAAGAATAAAACAGAAAATATGGTTTAGGAGTAACAAGTTAGTATGCAAACATCAATTTTTGATGAGGATTTAAAAGCTGAATAATTTTCTTTTAGATATTTTGGATGGGGTTTAGTTAAGAAGGTTGTTCATTAATAGAGTGGAAGAGAGATCCAAAAATCAAATAGGAAAAGGCTGAGGTCACCACAAAATTACTGAGAAGTTTTCTGAGATCCCCCAGGTGAAACCAACTTTCATTTTTTCATTTCATAAACTAACTAGGAATGATAGTTTCAAGCAAGAACCCATACTGTCATTACTAACTTACATCCTAAGGAGGTCAACTTTCTTGTGGCATCATTTGGATGAAGCAAAACTGCCAAGTACAGGCCCTCAGAGCGGTACGGTACAAGCTCACAGCCCTGCTCTACAGGCTTGTGCAGTCCCCACCAACTCTGCAGCTCTCAGGAAGGGCTTATGGTCTCCTAAGTGTATTTTTTTTTTTTAGCACTGTGGAAACAGAAGTGATAGTTTACTTTCTCTATTTTGAAAAGTGATTTTTTCCTCCTCATTGACAGGGATCTGTAGCTCTATTTAAGATGCAAAGTTCTCTTTTGCCAGTTATATAAAATAGGATTGTTGAAAACAACTCTGTGTGTGTGCTCTTGCTGCAGATGATACCTGTAAATTAACCTGCGAAAATGGAGGAAAGTGCATTATAAACGAGAAGGGGGATCCCCGATGTCACTGCTGGCCAAGTTACTCCGGTGAAAGGTGTGAAACTAACCATTGCTACAACTACTGCCAGAATGGAGGAACCTGTGGAGCCTCTCTCCTTGGTAAATATTTCTGAGCAGCTGTATCTTACTATTATTTATCTTATTATTATTACCTGCCTTAATTTAAATGTTTGAATTTATTCTGTTTGTGATATTTTTTTCTCTTTGTAACTTATTTGCTTTGTCCATACTTAAACTATGTGCAGTATAGCAGTATATACCATACCATATACTTTATAATCGATAGTGCTTTTCATTCATGTACCGCGGTGTTTTAGCAGAATTAAGCTGCGTCCCACAAAAGGGAGCATAGAACTATAAAGACACACATGTCGAGGTGTAGAAATGGAATTGTAAAGCGTAAGGTTCAGTCAAACTACATCTGGAAGAACCCCACACATCTTGCTCTCTATCTCAATTCTCCCTCTAAATTTTTAGGTGCATACAGAGGTATCTCCTTAAATTACAGAGTAGTGTGACCTCAAGCTTTTACCTTTGTCTTACTGGAATTCACAAAGTAGTCATTTTACTCATCTAATTTTCAGGAATATTTGGTTGATCAGAATTCAGATCCTTTATTTTCCTGAGGGAATTTGAAATCACATCTCTTATCTTCAGGGCGATTATCCTATGTGTCAAAACGCGGGTATTTGTCAGTTGATCTTTGTCCTAACATGTAGGCTGTTGTAGCTTGTATAATGCAGTTAGTGTTTGGGCTAGAGAGGGAAAGTGCGATAAGAAGTACTCTAAAATTTAGTAATTATGTGAGAAAGGAGAAGTTGAATTCTATTTTCTGCTCCAAGGAATATTTAAATATTTGATTCAAAGTAGAACAGCTGGAGAAGTTTGCTGTCTCATCCCTTCTCAGAAGCTTATCAGCTGCTGAAGATGGTGTGAATCATTTTCTCCTACATGATGAAATGACCACCGCTCTGGTCTCTGAAAGAAAAGTACAGTACCTGACTTTAGAAGAGGAGTTTGTGACTGTGTAGCACAAACAGAGCGAGCTTCCTGTAGTGCAGAATTATGTGTGTCAGTCTCTGTGACGGAGGGGGCTTGGTTCTCAATGTTTTCCTCAGCACTCCTTACTAATTAACTTTAGCTGATATAGTTTAGTAATTTACCTTCACTTACTATGCTGGCTTCTCTGGAGTCTTCTCTTATTTACTGAGATGTGGTGGCAAAAATCCAAGTGAATGCAAATCTAGCAATCTGTTGTGTGCCAAACAGAGGATTTTTTAGTTCTGAATACTTGAGGGTTAATAATGTTGTTCATAGTTAACATCACTAATAATGACTAAATAGTAGAAAATGAGAATACTTGAACTTGAAGTTGATTAATTATACTTGAAACTGCTTCTAACAGCTGATGGAACTACTGACACAAATGATAGGCAGAGATTTTTCTCAATGTAGTGAGATCAATACATGTTTAGTGAGGACGTGCAAGTGAATGAAAGTAAGCCATGGGTGATTTAAATGACGTGCAGAACTTCCCTGTCATCTGAAGAGAGGATGTTTACTCCCACATCTTTACATGTCTGGCATTTAATTGATAATTTTGTAGAGTTAAAAGTCTTCATAAAATTAACAACTCAGCTCCTAGAACTGAGCTTAGTTCTGAATCCTGCAGAGACCTCAGGGTTTCATTTAATCCTTTTCTTTTGGCAGTAGCCATAGGGCTCACTCACCTCCAGCAGCTCGTGTTTCCTTTACCAGGCACCTAATACTTGCTGTGCTCACACAGCTATGCTATCACTGCGATATTATTTTTTTCCCCCTGATAAATCCAGCCTCTGAAATCTCTCAGCCTTGCTGAAATAATTAGTGTAGTAGGTTTGGTCACCAGTGAGTAAAGGAGAGATATGAGCAGATTCTACAATATACTTCTGCTAAATTGTTACTCATGGCCCCAGCTGCTACAGAGGGCCTGGAGGTGCAGGCATTAGCCTTATTTCTGCTTGGTCTCAAACAGGACAATGTGCCTGAACCAAAAATGCATCAGGAGAGCCAGCATGGATGTTACGACAGTCCACATTTCATTGTTCAATTGCCTGATTTTGGGGAATCCAGACCTTTAACTGCAACTAAAGTTTACTGTACCACACGTGGCCAAAGGGTGCTGAGACCAACACAGAGCTGGTTCTGATGACTCTTACTGGGCATACCTGCTAACAGGAATATTCTTCTGCTGTGCTGTGTCCACCTTCCCAGTTTCATCGAATTTTTAATAATCATATTTAAAGTTAACCAGATTTCCTATCTGCCATTTCCAATTCATGAGGGTAGCCATGCCTTGAAGCCTGTGCCATAACTTTCATGTGCTGGAGATGTGGAAAACTGACTGTATATCTTTCTAAATCAAAGTGACTCCATCCAGCATTCCAGATAAAATTTTTTGAATTGATCCGCATCTCATCTTCCTTGCATGCCTAGCCCCTGGACTCTGTAAATCTCTATTTCTTATCAGACTATATTTCTTATCTATATCAGGCCATAAATCCTGTGTTACTGAAACAAACTAGCATGTCAGTGAGATGTGCCCTTATCCTAGTTCAATCTAATCCATGATATACTAAAGCCATTATGTATCTTACAGAGGGAAGCTAAACTGGAGGCCCCAAAAGCATTGAAAACTGTAATTAAGTCAACAAAGCTTAATTCCTCAAGTGTTTTTGCAACAATCGTTTCCTCATTCCAGTCAAATATACCACTGCATGTTGTTCGGTCATCGCGTCAGTGAGTGCACATGTAGCTTCAAGGGCTGCACGCACCATTCCCAGTTTGGACTGAGGGTGTGAAATCCAGACCAGAGCAGTGTTCACTCACTTGTTGTCTCAGCTTTCAAGGCAGAGTTGATCTGCTTTGTCAGGTTCATATGAGAGTCATTAGTGTATATGATACTTTATTCTTGCACATTGCAATATGTAGGAATATAAAGGTTCTTTATTATCAGGAATTCCTCTGTTTTTCCTTAATGGTTGTAAAACTTCAACATTATATTATGTCTAGATTTAAAATATCACGTCCTACCAGGTTCACCTGTCCGCTAGCAATGGGTACATTGCACACTTTTTTTTTTTTGTTAGGGAATTCTCTCACATTTCTGGAAAGTATAAAATTACTATTTTAAAATAAAGTCAGCTCAATATCATCTTAATTTCTTCTACCATGCTACTGCTATCTGTGCATACCACCTCCTGTGCTACAATGCTCACAAGACCTTCCTCAAAAAGCAGCATTTATACTTCTGATCCATTATACAATTGGCTCCTCAAACTGTCTTGCTAGACTGATGCAATGAAGTTGCACGTATTTTCCCAATTTTATCTTTTTTTTAAAACTTATTTTTGTTCAAAATGATGAAGCTTTTTCCTCTGGAAGCTGCAGAAGCCATATGTGTGCGAGTGCCAGTCCAAATCCTATCCGCAAAATATGAATGACCTGTGATAATTTCAACTTGCTTGGCTCTGTCTTTCTTAGAAGCTCCAATTGCGCTTATCAATTCTTGTCTATTATCCAACAGCTTTGATGCAGTCGATCTAACAAGTGTCATTCTACACACATGCCCTTTGGAAACCTTAGGGACTGCCAGTAAGTTTAGCTTCACAGGGAGAAGAGCTGCTGCTGTGTCCCCGCTGCTGGGAGGCTTCCCTAGGAGTCAGGGAATTTCCTCCTTACTGTTGGCTTCTGGCTCATAAACCGAGGAAGAGATCCTGAAAACAAACCTTTCATCATATTCTGATAAAAATAAAATGACGCAGCATATGAAATAGTCTTCAAGTGAATGTGTGTGTTCTAGTGAATGTGTAAATCTTGCTCTCTTTCACCACCTAATATATAATAGTAATGTGATAACTAATTAAGCAAATTGCAGAGTATTACTCATTTTTTAAAACATGATTGTGCTAAATCTTTGCTGGATGTGTTAAGTTGTAGAACCTCATTATCTGCACACAAATGTTAATTTGTTAAACAAATCCCACTGGCAATTCAGGGATTATTCGCTGTTGGTTTACTTACTGCTAAGCCTTTTGGCAAATTCCTATGTGAACATTATATAGCTAGAGACTGGGGCAGCTTTAATTAAAATTTATAAGTTTATGACAGTTGTATTGAACTACAATAATTGAACAAAGAAAATGTCATCAGTTAATTAAAAGTACACATCTGAGACGTGTAATTAAAAGTTTGGGTATAATAATGAACACTTTCCAGTAAGCCAAATTAATGGGAATTTGGAAAAAAATTAAATGTTACCATAAAAATGCACTTCCTTTCTCCTTACAGCTTAAAGTAAAAATGTTGGAGCAATAACTTAATACATGCCTTGAACACATTAACTAGATCTAACTAGTTCACAAAATTAGATAAATACATAATTGTACTATACTTACAGTACGAAGAGTATGTCTAACCATATAGAGTTGTGATGTTTGTATCCAAATGAGTAAAAAATTATTATGTCTTTCCACTAAATGAAAATTGATGAAATAGTCTCAAAAATAATTATATATAAAGCAGATATTATTTTATATTCTATTTTATAAGCAAAACAAGTTGACTTTGGGACTTGATGGTGCATACTGAAAACACTGTCAGTGAAGAACCCGTTTGCTTTGCCAATGTCATGGCAGTCCCAGTAGTCTCAAAGGGGGCTGCTACATCATCTTGTCACCAGGACTGGGGCTGTGGGAAGGGGAGAGGGATGGTATTTAGCTAGATGTTGAGGCTGGCTGGTCTGGTGCACAGCTGATCTAAGGCTGCCAACAGAACCACCACAATCAGCCTTGGTAAGAGCAGCCTTTGAGACTACTTTCATATATTTAGAGATTGTTCTTTTCTCCCTTTCTTTTGCAACATGGAAAGAACGTATATCTGTTGGGATTGATCCCGATCGGCTCACCTACTAATTATGCACAGTAATATACAGCTTCTTTCCGCTACTATTGGTTCAGTAAAGCTAATTATGGTTCATCAGCCACACAGAAATGAATTATTGTGATTCCCACAGACTGCTGATAACTACTCCAGAAGACATGCTATTACTTAAAGTAGGCTGGTGTAGTGCCGCATTGTTTTCTTTAACAGTGACAGCAAGTGAAATATGCAAATTAAATGTGCAGATTCACACATAACAACTTAAAAACACACATTGCTGGTAGTGAATTTATCATTGACTGGAATAAATAAATAACTGATGTCTTGGTGCAGGCATTCATCTGGATGGTCTCGGTTTTTGAAACTTTCAGAAAGCTTACAGAAATAGTGCTATTTCCCTAAAATATATTTTTTTTTAAATTGTAGAATACCTTATGTGGTCATATAAAATACATCATATTTCTCTGTTGTTTAGGCAATAGCATGAATCAAAATTGATCTCCTTAGTGTTCTGTTCATTACAAAATAAATGTAAACGGGAGTTTAAGAAATACGAGTAGATTCCCAAAAGAAATCACTTAGATATTACAGAGACAGTGCACTAAAATATTTATTAGCTATTTTTGAAGATGATTTGAAAAGTTATTTGCTATTATATAGCAAATTAAATTGGCAAACTGGGAGAAACTACAGTCTCTGTCATCAAAATCTAATTGAACATTGTAGGATTTTGATCCCTATCATCTTCTTATGAATGATTTTTCTTTTTAAGAAAGGGGGAAACTACATTTCATCTTCATGCCAAAAACTTATAACATATTTTGTTCAAGTCCTACTGCCAAAAATAACATCATATGTCCTAGGGTCACCATAAAGTAGTCTCCTTTCATTTACTAAATTCTGTATAAAACATTTGAAGTAATATGTGAGAATGTCATAAGTTTGTTTCAAGTGCTATCCATTCTAGAATTAAGATTAAAAAATTCTGTAAATTATTCTTCTTACTTTTTTAAGAGAGAGGCTACATAGAGAATCTTCAGAGAATAGTGACTTTCATGTACATTGTTTCCCCAGAGAATTTTCATTATTATTTTTGTTACTTGTTTTATATGTCTTACCAGGCACCCTTTAATGTACTCTATGCACTTCATTTCTTTAGAATTGTTATTTAGAATTATTTTAAATACAAAATATTCTCATCAATAGCGGAACTACATGCATTAGGTTTCCACTTGCATATAGATATAGGGAGAAACTCAGTGTATCCAAGAATTGGATTAGAGATAGTAAATAGCAAAGTATAGGCACATCAACTGTAAATCACTGAGTGAAGAAATCCTGAACAAAAAAAAAAGGTGCTTCCTGCTCTCTAGATATCATTACTGTGGTTTTGATATTGGAACATTTACACAGGAGATGCTGAGAATGTGCTGCTACTTTGTCCTCCTTGACACTTTGACAAACAACATTTTTCAACATAGGTAATCGAAACAGGAAATTTTTCTTGGGATTATTATGTTAGGGAAGAGACTAAAGAAGAGGCTAGGCGAAAGCTAGGGTGCTAATCTGTAATAGGCAGAGAAAAAGACGACTATTCTGATACAGTAAATCCAGTCGAGGATTGCACTGAAGAAGGAAGAGCTCAAAACAGGGAAATTTTTTTGTGTGTTTTCTTTCAGAAAATTATTTTCACTCATTTTTGCATAAAATACACCAAAAGATGGTTATCTGAATTTGAAGCAGTTAGCATTCCATAAACCACTTTCCTTATTAATATTTTTCTATACTCTAATGTGTTGTGAACATTTCTGTGGTGGTGAAGGTTGGGAATTAAGAGACAATTTTACTTCTGTCTCTGTACAGCTCTAATCCTGACACTTCATGACCAGTGTAAATGCTGAAGTTCTCTGTGCATGAGATTACCATGCAATGTTTGTTAGTTAGGATATGTGACATCTTGGTTAACGTAACTGTTTCCTTTGCAAACATAAATCAATCTTCTTATTCTATGATACAAAACCTTATGGCATTGCTTGTCATTGTTTAATACTGCAGGTTTATTAAACTGTTCTTGGAACTATTTTGTATCAGAAATAATTTATGAGAATAAGGCAGATTAAAATGTCATTATTAGTATTATTTTAGATGCCAGCAGTCTGTGTATAAATAGGCAATGAACTATTAATGTTACTAAAAGTCATGTTAAATTGAGTGACAAAAATGGGGTTTAGCCTATACTGCATTAAATTTTCATGTGAGTGTCAGCAGTTTGGCATATTTATCAGCCTACATTAGCAAAGAATAGAATAATCTTTTCTACAAACTAGGAAAATATCATTGCCCCATCATTTTAAAAAATAGAGGAGTATTAATAATAAAAACTGATTTCAAACCTCCAGATCTATGTTCTATCACTATTTTATTTTAACATTTTTATTGAAACGCTGATTCAGAT
Organism: Theristicus caerulescens; assembly: GCA_020745775.1. Taxonomy (NCBI): domain Eukaryota; kingdom Metazoa; phylum Chordata; class Aves; order Pelecaniformes; family Threskiornithidae; genus Theristicus; species Theristicus caerulescens. The sequence continues at coordinate 6,374,822 of CM036562.1, forward strand.
GAAGGATTATGTGAAACCCCTTGGCTTAGGGGGAGAAATTTGAATATAAGTGTATACATGGGGAAAAACAAAAAGAGTCTGTGCTAACATCTGAGTTCAACATCTTTGATTTAATGTTTAGATCACAGGGGACAGATATGAATAACCAGGCTGATGCATATTAAACTAGTTGGAGCTATTTTTAAGTCAATGGGTTTGTTCCTGCTGTACTCATTAGAGGAAGAGACTAACTGATCTCATGGCCTTTAGGATGATTTGCAAAACACTTTAAATTAGCATAGCTTAAAATAGAAAATATAGAAAAGAATTATGTGAAGGGCTTCATGTAAGAAGAGTAAGAAGTAAGTGAAAGAGAAAGAATAAATAAATAATTCTGCATGAATCAGAGTAGAAAAAATGAGGGCACTTCACTTGCATTGAAAAATTCTCCAACAAATATGATATTAAATGATTGCATAGTATTAAAATAAAGGCAGACCAGGAGAAAATTAGAATTGTGGGGTTTATGGAATATTTAGTTTAATCTACGTTAATGAGACAATCAACTGAATAGAGAAGGAAAAAGAAAAAGGTAAGAAGTGTTGATCATTTCAGAGTTTCAGATGCAGCTGTGGTGAAAGACATCAGGAGGCAAATGTGAAAGTAGTTGTGGATACCTACACCGACATCGTATTAAAGTGAGGAAATAATGAGACAGAAGACAGCAAGGAAGGGACCTAGTCGTATTGCATCAGTAAATCAGGCGGCAGTAAGGATTTCCTGGTAGATCAGTACAAAGATGAGAGATAACTATTATGGAAAAGTAACCCGTAAATGTTATTTCATTTGACTACTTAGGATTTTGGCTCTTCTGTACATTTTAAACCAAGTCAGGCTCAAGTCAAGCATAGCTTCTCTTGTGTGCTTACTAACCCACCCCTTCATGAAGTAGGATTGTTTATGTGTAAGAAGTTAATTTCTGCCTTATGGCACGGTGTGAAGTTTTTCAAGTGTAAATGCAGGGATAACTGGAGTTTCTCATCATTAACGTATTCCCTGACTTCCTCTGATCTCTTTTGAATTCCACAGTCATATCATTATCTTGATTGGGCTGTCAATAATAAAATCTAATAGGCTGTTATTCCTGTTTATGCCTGTAATTCCAGTCCAAAAGGCTTCTGCATCGCACATACAGTACATTATGTAGTTAACTTGCTAATCTGATTGACTTTAACACTTCTTAACATGTAGCCTTATTCTGTTATGGGCAAAGACTAGATATCAAGGAAATGTGTATTAGTTTTACAACAGCTCATTAGTTGCCCTCCTTTTCCAAATTTGCTATAGCCAATGATATTCATGTTCCCATTCAACACTAGACATTTTGGTTTTCCCATCTTAATTCTTGGACTTTTACCATTTATGTAAAGCATGTGTGTTACTGTTTGGGTTTTCTCTAGTCTACTTATGAGGCATCCCTTTTGTTCTGCCTGATAACTATTTACTCTTTGACTATTGCTAGCCCATGCATGGTCCCTTACTCAGAGATATGGTATTTCTATGACTTTACTCAAAGGGATGAGTCTTTGCCTGTCAGCTATCCCTTGCTCTGCAGTGACCCAGGTTAAGCTCTTGATTGTACTTGCCGGCAGGTTGGATTCCTTATGATTCAAATGAAGACCATCTTATCTGCCCCTTGATTTCAGAAGTGTCCTCAGCTCCTGATTAATCTTCATCTCTTTCCTTACTCATCTTGGAAGCCAGGAAGAAGAAAAGTGTTAAACTCTGGTTTAAGAAAGGAAGGTGGGGGGAAAATAATGTTTTGTAAGAGATAAACAAGAATGAGAATAGATTATTAGGAAGTGAGAAGGGAGATGGCTAGTTGGACACATCAGGTCATTTACTTGAAGAGAAGATTACAAATGAGATGTAAAAGCAAAGTCAGGAGATGGAAAAACATTTATGGGATCTAGAACTTTGTTTTAAAGAAGATAAGCCTTAAGAAAAAAAGGCGGGGAAAAGTAGAAGAGTTTAATAAAACAGTGGATTTGTAACAAAGTTATAAATCCTTTAGACATGAGATTTAGATAAGGGAAAAAAAAGGAAAATTACAATAAGGAAGAATCATAGGAGGAAAACACATCAGGTTTTAAACACTATTTTAAAACCCTTTAAAAATAAAGCTATAGGCTAGGAATTCATTTTGTGCAAATATTCATCCCTAGGTGTTCACTACTTTTCAGACACTGAATATTGACCTTACAGTCTGGTGCAAGACAGCAATTTTTATGTTACAGTATTTATTATATGAGAGGGATAGGATAACAAAACAGGCACAGATATTTGTGTTTCAGTAAAAATTGTTATGTAAAGTTGGCTATTAGTGCCTTAGTAAATATTTGTATATTCATGTGATTATACGTAAAGGTTTGTAGATTTGAGAATAATGGAGTGTATTCTGAAGAGGCATTGATGTTGATTATACAAACATTTATCCTCTGCACCTGGTGGAACCCAGCCTAGCAAGAAAAATTTGAAGAGCTTAGTCATATCTTCAATTCCTACATAAGACCGTCTTTTAAAATAATACCCAAATAAAGAGTCAATGACCATACACGCACAAGTGTAAAATGCATAGATGCAGTTTTTGAGGTGTCCATATCTTACAGTGTTGACTTGCTTTTTAAAAAGTTCTGAATTCAAGCAATGTTTGCAAAGGCATGTTTTATTAGTGTCTAGAGAAAGGCAGTTGGGCTCTGTCCTGGTTTCGGCTGGGATGGAGTTGGTTTTCTTCCTGGTAGCCGGTATGGGGCTGTGTTTTGGGTCTAGGTTGAGAACAATGTCGATGATACACTGACGTTTTGGTTCTTGTAAGGAGTGCTAAGTACTTGCTATGTGGTGCTCACACTGGTCAAGGACTTTTCAGCTTCCCATGCTCTGCCAGGGGCATGGGAGGCTGGGAGGGGGCACAGCTGGGGCAGCTGACTCAGACTGGGCGGGGGCTATTCCATACCACGTGACGTCATGCTCAGTATATAAGCAGGGGAGTTGGCCGGGGAAGGGTTCGATCGCTGCTTGGGGGACGTGCTGGGCATCGGTCGGCGGGTGGTGAGCAATTGTACAGTGTACCGCTTGCTTTGTATTACTACTGTTCTATTTTTTTTATTTTACTTTAGTTATTAAACTGTTTTTATCTCAACCCACGAGTTTTCCCCTTTTGCCCTTCTGATCCTCTCCCCCATCCCACCGGTGGGGGGTGAGCGAGCGGCTGCGTGGTGCTTAGTTGCTGGCTGGGGTTAAACCACGACAGGCTCATACATTAAGACTTGCTACTGTTATGATAAATGTATCCATCTTTAAAGTGCTGATTATTATTTTAATGTTTGTTTATCTTTATCATAAAATAGTTGTCTTTGTTTTGAATAGGGAGGCCTACCTGCAACTGTGCGCTGGGTTTTACAGGACCAAACTGCAATCAGACTGTCTGCAATCATTTTTGCCAAAACGGAGGAACCTGCAGTGTCACTGCTGGGAATCAGCCCTTTTGCAACTGCTTGCCTGAGTACACAGGAGACAGATGTCAGTATTGTAAGTAGTGTTCACAAACTCTTAAATCTGGATTTATAATAAAAGTTCTACAAAGTGGAAGTTTAACGTGCTTTGATTTTTCTACAACACGCATTGGTAAACTTAGCTCCAAAATGATTCATACTGCTAAGGGAATGGAATCTGATGCATTCAAGTGACCTTTGAACATATTTCCACAATATCCATCTACATGTGTAGGAGAACAAAAAGCTTTTTTAGGAATGATTTATTTTAGAATTTTCATGAATGAATACGTACAATGGAGCTGTACAAGACAGCTAACTTTGTCAATAGAAGTGAGATAATTGTTTTGAATTTTTCTACTTCAGCTTCTCATATTTGTTATCTTATGCTGGTGGAATACCTGAACATAGCGAACTGATGTAGTTGGTTACAGAATTTCTCTGGTATCCTTTATCTTCGCAGACCATCACTTGTATCTCCAACTGCTACCTTACCTTTTGTTTTTATTTCTAACCCCACTAAGCAGCATATTGACTTTTGAGTTTCACGCCTCTGTAATCCTTCTTGCTCAGTCTAAGATCACCTTCAGTATGATTTCTGCCTCCGCCTAGTATTGAAAATCAGGATTTCTAAGCATTACTCTTGTTTAATTCTCAGGACTTAGGGTCTATCCTCTGCATCTGAAGTTCCCCACAGTTTGCCTTTCCACTGATCCATCAGTCTCTTCTCATTGAGATGCTGTTCTCCAAAGGTTTCCATGCCTTTAGAAGAGCTCTACTCACTTCTTAGAACTTTCTCTAATTTTTTACTTCCTTTACAGAGGAGAGGGGAAAGATGGTTATCAACCAACAGACCTTCTGTTCTTACTCCATTTATCTTTCTTTTCTCTCCATGATTACTCTTAGCATGGATCACCATTATCTGTTTTCCAGTGACTCAAGACATTTGAACATAATCTTGAATTTCTTCTTTTGGTCACTTATTTAAAAATTACAGTTTGTGTTCCTTACGTCTCTTCAACGTGATGACTCACTAGCAACCCTAGCGTAAAACTGGTTACTTTTCCGAGATCAGAATTAATTTTTATTAATCTCCTTTTTTCTACTCCTGCTTTGCTTTGACTATAACACTCTAAAATAGAGGACTGTCATAGTGCTTGTGATAGAATAGAACATTAAATGTGAAAGCCATGATCTCTTTTGTACGTGATTCAGTGAATTTGCTGAAGAAGGCTAGATTTCAACAAAACGGAAGGGAAATTAGCTGTTATAAAGGTCTGGTTTAGAATTATCTACAAGATACAAAAAGTATTTAGTTTTAGTGAAAGGGCTGTCAAACAAGGAAAGGGGTAGTGTGTATCTTAAATAGGATTTGTACTGAAGTAAACTGAATGTATTTCCAGTTGGGAGACTATGAAATAAATTGAAACCTTTGAATGGAAAACCAGCAGTAATTGTGATTCTCTCCCGCTTGGCATTAAACAAACTGCATGGATCCACAAATAACTATCTGCAAACACAATTGGGTATTTGAAAACAGTATAGTACATAAATCATGCACAGACAGACACACAGATTAAGAAAAAATATTTACTTGAGGCTTACCCAAAACCAAACAAATTGTTTCTAGTTGAATGCTTCTGCAAACATCTTTTTTTTTTTTTTTAAAGAATTAATTTAAATGTAAATTTAGGGGTACTTTTTAAACAGTGCTTATTATCAGATTTGGATTGTCTGCTGACACTTTGGAAAAATGCCACAATACAGAGACTCGAACACATTATAAAATACAAAATAAAATTAAGCTTTTGTTTATTTAAACCTTAATACTTTTAGGAAAAAAGGTCTCACAATCTTTTAGAGTTTTGGGCTTTTTTTGGCCAATAACAGTTCTATGAAATTGTACAGGTTTACAGTTAATAATGTGTATATGAATTCACATCTATGATTTTTTTGGTTTATCCACACATCTGTATGATTTTTTGCTTTATCAATCACGTTCACTTTGTATACGTGTTGGAATATATTAATATAGCATTATTGCAAAGATTGGTTGCCTCTAAGATATCTTTTTCAGTCTTTCTATGATGTGATTGAAACTAGTTCATATGCAAAGGATGATACATGAATGTGCATAGGTATTTTACTCATGCTCCCAAGCTGAAAATATTATTAGGGTTTTTTATGGCAGGGAGAAGACATTTACTTGCAGTATTGCCAGATTGCAAAGACCTTATTTTCCTCATACTTATCGTCTCCAATTACCCAGTGCAGAGTTTCTCCTGTGATTAGTTCACATAAGGGCTAATAACCAAAATGTGTGCTCCGTGTCAAGGCACTGGCACTACTGAAATAAATTTAAGTGAATGAATTTACATAGAATTCTACTAACATTGTGCATGTTATTATATGCACATGAATTTGATGTATTTGAATATAACTCCCTATTTTAAATTCCTGAAATAAGACATACAGACTAGTTAAAGTTCATTTCTTGTATCATTTAAGGCCCAAACAACCTAAAAAATAGAAAACGTTTTCATGCAGTTACAATCATTCAAAGTGGATATAGTGATCTCACAAGCTGTTACTTTCCCTGAAACTGAAATTCCTTTCTTTAGGGAAAAAAAAAAAAAAGAATTATTTTCCTGTCATTTCAGTCCAAATGTAGCATACCGATTTTAGATACAGCAGAAGATTAAAGGTGTTTGTGACTACAATCAATACTAAAAGCCAATAATTGTTTTAGAGCATGAACTTCCTATTCCTAGGTTTCGGGGTGGGTTTTTTTTTGTCCTAATGTACATGGAAACTTTTCCCTCTTGCAATGCTTTTTTCATAAAACATCTCTCAATATTAGCTTTCAAACTATGGTAGGCTTTGTTCAAAAAATAGTCCCCCTGCTGCAATTACCATTCTGTACCTTGAATTGGGGAACAGCAAACAATGAACTACTTCATTTAGTGTTTTTTAAGCCTCGCTGGTTACTCAGTAGTGATTCCATAAGCAGATGAGTCTACAGCCTGCATAGATAGGTGGAGACATACAGTGAATAATCAAACAGAAATAACTCCTCCAACAGTCATGCTCTGTCCTTTAGCAAAACTCTTCCAGCATGGTGAGTACCAATGGCATGGCAGTCAGTACATACTTCTCTGAGAGGGGGAAAAACTGAGCACAGAGAAGCATAAGCAAAATGTTTCCCACTTTTTGAGATACCCTCCCAAATCATCCATCCTGAATACATTCAGTAAAATACATCAATTTTAGTAGTCACCAATTTGCTGCTTACAACGTGCCCCTCAAATGGCAGCTTGAGAGTTTACACTTCCAGACTCAAGGCTGAGGTTGCCATTTGGCCAAGGTTTCGTTCTCTAGTGAACAGCTTGATAATGCCCTACTTCTAGCTGCTACTGACTCACCCTTAGCCATATCCTGAGTGTCAAAGGGCTTGAATTTTTTAGCTTTGTCAGAAAGGTAATATTTTATTAATATGGACCAGGTTAACTCTAAGTTAATACAGATGCATAATTCAGAATTGATACATCTTATGTATCAATTACTTCATCCATCATCCATCAGGAACACCACCAAAAGCTCAACAGGTGTTGACTATACAGAACTGGATAAAGTATTAGAGACAAATTGAGACTTTGAATGATTTGGCTCCATTAAGGAGCTTAAATGATGACTAAGAAAAAAACCAAAAGGAAGTTGTCACTATCACATAAATAAAAAAGAACCGAAATGCTAAGATACCAGTATATTGTACCTCTGGAAACTTCTTCAGTTAGACAACTTGGTTTTTTTAAAGGGGTATGAATGAAACAGTTCCTGGTGCTTCTAAAGAGTTAAAGAATTCACTACTTGAAATCTCAGTCCTGCTGGCATTTAAGCAGTTAAATAAGATAATGGGATCTTGCACAGTCTATAAAGATAAGTATGTATGTAGTTTTTTGTAGAACTTATGGATTATGTCTTTATATATTATTATTAGAACTTCATGAAATTTTAATATGTGGATAAATGAAAATAAAAATTATTTCAAAATACTATTTCCATTTCAGTTTAGCATAATGCTGTTAATGGTAATGTGAATGTATCAGAAGATTTTTATTCAGCCAATGTCCCATTAAATACATTAACATTGCTCTGCTTTTCTCATCAGTAGTCTTTATATTATGTGGGATGATGCCATAAATGGTTAGACATCAAGAAGGAAAAAAAAAAACAACCCCTCTTATGAGTTTATCCTTCACTTCTCGAGACTACATCATTAATATATTATGTATCTGTTTATGGGGTATTCTTGATTCTTGTAGTTGCCAGTGAGTCACCAGCTTAATTCGTCATTTTGTTTTTATTATAGTACCTTTTAAAACATAGAAAAGTAAGGTATTATTTTTTCTATGATACTCCTTCATGTCTTTTAGTAATTAGCTGTCATGTTGCTTGCAGATGTTTGCCACCATTATTGTGTGAATTCTGAATCATGTACTATTTCTGATGATGGAAGTGTAGAATGTGTCTGTCCAGTACGATTTGAAGGTCCAAAATGTGAAGTGGACAAGTGTATCAGATGTCATGGGGGACACTGCATAATAAGCAAGGACAGTAATGACATAGTATGCAAGTAAGTGGGGGGGGGGGTTATGGTCAAAATTATATATTTTATAGCAATTATATTGCAGTATCCTTCAAATCGCAGTGTCTAGCCCCTGAGCCAGTCACATCAGAACAGTTCCTTTGTGTGGCTCCTGCCCACGCAAAACCCACTGGCTCCTGCCTTTTTAAACCAACTTTTGGAGCACTTCTCACTGAGGGAAGCATAATGTAGCAGGAGACTGAATGGGTCTTCACTTGGAAAAACTGGAATATTTAATAAAGTTAACAGTCAAGTTTTACCACACTGTTGAAATTTGTTCTTTCTGCAGTGTCTGTGACAGTGTTAGAGACATATTTTATACTAATGAAAGTATATGTAATAAGATGTGCTGCTATATTGCTGAGTGATTATTTTGTATAAGTTTATTTTCATAAAAGGAAAGCTTGAGAATATTTTGTGTAAAAAGCTCACTGCCTGTGCTAGCTTTTCAAGGTGGAAACCTAGAATTCTTGCAACCAGTGGATCTTATTATAAAATCAATATTTTAACATATAGATAATTATAAGGGAATTCACCAGATTTAATAAAATACTGATTGCTATTTGTATTTATTTTTTTTTTTTAACCATGACAGTTGCACTAATGGAAAGATTGCCTCTACCTGTCAGTTATGTGATGGCTACTGTTACAACGGTGGTACATGTCAACTGGACCCAGAGACAAATATACCTGTCTGTCTGTGAGTATCCTGCATTGTGTAGATCATTAAAATATCTGTGTGCCAACAAATAAGAAAGTTATTATGCATGTGTCTGCATTTTTGATCTCTCTAGGATGTATAATGTGCTGGTTGCAGTCATAAATTGCAGTACTTTTTCTAGCTGTTTCTGTAACCTGATGCTTTGTCTACCTTTTTGCAATACATGTATTGAAAGATATAACCAAGGTATATATTGTGAATGCATATAGATACAAAGATATATCTTTTGAGACTTCTAATAATTTCAGGCCAGATCTAAAGCCCATTTAGGCATTTGTTCAGGAATGGAATCAGGAGGTACAGGATGGTTGATCTCCCCTGCTTCTCAAAGGTGGATTAAGTTTTTTCTCCTATAAAGATGGTCAGAGGTGGGGCGATACATTCCTCCTGATGGCTAGAGAATAGGAAGAATAATGTCAGTGTTTATGTCCTTTATGGGTCTGAGGATATGCTCATGTATCTCTTGTTTCTGCCCTAACCTTCACACTGCCCACAGTAGCTTGGCTATTCTGTGGTAAGATTGCTCTCTCCCACCTTGCACCATGGTTGAGAGAATAATTCAGGATGCTTTTCTTAAGCCCAGACATCAAATACCAAAGGAAATGTGATTCTGTAGTCTAGGTGGTACTGTCGTAAGAGGTAGAAAAGTCTACATTCTAGTCCTTTCTTGAGAGCTATGGTGTATCTTCTTTTTCAGCTGCTAAATATAAAATATAGAAGTAGTCACTGTAGCAAGAAATTAATTTATTTCCTGCTCTCAGTTACACACTGAGCTACCTAGTCATACTCCTTGTTTTTTCACTTTTGCCTAATAAATGATCCAGTCTTTTCTGCACTGCTGAAAAGCTTCATTGTGGAATAGTCTTCCACTTCCCAGAACAACCTGGAGGTCAGAGCATCCTCCAGGAACGTATGAGGTGTTGGAAGAGAGAATTGGACTCGAGTGTCTCATTTCCAGGGTGACATAAGTAAGTTATTGTCCAAAGGGATCTGGCATTGCAACTTTGTAAATACAGATACAGCCATCCCTTCGTTTTGTTGATGTGTATGAGGTAGGTGAACTTAAAAGGGAGTGCCTGTTCTATTCAGGCTCTCAAGGAAGTTACATAGAGAAATGCCTAGATTTTGTAGGCTGACCAGTGTAAGAGATGGACCAACTGTTTCTCCCTGTGATAGCTCAAGCACTTCTGAATGTGCAAAGGGGCAAAACTGTAGTTGCTATACTATTGAAAAGAAGTTGTCAATAGGTGTTTGCAGCTTTGGGGTTAGAGACAGAGGAATGCAGTTTGGCATGGTAGTCCTTATTCAGCTGAAAATGCTTTAAGTGCCTACGTGTGTCTCTCATTATTATTTTGAGCCAGCCCTTTTTACCTGTTATTTGTATCTCCTTAAATGTCTTTAGTTGAGGACAAGAGAGACTCATAAATCTCAGCAAAGAGAGAATATCACAGCTATAATATGTAAGGCCCAAATATGATGATTAAGTCTGATGATTCATTTGCTTAAACACCCAGAATAGCCATTTTGGAAGCTTGTGATTCTTCCTTTCTTTTTCCTTATAAAACCGGCGTATTCTTTTTCAAATTCATACGGAACACCATAGCATCTCAAAGAAAACAAGTTTCATATATTAATTTGTGTATGGATTTACGATACATACATGCTGCAGCATATGCCAACACTGTTAGCAATGCTAAGAAAACAGTCATGAACATTTTTAAGGCCATTGCACTCTGGACTGATCAATACAAATGTATAGTGCATTTGCCAATAATAATTTGTTTAGAATGTTAGATTCCTGAACCCACCAGTTAGTGTAGGCCCATTGTTTTAGAAGTGTTTGATCAACACTGATGAGCAAACTTTTCAGTACAGTCAGATTGGACCTTCCATGAAAAACAGAGTATTAATTTTATTATCTGTGGGTGTGTGCCTGTGTATGTGTGTGTGTGTCTTGCCATCATTATATATATTGCGTTTAAAATCTGTTCAGCAAAAGGTAGAATATTTATATAGGTCTATTTTACTGAAATTCTGCAGATGCTCTGTGGGGTTTAAAAGTCAGCGCTGTGACCAGAAAGTGAACCCTTGTGATTACTACTGTCAGAATGAGGGAATTTGCACTTTAACTGCGTTTAATGAACCGAGATGCAAGTAGGTTTAACCTTCCACTTAATGCTGCACATTCTATGACATCATTTCAGGCCACAGTTCATTGGTTCAAGTCATGCACATTCACATACATTTCACAATATATACTTAATCTGGGGGCTCGTTTCTATAATACACACTTACCCTTTGATAGTTGCACTGATGAGTATATTTAAACATACTTTTGGAGTATCTATGTCATTGGAAGAAGAAATAAAAAGCTTTATTTTTAATAAGTGAATTGAAAATCCTGAAAATGCCGCTTGGCTTTTATTGTTCATATTTTGAGATATCTTACCAAGTTAATCCTCCACAGCATAAAGTTTAGCAAACAGGGACATCGCACATGTTCTGTAGTCCAAAACTGACTTCCTATTTCTTATCTGTACAGGGAAAGGAACAGAAGAGCTATTTAGGTACCACTTCAGGAGTTAAGCTTGTATTCATAAGTCCAATGTTAACTTTATAGAAATAATGCTGTAAAATAGAAACTGTTAAACAAAACGATGTGAGCTACATCATAACTTTGACTTTGATAAAAAAAGAAAAGTATAAAATAGATACATTTGTATGCTATATTTCTCTGAAGGATTTTAGGTTTATTTCTTAAAGAGAAAATTTTAATTTTCATCAGGGAAAGAAACAACCTTAGTCTTTGAAAATGCTGTAAGGCAAACATACACAGAGATATGAAGTACCAGTCAGATGAACATAGCTTTACTCAACAATTGTGATGCAAAAGTCAGAATTGATATCATGAGCCAAAGACCTACACCTGGGATAAAATATGAAACTCCAAGAGCTTTAATCTTATCTCATCTAAATGCATGGTTTATGAAAACATAAAATGCTGTGGGGATGTGCTGTGGTTGTCTGGTGGGTAGCAACAGTGACTAGGTATGGTGAATAATCTTCTATGGTTTTTTGAAAAATATGGTCACGATTCCTTTGTCAGTGTTCTCCAGCAATTAAACTCTATGACTTGAGATATCATAAATCCATTGGAAAGGAGATTAGTCTTCCACTAACTACCACTTCTTAAACTTCGAAGAGTATGGAGTGGGTCTGTTGATCAGCATTCGTGTGGGGCATGGTTGCTTGGAACAGTTTGTATCTCCGTGTGTCATACATAAGTACATAATTCACTTCTTCACATTCAGAATATAAGTATAGATAGAACTAGCGTTCCTATTGTCTCTTTGGACCGATTGTTGGGTTAGTACGGCCACCACTGCCTGTGTCTAGGAATTGTTAAGAGAATTTTCGAAATTGTTTCTTTTTTTACAAAGCCAAGGTGGCTTAGAGGAAAAGGAAGCGAAGCCGCTAGAAGTTATTTGGTGGAGTTGAAGACAGTTACAGTGATAGAGACGAAGATGTGTTACTCCATATATCTCAGTTCTTATCAAGCTCAGTTCAAGCTCCAGTTGTTCCCAATGCCTTGTTTTTTTCTGGTGCCAAATTAGTGCTTAACTGGAGCTTGTTTATAATTTTACCAACCTGATACTGGCAAGTAGAAGACCTCAGGAAAGAATGAAGTAATCCCATGCTTCACGAGAGTCATTGTGCCAGCGAACAGGAGTCTCAAAAATTTTCTCTGTAAGTTCCGCTCCATTGTTAAGGAAAATGGTGTATCCCTCCAACCTGCATGTCTGGCTACGCTCTGTATGACATCTGTCTCTGATCTCTGAGAGCCACTTATCTAAGGGCTAACATTTTTCTTAACCAGTCTCTGATTCATAGGTGCGTGATTTTTAGAAGAAATAGGAAATGGCTGGGTTTATTGTCATTCAGCAAGAACTCCTCTCTCTCTCACAGCCAGATCAGTTGAGAATGCAGACTTTATACATAATCAAGCCCTTATTATCATTCAGTAAAGACAATAGAGAATAAGATTTATCTGTTCTAAAGGGCAATCCTAAAGCCATAATTACACAGAGGAACTGTAAGCCTGTAAGAACATACTCTCCTTTTACCAACCTGTACTGTTAGGGTACATTTTTATTTTATCTCCTATCTCAAGGGTTTTTTTAAACCTGAATGCAGTAAATATTAGGTGCACATGGGAAATAGAAGTTGTGCTTTTCACCTAACCAGTTTAGGAATGAATTAAGGCTTCACTGTGGCTGCATAGAAGCCACCAGAAAAGGAAGGTTTTGTGAAGTTGATCCCCAGTTTCAATGAATGCTCTGTCAGGTTCTAAAATATGCAGAACATACTGTGATATCTCTTCGGATATAAGGTTCTACACAGTCTAGATTATTAATTCTTAGCATTATTTTTAGGAATATAAAGAACATTATTCCCCCCATTATTGTCCTTCTTGTTCAATAACAAAGGTTGCGAGAGAATTTAATATCAGAATGTTAAAATTTGAGGTACTGACCTTTTCTGAAAAATGTACCACTGAGGGTGTCTTTTAAAGAAGTATTATCTTGCGTATAGTTACTCTCTCTTTAGTATTCACATGCAAAGTTTTTTAAGGATATCTTTAGTACTACTCACTAATGGGTTGGGCTGTGTGTCATGTGTATAACGCTAGAAGCATATGAGATATGTCTGAATTGCTCCAGTAACTTCACAAATCCATTGAAAACACAATGAACAGGAGATCAGATTCAGATGGGAAATAATCAAGAAATGCTTTTTGTGTTTATTTATTTCACAAACTGTCAATTCCATCTGTTCTATCAGTCTGTCTTTTGTTTTAATAATTACGTTTATTTACCTCTCTGTTTCCTTCTCACTAATTACCTAGCTGCATATACATTCATGGAAGAGAAGTAAGGTTTAGGGAGAGATTATATGTTGTTATTATACCAATGGAGACAGTTGGAAAAAAATTAAAACTTCCGAGAACATAAGATCATTCTTGCTTGTTACATAGGCAGTGCTCTATCAGTTTCTTTAGTACAGAGAATATTCCCCTCTCACCTGTGTTTCTTTTAGACCTTCACTGTAACTATAGGTTGCTATAATTCCATCTTTTTATTTGCATTACTATTATTATTTGCATCTGCACGTAGATGTGGTCTATTTGTAGTACTATTATTATTATTATTAGCATCTGCAAATAAATGTGATCAAATCATAACCCCTTACACTAGGCATTATAGAAATATAATGAAGGATATTTTCTGTTATAAGTTTACAATCAAAACTGGTAGAAGATATAAATCATATTGATCCTTAACTAAAGCCAGCTGAATTTAAAGAGAGTTTTTAAATGCTCTAATGAGCTTTTGAGCAATGCTGCATGACTGTGGCTGAGGACTTTAAGGTGAAAAAGTAAGATTATATTATCCTGGCTAATTAAGACGATAGTAATTTATTCCTTCTTCGATTACTTTCTGCATGGAGGTGTGTGCAATTCTGTCTGTCTGTGTTTTGGAGCCTTTGTTTCCTAGGTGTCATCAGAAACAGAGAGAAATTCAGAGGACAGTGTACAGCATTAAATTAGTTGCCTGTGGCTAGATGTGTTGACTGTTCAGAGGGCTTCAGGCTGTACGTGTTGTATTTCTACATTAGAACAAACATAATTTCTTCTATAATGAAGTATAAGTCATCCTGGATAGTTTAATTGCTTGCAGTAAGCAGATGCATGACTTTGAGAGCAAATTAGACAGAGAAATCAGTGGTCTTTCAGATTAATTAAAAGGCACATGCCATACAGGAGCTTGAAAGAAAGCATAACTTTGGTAGCAGAGGAAACTGAAAAGTGAAGGGTGGAGAAAGAACAAATTACTTCATTTCTAAACTGAGAATTTTGGCAGAGTAATATGTTAAAGACAATAGTGAACAAATGGGGAGAGAACAAGTTGTGAAATTTCTTAAAAGTGATAACAAGAAGCTTGAACTTGGAAGTGGAGACATGGATAAATAAAAGATAATTCCTTCAGGAGGGAGGTAAACAAGAGAGGTGTTCTTGCCAGCTCTATTTCCAGTAGGTTGGAGAGAGACTCTGTGTGTGTGTGTGTACACACGCGCGTATGCACGTATGCGCGTGTTCATGTCATGGAAATCAGAAAGAAAAAGAGTGCATTCCTCTTGATGGAGGAACTTCCCTCCAGCTCATATTCCTGTGATGCTGTACCTCCCTCTTGACTTTCCTTTTGGTTGAGAAATCTTCAAATATGAACACTTTTTATGTAAGCATATGTATGACTTGTACAAATACTGTAAGTACATGCAAGTTCACAAGTGTAAAACTCATAACTACGGCAGCCCTCTGTTCAAAAAAAAAAAAAGGTTAAGATACACCCATAGTCCGGTTGTGGACAAGAACAAGATGGCACCGTGCAATCCCCTGACTGGCATTTTTTGAAGGTTGAGTAGAAAAAGCTACTGCAGCGTAGAACAATTGCAGCATTGAGAAGACTGCCCAAGAGCAGAAGGCAATTGTAACCATGACAGGCAGTATAAGTCAGAGAACAGAAAATTTCATCAAGTATTTTTCAATAATATTTTCCGTATGATTTCCTAGGGTATAGTTAATGAGCTACCCAATCATAATTACAACAGGAATTTCACAGTGTTATGCTAGTTCTTTGAGAGCCTTCTTTTTAAACTAAAAATACCTTTGTTATAAATGTCTTTAATTTGAACATAATCAGCAGGATATAACTTCATATTATAGAAGATCTTTCATTCAGTCTGTTTCACAAACTAGTATTAGTTCAAGAATTAAATGCAAACAGATATTTGAAGAGTGGTTGTCAAATGAAGAAATGACAAGACCTTGGAAACGAGGAATATGTATATTTTTCATTGAACATTGACTAGCTAGGCTGTAACGCAGATATCCTTTGTCCATGAGTTTAAAATTGTTCACATAAAACTTGCATAGTAGCAGCTGCTGTACATCAGTGCTTAGTTTGCCTCTATGAGAAGGAGAGAAAAACGTGATTTGTCCTATACCTATTGATCCGGTCATTTCTCATTCTTTTCCCATTTTTACCACCTCAGTCTATTCTTTTCCTTTTGCTTTGTTGCTCAGTGTAATTTCAGCTACAGTAGTAGTCATCTAGACATGCTTTATTTTTATATATTTATGTTAATAATATTAATACTTGCATAGCATATGTGCTGTACACATATTGCTAATAGCATGCTTAATGACCCTCAATTACTTCTTTTTCTTACCTTGAGATGCATCTGAAGACTTGTTCCTTTGCAGTGAACACCATGCAGCAACTGTGAATGTTGATTTGTATATAATAATGTCATACACAAATTAAATTAATGTTTAAAGTCACATTTTATTTTTTCATGTATGTCATTACTAAATTTACGATTCCTTGGCTTCCTCAAAAGTAATTTTCTGTTGTTTTGCCTGCTCTTGGGTTATGCAATTTTCCTATTCTTAATTTATTGGATTGCAAGGTAATCTGTATTTCATTTTCAAGTAACATAGAGTTTCTATCCCTTAGCTTCTACATGGAGTTCTTTCACTTTGTTTTCCTTATAAAGATACCAAGTGATGCTCATTAGACAAAAGTACTAAAATGTGGTCTGTTCTTGTATAAAATATTAAGGAAAAATTATTTGAAAATAATAAGACACCCTACAATACAGGAGAAGGTACAAGATGTGCTATTGATCAAAGTTGGGGTGGGTTTTATGGTCTTTCATTGTTACGAAAGTTCTTTGTATCCTTGAGGGTTTATCTGTGGGTATAACTCTATAATATCAGCTCCCTGTATGAAGAAAGCATATTTCCAAAAGGATTGCTAAATTTATTACAGGAAATAGTTTAGTGATTTAGTTTAGTGCAAGGATTTTGTCATCCTACAGAGTTTGGGGGAAAAGGGGGATTATTTTGATTTCTGTCTTTCAATGCAATTTAATACAGATAGTAAATAACTTTAATCCAGATGTCCTCTTCTCTCCTCTTACACACAGTTTTAATATTAATGATAAGACATGTTCCAGTGGAATTTTAATGTAAGTGTTCTTAAAATAGTGAGGCTGGATACTTTCATTAGGATGTTTTACTATACATTACTATCTATGCTGTGACTAAAAAGAAAAGCAAAGTTAGAAAATTACTTTGTACAATGAATAAATATCTATAGGTAAGAAACATTTTCAGGTCCCCTTCCGCGTCTATTTCGTAAGGACTGTTTCACAGATTCTGTTATACTTTCTAGACTAATCTTTCAATGCTACTTTCTCTCATTTTTTTGATACACACTGGTATATTGAGTTAGAAAGCAGTTGTCTACAAAAGCACTTTTAGCTGCATATTAGACCTGCTATATTATATTTTTATGACAATACCTGTGGCACAAAAAAAAAAAAGGGAAAAAAAAGGGAAACAAAATGAAAAAAATTGCATGCTGCCACTAAATTAGCCTTTCTACTATTTTTTTCTATTTGTTTAGACATTTCATAATCAAATGGTTCCTTTTGGTCAAGTGCCCATATAATTGCGTTTAGAGTGTTTCAGTGCACTGACCTGTAAGGGTTATACAAGAATAGAGGAGAGAGCGGAGACTGACATTTTCTCTCATTAATACATTCTGTAACAACAGCATGATCAATCTCTGAAATGTAAATATCTTAATTCTAAATATTCCTCATTACAAGTGGGACACCTTTATAATTTCAGTTCAAAGTTTTTAAAACATCTCTCTTCTATAATACTATTTCCTCGAAATAAATAATTCCTATTGTGTAGGCATTCTGTATCTCAGAACATGTTTCCCAAGCAGTCATCTCTTTCTAAATGTAGAACTAAATTGTAACAGAGCGAGCTGTAGCATAGTTGTATTAATGACCTTGGCAGCACACCATATACAGCCTTTGTTTATTACATTTACTTTCAGTTTTTATATTGGCATTCTCTATGATATTGTTGCTGTTTGATCTGTTCACCGATTCTGTTGGGAACTGGAGATTTGCACCTTACGATGTTCACTGTAGCGCCTTGCACCACTCAGCTGACTCCAACCTGTCCTTCACTGTCAAGCTCCCCATCTGTTTCCATCTGTATTTGTTTATGCATAGCTCAGATTAGGCATTATCACTGCTCTTTCTTCACAGTTCTTGATAATATGAATGTCTTCAGTGAAACCAGTGGCTTTATGTAGTTCTGCTTCGTTAATGCCTTTTTGTTTGCCCGTACTGCAAATGTCCTATCTCTGACCATCCAACTATTGGCAATGCTACAGAACAAAAGCTCCTGGTACCAAATTATGTGGAAAGGTACAAAATACTGTGCATCAAATTGAACCAGAAGTCACTTCCCATACTAGGTACTGAGCAGTCTAAGTTTAGATGTCCTAATATCAGAAAATGTTATTATTAAGAACAATGTCTACAGTATCTGAAGACAATTTAAACTGGTTCAGACCTGCTTATTTCCCATGTTCCTACATAAACAGTTGTCCATGTCCCAATCCCATCATTATTCATGTGCCTGCTCATGGCTAATTTTCTGTGTCAAATTCCCTTGCAGACAACATACCTTTCCCCTGGGCTTTATTTCTTTTTTCTATTCTGTCTGCCCAAGACAAGTCTTTACTAGCTTGCTGGACCATAAAAGGGCAATCATTTTACCTCTGAGTAGAGAAGGAAATGACTGCCATCCTGTCAGCTTCAGTCCCTTTGAAGTTTATTGGAGACAGCAAGCATTTGGAAAAAATGACAATAAAGTGGCAACTAGCTATCATGTTTTTATAAGACTTCTATCAAATGCCTCAGAAGTGTTTCAATATTGCTGACTTTTACAATTAAAATGCCAAGATAGGTAAAGGACTGCTAATATTCTTACCTTAATTTGTTCGTCTGTTTACTACATATATAGCTGTATGATTTCTGTCTTCACCAGCTGTTGTGGTGTCATATCTGCTGTAAGATTCTGAAAAGCATAGTTGTACATTATACACAATTTTCTCATAAGCTTATACTTGCATGCTTCATAGTGATTCTTTTGCTAGTATCACTATCTTGTATTCTTTAAACTGTTTTAAGTCAGATTTATAGTAATAATTCTCTTATACAGTGGAAGCGTTTGAAATGTTCGATATAAGGATTTAGGTACAAAGTTAAGATACAGCTAACTCTCAAAGAAATCTTTCCCTTTCAATAGTGTAGTATTAAATGAAAATTGCCTCTCACAGCCAGCTTTAATTACATGAGCTGAATCCCCAACAGCAATGATGCAAAACTTCCAGTAAGAAATATAAAGATTTTATTTCATGGTTGTCACATGCCAACAGTTTGGATCCCAGTAGAATATTCTAAGTATAAAGATTCATGGTGTTTCTCTGCAACGATGGAGATACTTATTTTGCAGCTGTACGTTGAATAGTGATCTTTTGAAAAAAGAAGTTCCTTGAATAGTTTCTTAGTAAGGTAGGCTGTCAGTGTAATCATTTCCATTTGATATAATTGCTAAAAAGAGATCTGTCAAGAAATGGAACAGTTGCATCCTTTAAAAGATTAAAATCATGTTTTCCATGTGACTTAGAATGTGCTAAAGTGGTGGTAAGCAGGAGTGGAAATGTCAATTGGGTTCAGTTTTAAAATACATCATTGTGAACCATAATGTGTGTAATTAATTAGGAATTGGGGGGTTCTTTTACAGTGAGGAAATTTAAGTGTATATTTACCATGTTTATTTAAGTAAACAAACTTATTTCCATAAACATGAAGAACTTCTAAATTATAATGCAATTTACCTATTGTGTGAAAAATTTTGAATCAACTATCAATTAATAAACACACTTTAAAGACCATCTGTGCCTTACCTCTGTACAGTTTGAGTTAAGCACCTTCATAACATATTCTACCAAAAATGAAATTACTTCCCCCAGAAAAGGTTCAAACTTAAAATGAAACCCAGTAAAGAGATTTATTTGAATGTTGGATTGTGCTGGATTTGGCTTAGGAGCAAAGAGAGAAACTAGCCATTCTTCTGCAGTGATCTGCAAAGACAAAAGAGAGTCAAAAGCATCACCAGCAAAGCTGGCTCGGGCTCTCCTGTAAGAATTCCACAATATTTGTCTGGGATATTTTGTGCCTTTCCAAACCTTTTTGTATTATAGAATGATGTCAGTTGTTAAGCATGTCCACCTCTAAACTCTGCAATTTCTTAACTCCTCAGAAAGGCATTAGATAACAGTAGTTCTTAGAACTGCATGCAAGGTAATGCTCTATTCCATTTTCTGAAAGATAACCCACATTGAAATTCATAAATAATTCAAAAATATTTAGAAAAAATATGATTCATTGCATAATATGCAACAGAGGCAGATGAAAATGACTAATTCCTGCCATTTCCACAAGAACAGTTGAGGTTCTGTAGTAAACTTAATCATATTTACAGCACGACGAGTAAACAATTGAACTTCATTCAGGTATTTGTTTCCATTTTTGATGGAATTGTGTTTGCTTGTATGCATGGAGAGCATTCTGAATCCCAACTGAAGAAATAGTGGAATCTTGATTTTCACACAAGGAAATTATACTGTGTACTTATCGAGGCACCTGGCTTATGAAGCATGTATTCTGAACATAAACGGTATTCAGGGCCCTCTGAAGCCAGTAGATACTCCTGTCCCTTCAGGACAGCTCTTTATGCTTGAACTCTCACACCTGCTTACACGTACACACATGTATATATTTCTGCAAATACATATCTAGCTACATATTTCAAAATTTAAAGATAAAGCCATTCAATTGTAGACTTTTCAGGAAAACATTTAAGTCTGAAAGCAAAGAAAAGGGGAACTTTGTTAATTTGTGACTACTAATCAAAGATAGGTCTTAATTGTTCAAGTAAATTATTACGACCAGGTCTGTAAGAACTATTCTGCAGTAAACTTTGCATTATCCAGAGCAATGGGGGCCAGCAGAACTGTGGAAGGAGCCAATTGGTATGGATACTGCAGGTTACTGGATGCGTGTAGTAGTTTCTGTCCAGTCAGATATGCTTTGTGCAATACGGACGTGGCTGCTAGAGCTTCTAGATCAAAGCTGACTCTAAAACACTATGGTGAAAATAAAGTGCCTGAGCAAACAATTCTTGCTGGACTAACTTGGCTATGTGTGGATCCAGCTCAAGTGTTCCTTCATTATTGCATTGTAGGTGGTAGTTGGTTTAACAGGACGTTAATATACTGTTGATTATGCCTGTTGTTTTATTATTCAAGAATTTTAGAAAAGGACTCTGGAATGAAGGTTGCAGTGATAATAACAAGAATTGAAGACACAAAGCTGTAGTTTTAAACTAAAAACGTACTCAGAATGTTGTAAGTGCCATGGCAGAGTACCGCTGTCTCCTTCCATGAAGCTTACTGTTTATTTTGTAGAAACACTGTTGTCGTTCGTGTAGCTCTTGAGAAGATGCTGGTGGTCTCTTTAATAGGTCAGTGTGTTAATGGCTGACATCTATTAACTTTACCATCTTAATTGGATCCTTTTAGATGTTCAGCCAACTGGTCAGGCACACAGTGTGAGAGGCCAGCTCCCAAAAGCAGCAAGTCTGACAATATCAGTACAAGTAAGTACTTCAAATAACTGCTCTCACTTGTCAAATTCAGCTCGGTTTAGAAATTTTAACCTGCTGATATTTTGGAATGTGAGTTTGTGTCATGAAATGTGGTGGTTACCTGTATCTTTTAAAAAAAAAAAAAAAAAAAAAAATTTAGATCTCCTTCAACTTTTTGATTGACATTCAGTGTTCCATGAGGTGGTTTGGATGCAAGCAATATGCTATACACTCACTGCTTTCTTAAAGAAAGTGTATCAAGTGACAAGTGCTTGGTGATATCACTGCTGTGCAGAACTAGTATGAGACCTCTGACTATTTAAGTCCTACTGAAAGCATCAAAAATAGAGTTGTAAGTAGTTCATAACTTTTGCATTGGCTGTCTGCAGAGGTTTGAATTTTACCTACTGTGAAAATCATCCTGAAAGTAAGAATAGCTCCTGTCATATTTTTTTAAACGTGTCTGTAAGCATAAAAGGATGGTATTGCTACACTATTGGCAGTTTAAACTGGACAAGGTTCCCTGCGGTTCATTGAGTATGCTGATGGTACCCTGCTGTATGTCTCTTGGTCACATTTAACCGAACTGGAGCAGTAAAATGAATCGCCCACTATTCAGGTCAGCTTGATGCTTAGATGAAATCTTCCTAGCAATCCAGACAAGTGAAATAACACTTACAAGCTGGAAATGGGCAAAAAAAGCAGCCAGAACCTAGATCAGTATTTCATGTTGAGGGAATATCTGCTATGCTTTGGGAAATGGGTGTTCGTCTTGTGCCTGCTCCTAGACCCCAGGCTGCACCATGGGTCACCAGATGGCAATTCATGCCTGATGGGTTTTCTGTTTTATTTCTTGAATGCTTACCTGCCAAGACAAAATTAACCTTTTTTTTTTTTTCCCTTCTAAGTAGAACTTCATCCAGTTATTTATCAAATGTTATCTTAAAACAGCATTGTTGTAATGTCTTTTACATGCTGAATCTTCATAAGCTGAAGTGAACTCAGGGTGCTTGAAGTTTTTATTCAGTAGTACTTCATTTTGGGCCTCTGACAACCTGACTTGGCTTTCAGTAAGCCTTCAGGCAGAATTCAAGGCATCTTTTTCAATTCTTTATTTAAACTGTGTTTAATGTAGAGCAGAGACTGCCAACAACTTAATTTTTTTAATAAATCAATAAATGTAACCAATGAAGCAACCAGCAATATTTTTGTTTTCCACCAGTTAAGGACTGTGATGTTAAAGGAAATGCATGCCACATTGGCTTTATACCGGAGTCCTGTAGTTTATAAGGGCCAGGTTTTTTAGAACATAAAAGTATTTGTTGCATGTATTTCTTTACTGCCAGATGCTTACATTAAAGCTGAGAAATTTTTAGAAGGGTACAATTGTTGACCTTATTTTTCCAGGTAGTCTCATTTCAGTGAAGTTACCTGCCAAGATAATGTTCAGTCCATTTTCTTCTTCTCTGTTCCCTCCTCTCCTTTAACATCGCTGTCTGATGTGTGCACTGTTTTTCTGCTACATTAAGCATTATTGTAGTTTCCTTGATTGCCTATATCAACATAACAAAATTATTGGCTCTCGAGTACAATGCAGTAAAATGCAGGAATGCACCAACCATCTAGAAATGAATATTGCTTACTCCTTTTCATTTTCCCACAAATAAAAGTAATAAATACATATAAATGCTAATAATGGAATTCTTCAATCAGAGCCATGCCTACTGAATATTTTAAATTAATAGTTGCATGACTGAAATAAACTACTGAAGGATGATGGTGGCAGTTAAGTCCGTGGCCATGTCACTCCAGTCCAAATTGTTCAGCAATTCCACACACCTTCATACGGTATCGCTGCAAATGAGGGCAGGGAATTAGTCCAAAGTCTATTGGTATCCAGAAAGAGGAAGCTCCTGATGTGTTGATAGAAGTACTTGTGTGTACACCATTATCTGTAATGATATTTTTTTTTATTGGTCAACATTAAAATCTCAAATCAGTGAAGCTTATCACATGAAATTGCATTTGTTGGTGAGGGAAATTATTCTTTTTAAATTACTTTAACTGTTTTACAGCTGTGAAGAAATTATTAGATGTAGCTGTGAGTATTCAATGATATTTCCTTTTCCTGTTTTAGGAAGCATTGCAATCATTGTTCCTCTTGTTTTACTGGTGACTTTGATCACTACTCTGGTAATTGGACTATTTCTTTGCAAAAGGAAACGAAGGTAAGTAATTTTATATTGATGTATGCAGTAAAACGTAAATCTTTAAAGTATGTGCATCTTTTTTGTATGAAAAAATCACTTTATATATGTTGAGAAGATATTAAAAAAAAACCCACAGCAAACAACCCAAAACATGTTTCTGGGTGCAGTGAGTTAGTTATGGTTGGCTGGAACAATCGTGTCTATTATTTATAGTTAGATTCCACATACACTAGATAAGAAAATGTAGTTCTTTTCTTATCCAGTTTGCTCAATCCTGCCAAGGCTGTATAAGTGTTAATAATTTTATCCAGAGACTTAGTGAACTTAGTAAACAGAATTAATGTATTTCATTGGAACCACATAATTAATATTGTTCATTTCTATAAATACTTTCAGATAGAGCCTGTGCAGAATTTCCAGTTTCTAGTTACAGTTCACTTCAATTTATTTACTTTGATTTGTCTTTTCAATTTTCTATGTTATAGTGAAGATGTAAACAATGTTCAAAGTATCTACTGTAGAGTCCCAAGCCTTGTCATCGTTACTGTATTTCTTTAGTACCTTGCACAGGAAGCCAAATTTCAGCACTGAACAGTGCATCTTTTGTTCTCTTGAATTTAGCTGCCCTAGAGCTGATAATGAACTCAGGGAGTGCAGTAGACACTTTGACTTTGGCCATTTCTTCAAAGGCCATGTTGGGTGGCAGGGGAAGCAAGAGTGTTTCTACTGTATGCAGACAACTGAGAGCTGCTAACTTTCTCATGTTCAAAGAAATGAGAAAGTGATGTTAGTGACGATGCAGATTTAACAAGGAAAGATTGCTAGTAATAAGGACATGGCCAACTAGGGAAGACCTGGAGCAGGAATCAGACAGTAAACCATTTACTTCAGGCCTATAGTTGGCCTGCTGGTTGGTCTTGAGAAGCTGTCTTCCTTTCTCCTGGGGCTTGTTACCCCACCTCTGAAACCAAGACAATGTCTTCTTTTGTAAAGTGCTTTAGAAATATGCGATGAATCTACTGTTTCTGCAAATGTGACTATTTATGAGACTATTTCAGTCCTCCAGAGTAAAAGAATCTTTTAGGTTACTATCATCTAGCATCATACATAGCATCTCCCATGCAAACTCAGGTGCTAACTAGTAAGCATTAATTTTTAAATCCTTTTTGAAAAGCCAACAAGATAAATACATTCCCTGACCATACTGTTAGTAATGCTGACCCTGCCAGGTTCCATGAATGTCATTACATGCTGCTGTACCTAAAAACCAAATTTAGCGATAGACAAATCCTGAAAACCAGTTGCTGGTCTGTAAATTGTTTAAGTTATTGAGAATAACTTGTTAAATAATAGATCTTCAGTAGAGAAATGGAACTAATCTCAGTAAAGAACTTTTTTTTTTTTCCTTAACATTATATTTGAAAATGTTTTTTAGGTTTTTTTAATCTCTTCAAAGAAAACTGTCAAGTATTAAACCACGTATAGGTGTTCAACACTTGTACGCTACAGATAAGAGCTTATTTTAGGAAATAATTTTTCTATGCCATTTCTGAAAAATACAGGTCCTTTAGTATATTGGATTTCAGACACTGACTGCATCTTTCTCAACCAAACAAGAGGACGCAACTGTTATCATCCTGACTGTGACCTCCCTATTATCCCCTTGTAATTCTAGAGAACATATTGCATTGGGAAAAATTACCCTCTTGAGGTTATTTCAATTGCTCAGACTAAAATCACCTCCTTAGCTGAAAGAAATGAATTCAGCAACTAAAACAATTCAACTCAGTCACTTATCTTTACTGATATCTAATTCAAGGTTAAAAATAAGACTCTATATTTTATTAAAGTTTGAAAAAATTCAAGTTGAACTTCAGCTTTCCAATAACCACTGGCAGGGAATACAAACTAGAACTATGAGAAATTCATACATTTTTAATGCATCATAATGAAACCATTTGCTTGTCCTCAGATTTCAACTGACTTTGGGCAACTGATTTCAAATGGAAGTGAAATGAATGAGCAAAGGAACATGACTCATGTTTGCTCCATCTTCATTACTTCAGGGAATCTGCAATGAATTTGCAAGGCTTTCCTTGGGAAGTGAGGGAAATCTGGAAATAGTAGGAGGAAGTCAGGTTTATAGATGACGAGTGAGCACTTTGTATGAATTCATACCACTACAGCCAAACTGAGAAAAACAATAAAAAGCTAATTCCAGCTTATGTGAGATCTACACATAGACTCAGATTGCAACTTTGTTTGAAAAATGGAAGGATTTTCTGATTGTCTCTGTAGGAAACACTTTTTCATCCTCTTGGTCTTAATGATTAAAGAGAAATAAAATACAATTTGTACTATTTTAGGATGAAGCATCCAAGAAATGACTTGAACAGTCACTAGCTTCTTTTTTTTTATGTTTATGCATTGTAGGACAAAAACTATCAGAAGACAACCCATTATAAATGGAGGAATCAATGTAGAAATTGGCAATCCATCATATAACATGTATGAGGTGGGCCATGATCACACTGAAGGTGGTCTTTTAGCCTCAGATTTTACTGTAAATGCAGAAAAGGTAATTTTTTCTTTTTCTAGTGGCAAAACCAGTACTTCTTTTATGTCTTACAAAGGTTTTGACTTT
Source organism: Theristicus caerulescens (assembly GCA_020745775.1). Taxonomy (NCBI): domain Eukaryota; kingdom Metazoa; phylum Chordata; class Aves; order Pelecaniformes; family Threskiornithidae; genus Theristicus; species Theristicus caerulescens. Next base: position 6,401,215 of record CM036562.1, read on the forward strand.
AAATGTAATTAATAGAAACATACACCAATGACATTTATATTTATTTAATGAATATAAAGGCAAGTTAGATTTCGTTAGAATAAATGTCACGTATATATTAACAGCTGTTTTGCAGTCTGATGCTCGCTGATGGACATTTTTCCTAGTGCCTGCATTTTGCCAAAAGAGAGTTAGAAGTAAACGACAAAATGAGTTTTTTGTCATAGACACATCTCCCTTGAGTTGCCAAATTGCAACCTTTTTAGCCTAGTTCCAAATACCAAATGGAAATATCTTATTGTAGAGTCTACCATTTGAAGCATGAAAGAGTGTATGCATACATATGAGACTAACTTATTTCATATATGAAAACTTCTAAAGGCATAAAGAATTCAGAGTCCTGGCTGGACAGATAGATTAAATGTTTACACAAAGCTAGTAAGTATTATCATTTTCTTGTAAAAGATGCTGTCACTTCTGCAGCACCACTCTTCAGTGATTGAACTCCCTGAGTGATGTGACATGGGATGAACGGGGTAATGCTGCGATATCTTTCCTAGAGCTCCGTAATCAGACATACACCAAAGGGCAGCCATCATTCTGTGGCATTTCTGACAAAGCAATAACCGGATTACTGTTAGCTCTAGGAATGTCATCGCTGAATCACATAGTCAGCGGGCTGAATACAAGAGGTAAGCTGAAAATGGAGTTACTCACTGGAGGAAGAGTAACTGAGTCAATGCTTCTTGTGAGGCTCTAATCCCTAACAGAAAATGATTTTAAAATGCTGAATTTTATTCTCTTATTAAATGCAAGAATTTTTCATGCTGAAAAATACCTGTAAGTAGATTTTTTTTTCATTGTAGATCACTCTAAAAGAATGTTTTTAATCAGTGCACTGTTTATTTAACAGTGTTGATAAGTACACATGGAAAATGCTCTATTAGCACAGAAACTAAAATTTTCTGTTTATACAGGCCAGATACATAGGGGGAGGGCCCACTGCATTCAAGCTTCCCCACACAGCTCCATCAATCTACCTAAACTCTGACTTGAAAGGACCACTATCAACAGGGGTGAGAAATGATGATTCAAATCCATTTCATTCCACCACAGCCCCTTTCTAAAGAAAGTTTGTCTGTCATTTTTTAAAAGAGGCATTTTCTCTCTGTTTTTAATTTTGTTTTTCTTCTTTTAATGGCAAGAAGAATGACAATAAATAATCCATTTTCTATTTGAAATAAATAGAAATCCTCTCTGCATGCAAAATTTCATCTGTACCCATCATTGTAACATGACCTAAAACTGCAAATGTGTCTTTGCAAAGGAATGCAAAACCAGTAAGCAACATGATGCTTTTCCATAGTATTATATAAGTTTAGCATAGCATTCACAGCCATGTATCTTGGTATATTTGCAATTTATATGTAGTTACAGGCATTTAGTGAAGTTTATCAAACTGAAAGAAGTTCCCAAATAAATGAAAACAAGTCTTTCTGTTATAGAGGAATTTGATGCACACTAAAATGAAGAATTTCCTTTAATATTTGCAATGCATTTTTTGATTCTTCAGTTTTCAATCAATTTTTATCACTAAACAGTTACTTTTAAAACATCAGATTTTGACTACAATTTAGCATGATGTCTGGAAACATTGAGATTTCTAATATTAAAAAGGGACATCAATATGACATTCATTTTCACATGCCTCAGTATATCTATTCATCTTTTGTTCCATTTGCATTCTTGCATGATTGTAATATGTTGTATTTGGAAGTTTAACAATTTGTATAGGGTATGATATTTCTGATGGAGCACAAAACCATGGATGATGAAAGCTAGAATATATGCCCTTCGCTAACATTAACTCGTGCTATTATTCAAGTCATTCCAGTTACTTTCTGTACCTCACTGTACTGCATTATACTATCAGTACCCACTCAAAGAGGTATCATGAGACAGACCCTGCTATTATATATAATTTGAGTAACTTCATAAGGCACTATGTAGATGCCAAGTGTCTCTGTTCTGTTGTGGTTATCGTCCTTAATAATGATTGTCAATGTAAGAAAAAGTCCTGTCAATTGAAATAAAACTAAATTTCTGTTTTTCCAAGTTTCTGATTATAATCATTGTGACAAATGTAAAGACAGGTATAACTGAGAGTTTGCTTTCATAAATTACTACAGCAGTTGATTGCATATTTATGTTCCATTAATATAGAAGAGTAGCTTCTTCTTTCTTTTTTTTAAATAAATATGACTCACCTTTTTCTGCCTCCATTCCAGGAAAGTGTGAAACACCAGGCAATCACTTTGTCATCTGTAATAAATGGAATAGGCAGCCTTTAACTGACTGAGTAGCTGCCGTAGCTAGCCAGCCTAAGGAGTATCTGAATCCTGGGCTCAGAAATGGTATTGATCAACAGGGGAAAGGAAGAACTAAGATTCTAGGCATCTTTCATTCCTTGTTACCCAAGGTGATATTTGCAAGTCAAGAAAACCTACCCACTTCTGTTTTGGGTAATTTAAAGTTTAGCCACTTCTTACATACACCAAAAAAATTAATTTACCTATTTTATAGCTTACTGGTGTTCCACTCAGTATTTGTGTAAGCAAAGCTGTGCTGTTTCGTTAGTTATAAGAAAGAGGAAGATTTTGACCACAAGGTACCCTTTCCAGTTATCATAGGTAAAAAGCTGAGCATCTAGTTGAGTAGCAAAGGTCTTCTAAGAGACAATAAAGGTACAAAGTATGAAGGAATTAGTGGAGACGTTTACATGATAAACCTTGGATAGTGCTTTCTCCTTAGCATGAGTGATAGGAGAGTAAGTTTTCATCCATGTTATACATCTTTCTGTACTGTCAGACTCAGGAGATTTCTCATATACTGAAGTGTTTGCAGAATTAAAAATGGACTTGTCCTATCCTGAAGTACCACTCATTTCAATAGATTTTTTCATTATAGTCCAAACTACCAAAATTGTTGAGAAAATACTTCTCAATATGTAACTACTATGATATATTAACAGTTATGCTGGTTTATTATTAAAGTTTAATTTACATTACGAAAGTATTGAATTTTTGGTCAAATCATGTTGTATATTTGGGCCACAGAATTCGAAAACATGGTCAGCTATTGATGGGATGCTGATGTCTTAGAACAGGTAATATATGGAAACTGTTGGTTGCAGTTTTCTACTGTTAAACTTGTCACATGGTCTCACAGTGCACCTTCTCTATAAACTTCTTCATATCTATTCTGAAATCTTCCAGTGTAATAAGGTGGACAAGTCAACTTCAGAGACATTTTTCAAGGTTTTTGTTTTAATTTTTGTCATTGTTTTTATGGTTTTAATATCATAATATGCTGCATGTCATGTCATTGATTATTTTAATAGCATGTCTCATCATGAATTTAATTTTTAACTAAATAATTAACTCATTATCAGGTTTGCAGAAGTCCAGGTATCTATTAAATATGTCCAATTATATTTTATGTGCACTTGTTCTTGCTTTAACAAAACCATTTCCATTTCCATAAACGTTTATTTTGGTTTAATCTGACTGATCTAACGTATGCTTAATTTCTCTGCAGCCAACAAATTACGCCAATCCAGTATATGCAAAGTTATACATGGATGGACAAAACTGTCGAAACTCCTTAGCAAGTGTTGATGAAAGAAGAGAACTCCTTCCAAAGAAAATAGATATTGGGATAAGGGAGACTGTGGCATAATCTGCTGTTACCTTTTATACTCTGTATAAATGTATAAAATATAAGGATTACTTTTCTATGTACCAACAGTATTATAATTGTTTTGGCATCAGCATTACCTCTGTTTTTTGTTTGGTTGATTGTTTCCTGGGTTTTTCTTTTGCTGATGACTTTTGACTGACCATTTGTAAGGTATTTTTATGAAAAAGAAACTGCACTACGGTACAATTTACAACAATGCTGCTGAAATAACACACCTTTAAATTTGTTAAAATTGCAAACAACATATTCGTTTGTAGCGTGAAAATGAGCAATCTATTTTCTATGAACTTTTTTGGTTCTACTTAATCGATGAAGATGGTATCTGCACTTTTTCATTATGTAGTCTGGAAGCTGTAGTACAGTGTGTAATTTTGTTTATTTTAAATGGTGAAAGAATGATTGAATGGTCTACTCTCTTCTTTGTGCCCATTAGAATTTCTCTTCAGATCCTGATAAAGCTAGATAACTTTTCACAAACAAACATAACTTGCTTTTAAATTAGCTTTAGGTTGCCAAGAAGTAAACAAGACTATAGAAATGAAACATCTAATGATCTGCATGAACACGATGATTATGTTTCAGAAATTCAGTGACTGTACATGATATACTAAACATATATACCATGTAAACAAGCTTTGTATTTATTAAAACCTTATAGAACATAGTAACGATATATCTTGGAAGCTGAAACCTTACTTGCTGTGGGACAAAGCATATGAACTCCAACAGTCCTGTAGGACAGTAGCCACCCTAGAGCACAAGAGGGCATTGCCTACACATGCATTATATATTTATTCACTTAATCACATGCATTACTTATGTATTAATAATTCCCCAACACATATCAAGCAGTAGGGAAAAAACCAAACCCCAAACCTTAAGCACACGCAGATGATCACAGCATTCAGTTTTGACAATCACAAGTCATACCCATTTAGAGATATTGAAGAATACAAAACTCAGCAGTTTCTTTAAATGAAGATAAACTGTGATATTGCAGAGGTAAAACACAACCAAATTGCATATTAGTGAAACCTTACCTAAGCCTGAGTTTCAATAGTCTGGGTTAAATATCAAAATCCAATTATTGAAAGTGAAAAGCATCAGTATCAGTTTCCAGCACTTGCTCTGACCTGGTCTGCTTTCTGTTGTTGCTAAGAGGAAAAATCTGACTCACCTTTTTTAATTTTGATGGAAATAAAGAATACAATTTCTTTCAGGTTTGAACTGAATCGAAATATTTTATACATAACTTTAAAGGCACAAAAGACTTATTCACACATATACTGTGGAGGACTCTTCCTTCCTCTGCTAGACATGACTGACTTTTAGCTATCATCATATATTAACCTAACAGATTAAATATGTTTGTGGTTGCTCTTTATTCCCTTTGTACAAGCATTACAAAAATAACTGCTGTTTTATAAAAGATTTTTGTTGTACTATTGTGCATGCATACTACCTATTTCTAAACTTTGCCATATTGGGGCCTTTATAAAACTCTTGATTTATGTAATACTAGTGCAATTTTGCTTGAACAATGTTATGCATATCATAAACTTTTTCAGGTTCTTGTTTAAGTACATTTTTTTAAATTGAACAGTATTTTTCATTTTGGTTATAATAGTCATTTTGCCTATGTTTCTACAATGAAGTGTTAAATACTTTATAAAAAAATTGTTGACTGATTTATTTAAATGAAAATCTACATACTTAATTCAGTGTGTTGACTAATTTTTAAATTTAACTTGAAAACTAAAGAAGAGCAAAATGAAGGGAGAGAACATGGCTTTGTACAAATGGCTAAATTCCTTTTCTTAATGACAATTTTTGCTTTTTATACAACTTCTATTTGAATGTTTTTGCAGCTCTGCACGTTTGGATAACTTAGGTGTATAGCTGTATATTATGTCAATAGAATTTTAAAACAATTTTATTTTCTATAAAAATACTGTATTAAATAGTTTCATACCATACAGCTATGATTCCACAGGTTCTGCCTTTATTCCTCTCTGACATCATCAGAGATGGATTTGGCCCTCAATTTTTGCAGAATTACACTTGTTATGAGGCATAAGTAGTTGGGCTTTTCAGAAACATTATTGTTTATTTTCAGGCAGAGAATCTCATATCTTTAATACTCAGGTAGATCTAAATTTTAACTAGTGGGTGTACAAGTAACATGAGTTTGAAATCATGAACTCTTATATGGACCTGATGAAACTTATTTATTGTGATGTCTCACGTTTCATTTCAGTAAGACATTTTTATTTACACTTGCTTAAGTGTAAATTACTTTTAAAAAAATTAAATGCATTTATTTTCTTAGAAATACACAGTTGATGTCAGTGGAGCTATTGGATATTAGATCAGAATCTGGTCTTAAGTTTATAGGCAGAATTTTGATGATGTTGAGCTCTACCACTGCCATGCCTTAAAGATCTTTAAATTCCACATCGGTGTAATAATCCCCAATGGATTTTGTTTGTTTGTTTTTTACCTTCCCAAGGTTCTCCATAGGAACTGTTTCTCACAATCCTTTAACAGCCCCAGACTCCCCAGGCTCTGTAGCTGTGCAAAACACACAAGGATCCGGAAGGTGAAAGATTGAGAACCTGATCAATAACGGATACGTGCATCCTCATAAGTTCAGTAACGTAATTTTGGGCAGGAAATTCCATAAACTTTTACAAGGAACAACAAAAATTTTTAACTTTCTACATTTCCACAGCCACCTTGCTGTTACTAATGCCACAGATTCATGTGTGTTTTAAGTTGACAATAAGCTTAGAAGAAAAAAAATTGGATAAATGGTCCTGTATCGCTGATTAAAACATCTGTCTCTTCAGGGTATAGTTGCAAGGCTTTTTGTGGTTGCTTTCCTGAAGATACTAATGACATTTCATGTGAAATGCTAGTACTGTACTATTTCACTGAATTCATCAGGGTAAAATTTTTCTTCCACAGTACTAATAATTTTTCTTAGCAATGTGAAGCACTTTGTGGGTTCCATAAATATCAGGTATTAAAATTATTCAGGGAAATGGAACTTCTGATAAATCTAATCCTGAAATACACTGTTCATTTACTTTTTACTCTTAGGCTAAGGAATGGTTCCAGGTTCCTGGGTGACCACGATACAGCTCTATGTCATTTACTTTCATTACCCGCATTTTCATTCAACAGAAAAAAAATGCATGTAAACTTGAAGGGTAACATGATGTGGTCCATCACAAACTAGGTTCTTGAATTCTTTGCTGAATGGAGAAGCTTTACACAAAATATATGAAAAAAAGCATTTGTGCCAGACTTTACGTAATTGTGTCTAATGGATCTTTTTTTTTCCCACAGAGGTTATACTAGTATATTTACACAGTGCAGTGGAGTCTCTGCCGTGTGATAGGCCTCTTGTTCTATGCAAGAGTTTGCATAAACACTAAATCATGACAACAAAAGTTCAAAATGACTAATTGAGATGGATGATGCTCTTGCTACTTTGATTAGTCATTCCGCACAACTAAGGTTGCCAACATGAATACAGTCCTGTTGATAAACACACTAGGAAGTGCATTTGAGAATATTTATTTTGATGTGCATTTTTTAATTGGTCTTTCATTTCCAAGCCAGTCATGGAGTTTGATGTTTGCAGAAGGGAAGCTCTGCATTGAAATGCCTTTAAAACTTCTACCCAAGTTTATTATCTATCAGTGAGATTGTGGAGAAGGTCTTGATGTAACAGTAATTATTTTATTTTTATCAAGCTCTTGCTGACCAGAATCAGTGCAGTCACAAATGTAATAAAATTTTGTGTAAACACATTTCAGAAAATTTGTTTCACATAAAAGTGCACAATGGATTAGAATAAAACCAAGTATCTTCTCATGCATCCTGCTTATTGGAGGATGCAAAGATGATAAAGGAAAGAAATGTCAGTGATAATAAAAGGCCCTCAAGGTAATCAGCTTTGAAAATAAATGCATTTTCATGTGGAACAAGCAGAACAACAGCGAATCTTGTTTGTCTAGCCCTGGGCATCTCTGCAAAGATATTGAGGCATTTGGAATTTTTCAAGTCTTAGATGAGCAGAAATATGGCTGACGGAGGGAATGACAATTTATCATCCTAGCTCTCTAATTTATTGCGCTTACCATCTCCACATGTGTCAAATACAGATCTGATGAAAATAAGGGTTTCTAATTTAATGCCCATATTGTAAAATGACAAAAAGGTGCAAGGAAGCATAAGGCATCTTTTTGCTTCCCTATGCCAGCTGCACATCACTTAGTACAAGTTGTGACTCTCATGACCTCTGACAGTGGTCTTCAAAGTAGTACTTGAATAGAGGGAACTGTCTGCTGGCCTCAAGAGGATGTCGAATGAGTTTTTCCTGGAAAGAAGATAATGGTACTACTACCTCCACTACTGCTACTAAACCTAATAATGATCCATTTTTTGTCCCCCCCAAAAAGTAATTTTTAAATATCAAGATATGTACATATACACAATATGTATAGTATCAGAACTGATGTGTAGCTACTCTGAGTAAAAACTTATTTTCACAGGTGAGTAGAAAGGAAGGTCTGAAACTGCCATAGAAACTCAAGGGATATGTTAATATAGGATAACTGTTAAGCTCTCTTAAAGTGAGTGTTCAACCTGAAGGAAAAAAAAAAAAAGGATTATAGAAATTGGTAACTGAATTTTTCTGGATCTTAAATAAACAATTTTGAACATGACAAGAGTTGGCACCTCAAAAGATTTCAGAAAAAAAGCTGTGTAGTCAAACAGTTTCTCACTTGTGTTTCATGTCGGTAATGCACAAGCAGAAATCTTGTGTCACATAAGTAGGTGTTTGATGATTTGTTAGAGATAAACAGAATAAGATAAGCACATGTAGATTCATGGCAGTATTAGCTGACGATATGGTCTGCTCAACAGATCAGTGTTCAGCCACCAGAACAGCTCAAGAGTTTGCAAAGGGATTGCACTTGAGCCTCAGGGAATGGGTTTCCACCTGCATCGACATGCCTGGCTGTGCTGATGTCTAAATCTGGTGACCTGTGCGTGTATGCTGCACACTGAGCTCTGTAACAGGCCAACACCTAAATCAGGCCAGGAGCCTCAATGGTCTTGCTCTGTCCAAAGAGCAGGAGACAATGTCAAGATACAAAGTTTTAATTCCGTTGATGACTGTAAGGTTTGGGCATCACCTGCATGGCTAACAGGGTATCCCAGTCTAAGGGTGGGGGAGCCCTGGTCTATTAGAAAGGCAGGAGCGAACCTTTGAAGAGCACGTCATTGCTGGGTGTGAGAGCACTCACATCTGATAGGAAAGTTGTAGCAGAGAGCACATCACATGGAGGTTTCTGTCTTCTGTCCCAGACCTTGCGCCCTGCTGGTGGACATTATCATGGCCTTTCTTTCATGGGGTGCAGAAAGTGTAACCAAGTACCCGTACCTCTGACTGAGAGGTTGCGGGGTGCACTGTCAGCTCGGAGGCTGTTTCCCTGGATAATTGACTGTGTCTGGGCTTGTGTGTCAGACTCAAGCAAAATGTGTCAGCTCGCATGACAGTTAGAGCAGCTGCTTGGAGCTCCATTCACACTTGTAACAGGTCTTACTCCAACCAGGAGGCTTCTCTTACCTTTCCTTTAGGTAAGCAGCCTGCACCTTCCCCTGAGAAACTGATACAGGTATGGATAAACTCTCTGGTTCTCCTCTGGAGTATGTTCTCTATATGTAATTCACAGCCCCATCCTTCTGTTTTTCACTGCCAAGAAACAGGGTATGGAAAACATTGTGACTTCATTTGAGAGTAAAAGAGAAGGTCTACTGCCCTTTTCCTTTCATGAAATCTTAAAAAATACTACAGTAAGAGCTTAGCCATGTCCTTATGGATACTGTGCTTGCAGTGTTTGCATATAGACACGCTTCCAGTGTGAGTGTACATACAGGCAAAACATCTTAAAGAGCAGCAGTGCCAGGTAAGTGACCTTTCTGTCCAGAGGGGAATTATGTTGTTGTTCAGATGCAATGAGCGTATTCTGCTCTGTGTTTTGCTGGAGCAAGTCTCTAAAATGGTTTTCTGCCTGTGTATCTGAGGGGATCTTGATAATTTAATGGAGAGAGTTTTTCCTGCAATGCCACGGTGATCACTGTGGTACAGTGTCTGACAGCAGCGTGCTGATAACTCAGTTTTAGGTGTCTTCTAGGGCTGGCAAATGGCATTACATAGGGTGTAGGTGGCCCTTTTTACTGGGATACATGCTTCCTGGTGAATCGCGTGAGTCCTGAATTTCAAACAGTAGTTCCCAATGTTGGGAAATGTGAAGTACAGCAAACAGACAGTTGCTGGGATTATACACTGCCACCGTGAGCTTAAAATAGGAAAAAACCAAAACGCAAGATATTTTTCTGTTGATTCTGAAGCCCCCACCTTGTGAAGAGCTTTGGTGCTAGTCGCATAGCTGACATCCTTGTCCAGAACTTGCTGCCGTGTAGTTAGCAAACCTCATCTCCTGTGGGAGCTAGCTCCCATAGCCTATGGGAATTTGATAAATATTCTGGAAGCCTTGAAAAATGTTGGAGGGAGGAGCTCAATATTGGTTTGGGAGTTGCCCAACAGAAATTCTGCACACTTGTTGAAACAGGATATGAAAATAAGTATTTTGTAAATCAGGAACCTCAAACTTACAGAAGTAAAACTGTAGCAGCTAGAGTCATGTTATTATTTTGAGCTGATAGAGGTCCACAACCAATTTTCTTTTTAAAAGGAAAAGGAAGCAATGCTCAAGTAATGTTCCCACATACTGGGAAGGGGTCTGCCACATCTTATAACAACATGTCGGAAGAGATGTCCTTAAGGAAGAATAGACTGGTGAGAGTGAGGTGGGATGGGAGCTTTGTCTTGTGTATCAGGTTAAGATTGCACTTCTCCAGGCATGTCTGTAGATCCTAACATCTCTCTTGTCCTCCTACCCCACCCAAAAATGTAATGTGTTCGTATCCTGCACTTGTAAGTGTGTATGCTTGTAAATGCTCTGCTTTAAAAGTCTGATCGTATTTGCTGCTTTTCATAGGAGGAGGAGTGTAGCATTCAGGTATTTTTAAGGTGGCCAGTGCATCCTCCACTGATCAGAGCCCATTTGTTGAAATAGCAGAAGGTATGAAACTATGCAACGCTGCACTGCTGTCCTTACTGCAGGAGTCACAATATTCTATTTAGAGATCCTTGATAGTCATTCGAACTTCTTTTATGTAGTAAGACTATATCAGGACGCTTTGTACAGCATAATCAGAGTTGCGGGGCAGTAAAAGCCATGCTGCATGTGAGCTCCCCAAGGCTGGTGTGCAGCCCGTGCTTCCCCAGGCTGGAGATGCCATGGTCTTTTGGTGGCCTTTCAACTGGCTGTGGTGAGCTATGGTGGTTCAAAAAACCATATCTACCCTGCAGGGTTTTGTAGTTCAATAGGCAGCCTGAAAATAGGTCTGGGATAAAAAAGACAGTGACCTTCTTCAGGTTTTGTCTGTATGTGTGTGATTGGATTCATACATTGTACTGCCCTGATGCGTCTCTATCTGACACTTTTCAGAAGACATTAAGCCTTTGTGAAAGATGTGTGATGATTTTATGCATATATCTAGCTATTCTAATCATCTTGAAATTCCTGAAGTCCTAATAGTTCATTGCCCTGAACAGTATTTTAATGTAAATTATTCTATAATTGTAGCTTTAATTCATTTTTTTTTAGTTTGTTTCCTATATTGCAGAATCAGGTATCTTTTTCCCCTATTCTTAATGAATATGAATAAAATAAAGCATAATAAAATGGCTAATTTGAGATTGCTATTGTATATACTACCAAATTTGTGCCTGACAATATTAGGTTGTCCTTTTTTCTGCTTAAAATTAAAACATTAATGTAGCTTTCAGTGATAGGTACTAAAACATCTTTATAAATATTTGAAAAGACGCTGTTCAATGAACTGTGCAAGACAGGAGGCTGACCTCGCGCAACTAACTAATTATCACAATCAGAGGAACTCCAGACAAAGCACCCTTTCCAGCAATTTGAAAGCTAATTAACATGCATGTCTCGTAAAAGTCACTTGACTTCCAATTATGATTAAATATGCAAGGTCACTGGGACACAGCAAGTGGAAGAGCTGAAAGTAATCCCTTAGTACTGTGGCGACAGTTAAAAAGTAATGTCGTGCACTGAAGGACTGTGCAAGAAATACGGATTACACGTTGTCGTGTCCCACTCTGCCGTGTGAGGGACTGACAGGGACACCACCACCATCAATGGTTTTGGCCCAGCTTCTGTAGACCAGCAAAATGCTTAACGTTTTATTTCCGAAACTGAATCACACTGGACAGTTACAGCTGTCCATAGGCCTAATCAAAATATTGTCTACTCAGCTTTAAGAATATCTGTCAAACTATGTGACTGGTCTCATTATGCATTTTACTATAAAATTAATGTGTTAAAGGATTGAACAGCACCTCTTGTCACTGAACAGTCCTAATTAATCACATTTGACTGGACCATAGTACTCTTTGCTAAGGAATATCAAAATTGAAACAAACAATGTTACATTGCTTTTAAGGGACTACGATCAGTAGGGCAAACCCTTTTTTTCATACTAAGAAGTTCATACATCCATTAACATTTGCGTCTATTGCTATAAGTATTTTAAAATGTGAATAACATATTTCAATATTTGAAAATAAAAGAATTTTCTTCTCATAGCTTCTAAAATAGACTTTTTTAAAAATATATTTTTTGAAAAATATTTTAACAAAGAAATAAAATTATTTAGGTTAACAAGCACATTAACACTAAATGAAATAGCAAAACATTGACCATAATGGCAATGTAATCAAAAAGCAGCAATTATATTGTCTGTTTAAATAGCCGTATCCAATAAATACAGTATGACAGCCTAAATCTTGTCACATATTACTGTATCACATCCTATTTTCATGGCCATTGTTATTATCAGAACAATTGTTACAGTCTACCAAAGAGAAAAATGTGGAGGTCAGTCACCCCCCGCTCGTTGTCACTCCAGTGTGGTTAATTGCTATCACGTCAGCCAGGAACAAGCAATAACCTGTGAACGTTGAAACTCCATTTAGATGCTGCATCAAGTGTGTTTATTTGTACAGTGTGATGTAAAATATGAAAGTTCACTGAAGAGGACACTTCACACTGAGATGTGCTCAGTAACTCTCCAAAGGGGAGGGAGTAGGAAACATTACCCTTCACTGGGACAAGGAGCAGTTAATTAGTCCATCAGGAAAGGAGATGGCTCTTGACCTAATAAAGCAACAGTTGTGTCTCAGAGGAAGTGAAACGATGCGCTTCTTAATTAAGAACACCACCTACACAATCTTATAACAGCAAGTTTCAGAGAGCAAGATTAAATCTGGGACGAGCCTTTGGGGGACTTGCAAAATATGCTTGGCTACGTGAGCAAGGGTTGTGCACTGAGAAGGGACTGTCTCCAAAGGTGCCACCTCAGAGGGGTGCAAAAGGATGGAGGCTCCAGGAGGCGTGTGGAAGACTATCTGAAAGTTACCTAAAATTAAAAAGGAAAAAGAATGAGACTATGATTTGGGTTTTTTTTTCATTTGCAACTACATGGTCTATTCTGAACGTTGATATTATGAAGAAATACTTCTGTTTAGATTTTCTCTTAGCTGGCTGGAGTTTTGAGGGAGGTCAAGGTACAAGATAACAACCAGGCGCTCCACACAGGAACGTATGGCAAAACTGTAAATCAGATGATTAATACCTCTTAACAGTTGCCTTGGCTTCACAGATTATCCTCGAGAGGCTGCACAGAGCACCCAAATAAACCTCTGCTGATGACACGAGCCCTGTGCAGAATCTCAACACACATCAGGAGAGGATGAAGTCTCCTGCCCTCCGCTGGCAATCCAGAAGGTTTCACCAGCAGACTGACAAATACTGGGGACCACACCTGAACCCTAAAGACCTCCAGGGACTCTTGTTATAATGATTTTGCGCTGTGGCACTTTCCGTGCAAGGATTACAATCAGCAATAACACTGGCGCGCTACACAAGGGAGGCTGAGTCCAGAATGAGGTGCCCCAGATTCTGCCTCTTGCAGATGAAAAATACTAACAGCATGCCAGTGCAGCAAGTGGAAACAGAGTTGTACCCCAGTACTTGCCTATTTACCAATCAGTTTTGACTAACTGGGTATTCTGTTTCAAGTTGCTTGGACTATTTAAACAAGAAAAGGAGTCTAGCCAGTAAATCACATTATATATTACATGTATTAAAATAATTAGATTGGATTCTTTTAATTCTTGTTTTCAGCTATTTTGCAGAGTATCTATGTTTATCTAAAGTCTGTAGGACTCAGTGGCCAGCAGCATCTTATTTGCTAAATTATTTTCAACCCTTTCTGATTCATATTCCAAAGTACTCAAATGCCTTTCTATTTCTTTATGTTTTCTTAGAGTTTTTTTTACTTCCTACTCTCTATGAAGCAGTTCACTGGCAGGTTGAAAAAAAATCAGGGAAATTAACTGGATTTCCATGGATACAGATAATATGAAATAGAATTCTTTGTACTGAACTGTTCTTTTTATTTGTACTTATTATATTTTTAGAGTTCAAATTGCAATTTAAAAACTTGTGATGTTTTTGCAAGATTTGAATGACAGAAAAAGAGTCATACTCATTACAGATGACAGAAACCCTGTAGACAGCACTGAGGGAGGGAACTATTTAATTAAGAACAACAAATATAGAATCACAGGGCTTGACAGGACCTCGGGGAGCCACCTTGCCCTTCCTGTGTTTCCCAAACAGAATCAGCTATAGCTAAGCTTCTATAGGCATTTCTCCAGCATCTTTGAAGAGTGAGAACGATTTGTTGTCTTTTTTTTTTTTTTTTTTTTTGGTCATGCATAGGTCTCAGTTTCCATTGCTGAAGTTTAAAGCTGCTTGTCCTATCCATCTTGGACAAACCATGCATCTTTCTACAGCCTTTAAGAAAGTGAAGAGTTAAAATGAAGCAGAGAAGATGACCCCATTGGGATATGCACATCTTGGTCCTGCTCCACATCTCACGAGCACGGAGGAGCCTGCTGGAATAGCATCAGACTATGGATGGCAGCATGAAGACCAACAGTGTCATGTTATCCTCTTTCACTGCAGCTCTGGACTATGCTTGCTATCTGAAAATGTCCATGAGCGACATGGGACTTGTGGAGCCACTTTCCTTCCTGTCACCTTCCTGCAGTCCAAATGAACACAGAACCCCTCTAAATTGTCACTTCTTTGCTTATAAATCTTACTCTGTGAATGAAGACATGCATTGATCCCTTGCTGATGCTAGGCACAATCTGTAAGAAGCTAATCCTCAAACTGAAGTGGCACTGCGAGCAAATATCTTCATATTTCAGGAGAAACAAGCAAGGCTATATCCATAGCTAATAAAGGCTAATTTCTCTGCAAAGCTCTGGACATCAGAGAATCACGCAGACAGTATCTAATGTATCTAATATAGCCAATGTATCTCATTTCATTATATCTATACCTGTAAAAACAAGACTTAGTCCTACAAAGAATTCCTAATCGTTTCTGCCACAGAAACCTCTGAGCTTCGTTAGCTTGAAGGAAGGTCTCTGCTGACTCCCCTGCCCTGCCTTATTTCGCAGCAGCAGGCTGAGTCTATTGAAGCATCAGGTCAGTAAAGCAGATAATGAATCAGTAATGCCAATAGTGCAACAAAACCCCTAAGTGTAATAAACTGAAATACTAACTCTATGAAATTTAAAAGTATATCTTGAACAGGGCTGCTGAAAGAAGGGCATAGCTAAGCTACGGGACTGGAATGGGTCATTGATAAAAAACATACCTACGGCTTTGCAAACTTCTTACCACAAAGAATAGCTTAAGGGGTCATTTGATCAGAGTTTACAGAGCCCTCCATGAGACACGTTAGAGGAGTACAGATGACTCTGGAATCCACAGAAATCCATTAATTTAGAATCAGATGAGTGAAATTTGATGATGTTCGGGATAGAAGTGTATTTTTGTTTAGTTCTGAGGTTTCGTTTTTGATCAGTGAGGATATTTACCACGCAATCAAATTACCAAGGGTCATTGTTGCAATCTCCATCACTGGAAATCTTTAAACCAAAACTAAATGTTTTTTCTAAACAGATAATGCTGTAATTCAGCTAAGATTTAATTCAAGTAGTTCTTAAGTTACACAAGAGGTCAAACTAGAAGTTCATGATGCTCAGGCCACGAGGACTATGATTCTGTGGGCGTATTACAAAAGCAATTTGTAAGTGGTTGAAAACTTCTTGAGAGGTGTGACATTCACCATAAAAACCCATCCACCAAACACCAGTAACATTCATTTTCATGTTTTATTTCAAAACAGTACCATTTCATTTCCTAGGATAAAAATTACCGTGATAAGCTGCAAGTCACATATTTTACATGTGTAACAGGCTGCACTTAATGGGCACAACATTATTCAGCCATATTTTAAATGCAGAGCCACAGGTACGTGCGTGATTAAGTTGTCTGGTGATACTCATAGCATCAGCAAGAAAGCAATGATGTGCTCCATTTGTAGTTCCTGAGATGAGTGAGTCCATTAACAGTTTAGCACTAAGGACTGACTGTAAGAAGAAGTACAACAGCAGATCGGCTGGCTGCAGAAAACATTCGGGCAGAGAACTGAGGGGCACAGCTACTAAAGAAGGTAGGTATCCAAGTCCCACCTACCTCCCACTACGTGCACTTTGGTTCAAAACCCATAGGTTTCCCCTTCAACTGCCCCCTTCCCTCTGCTACAATTAAGCCAAAAGATGAAAAAAAGGGAAAGAATAGTTAAAGCCTAGACCAATGCAGACATACTTTGGTATAGATTCACAGTCGGGGAAAGCTGAGGAAGAGCAATCCATGGTATTTACCAAGCACACTGGGGCTGCTGGCAGTAGAAAGTCAACAATTACCCCAGAAGTTTGGTGCACCACTGAACTGTGCTTGGGGGTCTTATATTTAGGAATTGGCTGAATACCATTAACCTTCAGGAAAAAAATAACATTGTATTTGTACTATAAAAAAAATATCATTTGTATTACTCCTCTTATACAACTGATAATGACTAATTTTCTAGTGGGTTCAGAGACTCAGGCCATAAGGCAGCTGGAAGAAAGACCTGTTTTCTTTAACAGGCAGATGCTTTCCCTGGGATGATCGTTCACATAGCTGGTGTTTTGTCATGTTCCCAGGTCTTCTAGTGAGGTGTTTTGGGTTTTCTGTTGTTGTGTTTTTGGGTTTGTTCCCCAGCTCCCCCTCAGCATTTAAGCACATTCACTCCCTGCTAAAAAGAGGATTTCAGAGATCAGAAAAGAAGGCAAGAGAAGTGAATGTGGGTATGCAGAGCAACCCCAGGAATGCCCTGACCACACATTTCCTTCGCAAAGGGGGGAAAAATGCTTCTTGGTAAATGCTATAGTTGTATAAAGCATTAGATCTGTTCTGTGTAATCACAACGATCGCACCCTTTCTCTCTCCAGCTGGTTTTGGGGGCCCTTAACTTGCACTCCAGTCCCCTCCTCTCCCTCTTCACCCTTGCCACCACTCTCGCTGTTTCCTGGCCCCAAGGACCTGAAATTCTGCCATTTCTCCTCCTAATGGCTCTTGTGTTCACTCTTGCTTCCACTTCGTGCTGACCTCCTCAGGGGATCAGACACACAAGCTACAAAGGACGGCGGGCTCGCTTCCCTCGTGGGGAATGGGCTGCCTACATGTTTTGTGCAATTGGAGGCAATCGGGGGATTATGATAACCTTATAAAATACTGGAGTTCCTGAAAGGTTGTATTTCTAAAGAATACATAGGGAAATTGAAGTTTATGATAATAAAGGCATCTTGTATTTTAGTTTTCATTGCTATAACTTCATAGAAATTGTTTGTTTCCATTAAAAACATTGTCTGACCTAACCTACAGCAGTTTTGCAAAGCAAAGTGCTCCATTATCCTACCTTTTCTCCTGTAATTTCAGTTTTGAATGCTTTTAAGTGTTCTCCATACCCATTCTGCACGCCAAGCTGGGGGAAACTTGGCAGTGATCACCACAGAGATGGACCTGCTTTACTTGATACTGCTTGTGGTGCTGCTTAGCTTCGTAACTGAGTATCAAAATGCACTTCTGTAAGTATCTCTTGTGTCAGTACGAGATGTGGTGACACTCATCTTTTTAGGAATTTTTAGGAATTTAGGAATGTTTGGGGCTATTGTGCCACAGAAACACGTGGATGACTTTTAAAGTCCAGGCACATAAGCAAGAAATAAAATTTCTGGCTTTCATAGCCTGGTCTCACGTAATTAAATTTCTAATAGGAAACGGATATGTACATAACCTGCTCTTTATGAGTACTCTGAATTCCAAGCTTGCCAGGAACTGAGCAGTTATTATGATATAAGTAACATGTACTCAGTGTACATAACACAGCTGTTCATGGTGCTTTCCTTAGACTATGGCAAAGAAAAATGCCACCCATAGGACTAAACAGCTTTGCTCATAAAATATTGCAAGTGTGGAATTTTAATCTAATCTACTTAACTATTTTTTCAACATGCTTTGAGCTGATTAAATCGGTTTCTTTATGCTCTAGGATTTAAAATCTGTCTCTGGATGTTTTGTGTGTGAGCTTGGAGTTCACCATCCAGTGTGTGTGAGCAGTGTGTATGAGAATGTACAGTGGAAATTAAAGACTGCTCAAAATTCTGTGTAGCAAACCTCCTTCTTAATGATAGATTTTTTTTTTTTAGGTTCACTGTGCAGTCAGGGCACATGAGATTTTTTTTTTTTTTTCCCCCTGAACCAAGTTTACTGCTGAAGGTAGCAGTGTAGTTCACACTAAAGCATAAATCTGCAGTCTGAAACCCTTGTAAGAAGACACAATATTGCTATTGAGAGTACTCAAGTGAAAAAATGAAAAATTATGTATTTTAAAGTGCTTGTAAAACCCTGTTGCCCTATGGTTTGCTGATACGTACATGCATCTTGTTTACTTTCATTTTTCAACAACAATAATAATAATGCCACTGTAATGAACATTGTTTGGACATTGCTGATGGGCATCTGGATGTGAAATGATACTTACAGGCCAAAGGCCAAAAAGAGAGCAGGTCTTCTATCACCCTGTCAGAGCCACACCATCTTCTCCAAAAAGCCTGGAGGAAAACATATTTTTCCCATATACACCTTGGGACTCTTCATGATTTAATGCTACACGTAACAGTTTGGCCATTTTCTGGTCCCATGGGCTCTTTTGTGCATTTATGGAGTTTTTTGCTGTCCCATAATTAGTATTACCCAAAGGGGAGAGACTGGCAATACCCCACCTCCCAGAGCACCCACCACAAGGCTGGTCTTGTCGAGGAGCACTCCTATACATACACCAAAACTTCACAGAAGAGAATTTCAAACTGATTCACACCATCTCTACTTTCCCACCTTCTTCATTCTAAATAGCTTTTGTTCATGAAAAGATCTTATACATTAGAAGTGTATGCAGAATAGTTGCACTAGGAAAACCTGTTGATTTAAAGTGGATGCTTAGATTTAACCAAGACTACAATATATAGCATATATCTGCTGGAAGAAGGGAAAATCTAGTTCTTGGGGATGTATGTAGCACATATCTGCTAGAAAAAGGAAAAATGTAGCTCTTGGGAGACAGAGAGAATTTAATTAACTTGAGTTACATCACTTACTGCCATATTCATGGATCCAAATTCAATTCTCTTTGACATACCTTTTAAAAAATCCATTGTTATGAAAAGTAAAGTGCAGCTTCATTACTAAAACTCATTTTGAGTTTCTGCTTTTATCTGCTACTTTTAAGTTCAGTACAGATTTGACAGGGAGCCCTGCTCGGTTCCCGAGCCTGGAGAACTTCGGCTGTTAGCTGAAAGCAGCACAAGGTCATTAAAATGTGTCCTTCCTTTCCACCCATCCTGCTCCCTCGCTACTCCTGGCACAACCAGATGGTTTTTAACCTTCAGCAATCCAGATTCTATACAAATAATAATGTTTTATATATATTATCCATTATTTATATATATTATCCATTCATGAGGGATAATTAACTTTGCTGATGAGACCCTGTATCCAGCAACTTCTCTTGTCTTTGCCGTCAATCCTCTGATACCAGTATGCAGCTTGCATCGCATCACATCACATTATATCATATCATATCATATCATATCATATCATATCATATCATATCATATCATTTGCAGTTCTCAGCTGATATTTTGAGTAGAATTCCTCTGATTTCATTTCCTATGCTGTTTACCATATAGATACAGCTGGGAAACATGGTGGTGTCGCTTCATAGAGAAAGAAAACGCATAACAAAAATTTTGCCTTACCACTTTACCCTTTTTCGTCTGGGCTATCCATGCAAATATTCTGCAAGTGTGGGACTCTCAATGAGTAATAGGAACTATGCTCACAAATCCTGGGCTAACGGTGTCACCGCTGGTTGTGGCATAGCAGACGATAGAGCAGTGAAAGGCACAGCTGGTGGCACTCTCATGCAGAGGGTTAATCATGCTTAATGAACCCAGTGATGTGGAAAACAAAAATTCACCCACATCTAGCTTTAGTTCTTTGTGGCCCTGGTAAATTTTTCAGTAAAACTATTTGCTGAGGAATAAAGGTTGCAGGAGGCTGTTGTTAGTGGCAGGGCATTGTGAAATGCATGTAATGCTTCTCTCGCTTTCCTATTCTTTGTTTGTCTATAAAAATAAGTTGGGGTAAGGCACTATGCTATTGTGTATGTGTATCCCAAGTGTCATACAGCACTTCTGGCTGTTGCTGAGGGCGATGGCTGAAAGCTATGAACTAAAAAAGCCAGGCGCTTTAAGAATGAGCCTCTGCACTCCCAAAGTCATTTTTCAGCTCTGGCACTTTTTTTTCTCTGTCTAGAAACCAACGGGAGCATTTGTGAAATGGAAGAGGAAAAGCCAAACAACTGCAACGAAATGAGAGCCTGATTCCAAACACTTTTACCCTCTTTCAGAGGCCTGGCTCGTCTCTGCTCCATGCACCAGCCACTTCCCAAACTCGCCTACGACCACATCCACCCTCGTTGAGGCCTCGCTGGTGCAGGGCTGTGATGATAATTTATTTGCCTGTGCCTGTGCACTCGCTGCTTCTGGTTTGGGGAAGGTAAGCTGAACAAACCTTCCTGTTTGGAGCAATAATACCTGTGACTCTGAGGTGTACTTACAGCAAATGTCTCCTGTGCCAATTTAAAAGCCCCAGCCTTTGGTGTTTAATCAACTGCAAAAGCTGTTTATTGCTTTGTATATATGAGTGTCTCAACGCCTCGCTTTAATTAACTGTGTCGGGCTTGGCTGTCATTCGGCACAGGTTTTATTGGAATAGATGTTAAATCCCATCTTTCATAACTGCCTTAAACACATCTGTACTGAACTCTTTTAAGTAATAATTAGTTTCCTTCAGCTGTCTTTTATTCGTTTCACATTTGCTCATGGAAGCCTCATTAAAGTCCAGCACAGCTTTCTTACATGGCAACTTCTTACACCTCCTTGGCTGGGGCAGGGAAACTCTGGCCCAAATTTGTTTGCTCCTCTCCTGGGAAGCGTGCCCAGCACTGATCTGCACAAAACCAAACTTCTTCTGGGGTTACTGCGGCTCCCTAAAAGTCATCTCATGCCCAGGAACCCTCCCCAGTGATTCCCATGGTGGTAGTGCAATGTCAACTCTGGGTGCACCTGAGAGATGACAAGTTTTTGCAAGTCTGTCTTGGTCTTGCAAAGCCACTTTTTCCTCCTCACCTTGCCTGGAGGTCCATAAACGCGTCCTCTGCTCCTTTCTCTCTTCCCTCCATGCATGACCGAGGCGTGGGTGCATTGCCCAAGCATGCAGGCTGCTACAGCCTCCCAGGCAGGCAGCGGGTTTTCCCTCCCGTCCACTTCGGGGCTCTGTGTGAGACCCAGCGTTACTCCCCCTTGCTGGTGTGTCCTCCCAGATGCACTTTGTCATGCAAGATGTCATTTTCCTGGCTTTCCAGCCTGATTTAACCAACTGTTTACCCACCACCACAATATTTTATATTCCTCTTTATAAATGTCAGGTTAGAGCTTTCTGATTTTACTGTTGTGGATTCTTGTAGAGTTTTTGTAAGGGAAAAGGATATATTTCTCTCATGCTTTAGCCAGGGTTTTCAGAAGCAGCTAGCAAACTGGAGGTGACACATCTGAGCCGCTTTCCTCTCCCCCAGCCTTGTCCTGGGACAGGCGGTGCTCTCCGAGGAGCCCCCAAAGTGCTTTTGCTCTTCACAGCCCACGGCGCAATCCCCTGGAGAGCTCCAGTCCCACCTCCCACACAGAGCAAGGCCGCTGATTTATCTGCTAATGAAGGTGCTTTTATGCCTCCGTTACCTCAGTGTTTGTTTTTCTTTGTTTTTCCCTTCCTATTAGCATTTTAGACACTCGCTGTATTTGTCAGCTAATACAGCCCGGCTGTTTGTAAGTTAAGCAAGGTGGCCAATTTCCTCTTCACAACTCTTTGTTAAATATTTAAGAGCACTTAGATACTAACCTGATGCTTTCCCGTACATGCACTAGATCACTCCCAAATACATGTTGTTTTCTATAGTGCACAAACCCCAAACCTTCTCCTCCTGACATCTGAGCCACCAACCCCACTACTGCCCGCTCTCGGGTAGGAAGGCGCTTTGCTGATGGGGTAGGAAGAAAACAAAGACCAAAAAAAAAAAAGACACTTTATCTGACCCAAAACTGCTGCAGATTCTGGGCTTTTGTGTTCAGTGGTGAGGCTGAGTCAACATGCACACCTACAAATGTCCTCCAGGGCTTTCATCTCAGTGTGAATTCATGGTTTACAGGTTCAAGCTACCTTGACATTACAGATCTCTGAATAGAGGATTACAAATTATCAGAATAAATTTGCCCTCACAAGAGAGACCCAGATGGTAGGTTGTAAGGGGAATATTTAATGTGCAGAAATGTACATTCCTATGCACCATGATACTTTTGCTTTTGTAATCGTACTTGAAGTTTTCCCATCATTTGTAAGTTCTTTTGGGAGATGCTATGAGACTCATCTTCCTGTATAAGGATATTTATGGATGAAGCTGACTTGAACTACCTTGAAAGTGTCATGCATTTATATTTAACATTTAATTATTGCTACTTTCTCAGGCCTTTGGGGAATAATCTATTTTAGTATTCCTATGATGTCTACTGCGAACTTAGCTCACAATGGGGAAAAAACAACAAAAAAAATCAGTCTTTCCTTTTTATCTTTATTATTCTAGAAGTGACCAAAACCACACAGCTGGTGGCTGTTTATGCTGAGGAGCCATAATACCAGACTGCCCCTAAGAGCTTACCTGGAAAGATGGCCGAGAAGTCAAAATGGCTCATTTAGTGAGGAGACGAACTACTTGTGGGAAAACCTGGCCGCTAAATGGTTTCCTGTAAAATCCTAATGGCAGATGTGTGGATGATTGGCCTTACTCCAAGGGGTACGCATCCTAGAGTCAGGACTGGGCATATTTTGAGACAACACATTAACGGCAATGGGAGGGCAGGGATGATACATTTTATATCCTTTCTGAAAAACAAATTCTCTACCCTAGGTGCAGGCTACTATTAAGAAAGAATAAATTATTTTTCTTCCTCTTTTTATTTATGTAGGATGTCTATCTCCTTTTCCAGTGAAAGCGGAGCAAAATCTGCAGGTACCAGCTGTAACATCCTTGCGGAGCTGCAGCCGGCACTGCTGCCTGCCATCGCATCATGCAGTCTTTTCTGGACAGGTGTGTACCAAGGAAAAGTAATAGCTCTGAACACTGCCCTCTCTCTCACAGCTGAAATACATTGGTTTTGTGAGCTCTTCCTCCCTTGCCAGCATACATCATGTTTTCTTCCCCCACACTTATGCTTCACTAATGCTATCAATAATGTCCTCCTTCTTCCGTATATTTATTTTTTTCATTTCTCTTCCTGCATTCCTGATATTTTATCAGCACTTTCTCCATATTACCTCCCTCCACCCCCAGCTTCCTTCTCTGGCCCAAGCATGCTGCAAAACCTTTATAACCAGTAGTCCCCCCACACATTCCCAAATGCATCTGGGACTTAAGGGTGCTAGGTAGTGTTGCCGTGGAGGGTGGCCCTTCCCAAAATGCTGCCTTTGCCCTGCTCCCCCCCAGCACTATCTCAAGGGCAGCTGCCCCCAGCCCTGCCTTGCACCTGCCGCAGGGACTGCACAGGGGAAAAAGCTCAGCGAGGGATGGGACAACTTCTCCTCCTCCAGCCATGGCATCCCTTCACTTGTCCATGCTGGTCTCCATCCAACAGCAGGCAGCTCTTAAAGGACAAAAGAGAAATGTCTCCATTGAAAAAAGGGCAGAGTTTGGTTGTTAATAGAAGCAGCTCATCTCTTCATCAGTTGGAAATTACATGGAGAGATGTAGTGACTCTTCTTGAAGATAAAGGTGGGGAAAAAGCATTGCTTCTCTTCCATAAAATTGTGCCTATATCCCAGCTGCATGAGAAGAGGTTTGTCACACACATCTCCCAGCAGTGGCCATTGGGGCACAGGCTGCGCTGCTGTCAAAGCTACACGTGTGCCGACTGCTTGATGCTTCAAAGCCACCTTTGCCTTCCTGGCCGGACTTTTACCTTCATTCCTATCCACCTTGCAGTTCCTAGCCCAGGTGGAAGGAGCCAGCTGCAAGGCCAAAGCTGGACGTTTTGATCTATTTTCAGCAACTTCTGTGTAAGATGTAAATGCCCTTTTGTTGTACAATGCAGTGTATTAAGCAGTACCGAGCAATGCAAAAGCTCAAAATTCACTTTGATCTAATCCCTTGACGAAAGTACAAAAATAGGTTCCTACCTGTGTGCATAACGCTCTCTTTGATCCTGCACGGGGCCGGAGCCCGGCTCCGTTCTGCCTCTTGCGGCAGAGTCGGAGACAAGGTGCCCTATGCCAAGCCTCCTTGCCCAGCTTGGGCAAACCAAGCCATGGAGCGGGTTATTCATTTTTCAAAGCAGGAGCTGGTGAATGGAGCCCAGAGCTCTCAGCAAACTACTTGCTGCTGTCTGGGGTTGAGCCTGTTTCTCCTCTTCCAGCAGCCGCTGCGGCGCTGGCCTGCGCCTCGGCTCAGCCTCTCCCTGCTGCTGCTACACCACTATTTTGGAGGGGTGTGTGGTTATTTGATTTCTTTTTCTGCAGCAGCCCGGCTGGAGACGTAAGATAATATCCAAAATATTTAAGCACTGCTCACAATACAGCTCCTGCTCCGAGGCATCTTCAAGGGGAGGTGTGCGAACGAGAGACCCAAGTGTCAGAAAGCTGACAGTGGAGGCGGACACGAGAAGAATTATAGGCATTCAACAAACATTAAAAGGACAATAACACACTGGCTTATGGCTATTTATTTTTTATGAGTGACTTTGGCAGTATTTTGTTTGAAGTTTTGATGGCCATATGTTTTCCAGGGAGGCACAGCGCTGTTTGTAAACTGTGCTATAATTGAAATTGAATTTTTATGAAATCTATGTGAAATATGATAACACATTAAAATACTCTCCTTTGGAGAGTTTCCTCATTGATTTTTGTTGCATTAAATCTGTTTACACATCAAAGGAA
This sequence comes from Theristicus caerulescens, assembly GCA_020745775.1. Classification (NCBI taxonomy): domain Eukaryota; kingdom Metazoa; phylum Chordata; class Aves; order Pelecaniformes; family Threskiornithidae; genus Theristicus; species Theristicus caerulescens. Next base: position 6,426,684 of record CM036562.1, read on the forward strand.
AATATTGCATTCTGCCTGTCTTCATTTCAGTCACACCCTTCCTTTTGTTTCCTGGAGACTACACATGGCAAAGCAAAATCCCCTCTGTTCAGAGCTCTTCCAGCACTCACACTTCTTTTAGTGAAATGATGCTTTACGCTATAATTGGCCTTCTTTCTCCCATCTGCTTAGCAAACCAGGAACTTTACGATGTCTTTTTCTTCCTTCATCTTTTCGGCAATTCAACTCTATTTATACACTGAGACCAACCCTGCCCTACTGAAAATATATGGGTTTTGATGGCTGACTCGCTAGGATCAGGATCAGTCTGCAGAGGTATCTGCTATGGACAAAATCTGTAGCTGGAGTACACAGAGTCATGGCTCAGTTCACTTCAGAGGAGCTATGCTGATTTATCTGAGCATCTGTCCCTGGAAAAAATTTTCGTTATGGCAGAAAACATTTTAAATTCAACCAGCATGTTTTATCTCAGGCTTCTCAGATGTTGCTGTAAAGAACTGAGCTTTCTTTAATTTTCATGTGTGCGAAAATGCCATTTTGTATATGTGTATGTGTGTGTGTCAAACTATTTTGTATGCTATTGAAAAGTGTATGCAAAGAACAGAAATGGTGTGGGTGAAGGGAAGGCATTAGCTTATTTTTAGCCTGGCACTAAGGAAAGACTTGCAGAGTGAATCCATCTTAATGACCAAACTAAAATGGAAAGCATTCTTAGGACCGATAACTAGATCTATGATGATAAACCTTCCCTCGCTTTACTCACAAAGCTCCTTGTCAGAGCATCAGCGCCACGATAAGGCTGGTTGTATTATCCAGTCCAGGTTGTGCGTGTGTGGAGCTAGGACAAAGGCCTATTTCAGACATAAAGGAAATGATCTATTTTGATGTTTTTCTCTGTCACTGTAGGGATAATAGCTAAACGCTATCACTGGCGCCTGTTGGATTTGCCTCTGAGTTAAAGCTGATCTCTAGCCAAATCTTATTTTCATTTCTCCTCTGCTAGCTGCAAAATTGTCCTGTTTTTAATTCTCCAACTTTTGTTTTCTTCTGTTTTCAGAACATAAAATGTGCTTGGTTAGACCCTGGGCCCACCAAAGCTGACCCTGCACCCTACCCACAGAGTCTCCCACCACTTTCAGGCGTCCTCCCCGGCAGAGGTCCAGGGGGCAGCGGGAGGCACCTGTAGCTGTCTGCACTGCCCGGGGCATGGGATTGCATTGTCTTTATTATCTTTGCTTCCATGGTTTGGCTACAAATGCTTTTATTGATGACAAAAATTAACTAACTGCTTTTAAAATCTAGCAGAAGCATATACCATCACGGTTTTCTGGATTGATACACTCCATGCTGTCAGCAAGCTACCTGATATGTTGTTTTTATTGCTTTTCTTTGCTGTGTCTTTGCTTTGGTTAATTTTTTAGGTGCAAAAAAAAAAAGTTGGTTACAATGAAAAGCATCTAGAGAAGAGGTAACTGAGACTTACATATGGGACTACCTTCTCTGAATGAGATGGAGGAACGTCAGCTTGTGATGCTACAAAGATGGCTCATAAGGTCAGAATGTGAAATAAATAAAACCATAAGCATGTGTATTAGTATTTAGAAGCAGCACTCAGATGCTGAGGTCACCTCTAAAATGGCTGTCCACGCACTGAGAATAGTTCCTATTTTAAGTATAAGGTATATTTGCAATGAGAATAATCTCTCAAAACGTTAGGGACATTTACTGTTGTGAAAGCTCCTTTAAGGAACAGCAAAGTTAACACAGACACTTGTTTAATTGATTTATTTATATAATAAATTAGTGTTCTAGGAAAAGCTTGTAAGCCGGCAAGGTAAATTGATATTTATTTTCAATTCGTTATGTCTTCAAAGCCTAAATTTGAACCTAGTGCCCTCCATGAATACCATGGTGTACCAGCCCCAGCAGTTTCTTCTTCCTCTCGCCTCCTGTCGATGTGCATGGCAACGTGTCTGAGGTAAGAAAATTCAAGATTTTGAGGTGCCAAAGACTGTGAAATTTGCTGCAAAACCTGACGGAGACTGTAGCAGCAGCAGCCGACCACTGACTTTTCACCACAGGCTGCTGGTCCAAAGGAGGTAACTTGGCTGCACACTGAGGGGGAGGGATGTGCAGGTGATTGTCCCACACCTTATAAAGAAAAGGTGAGGTCTGCTGTGCCCAGTTTACTGCTTGGAAGAGTGGAAATAGAAAAGGGGAGCGTATTTCAAAGCTAAGCCATAGTTTTCACTAAATACCAGTTGTAACACAATGCCCAAGCAGGTACCTGAAAATGTGAAAGTTTGGGGAATTTCTACCCCTGGGTCTTATAGGCATTAAAAAAAAAAAAAGAGAAATTTTAAATTATTTTCTGATCTGACAAAATCAGATCTCTTCTACTGCCCTGTGTGTTAACTGGGGACCAGCTCTGCCCGTGCCTGTCTGTCTCCCAGGGCAGATGTGATGGGACCCCAAACCAGCACAATCTGAGAAGGCCCTTGCTTTTTCCTGGTTGTGAGCTTCCAAGAAAGAGCAGAGTGCTTTAAATTTAAATAAAAGAAAAAAAAAAAACACCACAAAAAAATCAGTTTTTTTCTAAAGTTCAAATTTATCTCGTTACCTTCTAAACAACAATAAAAAAACCTCAAAGAAATGAGCTGAGACAGAACAACAGCAAAAAAGGGTTTCTTAGCATCTCCTCCTCCCTTCCTTGCCATGCACTTGCAGGTCCGTGCTGACTTGTGGGATTTGCTGTGGTTAAATCGGAGTTTCTGAGCTGCAGCAAACTGTGCGATCCTCTCTCTCATCCCTGGGCAGGTTTATTTGCTCGCCTCCTCTGAGGCCAGGCTGTTGGCTCCCCATGCTTTACTGCAGCTTCTCTCCTGGAGCTACAGGCTCCCTGTCTGTAATTTTTCTTTTTCATGCCCCTCTGCCATGCGGCGTGTGGGGCAGGAGGCTCCAACGTGCCAGCCCTCGTGCTGCCACCCTGCCTCTGCACGTAGGTCCACTTGCTCTGCTCCCTCCTTTATTGGCCTCCAAATAAAATGGAAAAGAAACAAATCAAAGCTGTAGCCCGTCAGCGTAGGTAGAAGGAAATACAGTAAGTTAAAACTAACAAGGTGTTATAGACAAAAGGAAAAGAGGTAAAAACGAGATTTTTTTTAAAAAAAGGCAGGAGAAAGTGGTGGAAAGAAAGGGCAGAGAAAATCCGTAAAACAGAATAGAAAGGTAAATTTAGAAGATGTTGTGGTGCCCCGGCTGTTGTGAGACCAGGTAGACAGGCAGGTTGCGACGAACGGGATATTACAATTTGTGTGTGCTGTGAGCATAACTTTTACACAGCTTACCATGGTGAAACGGCACGCACATTTTTTATTAAAAATTAATAATAGTGCCTCCTCCTGTGAGAAATTATTAAATAAAACATTAAGAATTGCTGGGGCTGAATATACAGAGTACAATTTCGCCCTTCCGTATATCAAACCCCATCGGTGCAGGCAGCAGGCTGCAAACCCCGTGCTGTCAAATCACACAGCACCCTCAACATGGAGACGCCTGCGGAAAGCAGAGATCGTCTTAGCACGGACACCCTCTGTGCCAAGCAGCGGTGCAAACTCCTCTCCTCTTTCCTCCACAAATTGTGATCATGCCCTGAAGAAATAAGAATAATCTGTATTTCTATTGTGGGACGAGGTGGGGGAGCAAAGTGGAGGCTTTGCTTCTGTACAGAGTGTGCATGTGCGTGTGTGTATGCACATATAGATAGGTGTATGTGCGTATGCAAATATGTTATGCATGTACATATTAAAAATTTGCATAGATGAGTCAGTATCTGGATTAACTGCATTAAATGTAAATTAGACTAGATATAAAGAAGAAATTTATTACAATGAGGGTGGTGAAACACTGGCACAGGTTGCCCAGAGAGGTGGTAGATGCCCCGTCCATGGAAACATTTCAAGGCCAGGCTGGATGGGGCTCTGAGCAACCTGATTGAGTTGAAGATGTCCCTGCTCATTGCAGGGGGGTTGGACTAGATGACCTTTAAAGGTTCCTTCCAACCCAAACTATTTTATGATTCTATGATTCTAAAGACAGGCCTCCTGTTTACAAAAAATGATACCTATTTTTTCAGGGTAGCCTCCATAGCACTGAGGAGGAGATGCTAGTCCCAGGAAGGACTTGTCCTGCACCTCTTTATGAGGCCCCCACTGGTGTTCAGCACACTGCCCTGGGTGCTCTACCTGCCCTACGCTCACCTGGAAGCCAGGTAAACCCTTGGAGTCCCTTTCTGGGTATTGAACATTGGCCATATTAGATGCATAAAGTATTTTGTTCATGCTTAGGGTGGAAAACCTCACTTGATGGTGTTCTGGCACCTAATTCTTCTGAACGTCAGTGAAATCAGTGGGTCTGAGTCACAGATGTGTTGTACAGTGCTTCAGATACTACAGGGGAGACTGCTGTGGCATTAGAAATGTTCATTTTAAAGAATAACAACTTGCTTATCCAATTACAGCTGTTCTAGGGGTATTCCACTGCTTTTGGTAATATGCTTAAATTACAGTTTGAAGTCCCAGCACATGCGGGCAGGCACATGAGCAACCGGGACAGGCGTTTGGGTGGGAACTGGAGCCCAACCTGTGGGTCAGCATGGATGCAGCCCACATTGAAGCAGGATCAGTGCTGAGGACTAGGATGAACAGAAACCACTGCATTTCCTGCAGGAAACTTGGCATCCATTAATTATGAAGTAATGTTAGGCTGAAGAGCCATAGGACAAAAATAGCAATAGCATACAATTTAGGCAATAGTATTTCACAAATGGATTAATTAGCTAGTCACATTGTGGATGATAGTAAATGTATGGTTGGTTAGTTTTGGCATAATACAAAGTAAATGTAGAGACTAATAAACAGTTATGCATTTCTGCCAAAACTTTGATGTTAATTGTAATTATGTGATATACTTGTTAAAATGAAATCTATAATACATGAGTTGTTTTTCTATTAATTACACATATTGCACAAAGTATTTATTATGTTACCTCTCTATTTATAAATAGAATAAAATGCAATAGCTGACCAAAATATTTCCATATTCTAAGTAAAGATGGAAACACAGTTCTATACTATGAATACATTGTCAAAATCATTTTTTCTAATACTTGTTCCTGTTTTATGTCTAGATATCTCTTAACCTTTCAAATCTTTCTAGAACTATGTTCAAAATAATATTTAGCATAGAGAAAAACACTAAATATTTCATTATATAATTAAATCTTATTAATGTAATTGTCTGTATAGTTTATATTAAAAATTTACAAGGACCCTTTTCTTTTTCATTAGAAGTTATAATTTCTTATGAATTTCCACAAATGTTTTGAGCTTAATCCTCAGCTGTGGGAAGCATCGGAAGTTTTCTCGTGATTTGATGTTGAATCTACGTTGCTTTACTCATGTTTTTCTTTTAGCCCAGCCAGAGACACTTTGTCATGGAATTAGTACTCATGTAATTAAGGTACAAAAGATTAAGTAGTTGCTTTAGCAATTGTGGATCTAGACTCTGGCATTTAATGTTTTCTAACTTTTAGCATTCTATTTATTGTTTTTCTTGAGCAGACTTTTTTAAGGACTGGATACTTAATTTCTTATATTTCTGCAGTGTGCTATGTGCAAGGCATGTACAGAACTATATACAATTTTAACTTTAAAACAAATCTCTTTACATAACCAACATTGTTTTATAATCTGAGCAATTCCGAGCAATTCCAAGCAATTCCATGTTACTGCTCACTTGTAACACCAAAGAAATTGTACGGTAGTCTATGGATACAGAGGAATAGCATGTAGCTACCATTCATCACAATGCATTGCTTTCCCTACTACTATTTTAGAAAACTTCCTTCTCTGCCTCAAGCCCCCTGCCCAAATATCCCTTCTGCTGCAGTCAGAATCAGTATTTCAGTCCTGCCCTGAAGACTGACATTTCTATAGATATAGAGACTGGGTACTCGCTATTCCTTGTCTTAAAAAATTTCATATTGTTGGACTGAAAAAACCCACCACAATTCCCTTTAAGCAGCATGAAGGAACACGTTTCTGTCTTTCTCTAATTTCCAAGACCTTTTTAATAAAATTGAAATCCTTATGAAGTTGTCCTGAATCCATCAAATATTCATCCAAATGGTTCTGTTTATTGGCATCTCCACATTAGCATATTGGTCTGTTAAAATTCATGTAACCATCCATCTGCCTAGTGGCTCCATATCTAAGCAGACTTCTACTCAGCTGCTAGTACCATTATAATCAGCTTTTTGACTTGAACTTGCTTTCATTTAAGCCACTGCTAACGTAGAAAGGAGCTCATTTAGTGATGCTTTTTCACCTTTTAGGTTAACTCTGAATGCATCATTAACAGAAAGATGTTGACTAATTTGGAGGGAGTTTAGAGAAAAGCTATAAAAATGGTTAGCGGGTCGGCAAAGCATGCACTGTGCGGAAAGATAAAATGAGCTATTTATGTCTAGACTGGCTGGAAAATCATGATTAGAAATTTTTAGAGGATATAAACATGGGTAGCAGAAGAATTCAGTGTGTTAAAATAATAATGAAGAGCTGACACAGGTTATATGGGGACAAAGTAGAAAATCCCTCTTTTGATGTTTATGGTGGCCAGTTGGGGGTGGTCAGGACACCACAGCGCCAGGGGACTGACCAAAGGATCTCAGGAGCTCTTGCCTAGTGCATATGGGTGTATTTTAGTCGTTAAACAAAGAAACATGCCACCAAAAAGCAAGAGAAAAAGCATGAATACAAGAAGGAGAGAATCATAATTTATTTGTGGCAATATTTTTTCTGGCAGGACATATATTAAGTGGTGGAAATCTCCCTTCTGAATGGCTGAGGGGGTTTAGCACACAGGGCTTTTGAAATCATAAAGCAGTAGTATGAAATAGGGAACAATTCCGCATTTCCAGAAATTTTTGACCTAGCTCCCCACAGTGGGGCAGCTCTAATAATAACTGCCACCACTTGACAGCATTACTCGATCAGAGGGACTCTGGGAGGTCTGAGATAGTAGCTACTTGCAATTTGTTGTCTATTTTATTTTGATTTGACTCACAGCTGTGCAAGTCAGGGATTCTGAATTTGCAATCTCAGTATCACTGCAGAGTGATGCACAACTTAACCTTGCACGTCACGCAGACTTTGGGTTACGTCCACTTTGCTTCATCTGGCCTTCATCCTCACAGAGAGCAGGTTATAAAGCAGGGACAAAATTACGTGGCAGAAGCCCATGTAGGAACTACTTTGCACAATCACAAAATACTGTTGAATTTGTGGATAGACTGCATGAACACTGGAAGATGGAGTTTAAAAAAGAAAGGAAGTTGGGAAGAATTCAAATGAAATATCTTCTTCAGAGAGTAAACTCATTTGTATTCCAAAATGTAATTATAAGGTGGCCTCAGGAAACTCAGTACTCCTTGTCAGCAGCACTGGCAATATCTTTGCACAAGATCACGGATAGGTTTCATTTCCAAAGAGGAAACTCACCAACAGGAACACGAAAACCACTGTAAAGGTAAACATTTTATAAGCCAACTGACAACCACCCTAGAAATATTAAACAAGCTTAGAAAATGTTACTGCGTTCGCCTACAAACTGTAATGTGCTCGGAGAGAAAAATGTTAGCTGACTGCATCACAGGATCCAGTGATTAGAACTGAATGAGACCTAAAGACCATATATTTCAGTAATCTGTCTCTGTCAGCAGTGAGATGCCTGAAAAAAACTAATGAAGCTCTTTCCCTAAACTCAGGATACAAAGATACAAAATACAATCTAGGCCACTAATATCTGAAACATAAATATTTAAATTTCCTTCCAGCTTCTTTGGACCTACTAATTATGTCTCTGGATACCTTGGATGTCCGTAGGATTATCTACTCCCTCTGAAAATTTTTGTCCTGTGGCAAATTTAATCTACAAGTAAGGCTATAATATAGGGACCACTTCTGCAAAGGGATTAAGTTCTTGTTTGACTTCAAGCAAGAATGTATTTTAAACACTGCTGCTCATTTGCTTATAACTAAGTTTCTGTGTAAGCTTACACAACCTAGACTGGTGGGCAAAACTTCTAATGACCTTTATAGAAAAAAAAAGAACAAAACCAAACCCCAAAAACAGAGGAGAGAAGAAACTTTATTGTGCTGTACTTACAGCCTTGGAAGTTGGACACCCCTCCCTCCACGGGAAGGAGGAGTGGAGGAGAGTGGTGGCTTGCTGCCCTGACTACATGGTGGATCAAGAGAGTGAATTATAGCAGTTACTTATAGCAGATGTTCATGCAACATATGCTGCCAGGATTAGTGTTTGGCTGTAGCTTTCCATCGCCAATACATAACATGACAGAGGAAAGCAGCTGTTGAGTCTGGCTTGACCTCAGTGTCCAGCCATCCCGAGCCAAAACCAGGCACCTTCGTTCAGGTGATATTTAAAAAGGAATAAAGTGAAGTAGCTTTGTCCACTCCAGTGGTTGTCTATGTGTCTGTCTGTGGTTTATTGCTTTTTTTCTGGAACCACTGACCACTGTATTCCTAAGGAATATTTCCATAATGTAGTGGGTTTTGCAGCAAATCCATAATACGTACTACTCTTCCAATGACTATTGCAAGTGACATTTGATCCAAAGGCCAAAGCTTCCCCCATTAAACAGCAGAAAGAGGCATATACTTTCAAGGGAGTGATGTGTGCAGCATAGAAACATAATGTAATATCCTCTCCTGCAAGCTGGATTGACTCGGCTATGAGATGGCAACCCTGAGATTACTTGTTGTGCGTAAAAAAACTGGTGAAGCATGAGTTTAGCTTGAGGGAAATGCTGATGCAAAGGATACTCCAAGAGAAAAATGATGGGTAGAAAATGTAATTTATCTTGACCTTCCATCCTAATAGTTGCAATGCAAAAAAAAACCCAAAACCAAACAACAAACCAAACAACAAAAAAACCCACAACCACCTGAAAAACCTCCAAAAATCTACCCACCAAAACAAAGCTGAACAAAAGTAAAAACGTAAAAGGAAAGACCCACTAAATGTCAGTAAGTAGCTCCTTGTGGTTTATATACTAACAGTAAAACCAGCAAAATTTCAGGAGCAATTTTTTTTTATTGCATTAAAAAGTTATTGATTTTTTTTTAGCAATATTCTAATGAAAAATTCTCATGCTAGATACGGTCTTGATGAAAACCAGGCTTTTTTTCTACTAACCTTTTTTTTAATTTATTTTAATTTGGAAATAATACACTTTGGAGTCAAAAAAGTCCATAACATGGTCTGTCGATAAAAAACTTGGGTATTTTCTGGAAGACTGGTGGTAAATTGAGGTTTACCAAATATTACTGAAAATTAGGTTCCCTCTCTTCATTACACCAAAGTTCAGTGAAATCCAATGAATGAACCAGCTATGCCAAAGGTAAAAAAAGTATTTCACTGTTAAAAGCCTGAAGTATTATCACTCACAAAGGTGAGAACATAAGACATGTTTATTCTTTCCAGTGCTTGTAGGTCTCTGCATTCAGCAACACATATCACCATAACTAGTTTTTATATAAAGTGCCACGTAACCATGTTCTTGCAAGCAAATTTAAGCGCGTGCGTTAAAATCTGCTTGATATTTCTTGGCTGGAAATCAACAGAAATATATTGCAAACATTTGATCTACACCTGTATAAGATCAATCTGGAATCAAGTGAAGCGAAAACAGCATCTTCCATTTCAGCGCCTGGTCTGCTCCTATCCACATCACCCTCTCTTGTTTGCCTTTCAGATAACACCAGCAATGAGCAGTTTCGCAGCCCCAATTAGTGAATTTACTGACAGCTTGCGGTAAGAGGGGGAATACAAGCATTCTTCTCTTTCTCTTAGCAGGCTTTTTAAACTTGACAGCGCTGGTATCTAAACACATTCTGTAGCTTCCCTGAGCACTTCAGAAATGAGACATTCAGTGCGTAGCTTTGTTTCATGTTTGCATCCAGAGTGCTTTATAGGAGATCACGTCATCTATTGATATGTATCCAGGTATCTAACAGTAATAATGCAGTTCACAAAAAAAGAAAAGAGAAAAAACAACCTTATTTTTCTGAAAGCAGTGAGGGATTTAGATTATGTCTACTCATTGGGAAATGCCTGTGCTAGCTGTAAGTGGAAAAGCTTTATTTCAGAGCTCTGCTTGGATTAGCTGGTGTGCCTGAGAAATGGGGAAGGTTGGGAGGAGCTGAGTGCTGCCGTGCCATGACCATGGCAGTCCCACTATCTGGCGTAGCCCATATTATAATGCTATATTAAATATAAAATAAATATAAATATTAAAGATGATGATATGATGAGCAGGCCTTTTTTTTTTCTTCCAGGGAAGATGGTTTTATTTAGGCGCCCCAGTATTACAGTACTGCTAATATAAACTTCTAAATTAGATGGGATGAGCATCTGTTTTTCAAAGATTAGCAGCATATGCTTTAGGAACAGAATGATTAAGATTTGAGATTAAAAAATCAGTAAAAGACAGACATGACAAATCCCTTCTTCAAGTACTATGCCTTACACTGAAGTGGTAGTGACTTGGAGGAAGAGTGTCTGACTTCTCCAGGACCGTGTGTCTCAGAAATCTTCCATCCTGAGCGCTGCTGCTCCCAATGTAACTCTGCTAAGGAGTTAAGAACTCAGTACAGTATCATGTAGGCAACACTTAGAGCTGCTAATATTATTAATAAGGATATTGTGACTTCTGGTGAACCTAAAACAAAATATCAATGAACCCAACTGATGTTTGAAACTAAATATAGTTCACGTTAAATTTTAAAGCTTTGAATTACATGAAGAGCTTCACAAGTTATAGTTCAATTGACAGTAATTGCAATTTGCCTTCAGCTACTGTGTCTCTGTGTTATTTTTCCTTGTTGGTGTGGGAGATAACAAATGTGTGAATGACATTTCAGCCTGGTAATTGGGCCATTTATAGTTCCTTGTTAGTTCTTGCTGGATAAGGGCTGTGGTGCTGATTTTACATAAGGATCAAGCACCTCATTAAAACCCAAGCGCTGAAAGCATGCCTGTGATACCTAACTGCAAGACAAGTGTGATACCTGAAAAATAAGTGACTTTGTGCTTGCCATTTTCATTAAAAGATGGTATTTTTGACAACTAAGGCAATCTCAGCCTTTTTCTGTATTGACCTCTCCTTTAGGGAAGGCTTTGTAGGTTTGAGTGGTGTTACCCCTCCTTGTTCTGGCTTGGTTTTTGCAGGGGCTGAGCCAGGGTGGCCAGCACCACTCCTCACTGTTTGCCAGGGACGAGGCTGGTGCAAGGAGCCCAGCGATGTTGACGGTTCCTCTGTACAAAGCCCTGACTGCAACAAGCTCAGCCTGGGTCTCCACATTGACACAGATATTGCACAGCGCATCGTCTGTCTTGGGATTTTTTCACTATCTCCTATGATATGGTTTATTCCTCTTTATGTGTCACCAGCCTCCATAGGTAGGTAAGCCAGGACAGAGAACTGCAGTCCTGCTTTAATCTCCATCTTTTTTGTACAATTTTCACCCCAAAGTTCTGTGGAGAAGCTCTGGGTGTTGCTTTAGAGTGAGATTTTTATTGTCTGTCTGTGGTCTCTGGCAGTGTCAGAGATAGTGAGGGTTAGAGGATTCCCCAGCATAGCTGGTGTGAATTAATTATTAGTTGTATGAAAAAGACCAATTGCTCTCAGTAGAGGGAAAAAAAAAAACAAACCAACAGATATTTTCAGACACAAAACTTTTACCAAGGGCACGGAGTCGTCGTTCTTCCAGCTACGTCAACTGCTTTAATAAAAGGTATTACCTCTCCCCCTGAAAACCTTGTTTGTCTTATATTGTAAGACCATCACAGCTATTACAATGCTGCTATCATAATATTATCAGGAAAATGTTAGCAGTATCTATTCAGCTGCAAGCCATTCCCTGATACTGTCAAGGAATATGATTTTTTTACTTGAGTATATAAAAGCAAGATGCTCAAGTTATAAACACATTTTTTTGGAGAAAAAGATATTTCGCCACAACTATCCACTGAAGGTTTGTAGCACAGTTTTATGTTTGCTTTTGGCTGCCTTGTTTCACTGCGGCAGCTGCTGGAATTTTTCAGTCGCAAAATGGGAGGAATTCAGTGAACATGTTGGAGAAAAAGTCTGTCTAGACTTGTTGAGATTGTCACTTACTTAGGAAAAAAACTATGAGAACTACAGGTTGCATTTAGCACTATGCTAGCAGTGACTTGGAACCCTTTTTATTATTAAATTCATGGTGTTCACAGTGCTCAAAAGTGAGTGCAAAATGTGCCTGACTTCTCTAATGGGTTTTGGAATCAGAAAAAATATGTAAATGCCTGAAGATCTTTCCAGTGATGTTGTCATCATCCATCTGCATTACATTTTTGCCTTAAACTAGAACATTCCTTCACAGTGAATAGGATGCTTAAAGGGGAGTCTTCTATTGCCTCTTTTATTGATTATTAATGAAATCACAGTGCTCTCAGTCTGTTAAAGTTGCAGCCCTAAAGTAAGGCTTGGCAGTGATAATCGCTTCTCTTAAATCATGAATATATTAAGAAAGGGAGCTTTTCTGTAATATTTTGTGATTTGTGAAAATTGTGTAATAATCATTGCCTGATTTGCTGAGAATTTGGAGAAGTATTTGAAGCTTCTTAGGAGAATCAAACATATTTCATGTTCTTTGAATTTCCAGGCATAGGGTCAGGAGGAGTGGCTGAAAAACCCCAACAGATAATGATGAAAAATGTGAGTACACTGAAGACTCTTAATAAAAGGACACTATAGAAAGGCATTGCCCGGCTTAGTAGCTAAGAAACCAGAGAGCAAGTGATTATAAAGAAATCCTACATGAGTTTTTACTGTTTTTCAAAGAGCAGTGATGTACCGAATAGCAAATATATTTGCCACATGAAACGTGAAGGCACATTGATAGCAGAAATACATGCCTAGGTTGTGAAAGCACAGGGGGACACAGCCCCTACTGCTGTCCTCTCATGTGCCCTCAGAGCTGAAGAACATCCTCTGCACAGCTGTGCCAAAGCATGTTGTGTGCAATGGGCGCCTTGACCTCTGCAAATTTTAGTAACAAATGTTCGTGTACAGATCACCTGCTATTAGCGTTGAGTTTCTCCCCTGTCACACTCCAAGCAACATTTTGTATCCTGGACTGGGAGAAGTCCCTGGCTTGCACTATGCTCAGTGTGCAGCCATATCTATGGGCTCATCCCATGGACACGGAAAGCAGATGTGCTCTGCACAGCCCGTTCTGTGGCTGCAGGGCATGTTCCCATGCCAAATCCCCCTGTGCAGGCCAACACTGCAAAGCCTGAGATGTTTACAGTGGTTTCCATATGAATTATGAAATGGTACCCATGGCCTTTTCATTACTTTGGTCAACTCATGACAGTGGTCATGCCCCTACCTTGGAGCAAGGTACAAGCAGTGTCGTAGATCTCATCCTAATGCTCGCTTCATCATAAGTTTAGGAATGAGCCTTAGTCACATGCATTTCTTTGCTCTGTCTTAGCATAAGTCCTCTATTCACATCAATATTTTCTTTCAATAGGAAAGAAAAAAGAAACAGAGAGAACATTACATCAGTTACCACCTCTTTTATAAGAATCTTAGTGCGGAGCTTTTGACAAAGATTGCAAATTTCCTGGTGGATCTGTGCTTGACTAGGCATATGTCCTTAGAGAGAAAAGGCCAAAATGTCTTACACCCCAGAGTGTTTTGTCCTGGTGTTACAGAGAAGCCTGATGTTTTTTATAAAGGGATAGAAGAATTTCATGTAAAGATACATAAACTATGCTTGATATAGTAAAATATTTTAGAAATGGTCAAAGGTAAATATTCAACTAAGTCCTGTGGGATCAAAGAAAATAATGAAAACAATTATTCAGAAGTTATTGGAGGAAGTGTTTCGGAACAGCCAAATAGGTTAAAATTTAAAATTTTAAATTGCAAATAGCATTGCATTGTTTCTTAACATTTATCAAGACTAACAGTCACCTCCTTTCTGGCTGTGTAATCCTAACTTACCTGGACAGGAGAAGCGTATGGTACAGAAACTGATGATATTTTGTCTTACATTATCATCTAATTATTCCATAAAAACTTACAAGGCACATTCGAATGAAACTCTTTGGCAGAGCTTTGGCCCACTCAGTCTCTTCTAAAACAGTGAAAAAAAGCAGCTGTAATAGCAGGGTGGTTTGGGCAAGGCTGTGTCCCAGCACCTCTGCTGCTGCAGAGCCGGGGCTGGGAGGGGACCGACCGCACTCCTCCCTTATCCACAGGGGCTTGCGCTCACCTGGCATCACCACATATCACGCATCATGAGACACCACCTCTGCAAGGCACTGGCTGATACAAATCTTTACTCCCTTCATTTCTGTCATTTCCCCAGTGTTTCCATGGAATTGCCATGACAGCAGGATCAGGTCATGACTAGTTAACATGCTGCAACACATGCAGCTGATTATAATTTTTACTGAGCTTGATGGCTGTGTGCCCTTTGTCTGGGCAGAAATTACTGAATATTGTAAAAGTTTCCATTTTATTTTTTTCCTGTAGAACATTTCTTGTGCTACACCTTTAAGTTTTTGAGAGTTTGAAAAAGAGTCAAAATGCTGTTTCAGGTCAGTTCATTCTTATTTGAACAAAGAAAGACTTCCAGCTTTAAGCATGTCTTCTTAAATTCAGTTCTTACAAAGGCTTTGCATGGAGTGATCACCAAAGCAGGTATTGTCTCTTTTTAAGTATCTTTGTAGAGATATTTCTTTCTAGTTTTGGCAAGGAAATTGCTTAAGAATTGCCAGATAATGACTGCCTAAAGAATATTAATGGTTGTTAGCTTTTTGACTCTGTAGTCAGTTGAAGGAAGATCAAAATGACACAAAAATATATTTTTCAGAGCTATCATTTTAAAAAGTTTTGTAATTTTGATTGCAGGAAAACACAAAACATCTGAAAAGAGACACGTCGGAAGAATATATCATTTTGGGGCTGTTAAGAAATGTACGTAAGTTTTCACCTTTAAGCATGCAGATGGATTTAGCAGTAAGAAACTTTTTCTACAAAACATTTCTCAGCAGTAAATGTTCTTAACATTTGAGGAATTAAGAGGTTAGAACGCTTATAAAAAGGATTAATTTTCATAAGAATTTTTCAAGCCCACACAAAGGCTTCTAGAAATGAGATCTTTTCCTGCAAATGGGGATGGGGAAAGAGCCATGGATGTGGCAGTTTGGGGGTTTGCTGTTCTCCTGCTCTTGGAGCAGGAGGGGCATCTCGAGCTCCCTGCCACAGGCTGCTGGTGCCCATGCTGTGGGGGGTTAGAAGACACCGAGATAAAACCAGGGTAGCTGAGGGGCTGCAAAAGGACATCTGCTTTGTACAGCATAGATAAGACTCCCAGAGTCTGATTTTTCATGATGCACAGCGGAAGAATAAAATATGTGAATCAGAGACTCACCTCACTACACACCTTTACATCTGCTCTTCTCTGAGACAGCAACATCATCATTAGCGTACTCGGCCAGGGGTAGGAGCTGGCATATCTCACACAGTGCTATTTAGATTTTACACTCAAGAAGATCTTAAGCCGGTTTTGCTTGGGACTTTTTTGGGTTTGGGGCTTTTTTTGTGGTGGTTTTTTTTTTTTTTTTTTGCAAACCCTCTCTCTCAAAGCTTTCACTATTCCCACACAGGAGACAAAGTCTGTCAAGTGAAGAATGATTTTGCAGGTCCATTTTACAGACCCATGGCTTCAGATAAACTCAATGGAAAGGCCATGTACCCTCTTCATATAGTGCGTAGAAATAAAAGCAAAAGAAAACCAGTCCCCAAAGCCATAACTAGTTATTTTTCTCTCTTTGACTTTCAGGTGAAGACTTCCACCTGTGTGTCTCCTGGGAGCTCTCACAGACAACATCTTCATCTTCTCCCATCTTCTCCCCCTCAAAACCACCTCCCAGTATTTCTGACTATGCCCATGCTGTATTAGAAGTCCCAGACCAACAGAGGGTAACTGCCCAGGCCAGGCCTTGGTCTTTTCCCACCTTTCCTGTCCTTTCCTTTCCCTCTTCTCATCACTAGTGCTGGATGGGTCTAACCACCCTCTGATCTCCTCCTGTCTTTTTCTGTCCCAGCTGTCCCAGGCCAGGGCACTTCTGGTGGCCCTCCAGGGTAAAAAGCAGAGAAAGCAGAAGGAAATGTAGGTGTTTCAAGCCCATCTCACACTACAAGGATGCAGGTAAAGAACCTACCCCCTTGCTTTATTTTTACAGTTCTCACCTTTAAAGGTCACCTTGACCTTTGTTTGGGTAATTGTGATCCTTTCCAGAAAGCAGGGTAGAATTTTGCATATAAACTGTTAAAGATTTATGGCTTTGCTGTGTTTGCACAGTCTTTTATAACTTGGAGTTTATTAAGTTACTATCAAATGTAGTATTCCAAGAGTATCACATTGCAATATTTGTTTTGCATATGTAATGCAGATAATGCTTCTTTTAATGGAATTTTTACAAAGATATGTAGAGTTAAATATGCTTATAGATAATCACAATCTCCTTGTGTGTTTGTTAAAGATTGCTATCATTTAAGTACATGGGGTTCTTTTTCTAAAGCAAAACAAGATTTTCTAATTGATAAAAGGAATATATACATCTGTGCATTCCCTATATTTTACAATACCTTTCAGCAATAGTCTCTGAACTCAAGTAGTTATTACAATCAAATATAAAAAAAGTACTATAGATGTTGTCTGAGTCATACAGACTGCGATTTAATAAGTACTAAGTTATTCAGGTTTCCGACTCTACTAAACTATAGTTCTCTGAGAACCAAATCCTTCAGGTTCCCTTGAAAATTTCCAGCCTTAAAACTTAGAAT
This sequence comes from Theristicus caerulescens, assembly GCA_020745775.1. Taxonomy (NCBI): domain Eukaryota; kingdom Metazoa; phylum Chordata; class Aves; order Pelecaniformes; family Threskiornithidae; genus Theristicus; species Theristicus caerulescens. The sequence continues at coordinate 6,443,671 of CM036562.1, forward strand.
GAGTTTTTGTCAGAGCAAAGTTAATGCTTCATCTTTTCTAGGTTATTAAGTTTTAGTCTTACACTACGAGTTAAGAACAGCAATAGGTACATAGAGAGGGCAATTGACTGTCTCAAAAGGTTAACTGTCTTCTGGCTGGAAATGAGTACAATTACTCACCAAAAAGCAAATGACTAAAACCTTCATCTGAGGAGTTTTCAAATGCAACTTGAATGGACAGTATGCAGCCAAGGAAGGATGGAATTTATATAAAGAAATAAAAAATATCTCAAGAATGGAAAGATTAAAGTGATTCATGGTAGTGTTCCAAAACAAATGTAGATTATTTTGGCTTTGGGAAGAGAATACACCATTTACTGTCCTTTCTGAACTCAACTGCCTTGAAGTTGTGTTAATTTGTTTAGCTGCATGGCGGGAGGTAGGGGAATGAGGGAAGGACACAAGTCACTGCATGGATCAGTTCATCCTTGTTTGCAGTATCACGAGAAAAAAATATTTACCAAATTGAACAGAGCATTAGATATTGTTCTTTTTGGGCCAAGCCTGGCTCTGTTAAAACCATTGAGAGGTTTGCTATGTAATTCCACAAAAGCAGGATCAGGACATAACTGCATGGGACCATGCGGGAGTAAGAGATGCAGAAACTGCCACTAACTCCGGTGAGCTGCGAGCTTCGGGGCACTGGAACCGGCACTGCAGAGAGCCTCCTGCATCGCCAGAAGCGCTGGAGCACTGAGTGGTTTTAAACCAGCGGAAAAAAATATAAATGAAGGAGAAAAATTAGTAGTGCACTGTTAAGACAGTTTGACTTTTTTTTTCTTTTTCTCTCTTTTATTTCTTCCTTCCTGTTAAAGAGAAGTTCAGCATTTCATCCTGCTCTAACAGGCCAGCCCAACCCCACCTGAACACAAGTCATGATCATTTCAGAAGTGGATGAGTTTTCTGGCTTTCTGGGATGATCCAGCAATGGGGGGATAAGAAGGAAAGTCTGAATAGCATAAAATAGTAACAAGATGGAAACACAACATAATTTGGACAATCAAGACTGCTTAATTCAACCTAATGTGGTAAGTCTTGTAGCATTTTCAAATTATGATTTTTTTACCCTTTGGTGATTTTTTCATTGGAAAGAAAAATGGAGTCTTGTCCAAAACAAAACTTTTCTTTCTAAAGTATTGAAATGAAATATTTTCAAAATGTTCCACCAGATTAAAAAAAAAACAAAACACCAGCTAATTAAATTTGAGTAAAAATTACAGAGGACTTTCCTCCCCAAAACTCTGTGACCACTGTGCCCCAAAATCTCCAAAACCACCATGTGCAAGAGCCTATTTTTCTTCCCTTTCTTTTCATTACACCCAAGATTTCTGTAGAGACATCTCATGTTCATAATTGTGGGGAGGTTGCATAACACTGATGCTTGTCCTACAGCATTTGATTTTTCTTGCTTAAAAGCAAAGAAAGTGGGGAAAATAATTCAGATAGCTTTTTTGTCTTTTTGTCAGATAAAGGCAGACAACCAAAAAATATTTGTAAGTCAGAGTAGTTGCTGGCCCTACTCAGTAGCAACATTTTCTGGGTATGGAACTCAACACGTGCATGTGTGATCTGTAGAAATTGAGCACTTGCAGATGCAGCTGATGGCAACAGGAGAGGTGCACTGCACGTACCCAATGTCACATAATGCTGAGCACTCTAAAAAATTCAGATCCCAGAGGTCCCAATCTGGACATCCCAAATTAGCAAAGCATTTTGACCTTCATCTGTTTGGACTTCAGTTTCCTACAATAAAATTAGCAGGCTACTGTTCTGTCATTGTGGTGTTGATGTGAAGATCAAATGGTCGTTCCACACAAATAATGAATGTGGTTTGAAAGTCAGCGAGGAGTTTAGCAGGTCTGTCCTCCGCATGATGTTTAAACAGTGCTGGTAAACATGATACAACCACACAATTAATGGTGGGGCTGAATTAAAACACTGACTAGCTGTACTCATTAAAGGAGCCCTGGTTGATCTGTGCACCAAACGAGTCAAGGGTCCTACGGAAATAATAGCATGTCACGGTGTAATTACAGATCGAATCAATATAGTGCACGAGAGAGCAGAAAAGAAGGTTGCCCAGACAACCTGGCTTATGAATGCTTGACTTTGCAATATTAATGACAAATGTTAATAAATTATTAACATTTATATTTTTTGTGTGGTGGGTATGAAATGTAACAAAAAGCTTATCTAACCTTTCTGTCAGGTGTGCTTTGGCAAGACACAGACCCCATTCAATAGCTAAGGCACATGCAAGTAGCATTCACCCAGGCTTTCTTGGGACCCTAACTACCTCACCTGAGCTCCTACTAGGAACAGTTTTTCTCCAACCACAGAAAACAAACTAAGGGGTTTAAACCAAAGGAAACTTTGCTAGGGAGGAAAGGAAATCCATAGAAATAGTAAGTGTGGAAAAAAGACTGAATAAGAAGTTGATAGCAGATAAACCTACCCTGCCCTCAGGGACTTGGATGCCAGTCCTGAATGCTGTGTTCATCCTCATCAGAGTCTGTGAAAGCAGCCCCTTTGTAAGTTACTGCCCCTTGTTCCCTTGGTCTTGTAGTTAATAAAATTGCCAGTAATGGCTTATAGAGAGTCAAGAAAATGAAATGCTAACATCATTAAAAAATAGAAGATGATGTCAGGATATTGAAGGACATGTGGCTTCATCTCATGATAGTGTGCTACCACTCTGGGGTTTGTGGTCCAGAATTGCACTTTACAGGGCTAGATCATTTCCTCTGCCTGAAAACTAAGCAGAGAAGATTTCTTAAAATTCCCCATAAATGCAAGCGCAATGGACAACCATGAGTTTTGTAGTGACACAGATCTACGATCTGGAGGCCAGACAACTGCATTGCTTGCAAAGCTCCATGCACTGTCAGAGAGGACAGATCGTGACAGCAGTGGGTAACATCAACAATTTGGACAATCCGCTGTCTAGCAAGCTACTGTGCTCCAAGAGGTAGGGAATTGCTCATCCAGGTGGCTAGCATGAATTTAAAAGGGCCTAAGATCAGTTTTCATACTGAAAACTGTGTTTTCCAGTGAACAGTAACTAACTAGAGTTAAACATATGCCAGTACTCCACTGGCAGCAGATAAAGTTTTCTGGTTTTCCTCTGTGGCAAATAGGCTTCAAAGCTTGCACTGAGAAAAGGCATAGGCTAATTTCTCTCTTAGTTTTGAGACAAAATTCTGAATTTTTAGTGCTGTTTGCTAAAGTAACCATTGACTGCTGGTACAATATCCATAGTTTTTTGCTGAATTTAATTGATTTCACTTATTTAGGCATAAACCATGGCATTTAGCTCTGGTATAGACCTGTCCGCTTCAGTTCCATTCCTCTGAGACATGCACAGCCTATTTTGTCCACCAGAGTTGGTGGGGGGTACCATCTGGATGAACAAAAGTTGCAGCTGATCTGGAGCTACATCTTTGTATCTTCTGGCTTTTAATAACAAAAAAGTTATGACCTTTTCCTTTCTTTTTCCTTTCTACTTTTGATTGATCTTAACTGACCCACAGCATTTCATACAAAATGCAAGCTTTTTCCTAAAGCTCTTCTGAGCATATGTCATGTTGTTTCCTAAACTCGTTAACAGCTCCATCTGTTTCGCAATCTTCATTTTCAAAAATCATAAGATATTCAGGAATAGTAAAAAGTCATTTAGGCCTTGCAGCTTTGTTCTTTCTATCTCTGAGAGTTTTGTACCCAGCCATTTTACATTCTGTCTGGTCTCTTGGGCAATATATTTTAATAAGCCTTTAATGCAGAACTTAATTATCTGAATCTGAAAAATCCAAGCTCCTAAGCATTCTTTTCCTCCACTTCTTCAGAGAGCCTCAAAAATACAAAGAAGTACATAATTTTCTTAATTACAGTTTGTTTTCTTTCGGCCATTAGCTGAACTTTAGTAATGTGTTTAGAAGCAAGTAATTTTATAGTTTACGTGACCAGTATTAATTATTGCTGGGTGGTTGCTGCCTGCTCAGCGCTGCACCCTGGGGTTTTTGCTGGTGGGATGTGACTGCCCTCTCCTGCCAGGGGTTCTGGAGCTGCCAGGTTGGAGCTACCCACTGAGAAGCCTCTGTGTACAAGGAAATCTCAGAATATAAAACATAAAACTGACTGCGCTGGGCTAGGCTATAAAGTCATCTAGTTCAGTATTTCATCTCTGCCAGTGGCTATTAGCAAATGCCTAAGGAATAAGAGTACACCTGCAGTTTGGCACTTCTGCTCTCACCTTTGCAGCTTAGCGGGGTCTGAACTGAAGGCTGTATCTGCATCTTATGTAGATTAGCCCCAGAAGTACATTTCTTCCCTGTATTAGTTTAATTGCTTTTGAACCTTTTTATGATTTTAGCGTCTGTAACACCCTATAATAATCAGTTCCACAGTTTAATTGTGAATGTGTGAAAAAAATGCTGCCCTTTGCCTGGTCTTAAATTACATAAATTAATTTAGTGCACCCTCCCAAACTCCTCTGTAGTAAGAAATAGTAAATAATTGCTCCCTATTAACTTTTTCTATGTTGTTCATAACTTTCCCCTGTGACATCGCACTTCAACCATCTCTTTCCCAAACAGATTACATACCAACCTTTTTAATCTCTACCCACACATAGGCTGCTCCCTATATCTAATAGTCTTTACCTTTCTTCTATATGACTTTCCTAGCACTACTACGTATCTCACATTAAATAACTACCTACTTGGTTTCTAGTCTGAGTCGTATCAGTTGAATTGTATAAAGTCAACTCTATGTAACACATGTGAGAAAAACTCTTCTAAAATCATGCTTTGATGTTACTTCAGATATAACTTTAGACTGGAGATCAAACTAAAGCACTAAATAGTGTCCCAGTGTGAATACATACATTTCCATGGAGCAGTACTGAGGTTTCTTTTACAGAAGACAGTTCCACAATTCCTGTTTCAAATAAATCTGAGACATGCAAGGTGTGAGCGAAATGAGAGCAGGACCCTAGGTTTCTGTATTTATTCCTTTTATATGAGCAAATACAGTCCTTTCCCTCGTTCACTGCTCATTATCTTGGGTTAGGCAACAGGCCTTGCTGTTGCAAGAGCAGGAAACCCCAGATCTGCATAACCAGGAGCAAGTTACACGATTGTCCATGGAGCAGGAAAAGGGAGTGACTCCTGAATTGCTTTTACAGAAACTAATTTTTGAGGAAAGCTTCTGAGGATTTGTATTAATTATATTTGAAACATTTATTTACTCTTAAAGATAGTTCAGAATCTGATCTGATAAACCAATCATCCCTTGGCACACAGATTTTAATTTAAAATGGGTTATAACTCTTATGCAGTCCACTGAGAAGAGGCTCTCAGGCTGTTCCTCTGGTACGTTTGCAGCTGGTGGAGCAACACCGTGAGGAATGCTGCTCACAGGCACGAGTGGTGTGCTTGCAGACCAAACTTAGAAAATTAGTTGGTTTTGTTATGTTGTGTGGTTAAAGGCTCAACCCCACACACACTTGAAGGGGTCCAGGGCACAATGGCACAAGATATATTGTGGGATGTTGAGGGATGAAACCAAAAGTGGGGAAAATAGTAAGTCAGGGCTGGCTCTGGAGACCAGTGGGTCTGTGGGATGGCTGCTGAAGGGATGGGGGTCCACATTGGCTATAGGGAAGATCATAAGTTCTGGAGGTTGGCTAAGAGATGCGCTTGTATGTGTATCTGTGTGTCTATGTGCGAGGCAGCGTGAGATAGGAGCATCCAGGACTAGTTACTGGGTGGACTAGGTGTCTAAGTCCAGCTGGTGGAGGGATCCACACCACATATGTGTATGTACTTCCCTCAAATGGACCTTCATCCAGATCAGCCAGAGAGGGAGACAGGATGAGGCCATTGGTACCATCTGTGTTTGCATGAGTGTTACTGTGTCAGCCTGTATATCTGTGTTGTATATGTGTGTTTGTGGTGTGCCTGTCGGGAATACACGCTCAGCCTCACCTCTGGTTGGGTCTCAGGGCATGGAGCTGCAGCAGCCTCACCTCCACTGGGCTACTGGATTGGGAAATTTGTAAAACTTTTACAGTGGAATTAGGAAAAATAGCTTGTAAACAGAAAATCGCTACTTGGTTCAATGAGTGTTCCTTTCTTCTGTGTGTGTATTCTGCTTTTAGCTGTTGGAATTTGCTTGGTTAAATCAAAGCATCTAGCTAATGCAGGTTCTTCAAGAGAGTGCTGATGGCTCAGGCTTCAGGTTTCTGGTACATTTATTCAAGATTAAAGAAAAGTCAGTAATTTACTGAAGATGCATTAGAAATTAGGTGAGGTCTACAGCTTTGATGGAATTGTCTATGATGTATCAGTTGGCCCAGATACCAAAAATATTTTTAAAATGCAAGCACAGAGTTCTTCTTTGGCTTTGTTTCTTATAGTCTACAGCTGTACGTTTGAATGGACAAACCAGTATCTCCCCTAACCTCTCTCTGCGTGTTCACAGCTAACCTGCTTTAGGAGAATGATCAGGCTTGCTGTGATTATGTCAGAGATATGATAAGTAAATTACAGGTGGCATGCCACCTTTTATTTTTACCAAATAAGAAACCTACAACTGAGTGGTAATTACCACACTGACTATCTCTACGTTTTTGCTGCCTTAAAGGTGGTTAAATAATATGTCATATTTTCTTGTGAATAACAATAACATACTGAACAATTTTGGTTATTCACCGTAAGATCTGTCTCGTGGGAATCAGTAGCCAAAGTCATACTTTATGGTGAAGGTCTGGCTGGGTAGGACGTCAGCCACCAGTGCTAATAGTTCTCTGCTGAGAAAATTACTCTGAAAATATAAATGCAAAAGAAGATGCATTTCAGATAATCTTAGAAAATGAAGGAGGAACAAACAAGCCAGCTGGGACTCAGTGGCATTTTCTGATTTGTGTAGGTCCTGTTCCCCTCTTGTTACCAGCATGTGTGCAAACAGTGGCCATGCATTTTGTACTGATTAGCCTGACGGTTTGAAAGATTAGCTTGGTTTGACGTGTAACAGTGAATGCAATTAGGAAAATAGGACCATATGTTATAAGGACCTTAGCTGGATAATGAGAATGGAGAGAGATGAAAAGTGTGTTCCAAAGTCTCAGTGAAGTGATACGTTTAGCAAACAGAGGCTGTCAAATCTCAACTGACTAGACAGAAGGGCTGTTGCATGTAGTTATTACTGCAGAGGATTTACAGAACATGATGAGTTAATGGCAGATAATTTCATGAAGAAAAGACAAATAAGTTAACAAAGACAAAGTCATCAAGAGTCTACTTGAACTGAAAGCAACATTGTCACGGATGCTAATTCTCTTTAGCTACAACATTTAAAGTTACAAATCCCATTTAAAGAGAAAGATCACCTGCAAGATGATGGTTATTTATAAGTTGTTTTGAAAATGAGGATCAAACTGATCTGAACTTTGCACAGCAATTTTTTCATGGTGGTTAAGTTTTTCTTATTCAAGATATGTGGTTCTTGCTTATCAGACACATTGAGAAGGCTTCTTCCCTTTTCCTTTTCTTGACAGCTTTCTGGAGAAGCGCAACAGTTTCAAAGAAACCCGAGAGCAACCTAGTCAGGTATGGTCAGAAAAACTCATCCTCAGAATCAGTCTGATCTCAAAAATTCTTGCCCTTGTCTTTATCTATGATTTTTTTTTTTTAATCTTTATGTTCCAGTGTGCTTGCAGTTCCCTTCTGCTTCATGTTACGTGTAAATTTTATAACTCTGTGCTCTGACCTTCACCGGTGACTGATGAAACATGGATTTGCAGGAAGCTGAGGATGCAGCAGCTCTCCCAGGGGCTGCTTGCCAGGTCTTCCTCTTCTCACACTCTCCTGCCTTTCTTCTCAGTGTGGGTTTTCTGATAGTTTTTCACTACCCACCCTAGGAAGCTCATCTAAGCCATGTTAGCTTAAGAAAATTTCATGGAGGTAGCACACATCTCTTGCCTTGTGACAGAAGAAAATAGTTGACACGGTTCTCAATGAAGAATCTTGTCACAATAGTGACAAAATTCTTTATGAAGTTGTGTTGGCTGTTACCCATTTCTTTTCTTCTGGTTATTTGCAGTTAGTTAATTTAACTATTTGTTCCAATGTTTTCTGGTAAGAGGGGTTAAAGTGACTGGTTTGTAAATCTCTGGCTCTTCTTTGGTTGACTTTTTTGTTTGTTTGTTTGTTTGTTTGTTTTTCCCCAAGGTTGGGGGGTTTTATGATTTAAAGATCTTTGACATTTTCCAGTCTTCCTTTTCTTCACCCATTTTCAACGCATTCTAGTTGACAGCCTCGAAGTCAGACAGAGCCACCCATTATGAAAGACGGTGCTGTAAAACATTTTCTAAAAGTGCGCAATATATTTACAAAATATTCCTCAAAATCTACATGCTTCATTTTTCAAAACATCAACAAAAAAAACCCCTGGGAGCAGAGAAATGCAAACACTGAGAGAACAGATGAAACCCACAGAAAATACTGGTGTGTTACAGTATTAACCTGGTGATCTTACCAAAGGTTATCAAACATTTTAAAGAGACCGTTCCCCTGCTCTGAGTGATTATATTTTTTCTCCTGTGATGCTCTCATTCCCCTTACGCACCGAGAAGACAAGATTTTTTTTAATCTTTGCCTAATTAAGAACAAAAAAAAATCTCTAATAAAATAATGACTGCTACTTGGGGCCATCAGCTCTTCCAGCTAGTAATTAATCCCAAGGAAATGAGCCAGGCTTGATTGTTATTACTAAAATATATTGCTAATGTAATTTAGAGCTTCCTAGAAACAGATTTCTTGAATGTATTCTAGTCCTTCTGGTCCACCTAAGAAAGTGTGCATGAATTTATCCATATACAAATTAAAATATGATTGCAATAAAGAAATTCAGGGTGTTACTCAGAAAAGTAAGATAGTTAGAATTTAAAACAGCAGTGGAGGTGACAAATTTAATTTTAACATCTTTATATCAAGGTTGAGTGCCTTTCTGGAAGACAGGTGTTCGGTACACGTTACGGAAGGTCGGATACATCAATCCAGAGTCCCTTCTGGTCTCAAAGAAAGAAAAAAAAAAAAAAAAGAAAACAGTCATTAGGGAGTAGTGGTGTGTGCAAAAAGAGGCTGCAACATGATCAGTGGGAAGGGTGCAATTATTCTGGCAACATTTGGAAGGAGAAGAAGGAAACCAGAGAAAACTAGTGTGAGATGATTTAAAGATGACCGAGAGGTTACTAGCATGGAAGTATTATCCCAGGGATTGAAAAAGCACATTTTTATAAATGCCTGCATGTATGAGGAATTTTGTTTCATTTTGGGGGACAAGCCATGCAATCAGGTGCAATCAGGGTGTTTTCTTTGGTGACGACCTTGCTGGGATGAGCATGCGCTGGGGGGACACGACCCCTTGCACCAGCACAGCACTCGGATACGGTCCATGCACAAACCTCCCCGCAAACGTGAGCAGAGCTGCTGCTTGCTGCTGCTCATTCGTTAATCAGCACCGCTGGCTCTGCTCGAGGGGCAGTCAGGGCCATAACGAAGGGGTCATTCCAACCAGAACAGATCTCCAGAGGAGGAGGAGAAGTCATATTTGACATGTGAAAGCACCATGCTGAAGCCTTCTGTCTGTGCTACCCCCAGCTTCCAGCCATGTTTTCTTCATGTGTCTGAGAGTTTGTGAGCAGTTCCTCTCTTTTTTTGGTTTGGGTTTTTTTTTTTTTCCTTATGTGGATCTTAATTGCTAAATCACATTAAGGTAGATGGCTAAAAAAAAATCTAGTTATATAATGATATCGAGGATAGCTAATTACATAATTAATTTGAACCAGTTATCCGTTATTACTAAGAGATGCAGAAAGTCCATCACAATCAATGAGACTTCTTATAAGTGAATGGCTATTGAACTCGGAGAGTTTAGTCTAAGATGAAATAAGAAAAATTGAAAAATTCATGTATGCCAACAAATTAGCTCAGAAATTTTTGTCAATGCTTTAGAGATAGTGCAGGCTTCTAAATATTTCCCCATTTGCAGAGGATAAAATAAATAGTGTTCTGGAAAGACAAGAACACTAAAACTGCCTCTTTGTAATAATATGAACACAGATTCAACATTGAAGTATTTGAGACCTGCTAAGTGTTTTAGTTTGAAACTCTGTAAAGAGAATGATAGCCAACACCTGTTCCAGGCTCAGTTTAGCCTAAGTGCAGAACTCAATGAGCAACTGAGCCTGTAATATGCTGTACAAATGGCAAAAAAGATACAGCAAACCATGATATGAAAATGTTTTGTTTCAGTCTTCTGAGTGATTAGAAGATACTTCTGTCTTCTTTAGAGCTATATTTTGTCAAGCTGAAAATAGGTCTAAAGAGATCAGGATTTAACAGATGGGTTGTGAAATTGATAATGTATGTACTGTACCTCTGGTGGACTCTTACGCACTTTCTTTCTTGATTGTCACCTCCTAAATGTGTGTGACAGCAGTAACCCTGAATTTGGCCTGTGTTTTGCAGCTGGAAGTGCTGTGTTAAGAATAAGCTTCACAGTTTGGTGGAAACCCTGACCTCGCTGTCATCCATGGTTATGTGCTCCGTGATGCTGGTTATGTGCACCAGCTCTCACTCTTAGACAGATGAAAAAAAAAAAAAGGCAAATGACTGAAAACCCCTCAAAACTCTTTTTGGTCTCTGAACAGTAATTTCCAATGCATGGTGAATGTACAGAAGATGTAGCTATAGTGCCCCGGTGTACTTCTTGTACTGGCACCCCGGTACTGGCGGGCTCTGCTCACCTTAGCCCCTGCCCCCCCAGGTACGATGCTGAGGTTTCAGTGGGACCCACAGATGCCCGCGTTGGGTCAGCAATACGGCACGACTCTCCCACAGGGCTCCCCAGACCCTTGTGCTGTCCAGGTTAACCAGGGTAAAGGTACGTCCTCCATGTGGTAGCTTCTAAAGTTGCACTTTTCTATCAGCAATATGTTTATACTGGCATAATTGCCTCCATAAACAACAGTGCTGTGTCGACAAGGTCCAAGGATTCCCACAAAAATTGGTTTTGCAATATCGTTGATGCATTTCATATGCTGTAGTTCTTTTATTATTTTCCTCTCTCCAAAATGATAGCTTTTGGGTTGTTATGATACATATTTGATGATGTTTGCTGATTAGTTTGAACTTCTGTCACTGATGTTCCCATGGATGTGCAATGGAGCTGATGCCTCCCCTGTGCTCTCCCTCCAGCAAACAGCAAGGATATTTGACTACCAAGTCACCAAATGATGAATGTAAAGTGTCAGCCAGGAAAAGCTTAATATTACAACAGGAAGACTGTGAATATAAGATCACATCACAGTTGCCTTAGGTTGAATGGAACAGACTGACTGGTGATTAGCAATCAGGAAATAAGGAAAATATCCGTTTCTGTGCTAATACCCAACTGCCTCCGAGTCGTCGTCTACAAGCAATGCACAAATTATACTTGCTATGCTGTCTTAAGTCAGTGTTTCGTGTATATTTTACAGAAGTAACTTTAAAATGTGTCACTGTAGCTGTGTTCCCAATGCACATGTGCGTGCGAAGGAAGGTGGCTCACAGGGTGAAGGGGAGGACAAGCAGCCACCCTCCACTTCACTCCTGTTTTTTGTAAACCCCCCTGCAAATATCTGACCCAAAATCCACCGAAGTTAAAGGAAACTCTTCTATGGGCTTCACTCTACTTTGTCCCTGACCCTAACAGAAAAATGAAAAAGTTTGCCATCAAGGAAGGATGCTAAAACATGCTTTGTTACATTTGGTTTATTTATTGTGTTGCTTTGAATATAAAGTCAGAAATTGGTAAGTCGCATTGTCTGCAGGGCCCCAATTGAAAGAAAGCAACTTAGAGAAATTTTGATTTGATGGACAGAGTAATTGCTGGATGCTTCAGGCTACTGATGCACCCAGCACCTAGATCACATGCGAGACGGGGGATCTTTATCCAGCACAGTCCCATCTGTAATTAGTTAGTGACGGGGTATTGTTTTCTGCCTTTCTGGTATGTACAGAGTGATTTCTGCCTCGTTGATGACTGTAAACATTGTTCTAAGTACTATTTTATGATCCCTGTAGGAATAGTAATGTAAACAGCATAATTATGTTCACCTTTGAGGCACATCTAGAAACTTTGTTCTTCCAGAAGAGTGATAACAGAAATGAATACTGCTAACAAGGTAAACAGAGAGACGCCACAACCTGCTTGTTAGAGACAGCTAATGCTTGAGGGAACTACGCATTAAGCACCATAAAAAATAGTGTTATATATTTATCTTGTGCACATGTTGAGATTTATTCATACATGTATTACTACCTGGGAAAAATATGAAAAGCAATACATTTTGATCTTTCTTCTTCTGAAAGAAAGCATGAAGACTTACTATTAGTAAACCTTATTTCTCTATGTAGTTATTAAGGGTACCATAGATTGCATGCATATTGGTGTCTGTTTTTACCCACACTTTTACAGCCCTGGCAGGGTTTCTTCAGGGTAGATCTGTATTTGGAAGACACACACTAGGTTCAAAATTCAGCTTTTCTTTGTCTAAGCAGAGTATAGCAAAGCCTCCTGCTTTAACCTCTCTGGTTGTTAGCTCTTCTCAGCTAGGAAACCTCAGGAAAATTTCCCATCCATTGGACTCCTCGGTGTAACACAAATAGATCCTTTTTCATAACTGCAGATATTTTCAAGGGGTTTTGATACTTAAGATAAACACAGAGATATGGTTAGGGGTTACAGGGCATAATCTAACCAATTGCTTTAGAAGTTGTAAGTAAGATCTGCGGGTGGGGATAAAAATGTCTGTATACAATTCTGAGAAAATTCTCTACAGCTTTCTCAGTTTCTGTACCAAGATTGAACGTTTTTACATTCTGGCTGTAGACATCAAAAGGCTCTTGGATCCTTGTACATAACTTTTATTCCATTGCTCACAGTTTCCCTCCTCCGCAGCTCAGAGCTCAGCTGAACAGCAGAGACGGTACTGCAAAAGCAAGCTCCTTCCTCCAGCTCAAGCCTCCTGCAAGTTTGGGGTTTTTTTTTTTGAAGCTGTCCTTTTCTTCTCTGGCTTTTGGGAGAAGGGCTAACATCTGTCTTCTTTTTTACATGTGAGTCTGTTCCATTCTGCAAACTGAAGTGCTTTGAAAAGTAAATTGGGATGGATAGGTTTCTCATTTTTGTACCAAGGTATCATCCTGATTTGAATAGGAATCCTAATTTCTTCATGATCCTCCATTATTATATTAATTTGGGTTAATTGCATTTGGGTGACATGTTCCTGTTGACAGACCTGAGAACAAATGCTGGACGCTAAACACACAGAGGCATTCATGATAGAGTAGTTTCATAGCACTGAAGACAGTTTCATAACATAAGACAAATTCTACAAATAGATGCACCTGCTTATCTGCAGATGGAGAACATAAAGTGTGTTATTACTGTGGAACTTCTGAATGCAATTTATGTATTTGGCTTATTCATAAATTATATTCACAGTTTTAGAATAAACATCCTCAGCTTCCCACTGCAGAGAGAATTATTCTAAGCTTTTAAATACTGCTTTTCAGCAGATTAGTCCTGGTTGTAAGATATCGTAAGGTAATAAAGGTACATTTTCCACCTAACTGCATTTGGGGATGGAAAATACCTAACGATAACAATAACAACAATTCTTGGCATTACTATAGCAACTTTCATCCAAATATCTCCAAATGCTTTCCAATAAGTAATTAATTAGGCCTCACAGCACCCTGGAGAGTTAATTACAAATTATCAAGCATAATCTCAAACTGTTTCCATTGAAACTATTCTTGTACTCTTTCCAGAGGAAAACAAAATATGCTGGCTATAATATTATGACCTTTCTCTCCCCTGCTTCATTTTGAAAGCATAATTAGATGAGAATTTGAATATATCCAGTTTTAGGGAAAGCTAATATAATTACTGCCTGACCACAAAACTCATTACAATTTTCAGTTTCTTTAGTGAGATGATACTTTTTAATCTAGCTCTGTTTAATAAAACAACAACAACAACAACAACAACAACAACAACAAAAGAAAAACTGCTAAGTATTCCAGGGGAATTCCAGAGAGATTTTAAATTGTGGATGTCCATCTGTTCTTCTGTCACAAGGGTGTTTGGTTTTGCGGATGTTTGATCCAGGCTTTAGTTCTGACACAGCAAGAAGAGGAGGACGTGTCTCTGCTGCCTCCAGACTGAGGGTTCCTCCTGGGATGCAGCAAGCTCTGCTAATCCAACTAGCAGAGTTTGGGCTTGAGAAGGTTGTCAGAGAGCGTTGTGGCCCAAGGAATATCAGAAGAGAACAATAGTATTTCATCTCATGTTTTCAAAGTGGCCCAGAGTATATGAACTCAAACACATGTATAGAGTGAGATGCTCTAAGCTGGCCTTCTAAAGAAATTGAATTCTAGCTCTTAGTAACATAGAAATAAAAAATGGGAGGAGGCAGAGAAAAGGAAGGAAAAGATTGAAATCTAAAACAATACCCCAAAATTGCATAAATGGAAACATCCTGGATTTCCACAAATGAGAAGTAGAAGGTGAGATATAACTCCTGCCCATCAGAGACCTGAAGCTGTAATTTTACCTTCATCTCATATAATCATAGGAGTAATTAAAAACCCTTTTATTTATGCTAGGTTATGTCTTTTGTTGCAACATAATTATTGCCTTGCTTTTGATATAAGATGAAACTAGTTTACATGGGTAATTATCTGAGGGCAGAGACTTCTCTGTTTTCATATACTAATTTTTGAAAAGAAAAAAAAGAAAATAATGATGCTCTTGTTTGCAAGGATAAAGCTTGTGGACAATTTGCCACCTGAGAAAGTTCCAATATTTTAGCAGTGAAAATATGGTACACATTCATGTTCATAGCAAATATATAAAAAAATCATACAGACATTTCAAAGGCTATTCTGCTTGATATGTGAAATTAACAGTGAAGACCAACGGTTTTTCCTCTAGCATAGGAGTCTAAAAGCAGTGATGAGAGAAAACCTGTCACTGTGGAACCTAACTTAAAGGTTTGCTTCCCTATCAGCTGTAAGTGTTGAGATACATATGTGTAAGCAGTAAGTGTTTAGACATGCACATGACATACCAAAGTAGTACTAAGTTTATGAGGTACTTTCCCTTTTTTGAAAATTTTAGAGGGAAGTAATTAATAAGAGAATAAAAGGTTTATGAAATTTCATAAGAGCTACCACAGGGACTTACCTTCCTAGTAAATTTACAGACAAATAAAGATAACCTTCCTTTGGGAAAATATTTGAGGGCTCTGAATTGTAAATATGAATTTACAGTTGATTTCATGCCACTGCTTTATCCCAGCAGAAAGGAGAGCTAATTTTCTGAAAGCATTATTTTATTACGCATCCAATGATCTCCTTGTTATTCTGT
Source organism: Theristicus caerulescens (assembly GCA_020745775.1). Lineage (NCBI taxonomy): Eukaryota > Metazoa > Chordata > Aves > Pelecaniformes > Threskiornithidae > Theristicus > Theristicus caerulescens. The sequence goes on from CM036562.1 coordinate 6,459,184, forward strand.
TTTCATACCTACACATGCAAGTCAACAGCTTCATCCAGGTGTGAAAGATAATTTGATCCCAGAAGTGATTCCAAAGTATAATAGAAATGAATGTTATTTGTCTCTACAGTTTTTTAAGTGTAACCAAACTAATGAGAAAGGATGCGGAGTCTGAATTCAGTTTGATTAAAGCTCTAAACATTGGTCCAGCCAAGAAGATAATTTAGAGGCACACACAGAGAAGTTTAGCTCTGGTGAAGACATAATGAGAAGGAGAAGAAAGCCCTAGGAAAAAGCTGAACTGATATAATTACATAAGGGAACAGGGTTGTTGGTGTGTGCTGTAAAATGCCCATATTGCAAATAAGCATATTAACTGCTCAGGCATTCTGTTTTCCAAACAAAAGAAGATGTATGGTAAGAAACAAGAATTTGTAATTGCACTGTGGGACGGAATTGAACTGAAGAATCTTCTTATAAACACTTACAAGAAACCATGGCTCTTAAGCAACTCTTACTAGCACAGATTCATCCATCTCCTAGAAATGAATGCTTGATTGGCAGTCCTTCCTATTGAAATATTGAGCGAATAAAATCTATCCGCTCAGCTGTACGTACAAGTCAGCAAAAGCTGCACAGGGGGAACATGGGTGATTTTATCTGCTGTTCTGGGAGACAGTGGTTCTGTGTTTGTTTTCAATGGATCAAGCCAATTAGAGCATCCTGAACAAAGTTTCTCTGGTTTATGTTTACCATTACTTTTAATAAGAGTAGCAATGTTTTTCTATATCAGAGACAGGCTAATGCTCGATATTTAGGGGAAGCTTAGATGATGAATTTTCCTTTAATGTTAGTCTTGAAAAGAACACTAAAGTGGGTCAATACAGTGTTAATCTTTTGCCAGCAAAGCTCTTAATTTCTTTATAGAATTTAAGCCACTCTTCTTCCCTTTCCTGGAAGTTATCAGATAAAAAGGGGCAATTATTAATAATACAATGCAGATTCAATACAAAGCAAAATATCTACTGTGGGAGCTCAAAAAGGAAGCTAAAATCTTAAATGTGCACTTTCATTCAGTCTAATAAAACTAAAAAATACACATACTGTCAAGACAAAATTAAAATAATAGTAACCAAGTAACACTTCTAGTTTATTTTTAAAATATACATTGGCAGCATAAATTTATGTGAAGCTATTTAGGCTCTGCTCATCATTAAAAGACTGTGGCTGTATCTCATTTTCAAATTAACAAGCACATAAGTCCAAATGGAGCCCACCTCTCTTTTCAGTGCTCCAGAAATAAATCTCTGTATCTCATTCAGAGCACACAGGCAGCTGGCCACGGGGAAGGCAGAGGGCTCTGGGCGGCTGCCCAAGGTGGGAACACCAAAAGGACAGAGGGAGCTGCGGGCAGGCTGGAAGAAGAGCACCCATCCCCAAAGGAGGGTCCCAAACCAGCTTTCTTGGGGCTATGGACAGAGAGTAAAGTAATATCTGGATAAAGTTAAAAAATCTGAGCCCCAATGACCCAGAGTGATAAGGAGTAAAAGTCAGTGACTTGTTGCAACTTGGTCTATGGTAACTTTGGATGCTTTAATAATTTAACAATGAAAATAAAGATCCACAGAAAACATGTTTCTGTGGCCAAATCAGTCTAGGTTTCTTCTGCACTCTTTTTTTTTCTTTTTTTTGGGGGTGGGGGGAATCAAGCGGAGGCCAAGGAAGCATTTCCAGGTACACTGTGAATGTTAGTGTGTTAAGGTACACTGTGAATATTAAAGCGTTTTTTGCTTCTGGACCGATGCTGTCAAGGAAGGAGGTTGGACTAGTGACATTTGCCAGAACGTGACTCTTCCTGGGAAAGGTGGTGGTGACATTCAGCCAAGATTTACTCTGTGTAAACCCCTTGACATCAGTGAAAAGGCTAAATAGATCAGTCTAGGTGTGTTTCTGGGTTCATGTCAGTACTATATTTTCTTCCTGGGTCCTCATGTGAACCCCAAACCACATTAATCCAGCTTTCTACAGAGTTCTGTTTAAAAATACTAGAACGAGCTTTTTAAAAAGTTCACCCAGAGAACATAGTTCATGAATTATTTTTAAATGGAGAAAAGTTGAATGATTGATAGCAGCTTTAACAGAAAAAGGTGCTTCATGTAACAGCCATGTTACATGGCAGAGTCTTTCCTTGAGCAGGACCATGACCAGGCAGAAGCAGAAGCATGCAACTAAGAGCAGAATTTAGGTCCCCTGGGCTTGAGTGACCGCGGAAGGGATTTCTTTCTTTTATTTCTGCTTTCTAGTGGAATGGGAATACTGGGTATTTCTGAATGTATAGTGTTTGACAATGGTAACTGAAACCTGGATCATGTGAAATATTGTTCTTTTTTTTCTAATGAGTCTTTCCTGAGATGTTTCACATGGTCAAAGATAAATGGAGAAAGGAAGTTGGCTTTACTGTTAATGTAATTATATGAGAAGAAAGGTAATCAGCTGTTTTCACGCAATCTGATAACAAACTACAAGCTGTGCGAAATCTGCTCGCATAGTAATAAGAAAGATGCACAATAAGCACTGAGTGTGATTAATTATCTGAGTACATTTGTATCCAATTTAGCATCAAAGAGTGACATGATCAGAATATTTGGTCTGTCTGGAGACCGGAACAGAAGTATGAATGAAAGAAACTCAAGTGTATTCTAGCAAATGCTGCACTTAATATTCAGTTTAGGATATAAAGCCTTGGAGGTAATTAGTAAACGTAGTCCTGAGAGCAGTATGTGCATGACTCCTATTATTGTTAATGGTGAACATGTGTTTAACACCCTGAGCGCTCTACCAAAACTTTACTGAAATAGTTTCAAAAGATATCCAAAATGCTGCAGCGCCTGAAGTAAAACAGACTGTTAATGCCAACTATCATGTGCAATAAAATCCATGGCAAGAGAGCACACTGATTAGGTGATGTTTTTCAGAATCTTATCTTTGGAGCATACTTAATCTTGAAAACCCAGTCAGCAGACACTACACTATATAGAGCGCATTCTGCTCTATGATATAATTAAATAAATCTAAAGTACCTTCACATAAGTCAGACTTCTACAACTATGAGAGAATAGACTTCAGTCATTTCTCAGAACAGTAACATATTGATGCATTCTTGTCTCTCTAATTTACATGCAATCAAAGTTTAAAATTCATCAGCCTGTGATTTCTGCTTAGTGCTATGGGTAAATCTTTTTTAAATCTAATGCATGCTGTTGAAGAATGGCAAAATTAAGAAATGGCAGAGCTCGGAGTGAAAATTTTGAAATTTGGGGGGAATAAGATCAAAGGTTTTGCAATAATAACTACTACCAACTGTAGGATGAGACATGTTACATACCTGCCTTGTGTTAATTTGCCTGGCTTTCCAAGGGTGGGGTTTTTTTTTAAAGCTTCTGATGTCATACCTTTTTGAAACATAAATTATGATTGCCACTGCTTACACAGTAGCAATTACCCTCTAATTTACTCTGCTACCTTAGGAGACCCCAAGCTGCTCCCCTGTCCTGGTAGGGTCTCACTCCTTCAGCCCATCTTTGCTGTCCGAAGCTCAGTCAACGAGTAGCTCTCAGAAACACGATGTGGTAACCATGGTGAACAGGCATCCAAGGGAAGTTACAGCCATTATTCTGTATCTTTGAAAGCAAAACCTCACAGAAACTATTTATTAGGTTTTACTGAAAACAGCAAGCAGCAGAAAGAAGTTAGGATAAGAGAGGAATTATAACCAGAGTGGCTTTCATAATGGAGCATTCTACACTTGGAAGCATGGGTAAAAAACACCTCTCTGCTGTTCCTATTTATTTGCCCAGAACCCTACTATTTCAGAGTTATTCCTTGTGATCAATACCAGCTTAAAGACCCGCAGAGTAAATCCAGATGACTGGTGCTCAAAGTCTTGTTAAATGGTTGGTAATTTTTTTTCTGAAACTGGCTCTTCCTCAGCTCGCAAGCCAGGGTTTGCAGAAGCTGCAGTAGGAAGAGGAGTGATATATGCAGGGAACGACTGGGGCTCTGCATGCTATTGAACGGGAGAAGAATAAGCGGAAAGCACAAAGAGAGGAAATTGGTTGTGCAGGGGTGTAATGACTACGTGGCACAAAGAGGTAATTAAATGAAGAATGGTTTAGCGAAGGAATAAAGGTATAGTATATATCTTCACAGAATAAACAGGCAGGGGATTTGTGTAAAGTTCACATCCCTGTGCACATCTACTTGCTACTTCTATGTAAAAATATGCACTACAGTAAAATAACAAGTACTAGAAAGGTGGTTTGTGAATGCTCTCAGTTGTGGCCTCTATGTTTTTGAAAATAGATACTGTCATAGAATAGCCTGCATGTTCACCTCACTTTAGACTACCTAAATGCTGCCTAAAGTAGATAACAGGACTGAATAACAATGTTTCCAGGTTATAAAGCTGTAGTTTGTTCTAAATGCTGAAACACAGTTAGTTAAGGAAACAGCAGTCTCTTTATGTGCAAGACGAAATAAATAGTTTGGAGCAAAGACAAAGCTCTGCAAGATGCTTAACAGTTCTTCATTATCATTACAGGTGAGCTGCATATAGAAATGTAAATACTGCCAGAAAACATTCATCTCAAGTATTCACACACACACACAATACACACAGACGAGGCTCAGAAAGGAAAATATTTACCAAAAGTGTAAAGAGATTTTATAACTCAGATGAGTTTCAACATATTAACATTCAAAGCAAAGGTGTTTATTTTAGTTGGAGGGCTGAGTATTTTAATAATGATGATTTATCCAATACTTATGCAACACTTCTGTGTGTGTATCTTACTATGAATGGTTTATTAAACTGGTGAAAGTGGTCAGCAGGCACTGCAAATGCATTTACTTTAACTTTAATGTTGCATGTTACATTAGAAATGGCTGGATAAACATATCTAAGACATTTCGCAGTGTGAAGTGCAGCCCTAAAATTCAAGTAAATGTGTTTTTAATAGTGGTTGATGTGTTATGACTGTCCTGTGCCATAAATGTTATGCATACTATTTTTTAGATATTTACACATTGCTAGATTCCATCTATAGTACTCCTGTGTTTATTAAATTATATAAACAAACATTAAAATAAGTGTAACAGTCAAGTGTAAAGTTCCCTCTCGGATCTACACAGCAGATACCAGTTTGGATATTTCTGCGTTGTTAAGTGTTCAGGACTCTCACTGAAAGCAGTAAGATCAAAACTACAGTTCAAATGAGCAGTTGAAGTGTTGGCATGTTTATCTGAGTTTTGTTGATATGGAAATCAGAAATGGCAGATTTGCTTGTTTCCATACATTCTCAGTGAAATCAGATAAGATAGAACTTAACATGTTAAGGCCAGTTCATGAGGACTGCAAAACAGCTTATGCTGGCGTATTTCATTAGATCTAGACTTTATAAGTAGTATGGGAACGATATCTATAGTGAGAAATATGATGCATTTAAGTTAAGGTTGCCTACAGTTCCCATGATCAACCTCTAATTTTCAGTTGCTTATAACTCTCTCCACACTTATGTTTGCTTTTGCCTACATAATTTAAATGTTTGGATTTCATCTCCAGCTATACCTATAAGAACATGTTATTTGACAGCAGAGTCCTCTTGTATCAGAGCAATGATTTTTGCTGACTTTGTAATAAAAACTTACCCAAAGGGGAAATCTTTGCAAACCTCGGTCCCCCCCAGATTGCCAGAGAGTTGTTGCAGAGCTTTGCACTTGGCGTGCACGGTCCGTACTCCCACCGCTCCTACTGAGGGGTGGCTCAGCCCGCTCATGTTGGCTCTCCAGCTGCTGGAGCAGTCATATCTCTTTGCATTTTGGGGTTTCTATTGCAATAAAGCTCAAACTGACAACAAAAAGCCTATCTCGCCTTTGCTTTTAGCCGTGCTGGTGCCAGAGGCAGGTTGGGGATAAGAAAACTTATCTGACTCAAATGATGAAGGGTAAGGACTCAGATGAGTGCAAAGCAGGGAAATGAAGGAGGGGGACCAAATGAGGTCATAGGAAATGGATGGGATATGAGGTGAAAATAAAAATAAGAAAGCCAACGAGAATATTAGGAGCCATAAAGAAGGGACAGGAGCGATGACAGTGGTAAAGGGGGGACTTGAATCAATGCAAGGGCACCGGTCAGAGCATAAGTGGGGCAGGAGATAGGAAAAATAGCAGCAAGCAGAAGGAGCTAGTGAAAAGAGAATTGAAAATGCAATGCGAGTTAGATCCACATAAGAACATAAGCCAGCTGCCCACTGACGCACCGTGTTTATCAAATGGACCATTTACTACCTGGTGCACGGCTAGCAAGGGCCCTTCTGGTAAAATGTGGTCCTGTACCTATATATTGTGCACAGCTATGCAGTGTGTTGTAAACTAAGTGCACAAAGACGACACCGCAGTTCATAACTCCGTTAGTGTTCGACAGTCAATCTAAACATGCTCTTGAGACACAGAAACAAACACACATATGAAGAAGGTCAGTCACAAGATGTCCCTCTTAGATGTGTCCCAGTGGCTGTATGCCTATGCTTTTATGTGTCTGTGATGAAAAAGATGAATCCCGGTAATTCAGTTCTGGAAGGGGTAAGTGTCAGAAAAAGGTCTTTGTCTGTGCAAGGCAGAGAAGCCTGCAGCAAGTCCTGAAAGGATGCCACTTATGGGGAAGCAGGCTGGGACGAAGGAAAGGACCCACCAGGTATCACCTGTGGGGCAACAAGACCTATTTCCCCTTCTGGTTGTTTTTTTTTGGTTTGGTTTCATTTGTTTAGGGGGGGTAGTGTTTGGAAACTCCCCCCTTTCTCATTCCCATCTTGGCAGGGATTGGGAAATGCTGAAATCACCAAAATCACCGGTCTACTAGCACACACGCAAAGTAGTGCGCAGCACATCAGATGGCTGAGATGGGGAGGTTTTATGCCTGTAAGTGGGAGCGTCCGCAGTTCTCTGTTGCATAAACGAGATAACAGATCTCCTTGTCTGGACAGAGCATAATCATTTTCATGACTTTACACACCTGTAAAAGCTCTTAGCGCGTTGCCTACAGTCTGACCATCCTTAAATGAAATTTTTACCTCAACAGCGTGTATTATTTGTGACCTGGGAGAAGACCCACTGAAAAATGAATATTAGAGCGTTTCAACGCTGTCCACAGCTCTGTTCAGCTCTAAATTATACAATTCTTGAATTAGCTACTGTCTGTTTTCAGTAGTTTTCCATTACAAGGGGTCAGGCACCAGAGGAAATAGTTTTCTAAATCAGAAAGGAATATTAAATGACACAGCTGATAAGTATGAACAGTGGTGCAGAAGATTTATTGAGTAATGTGTTAGGTTGATAAATGATAACATTTATTTGCAATTTGAGGATGTGACCCAAATGACACTCATTAGCTCAGCTTGTGTAGAACCGATTAGTTTTCTAAATTTATTATTTGTCTGGTGCTATTGGAAGAAGAGTCTGTTTTAATTGATTGGAAATCTGTTTTATTTCAGCTAATATTACGTATTCTATTCTTAATTGTATTCTTTTGTTTCCTCTTGAATGTCAGGGATATCATAGTCTATTACTTGAGCAGGGGAGTGCTTGGCATCTTGCTAAAAGGCTGTAGTGAATGTATTAATCCATACATAGAGGGGTGGTAATAAAGCAAGATTTCTGTTACACACTGGGCTTCTTAGGAGTACACTGGGAATGAAATGAGGAAGCAGCTGGCCCACGGACAAGTTGCTCTCCTTCTGTTGGTGAAACTTGAACAACACATGTTCAGTTTCCCAAAAAGGTTCATGGATTTAAGAGCCTGATTCCAATTACATGGAGCTTTTTGCCTGTGCCCATCACCAGTGCCAGATGAGGACAATGAGGAAATATCTCTGGCTCTCTTCTGGACCCCCAACAGTAAAGTGTAGGCGTTTGGAGAACCTGAGAAGAAACTGTTGTGTTTGGGGCTTTGCTGCAAAAGCCCAGTGAAGGTTAAACAATTACACTTTTCCACAGGTCTCTCTATTCCAGAAAATGAAAAAAGAAAAAAGAAGGTAAGAGGGTTTCTGGGTTTTGGGGTCTCTGCAATAGTCTGAATTAGGCAAGAATCTTCAAAAGGTATTTTAAGGAGGAACACTGGCCTGTTGAAATCAGGAAAATGTTTGTTTCCACAAAGATATTGATGTAAAGCTCTTCAGAGGGGAAGGCTTGCATGTTAATGAAGTGTTCCATTGCAACCCTTTCTAAACCCATTTAGGTGTTTTCTAAAGGCTGGAAATGAGTTTTGTTTTGATACTTTGTTGTCCCTTACTGAAGTGTAAACGTTAGAAGATCAAAACTAAAATGAAACCTGAGAAAAATAAAAATTTTGATGGGACCCACAAGATCTCCCTCAGCCTCACAGCCCTCTTGTAATGGGGGGCCAGACCTCAGCCCCTCACCCAGACCTGGCAGCCACAAAAGTCCAAGACAGAAAAAATTCTGGTTGCACCAGAAAACTATTTCTTGCCTAGTTGTCACAAAGATTGAGATGATCATGGATAGTTGTTTCATTTAGTTTCAGCTAATTCCTGCTTCCTTCAAATAAGCTGTAACATATTTGAGAGAAGAGACAAAAAAAAGCAAGCTGTCCTTTTGTTTCAATAGGTGCTTTGTTTATTATATCATCAGAAAAGATGACAATATTTCCTAAATCTCAAAAAAAAAACCCCCACCCTGGAATATTTTTTCTCTGTGCCCAGGTTTTTTAGGACACTGCAGACTAACTTTAGAGTGAGGAAAGCCTGAAAACGCACATGGTGCACGAAATAAGTCTGCAGATTCAATGGCTCCTGAGAAGAACTTCTCTGCCTGCTCACATTCAACCAAACTTGAAAATACTTCTGCAACCTCAGACACATCTATTTCTTTCTATCTGATTTCCCCTGACTCTTTATGTGCTTCCAAACTAGGGCTAAAAGAGTTCTGCTGAAAGGTGGTAATGCGATGCTGGATGGTGTTGTTCAAAGCAAGCACAAAGGAACAACAAGCATTTGCTTCCTAAAAAGAAGCATTTCCCTCATGAGAAGAATTTGCCCTTCCTGGGAAATATTGAGATTTAAATAGTTTTCCTTGGGAAAGCTGAGGTCTGGTGTTTGGAGGCATAGGACACACACACTCATGTCCTTGCACTGCCATTCCTCAATCTTCCAAGAGCAAGCCCTCACCATGGGGTTATTGACCATTGCGCAGAGAGAGGGCTTTTAGAATTTTGTTTGAGCCATACTAATTTGCAGAAATAAAGGTGTGCTCACTGGAAAAGGGACCATTCCTTGCACATCCCTGTTGACTGTCCTGAGTATCAGTTTGCTGGTTACTTCAGGGAGGCATTTTTCATCCTGAACTGAACTTGCAGCTGAAAAATATTTCCTGACAAAAGGGTTTGCTCAGCCAGTGTTTCCTACAAAAAGGTTCAGCTATGATAAATTATTCTCCACTGATGGCAATTCATTTTGCCAAAAAAATCCCCAAATGTGGCCAGTACTGACACAGCCTACTTGTTTGTTCGTGCGGTCAGTGCTCAAGGCTGGGTGAAGGCAAGCCGCTCTGTCTGAAGGCAGGACAGCATGGCTCCTGCTGTATTACCGAGGGAGCCTGTGCATGCACAGGGCAAGTACATTTTTCTAATGTGTAACAAATACACAAGCAGCCTGCTTTTTGACACAAATAGCTACATAAAACTGCATTGTAACTTTCTTTGGTTGCATTTGCTTCCTTCAAAATGGGTTTCAGACCCATCTTAGGGACAGATACTAACATTTTCCTGTCTCTTCATATTCTCGCATTATTGTCAGAGCCATTTTATATCTTCTTTTCCAGGATGTGACTTATTTCCTTCAAAAATTACATCTTTCTTCCTGTAGTTATGAGCTACTAAAACCATGGAGCATACTGGTAGACCAATGTTATTGCACGTGCTGAAAAGGCAGCTGCATGGAGCCCTGAGGGCTTTCCGTACTTATTGATATAAATCCTGGCATTGGGGTTTGTGCCAAAGTTTTGCTCAAGTAAAGCATGCAAAGTCAAAACACACATTGTCTCAGGAAATCTGGCCAGCGCTGCCATCTCCAGGGTGGGCTGCTTAAATTGTGTCTTTTGCTGGTTTGGCTCCTGGAGCAGAGACAGATAAGGCTTGAAGTCCATCTCTGCCCTAGCTATTTTCTTGGGTGTGGGAGATCTGTATTAAAAGCACAGCACAAGACAATACTTAAATGATGTTTTATTAATTAGCATATAAATGTGTTTATTCCAAATTTAAATTTCCTGAAACAAATTTTTTGTCTGCTATTTTAAGCAAGCACATCAGTTACTGCAGTCAAATCTTTGGAGCAGAAAATGCTGTATGGCTTTGAATGAAAACATAAACCTGCTCATAACTACAGAACTGCTACTTGCACCTCCATAATGACATTATCCCTTTTGTTGTTCACACATTATCATTTGCAGTGCAAAATAAATATGCATGGTAAAACTGTTAATGAATAGCATTTGGATGCAATTTCAGGAACAGATCTTAGGCATGCTTTGGTGGATGTGAGAAAGTGTAGCTCTATGCTCATATGATCAGCCAGACTTGAGCAAGTTAAAGCAATGACAGCATTTTTTTCCTGATAACTGTCATCTTTGGCTAGTTCCAGTCTGCCAGTATTAAAAAAATTGCTTGTGGTGCTTTATCTATCACACGGTCCTTTCCGCTTAGAATTTCTTCCCATTTTTATACAAACACCAAAGAAGGACAAACAGCAGCCGAGCAAAGCATCTGCAGCTCATACATTAAATTACAGCTAGGAACAATATTTTAAAGTGCTACACGGTGCATGTCTATTGTGATAGCCTTGCAGCAAATGATAGCAATACAGACATTAGCCCACTATCTCTCTTGCACTTACATGACCTTGTCCTGGGTGCGGCTGCTGCCTGTCCTAGCTACTGAGCATCAGCTCCAACACTCTTTTAAGTGTCTGACAATTCCTATCACATCTGCCTCCAAAATCAACACTAAATTGTTCTTATTTATGCCATGGTAAATACCCCCTCCCCTCGATTATTTTTTTTCTTCCTTGCAAGTAGAACAAATTATTATCTTTCCTTGGTACAAAACATGCCAGCCCCACGAGACTGTAGACAGTACTGAAAAATAAATGCAGCGTTTCCTCTCGGTTGTCTACTTATGCTTTCCACATAACTCAGGGACATAGGAATTAATACTGCTAAACACTGAGAGGAAGGACACAGTCATTTCATTACTAGTCCACTGATAACACAAGAACTGGTTATTATTATTTTATGCTGCAGCACAATGCATGGGTTCAGTGTTTCAGTTTCCTCTCACTAATAAGTCTATAACAAAGAAATACCTTTATGAGAGAGCACTCTGCATGTGCCAGACTGGACCTTGGGCTGTTTTGCTGAGGATTTACTCCATTTCCTACCAAAGCTCTGTGGTCTGCATGGTTTAAAATAAAGGAGCAAGAATGCCTTGAGCCATTATCCTTCCCTCTATCCGGTGGGCCGGATGCTGGGTAAGGATAACCATCAGATCCCAGTATAATCAGCCAGAATAGCCAACACATAAGGATTAGCAGTTGCTTTTTTTTTTCCCCCTTGCCTTTTTTTTTCTCTCTTCCCACCACCCCCCCCTTTTTTTTTTTGACTAGTGCTCCCAAAGGGCAGCTTCTGTGACACTCAGCAGTGTCGTGGAGGTAGATCTTTCTGCTTAAGAAAGGTGTAAGAACTGTACCTAAGCTGGACCCACCATAATTTTAAACTCATCTATTAACTCAAAAGTACAAAGATTGAAACACCACCTACAGCTTTGACACTTTAGTCAGTTTTTAGAGTAGCACGGTAAAGGTAAGGAGTTAAATTTATGCCATAGATGAGAAAAAGACTCAAAAAGTGTAGCATATTTAGCCTGGAAGAAAAAGCAGACCGGATGATGATCTCATTACAGTGTCCAAATATATAAAAAGATTATAGAAGAATCTGGTCATGACCTACCTGGCTGGACTCTGTGAAAATTAAGGGAAGATATATTGACCATGACGGACAATGAAATCTGCACAGAAATGAAATGCAGAAAGTCTTAATAATGCCTTTTGAGCTGGACTGGAACACAAAGTCTCAAAATAGAAAATGCATATAAGAGAGTTTTACAGATAACCCAAGCTGAGGCGTGAAGAGTAGAGCTATACAAGTGAGCATAGTACTCTTATTACTGTTTCGTAAAGTTTATTAATATTCTAAGCATTGCAAAAATTATCAAGACAGCGCAGAGGAAAGTTTTTGTAGAAGCTGTGTTCTCACCTGTTGATGGTTGACATAGTAGAGGAGGATGGTTTAAATATACAGTCCACAGAAAATTGGAAAAGACTAGTATGCTGGGAGGAAACTTGCCAAAGCTAGCAACTCGACTCAGGGCTATGTTTATCTGGCCCATGCCCAACCCTGGTAATGAGTCCCTGCTATATGTATAGTATATGTATGTATAGTGTAAAAGTAAGGTTTCTTAAAACTTTTTCCAAAATTACAGCTGGCATAAAAATGTGAAAAACGCTGCCCACAGGTCTTTTAGTAAATGAAATGCCATTTAAAAAACAAAACAAAACAATAATCTTTTTAGCTAGTGAGAAAAAATAAACATCCATAAAAATAATGCTCATATTGGTGAGGAATTGAATAACCAGGGCAGACAGCCACACAACCTCAAAATTAGGAAATTAAGACCAATGAGGGAATTCACCCAGGCAGGGCTTTTTACTCAGGATGGAAAACACAAAGAGTAAGTTATCAAGTAAGGTCATAAAAGGCAATGGCATAAATGAATTTAAGAGACAGCTAGACATTTTTATGGAGAGAAGGGATTGAAGAATTCAGAGCCAGTGACAAATCAGGGAGATGGGGTTGAGATAAAATTAACGAGGGCAGGCTTGCTTGTGGCCAGAGGCATTTTACTGTCCAGCAGTACCTTATGTCCTCTGTCATCACATCCTAATCTGACGCTGACATCTGAAGGTAGCATGAAATCTTTTATACCTCTTAGTATATTAAAGAGGAAAAAGTGCTTTCAGAGTTTTCCCCCAAAGGAAAAAACGTAATGCTGCTTATTCACTTTTCAACACATGCACATAGTTGCAGTGGATGCTGAAAGGACTCAGCAAGTACACAGTGGTCTGGTTATAAACTCAGAGTATTGTCTCTTGGTTGCTTCAAAATTCTCCATAGAGGGGTTTCAATCATATCTCCTTCCATTTTTAAGCAAAACTGTGTTTATTTTTCTGGAGTTACTTCTTTAGATCATGGAGAGCAACCGGAGATTCCCATGGCAGTGTCCTGCTTCTCCAGTGCTGGGTTAACTCATCCTGCTGCTGCATCAGCTCTGCTTGTTGATGCATTGCCATTAGCTGACGAGGCTGTGGCAGACTTTGACAAGGTCCCTGGACCACCAGCAGCCAGGCAGTGCATCCAGAGGTGTCTGATGACTTTTTTGAGACTACAAGGGCTTGGTGCAAAAATCCGACCTTGAATAAAGGGAAGAGCAGCTCACGCTGTTAATTTTATCCAGAATTGGAAGAGAGCAGTGTGCCAGTCAGGAAACCGTATGTATCCCACACTGTTTAAGAGTTAATGCTCATGAAAGGAAGATTGAAGGAAATGGGCCTTGACTTTTTGTAGAATGTAGATTTACATTAGTTCGGGCTTAAAAGTACAGAGGACAAGTAGAAGGCATGGACAAGGACATGCAGGATAACAGGACATCACAGACTGACACGAACAGCAATGCTATTGCCAGCAGGACACAGGGTAGAAGAACTTTTCCAAGAATTAGAAAAACCTCAGGTAACTCAGAAACCTTTCTGAGAGCCTGTTGGCCACCTCTGGGACACCAGGTTCACCTGACAACCCAAACCTTTCCCTGGGTCCAGGAGAGCTTTCCAAGACCAGAGAGATCAAGCACAAAATAACGTGTATGCTTTCCTCAGAAATTCATGCAGGTCTCTTGTAGCCGTGCTTTGTGGGAAATGTGTGTCTGTGTTTCCAGTGTCTTCTCTCAGCTTCTTCTTTGCAGGAAGGGCAGGAAAATGAGCCCAGCTTCTCCAGGGTGACCACTCCGAGAGGAGCACGTAGCAGTAAGGGACATGTGTGCTAAGCTCATCTCTGCGTATGAGAGGCACTGAGCCCAGATTCTAGGGCAATGTCAGGGGTGGTGAGCTTTGCAATATACATATTCTGAAGAAAATACCCAGCTACAAAACATTTCCATCATACTGGCAAAATGCAGTGATTCTCTCTTATTGGCAGAATCTTTTTCCTTCCTGCTAATAGCTGCATCTTATTCATATAAATAAAATTCACACAAAAGCATGTGTGTTTTTTCCTTCTAATCCTTTTCATGGATCTCTATAAATATAGAGCCCTTACACCCCTTTGTAGAGAAGCTTAAGAGATTTTTACGGTATGGCATTTAAAACAAAGCACATCCCGGTTTGTGTAGGGTTTACTGTAACCAACTGCTTAATCTAAACTACGCTAATGAAGGCTAAACACAAATAATGCTAATTTGAAAAAAATGCCTGATGTGATTAGACTTCCGTTGAACACAACAGCAAGACTAGAATGCATTTTCCTTCCTCTTTAGCTACTTCCACCGTAATCTGAATATCAAGATCTTAAATCCATCAGGAACCCAGCAGGCAGTCCACCTTTATGAAGAACTTTACCTTTAAAAATAGAATGAAAACGGCTATTATGAGCCATCAAGGGATGGGCAGCCCTGCAGGCTCAGTGTGTTTAGCTAATATGGAACAGGAGGAGGTGGAAGTTCTTGGATTTGTTTTTGTTTTAAATGGCTCCTCTGCTTCCCAAGGAGCTGTATTGATGGACTCTGAAAGAAAGCTGAGGTCAACTCTTTGTCTTGATGAGTTAGTGGAGAAATATTTAACTGGGGCCTTATGAAAACTACTTAGCTGTAATAATAACATCAAATTGCTGTTAAATGTGTTTCAGGAACTGTCATTAGCAACATAGCTGTGCAGCCTAATTCTATTTGTTTAAATAAAGATCTCCTGAGCTCACATTATTCCAGTATATATTTGAAAAGCTCAGCTGCTGAAACCAGAAAACTGGAGACAGAACGCAGGGTTTGGATGTTATCCAAGCTTTATCATATCCATTCTTTAGCGTGGGCATGTAGGGACAAAGATAGGGCTTTATGAGCTCTATAAGCAGTAACACCGTGTGATTCCTTTTTGCCATTCTGCGATGCAGCTGCAAAATGAAATCACCAGCTCCATCTTATCATGGGGGTCCTGGCAGGAAATAGTTATGATGGCTCAGGGGAAACTGTCCATTTCTCTCTTCTCTCCTGGTGATTAGAGAATCACTCTGCAGTGAAGACAGGAAACTTAAAAAAACTATGGCCCAAAGACAAGATGGGGAGCTACTAGTGCAAATTATGCTTAAGACTGAACCCATGAAAAAGAATAGAATAGATAACAGAGTATTTTCAGTTGGAAGGGACCTACAATGATCATCTAATCCAACTGAAAGAAAAAAGAGAAAAAAATAGATTTCTGTTGTTTCCATCCTAGTCTTTCTCTGCAGCATCTGGGATCTGAGATGCAAAACTGTACAATGAGGAGACATCCTCAACTCTTAGGACCCTCAACCATACAATTAGGGAGACATCCACTTAAAAGAAGTAAGTGGAAGACATAAAAAGAGGAAAGTCCCACACATGCTGCCCCCACTGCAGCACAGGTCTCTCACTTGGGGCTTTGGAGACATGCCATCATCCACTTGCATCTCACTTGAAATTATTGAACTGGGAGGTATCTACGTGCTTTCTTTTGAAGAACTGATGAAGGCTCACTTAAGAACAGCATCCTGGCTAAATGTGGAACAGAACTTTTAGAAGCAAGGTAGTTTTGCACTCTTTATTAGTAGACTGAGGTTATACTAGTAGCCTTTGGATGGGGCTGAAAGATCTCAGCCAGAGGTGGGATCAAATTTATCTCTTTCTCAGCAGTTTTTGGTGAGGATGCAGTTACCATCCCTCCCCCTAACGGTATTCCACATTTCAGAAGTGATATAAGGTTCATTAGTCCAGGAAAATTGAATACGCAGCCCAAAAAAGCAAGGCCAGCTGCAAAGGAATCATTGTAAAGAGGATGCAGGAGAGAGACTTTATAAAGAAATGCAACTAAGACTAGTGTTGATGGACTAATTTTAAAGTGAGTATACAAAAGTATAGTTGATAACAGCAGAAAAAAACAGGTCAAAAGCGTCTTGAGCACCCACTTCCAGCCAACACGGGCTGGAGTGCCCCTCAGTGCACTCAAAAGCCCTGCAAGAAACATTTTAGATGAATATATGCAAAAAGCACTTTTATAGAACCAGTGAGAGGAGGAGATAAAAATGGTAAATACTGTAGCTATTATCTGGAATAATATACTTGAAGTGGAGAGATGAAAACCCAAAGGATCGTGAATGAACTGTCAGGATCCAAATGAAATGCTTAGCTAGAAAAATATTTCTTTTCAGTCTGGAAATTATATTAGCCAGTTACGCCTCTCCTTCTGTGGGTGAAACTGAAAAAGGGCATTCTTAGGACCGGTTAAAAACATTTTATATTGTGGATTATTGCTTTGAGTAAAATTCTTTAGCTAACCAAGATTTCATTTCTTTATCTAGTTTCCAAATTTCTTCACTCTGCTCTCAGAATGAGAGCATAGTGCAGATGACTGATGGTCCCTGAGCCTCCATTCGGAGCAGGATTGACCAATATGAACACTTCTCTAAGCCGGGAAGGAGACATTGCCCAAAAAACTGCCAGAGCAGGACGTGGTCAAGATTTGCCTTCAGTCAAACAGGTCGTGAAGTCAAAGATATTACTGTGGCTTTATCTGAAAGCAGAATTTGATCTAAAATTTTCATTACATGCAAATTCCACCAGGATATTACATAGTTAAGGTCTCTGAACACATTTAAAATAATCCTCTTTTGCTTTATGTAATGAATAGAATAGATGGAATTGCTTTCCCAGACTTTCTGAGGAAATTGAAGTGATGTGTTAAAGATTTAACAGCTTTTATTTCTCTTTTCAGATCTTAACCCAATATCAAATATTAAAGTACTAATATATTTAAGGAAACCAGAAGTTGCTGTTATAATTAATTTCCTTTCTGAGAAAAAGTATTGCCAACTTCTTTTGGAAAGAATGTGAGTAATCCTTTAAAAGAAAACCAGAACAAATGTGTGTGCATGTATGAAAGCCTTTTTCTTCTTTTCCGTAAATCTCAGCTAGAAAGGTACATTGTTGATGTTGTACATAAAGGCAGAGACACATAATCTGAAATGAGCACGTCATGTCACATTGATAACATAAAAGTGAAAAATGCATTTAAAATATAAAAAACTCAGATCCTGTAAGACACATGGTCTCTAACTCTGGTGGGAAACAGGCAGAGGAATAAAAACTGAGCAACCTGAACCACTGAAATTTCTACCAAATCTCTGCCTTCCTAAATAGGAGTGTGATTTCAGCACAGGTAACTAAGGGTTTTTAAATGAGCTTAAATTGAGCAATGGGTTGGGAAGCATAGAGAGAGGGAGAAAAGGCTGGCACCAAAATATCCAAACAACTATTTCACTTTTCTTTCAAATGCACTGTTAAAGTTACAGTTTTGTATTAATCACCTGGAAGAGCACGCAACAGCTTCATGAAGCAGTGTTTCTGATAGTCCATGTGTATGTCTTCATTACCCTTGCAGACATGCCAAATGGTTTCTGTTTTCTTTTTAGCTGGAGACAAAGCAAAATGAGTCTTGCCAAGTATCTAAAATAGCTTTTTTTTTTTGGTTCTAATTTCAATATTGTAAAGAGCCATTTGTTTATCTTTTAGTTTTATTTATGGATTACTCAATAAAAGACTAATCATCATTTAAAAAATTTCTGGTAGCCGATGATGATAGAAAGAACAGTACAACTACATTGGTTACCCCAGAAACTCCCATATAAAACCTGTGGATGAAGAGGAAAAGCAAAATCTCAGAGGTGGGCAATATAAATATTTTTAAAGAACTATTTTTCCATACTGTTCTTCTTCTCACCAGAAGGGTTGCCATATGAAAACAGGCAGATACCCCTGGAAAAACGGACACTGCATTTGACACATGGCTTACCATCCCACTGGAGAACGGGGTGAAGTGGGGTGAGCTCTACACGTCCGCTCAGGCTCCTTGGGGCAATGTGTCCCTCTCTGAAATATGGGCTGGAGAAATCCCTTGTGCGGTGTCAACAGCACAAATTCAGTGTGTGAGGTCCTGGCTGAAGATCATGACTTGGGGTGGGCTGATGGCCCCACTTCTGCACCCACACAGTCTCACTTTCCTCGGCGCAAGCAGACACCCAGCAGGATGGAGAGGGAACATGTTGGCTTCACTGCTTTTGAATAAGTAATCTTCAGTTCAGTGGATCCACACTTGTCGTCAGCCACAAGAAGGTATTGCTTTGCGGGTGGTTTTGTTTTGGTCAGTTGGGGTGTTATTTTTTATTTTTTGAAGTATAATATTTTGGAGTAAAAAACAAATCCCAAAGAACAGGACCATCCTTCATGTGTGCAATATATGAAGGGGCTTACAATTATTATTTTCTAGTTTCCTTGTTCGTTCAAAAAGTCAATGGAGACATCTGGTGTTTTTGCAACTAGATGAGCATGCCAAAAATACAGTAATAATAAAAAAACCCCGAACAAAAACTTCCTCAGGGCCACAGCTGGAAGCAAAATGATGTCTGACATAAAAGTGACTAACCATGTTGCCTATTTTCATTTACTCTTTGGTATGCTGCAAAATAAGTATGTGACAAGGTAAACCCATCTAGTAATAAACAATGTATCTGGAATATATTGGCTAACATTTTTTCCTCTCTCTTGTTCAACTTCATCAAAGATTCATTTAAAATACTAATGTTCTTCAGTCTATTATCTGAAGTTAAAAGAAGCATATGGTGCTTTGCGACAAAAGATAATTAGATTTCTTGTCTGCCTTCAGTATTATAGTTTGTTAATGCACTTTAATGGAGTTTACAAACAGAATAGGCAGAATAAATGGTAGAATAGATTAAGATGTTTAAAATGACAAGTTTTGATTTTCTGGGCTTGTTTCTTGGAATATCACAACTGTCTTATGGTCCATCTACTGCAGCATCCTTTGCTTCTTTAGGCGTTGCTTGATGTTTCAGAAGAAAGTACAATATCCTGTTGGCGATGAAAAGACCGGTCATAACA
Source organism: Theristicus caerulescens (assembly GCA_020745775.1). Classification (NCBI taxonomy): domain Eukaryota; kingdom Metazoa; phylum Chordata; class Aves; order Pelecaniformes; family Threskiornithidae; genus Theristicus; species Theristicus caerulescens. The sequence continues at coordinate 6,478,523 of CM036562.1, forward strand.
GTATTTTCCTCTGAAGCACTGCAGTTAATTTGTTATGGCACAAGGGCTCATAGCGCCTTCATTATGTCCTTATTTGATGTTCTGTCAATGTTCACTCTATCCATACCAATGTCTAATCATTCATTTGAATCCTTCTAAACTCCTTCCCTGAATAATATCTGACAGCAATGAATTCAACAAATTGGATATGCATTATCTAAAAACCAGTCCTTTCATTAGCCCATTTTGTTTTGCATTTTTCATGCTCAAAGTGATGCCAGCCAGGTAACTAAATAATAAGTTAAAGTCTTAAGACTCTTGAATAATCTTGATATGCAACTTCACACAAACATTGCCTAGACATTTTGATGTACCTTTTTCAAATCCTAGAAGGAGGCCTTTAGAATAAAAGGTTTGAGGCAAGACGTGAAACCACTGCTGTACTTCTGCTAGGCTCACCTCCATCTGCATTTGGAATGAAAAAAAAATGCATATGAGGAAATAGAATTAAATGCTCCACGAATTTACTCTAACTCAATCATCATGATTTTTTATTAGACATTACGTGTTTTTGAAAAAAGGAAAAGTAAAAGTAAATGGATATCTTGGGTTTTGGCTTTCAGTGAAATATCTGATTTGGTACAATATGGAAAATTATTATTATGGAATCATGGAATCATTTACATTGGAAAAGACCCTTAAGATCATCAATTCCAACCATTAACCCAGCACTGCCAAGCCCACCACTAAACCATGTCCCTAGGTGCCGTGTCTACACATTTTTTAAATACCTCCAGGGATGGAGACTCCACCACGTCCCTGGGCAGCCTGTTCCAGTGCCTGACCACACTTTCAGAGAAGAAATTTTTCCTAATATCCAATCTAAACCTTCCCTGGCACAGCTTGAGGCCGTTTCCTTTTGTCCTATCCCTTGTTACTTGGCAGAAGAGACCGACCCCCACCTCGCTACAACCTCCTTTCAGGCAGTTGTAGAGAGCGATAAGGTCTCCCCTCAGCCTCCTCTTCTCCGGGCTAAACGAGAGGACCTGCCTTTCATAAATCCATGCTGACTGGGCCCAATCGCCTGGTTATCCTGTACATGCTGTGTGATGGCACTCAGGATGATCTACTCCATAACCTTCCTGGCACTAGTTCATGTAGAGAAGGTGATGAAGTCATCAGTTTAACACATGCAAAAATATAACATATAGTATTCAGCTGCATGCTGTTTAAGAGCTGCTCTGTAGGCCATTAGAAAAGAGCAACTGCAGCCTTTTTCCAGTGAAGGTAATGAAATATTTAGGTTACTGAATAAGTCTCTGAAGTGAGTTGCTGCATACATTGCCTGTTGTCCATCTTCAGATAAGGTGAATCCAGACTGGAATAGGTACAGAGAAGGACTAAAGGCTCAGCAGGTGAGGAGAGCTTGTTTACAAAAGCAGACCTGTTTCTGCTAAAACATTGAATAGGGGAGATATGATTGCCCCTGATAATTTCATTTTTTGAGGTGACTAGTGGTGTAGCCTTTTCAAATAATCCAAACTCAAGAATACATGGGTCACAGTAGCAAGGTTTGCATTCAAGAGGAACAGCTTTCATTTCCTACTAAAATGACAGTGAAAAATAACATTCCCCTGTCTCACATGTATTGCTAAGGTCTGGGAGTCAAATAAACTTCAGTCCTCTCTAAAGGAAAGGAAAATATAGTCCTGCCTATATAATGTCTTCCCTTAATGCAGCATGACCCCAGCCTAAATTGATTTAATCATTCAAATAGTATTGTATCATTTCCTTTATTTCTTGTCTAATTTCATTTTATGCTAAGGGTTTTGCATGTAATCATTATTTTTGCATCAGCTTACTGTTCAAAGACAGTTTGTTTTATTTCTTAAAATAAATTTATAAGATAAAACATTAGACCTCTGGCCTCCTTGGCTAACAGGACAATAGGCAAAGTAATTTTTTATACTTATGTGGTAATTTAGAATATTAAAAAGACATTGGCTATAAAGTTTTATGTCTTCTTATTTTCATGCAGACCCACAGCTGATACATTTACATGACAGCATACTCTGGGTTATTTGATATTATTATTCTCCTATACCAAGATATGAAAGATACATATGAGACTTTTTTTACTCACTAAGATTTATATAAATGCTTGCTACAGAGTCTTTGATTTTTTAGTCATTAATGAATCCCAAGGTCTAGTTATGAGGCAGTATAAGTAAACAGCCACTCATAAATGACAAAACTGCAGGATTTCATCAGTTCCTTGGAGAATACAGCACAATTTGAAGGCTGTCTGTGACCCATTTTGTCCATCTGGTTTTCTTCATTTAGGATGGAACATAACAAGATTGGTCTAAAAGCTTCAGAAATGGGTAAACTGAGAAGCAAACTGAGAAGCAGCTGATAATAACACTGCAGTTAAGCTTTAAACTGGTACAAGCACCTACAGAAGTTGCTGCATTCAGTGAGTCCTGAGCCATGCATGTAAGATGAGCTCTCCAGAACAGATGTAGGGATACCTTTATTCAACGTTGTTATTCTCCTATACAACAGTATTAACAATACATAGGATTTTCATTTCCTAACGTTTACACAAATACTTGCATTGAGTACTTTGACTGTGAGTCACTCCTGATTTACCGAGTCCTTCCCAGACAGACGCATTGACCCTCCAGCAGAAGGGGAGACATGCGCATAAGGGAAGTGACTGTCCCATCTCCTGCGGAGGAAAGCCCTCAAATTCCTCTCAGAAAACAAAGAAGAAACCCGAAGTTGGCAGGAAAAAAAACCCAGGACTTAAAATGGCTGTTGTTGAAACCTGGCAACAAGGATCTTTTAAAACTTGATTAAAAAAAAAGGAGAAAAGAAATGTAACCGCCTCTTGCCAGCTCAGCAGCATGGAGGCCAGGTTTGTTTCAGCTGAGGAATGGGCATGTTTGCCTTCAACTCTTTTGAAACAGGTGACAGATATTGTGCCAGAAGTAATTTACTGACACAATTATTGTTTCTTCGAGTCAATGTTTGACCTAGACCTAGGGCTAAGTGTGTTTACTCTCCTAACATAATCTCAAGCCATTTTTTTCCCCAAAGGTGAGGAAGTTTACAGTGAGAAAAAGAATTAATGTGCACAGGCACACAGAAAGTTTACAAGTTGGTGACAATCCAAAGCTAAAAATATTTGAAACACTGTGCGAGCACATGCACATACCTACTTGAGAGTCAGAGCCTGTTTGCACAGCCAAAAACTTGTGTCCTAGCAGTCTAGTCTAGAAAAATCCTTCCTTCTGCTTCATCTCCTTTCCAGCTGAGAGGCTGCATATAAATGTACCATGACTGTCAAAAGAGATTAGGGTCTTAGACAACAATTAACATTAAGAAAATAGATACTGAGGATATTTTTTTAAAAAAATCTTATGAAATTGTGGAAGGAAGACATGTAGATCTATAGGAAAGCACAGTTTGATTTTAGGATTTGACCAAATTGCAAATACACCTTTCCTACGAAAAAGCCTTTATGTAAGGTCTTTAACTTTTTTTCCAAATGACTTCTGTATTTGCAGGAGAAGCTACTAAATATCCCAGTCTCTCTCTTTTTACTAGTTTAACATCTTCTTTCTCACTGTCTGTTCCTTTTGTTTGCTAACCGTCCCTTCTTTTCCTATGAACTTATTAAACCTCTGACCTTCTTTCATCCACCCTTCTAGAAAAAGTGTCGTTAGAAAAGTATATGGGATCCTTTAAATTTGAGTAACAATTATGACTGATACATACTCTCCAGGGGAAGGGACAGTATAGTTCTTGATACATTTTCTACTTAAGTGAGTAATGCTAAATCTTCTTGCCATACATGTTGTGTGATTTTACTTTGTATTAATTATTTCATATATAATTTGCAGGTCTCTCTCTGTTAGTTTACTTCTTATTAAACTATTTGAAGATTTTCATCCCAATGCCCTGGTTCTCCTTTGTACTAATACCATTACTCTCTCCTCTACTTTTCCCCCTCTCCTTTGGTGGCTCTTTTCCCTCTCTGGTATATCAAAAAGGATAGACTTAAGTATCCTCTTAGAAGACACTCTTTATGCTGAAAATAAATATTCATTAGACACCTTTCTGATGTCAAAGATGAACTGTAGTATATTTTACTGTAATTGTTTTTACCCTCTGTAAAGAACGTTTTTTCCTATAATAGAAGTAGTAGCTTCAGTTCAGTTAGATCAAAATTTACTCCAACAATTTCCCCATGTCTGTTTGTTTCTTTCCAACAGTGCTCTTGAGAGAATTACAGGAGTCTGCTGAATAACTGGAGTGGATGCAGATTATATGCACTACTCTGGATACCCTGAAGTGTGCTGGAATAGTCAGACCTTTGGTCAGAAACACATTTACATTATGACTCAGCCTTCTAACAATTGCTCCATTAGTAGATATTTAAAAAGAAAGAATAAAGATTCCCATCTGACCCACTCATTTGTATTCCACTGAACAAGGGAGGAGAAAATGTGCAGTGCTTTTGCACTCAGAAAATACTTAATTGTTTTGTGCACAATCCAGTTGTTAAATTCTCAGCCATGCAAGGATTCCTCTACAACCCAGACGTGTCCACCCTCACTGAAACTGTTGCAGTGAAACACAAACAAAAACACATTTAAAATTTTAGAGTTTTCTTTCAAGGTAGCCAGGAAAACCTGAGTCCATAATACCTAAAGGAGTAATTAAAACCTAGTGAGGAGCACTATGACTGATGAATTTTCTGTCTAGATGCAATGAAAGATGCAATGAAACTTTTTGCTGTAGCTATTTATCTCACGTAAGTAGGAACCAACTTTCTTGGGAGAAAGGACAGTGCCAAGCTCAAAACAGGAAAAAGCTGCAGAAGGGGCTAAGAACAATAATTAACTAAATCACCAGTTTGCAAGGGAAATATGAGCTGTTTCAGCCTGGTTGTCTCAAATACAAATGCAGGCTAACGTGAAAAATATATGACTTAATGCAATGATTTGAAGCCTATATAGAACAGGTGCACAACTCCACGCAATAGCTGAGGTCATTGATAATGAGTGGAGGAGAAGAGAAGAAATATGAAGGTGTCTCGAAGTCTATATAATCCTTTATAAGACATTCCAGAAAGAGATATACAGCATCAAGGATTCATAATCACTTACAAAACACTTCTTGTCCTATCTGAATTGGTCAGTCATAGTGATGGGCTGGTTTGTTGTGGGATTTGTTTTCCGAAAACACCCCTTACTGGGCAGCATGACATTGCTCTGTGTGCAGGACTGGACTCTGCTGTGTTGCAGATGGATCAAGAACCTGGGTAATATTTAATGACTATGCGAAGCAAATCTGTGAAACTTTTTGAAAATCTGACTGTCAAGGGCAGACAGCTGATTTTGCAGTGGGAATATCTGAATAGCAAAACCCAACTTGTCTCAGAAGAGCAATTATCATTCATTAATATAAGCATTTAAGAGAAGCTCAGTCATAAATCCTAGGTGTACTCGATGATAGTGAGGCTAGATTTAAAGCTTGACTTCTCAGTTATCAGGGTGAATAATCTGAGGGCCTGCGTTCATGGTATCAACCTCAACAGGACCATCTTGATGTGATCAAGAACTGAACACAGATTTAAGACAGGCATATATTTGGTGTTTTCCACAAGGTAAGGATGGAAAGTATTTTATGGGTTCAAGCTGCAGATTTGTGAATACAAGAGCTTTGGGACAGGGAAACTTTCAGAAAACACAGCAAAATTGGAGATGTAATCTTACATTTGTGAGATCTGCCAGTTTCAGAGGTAAAGCAAAAAGATGCAGAGAAGGTGTTTTTGAGACCTGGATGGAACAGGGACTTTTTTTTTTTTCCTGTTAAAATGTCTGATGTTAAACAGGAAACAAAAGAGAGGATTCAGATTACAATGAGGCATATTGTGTCTGTGCCAAAGCAGGATCAAAGGAAGCAGTATATTATCTTGGAAAGCTTTAGGTCTGGCAGTTGAATAAAGTGGATATTCTTCAAATCATTTCTTGGAAAAAATTAAAAATGCAGAATTTGAGCTTTGTCTCATATGTGACCCAGGAATGTAGGTCTTTTACTTATTATTCTAGATTAAATCCTGTTATATGGCTGCCTTTTGAAGGATTTAACTGCTCTAAGGATTCATGCTTATACAGCATTCTTCACCTCTTAAAATCAGCCCAAGTTTAGCACTGTTACCCTTTGATGGGAATATTTCATGGCCTGTGTAAAGTGGGTTAGGACTTTGCTCATTCCCTTGTCAACACATATGAATCCTGGCCAAGATAAATGTCCTGTCTTATTGGCAGGGACCGCTAAAAAAATCTTAGTCTTATTGAGGGGATTGCGAATGAAGGGCTTTTGCAGCTCCAGCAATGTTTTTATTCCAAAGACTGGAATATTTTGGAGCAAAATGTGGAGATCATGACAACAGTTATTGGCTGCTGCTGCCTGTATTAAGTCTGTTTTGCGGGTAAATAATAGCTCCAAAGCTTTGCTTTGCAAATAAGAAGATAAGTGCTGTCTTCTGCATTGGTGGATGGTTAAGAGAATAGAGCCAGAAATGTGTTCATAATTTCCATGAAAAATGAGCTGAAGAGTTCTGAGGGCTCACAGAGGTAATAATAAGAAAACAGGACAAAAGAAAAAGTGTTTTCAGTTTTCAAGGCCTTAATTTTCAGAATACTACATATTTCACAAAGTGCTTGATTTTACTCCAGTGAGGGATTTTTGTTTTTTACTATGGACTTCAGTGGAGCTAAGATCACACTGCAAAAGCTGACAACGTGGTGGAAAACAAAAAAGCAGGAATTGACATGGACTTCTCCCACTATTACTAGATATTTTTAAAGTGAAAAATATATCTTTTTTTGGTTTATTCTAAGTATTTCTGCAAGTTTATTCTTCTTCTGTGTTCTGCTTTGGTTAACAAGTGATTCCACTTGCAGATCAGCCTGAAACGCAGGCAATAAATGTGAGCATCCAATTTTCTAAATTAACATTTTGAAAACATTCCATACTTCTTCTCAATAAAGTTTGAATCCATTATTTACTTTATTTTGTAAGACAAAGGTAATTTGTTATTTACCGTAAATTTATTTTCTGTTGAGCGGATTCAGATAGTTCCATCTCAAACTGTCATCGAAATAAAAATTCAGCCATTACAATTTCCATATTCTGAATATAATCATCCATGAAGCAAATGAAGAACAAGCAAAATTGGAAAGATACAGTGAATTATTTCTCTGGAAATCAAACGCTACCGAAAAAGTCCAATTTTTTTCCATGAAAAAAGGTGTATTTGCAGTTCCATAGAAGTAACTGCATGATTAATAGAAATACATTTTGATATCGTTATTTTGTTACTGTCAGGGTGCAACGACAGAGCTTTTATAATATTTATGAGTCAGTGACTGTACAGACCAGCACTTCCTGTTGATTAATTGTATTAGACGATGTGAGAAGAGGTGAGAAAGCTGCTGCCAAGAAAAACACAGGATAGCAATGAGAAACACAAAAATAATAAATACCTAAGGATGCACTGATGCACCTAAAATCATGCAGATGCCAATATATTTAATATCACTGATGCCAATTTCAATGAGAAAACATCAAAGAAGATAGCATGACTTGATATATAACAATTTGCATACGTGAGAAAATCAAGATATTGTGTTGGTTTACAGACACTGAAATCAAAATCTCTCTTTAACAATAATACAAAGATCATAAAGAAAATACAAAATTCAGCTAGATTTAAGTTTTCAAAGGATATGTCCTTCAAATCTAAAATAAAATATACAGTAATAGAATTCTTTCAGTAGAATTTTTCTAATCTTGCAGCTGACTCCCATTAGGTCCAAAACCCTCTCAAAGTCAAGTTCATTGCAGAGCAGGGCCTGAAATTTTCACTGTGGCTAGTGGGCTGCTGCACACAGGGAAATTAAATATTTTGCTACTGTGCATTGTCAACATGCTTAGAGGTTTTTGGACATCTTAGGCCAAATTCTGTCTTCAGACAAATGTGTACTAAATCCAATTTTTACTTTTAAGATTTATTTTAGTGTTACTAAACACATAATGTCAGCTGCTACTTTATTTGTTTATTTTACTTACATAAACACTTAAACTTACCCACATATATTCACAGCTGACTTAGCAGTGATGGTTCAGGGGATCTGTTTATGCAGAATTTATGAATTCTGGGTAGAGTTCTAAAATTGTTCCTCAATTGGATGCTTTGATATATACTAAGTCCTGTGCAGTCTGTCATTGGCACCATTTTCTCTAGAAATAAGAGAAAGTAGTTAAAGCTTGATGACCATTCAGACACATGGATCACCATCAGACCTGAAACATAGCCACTGTTTTGGAACAAAATCATACTGGAACACCTAACTCCCCTGCTGAGGTTGAGCTGGGAGTCATTTTAAATGTGCCTTAAAATTATAAAAGGGAAGATCCCTGTGCTAGGCATTTAAAAAAAAAAGCTTTACATGAGAGAAAAAAAAGAGAAGGGATATTTTAATAATAGATAGCTCCTGTTCAACTATGAGACCAGTAAAAGAAGAAGGAAACTTATAAGTCAGGTGAAATAGCGGATCTTTGCTTAGCAGAAGAGAAACAGGAGACAGGAAGGACTGTTAGGGTCAAGGTCTATGTGTAAAAGTAATGGAGAAAATGAAGAAAAGAAATACCTACAGGGTTTTATTATTAAATCCAGATCGATGTCTTTGTTACCCCAGCCAAAGCAAAGAGTGACTAATGAGCATCTAAAACCAGATGTCTGCTTCTTATGAAGTGCTGTGTGGCAGTCTGCAGCCATTCATTTTAGAGGAACTACTTTACTTCGAAAAAATCTCGTTTAAACATTCATTTTAAAAAAAGATATCAATGCAAAGAAGGTTCCCAGACTTGGATCATAGGTGCTTTTATGGGGAGCCCTGCAACAGCCATGCTGCATCCTGGTTTCCAAGGATGGGAGGCCAATAACAAGTATCCAGCAAGGATATCTGGTTCAGAGCAAAGGGGAGCTGCTCACCCACCTCATTTTGATATAGAGACACTTGAAAATATTCATATTTGATAGGGCGAGACCCAAATGCTACAACTTAGCAACTGTCTATCTGGGTGAGTCCTAGTGGTGCAATGTGAGACCCAAAATTGCCAGGAGGATTTCTTCTGGGCAAGACAAGAAGGGGAATGGTCTCATGAGCTTCCTGCTAATGATTTGTCCATTATTGTTATTATCACCATTGTTGGTATTATTAAACAGAGCTTTAAACTGCATAGAAACTCATAACAATAAATGACACTTTTGGTATATTACCTGTTTAATACTACAGTAATTGCTTGTGATTAGATATAACTAATAAAAAGACTTCTTGCCAACATGGTCTTTTTAATTAAGTATTTTATAGCTTCCAGTAAAAGTAAAATATGTTCTGAGTTGGTGTTCTATTAGCTTGGGACACCAGCCCTGATGGTGTATTTTTTCCTACTTTTCTCAAAAATTGTCTTTTCATTTTGTTCCTCACAAGAACTAAAGGCTACTGATGTCACTTTCTCCAAATAATTGTACTAACTCCTTTTTACTTTAGATGTAATCATTCAGATTTTCATGGAATCATAGAACCATAGAATCATAGAATCTTTTAGATTAGAAAAGACCTTTAAGATCATCAAGCACATAAACCAAGCACTGCCAAGGCCACCACTAAACCATGTACCTAAGCACCACATCTACCCGTCTACCTGGCTGTCATCCAGCACCCCCAAGTCCTTTTCCACCAGGCAGCTCTCCAGCCACTCTTCCGCAAGCCTGTAGCGTTGCCTGGGGTTGTTGTGACCCAAGCGCAGGACCCGGCACTGAGCCTTGTTAAGCATTTTGTAAAAGCATTTTGATGCTTTGCATGTTCCCCTTCATGTTGCTTCTAAGGGTGTTCCCAAAGGAGCTTAGGATTCAACCAAGTGACTCTCACTGATTTCATGAGCAAGAGTGTCAGACTTGCTTTTCTTCCAAATTCTTCTGGAAATGAGCTTGAAAACTTGAGGAATTTTGAAAAATCCAATCTTTCTCCACTTCTGAATTACATTCTACAATTACTAACATACACATTCAATATTAAATGAATTAACAGACACCAGGGCTCTGACCAGATTATTGACTTGTTTAGAGATTAAGGACATAGGCAGAAAGTCCAAGTTTCTGCCCAGACTCCATAGTTCTCTGATACACGTGAGCTCTTACAGGAATTGTCATAGTTTGCTTATCAAAAAACCAAATTTCTTACTTCCATTCCGTTCACCCCAAATCAGATCTTGAGGTTCAGATCTTTATCAAATATGAATACCTACTTGAATAAGGTTTTATTTAATGACCTTCCTAACATTTACGAGGAGAATTTTCAAGAGCAGTGGTTCCCATTTCTGCTTCATTTCAGCACTGTCAGCTTGTATTCCCTCACTCTGTGTCTACACTCACTGGCGATGGTTTTTAGGGCCTAAATAATCAAAACTTTCTGCTACTGCCTGTTTGGAGCCTCCTACCTCCTAGCATAGCCCACCCTAATCCAGAGATGTGATCCTGACTACAGCAAAAACAGCTGTAAGCAACATAACCCAACCTGTGTCTCTAAGACTCTAAGTATTAAATCCTTGTATGTATTAGTGTGTCCCAGAGCTGGGATGGGGAATTATGATTTATTTTTTTAAGGAAAAGGGTTGAGGATGGCAGCCTACCAAGAACAATCTATAGACTGAAAACGCTCAAGAAGATAGCAGCAGCAGGAGATGTTGCCCAGCTATCTCGTTAAAGTACCTGGTCTAATCAACCACTGGAATTCATCTGTAGCCTGGGTGCTTGACGAAAATTTACAGATGTTCAATGGTTGCAAAGGAACTGCAGGCGGAGTTTCAGCCCATTTCTTATATTTATTTTGATTGTGCTGATTTTTCCAAGCTAAGACAAAAGAAACAGGCAAATCTTTCCCCATATGTAGCAGTAGGAAGAAAACACTTCAAGTACACACATATCTTCTGAAAACTGCTTTTTTCACAGTTCTTAGACCACAGCTTTCAGTTCGTCAAATGATTCATTTCGAAGTTATGTTGACACGGAAAGCTGAGCAGATATTGTTTGCAGAAGGGAAAAAAACAATCTTAATAGAAATGCTCTGTTTTTCCAGGGTCAGTTTATACACTTTTACAGTAGGGTTTCAACCTCATGCTGGCCAGCAGAGACTCCTTCAGGGAGATATTTAGGATATTTGTAGATTACATGAGAGAAAAGAGGCAAAATATGTCATAGAAATACTCTTGCAATTAGACTATTATTTTTAGCTGTAGACTGGTAGTAAATATGGCTTTTCTGGGATTGCTCTTGGCAAACAAACTAACTATAGAAATGCAAAGTTGTGGAATTTCCATTTCATTTCTTGCCTCATTAATTTCATTAACTTACAAATAGATGAATACATAAAATTAAAAAGTAATTTCCTTTTAATATTTTTAAATTACTCTCTCCAAGTATTCAAACCTTTTAATCTGTTCTTTTAAGGTCTCCATCTAATTGCTTTTACAGAGGCATAATTGAGCTTTTGTGAATCAGATATCAGTGTGATTGATTATAAGAAAGCTAATCAGAGGGTGCCATTCACAAGATAAATGCAATTGTTTCTAAAATATTTGCTTGCAGTCTGTGGCATTTCACTAACTTGGCAGCATATATGAAATGATGTGTGGGTGGGGTGTGTGAAGGTGTGGATTTATGTGGGGAAATCAAATCTAGCCACGGAGGAAAGGCTATTTCTTCTTTTTTTCTTATACAAGGACAGATTGCATGGGAATTATAGTGTTTCCCATTTAATAGAAGTAGCCTTCATTTTGATGTTTTTCACAACAGTGACAAATGGCAGCTAAAAAGAAAGGGGAAGAATGTAATCAATCTTTATACCTTTAAAAATAGTTGAAAACTAAGACAAAAACTAAACCATTTCAGGAAAAAAAAATGGTTTGAAACAAACAATTGTCCTGAAGATAAGGAAAGTGCAGAAGATGATTTGGGGCTAAGTGCTGGGTCTTGGAGGAGGCAAAAACTGCTGTTCTGTTTTTCTTGCCTGTTTGGAACTCCAGTTTCCATGGACACAGCACTGTAACACGTATGTCCAGAAAGGAGAATATTCCCCCAAAAGGCTACGGAGCAAGTCTGAGAGCAGAAAGCGTGTAAGGGAGAAATTAGGAAGAAAAATTGAACTCTCTTCCAAGAATTCCCAGGTATCGATGACTGTTACATAGCAACAGTACCAAACGCTGCAGGTGTAGTTCAGACTAGAAATCATCCAGCTATTTAACATTTATTTAATGTTAATATTTTAATTATGCATTAGCATAATGTTAATATTTATTAATATTACTGGAAAAGGCATAAAAATAAAATTTCATCCAGCGATACTTTAGTGAGATTTCATAGACATTAGAATAAACTACAAAAACACATAATGCAAAAACTTCTGCTGTATCTTCAGGAATCCATTCTAAAAGCTCGTATTATAAGGGAAAGATGAAAATAGGGAGTCTTGAACATTTTGCTGAACTCAATGGAAATTAACTCCTAGGAGGATTAGATCAGACTCTGCTAGGTACACTTTTGGTGATGGAAGACTTGGAAGGCAAAACTCGGCACTTCTCAAATTACGTGAGTTGAGAAATGAACAGGTCAGAGTCAGAAAATGGTCACTTATTTATTGTGTTATTCAAATGACCCTCATGCAGTTGTGGGCCTCAGCTGGATTTGCAGGCTTTATGTTAAGGCATTCTTTATCAGGCTTGTTTTTGTGCCCGTAGAAAATGCCAACCAAATGTTTTCTCAGTGACACAGCTGAGGGAAGAAATTCTGTTATTGCAATGCATGGTTATTGAAAAAAGACGTACGGATGCTGACACCTCTAGAGTTTTACAAAACTCACCATTCTTCCTTTTTAAATCAAGTATTGATTTGGCCTGGGTTCAATGTGTGCTTTAAACTAATGCACCATAATGAAAAGTCATGGCAAGATTACTTAGGGATAAGTTTTTTAGACTTAGCTGAACTGCACTGTTTTCATAATTTTAATGAAGACACTTAGGAGCATATTTTTCATGCAATGCCTGGCAGTACTCCAATGTGATTCCCATTAAAATAACCTGGTCTGAAATTTAAGGCCCTGGTGCTTGAAAACTGTAATTTTCAAGTAACAAATTATTTTTTCTTAAGTGAAATTTAAAAAAACCAAACTTATTATTTATATATATTGTATTTATTATATCAGAATTGAATGCCATTCTTTAAACAGGTGGTAGAAGAGGATAACACATTGAACACAAGTTTATTTTTAATTTTTACTGTAGGTGAAAAGGACAACTTAGAATTGAAATTTTTGGATAACCGCACAAAAAAGATATGACAGTTGAAATATACATTGATTTTAAGGAACTAGTTTTCATAATACAGTAAATACTTGTTTCCTTTGGATTTTTCACAGCCAAGGTTTTCTGCACATCCAGACAATTATTGATTATGTATACCTCACTTTTCATAATAATCTCATAATATATTTTTCAGTCATTTCCTAAGAAACTTTTATGATGGTATCTTGATATGCCTGTCTAACTGAGGTTGCAGCTTACATTTCAAGCATTACACTTGTCTAACACAGACTTCATAAACTCATCATGCTCCATTTCTTCTGACATCTGTATTGGGTCCTGAGATGGAGTTAATTTTCCCCATAGCAGCCCTCATAGTGCTGTGCTTTGTATTGGTAGCTGGAAAGGTGTTGATAACACACCAGCGTTTCGGTTACTGCTGAGCAGTACTCGCACAGCATCAAGGCTGTCTCTCCAACATTTCCCCCCCTCACCAGTAGGCTGGGCGTGGGCAAGATCTTGGGAGGGGACATAGCCAAGACAGCTGACCCAAACTGACCAAAGGGGTATTCCATACCATATGACATCCGCTCAGCAATAAAAGCAAGAGAAAGGAGGAGGAAGGGGGGGCATTAGTAATTTACGACATTTGTCTTACTGAGCAACCGCTATGTGTACTGAAGCCCTGCTTCCCGGGAAGTGGCTGGACATCACCTGCTGGTAGGAAGTAGAGAATAAAATCTTTGATTTCCTTTTGCTTCCACACACAGCCTTTGCTTTTGCTTTTATTAAAATGCCTTTATCTTGACCCACAAGTTTTTTTTTTCCCCATCTCATTTTCTCCCTGCCCCGTCCTGCTGATGAGGGGAGTGATAGAGTGGCTTGGTGGCACCTGGCATCCAGCCAGCATCAATCCACCACAACCTCTTAATTTACTGATCCACCTCTTTGGTCCACTTTTCACTCTATGCTTTTTCTGTGCTTTTTTGCCGATCTTCTTGGTGTTTCTTCTACTGGTCCTTTCCCTGGCAGATCTTCCATGAGTTGATTCTCTCAAAGCACTATTTTGTATCTGCACAGAGAGTAAGGTGGTCAGTAATAGTGGTCCAATTTTCAAGGGACCAACCCTTTGAAATAGAGTGGAAATACCTTCAAAAATCTGGCTTGCTCCTGGAGAAGTCAGGACTTCAGATGAGTCGTGAGAAAATATGAGCAGAGAGCCAATGCCCAAAGCAAAATTTAAAGGATGGATGTTTCCCTCTCTGCTCCCTGATCCGCCACTTTGAGATAAGAAATGCAGCAAGCAACACATACTTGGAGTACACAAGGTGATGCTGGCAGCCAGAAAACATCTGCAAGCAAGATGAAAATTCAGTTTGCTGGGAACATCTTTGTCAACATCGAGACTCCCAAAATAAAGCTAACCTTCAGTGAGGGTCAGGAAGAAAAAGTAGTAAAATGCCAGCAAAACTGGGGAATGCTGTCAAGGTATCTGACAAGCTCAGCAAATACTAGAATTGCCTCCCCAGTGAAGTTTTTAATTAAAAAGTCTATTGTTTCCATTATTGCTTAATGATTCCTCCAAAAGTAGAGTAAAAGTTTATTTCAGAGGTTAATTATTCCTGGATATTTTAAAGGGATATGAGAGTATTTTCCTCTATCTCATTTGGTAACTGAACCATTAAAGAGAGTGAAGCAAATGGTGGTGTAAGAATTGGTGAAAACAATTTAAGTCACAGAAGAAAGCATACTGTCTCAGATGTCGTGGTAGTTTTGCATGAAAACCAGTCTACTAGCAAATTAAATTAACTTCCTGTGCTGGAAGAAACTTGTCAATGACTTTTCCACTTTTGCTCCTGAATTCTAACAGAGACTCTGCATGAGGAAATGGTGCAGTTGTTTTTGCAAGCAAACAAGAAAATGCATCCATCAGGGCACAGCACTCCCTGCCCATAAAGGTTCATTCTTCTCCCTCATACTTGTGTATGCTAATTACCATGCTGGGTTTTGTCATCTATCCAATAAGCCATACATCAAACCTCAAGATTCAACATTAAAACCTCATGCTAATGGAAAAAAGAAGTATAAATTAATAATTTTTCAACAGAGTGAATGGTAGAATAGATTATTGCATGCAAGGATACATTACCATCAGGAAAAGAAAAGAGTTTAAGAAGTATTGTTACGCACAGGTCCCTATATCACCTTAATTTTCTACCAACTGCATGTCTTCCAGAAGTACATTAATCAATACACTATCTGACATGTGAAGTCTATTCTTTCTCGGTCCTCTCCCAAAAAATTAAGTGGCAACAATTATAAATGCCATAAAAAGCAGAATTTCCAAAAATACTGAAGTGAAAGCCAGTAGGACTCCTGCTTCCCAGTCATGTAGACCTAGATATTTAACTATAATTAGGTATCTTATTTGCTTCTTAAGAAATGTGCTGTGACCTGAGCCACCCAAACTGATGCAGGTTATGTGAGTCTAGGACATACTGAAAATGTCTCTGAGATAACAACAATGCTTCAGTAATAATTTTACTAAGAGACAGTCATACCAGTACAGAAAATGTAGCAATCCCAGTCACTTGAAAAGACAACATTATAACCTACTCCACAACTAAAGATATTTCGAATGTTGCAGGCAGTGTAAACATTGCATGAGTAGAAGACAAAGAGGCAGAAAAAGAACCATATTTTAACTTCTGGGGATTTCCTATAAAAAAAAAGCATTTTAAGTGGGTACCTGTGCAGGTTTTTTCATGTGTATGCTCAGTGGTATTTCTGAAAAGTGTTAATATTTCTTACGCTAATATTTTTGGTAGACAATTTCACTGTCATCTCTACTCCAGTCTAAATGCCAACAGGGTTTGCATGTTTTGGCAAGTGTGTGCTCAAGTGTGAGGTGCAATTGATGTGCTGGTTGGGTGACCTTGCTGTATATATTATTTTTACATCATGAATGTTTATTTGATTTACATCTACCACTCCCCTACCTATTCATTTCTCAGATCATGTTCTGGAGCATGCATCAATATCACTTCTTATTTTTATTTATTTTTATCACCACTTTCTACATATTATTGTTTCTATAAGCAGTGTTTGTTTTCCCACTCAACTTTTATCTCCCTCTTGTGGTTTAATCCCAGCCAGCAACTAAGCCCCACACAGCCACTCGCTCATTCCCCCCGGTGGGATGGGGGAGAGAATTGGAAGAGTAAAAATGAGAAAACTCGTGGGTTGAGATAAAGACAGTTTAATAAGGAAAGCAAAAGACGCACGCGCAAGCAAAGCAAAACAAGGAATTCATTCACTCCTTCCCATGGGCAGGCAGGCGTTCAGCCATCGCCAGGAAAGCAGGGCTCCACCATGTGTAACAGTTACTTGGGAAGACAAACGCCATCACTCGAAATGTCCCCCCTCTTCCTTCCTCTTTCCCCAGCGTTCTATGCTGAGCATGACACCATATGGTGTGGGATAGCCCTTTGGGCAGTTGGGGTCAGCTGTCCCAGCCGTGTCCCCTCCCAGCTCCTTGTGCACCCCCAGCCTCCTCGCTGGTGGGGTGGGGTGAGCAGCAGAAAAGGCCTTGCCTCTGTGTAAGCACTGCTCAGCAGTCATGAAAAGATGCCTATATTATCAACATTGTCTTCAGCATAAATCCAAAACACAGCCCCATACCAGCTACTATGAAGAAAATTAACTCTATCCCAGCCAAAACCAGCACGCTCCCTCATTTCCTGTGATAATGTGGCCTTGTTTATCATTAGAAGTAGGTTACTTGAACATACAAGAAATGTATTAACTCTATTTTTCTGTAGTTTTAAAAGGACATTCTTCATGTTTCATTGACATTTTTACCAGGTACTCTTAGGTATTGCTGCTTATTTATCTTTTCCTTTTAAGTACACAGAGAGGACAGGGAAACTCTTTTAAAGCCTTGGGGTCTCAGTAACTTCAATCCTTTAACCTTTCTTATTCTTGCAGTTTTTGAATGGGTTTGAACCAATGACCTGGTTGTGAAAGATCATTTTCCATCAGGAACATTTGTCTTTCTGATATTGCCTTTACGGCTTTGCTCTACGTGGCATTTTCTTTTGCTCAGGCCCATCTGTGTATGTGTGAAGGTTAACTGCAGGAATCACTCACTGGCATCTTTCCTCTTGTTAGTGTGAACTACCAGTATCCGGCAATGATTTTTGACACAGCAGTATCTTCATTCGTTCATTTACTGGCATCGAGGAAATTGATCTCCTCAGGAGAAGATGACGGCATCTGACCTGCTAGAAAAGCGGAGGTTTAATGTTCTGGGACGGGAATCAGAGCAGAGAGCCTGGGAGCTGCACACAATTTGGTGCAGCCTTCGCAATGACCTGTCAAAACCAATCATGTCTTTCCTAAATGAGTAAAAATTGTCAGTATTGATAACCAAGTGAAAACGATTCCTGGGTGAAAAATAGAGGCAACACTTACTTAAAGCGTAGTCCACAGAAGCTGAAAGAAAATGTCTTCTAATTTTTTCTGTTTTTCTGTCGTAAGTGGTTCTTTTTGGTGGACTTTAGATATCATAAAAGAACTGGAAAAGAGTGGGCCTCCTGAGGAAACACTAAAGCAATATAAATTTATTTTTTTTTAACTCTTCTCCCAGTGGAGGAAGATACAGACTGATGTTTTTGTAGTAAAAATGCATTATACCAAGCATCTTGCTGAAAAACAAACATTTAAGCTCTATTTTAAATTAATTCTACAAGAAGTTTTTTCAAGGAATGGATTTATTTTTTTCCGGTTAAGTCTTGAATTACTAGAAATGGTAGAACTAGTAATAAAAGAAACACTCTTGTAGGTGAGCCTGAAAAATCTCAGTAATTTAGTTTATTCAGGCACTCACGTTTGGTTTATTATTTGCAATCTAACAATCTTCACGCTCAATCTAAAACCTTTAATTTTCTCTCTAATGTATATCTCCATGAAAATGAACAGCTCGGAAGACTTAGAAGCTACAGACACGATAGAGGACAATTAGTCTTCAGCAGCGTCTTTTTAAAAGCTCAATGTATCAGACTTTTAAAATATCGTTAAGGTTTCACTTGAAAAGGAAATTATGTCATTGGGCATTAATCATTTTGGAGGCTTCATATTGCCTCACAGATATTTATAGTACTAACAAGATCAGCGATGTTGTTAGGAACAAGCGTGTGTATCAAAAAGCTCATCTGCCCTGATAATAGCAGAAAACAGAAACTGTTTTCATGTCAGGACGTTACAGCATTCTAGGTTGTCTTCTACAGAAAAATCTTGTGGGTATGATGACATTCAGATATGTCTAGCAAGATGTGTTATTTCACAAAGCATGGTATCGGTTGGAAAAGAGAGAAAGGTGAGATGTGCATGTGTTTCTTTACATTGTAAATTATATAACAGCAATTTTTCTGCTTCCGTCCAGTTTTCTTATGTTTGTGCTTTGCTTAACCAAAATGGGCAGTGACAGAGATTTTAAAGTTCCTTTTGTTTTTATGATTTTGCTGTTTTGGTAAGTTCTGGGGATAAAATAAACCAGTGATTTCTGCCTTATATGCTGTATTATTTTTTTTCTAATGTAGGCAATTTCATTCCCAGACGTTTACAAGAATAAATTATGTAAACCTTAAAAAAAGAGAGAGGTAATGACACAGAGAGAGTGACAAACTAAAACACTGTAAAGAATAATGATTTAAAACTACCCAGACTTTTTGCTGTAGGGTTATATGCTCTATGTGTGATGTTGAAATGATTGGTTGTGATCATTGTTGGCAAGTGGTTGACTATGGGCTTATTTATATCATTAGACATCTCCTGTGCAATGCCTTTGTTGTTGAGGGTAATACAAATATAGACTCCGTTTCAGAGTCTGCAGACCCAGCAAATGGAGCCCAGCTACAAATAACTGATTTTCACCTACATAATTTCCTATTTTATTTTGTTGCCAGAACCCCGATTCCAAAGCACTTTGGTACACAGGCCCTCTGTGAGACATCCTTGTCATGTTACCTTATCGGGCCCTAAATGTAATTATTCACAGTCAAAACTCAAACACACTTTTAGAGAGTGGTTGTATTACAGACCTTAAGAAATCAACAAGAAGAGTGCTTTTTGCATATGTTTTCAGTATGTCATCATTCACTTCAAATATCTGTTAAGTTTCATAGAAATAACTTACTCAAAATGAAAAAAGAACAAGCACTGAAAAAGTTATGAAAAAGGGATAGAGTGTGTGTGCAAAACAGAAGAGAGCAAGGAAGAGAGAAAAAGAAAGAAATGGAGAAATGGAGAAAGAACAAAAGAAAGAAAAAGATTAAAAAAACAAAGAAAGAAATTTGTATACAGTATTTGATAGCTGTAATTGCTGTGCGCTGTATAAAGGCTTCAGTTTTAGATTAGAGATTTTAGGATAGTTACTACTGAAAACAGTATTTAAGATTCATTCTTTTCCTCCTTTTTCTTTGCATTCTTCATTATGTAAAACATGTACTCCAGTGCTCTTGAAATGTTTTGTTCTCTTCATTG
The DNA here is from genome assembly GCA_020745775.1 of Theristicus caerulescens. Lineage (NCBI taxonomy): Eukaryota > Metazoa > Chordata > Aves > Pelecaniformes > Threskiornithidae > Theristicus > Theristicus caerulescens. Next base: position 6,498,482 of record CM036562.1, read on the forward strand.
AATTGCTCCATTTTTATTTTAATGCCCTTGTAGCCTGGATATTCTCTAAAAATGCCTGCCTATCTGCTAAGAACAAATGTTCTGTCAGAGCCTGTTTCCCATTTCCTTTTTAAAATTCCTTTTCTAAGTGAAAATGTAGTTTTGTTTGCTTGTTTGTTTCTTTTAAATACCTGCCTGCTTTTGTTTCTTAAACAGATTTCTTACACCAGCAGAGTTCTCAATAGCCAGGTCCACACTCACTTTGCTTGTCCAAATCTGGCCAAAAATGAGGGCAGCACATGATTTCTAGATATGATAGATGCAAAATTAAGTAATTGTGATTTTGCTTTCATAAGTATTATTTTTTATGCCTTTGCCTAAAGATCTAAAAATGAACATTTACAAGCATGTTACTAAAGTAAACTCACTCCTGTTGACATTCCTGAAAAGCTAGTTTACTTAATCAGGATAATACATAGGTACAAGTTCCCATCTCAATTTATCAATCATCACCCACCTTTGGGCTTATGTTTTGTAGGACAGCAGAGGAAAGAAAGCCAAAGGAGCATCTCAGACCACGGAAATTTGTGTCTTTCTGCTCCTTTCTGCTCCCCAAAGTGTGTTGAGCAAATGGCTATTTAGTTAGGCAAGTTCTTTTCATATAGGCTTATAGGTCTTCACTTAAGGAAACATTTTTATTGAGGGAGAAAAGCCTCATGATGGTAGTTGTTTTTACTGTGGGTTTCAGCATTGCAAGAGCTATGGACACCATCTAACCAGTGCTAATGTGCAAAGGCAGTATCAGGCTGATATACTGAGCATCATTACTTACTGTGGACTTTTTAAGAAGTTAGAAATTGAAGGCTGAAATCTCAAGACAATCCTCTCAGCAGTCCAAGGACTTGGGTTTAGAGTTATCCATAAATTTTGTTTATGCTTATCCAATAAGAACTTAGTGAGTGAATGCTGTGAAGAATCATTTATTTAAACATAAATGGGAATTAATTAGTCTATCAAATGAAAGTAAAGGAAATTCTGAGCCAGGGATGCACTCACAGTCACAGCAACACATCATTTCTTTGCTTGATGTGCCTAAAATTTCTTTTAAGGGTGGCTGCCAAATAATCTTGTTTCTTTTGTTTATTAGCCAATTTATACAAACATCTCACTTGAAATGGGAGAACTTCCAGCCTTTTCTATGTTACCTATGACAGTCATTTTAGTGGTTGATTTTTTATTGGAAAATATTCCTCCGAAAAATGCATTTTGCTGTTTATTGATTAATGATCATTTTACTGGAGCTTTTTCGTAAAGATTCAGTGTCAGGTGCATTTCTAACCTCCCAGCCCCCTATTCAGCCCATCAATTGGCGCACTGCTCAGTTTGCCAGTCCTGTACTAAAAGAAATTAATGGAGTACCCTACTTCATTTCATGGCATCCAGTTGATGGAGTACAGAAGCTGCTATAAACACCAGGGTTCAGTGGGACTGCTGGCATGAGCAAGTTGTACAGCATTTGGCCCGTATTTTGCATCATCCTTGACCAGGCATAGTTAAAATTATCACAGCAGCCTGTCTTGAGTGAAGCAGAAAGAGTAGTGCAGGCTGTGCAACCTCCTGACTATTAAATTGACCTATTCTCTCTTTTATTTTTTCCTTAACTTAATTTTGTGCTATACTGAAATAAATGAGACTACTTATATTACAAGAGGAAGGACTGGTTAATCTGGCCAATATAGCATATTAAAATTATATGTATTCCACAATTTATAATCGTATATGATGCTCTTCCTGAAATAAGCTATCTGGCTGTAGTGATAATCACTAATGGGTCAACTGGGTACCAGAGCACTGTAAATTCAGATGATGAGTACATGGGGATGCTGTAGCTTTTTTTTGCTTTTGTGTTATTTTAATAGAGCGAAGAGTCAGGCAAATAAGGGAAAATTTTCTCTAAGGTATACCAATAAAATCTCATTAAATTGTATCTTATAAATGTCATGCTAGTTAATGTTTTCTTAAAGCTTCAACACCTAGAATCACGTTCTTTAAAATGGATTTCCCTGAATGGGAAAAATGGTATTCTTCATAGACAGGAAGAAAATCTTGAAAATGACACTTGAAGCTGAAAAAGCAGATGGAAAACACAAATAAAAGGAAAATCTTTTGCTGCTGAAGCCTGGCTCATGAATTCAGAACACAAAGGTCAGCACTGCTGTTATATAGTCCCTATACCTCGACAAGACTCCTCAGGATCCTCATAGCCACGAGGAACAGGAGGACAGGGTGGGAACAAGTATTCTCTGAATAACAGCTATATTTTTAAAGATATTGGGTGCTCATAGGGTATTTAGTTACAAGCCTAAGGATAGACATAAATACTTTTCTCTGCCCTTTCAGATGAAGCAAATGCAGCAGATTGGAGAATTTTGCACTACAGAAAGAGAGAGTGATTCAGCATTATGACTTATTTATAGTCCACACCTTGTAAAAAAAAAACCAAAACGGAGGGACAGGGGTGAAATCACAAGCTGAGCGAGGTCAACAGAATAACGTCCTTAGAGCAGGAGTTCATGCCAAAATTCAGCAGTGGACAGATTTCCAAGATTTCCTGAGTTCTTGATCACCAATGGCTTTTGTTAATTAGGTAGAAATTACAGGTGAGCACTTGATATTTTGAAACTCCCTTGGTACACTCAGTACTTTGAAATTCCCTTGGCATGTTTTTCTTCCTGTTCTATTTCTGTCTGGGTTTTATGCCTCTATTGATTTTAATGGACTTCAATTAAGGTCTCTTGTCTCTGAATCTTTAGAGCTTTATTTATACAGCGCACAGACTGCTAGATCACTACTCTCATTTTTTTCCCCCTCAGACTCCTTAAAGCACTATTTTTTTACACTGGTCTGTTATTTTAATTGGGCTAAATTTAGAAACATTTAGATACCTTTCAAACCATCTGCAGTTTCACTGCTGTTTAATGACTTTGTCTTTATGGATATATTGCAATAATTGACAATTACATCTTATTGTGTGCCATCCAGCTCTGATGTTCTAAAATTGGTTAAATCTGTATCTTAGTCACAAAGTAAATTCACAAACCATTCCATCATTAGCTACAGCAAATGGTAAGAGAGTTTTAGAGCGGGAGAACATTATTCCCTATTCATAAATTCAAATCACTTCCTTATCCTCATATTTCATGTTTATGGGAATGTAGCTTGAATTTTAGGTTTAGCAGCTCTGAGTATTGAAGTGTGAACTGCCAGCTCCTCCCCTCATCTTTCCAACCACCGTAAATCTTCTGTACCCACTGCCAACGAGACACAATACCAATTATGTACAAATAAAACCATGCAAATCCACTGCACAATTTCCTTCTTGGTGTATGATAAAGCAAGAGCGATCGCAATCAGTGTCAGTAACTAAAAATCTTCAGAAGTGGACATTTTAATTCAGATTTATGCTCTCACTAATTGGCCAGACTTTCAATGTCATTCTAATAAGTTATGTACATTTGAAGGCTGGAATTGCCCTTAGAGGCTCCAAGAGTAGCTCTCAGGGAGGAGAATTCAGTGAAGCAGAGTCTGGCTATAGTGTGAGTTTAACTTACTTTGTACATATACACATCAATCTCGTAATAAGAAAAAGTCATATGCAGGCAATCCATAATCCATTCTTCTGAAAACTTTAACCCATGTACCACGGTTCAGTTCCCAGAAAGCTACTCTGTCCTGGGAACTGCCTTGAAAGATGGAGAATAAAATGAAAGAACAAGTTCTCAACTATCTGACAATTTCTCTCGAAGGACCACTCTTTAGCAGAGCAAAGAACAATGCTGTGTTTTTTCCAGACAAAAATTCCGCTTTGCCTTCTCTCAGAAAAAAAATGACTTTGAGACTGTTGTTAACAAAATTGGCTGGTGACTCCTGCCACAGTGTGATTAATCAGTGGTTTCTTTTCACAATAATGACAGTGAGGACACTGATTTCTGTAACCAAATTCCTGCTTAGTAGTTAAAACCTACTCTCTGACACGCATATCCAGTTAAAACTGGATAACCTGTTATTCATTATACTCTAAATGACTGAAGTGGTTTGACATACACAGAAAATTCCTCTTCATCTATCACAGAAGTGAATTTCCTTTCAGTAGGCTTACTGTGTAGGGAAACACCCCAAATAAATTTTAACTGTGTAAATTTTAACAGTTTGGAAACCCATCCAACAAATGCAATTTTGAAGTGCAACATTGACCTGTGATTAACCTTCAGCTTCATTAATCTGTCCCTATCTAGTGGCTGGGAAAAACTTTAACCTGAGACTCAGGTATGCTATAAAAGAACTTAAAGAAAAAAAATTCTAGTCTAAGACAATATCTTCTATTTCTTAGCCTGTGCCATTCAGTGCTAGCACTGCTAGAGAGAGGGTGAGGAACAAGACTGGCTTCGGCTCTGATTTTATATTCTTAATTATGATCATTCATCCTCTACTCCACATCGAGCAAAGCACAGCTTGCCAAAGCAAGCTCCCCACCAGCAAAGCAAGGGGCACCATTGGAGCTGATCCGTCAGCGCAGGTCAGGCACCAGCGTCAGCTCATGCACCTTTCAGAGAGGTTGTCTGCTTTTTGGAAGTTCACTGTTGATGCTCACTTTGGCAACAGGGAAAGCTTTTCAAGACAGCCTGCCTGAACACCACCTCTTCGCTCCCAGCAAGGCAAAGATAGCTTTAAACAACACAGCCTTTTAGCGGCATAATGTATTTCCAGGAGCAATACCCCACATCTTTATTCATGATGTGAATGATGATCCGAGTAGTAATAATGAAACAGGGTCATAAAGGTTTTCCATTGTAAACTAGTATTAATCTAATTTCCTACAAGATGTTTATCTAAGTCAGAAAAAAGCAAGCAGTTCAAAATACCTTGGCAAGTCTCTGATGAAAAGAAGCCTGGGAAGTGCTAAGGATTGCTGGAGAATGCTAAATTGCATTCAGTCAGCTGCTGAGAAGGCTAAGCTGGATCTGGCAGGGTTTTGCTAGGATCTATCCGGTGTAAATTGGCTTCTTATTTTTATGAATGTTAAGAATCATTAACATTTAAAAAAAAAAAATCCAACAACGAGCATTCAGGACTTTCATCCATGAATAACAACAATTTTACCATACTGCAAATTTTGCATAAACATTGCAAATTCTATGGGTCTTTTTTAAATTAAATAATAAAATGTAGCATCAATGTAGGTACTTCACAGCTTTGTATGTCCAACAAATTTCTGTGTTTATTTTTAACCACAAACCATTCCCAACATACAAAAGGCATGAGTTACTCACTCTCCTGTTAACATACTTTTAGGCTGTCAGCAGAGCAGTATTTTTCTGCAACTCTGTTTCCATTTAAATGCAATTTCCCTGCCTTGCCAGTATAAAAAATAAGCACTGCTGGGCACAGACTGTCTTTAAAGATTTGGACACTTTCAAAGATGGGGGAGCCCAGCGTTTGATTGGTGCCACTTCCATATAGGTAGACTTGAGTCCTTCCAAGGGAAACACAAGCCTGTCCACCTCTCATTTCTATTTCTAGCAATTTTTTGGCTATCCTCCCCGCTGAGATTTCTTACCTTCTTGGGATGTGATCCAATGCTAGTTAAGTTAATTTAAGGTTTTTAATGGCAATGGTAGAGCAGACACCTGCCTGGGCTTGCCTCCCTGATCCTGCACACACGTCGATGGGTTCTGGGCTCATCCAGCTCCCCCAGCTCCCAGCTGTAGCCCAGGCAGTTGTGTTTCTGATGCCTCAGTTGCACCTCTCTTCCCATGAGCCATTCCCCAAGGGCAGGCTAACAGGAAAGATGCTTTGCTGTCCCGAGAGCAGGACTTTTGCTTTGTGTTTGGTGCAGCCTGAGCTGGTTCTGGCACTGGCAGGTCTGGGAGGCTGTGCTGGAAAGGCAGGGTGGTACAGACATGTCTACACCGTGCCTGGGCACAGGACTCCTGAGTGAAGTCCTTTTTTCCATTCTTAGAAGTTAAAAGGAGGGGTGACCCCTTCCCGGTAAGCAGTGCCACTCTTTGCTGTACCAGCATAGATGCAGCTGGAGAGTCTCTGGGAACTGGAGCTTCCGTTTGAGAAGCAATTCCCTAAATCACAGCATGGGAATGTCTTACATGATGTGTAAAATGGCTTGGGTGAATTAGCGTATCTGACAGGCAAGGAATTTAACTAGCATTCAACCTCGTACTTAATGAATAGTCCATATGTCCAGAGAAGCAGGTAATTTATAGTCTAACATTTTCTTTTGATCTGTCATTTGCTCTTTCTCTTTAGAATTAAATCACTTCAAAATGCACAAGGGAAGAAGGCAAAGGGAAGAAGTCTTTTTATTTTTAATTAGAATGTGCTAAATGGTAATAAAGTAATGTGAATACAGTGGAGACCTCTCAAATCCATAACAGTAAATCTATTGCTGCAACAGGTCCATCCTTTATCTGGTGTTCACTTAAGAAGGTTTCACCTGAAGTGTAACAGTGACACGAACTGATGCTAATAGAGTAATATATTTAAAGAATTCAATAAAGCACCTGTTGTAGATTGCGATATGCCTTGTAATTTTATTGACAGAGGTTTGTTTTGTCCTGAGACATATAAAATGCTTGGTTAAATGGTTTAATTATATAGTACTTTTAAAAAATATGCACTCAACTGATTTCTTGTACTGTGCAGCTTGTCAGTGATTAGCCAAGATGATTTTTAAAATACAAATAATTGGATAGGCTCTTAGAAATTAGGATTTCACTCACTTGGGAAGAAATTCTAATGTGTGTGGCAGAAGCAATAATTTGAAAATTACATTCCTTTGTATGTAAGTGTTAAGGTATTAGGTAAAACAACACGAAAGGATGTTTTAAAGCCTTATATGCAGAACAGGAAAGAGATAATTTCTGAAACATAAATGCAACCACAAAGTTATGGTTTTTTTCTTTATTAGTTAAGGAAAATATGCAAGAGTTTAGACACGTTTGCATGAAGCTTTTTTTTTCCCCCTGTGTATATAGATGGCTTGCTTTTACTTGAGCAAAAGTGGATTTTGGATATGACTGTAAGCTTCTTTCACCTGAAAGCAATTATCCCCACATTGTGTATGCAATAGCCTATTCACTCAATCCTCTCTGGTCCCGAGAAGCTGAAAAAGTCCCTGGCGACATGAGGTGCTATCTGTACCATTTACTCCTTTGGCTGAGGGGACACGTGTGGTGTTTGGATGCGGTACAGATTCATATGGGAAGATTACTTTATTTCCAGGTTAGCAGGAGGCTTGTTTTTGGAAGCACTACTAATTTGTGTTAGATAGGATGGCTGCTTGGTTTGAAACAGGGCTATTTTCCTAAAACAACTATCTTCTCTGCTTCTTTTCTAAGGACTTGATCCCAGGCCAGGGACTCTGGCAGCTCTCCTCTGCCCAGACTCAACACTGCATAATGTCATGGGTTTTGTCAACCATTCCTGTTCCCTATTTCTCTCACTTTTCGAGCAGGTATGTTTTCCTCTTGTCAGAAGGAGAATTTATGACTTCATGTTTCAGCATGCTTTGTGAAAAGGAAAGTAAATGATTTCTTGGAGGGATTATTGGTCCTTGAGGACAGGGCTTTGAGGTGCTTATAGGATGAATGTGTGGACATATTGTGGAGCTCTTCTAGTCTGTGTCTTGATTTATTTATTGTTGGTGCCCTTTGTTCTTTCATTTTTAACTGAAATATTTTAAGAGATGTTGCTACTTTTGCTTTGGTAGAAACAAGCGTGATTGCACACATCGTAAGGTTTTGTACCGCCAGCTTTTTGCTTTAATCTTAAATGACAGCTACATCTGTTGGAAGTTTGTTCCTATCTCCTGGTTTTTTTTAAACTTGACAGGTTGAAGGAGCCCTTTTAATGACAATGTTGGTAGTTGCAGATAGTTTTTGAGATGCTCCTCCCAGGCTGTGAGTTGCTCAACACTGTTTTTGCTCGCCAGTAAAAGTTCCAGGTGACTCCAGAGCTTTTGTACCGGCAGCCCCTGGGGGAAAGGTAGAAGCAGCCACTTATTTAACTTACCCTAGTTGTTCTTTTGGATTCTGCAGGCTGGGTTTTGTATCTTGTCACACTGGGATTAAATTCAGTAGACCCACATATGGGTTTAGGTGGTGGATTATGGCCAAAGCTTGTCACAAGTTATAGCAGCAGTTTCAGTCAGCATCGTTCCATTTTCCTTCTTCTGGAGCCAGGTTTTGTTTCACTGTTTTAATTTGATGTCAGATTTTCATTGATTCTTCACTGATGATCACAGGATGATAGGCCATGGTACCACAGATGTTACAGACATTGTAGTTAAAGGTCATTGATACGATTAATTCTGTACATAATAGCTTTTGTAAGGACATGGCATTGTTATCAAGGTTAGAAAGCATAAAAAGGTGCTTGAAGTTTTTGTGCTTTGAAGTCCTTGAGCATTACAGTGATGGGGAAAGCATCCCAGAGAAAACAGAAAAAAACTGTTGTAAAGTGTGTTGTCCTTGCAAAAACAGAGTGAAGGTGCTGGGTGCTAGCTGAGCCTTCTTCGACAAGGCAGTGCCAAAGGTACATGGGATACAAATCTACCTCGAGTATGCAGCTCCCCAATGGCCCTGCTGAAAGCCAAAACAACAGATGTTACCGGTCAGCTATGAAGGCCCACAAGTCTGAGTGAGAAGCGATGCTTGCTGCACCTCCTTCAGTTCCCATAATTAAAAAAAATAGTAATCATTTACCTTTTTATGTGTTTTCTGCACTGTACGTCTCAATATTTCCATCATGGCATTCTCATTTATTATTAGTTTAGTCCACTGGAAGCTGCAATAGAAGCTACTTGTTCAATTATTTTGAATTTTTCTAGGTTTATTCATGTTGACACATTCATTTTTAGTATGACACTCTTGATAAAATAACCGAGATGTTGCCCAGTGTTTACATTAAGCAGCAGAGAAATCCAACATTATAAAATGTGTGAGCGCAAACAGTCTAAATAAGCCAAATGAAGAGAGTGCTTTAGCTAGAAAAAAAAATTATTTTCCATAAAATTACATTTTAGCTCAAACATTCATATTTTGAGCTCACTTAAAATGTTCAAAAAAATCACTTATACCTTCTTTTCTCTTGACTCTGGTGTGGCCATTCATTTTGTTGCAGAGGCTGCCCAGAATCATTATAGACTTGCCTCCAGATATCTCAGTGAAAAGCATTTCCCTCCCAGCTAGTGGTATTGATCTAACAGCTTTTAGTGAAGACACTCCTACCGTCTTCGAGATGCTCTTGATGTCCCAAGCACCCTGCCTGCTGTAGGTCTGCTTGGGAGTTCCAGGTTCTCACCCTTTATACCAGAAGGTGGCCTCAAGACAAGACCTCAGGGTTTACCCAAGTGCATACCCATAGCCCAAGTCAGAAACATCTCCTGAAACTGTGCAAGCTAAAGAATTGTATTTCTGCCTCTTTTACCTCTTCTATAGATTTTTTCTAATTCCAAAATATTTTCAGATGATACAGTAAAAATCAAAATGTTATTGCAATAACTGCATTATAATAAATGTATGCTGAGCTTTCAGCTAGTATTTTAATCTTTTTAAGCTGTTGCACAATCTCAGGTCATCAGCTCTAGATGGGGAACATTTAATTTCTCTTAAGCTTTTGCTCTTAAGATTCAGCTAAGTGTCATTAAACCCAGGACATCAAAGAACCCAGAACAGCTCCATAGATGCAATTCACATCCTTATTTAACCATTAGCTATGATTGCTCTAATTGTATAACTTCATCAGTCTTTCTTTTCCCCATTTAAAAGTAACATGGAATCTTTAGGCAATTACAGTGACTAACTAGCATTGTCCAGTAGTAACGCTAAGCCACTAATACTTTAAATGCAATCTGATAGTAGTTCGATGTGAAATTAGCTACAAATATTGCCACTAAAATACTACTTTTAGTGAAAATTCTTACCAAAGATGCTACAATATTAACCTATATTCAGGTAAAATGTAGTTAGGTGTGGGTAAATGTTGACCTTATTACACTGAGTATAACTTCTTTGTGCCCTACTCAAAATGTGTCTCTTCACTAAAACACTGTATTTTATATATAAGAAACTCTTTGTGTTACTTCAAGTTACCTGAGCAGCCTTGTTAACATCTGCAAATTTTTTCAAAGATGTTGCTAGTTATATTTCACTTAGAGTACTCATTTCTTAAATATGAATTCTTTTTTGTTACATGAAATGTTATTTTTACAAATATCCATATTGAGATATATGTATCAATATCAATGTTGATATCTATTTATGTCTACCAATATAGATATCAATATAGACATATTATTATGTATATAGATGTATGTATACATATGTAGTATAATAATATTTTGTAAATTAAAAGGAATATGTACCAAACATTGTTTTTAGTCCTTCTTAACAAAATATTTTATGAACTAAAGCAAGCAAAGAAATGCATCACAAAACAAGAAATAAACCATAGTTGTAAACTACTGCCAAATAACATTAGATCAGTGTGCTGATCTCCAAGTTAATATAGTTTTTCTCTTCAAGTGAAAAAGCAACATATCTGCATCCACATTCTCCCTTCCCAGAGCACATGGCTACATACACCATGGGAAGAATTATAACATTTCCTAATCTGGATTGTTGGAAAGAGGTTGGATTTGTGGCTGAAAACACATGAAAGGCAACTGATTTTGCTTTCCTTGACGTGTCCCATGACTCCAGTCTTCATGTCACTTCAACCCCTGGTATCTAATCTGTACAGTGCAAAATGCATCGTTTCTAATCCAGCTGAGGGCAGCTAAAAGAGCATTGGCAGTGGTGCTTCTCCCAGCTCCTCCTCAAGCTTTTCTCCCTCCTGTATTTATTTTGTCTCTTGTTCAGGCCATTTCAAGCTTCTCTGCTCTTTCAAGGCGTTCAACATGCAAATATATTAGAAATGCAATCCGCTTTCACAGTCTTATTACGTTGGTTTCCTAACTCCTTTACAAAGCAGAAGAAGGCTCTCCTACTTGTGCGTGGCCATTAAATTATGCAATATTCAAGCCACAAAAACTTAACCAACATTTCCTGCTGCGTTTTATTTTGGCAAGGTGTCCCAGCTGCAGTGCAAATGCAATGTCTCTGTGTGTGGCATGCTCGAATGCAGGTGGAATCAGGAAGCGTAACACCAAGAGATGTACTGTAAACAAGGTACAAGGCTGGAAGTAACAGATTTGATCACAGCAGTTTTGGGTTTTTTTCAGTTTATGTCTATTTATAGAGCTTAAGTCAGACTTGCCTTTAAGCATAGGCAGGTGCTGAACACAGGAGACAGTCAGGGTCAGCAAAGTATTCTCTGTTGGGATCCCGTACATGCAGATGCACCCAAGTGCTGCCTCCACCCCGGTATCTCTTCTCCTCTACACTGGGAGGAGGCAAGAGCACAGCAAAGCTGACCTTGCACTGCCACCGCCACACAATACTGGAGCCTGCCCGTGAACACTGAGCTGGGGAAGCAGGGAAGAAGTGACAGCTTCTGATTTTCAAAGCCATTGCATGGGTCCTGACTGACCAGACCATCCAGAGAAGATTAAACCCAAAGCAGGAGGGATGGAGGATTTTTACTTGTTCCTGGTGAAGCGAGAGCTCTGCTGGATACGATCAGAGAGAAGATGTGGGAAAAATGACAAGATTACTTTTTGAAATGAATGAAAAAATTTAATTACAATTCATTTATCAAAGACAATTCACACAGAGGTGCATATGCTTAGTTAGGTACATTTAAAAAAAAAAAGCTGTTTTATTTGGCTATCTATCTACTTAACAGCACTCTGGAATTTAATCAAATCACTATGGCAGTGAACTTGGTGATACCCTTTAATGAAAGTGCCAACGTGGGATCCTTGAACATAAGAGAAGCAACAATAGCCTGACTATTTTCACAAGATGGTTTGGACAATCAGATGACCAGATGGAGGAGAGAGAGGCAAACACTTCACTGCTGGCAGGCACCCAAAGCTTCTTGAACCTCATGTACTGTTCCCTAATAAATATGTCATTTCAATACCAGCCATGGTAATGTAGTGATAACAGCAGGAGAATAACTCTCTTTATAATTGTGTGAGACACCCAGGTATATTCCCCTGTCTCCCTGACTAATGTTTCCAACATGACTTGTTAGCTTCTGCAATGATCAAGCAGCTATTAAAGATAAAACTGTGTTAACCTTTTCAAAAATTAGAGGAGCATGACTGTAACTGGAACTACAGTGGCTTCCCGGAGACTAGAGCAAAAGGGTGAAAGATCATCCTGCTGAGACATTAGTAATGGATATATTATTTATTTAGTATGTCTGAAATGCATATGAAGGATGTGGCCCCATCCAAATGCCTCCTCCTCACTGTGTGATTGCTCTAACCAATGTAGGTAGGTAAGTAGGAAGACCCTGGATCAGTGTTTATTTATAAGAGAGGTAAATTATCTCTCTGTCTAGTTTCCCTCCCTGACACATAGTCTAGCAGACTGATCATAGAGAAAGAACTCTTGAAACTCTAAAATCAACCACATTTTTCTTAATTTGGAGTTTAAATTGGACCCTAAACCATCTTAATCCTAAGGAACTTGTGAGAACCCATCCACCCACCACAGTTTGTTCATATTTGTACCTTCAGTCACAGATCCATGAATTAGACACTAACGTAATACTTAACATAGCTAGACCCTCAACAATGACAACAGGGGTGTCATGTCATCCCATGAACTGGCAAATTAGAGGTGCAGGGTATTCAGAAATCATCTTGTCTGATGTCAAAGTTAAGTAAAAAAATCATCCTTGACATGCATAAGCTATAATAAAAGACAGGTCTTTGTTTACTGATAAATATAATCTGCAGACTACAAGTGACAAACAGGCAATAAATCCTGACTAGAAATAAGAATGACTGACAGCCAAAAAAACCCACAAACTTAGTCTACAATGAAAACTTTTTTGGATTTGTTTTCTTAAATAAAGTTTTTACTGAAGTTATCAGAGCTGCTGATAGAATAAAGCTCATAATAAAAATAGATAATAGCAGTATGAAAATTGCAGGAATGCAATATACAATCCCAGCCACATGGAATATTTATAAGTTCTGACTTCTATTAAATTAGCATCTCAGTCGCATTTTTGAGATTTTAATATCTGCAAGTAATTCATTGTCTTCCCACAAGGACTGGTAAAAAGATCATCTAAGTGAGTGTGCCCAAATTAACTGTTTCCCTCTCTCAAGTCAGGTTAGCAAACATTGCGAACCGTCCTTTTTGGAAACTGTGTCTGCTGCCTGCTTTTGTAGAACAAAATGGAAAAAGTAAACTCCATAAGGAAATACATGAAGGGCTAAGCTGCCCTGTGTGAAAATGTTTCATAATGTAGGAGCTGCTGTTCTCTCAACAGAGCTAAAATACAGCCCATAAAGATTCAGGCAAGGGAAGAATGGAGTAGGCAATGGTGAAAGTCCCTGATTTAGAGATAAAAGAGAGATTTCTCCCTGAACTTGGATGTTGGTGGTAATTTCCAATATCAGAAATTTGCCTCAAATGGGCAGTTCAGCAATTGTTGACCTCCTTGCCCCAATATCTACCAGCAAAGAACAATCAACCCATCGATTTCTCATCATTTCTCAGTTTATTCTTTTTATTTTATGAAGAAACTTAAAAACAGAACAAGCCCAAACTGTTAAACAAAAGCATTTTGCGCTCTAAGCAAGAGTATATTTTTCTTATAGCATCTCTTCTTACTTCAGCTGCTCTTCCCACATTTAGTGATGAAACAAATAAACGTGCGTCTGCCATGTTACACACCTTTCTCATCTTGCACCGCACGCAAGACTTCAAAAATGCAGGATGAAATAGGCTTCTCTCATATCAGTGTGAACAAGGCAGCCAGGGATATATTTTACATATCCTGTATGATACTGGAGTATGAGAGTTCCACCTGCTCAATAAAATATTTGCCTGTGAAAAGAAATGGAGGAAAAATAATCTCTCTGTTTTCCTCATGGAGGATAAGTATTAACATGGTATTAACAAGTTAATGTTTATTCTGAACTACACTAATACAGAATGATGCTGTTTGCCCAAAGGAGGACACGTACTAGGTCATTCTCTTCCTTCACTCGATTCGTGTAGCTGAGAGGGGTGATCACGTAGGGATGCATGAAACCTCCCCAACACCCAGCCCATGCTCTAGGAGATTTAATACCAGAAAGAGATGGAAAGGTAAAATTTGCTGGAAAAGAAACCCGAATCTAATAATAAAAAACACTTGACAGCTAAAAGAAGTATCAGAGCATCTTTTCTCAGTAGGGCACCTAGTTCCACCTCTAATCTGAGCAGAGCTGTGAGAAGTTGGTGCAGTACCTGGGAAACTCTGACCTCGTTCCCAGCACTGTGTTTCAGCTCAGGGCTGAAATATGACAAGCATAAAATTTCTATTGAACTGGGACAAAAATGGAGTACTGTAATACTTGTATGAAAATTATTAGAGAATAAGAGGGCAATACTAAAGCTATCAACTAGAAAATTACTTCAATGCTGTAGCATATCATTTTTTTCAAACATAAACTTTGTGAAGTCAGAGATATTAAGAAAAAAAATTCTATAAATCCCTCTGGTAATAAGCAGTGGAATTAAAATCCAGGCAAAATTAAATTCGAGAAGATTAATGTTCCTTTTTATATTTTGATGACAACTATAAACATAATGTAATTTTGTGAATTTACAGCTTTTAAATGCAAGCTGATACCCCACAATGGTGCAATTGAAGTCACAAAGCAAATAAGTACTTTTTATTCTAATATCCCCACAGATAAATTTTGCAGTAGTAATGAAATGGCTTTGAGCTTCTTAACTACCATTTAAAATAATACAGAAACAAGTAAGTAATTTATAATTGAAGCCCTGTCTTATTTAAAATATATGTAGCAGTGTGTTGATAATAGTTGCATATCATCAAGTCAGATATCCCAGATGCCTAAATACAAAGTCTGGAGCATTCTTCTCCAAAAAGATTTTATAAAGTTCTGTGGCTTAAACTGCATATTTCTTTTTCTCAGTCCTCTGAGATATAAGCGCTTTAGCAGCAATAACCTTGTTAAGTCTTTTGAAAAACCATTAAATAACCTACAAGGACTCTGAGTTCACTGGAGGGTGGAAAAAAATGGGAATCCTAGTGGACCAGTTGGAGACAATATGATGTCCTGGAGCAAACAAGGGGAAACTGGAGAGCTCCTTCAGAGAAATAAGGAATATCTTGCATTGTCTGGTTTGTATACTGCGCACACCCCAACACCACCACAAACACATGCATAAATACAATAAAAAAAAGAGGGAAAATTCCAAAAGGAGTGAAGGGAAAGACCAGATAACATAACCAGAAGACAATTTTAAGAGAAGGTACAATTTGAAGGAGGGGCTCAGATACTTTATGGAACTTCAGCTGGAAGTGAAGCGGCAAGGGATGACAAATGTTGTTTTCCTCAACACCGTGCCTGTAGTCACAGTACCAGGGTTTTTCACAGTAAGATTAAGTTGTACCCTTGTTGAGTGAAAACAAGAGTTCTGTACAAATAATAGAGAGGATGTCCCTACCTGTTTTCACACTTAGGAATTGTGCTAAATTTGCCCCAGCTGAAATTTTCTCTTTGGATTTCCTGTACAGAACATTTGGGGAAAATGGACACCTTATCTCCACTGTGTCTCTAATTCTTTTTAAAATTCTAATTATACTTTAAAAGGAACCTTAATGATCAGATCTCCCCATTTCTGAAGTCAGAATTCTTCTGTTACTATTAGATAAAATGCAAACAAATAAGATCGTCTAACTTTTTTCCATATGTATTCGGCCTATCTTCAGAATGTAATGCCTAAAAGGACATTTTAAATCTATTTTCCTCACCAGTATTTTTTCAGAAATCAGTTCTTGCAGAGCACAAATGTGCATAATAATCCACTCGGATGAATAAGCAGTCAAAACAATTAGGAGGGAACAATGTCATGTCGTTACCATAGAAGTGACATAGTCATGCTGCAGACTAACAGGTTTCAGGAAACTCTTTAGGGGATTTCACAATTTAAGGTCCTGTTTCCACCGAAATTACAGCAAAACCTCCATTAACTTCGCAGAAACAGGTCTGGCCCTATGCCAGATGCAGAGTGGGTATGACAAGGAGAAGGGAGGAGACCAGGACAGCATGAGCTACCAAGGGCAGGGAGGAGTAAGAGCCTTGGCGCCCGCCACTTGTTTTCAATTAAATCCATAGAGTCTTGCTAGCAAAGGAGGGATTTTGCCACATCTTGCAAAGAGAGATAATGGATTGGAAAAGAAGAGTCTTTGAGTGGGAGCTTCAACATCCCCAGCTCCCTAGGGCTTGCCTCAAGGACAGGGATCAGCCATGGGATGATGTAGAAGTCTTTGGCCTGACCCAAGAACACTGGGTCTCAGCACTGCTGGGGCTTGCTCGTGCCTGAGCTGGTTTCCCCTTGCTTTGGCAATTGCCTTGCAGACAGCCTTGGCTGGTTTTTGTCCAGGGCTCACTCACCGTTTCTCTGGTTTCCAAACTAATGAACGTATTGCTAGTCCTATCAAGAAGAAACATATGCAGTACCCACCACTGACATCCCTACAAAAATATTTTTAAATGCAGAATTATAACAGCCATTAAATATTTAATATTAAGTAACCTGTGGGAATTTTAATGTATTCTACTTGAAGAGAATACGTAAGGTAATAATAAAAAGGTGAAAAGAAATGCAATAGCTGGTTCATCTGAAAGCATGTAGCAATTTTAACTTGTATTTTAAATATGAACCCATAAAATTTATATAGAAGAAATTAAATGTATAAAATGATTTATAGGTGGATTAAAAAGGCTTGCAATTTTTTTAGTTTCATACGTCTTCATGAAAACAGTTATAAATCTCTGTAACTTAAATTGCTTATCCGAGTTCTACAGAAACAGCATAAACAGAGCAAGCAATTATCTGTAATAAACTTTTTCTTTAATATTGTGGCATTCACCCTTTTGTAAAACTGCATATCATAATTTATCTTGTGCTGTATTAGAAAATAAGATATTATTTGCTAGGCTCACATATTTTTTAAATTGTACAGAAACTGTCTTCTTCCTGGTAGGGTGATCCAGTCATTAAGTGTTAATAAAATCATAATGCAATATAATCTGTACTCTGGAAATTAATTTATGTATTAATAATACATATAATGATGCTTTCTCCTTCATACACCACAGGATTCTCAAAACTCTAGAAAAATCCCTTTGCAAGTGTGCTCCTTGGAGTTGAAAATTCAGTTTTCATTACAGCCAGTGCTGACATTTTAAATGATAATTTGAGCAGTGTTTTCTGGGATTCAGGCATTGACTTTTACACTCAACAGAAGAGCTTGATGGTTTTTGTGGCAGCCATCTAAAAATCTTCAATTTGAACTGGTGTCAGCTATGTTGAAGAAAAGCTCCACAATGGTGGAAGATGTAGGATTTTTCAGAAAAGCAATCTTAGCCCTCAATCTACATCCTCAAATACAAGTAAAGTGTTATCATTTACTTGGAGTAATGCCTAGGATGGGGAATCAGGGCTCTGTGAAGCACAAAACAAAACTCAGAGTAGAGGTGATCCAGGAGCAGAATGGGATCAATGCTTGCCTCCTTTGGAGAGCAAAAGCACTCAGGCTAATTGCAACAGATGCAGAGTATATTGCTTGTATATTGTGGTATAAAAAATCTCCAAAAGTCTGCTTTCAATGAAGAAAAAGACAAGCTACAGAGATCTATCTCAATATAGAGGGAGTTGTACTTAGGCTGTATGTGGGTTTCAGAAGAGAGGACACTTGTAAGTGGTATGGAGATGTGCCAGCACTGTGGGTCAAGCCGTGAGGTGTGCAACCCTGATATTCACCTAAGGAGATTACAGCCAGAAATACAATTTCAATTCAGCATAACACTCTCCTGGCATATTAATATATGCAGTGGTGTTTCTACGCAGTGCTTGCTCATTGTCATATTCCACGGCCTGAACTCTGTGTGTTAAACTTCATGCAAATTGCTCAGATTTTGAGGTCGTGGTAGACAGTTTTGCCTTGGGTAATCAAAGCTTTGAGTCAGCCGCTTCACGGACACACACCAAGTCGCTGCTGGCATGGATGGTATCAGAGACAGATCCTAGAGTCTGCAGACTCCAAAAGGCAGCTCGTAAATGAGGATGTCTGATACTGTTATCGGTAGCTGTAGACAGCTTTTAATCTCTGCGGGCCTTCAGTAGCTCAGACATATACATCCTGACTGCAGCCCACACAATGCTTCACCTTAGCATGAAATCAATGTTGGCTCTTGACATGAAGATGTTGGCATAACTGATGGCATAAATCTGTATGTCTAATACCCTGCATACTGGATAAATCAGAGCAAACCACACATCTATTCAGTGTAGCGTTCTGCTTCACAAACAGGGAAATCAAGATTATAGTAACAGCTATAAAAACACTCTGGTTTCAATTTGCACATTTAGGCAATCTGTGCACCTAAACTGCATGGGCTGGCTGTGAGTCCAAGTTCATTTGCAGCTAAATCTCAGACAGCAGTTGGTTAGACTTACTGCTGTCATTCTTGTGCCTCACCGCAAGACGGAGGTTTTGTAACCTGCATTGCAAGATGCTGATTTTCCTAGGAGCCCTGGGGCTCTCTCCTTTGCCTTCATTGCCCGTGGCATAGGAACATCTATCTGTCACCATTCCAGTTTACATCTGCAATGAAGAAAACAAGACAAAATGTCTCTAGTTGATATTAAAAGAGCAGTCTCTTATATTTAAGAGATCCTATTGGTTCACTATGCTCATTTCTGCCTTCTACCCATGTCAAGAAGCCTCAGAGCAGTGGGAAGTTTCTATCATGTTTCCTGAAAGCAGAAGAATCAACTGGGCATTCAGCCCAATTCACTTTTATCCTTCTAATGAAAAAAAAGTACATAATGTTATTGCAAACATCTTCCACGCCTACTTGCCTTTAGATTTAATCTTTCAAATCCTACTGTTAGCAGCAAGAGTCAGGTTCAAATAACAAGCTGATCTCTTTAAAAGAAAACTACTTCTGGCTTAGGCAGCTTCTGTGAGTTCCTGGGATTAATAGTATTTTGCTAAGCCCTACTTACAAACAGTGAAATAATTGCACTAGACTTGGGATGGCTACACAGGTAAGATAGCTGGTTAAAGCTTCTTACCTTGGTGTCCTCTGTTTCACCACCTGTAAAGGCTGATCCAACCCATCTCAAAATATATCTGAAACCCCAGGAGCAGTTTAGGCTGGATAACCTCAGAGATTTCCGTCCCCAGCTGAGGCTTCCCTGAGTCATCGTCTCTTTGTAGGATTTTGTAGATGATGTGACAGCTATTGAATTACCAATGTTTTCTGTGAAATGCATTAAGTTAATCCAATATCAACCTTCTCTGAAGGTAAGTGACAAGAATTTTTCTCTGGAGGAGTGTTTTTGCCTTAACTGATTGGGTGAAGGCTATCTCACACAAGGCAGCTAAATTTCAGTGATATAAATCCCACCCTGAGTCTGTGTACAAAACAAGGGAAACTTTTAGGGGTGAAAAAAGAGTGAACGGTCCTATTAGGAAGACAGCAGTGCCATATGAATCACAGTTCCTGTTTTTCCAGTGGAAGAGCATTTCCTCCAAACAGGTGCTCCATCTTTAACCTCTCAGAGCTGATCCTCACAGAAGACCCAGAAAAATACGTTCAAAAGACAAGCCAGGAACTAAAAGCTTAGAAGTCAACTGATTAATGCAATTCTGTAAAAGCTCTGGTTTTACAGCACATTACAATCTTCCTCTCACCCACTCTACAACACTGAGCACCTTCATATTTCACCCAAACTAAGGCGATAGTCCTTGTTCCCTGTTAACAGCCCTCACTGCACCATGGTGCCGGCTCCCTTCTCTGCCACAAAGTGATTAAAATAATTAGATTGAATTATGAGTTGTTGGGTCTGACCTACATTAGGTTGAACTTTGTTCTTCTTGTCAGACTGAAAAAGGGACTCTGGCTTGAAAGTCTATCTGTTTTCTAATTATATTAGTTGGTTTAATAAGCGATATTACCTTTCCTTATAAAAGTTATTTCTCTTAATGTTAAGTAGTGCATTCACTCACAGAAACATTGTCAGTATTTCATTAGCTCAATTCCCCCAGACCAAGTGAAGCGCATGGAAAAATGTCACTTTGGATATCACTTCCCCCCTCTTCTTCTTCCTTGGCTAAGCTATGTCCCTGCTTTGTTGCCAGGGAATATTATAATGTCAGAGTTCGGGTGCAACCAGCCTGGCCTGTCTTCCAGTCCATTTGCTGAGCCTGGCCCTCTCTTGAGGCACCATAATCCAGCTCTAATGACATGAGTCACATTCAGTGGTTGAGTTGGTGAGATCTCCCCTCCTGCAGAAGGGCTTTACAATGTGCCTCAGTGAGATGCAGGCTTTCACCGGTTCCCATCAAAGCATCCTCCCACCAACACAGAGGGGCGAGGAGTAGAGAAAAAGCTCCTTGATATAAAATAGCAGAAGCTCTTTTTGCT
Organism: Theristicus caerulescens; assembly: GCA_020745775.1. NCBI lineage: Eukaryota > Metazoa > Chordata > Aves > Pelecaniformes > Threskiornithidae > Theristicus > Theristicus caerulescens. The sequence goes on from CM036562.1 coordinate 6,519,117, forward strand.
CCACTCCTCAGTCTATTCTGCACTTCTTTTAGGCAGGGCGAGTCCTGCCGTTTCACTGCAAACGCTCTATATAGAAAGTATATGTACATTAAACCATCTCTGTGACCATGTTTGACTTCCACTCTACAAATAAATGGAAGTAGATAGCTGCTTTCCCTCAGGAACTTCTGTCTCCCGAAAATTGAGAATCGCTGGGATATGCAGATGAAACAGCTCTTTCTCTCCATCAAGATATGAAAGCAGAGAGCTCCTTACCCTTTCGAGTTTCAGGCCAAGGGGCTTCGACACACACAGAGCAAATGGGAAGATGTGTGATCAGGTAACTTCCAAACTTCAGAAACATTTTCATTTCAAATTCTGACTTCCTGCCATGCACATATTCTTCTGTAACCAGACTCCGAGGCAATTTATTAACAACTCCAGAGGAGTGATATCTGCAGAATCTGTTTTTCAGCTTTTGACAGCCGAGAAGAGCTAATGTTACTGTTTAAGACTGCCATCGCTCGAGTAATGCGTATTCTGTATATTCAATGAAGAAGTGTCCTTTGAAGGTGCAAATGAAGTAGCTTATCTGAGGAAAAAAGCTAAAAAACCCATTTTAATATTTTAGATCATTTATCAGAACATAGGAAAAAAAATGGGAGGAAATAAAAGCTAGACCATATTTTCCAAAGAAGATTTTTAACCACAAACTACTGGAATTTTTAAGCTGTGTCTCTTTTTTACTTTACTTAAGTAAATATTTTAATGGACTGTTCTGCATTTCAACAACAATAAAAAAAAATCTAAGTTAAACACTTCTAGTATTTTAATTTTCTAAAATAAAAAAGACCAGTGAAGACACTTCTACAGCCTTGAAATCTGAAAAAAAAACATTCAGACCTGAGCTCTGAAATGAGGGGTTTTAAAAAAGACTCTAAGTATTATATAAAGAAAAGTTACAGAGGTGTTCAGGGAAGGAATAAAGGGAATTTTGATCACATTAGGGATTGAAAATGAATGTGAAATCATGGAAGTCTTAACATTGTTCTTGAACTTTCCCAGAACAGAGGTCTTCCTTGGATGAATGTTACAAGGAGGGTGGAAGAAGGAGTTAGACTAAAGCAGGATTGACATGCATGATGAATCACAGTTCATTAATCCAATTAATGAGTAATTCCAGAAGCTTTAATCCCAGCTAAAGCTCTTTTTCATAGCTCTGTTGGCTAGTGCTGCACTAAGAGCCTGTCAGCAAATCCATTGTAAACGTCTATTATATAAAGCCTGCCATGCACTGCCGTAGCTTTTTTGGTAATATTTGCCCAAAAAATAATGAGAAAAACAGAGAAGGGAGTGGTCTCTACCATTATTTGACCAGATTCACATTACAAAAGAATTCAAGTTATATTTAAAAAGACACAGAGCAGCTGAATGTAACTTCAAATATTTATAAACTCTCTTGGTTTAGCAGGCAAATGTATGTTCCCGTTTCTGATGTCATCTGTATGCATGATTTCTTCATGCACATCCTGTTGACTGATGGGAGCCAATAAAGTATACCAAGCTGTTTTTGAAAATAACCTCAGTTTCATTTTTACTCTATTTAACTTTTGGTAGCACTACCTACAAGTGTGATGCTTTCGGAATACTTCAGAAATACAGTCGCTCCTCTGCAAATCTCACAGGCAAAGAGGGATAAAGAGAGAGAATAAAGAGAGAGAATAATATGAGTTTTCATACCAGTTGCCTTCATTCACTGCAGACAGCACAGCAGAATAGAGTACATAAGAGGGACTTAAGTGTGAGACAAGCATCTGAACTTCTAGCGTGTGCCTAAGAAGGTCAAACCATGAATTAAAATCTATATAACAGAAGGGACAGTGTTTCAGGACTTCTCAGAAACCAGGAGGACTCCCCTCTCCAGAAAACAGTTCAAATTCCCACCTAATATCCCTGTTGCAGCAGCCCTCTTCCTCCCAGAAGCTGGCCAGCTGAAATATTTGTTCACCCACTGTGATGGGACTAACAACAGCTGGGCCTTCACTGAGACCCTGCTGAAAACCATCAGGCTGACAGCTCTGGATACTGCTGCGCAGTGATTTGGTTTGGTGAGTACATGGCTACTCAACACTACAACCATAAATTCATCCATTTTAATAATGGAGACTTGCAGTATCATGAGAGCCTGTGCAATATGCTCAAAGGTTGCTCCTAACTTCTTTGAGCAGCTATGTCAAATTATCTTCTGCATTCTCAGTTAGCAAAAGCTGTATTACCAAGAGACAAGATCCTGCTATGATGACTATTTAAGTGAAAGTGCATCCTTTCTGATGTTGCCAAAGTGCCTGTTGTGGGATGATGACAGTTCACACCCAATTACACACTGTGATGGATTCATATTTCTTGATCAATGACTTTGAAGCCTTCTGGAAAAACATTGCACAATGACCCTTCATTTTAAAGACTAAATAAGATGATTAGTGACACACAATAAAAAGAGTCAGAATTTCATGCATGTCAGAGCTAGTTTTAACCAGTCTCTCTCTGTAGCAGTGCTCCTGAACTGGAAGAAACTTCAATCACTCCAGCACAGAGAAAGTTGTTTGATGGAAACAAGCAACTGAGAGATTATTGGAGCAGGAACACAATTGTCTCAAAAGGACTTACATTTAGCAGAAGCAACATCACAATTTGAAATCAAAGGCTAAATACTTGTGCACCTGCTGATAGAACTTCGGACTTCTGGAGCTTGAAAATAGAATGGAAAACATGAACTTTGATGAAGACTCAGTGTACTGCAGCGTGGCAAGGCATATTATTACAGCTGGCAGAGTTTTACTTACATGTGTGAATCAGGGTCACAAAAGAGTGTGGTATTTAAAATGGTCTTTCCTACTACTAGAGCTATAAAGGCCTCTTGGTTAAACCCCTAAAAGTTTGTCCTAGATTATCCAAAGGAATGTTATACCCTTCGGAAAACACAACAGCCTGTAGAATGGAAATGGACTTGATCTACATGTCTTGTTACTGTTGTGCAAAAGTAATCATGACTGTACGATGTCTATGCAGGAGAAACAGCATGTGAATCAATATTTGACTAATGAGAACAATAATTCCTGTATTTGTTTTAATAACAACCATAGCTGCGAGCATTCAGAAGCACCAGCCAGGTCATGTTGAAAATTGTTCAGCAGATCAGAAAACAAATTAAAACAAAAGTCATTGTGAACTTTAGGGCCACTCACTCTAGTGCTGGCTGCACGCTGCTGCTAATGGAGTTCACACCAGATCGTCAGTGCATTTACACATGGTCGGTTCAACTCTCTGAAGGCCAGATCTGCCAGGTCATCTGGTTCTGCAAAACCCATGGGTTGAGCTGTAAATTGGGGCACCTGCGATGGCTCAACCTGTTGGGAAAGGGAGGAGAAAGAGGAGGCTCCCACCTCTGCAAATCCATGAGGAAGAGCAGATGTTCCCTGGGAGCATTTCTGTAGGGTAGGAGCTACCATTGGTGCCGGTGGATTTGCTGGGTCCCACCTTTCTCCCTCTTTCTGGGGGTGCCTGGGACACTTCTGCTGCCATCAGAAGCTTTCACACCCACAGCTCACGGCCTCCCAGTGCAGCAGCAGCATTAGCATTTTCAGGGACACAAGAGGAATTACAAAACATACGGCAAGTCACAGGAACTGCAAGACTCTGACCTTGAGCGATATAAAAGCCATCGCACTGGGCAGCCGCAGTGCATTTCATACCTCGAGAGGGAGCGGGGAAGTGAGAGACAGTAAGTGTATGCACTTAGAGGGGAAAAAATCGAAAAGAAGGTGAAAAACTAAAACTGATAAAAGCGCAAGATTAAGACAGAAAGGGAAAGAAGGGAAGTCATCAAAAATGACCAGGTTCTTTAATGTGGGGAGAAGATAATCATGCTATAGTCTTCCAAATGCTTTTAAAGCCAAACAGGCATTTCTATTTCTTTTCTTGCACTTTTGAAACTTCAGTGGTAAAAGCTGTAAACAGTTAATCTGAAAGAAGCAAAACAAATCCACCCTGTTCAGACCTTCTGATATGCTACTGCTTGTAAACTTCCTTAAAAAAATGTCTTTTGTAACTGAGAAACTTGCCACATGTGCACTGGTTTGTAAATGGGAAATTAAAGATAAGAAAGCATGAATAAAGTAAGACTACTTGGTATTTGCATTCCAAGCACTTTGCAAGTATCAGTCAATTACCTCAATGCGCTTTCTTACCATCCCCAATCTGGCTGAAAAATGCAAGCTCACAACTTCCCTGCAAGATGGGTGTTATTAACCCATTTTTCATAGCTGGAAACAGAGACACAGGAGAGGTGGGTGGCTCACCTTGGGTCACGGTGGTGCTAGTGGCAGAGCTGGAAATAGACCTTTGGTCTAGATTATAAGGCAAGACACGGGGCATTTCATTTCAACAGATGTTTCCACATCAGAGTTTTATAAGCCTCCATCATACAGATGAATTAAAATTTCCATATCTCCAGTCACAAAAGCTACTCACATAACTCATTTTTATTCTGATGCTAATTATAATAAAAATATTTCTCCTTTATGAAATCCTACTTTTAGCTCAGTGTTTCCCTCCACCACTGACCCTCCACTGCATCAGGACAGGAATCTCTGTGTTCTTATAACTAGACACCCATTTTTTTTAGGCAAGATTAAGAAGAGCAGTGGGAGGACAGAGGTATGGTCTGATGGTATTTATCAGTATCAGTTGTCAGCTTACGAAGCATTATGTGATGTACGTGTCCAGCTTTCACTGTTTGCACTGCTGCCAGATTGTGTGATTCCTCTTTATTGCCTTTTGGCTTTTTCCCTTAAAAACAAACAAACAATCTACTGTTCCCCAGAGAAGGACAGGTAGTGTTTTTTACACCCAATAATAAGCCAAAAAGGAATCTATTCCGAGACACTCATTTTCACTCTGATGCTGATCATAACAACAGTTCTTCTCTTCTACGAGCAGTCTGCTGTTGCTACTAAAGCATTATATGTGTTATTTGTTGTGTATAGTTAAACCATATTTTATTTATGATCTTTTTCCCGATGACAGCTCACTTGGTGTCCAGGCAAGAGTATTTTGGAGTCAGAGGAAAATTAGCTGGTTTGCATTCACTATCAGAGGGAACTATACGCTTTTTTCTCCCCACCTATGCAGGGAACAGCGTGCAAGGAAAATTTGGATCTCCTTGTCCAAATGCCAGGCAAATCTATTCTAATGAGAGGTTTTAAATAGTTAAATGAAATGGATTTAAATTTTTCAGTCATTAGAGTAGTTTCTAATATGGCACATCATTTTTTCTTGAATACCATGGTGATGTGAGTCTCCTGTTAAAGCCTAAGGACGAAATAATTAAAAATGGCTACGTGACCTTGAAAGTCATGTCTTTCTGAGAGTCAATAGGGGCTGTGCACATTAATTAGTGTTTTTCAAATTCTACTCTTAATATTTACCAAAGCAGAAAAGCTTTCCCTCAGTCAGTCAAGGGCAGGACTGGCTAGTCTGTGACTGTTGAAATATTTGCCTTTATCATGATTTTCTTTATGCATGATTTAATTTGCAAAAATGCATTTAATACTTTGTTAAAGAAAGCTCTGTTGAAAATATTTGTTTATTACAGCTTCATTTGAAAACACGCCTATGAATAACAGATTTGATTGCTAGCATTGTACAGTAGCTACTTCTTATCAATGATAGAAATATGAGATAAAGGACACAAAATACGATTTATTAGAAGGGTCATTAGCTCAAAGGTTGCAAATGCAACTAGTTAAATTTTATCAGCCATGATCATAATTAAATCCTAATTTTAGTATGACTTTAAAAAAATCTTTGTTTTCATTGTATTTAATAAAAAAACCCTGCAAAGAAGAGCTTGGTTAAGCTTTACGGTTATTCACTTCTTGTTAATAAGGGAAGAGTGAAATGTCTCGCAAATACCAATACACAGCAAAGAGAAAATTTTAACAGCAGTATCTCTTTTGTTGCCAAATTAATTCAGAAGTCTCATAGTCAGGAACACTGGAGACTAGAAAAGACACTGAGGAAACAAAAGGCAAAACAGTCTTGTGCTAATAGAAAAGTGAACAAGATGAATGTTTTCCATTCTCTTTAGTGTTTTTATGCTAGACCAGTAAGTTATTGTAATCAAAGTACAGAGAAAATCTCTTGTTGAGCTTTTGCTGTTACATTTTACCTACCTGCCATGGGTCTTTCAACGTCATTTTATTAGATTAAATGATGGCATGATTAGACTTTTACAAATGATAAACAAAGTAAATAATTTTAAATAAGGAACTTTAATATATTTGTTCTTTACCTAGACAAAGGTTAATCCTACTGTATTTGTTGACTCTGAAGACAAATAACCTTGTCAGGGGATGCCTAATTGCCAACCAATACCATATGTGCTTGCAGAGCTTGAAATATGCACTTGTACCTGCAAAGGTAACTCAAGCCCAGAGTCAACTCTCCACGCACAGCCAAATTTCAATTCTCTGGTAGAATTTGCCTACCTGGCTCTTCTGGGGGCTTGAATTACTGCTTGGATGAAATGAACTGATTCAGTTCCACCAGATGAAATAGAAATTCCAGCTGTGAAGGACTTCTGAAATGTAACCATTTTCCAACACAGCTGACTCCAAGTGTTAGTTCAGATTCTTTCCCCATACGGGACAGTAAGCTTTTATAAGCCACTGATTGTGCTCCAGTAGCGGCTAAGCAAAGAATGACTTTTTTTTGCTTCCGTCTTACAGAAAATGTTAGGTAGAACATATATGGCAGATGGTCCGTAACCAGAGCAGTGTGTTGCATTGCCCAGCAAAGGCTGGTAATGCATCCAGGACAGATATAACTTGTTTATAAATTTAATTTAGCTTGGGACACTACTTTCTGCTGCTTCCCTTGATCATCACTGAATTTCAACATGTTATCACTAACAATCCAAGTTGAAGAGTAATGTAACATTGTGTGAGTAAAAGTATTTTCAATAAATATTTTTAAAGCATTAATAAGATTATTTTTTTGTTATACATTACATTGCAAGAGTTCCAGCACAAAGCTGGTCCAAAGACTAGGGCCCAAAGACCAGCTAGATGAAAATGACATTTCCTCATCTCATTATCTAAGGTAGCTAAGAGTTTCTGAAGATTTTAAATGGCCAACACCCAAGTCATGAGCTTCCTTAACTTCATGGACATAAGGAGCAGTGACACTGGAACTGCTTGAAAACAAGCATGTAAATTCAAGCACATGCATTTGCTTACCCTTTCATGTGCATAAATTTACTTTAATCTTGACAGTTCTTAACAGTATTAAGTTAAGGATCTCCAGCTTGTATGGGGGCTGGTTCTCAAAATGCCATCAGGAAATAAAGATACTTATCTCTGCTTTAGATTGCAGTATAATATAAGGGCACTGATTTGCCAGTACAGTAGTAATATTTAAGCCATGCCTTGTAATCACTTATTTTGTTGGTGTCACACCCATACACAGGGTATTATTGATATCTTCTTACATCATTTTAGTTATTGCCAGTCACTCTGCATATTTCTTTGCTGTACTTGATTTTTTAAAATAAATATTTATATAGTTATGAATGGAGTAGCTACATATAGACTTTAAATCAAATCATATTGATCTGATAAAGGTAGATTTCAGCACTAATATTATCCTACTGCTGCATTTGTGACAACTGAAAGAGTTTTACCGAAAAGGAAGAACAAAACTGCTCTCAAGCTGCTACTCTTGCATTGGCAGCAGCTCAGGAACAGTTATCTGAGACAGAAAAGTTTATTAAAAGTCAACTATCATCTTAGATTGAAAATATATTTTATAGTATCCACAATTTTTTTTATAAACGTGTTCTACCACCTCCCATTTACATCAGTTGCAGATTTTGGATCAAAGGCAACTAGAGAGGAGCTATGAGTAAGACCCAGATCCAGACTTGCACACCCAAAAGAGCTCACGGGTGAATGCAAATCGAAGTGAACTCTTGAGGATTTCCAGCTCCTCAAGACAGCCTCTTAATAAGTTAACGAGGCACCTAAGGCCCAGCTGTTGCCCATGTTCAGAGATGATGCCATTGTGCCTAAGCTGATTTTATACCATCAAGCAGGCAGGACCAGGGGAGCCTAGAAATGCCAGCTGAATAAACATCTGAAGGTCATCTACTCCAGCCTGCTTGAAGCAGGATGATCACCAAGCCCAGATCAGTCAGCCAGGGCCAAGTCTTGGAAAACCTCTGGAAGAGGAGCCGCAGTCCACTTCTGCTGCAGAGGTAGGTGAGATGGCTGGACAGCCTCAGCTGTGTGCTCAGTCTGGCAGGGAAATGAGGGTAAGCAGAAATGTATTGCAGAGCACTCCTGAGCCTCCTCAGAGGAGGTAGACAGAGCTGGTTACTAGAGGCCATCAGCCACATTAACTCAACAACATGCACGAAGGGCCCAAAGAGCTCCAGGTTTGCAAGGAAATGTGAAGAAATGTGTTTAATGCCCACCTCAGGCTGAAAACATTTACACCTCCCAGTTGGGATCTCTCAGCAGAGCCTCAATTACCTGACCAGTATATTACCTGTGGTCTAACGGGAATGACTCTATCGGCTCCTGGCAAGACTGTGTAGTCAACACCGGATTAATGAGCACAAGCATACAGACGAGAGAAAAAAAACAAGGTTTCCAAGCCTCCTTTGCTGTTATGTTACAGCTGACAGCTTAAGCCTCTTGCGATGAGCTAACTGCGGCCTTTATATAAATCATGTCTTTTGCCCACTAATCAGCTACATTAAAATTAATAAAAATGTAAAGAGAAGGTCTTAGATTAATTAGCAACTGAATATGGACTACACTTTATTATCTTTAGATTTTAGGCAGTTGCAAGATCCCTTTAGTGCATAACATACAGCCAAAAAATGAAGGCATGCATTTATAAATCTCATACATTTATATTGCACTCTGTGTATATATAGAATTGTTGTTTGCGTGTACCACACACATTACAGCACTTAACAAAACTAGTATTACAAAATTGTTTTTGCAATTTACCTTTCTAAAAAATACTGCTATAAGCAACGTCCAGTTTTCACTCTGGCTCTATGTTACCTCTAATTTTCTGGCTGGTTTGGGTGAAGCAAAAGAAGGTCAAGTGACTCCTCCAAAATTACACAGCCACTCCAAGGCTCAGCTGCCTACCAGGGCTTGCTTCATCCATTACACCACACAGCCTCCTTACACCACACAGCCTCCCACAGGGCAATGATAGAAGATGACAGTGAGATTGCCAGTTATTTTTCTCTATTAAAGTCTTATGATGTAGTATTTCCTATATTCTAGTTTTAATTTAGAAACCTTCTAGGCTGAGGCTGCTACGCAGACTTAAGAGAGGAAATACCGCAGAAGTACTTGAAGTAATATAAAGTACCTAACCCTTTATCATGACCTGCTTGTTACAGCTATATTTGTTTTGTAGTCTTCCTGGTCTGAACTTGTTAAATTGAGTTCTTGACTTGGATGAAGTACTGCAGAAGGGACTTTGAAAGCACGCTGACAAAGAGATGGAAGGCTGGAGTCTGTTCCCACAAAATCAGCAATAAAATCCTCATTGATTTCAATAAGTGCAGGGTGAGGTAGGGAATGACTCAATGCAGCAGCGCGCTGCTGGTTGTGGTGACCCTTCTTCGGTGGGTTTGAAAGCCGTTTTTTGAGGAAGACGACAAACTCTATCCTGGTTTTGCCATCAAACTGAGGTCAGTCAGAGTTGATGGAGGCTAGAAGATCTGACACTGAGAACATCTAAATTTTTTGTAGGCTGATCACATTTTTCAAGTGCAAATGTTGAGGCACTTTGAAAGTGAATTGCATATAAGCAATTTAAATAAATTAAGATCTGTAGCTGATTGGTATCCCAGCATTTTTTAATGTAATTAATAGCATATCAAATGGATTGCTCTTCTAAGACAGGTGAATTATCAGAGAGATGGCTGTTATCTACTACAAATACTTTTTTTGTAACATGCTAGGTTTTCTGGAGGTCAGCCATGCTGTGATGTGAGTGACTGTTGCAAAAATTAGAGATTTTTATCCTGTGCTCTTACTGTTATTATTATAAGAATTGTATAAATACTCAACCTTTGACTCCTAGTTTTGACAAAAAGTATTGTGTGTCCCCTACACTGATCCAGCAACTGTTGTATGTGGGAAACCAGAGAAGTGATTTTTTTTTCATTCATTGAAACTATAGGGTGAAATGACTGACTGAGAGGTTAAATCCCAGTTTGAGCTGCAAGTCAAGTGAAACAAGGAAAAATTTTGCTTTGATGAGTCAGATTTAAGAATGTTGCTGTAATGAAGGATAATTATGATGATGGAAATTAAGGACAGAATTATGATAATTGAAAACTCTGTTGTGGCAGATATTAAAAGACCCTGGAGTTCTGGGGCTGTTAAACATTACCATTAAAATCCTGGTAATTAGAAATACTTGACAAAGGATGGGTGAACATTTAGTAGAACAAAACCTTAACTATTACTTTCTGATAATCCTGTTAAATTATTACATGTTTAAGTCTTCTGTGACTGAGACTGCTTGATGGCATAGCTGGTTTCCAGCATCTAAACCTTCCATCTTATTGCTTTAGAAATAGATTTAACAAGACAAGAAAATAGTAGAAGACCTCTTGCACTTCAGCCCAGTGCTCTAACCAAGCACAGACCAGATATTTAAAGGTCTAATTCCCATGAAATTTAGCTTGTGATCCTGCATTGTATGAGTGAAATTTCCCAATTCCTATATAGCTGTCTAAAGTTCATTTCAGGCTGAGCTTGTGGCTGTATGGTATGCACTAATCCCACTCTCTTTAGTGAATTTTTTGGGTGCTTTTTCTTTAAGCAATGGAACTGCTTATGTTTTCTACTTTGAGATCTCAGTTTCTTTTCCTTGGATTACATGAAAAGCTGCTTTCTGATCATCCAGGTAGAAATCAAGTGCAGTAGAAGGTCACCCAAAAGACCAGGGACATGCATGATCCAAAGGCTATTTTCATACTGGGGTACACCAAGGTAATTAGGTAAGACTTGCTTAATTTATGAATTATTTTAGAGAACTTGAAAATGAAGTGGTTTAGGTCCTGGAACACAAAGAATAAAGCTAGAATATTCCTATTAGAGCCAATTTAATAGAATTTACCACTTGACTAGCAAGTAGCTCCTATAATTTTAGGGGCAATATGGGGTCCAACCCTGTAAACACACAATCCTGGCAAGAAGTCATTCTGTCCATAGCAACACGCTGCAGCGTGAAGTATTTCTGCACCTCCTCAGCTCCCATCCTGGCACTGCTGGGGACACAGACCAGCTGTGCATGACTGATCCTGTTTATGTCACCACTATTTTAACTCCACATTACAAACCTTGTTTCCCCTGCAAAGAGCATCTGCTCTCTGAGTGACATGTTTTTAATGTGCTGATTTATCATTGTCAGATACAGGATTTTTATTGCTGGAATTTGAATATTGTATTTAAGGCACTTTTGTGATTACAGATGTTTTACATATAAATTGCCTTATATTACAAAAAATATATTCTGTACTTCTCAAGCAGTCTCATTCTCATGTATTTTACATTTTTATACCTTACTCTGCATGGCTAAGTGGATGTGAATGGCTGTCTGCTTGGGATAACTGCAACCGAGGCTACAGTGCTGCATTAGCAACTGCTCCTTGATCGTGCACGGGCCGTCGTGCTTGAGGAAACAAGCTGGAAACAGAAGTTTGGGTCCTGCCCACAGATTTCAGCTGTATCTGCACTGTGGGTGCCCCAAAACTTTGAGATTTCTGGGAGCTCCCACTAGGGCCAGAAACGCCAGAGGCTGCAAGTGCACTGCATTCTCCGTGCAGCCTGGCTTGGAGGTAACTGATGCAGCCTTGGGCAAAGCATGCTGCAAGTGAGCTGCTGACTTGGAGCCATCTCTGCGCTCCCTGGGAAGGGGCAGGGACCGGGAATAAAGGCTTGTGGGACCTCTGCAGGGTGGTGCAACTGGTGGAGCACTCCTCCCTGGAAGCTGTCAGACCCTAAAGGATGACGAAAGGAGGCTGACTCCTGCCTTTGGCACCGCTCAGGGGAAACAGCACAGCAGTGGAGAGGTTTGCAGCCACACAGCAACAGCCACGCTCTCTTGGAGAGATCAGCTGCTGTTTGCAGTCTGTGACACCAAGGAGCTGCCAGTCTGCTGTGCAAACTGCCCAGTGTGCAGCAGGTCTCTGTGGTGCCCAGGAGCAGGGTGCAGCAGCAGCACAAGACCTCCTGGCTGGAGGGTGGCCAGCCTGGCCCAACCTCTCACCCACACCCAGCCATGGGTTTGCCTGGGCTGGTGGCCACTACGGATGTGAAAAGTCCAGCAGCTCAATTCATGATCAAAGAGTGGAAAAAATAGTATTATCAAAAGTATGTTGACATAGATATATGCCTGTGTTGAACTCTATTTTACTGTAGGTCATTAAGGGCATTCATGTCAAAAGTTGCTTGGACTCCTAGGTCTTGTTAAAGGTTTTGCCATATCCAAGAAACAGGTTTGGTCCTAAACTTTTCTAGTTATTATATAATATTTATAATCAGTTATTGCTTTCTTAGCATTATAATATGGAAACACAGACCTAAACAAGTATTATAAATTTCTACTCTTGCTGGCATCAGAAAAAGTGCTTGCATCATGTTTCAGACTTTGAGTTCATATAAAGTATTCATGAAGATACACGCCAGCTAACTAAATACATGGAGCAACTCAAAAAGTATGCACCGAAACATGCCATACCTCAAATATAAGCTAGTCCCCAGTTATTGTGTCAGACCGTAATTGATTGAATATCATCAATTGAGCAAACAAATTTCTCAAACTGCCTTTGGATGACCATTTCCAGCTGGTGACTGACCACGTCATGCTGCAATGGCTATAATAGTTTTTAAAGTAAGCAAAAAGATTAAGTACAACTTGATTTAGTGCTTGTAGAGAGAAACTCCACCCTAAAAATGCTATTTCCCCCCTCTAGCTCCCATCTAAAGGGGGAAACATCATCAGCTCTGTGATGGGGTTTACTGTTCCTTTGTGGGATCTTACTCCATGACAGCCAAACAGCCAGCAGCTGAGCTGCTGCGTTTCTAGATGTGGCCAGTAGCTTGAGACGGAAAAGGACACAGTACAGACTGCAAAAAAGAGATGCGAGAGAGTCAGCAAATCTAATGAAGTATCTGCTCAGGAGGGGACAGGAACAAAGAAGAATAAAAATGTTACAGGAACTGAAAAAGAAAGGAACAGGGTATTGCTGGTAAAGAGCATGAGTAATTAGGTTATCCCACATAAGCTGCGGAGAAGACTAGAAATCCCAGAAGGAGGTAATTACACTACCAGACCAGGGCTGGAGCGCAGCTTGTAGCAGACTGAAATTTCTGGAAAAGAGATCCTTGAAAGAAATATTTCCTGCTGCTTGTGAGAAGGGGCGCTTCCTCCTGTCACCAGCATTTTCATCAAGAAAATTGTAAGAATGTTTAATTTAATATATATATCAGTAACATTTATTTCTACAAGAAGGAATATCAGGATGCTGCAGGAAATAACCTGTAAGTGCAATTCTAGGAGCTGCAAAATCCTAAAGCAACTTTCCCCATAGTTGTTCCGTGCATCCTGGCTGCTTCCCAGGGAGCGCAGAGCAAAGTACTTGAAATAACACCACCATCTACTGGGCAGCCGGTTAATACAGCAAACGGAGAGGTTGTACGGAGACGAAAGTGTGTGCGACTCCCGGCCACGGCTTCTTTGGTACATACCAGAGCATGCTTGGTAAGCCCTCATCACGTAATTCTTCATTATTTTTATTATTCATGTTGACTGATGCTTTTCGAGGCTGCTTTCTATGTAAGACATAGCTAAATAGATACATAATAAAAAATGACTGCCTTGTGTGGATGTACATGAGTAGGGAAATGGGGAACATTTTTCATAGCATTTCTGTGCAGGGAGCAGCACCAGTACAGCAGCTGTGCCCCGTAAAAGATATATTAATTTGATTCCTATCAAGATTGATATGATTTGCTCTTACAGATCTGTTGCTAGGTCACATGCAGTTGCACACATCAAGCCTGCAAAGCAGAAACCTAGAAATAGCAACGTCCACTGACAAGTTGAGACGCACGCCATGGCCAGATGTGGGAAACAGCATGTGACAAAGCCCCAGAAATTATTCTTGCAGGAAGTATAAATGCTGCAGGATTTCTTGCTGTTGGGTGTATTAGGCTTACTGTAGCCTCCTTCTATGCTTATTGCTGATACAAATGATTTCCAGTAACAATATGGGGTATCTGTGATACATAGGTGGTATTCTGCAAAAACGAGCTGAAAAGCCACAAGTCTGTCAGCTCAGCTAACATGGTTAAGGCACATCATTTTCTACAGCCTAAGGCACAAACAAGGATGATGTGGATGGTATCGCATGGAGCAGTTTTGCCCCCCTCCCCTGCCCAAAAGACCAGAGACTCACTAACAATTGGATCAGTAGAGAATAGCTTTCACAGGAGTCAGAAACAAGGCTAAAACATGCCTCCGTTAATGTGGGGAGACAATCTGTTATTGTCCCTTAAAATAAGATGAGGAACAGCCCTCACATGAAAGACAGTGAGATTTCCTCCTTCTGCAGAGGAAGAATTGCTGGAGCTATGCAAGACCCCCACCACTCGATCAGCCCTTTGAGTTTTTACAAAGTTATAAGATCTCTTCATGCCTCTAGCTATTTCAGGCTCCCATGGGGTAAAAGAAAGAAAGGATGAAGTCATTAAACCTCCTTGTGTTCCTGCTAGGTGATACCGAAATTTAAAATGCTTTCCCTTTCAGGGAGAAATGTCCAGAGGAGATGCAATCTGCTACCTCAGCTGCAAAGATTTTCCTGGAGGCAGGACAGTGCCACATGCAATGAAATGCTGTTGGGTGGGGATTGTGAGGCTGGATGAAGAACCTGGCCATTTTGTTATGGGATATGTGGAGACCGGGGCAATAGTCGTTAATGCAAGGCTGAGGATAGGTATAAGCTTAGGCCAGGTCCTATACCAGTATGGGCACAAGTATGGCTGCAGCATCCCTGCAGCATCCCTGCTGGGGGCCTTGCCAGGGCTTTCTTCCATAAAGATCAATGCAACCACAGCTGAAAAGACTCACTGGGGATATTTAAGAGGGTTTTTTTTCTGGGTGGCTATTAGATTAGATAGTTTAATATTAATGTATATTTTTACAGCTGAATGGTGGTAAAACCCTAGCCTTAGAAACCTACTTTCCCTCTCAGAAAAAAAATATCCTTCCCTCTAATATATTTATTCACTTAAATTTACATATAAATGAAAATTAATAGCATCAGATGGCTAAGGTGCATTTTCTCCGTTAGTAGCAGAAGCAACAGTAGATCCTGTGCATTTATTATGATTAAATATTATCGGTGTCTGTCACACATGAATGAAGCCGTACCAGGAGCTGATTGTCTATCTTATACAGAAAGTTGGAAGACAATTTTTTACGTGTTTTTTTAAACCTGTTGCCTACCCCCAAGCTATCCACTGGTTTATGCCTAGGTATCTCTATTGTGCCTGAGATGTATCTGCCTCAGCACAGCTTTTAATACTATGCAGACAATGTACCCAGCAAGCTTGCATGCAATTTATAAGTTCAGCAGAACTATGTAGGAATTATTTTCAATAGGACAGCTGAGAGCAATCACATTACTTAATACCATAGTGTCAAACAAGAGATTATTGTAATATTGCCAAAATATTTATCAAATAATGTAGGGAGAGTGCATTTTCAGTTCAGTTGTAAAATGATCGCGTCTGAACACCTGGGATCCTGTAAGTATTTTTGACCTGAATTACCTTCAAGCTGTGATGACTCTGCATACTCTATATGTGTACGTAAAGGAAGGGTATTGCTTCTCCTGATGATACTGCTTCAAAGAACATCACATGGAGGAAGGAGACATGTTTTAATGCAGTATTACAATTGGATCATCTCAAATAGTTCTGTGTGCTTTGTAATTGCTTTCTTGCAAATACCAAGTGCCAGACTTTTTTTGCATATTTTCCTTCAACACTTTTTTTTATCTGAAGTGTGCTGTTTATTTTGAAGTGCCAATTTAGCTCTGCCATCCTGTGTATATCATCAAGGCAAGTTGCTTTAGTTAACCCAGAAAAATAATTTTTATTGGGAATATAAACATTAATAAAGTTATTGGTGCAATAAATTATTTTCTTTTGTATGGAGATCAAGTAATTTAGTGCTTACTTCAGAAAAGACAATACAACCTACATTGTGAGTCCATTAGCAGCAACAACAAATCTTTTCTGGCTCTAGAGGAAGAATTAATTATTTACATGTTTCTCATTAACTTTTTACCTACTGTTAACAGTAGGATTTTAAAAGAATTCCTTTCTGTCTGTGATCAAAGTTTTCAACAAGCCCATTACAAGCAGTATATTTAGCCATTTTTAATTATTTGCAGTCTATCACAAAATGACATTTGCAATTTATAAGCATTGCTGAAACACTGCAGGTATTCCAGAAATTCCTGACGAGTCCTTTTGGGCAGCCAGTGCTTTTACTCACTGCCCTTGATGTGCTGTTGGATCTTGTGCTAATGTATCAGATACCGTGTATATCTTGTCTTCACCTTACAAAATAATACCAAATCTCATGAAAGACTTGAAGCTGCCTGTACACTCATCCATGGAGCTGACAGTCATGTATTTCTCTAGAGTTGTATCTCTGCTTTAGCAAATCCTGGTAGCACTGTTAGTGGGCTTTAGGGCAACAGAACATGGATCCATACTGCTATTTTAGGACAAAATCCCAAGTTTTTTTCCAGCTTAACCTGGACTCAGTTTTGGCAAGACAGTCTCAGAGCAACTTATGATAAGATGGTCTTCATATTTCATCTGAAAATCTTATAGAATCAGGAAAATTCTTAATAATTTCAACCAAAAAAAAGCAAAATTGGACTGTCTTTTGGTACCATTTTGGCTCACTTAGATTTTAAAACCTAGAGAAAGCCACAACATATCCAAAGATAATTCCATTTATTGTTTGCTTTATTGAAACACTTGGACTCTCATGTCTCTGTGAGCTTGTGAAACTGAATCCTTTACTAATCAATTCACTTTCCAAACAATTTAAATAAATAAAAACAATAGAAAGGAGTAGTATAATATGAACCAGGTTCTTAGACGTATCGAGTCATGCTACAAAATGGGCCTTGCTTTCCCAAAATGGCTGTTGAGTTTTCTTTGCGTCACTGATGTGCCTTATTCCCCATTTGTTCATCCCCAGCACCTAGTGCATGGCTCTCTAGGGCCAGGATCCTTACTCGCGGGGGAGTAATGTGTTTTTTATCCAAAGGCTGAAAATATGGCTAATGCAATGGTTCCTGCACCATGAAACAACCAATCTCTGCTCTGTGACCCACTCCGAACTTGAGAGACTTATTTGCAATGCGACAAGCCAGACTGTTGTTCATCTTGTCGAGCACTGCTCAGCACCAGCTGCTTGTGAGGAAAGTTCAGCAAACTTGATAATGAGCACTCAGGGAATAACAGAAGTTTCTTCTTCAGCTGAGCAGTAGTTGGCTTATGTCTTAAATATTTTATGTCCATTATACACTCAAAAATGCTGTAAAAGGGTTTTGTAAGCTCTTGGTTTTCATATAGATATTTAGTCTGTATTTCAACACAAATAGTAAATTCAGTGTTGTGTAATGATATTGAATATCACAGATTTAAGATTTATTACCAAAAGAAATTGCACTGAAACAATTTATTGGAAACAAAACAAAACCTGTGACTTGATGATGGATGACTTTGTTCTCCAGTCTTAGGCCAATTATTTAACAAAGCATTTGTTACATTTGACTTTAGGCCAAGCAACAATGTAAATTGACATATTCTAGAATAATTAAAAAAATGGACAATTTGTAATACATTAGAGAGCCTACAAAAGAGCAAAGTACATTTAGACAGAGTTATAAAACCAGCTACCTTCATAACTTAGCCAGTGGTATTTAGTCATAATTTAGCCATTGATATTTAGTCAGTTCTACTAAGCGTATAACAAAATGCCTTAACAAAATGAGTCATAAGCTCCATGTCCCTTAATGCTACTTATTGAGTTAACTCTTCAGCAAGATGCCATTACCTGCAGTGATTACAGGTTCACAGCATGGAAGCTGAAAGCAAATTTGCCAGGTGCAAATGCCTGCTTCTTTTTTTATAGCTGAAGAGGAAAAGTGTCCTGTAACCTAGTCTGCTTCAACTTGGTCCAGAGTTTTATAAAGCTCTGTGCATGCTGGGGAAA